>CM075689.1:46058474-47387402 GCA_037954015.1 Psophocarpus tetragonolobus
GACCATTAAACCCACATGGTTGAGGATTTTTCCACACCATTGTGGTGATCAACTTTGGCCACTTTGTTGTGCCTTTTGTTTTGAGTATCTTGCTGAAATTTTTGCTCTATTTTTAGGTGTGTTATTTTTTCTTAATCTTGTGTTTTGTCAAATACTAGTCATGTTAGTTTCCTATTTTGTCTCATTTAAATTCCATAGGTTTTAGTCTCTTAAAATTTTTACAAAAAGCCTTAAAAAAACATTTTGAATTGAGCTCCTAAGAGGTGAACCTCTTGTTGAGTCTCTTAAGTATTTTATGCTTTTAGTTCAAGCATATTAATCTCTTTGTTGTTCTTAAATATTTGCTCAATTCCATCTTTATATGTTTCTTATTTTATGTTGAATTATTAGTAGCTTTCGACTTGGTTTACCTTCACTATTGGTGCCTCTTTATGGAATTTTAGCTTGGGTGAATTGTGTTAGTAATTTGAGCAATCAATTTACTTCAAAATCAGCCCTAAATCATTACTTAGGCACCATTAGTTCAGTGGTATTTGGAACTTCTAAGTTGTTTTGCCTTTAGTTGAATGCATTGCTTGAAAATTGTGTGACCTTACTTTGTGCTTATTCACTCAAGTGTTATTATTTCAAGAATCCTCATTAAAATTTCAATTCAACAAGCTATTAGGTGCAGCAAAATGATTAGAAAAAGTTAAAAAAAATAGAAAAAGTTCAAGTTAAAAAAAAAAAAAAAGAACTCAAAAGAAAGACAAATTTGAAGTTGTGTACCTAATAGTAGAAACATTTGATATGAGGAACCAATTGTGATTCAAAAAAAATTACTTGAGTAAGCTTTTTAGTTTTTGGTCACTTAAATTTTGTTAAGTGTGCAACTATTGGTTTCATTTTTTTTGTTTGAGTCTTTTTTCATCTCTACTCTTAGAGCTAATCTAGGAAAGTTATTTGTGTGCTACCTTCCTTTATAAGCCTTATGTTTTCTTGCTTGTCTTCTTTACTTCTTTGAGTTTGTCATTGTTTAATCTATCCACTTGGATTTGTGAAGCTTGTTTTGTTATTCACCTTTGTTTGTTGTCTTGTGTTGTATTCGGCCTTGGTAAGGAAAGGTTGGGAAAGGTTCCATATATAAAATTTTGGCAAGTCCAAACAAGAGGAAACAAGGGTAGCATTCTTGGGGTGAGTTGATGCAACTCAAAGGGGTTTGATCAAAAGGAGACAAACACCAAAAAGCTTGGAGTGAAGACTTTGTTTTATTTTTTTTTATTCTTTGTATTGTGTATACTTAATATTAGATTGGGAGTTTGAGTGCCCTTAAGGCCCTCCCTTGGTTTGTAATAATTTTGGTTAATTTTAGCGTAGTTCCTCGTTAATTAGGTGAAGAAGGAAGAAGTGGTACACTTCCTTCAACACCTTAGGAGCACGATTAGAGCCCTTTCTCTTTTACATTCTTGCACTTTTATTTTATTTTATGTTGTTTTGAAAAAACGTGTACAGGCTAAGAGTTCCAAAGACTCATCAAGCCACCTTAGGTGAGAAAACAAAAAAAAAAGTTTTTGGCCTACCCTTTAGTTTTTAGCATCCAAGCACCATGACTTCCCACACACATTCTAGTGCATATAGTTGTTCATCAAGTAAGAGTATCAACCAAAGAAAACCTTCTAAGGGAGACACTCTTGAAAACCTTAACTTAGAATTTAGGGAATGGATGGCTAAAGAACAAGAAAGGAGAGAAGAAAAAGAGAGAAAAAAAGAAATAAAAGAAAAGGAAAAACAAAAAGAGAAGGAAGAGTTAAAAAAAGAGATGTTGGAAATGAGAAAAGAGAAAAAAGAGCGAGAAGAGAGAAGGCAAAGAGAGAGAAGAGAGGATGAAGAAAGGAGAAGAAGGAAAGAACTAGAAAGAAAAAGAGAAAAAGAGGAAGAAGAGAGAAGGAGAGGAGAAGAGAGTAAGAGGAGAGATGGGAGGGAAAGTGATAGAAAAAATAAACATCATCCCCATCTAGGCATTTTAGTTCTAGTGAAGAAGAATACTATAGAAATCAATATAAGCATCACTCTCATTCATCATACAATCATCATTCTCCTCAAGAGAACATAAATCATGCTAGGGAACCAAAGGTAGACCTACCCCATTTTCATGGTAGGGAAGATGTTGAGACTTACCTAGATTGAGAAGTCAAAATGGAACAACTCGATGCTATGAAATTAGGGAAGAAAGGAAAGTACCTTTGGCCTCCCTTAGTTTTCAAGGTTCTGCTTTGCATTGGTGGAATGGGTTAGTCAAGGATAGGACCCGTAAACAAATGCCTGACATTCGCTATTGGAATGATTTAAAAACTTGTTTGCGAAGAAGGCACATTCCTTCATATTATGAGAGGGATCTTTTGGATAGGCTCCAAAGACTTAGGCAACATAACCTAAGTATTGAGGAGTATAGACAGAAGATAGAGCTTCTCATACTAAGGGCCAATATCATTGAGGAACCCAATGCCACCCTTGCTAGGTTTTTGTGTGGATTAAGCTCTGACATTAGAGATAAGGTAGAGCTTCTTTCATACTCAAACCTTGATGAGTTGGTAGAACTTTGTGTAAGAGCTGAGAATCAACTCAAGAGAAAAAGCTTTAAAAAAGATTCTCCCTCTTACTCAAAGAGAGACCAACTTAAGGGAAACTCTTTCAAGGGTTTTCCCAAAGAGGAACCCAAGCATTTTCAAGATACAAAAGCACCTCATGTAGAGAGAAAACCCCCTACTACTAAGCCTACTGAGAGGCAAAGTAGTATCAAATGCTTCAAATGTCTTGGGAGAGGCCACATTGCCTCTCAATGCCCTAACAAGAAAACCATGATCATGAGGGGACAAGACATTTGTAGTGAGAATAGCTCATCTTCCTCCTCTAGTGAGAGTGAGGAAGAAGGGGGAGATACTTTTGAACAAGAGTGTGAGGAAGCTTTTCCTTCTGAGGGGGACCTCCTTATGGTTCAAAGGCTTCTTGGAAGCCAACCTCTAGAGCTTGGCCAGTCACAAAGAGAGAATATCTTCCATACAAGATGTAAAGTAAATGACAAAGTATGTTCTCTCCTTGTTGATAGTGGCTCCTATTGTAACTGTTGTAGCTCTAGGTTGGTTGAAAAGCTAGCCTTGACTACCATGCCCCATCCCAAACCTTACAAATTGCAATGGCTCAATGAGCAAGGGGAGATGGTAGTCAATGAACAAGTTATGGTTCCAATTTCCATAGGATCTTATAATGATGAGATTCTTTGTGACATAGTTCCTATGGAGGCTGGTCATATCCTGTTGGGGAGACCATGGCAATTTGACAAAAAAGCTATTCACCATGGTCACTCCAACCAAATAATTCTCACCCATAATGAAAAGTGCTTCAAATTGTATCCTTTGTCACCTTCTCAAGTGGCTGAGGATCAATTTGCGATGAAAAAGAAAAGAGTTGAGGAAAAACAAAATAAAAAAAAGCACAATAAGCTTTACCTTTAAAACTTGAAAGGGGTAAAGAGAGAAAGTCGGAAGGTGATGCCCCTTCGAAAGGGAATATTAGTAAAAGGAGCCTATTTGCTACTAAACGTGATTTAAAAGAAGCTCCTTTGACTAACAAGCCCTTTTATCTCCTCTTTTGCAAAGAAGCATCAAATCCTTTTCCCATTTTGCATTCTTCTGCTGAGAGCACTGCCACAGCCCATGCACATGAGCACCTTCCTCAAGGGGTTCAAGATATTTTAAAAGAATTTGATGACATATTCCCTAATGAGGTTCCGAAGGGACTTCCTCCCATTAGGGGTATAGAACATCAAATTGATTTGGTGCCTGGCGCAAGTCTACCTAATAAACCTGCCTATAGGACCAACCCCATGGAGACCCAAGAGATTGAGTCTCAAGTGAATGAGTTGTTGAAGAAGGGTTGGGTTCAAAAGAGCCTAAGCCCTTGTGCTGTGACAGTCTTGTTGGTGCCCAAGAAGAATGGCCAATGGAGGATGTGTGTTGATTGTCGTGCAATCAACAACATCACCATCAAATATAGGCACCCAATCCCCCGTCTTGATGACATGTTGGATGAATTGCATGGGGTAAAACTATTTTCAAAAATAGATCTTAGAAGTGGTTACCACCAAATAAGGATCAAAGAGGGTGATGAGTGGAAAACTGCTTTTAAGACTAAATTTGTCTTTATGAGTGGTTGGTTATGCCTTTTGGGCTAACTAATGCCCCAAGCACATTCATGCGCTTAATGAATCATGTACTGAGGGATTGCCTTGGTAAATTTTGTGTAGTTTACTTTGATGACATTTTAGTTTACTCTAGGAACCTAGATGATCATTTAGGACATCTAAGGCATGTTTTTTCTCTTCTTAGGAGTAATAATCTTTTTTGTAACTTAGAAAAATGCACCTTTTGTGTAGATAGTGTACTATTCCTAGGTTTTGTAGTTAGCACAAAAGGGGTTCATGTTGACCCCGAAAAGATAAAAGCTATTCAAGAATGGCCCACCCCAAAGAGTGTGACAGAGATCAAAAGCTTTCATGGTCTCGCTGGATTTTATAGGCACTTTGTGCCTAATTTCTCCATGCTCTTCGCACCAATAAATGATTTGGTGAAAAAGGAAGTTCCTTTCCTTTGGGGTGAGAAACAAGAGAAAGTCTTCCAGCTAATTAAGCATAAACTGACCCATGCACCAGTTTTGGCATTACCTGACTTTTCTAAAACATTTGAACTTGAATGTGATGCCTCTGGTGTAGGTGTGGGGGCTGTCTTGTTGCAAGGAGGGCACCCCATTGTGTATTTTAGTGAAAAACTCAATGGTGCCCCCCTCAACTACCCCACCTATGATAAGGAGTTTTATGCTCTAATTAGGGCCCTTCAAACTTGGGAGCATTACCTTGCTTCCAAGGAGTTTGTCATTCATAGTGACATGAGTCACTAAAATATTTGAGGGGTCAAGGTAAATTGAACAAAAGGCGTGCAACGTGGGTGGAATATCTTGAATCCTTCCCTTATGTCATCAAGTACAAGAAAGGAAAACAAAATGTGGTGGCTGATGCTCTTTCTAGGCGTCATGCCCTTTATTCATCCTTGAGTGCAAAAATCTTGGGATTTGATGACATTCGGGCCATGTATCCGTCTGACAAGGATTTCGGCCCCATATTTGCTCCCTCTGCATCTGCATTCGCATTAAAGGCCCATGATGGGTACTTCATCAGTGAGGGGTATCTTTACAAAGGGAGTAAGCTTTGTATACCCCAAGGATCAATTAGGAACTTACTTACAAAAGAGAGCCATGAAGGTGGGCTCATGGGGCATTTTGGGATTTCAAAAACCCTCATGCTTTTACAAGAGAAATTCTTTTGGCCCCATATGTGTAGAGATGTCCATAGACATTGCTCTAAATGTATAGCTTGCTTGCAAGCAAAGTCTAAAGCAATGCCTCATGGACTATACACACCTTTACCTGCTCCTTTTGCACCTTGGGAGGATATTAGCATGGATTTCATCCTTGGGCTCCCAAGAACCCAACGAGGTGCAGACTACATATTTGTGGTGGTGGATCGATTTTCAAAAATGGCCCATTTTATTCCCTGCCACAAAGTGGATGATGCGAGCAACATCGCAAGACTTTTCTTTAAAGAGGTTGTCTGATTGCATGGTATACCCTCTTCAATAGTGTCAGATAGGGATGTGAAGTTCCTTAGCCATTTTTGGAAAACTCTTTGGGCTAAGCTGGGAACTAAACTTCTTTTTTCCATTACCTGTCACCCTCAAACTGATGGGCAAACAGAAGTGGTGAATAGATCTTTATCCACTATGGTGAGGGCTCTCTTTAAAGGCAACCATAAGTCTTGGGATGAGTACCTTCCCCACATTGAATTTTCTTATAACCGGGTGGTTCATAGAACCACCAAGCATTCTCCATTTGAGGTGGTCTATGGCTTTAATCCTCCTTCTGTTGCTGTGCATAAAGAAGGAAAGGCAAAAGCCATTTTTGTAAAACAATTACATGAGAGGGTTAAAGCTAACATAGAGCGCCAATCCTTGAGAGATGCTACTTTCGCCAATAGGGGGAGGAAAGAGGTCATCTTTGAAAAGGGCGACTGGGTATGGCTTCACTTAAGAAAGGATAGATTTCCTTCTCAAAGTAAGTCCAACTTAGCCCTACAGGAGATGGACCTTTCCAAATCCTTCAGCGGATCAGTAATAATGCCTATGTTTTAGATCTGCCTGAGGATTATGGGGTAAGCACCAGTTTTAATGTTTCTGATTTGTCTCCATTTGTAGGTGCTGAAAATGACAAAGACCCCATGGATTTGAGGTCAAATCCTCTTCAAGGGGGAGAAGATGATGTGACCATGCCTAGCCAAGAACCTATCACTAGGGCCATGGCTAGAAGGATTGAAGAAGACCTAGCCCTTGCAGACAAAGGAAGACTTCACCTCCTATGGAGAGTGAAAATATTAGGCTAGGGACTTTAGTTAATAAAATGTAATTTTCCTTTATTTTAATTTTGAGAAGCATTAAGAATTTAATTTGGGACATGTATTTAGGCCATTTTTTATTTTTAGGAGGTGTCTTAGGAATTTAGAGGGTGGATTTAGCTTTTAGGGTCTTTATGAAGGAAATAAGGGGTAGCCTTGATATCTACACCCTCTTTTCCTACATAAACCCCCTAAGTTAATAAGAAGGAATCTTGGCCCTTGGTTTGAGAAACTTGGGCACCAAGTTTGATGATCTAAGGAGGGAATTGTTTCTCAATCCTCCTCCCTTAGATCTCTTCTTTTAATCCTAGCCCTTCTTTGTTTAGGTTATCTTGTTCAAGAGGTTAGCTACCTCTATAAATAGGAGATCCTTCCTCACTTGTATTTTTAACACTTGAATTTAATCCTAGAGACCATGTTGGTTGAGGTTCTTACCTTTGAGTGTCCCCCTTTCTCCTTTGTGAGAGCTTCTAAGAGTTATCAAGGGACCCCTCCCTTGTGGCCTCTCCCCTTTGGCTTATCAAACCTAGTATTTGTGGCGCCTCACCCCATTCCTTTCCTCTCCATAAATCCATTTCCCTTCCAAGTGACCTTAGAAAGGATCCTTTGGGCACGTGATTATCAAAGATCACATAAAAAATAGTCTCTTTGTTAGCACATTCTTAGTAAAATAGTCGCTTCCTAGTTGGTTTTTATCAAAGGTTCCTTCCCTTGTAGCAAACCTAAACACTTTGGCTTATCTCTCTTTGAGAGTGGCGTCCCACCTCCATTTTCTTTCCCCTCCATAATCCATTTCAGGGTGCTTAGAACCTCAAGGAGAAAGATAAAGGGGAGTGCAAAAAAATTTTGCATTATTTGTTATCAGAGCCAACTCCATGAGGTTCTTTTCTAGTCTTAATTTTCTTTAATTTTTTCTAGCTTTTCTTCTTAGCATTCTTGCTGTTTTCTTTATTTTTTCCAGCCTTTGATTCTTGTCGTTTAATTCCTTTTATGTCTTGTTAGTTTATGTTTTAGTAGTTTTCATTTTATGCAATTTATTTCCTAGTTTTTATTGCTTTCTAGATTCAATTTATCTTTTTTTTCCTATTGAATCTTTATATGTTTCCTTTAGGATTGTTTCTTTGATTTTCTTCCCAACTTTTTATTTTTTTCCTTATTCTTGTGCAAATCCTAAGAAGGTCATTGTAATGACTTCACAAAATTTGAAAAGGAAGCCACACATTGTGGTCTTGATCTTTGGATGCACATTGTTCTTCTTATTTAGGTTTTTTATTCTATTTTCCTGCACCTATTATTCTGTTTTTCCAGCCTCTTGTTCTCTGTTTTGGGTGCATATTTCTGGGTATTTTGAGTCATTTAATTTCAGTTTTTAATCTTCCAAGTTGTGTCTTAGTTGGTCATGTTGTTGTCCTTTTATTATCTCTTAATTCTACATAGTTTTGCCTTTTATTTTTACCATAAAAAAAGTGTGTTTCTCTCTTGGAATTGAGTATCAAAGGGGTCATGCCTCTTGATCTTGTGTCCTTGAGTCCCACATGCTTTAGATCATAGTATGTTTAAAAAAACTATTTTCTCTAAATTTGCTCAGTTCTTCCTAGTCTTTTTTTTGTTGTTGTGTTAGTAGTTTAAACTTTTGTGCTAGTCTTTGGTGAATTGCTTTTGCTGGCTGTTTTGGGATCATTTGGGCTGTAATCCTTGAGAAATTAAGTTGGCCTAATCTCATTAAGTATCTCATTTAGTGTCTTCTTTGTTCACCTAAATTTACTAGTGCATCTTGAACTACTTTGCTTTCTTTGGTTTGGACTTTTTGATTCAATTTGTGATTGTCCATCTATTTTAATTCAAGCACCTATCCTCATTACACTCCTTATCATATTTTTGTTAGAATTTTGTTAAGAGATGTAGCAAAATTATTTAAAAAAATTAAATCAAAACAACTAAAAAAAAAAGTGGTAGAAAAAGTGTTAAAAAGAAAAAAAAACATAAAAATTTTAGTGCACCTCAAGTTGCTTCAATTTGTTTAAAGGAGTGTTTAAAATTCATGAATATTTCTTGAAATATTTTGTCTATGATTCAGCCATAACCATTAAAAAATTGTGCAAATCATTGATCATTTTTGTTGTATATTTTTATTTTTAGTCCATTCTAATCTAGACCCATTCTAGGTTTTATTTTGTGTCCTTGCTTTCTTTCTACACCTTTTATTTTTTGCTTGTCCTTATTGGCTTTCTTTGAGTTTGTTTAAATAAATTCCTTCCACTTGGATGTGTACCTATTCTTGTTAGTGCTTTTCTTGTTTTTGTGCTTTCAAAATCTTACTTCCCTTGGTACTTGTTGGGCGTTACTTTCTTCGTTAGGTGGCCATTTGTTGAAACTTCCAGAAGGGTAGCATCCTTAGGAAGTGTTGATTTAACCCAAGGAAGAAAAAACTTGAAGAGTAGGCCAAGACTTGAGTGAAACACTTGGTGAGAAGCATTGGAAGAAAGAGCATTCAAGACTTCTTTTAGCTCTGTTCCACTGCTAAATCAATCAATGGCTTCTCCTAAGCTTGCTCCATTAGCTCTGTTCTTGTTTGTCTATTCTGGTATGTAGCATTCCCTTCATTTTTCTTTTTTCATGATTTCTTATATGTTTTAGAACATCAGGGAATTAAAAAGAATTTAATACTTATACATAAACTGTTTATAAATAAAAATTTTATATTAATATTTAATCACAATCTATTATTTACAATCCCTTAAAGTCTTTTTCTCAGTTAGAAAATATTTGTGTTGTTTTTGGTTCTAACTTTGGCATATCATTTTTAGTGTTTCTTCCTTTGAAGGAGGTAGAAGCTGGTTCTTGCATCCCCTGTATGTACTGTGGTCTCTTCTCGTCCTCGAAATGCGGGTCAGGTTGTGATTGTTTCCCAGCTTTCGGGGTTGCAGGTGTGTGCTTGCCTGAGAACCCTGCATCTGTTGAGAAGCTGATAGAGGAACATCCAAAGCTATGTCGGTCTCACGAGAAATGTTTGAAGAAAAGGCAAGGCAACTTTTGTGCTCGTCATCCTAATTCTGATATGAGTTATGGTTGGTGTTTTGATTCTGAATCTGAAGCACTGAAAGAATTATTGGCTAAGACCACAATAATTAAAAGTGTTGCAAGTAATTGATATGCCTAATGAGAAAATAATGGAATACGTGGTCCACCTGGTGTATGGTTATGTGCATCAACTATCCACTACTTCAAATAAAACAGTATTTTCAGATTATTTATGGTGATAATTGTTAAATCAGAAATAATAACTTAATATTTTTTATTTTGATTCAAAATCATAAATATTTTTAGTTTTTTTATTGGAACAATTGATAATTTATAACTAAAGAAAATGACTTGGTATGTTTCGTGAGTAAGATCGATTTGTATTATAGATTTTTGTCTAAGTGTGTTCTGGAAAATAATGCATGTAAATAAAAGTGTGCTTGAAATAGAAAGAAATTCATGTCATAACCAAGGAATAAATGGCAAACGTGACCTATACTTATAGAAGAAAAATATAAAATTTGAATGTTTTGGCATTCGTTAGCATTCTGTTTTACAACAATAACAAGAAACTAACCCAATAGTTGTATTCCAGTAAGAAAAGAAAAATGTAACTTGTCTAGATTTTTTGTAATTTAAGTCATCTATAATAGCTTCTTTAACACGAGATTCCAAATAACACAACATAAATTACTGCCCTAAATAAACATGAAGCAAGTTTTAATTTGTTGTTTTAACACCTTCCTTCTTGTATTCTTGGTATTCTTGGGCTTATGCTTGTAATGTTTGCAAATCTTTTGAGTGAAATACTAAGTGGATCCTTGAAAGATTAAAGTGTTGACACCTAGATCTCTGAAAGAATTTTAGAGATATGTACGTCATTTCGTTAATTTGCAAATAGGTCATTTCGTTACTAATAACGTTAAACGACTGCACAATTAGTAGTTAATTGCTTTGCTAACAGTCTTTTTCTATTATACATGGAAAACTTGCATGTCACCTAGTTTATTTGTTTAATATTGAAACATCATTTTGGTCCCAAAAAGATGAAAGTAATGGTATCTAGGTCCTTGAAAAATATTTAGAGGATATTCAAGTCCTTGAAAGATTTTTAGAGACATCTAGGTCATTCAAAAATTTTTAAAGGGCATCTAAGTTTTTGAAAGATTTTTAGAGGCATTCAAGCTATTATAGTATATTGAAGTTTCCCCTTACTGTTAGCTAAAACAACTTGATTAATCAAAGCTCTTATACTTTTGATGAAATATCAAACTAATACAAGGAACCTAGTTTCTAGAATAATTTAATAACTTTGCTTCCTTCCCCATATGAACCTCCTTCTCCCCTAAAGTAACCTAACTCCAACCATCCACCTCTATAATCGAAGTCACCTGCAGCCCAACACAACCCCCATATCTCTCACGAAAACATAGTGATGCATGCACGTCTAACATAGGCTTGAGTTAGGATCAATAAGAAAGAAGCATGACTTGGATGAAGTTTCAAAGAGGTTAGTTTAGGATATGTTTCATTTAATTGTATTCATTTAACCATTTTTAGGCTTGTATAAGCACCCTTAAGTCATTAGGATTTTAAGGGTGTAGTTGGTTTAATTTTCGGCCTTGTATTTTGGCCTATAGATTCTATTTTCTTTAGGAGGTGTAAACAGTCTCTTTGTGAAGTGTGTTAATTAGTTGGGCCTATCTAAGATGCATTTGGACGTGTGGTTATTAATTTCCACACCCTTAATTGCTTCTAAAACGCTTCTAACCAACACATGAAGCATGTAGGGGACATGTCGGCCCCATTGTCCCCCTTGTTTCACTCCACATATGTTTTCTCACTCCTACATGACTGATTCTTATTCCTTTTTATTTTAATTTGAATTTTGGAGGTGCAATGTCATTTCCCTCCAAAATTCAAATTCAAACTAGAAGGAACATAGATCCATATTTTTAGGACCATGTTTGGATCTTTAGTTGAATTAAATCAATGTTAATTGAGCACATGCTAAATTAAAACTAAGTTAAACCAACTAACCCTTGATTAAGCATGTCGGACGTTCAACTTGAGGTTCCTAAGCCCATGGTTCATGCTTTGCTTTATAAATAGAGCATTTCCTCCTTCATGTAGTTTTTAATACTCATTTGAATGAAAATAATCTTTCTCTAAATTTGAGATCTCTTTGTTCTTAGAGAGTGTTCATGTTCTCTCTACTCTGTGAGATTCCTTCATGTTATTATCAAGGGTTTTTTCCTTTGTGGCTAGCTTCACCATGGCTTATCTCCTTCATTGAAGAAGTGGTGCCTACCTTACCTCCATCTCCTAGTCTTCCACCTCCATTTCTTCAACCTTGGAACCTCTATGAGCTAGGATCTTGAGAGCATTCTCTTCATCAAAGACTCTTCAAACTTGCCTTGGGGAGTAATGCATCAACACCTATATTGTTCTTACGAAAAATTATTTTCAATCTAGAGGCTAATTCAATTGTTTTAGTCTGCCAAATCATTCTTTAGTACTGAAAAAGGAGTTCCTGTTATGCTTATGAGAAATTTAGAATAACTCTTGGATTATGCCATGGAACACATTTCATTGTTGACGTTTTGAGTATATATATATATATATTTTATTGGAGTCACTATTCTTAGATGATCTAATGTTGGGTGCAAAGTATTTATTCTGACAATAAATTTGATTCCATGTGATTGAATGAATTCATTTAAATTTCAAGACATCAATTTCCATTGATTGCTTGTTTTGTTATGAGTATTAATAAAAGTCAAGGTCTAAGTTTGTCTACTGTTGGAGTTTTAATTTCTTTCAAGACCTGTTTTTACACATGGTCATGTTGTTGGTTTAAGGGTAAAAATCAAATTTGGATTAAAGATACTAATATGTTAAAAAGAAGTGAACAAAATTCTACTAAAAATATTTAACAAAAAATATTCTTTTTTTAGTGTATTTTTTATTATTTGTTATGTATATGTTGGTGTCTTGATTTACATCATTTAAAATGTAATTGTGATTTACTATGTTTATCTTTTTAATTGAATGGTACTATAATTATTTTTTATAGTTTCTAATTCCAAATAGAAAATTTTATTTATTTCTAGAAGGTATACTGAGAACATTTTAAAGAGAGAACTAAAATATTTGCATACTACATGAATCTACTAATTGCTAGGGTTTGACTCGGCAGTTATGGGTGAAAGATAATTACTTCATTCGAATGACGAGTTCATCAGCTAGGCTAGCTTCCTCATTGTCCACAAAATTTCCGCTTGGGATCTTAGTCTTTTCTTTCTGGTTCTTTATTCCCTTCATGTTGTTTCCATTGTTCGACTCCTCTTTAAGCTCTTTATATTCATTGTGGTAATGTCCTGGCTTTCCACAATTGTAACATTTTCCGGAGGTAAGGGCACAGTCTTTTGCCATATGGACCTTTACAGTGAAAACATTTGATAAGATTTCCAATATTAGCGGAAACAAGGTTTTCCTCATTATTATGGTTATTATCGTTTAGTTCTTTCTTGAGCTCTTTGCACTTATTGCGGTAATGATCATTTTTTCCACAGTTGAAGCAGGTTATAGGGTTAATAATACAGTTCCTTACCAGTTGTGGCCTTCACAACAAGGACACGTGATAGAGTTCACAAGTTTAGGAGTTTGTTCATAGTCTTTCTGTTACGAGGTATTTTGGGCTCTTGAGAAGGACATTGATAAGGTTTATTTCTATTGAAATGCATATGCTTTTGTAATTTTCCTTGCCTCTATTGAGCTTGCTTTACCTTGGTATTGTCCTTACAGTTCCTGCAACAATTCTCACAAATAGAAAAAGAGATACTTTCTAGATCTTTGATTGCTTGACGGATGTGTGGGCAGATTCCCACTTCAATTTTTTAACCCAACAATCGTTGCATTTGATTTGGTCTGAAGGCCATTTTTTTCTAAAGCAGAATTTGATGCCTTAATCCTTTCTTAGAATAATACATTAACTGAAGGAATACTGCAGATAGTAATTGGTACATCCAAAGTCAATTCCTAGAAAAGAAAGGCGAGTCATAATGGACATTCTTAAATACCAAGTTTTTCCTTAGCCAGAACTTTCCTCAGAATTGTACCTCATACTCCTTGCTGTACTCTACCAATAATAGTAAATTCTAAGTTCAGCAGCCTCGCAACCGTTATCATTAAATTCCATGATCTTCCTAAGTATCTATCTCATCTGGTACTCCTATTTTTCAACAAAGGGTACAAGGGTAATTCTATTTATCTTGCAGTTTTGTTTCTCAACAAAGAATGCAAGAACAAACAATAGTTTTCTTCTTATCTTACACTTCTGTTCTTTAATAGAAAATGCAAGAACACACCAACAAGCAACACACAAGCAATAGTCAAGTCCATACCACAAGCTTGATACCACTAAATGTAACACCCTTTTCTACTAACCTAATTTATTTATGAAAAATCCAAGATTTGTCAAAGGTATTTACAACAATTATGAGAAATTTTCAAAATTTGTTCTTATATAAAGAACCAAAATCTTGTTAAAAGAAAAATAGAACAATAGTATTTATTACAAAAGGATGTTTCTCAATACATTATAATCACTACCCTATTCAATCCTATTCAGAGTAGTGAACCTTGAGAAAAACTAAGATAATATTAGAAATACCAAGCATCAAGGAAACCTCCATAATTGTTCATCACAACCATCTGATTCAACTTCCCTTTTATTCATACATGCACTTAAAGCAAACACACAGAAGAAACAAATAGAGGAGTGAGATAATTATAAATCATAAGTAGTAATCTTAATAAACTATACCGACAATAAGGCCTAGATTTATCCTAGGACTTGTGGTTCGTTATACTCCTAACATATAACTTAATCTCACTCATCTCATCATTAGACTCAATCCGTCTTGAACCTAAACATGGATCTATGACCATCCATGATAATTCACCACAACCTTCAAGGAGATTGATAGTCACATATCTCACTTAAATTGGTACGATGATTCTTTCATAGTACCATGCTTATAGACAATTGTTATTTATTTGATTTATTAACAGTCACAACACCTATTACTAATTACGATTCATTGCCACCACAACACTTAATGCTAATTAAGACTCATTTCCACCACAACACTTGTTATCAAGTACGACTCATTGCCACTACAACATTTGTTGCCTTTTACAGCTCATTGTCACTACAACACTTGTTGTCTATTACGACTCATTACAACTACAATACTTGTTTCCAATTACGACTCATTGCCATTACAATACCTATTGTCTATTACGAATCATTGCCATTACAACACATGTTGTCTATTATGATTCATTGTCATTACAACACATGTTGTTTATTACGACTACATTTTTTTCTCACAATGTTTATAACAAGATTATGGTTCTTTATGTAAGATGTAATTTTGAAAATAACCCATGTTTTTATAAATACTTTTAGTTAAGAACTGGGGTCATTACAATTTAGTGGTATTAGAGTAGTTGTCCTGTCAAGCCTAGGAAGTGTAAGATAGGTAGATATTAAGGAAACTATTGCTTGTTGTGTGCTCTTGAATGCTTTGTTGAACAATAAAACTGTAAGATAGGTAGATACTTAGAAAGGATAAGAAATCAAGAACAATAGTTGCAAACCTTCAATGACCTCCTTTAGAAGATTTACCAGACAAATAATCAAACTTAGAATTTTACTATTATTGGTTGAGATACAATAGAGTAAGAAGTAAAATTTTAGGAAAAGTTTTGGCTAAGGAAAGACTTAGTACTTAAGAATGTTCATTGTGACTCACTTCTCTTTCTTGGGAATTGACTTAGATTGTACCAATTACAACCTAGAATTATTTCTCCAATTTAATATACTATATGGTTCCTAGAACAAATTAGATGAGCACAAGGAAGAGATTTTTTGTTACAAAGAAAGTTAACAAAAAAGATGGAAGGAAGACACCCATTTCTTCTAGTATGCTTTCTCTTGAATGCTTTACTGTAAACCAATTTTACTATATATTTCATCTCACATGTCTAATTCTTACTAAAAATTTTATAACAAAGCTTTTCTCCTTAACTTTTGGTATGGAGAGACATTTTTCTCATTTAATTTCTATGACATTGTTTTATATGCTTTTGTTTTTTTATAAGCAATTTTATATGTTTTTGTGACTTCTTCCAATGTCCACCATCTTTAATTCTAACATTTGTGCAATATTGTTAGGACTCTGTGAGCCATGACACATGCAAACCAACAAAATATCCCAATAGTTATATATGGGTATGTATATTGAGTCTTAGACATATGGCATAATGCTGATTAACATGAGCATAATCTTTCATATTTTTTTTTTCCTTTGACCATTCTGATCAAATTTTTGGCTTTGTTTCAGGATGGACTTTTCTTTTTCATTTTTTTTTATAAATGATGGAATTTTTCTTGTTACTAATAATTTTGACCTTGTTAGTGACTAGGTCTAGTTGTTCTTACACCAAATGCCAATGAATGTAAGCATCTTGTTCAGAAATTAAAGTGTTGAGTTATGAAGGAAATGATATAGATTCTCCTCAACTACCGCTATCTCTTGCAAAAAATATTAAGGGTTTAATTGATTTTATTTTATTTTTTACTTTTAAAAGAGTTGTTTACATATATGGAAATGTCATTAATGAAAAAAAAAATATTCTTATTGTATTTTGAAACTCAAAACAAAAAATAAAAAACTGAAAAAAAAACTACTTATAACTATTTCTTTTATTTAGTATTTAAAATCTGGAAAACCACAACTATTTTTAGAAACTATTTTAAAAAAACTATAACAAAATGAATTTTTTTTATTTTAAATAAAATACTGAAAACAATTTTGTAAAACGGTTACAAAACAAATATTAACTTTATTTCAACATACTATATTGGTGTACCAATTTTATGGCCTGTGATAAACCAATTTTCTGTGTTGGCTTGGTTATAGGTTTGGCAGAGTAACACATTCCTCTTAAGGTGTGGATCAAACACACAGCACAACAGTGCCTGTTATGCTTATCTCTTTCAGAAGGGAGAAAGTTATACACATTTAGGTTTTGGTAGTTAATGCACTATGACATCCTGAAGAAAGATCTCATTCGAATAGAGCGTGACCAAATCTCACCAGCCAACTAAATTTCATTTCTCACCATCTTCATTATAATCTTAATCTTAGCTAACATCTGAAATTGTAATAGCAACCCAAGAAACCATCACTTCTTTTTATTATTATAACCTGAGTCTGCATGAAATCTAACCCATCACATGCACATGCCTAAATCTTATACAGGCATACATCTAACACATTACTCTTATACACATTAAATCACAGTTACATATTTAATTAAAATAAAAAAATTAAATTATTACTCTATATATATATTTATGGATATAAATGCATTGTCCTTCATAATTTTATATTTTATTAAAATATTCTTATTTAATATTTAAATTTTTAATTATATGTCATGATTAGTGAATAGTCCTTACGACTACAATATTGAAAGAAATGGAATCAATGAATTATTTAATTATTTAAAAATAATATTTTAAAAATATTTTCATAAACAAATATTCCCTCTTGTACATTTTATAAAATATTATTTTAAAATTAAATGTTAATATTTTTATAAGGTATTTTACAAATAATATATATTAAGAGAAAATAAAATTTAGTATATTAATAAATTTTTTTAAAATAATTGAATAATTCACTAATTTCATGTTTCTCAATATTTTAATCAGAAATATTCTCTATTAGCGATATATACATTAAAAATTTAAATATTAAATAAGAATATTTTAATAAAATATAATATTTAAGTTTTATTAAATATTTTTAATTTATATAAAATATCATTAAATATATAAAAAAACAAAGAAAGCATTTGTAATTAGATTAAATGTGTATTTAGATTAACGTTAATAAAATTGATTTTAATTTAAATATATTTTTTAAAATTGATTTTGGTATAATGTAACTTATATTAAAATATTTTTACTATAAATATAAATAAAGTTTATTATTAAAGCTATGAATCTAATGTAAAAATTATTTTATATTATTTCAATTCATAATCCACCTTATTATAATTCTAAAATTTTTTTTCTACCAAACTAATCGAACTAATTATGAAATGCAAAAGGATTTGCATCAATTTGTTTGGAAGAAAAAACTCAACCGTTAATGGTTGATCATCAAAGTTTGAGGTAAAATCATTTTGAAAAAAATTTCGTATGGCTGCCTGATGAAGAAAACAATTCTTAAGCAAAAACCAGAACAACTTAATTTTTTATTTGGTTCTTTTATTAGTGAACATAAATCCAGAAAAATATGCTGTTATGGAGAGTCCAAGTCTTGATGATTTTGAATCGGGTAACGTATAACGACAATTTTAATAAAGATGATTTTACCTAAAACTTTGATGATCAACCAAAAGCTGTGTTGAGTCTTTTCTCAAAATTAAACAAATATCCATCACTTATATTGATGATGGCCAAAGATAGGGTTTGGAACCCACAAAGTTTTGCATTGGTAGTGTGTTTTTTTCATCTGCAGAGCAAACTCCATATCTGACAAGTTATAATAATCTAACTTTTTGCTTAATTCACAATATATTTCCTCTATTAGAAAATTGCGTCGTTGTAGGTTATTTTATACCGAGTAAGAAAAAAATTTAATAAATAAAAAATAATATTTTAAAGAAATTAACCTTTATATTAATAATATATTAAAAAATAAAATAACATTCTTAATAATACAATTAATATTAATTAATATCAAAATTAAATTTTATTGGATACTTTTTTCCACGTGTAAAATGCATTTTGGACAAATGGACTATGTTTTTCTTGATAGGTGGCCTTTTTAGGAGAATTTATTTTTTAGGACGCTCTGACATGAATGATTATAATTAATAAGGCACCTTTAAAATCAAATTATTAAATTTCACGAATACTCAGTAATTTTTATTTTAATAATCGAATTATAGTTCTAGAATTAAATAATCTATATTCATCTTAGGAACAGTGATGAACTTCGAACCCAAAGATCTCCTACACTCAATTGTTTGTTGTTAGATCTACATGTTTATTCTTTGAACAACTAGTCATTATTGACTAAATACAGGAATGAGTAAATGAATGACAATAATAACTCTCAATGATAGGATAAAAAGGTTTCATTCACTAACTAACTTCACGAAGTAAAGGCATGTAATTTTACCTTAGTAGAAGGTTGCATTTTCTAAAGCTTCTAATCACTCTAGATGAGTGAATCTATTTGAGATTCTAGTGAGGAAGAGATAATATTAAACACTTAATTGTTTTTCAACTATCAGCTTCATTACTGTTTTTCTTTCTTGATCATGTATTTATAGGCTTCAAAAGTGATTGTTGCTTGTCTTCCTATTGTTAAGGGTTTATGCATGTAAGTTTGGTCAATGATCTTGGCATGTAATACTGATGCAATCTTGCCTACAAGGATTCCTATCACTAGGGCCATAGATAGGAGGATAGGAGAGGACATGGTCAGGCAAGAGCTCACTAGACCTCAACTCTTGCTTAAAGTGAAGATCATAAATCGTCACCCTTAGGTTAATTCATTGTGAATATTAATTTATTTGTATTTCTCTTTGTCCATATATTTCATCCATTTCACTTTATTTTAGGAAGAAGAGGTATCTTTAGTTAGTTTAAGGAGTGTGTGTAGTAGTGGACCTCTAGCCTTAGGCGTGATTGCACTACTACAAAAAGCATTTTTTACAACACCAATTTAAAATATTTTTTTATAAATGTTTTAATTAATAACATGGTGGCATGTTTAAATTGTTTTTAAAGAAAAAGATGTAACATATAAATTTTAAAACAAGTATTGTGATAGTGTTGTAATTTTTTTATGTTTTAAAACAAATATCTTAGAAATTTTCTAATTAAATAGCAAAACACATTTGGCTATGTATTTCTCACAACTCTCAGTTTTTCTGCACCCTAGACAAACACTCTTCTACCTCTAAAGCTTATCACCTCTCAATCATCATTAGCCAAGCTCTCTAATAGGGTTTGGCAGAAGCATCTTTAACTCTTCATGATCTCGCGTCACCTCTCCCATTCTTCATTTCTTCATCTTCAAGTTTGCATTCTCGCCATTAATGAAGGTAAACTTTTCCTTTTCCCTCACCATTGAAACTCTCCATTTGCATTATCACATGTCAGACATGCATTGAGGTCCATATAAAATAATTCTTTATACAATTAATTCCTAAATAAGGTAAAATACATAATGAAATTAATTCTATATATCTCCTCGTTCACCATGACCTCATCTTTGATATATGAAAACAACACTTAATGAGATATATAATCCCAATTCATAGAACAAGTTTAAAAAAGAATTTCACAAATAGTGTTTTTTCTTAGCCATTGGAAATATCAATCATGGTACCCCTAATTTAAAAATATAGTTTACCAGTCGGTCATATATGTCATACATAAAGAAAATAACACCCCAATGCATGCATACTAATCCACAACACAACATATTGATACCTATCATCACTTATTCCCACTCTTTGTTTCCTAGAACTAGATTTCCAAAGATTCGTAAAAGGTCTATAAACTCATATTTCATACAATGACATCCGATTAACTTCCTCATGTTATTATGAAGGTATCCCGAATCTTTTTCCCATCCCAAATGGATGTATCTAAAACCTCTTCCCCATATTAAATAGAGGTATCTCGTGTTCATCCCCATCCTAGATGGAGGTATACAAAATTTTATCCCCATATTAAATGGAGGTATCTAAAAAAAAAGCACACAAGTTTTCTAAACACAATGTCCTAATCTTTAAAATCACACCAACACATTTCTTATAAATATCAATCGATCATATAAACAATATGTCATCTAAGAATACAATTAAATATAATTATAAATAAAAAATTATACACAAAAGAGTCATAATAACTAAATTATATAAAAGAAACTCAATTATGGAGAAGCTAGAAAAAAGCACACAAAAAATCATAACATGCAAGTTTAGAAAGTAAGTTTTTTCTACTCACCTTTATTGTATTCTTTTATCAAATACTCTTTTTCTTTTCTCTTTGCTTTTTCGTTCCTCTACTATTTTTTGTACGTGTTATTCTCTCAAGGTAAAGTTGTTTCCTTCCCTACTACTATTCTTCTAGGGACAGTTTATGTTTTAGAATAACTACCCAATTGTACATGTGAAATTAGTATATATAGTTATGCAAAATACATTATCTACTATCATTATTTAAAATATAACAAGATAAATAAATAAATATATATATATATATATACACCATCTAATACAAATAATTTAAATGAATAAAAATAAATCCATTATCCATTATAATTAATTTAAAATATATATATATATATATATAAATTTTATAACAAAATCAATTAGAATATAAAAAGATAATGGTTTATATATCTTTCCAATACCTGTCAAATTATATTTTTTTATTTTTAGTACCTAAAATTTCAAATTTTTTTTATTAGAGTACCTAATATTTCTTAAAATTTTAAATTGGTACCTTTTGTTAAGTATCGTTCGTTAACTGATGACATGGCAAAGGGAAGTGCCACACCATAAAGTCCATGTCATATTAAATTTTTTAGTCAACATCCACGCCATTTTTCACAATAGGTACCTTTTTCATACCTCTAGATGGTGGTTATCGATTTAAATTATCCTTTTGGATATTTTTACGGATTATATCTGCAAATATTCGCAGACGTAAATTCTTTTGTCATTCATAAGTAAATCTACCTTTGTAAAACTAACATCACACAAGCCCCTAAGGTATATTAACTAGACACTCTAGATGTTTCTCAACTATGTCTCTTAATTAAACTTTAGGCATGATCTACCTGTAGAAACTAGGGTACTATTTAGTGTTAATAAATTATAGGTAATTTTTTTTTGGTAAAGTATGTTTTTGGTACATGAAAATTTTAAATTTATGATTTTGGCACAGAAAATTTTTGTTGATTAGGTAAGGTATACAAATATTTTTTTCTGTCCAATTTTCAGTCCTTCTGTTTGTTTTAGCAGTTAAGTAACGATGTATCATTGTATATATTATTATTTTATGAGTAAACTATATTTTTTGTACATGAACTTTTTCAAATTTATAATTTTCGTATACAAACGTTTTGTTGACTAGTGAAGTTACACAAACATTTTTTTTTTGGGTTTGAAAACATTTGAGAAAAAAAGATATATCTCATAATAATCTTAAAAAAATGGTTTAATGTTAATTAAAAAAGTAATGTGGCGTTTAAAAAAATATTATGAAAGAAAAATTTTGAAATGAAATAAAAATTTGAATTGAGAAATAAAATTCCATTCGTTATCTAAAAAATATTATGAAACTAGGGTACTATTTAGCGTTATTAGATTATAGGTAACTTTTTTTTGGTAAAGTATGTTTTTGGTATATAAACTTTTTCAAATTTATGGTTTTGGTATATAAACTTTTTATTAATTAGTCAAGGTATAAAAATATTTTTTCCGTTCAATATTTTATTTCTTTTGTTTATTTTAGTAGTTAAGTAATGACATATCATTGTATAAATTATTATTTTATGAGTAAACTATATTTTTTGTATATGAACTTTTCTAAATTTATGGTTTTGGTACACAAATGTTTTGTTGACTAGTCAAGTTATAGAAACATTTTTTTTGTTTGAAAACATTTGAGAAAAAAGGATATATCTTGTAATAATGTTTTAATGTTAATTAAAAAAGTAATGTGGTGTTTAAAAAAATATTATGAAAGAAAATTTTGAAAAATATTATGAAATAAAAATTTAAATTGAGAAATGAGATTTCATTCGTTATCTAAAAAATATTATGAAACAAAGGTGGAGGAGACAAAGAAGGAGGGAGCACTAGGCAAGAAGCGGGAAAAGGTACTAGGTGAGAGAGGCTTTTCATGGGGTGGGGGTGGAGGGGACGCATGTAAATGGGGTAGTGGGATACATAGGGGAAGTGATGCAATCCTACCTTGCATGCATCCTTAGTTAGGAGGATTGGAAGAAGACATGGTAAGGATGAAACTCATTGAAGACTTTAGGCCATAGTCTTGAAATTTGCTTATAAATATTTTTAGTAGTTAAGGGTGTGTTTGGATTTTCTTTTAGGCCTTGTATTTTGGTCATTTTTCTTGTTAGAACAAGAAGTGCCATTAGTTAGAATGTGGAGTGTGTATATAAGAGAGAAATGAGTTCATTTGGACCTATAGTTTGATAACTACACCCGTTAACTTATTTTTGCATACCCCTCTTTACATTCATAAAGCATGACCAACATGTGGGCCCTTCTTCTCCCCTCATGTGACGCCTAATAGGAGAGAGAAGAAACAAACCTCCTTGTTAGTGGGTAGTTGGATCTAGAGTGAGTTTAGTCCTTGATTAATTAGCTTAATGAAGCTAATTAACCAAGGCCCACTGTCCAAGATCCACACACCTATTTTACTCCTCTTCCTATAAATAAGTTTTCATTCTCTCATTGTACTTGATTGAATGAAATTAGACTCCCATTTTGAGAGCATTTCTTCTAAAGATTGTCTCAAATTTTCTCCTTAGAGAAAATTCTTCTTAGTTGACTTTTATCAAAAGTTTCTTCCCTTTGTGACAAACTTTAATAATTTTTTGGCTTATCTCTTCGTGACTGATGTCAATCCATCATCCATTTTTCTTCCTTCCATCATCATCATCTTCTTGATGTTTGGAGCCTCAATGGAGAAAGATCAAAAGAAAGCAATCAAGGATTGCATCAGGAAGAGAGGATGAGGAGTACGGGAAAGAAGATGAATTTTTTTTTTAGTTTTTGGCGGCTAAAAACTGCCATAAAATGTAATAAAAACTACAAAAAATTTAATTAATAAAATAATAATAAATAAAGTGACACATTCACCTTAACAACAAAAATAAATAAAAAAACTAACATGTTGGATGAAACAAAAATGTTTGTATACTTTAACCAATCAATAAAAACTTTATGTACTAAAATCATAAATTTAAAAAAATTCATATAAAAAAAATATAGTTTACCCTTTTTTTGGAAAAATGTGTGATTAGCTTTAATTAAGTTGTTCTAATTTTAAATTTACGCAATTAGAATCTTAAACTGATTTTTTAATTGGTGGCTATATAATATTGTTGAAGACAGTGCTGTGCATTGGTCTCTCTATCTGTTTCACAATATTTTATTTTTCTAAAGTTTTTCTCTTTCAATATTTGAATCTTTGCTAATTTATTTGGTGCGTTAGTACATTACTAAAACAAAAGCTGGTAAAAGTAATTTTTTATTATCTATACTGCAATGCTCGTGTCACATGAAGGCACGGTGCTGTATGATTGGTGCATTCTAGATGACTCAGAATAATTTACACAAATAGTACAATACATATAATTTTCAAATAAATAATAAATACAATGTAAGTTACAATATAATATTATATAAAAGAACATACATAGCTTCAACTTTTGTTAAATTCATTTTATATAGCCTCACATATATTTATAATTTTATTTAAAATATTATAAAATTATATGAAGTATAAACAATTAAAAAGATTTAAAACTTTACAGTATTATAGTTTCTAAATAAATTTTAAATAATTTAAAATGTAAAATAAATTTACAAAAATATTGGAACCAACATTGTTTGATGTAAAAGTATTACTTTTATCTAAAAAAATAATATTATTTTGTAATAATAATTATATATAATGCTAAGTGTTTGAAATACAACTATAATAAATATTCGTACAAAAATATTGTCATTTATAAAAATATCATGTGTCTTGTTTTATAAAAAAAAGTTAAAAATAATTTAATTTATCATATTAATAAGTGCATAATTTAAAACTATTTTTTATAAATATATTTAATATATTGATTAAAACTATTTTAGTACATATTTATATTTTTTTCATGGGAGAGAAACAATAGTGGGTGCCCAACTTACTCTATCATATAATAATTTCTGTCATTATACGTGATTACTACTAGTCTATAAAAATGATGCACACAAATAAAATTGAACATTGTTTCTCCAGCTAACTATATTAAACAAATATTAATAAACATGATTTTTTTGTCAACATATTAGATTTTAATCTTTTTGATAATAAAGAGTTTGGCAATATATAATAATAAGTTTATCAAAAGTAATTTTGTCATAAAAATCATTTAATAAATAAATTTTAATATAAAATTAGTTGATAAATTCATTTGAATATAAGTATTACAAAAATATATTATTAATAAAATTATTGAATTCGGTACATAAATAAATAAATAATAATATTTCTATTAATATTAATAGGCATTTTTTAGTAATACAATGAAAATTTGTTTCGTCTTATATAAATATGAAAAAAAGATATTGAACAGTAAGAGAGATAAAATTTAAAAAGAACTAGTGAAGTTTTGGAGAGAAAATTTTTTAGGTGGACATGTGCCCTTTTATTAATCATATGTCCGAGTACACGATTTAAATTTACTAACTTTCTCTTTTTATTTTTCCACTTTTACTATCAAACTAAATGATGTGATGGAAACTAAACATGCATGTTTTAAACGTGGTGACAAACTGGGTTCTATTTCAACCTCAGTCCGTACAACAATTAATTTTGTCACATCTCTTATTGAAGAAAAAGTATACAAAGAAAGTGGCTATAAATTGGTACACGCAAGAAGAACTAAGACATACAGCTTCAGTTGCTTCTTTCGAAATGTTAAATCAATCAATGGCTTCTCCCAAGCTTGCTCCTTTGGCTCTCTTCTTGTTTGTCTCTTCTGGTATGTAGCATTCCCTTCATTTTTCTTTTTCCTTGATTTCTTATATGTTTTAGAACAATAGGAAATTAAAAAAGAATTTAATATTTATAAATAAAAGTTTTACTTTAGTGTTTAATTATAATTTTTTTTACATAATATTTAAAATATTTAGATAAAATTAACAAATTTATCATATACTAGCGAAATCCTTTGTAACATTACCTTTTAAGTCTTTTTCTCAGTTAGAAACTATTTGTGTTGTTTTTATTCTAACTTTGGCATATCATTTTTAGTGTTTCTTCCTTTGAAGGAGGTAGAAGCTGGTTGTAGCGCTCAGTTAGAAAGACTTTAAATAGTTTTATATTAAAATTTAATTATAATCTTTTATTTATATAACATTTAAAATATTAATCAATAAAGTTAACAAATTTACTATATAAATTTTGAGTGTCAATGTAAAACATTGTACACTATCTATGCATAACATTACCTATTAAGTCTTTTTCTCAGTTAGAAAATATTTGTGTTGTTTTGGTTCTAACTTTGACATATCGTTTTTAGTGTTTCTTCCTTTGAAGGAGGTAGAAGCTGGTTCTTGCGCTGGTCTTTGTTATACCTTCTCGTCCTCGTCATGCGGGTCAAGTTGTCTTTGTTTGCCGTTGAGTTCGGAGATAACGGGTGTGTGCATATCTAGGAAACTAGCATCTGTTGAGAAGATGATAGAGGAACATCCAAACCTATGTCGATCTCACGAGGAATGTTTGAAGAAAAGACAAGGCAACTTTTGTGCTCGTCATCCTAATTCTGATATGGGTTGGTGTTATGATTCTAATTCTCAAGCACTGAGAGAATTATTGGCTAAGACCACCATAATTAAAAGTGTTGCAAGTAATTGATATGCCTAGTGAAAAAATAATGGCATACGTGGTGCATTTGTTGTATGCTTATGGTGCATCAACTATCCACTACTTTAAATAAAATGAGTATTTTCAGATGATTTATGGTGATCATTGTTAAATCAGAAATAATCACTCTATTTTTTTTATTTTGATTCTAAATCATAAATAACTTATCTTAAAATGCAACTTTATAGTTATGATTGTGTATTTTTCTATTTGAACAATCGATAATTTTACAAGCGCTATAACTTGAGATTTATACTAATTTAATTGAAGCAAAAAATAAATATCATGTTCCTACCCAATTAGCTAATACACTTCACATTTCAACTAAGCACACTTCTAAGCCATAAAACTAATGAAAAAAGGGGCTAACATACACAGCCAAGAAAGGATGCTTGATCTCTATGCTCAATAAATAAGAGGTGAGGTATTCCTCCTTCATTGCTAGCCAAGTCCTTCTCTATCATCCTAGTCATGGCCCTAGCGATAGGTTCCTTGTTAGGGTTGGATGCATCAACATTCTTCGTATGTTTTTCTTCAAATCAAGAAATATTTAACTAAAATCTACCTTTGTCCTAAAGAAAATTGATAACATAATGCATGCAAATTTAATTGACCTAAAATGGTACAAAAAAAAATTCTTTATTTTAAAAAGAGTTAATGTATGTAGCCTCGTGTTTTATGGTGTTACATTGATGACAACCGTTATATTTCAAGAAAATTGATGGTGAGAAAGAAAAGTAACTCCCTTAAACTTACTCTTATAGTAGGTGAATTTGTCTTCTATAATAAATATATAAATATTAATTTAAATAATTGTTTAAGAAATTACTTAAATGATAACATAATTGTTTTTTTAGGATAACATAATTACTTTACTTTTTACTATATCAAAAACACAAAAGAAATTTTCGAATTCATAACAGAAAAATTAGTAGATAATTTGTAGTTAATTTTTTGTTAAAAGAATTAACTAAAGTTTAACCATAAAAATACTAGTTAATTTAGTACAACAGTGATAGTATCATTAGATGAATAACTAATTAGGTGGGGAAAATAATACTAGTTAATTTGTAGTTATTTTTTAAAAAAGATATGGATATTTTCTAGTTAATTTGTAGTAATTAAACTTTAACTAGAAAAGTTTTATTACCTACTACATAGTTAATTGCTTCAAAATAACTAATAAATTTTTTGTTGCTAAAATTTGTAACAATCTTGAAAATTCTTGTGGTAAAATGAGAACTATCTAACTTTTTCCCTTAGCATACTACAAGAGAGAAGACTTTTTATAGCAACAATTATTGAGGCAAAATTTTAAAAGTTGCTACTAAAATGACTTTTTCCTTGCAAAACATTTTACAACAATATATCATGTCTTTGCCACTAACTATGTTTTAACTATCACAATTCTCCTTGTCATTTGACATATTTATCATTGTCATAAGTAACTTTTAGTAACCACCAAAGTTGTTATTATATTTTATTTGTTTTAACAAGTATTATTGTTGTGAAAGGTATTCTTTATCATCAACCAGAGTTGTTGCATTATGACAACTTTTCTTGACAATTAATACTCTTTTCATAACAAAAATTGCCACCAAAAGGCATATTTTTTAGCAACCTACAAATTTAAATTTGTAAATAAGTGTTACATTTAATTTTATTAATAATCAGATATTATTTTTAAAATTTATATTAATGTAAATAATTTAATTAGCCAAACTAGTTTAAATTATGTTACATTAAAATTTTTGCTTGGTTATATATGTTTTTAATAGCAAATCATCACTTTAATAAACTAAATATATCAACAAAATATAAACTCACATAAGTAAACACAATTGAATATAATAAATATTACTTTACATAATTTAACCAATAAAGTTATTACGTACTATATAAGGAAACATTATCATACATACTTAACAAATAACTAAAAAATAATAATGCAACATTAGATATTTCTTTCTCTTTACTTCAAATATTTTTGGATACTTAACAAATAACTAAAAAATAATAATGCAACATTAGATATTTCTTTCTCTTTACTTCAAATTTTTTTGTATAGTAGTTGAATCACCAACAACCAACTTGAAACTTTTAACATACAAAATTTTAATTAATTAACATTTTTTCTTATGGAATTAATAAATAAAAAAAACAACTAAATAATCATTAAACAAATGTGTTTTTAACTAAATCCAAAAATATACTTTATTCAAAACTTAATAACTTACACACGTAACTGATTGGTTTAAAAGAAAAACACCCTACATTAATCTCTCATACCTTTTGCATAACATAAATTAGCAATACTAAAATGCTCATTACATAGCAATTCTTTAAATCAACACGAAGTCTTGCCCTTTTCATGTTTCAAATATCAATTTAACCAATGTTCCCTCATAATATTGAATACAATAAACTAGTACAAAATTGAATGTACAAACCCAAGCTTAAATTTGGATTAAAGTCTATAATACTCCAACTCTTAACAAAATCCAAATACAACTCCCTAACTCACCTTTTGTTGTAGCATTACAATAAACCCTATCATCAATTATTATATTTTTAAAATACTCAACTAAGCATAATCTTTCTTCAATGATTTGACATCCTATTACTAACTAATAAAACATTGAAGTTCTTAAACATAAAAGAAAAATTATTTGCAACTTACTTATGATGTGTTCAAGTTTATCATCAAGTTAAGAGACATTTCTTTCTGTAATTGAAGAGTGTTCACCCTATACAAATATATAAAGTAGCCCAAATTAATTACAACTTAATATAGTAAACAAACTTTTATAATATAAAAATACTAATTTGTAAAACTTTTACAAAACTTAATTATTATTTTACTTACCAAATATGCATGCATTCTAAAAATATACATGTCATCCTTTCCTCAATTTGCTTTTCAATTCTTTCATCAATTGATTTTGACCTTCTTCAAAGCATGCCACCATTTCCTCCCTCTGGTTACGCTAGTCTTGAAGGCCTCAATCTCTTTTAATTTCATTTCCTTGCATTAATATATTTTCTATCAACCATAAAAGTAAAATCATAATTATAATTTAAATTAAATAATAATAAATTAATTATAATTATAATTTATAATTCACATAAAAAATAATACATTACTTTCTTCGATGTTTTGTCTATCCATGCTCCATTTTTTATTTGAATTTTTTGCCACAAATCTTGAAAATTAGACTACTTTTGAATTTCTGGATCTCTCTAAGAAAATATTCAAAAGACAATTAATTATTAAAACAAATAAGCTATGCAATTAATAATTTACAATAAATATATTTCTAAGTATAGGCTTAACTTAGATTTATCTTAATATATGAAATTTAATATATAAAAAATTTAATGAAATTACACTTCCAAAGCTAAGAGCCTAAAATGATTTTCTTCAACATGTATGATTAATAACTTGCTTTGATTTATTTAATTGTTTCTCCTACTAATTCCTGAAAATGACAAGAATAAAATATAATTATAACTTTTACATTTATAGTTAAACAATTTAAGTGTATTTAGAATTTAGTATATATATACACATACGCACGCATAATGCAAACATACGTTTAAATTAGAACTTAAAAATTAATTTACTAAATATTGCCTATCCTCATCACTCAAGTCTTGAGGTTTATGCTTTTAAACTATTTCATTTATTTCATATTTTTTGAGATGTTAGTAAAGTCTACATCGATGATTCTGAAAAAGTCTTTTGGTTGTGTAAAGAATAACCTCCTTGGCATGTTCTATATTCGAACTTTCAATGTTAAAAGTATCCTACACACAGGAATTAAAATTGAAAGTTAATTTAAAATATGTAGTATAGGAAAAAAAGAAAAATTAAAACTATGAAAAATATATTATTTACCAAAACTTTGGTTACTATTCTTTCTTTTACAACATTAGGAACATCCTTTAGATTAAAAGGAGCATCTTTTAGAACTATAAAATAGATTTCAGTAGTAAAATTTGGAGCTTCTAATCCAACAGCTACCATCTTATTAGTGATAGACAGTTTTCCTATAATACTCTTTCTCTTTTTTCTTTTCTTTTTTTGTTTTCAATACTTAAACCAATGGTTTTTTCTCTTCCAAATTTTCTTCTTGTATTTGTAGATCTTTTTGCATTTTCTACCAAAATATTATTGGCAAATGACAAACACAATATAAATATATATATATATATATATATAAATTTATGTATAAGAATAAAATTCATAATATTCATAATAAATAAGAAATGAGCAATGTAACTTAAACATTCAAAAGAAATACAAATATAAATACCTTTTTTTTTTTAGTCATAGTGTCATTTGAACAATTTTGAGGTTTTAAATTTGAAACACAACTTAAGGGTTCTATAACTAAATACTAAGAATGAAAATCTAAGATAGTGACTAAGTTAAACTATAATTCCTTAAAAAGTATTTATACTATATCTATGAAAAACAACATATGCATACATGAAAATCAAGTAAAACAAGAAATAATTATTTATTTGTGTAGAGAGTAAAAAAATATATTGTACAAATGTGAAGCAATTAGCATTGATAAGCAAATAAACTAAGTGATCACAACATAAACTCTTATCTAGCATTCCATTAACATAAAGGAGCACTATTTCAACTTTCAAGACTAACTAACAATATACTAGAACATAAGACCTTGTCGTGGTGCAACTGTGGTAAAACTTATAATTAATATATGTACAAATAAAATTACTACTAAACAAAAATATTTGAGTCGTATTCATGTGCTTTATTGATTCAAAAATTTTATAACAACTATGCTATTAAACTTAAATCTTCATGAAAAGTCAGCTAAGTTTTCTACAAATGCTTAGTTTCAATCCTAGTGGCAAGAAAAACCCAAAACAGAGAAATTATTGATGTCATATCTATTAGTCGTGCGACACCATATTCATTGGCTAAAGCAAATAGGGGAATGAGATAAAATAATAATGTATAACTGTGTATATTAAATTACTATATATCTCACCCACTATATATATAAAAGCAAATGGCACATGTATGGCTTGCCAACTTATATGATGTAAAATTTCACGATGAAAACTTCCTAATGTTTATGTTTTAAATACTCGCACTCGCCAGGTATATATATAGTTAGGTAAGGTAATGATGGCCTGGTCAACCTTTCTAAAGTTTCACAAATTGAAAAAAACAAAGAAAATAAATAAACAACCTTGTTATGTATAAGTATGAGTTTCAAATTAAGTCTAATTAAGCAGAAAGCAAATTGAACTTTCATATGAAGGCATTCCCATGAACAAAAAAAAAAAGTAGCTTGGGCTGTTCTAATTTTGGGAGAAAGAAAAACTTTCAAGTAGAAAAAAGGGACCAAATTGAGGTTCTAATTTTTGGAGGATGGAACTTTTATATGGAGAAAAGAAAAAGATTGAATAACTTACAGTTCTGATTCTGAGAGGAGGGAAAATGTTTAATTTTTTTTTATTTTTTTAAAATAACAAGAGGATCAAATAAATTTTCCCTGATAAATTTGTTACTCACATTACAATGTAGGAGTGTAATCTTAAAATTACAATAGCAATCTTTAATTTTTTTCACATTCAAATACAGGTTGTTGTAAACGTAATAGAGATAGAATACGTATCTTTGAAAAAAAAAAAATTAACTAAATCTATATAAAAAAATCATGTAAGATATTGTAAAGTTTAACACAATCAGAAAATTAAATTGAAAAATTAAGTTTTCGAAACTTAATACGTTCATTTTGTAAAAATTAAAAAAATATAAAATTTTAATTAATAAACAGGTAGGTAATCAAGTAAATTTAATTGATAAAAGTGATAAATAGAAACTTTTTTTTTTAAAATTTAATATTAATATAATTAGAGAATACTTTTAATAAAATATATTATATATTTTAAATATTTATATTTATTGCATAGTAAAATTCCAAATTTTTAGTTTTTTATTTTTATTTTCTTTTTCTCTCTTACAAAAATTCTATGTTAAAAGACAATTATATTTTTAAAAAATAAAAATATTATGCAAGATATTATAAAGCTTAATATGGTCCCTCGGTGAAAATTAAATTGAAAAATTCACTTTTTGAAACTTAATTTGGTCATTTTGTGAAAATTAAAAACAAAAGTTTATTAATAAACAAGTAGGTCATAAAATAAATTTAATTGATAAAACAGATAAAAATATAAATCTATTTTTGTTAAATTTGATATTAATATAATTAAAGAATAATTTATATATATATCGAGAGAGTTTAATTGGTATATATTGTCAGTGTAAAAATTTTTATGCTAACAGTAAATCACAACCTTTCATTTATGCTAGATTTATTGACTTTACTCATTACTATTTTAAAAGTCACATAAATGAAAAGTCATGATTGAATGTCAGTGTAAAAATCTTTTACACTGACAGCGTATACCAATTAAACTCTCATCTATATTATATAGTAAAATTCCAAATTTGATATTGTAAAAAATATTACAATAATAAACCTAAACTTAATCAAGTGTATAGCTTTGGACATATGGGAAAATAAAAATATGAATCTAACTAAGCAATATATTAATCTTCAATAATCCACATATAAAATAAAAAAAAAATGAATTATGGACAAAATGTTAGAGAATAGTTGTATCAACAATTGATGATAGGATGATTCCTAAAACTCAAATGACCTGAAATTGAAAAACTAATAGTTGTAAATTAGATGAGAGCTTAATTGTCATGAAACACATGTTATTTATAATATAAAATAAAATTATGTTTAAATGTATTTATGTCTTGTTACAATTTTGCTGACTAAAAAAAATGTATATTTCATATAATTTTTACATTTAAATATTAAAATATAAGTTAATTATTCTAAAAATATTAATTGCCAAATAATAATTAAAAATACCTTCTATGTTGTGTCAAAATCTTCATTTTCTGTGTTGCCATCTATCTCGTATTCTTCTTGACCATCATCAGCTCATAATCAATATTTGTGTCAATGTCTTGTTCTCGTGTATCACTCAACTCATTGAGTTGATATGGTTCAAAATGTAAATGCTAAGATGTTATAGATTTTGATGATGCCAGAAGTAATAAAGAATGTAGATACAAAAGCAAGAAAGCAAAAAGAACAAAACTACATTGACAGAGATTCAAGAGATTCAAGTTTAATGTTAAGCTAGAAAAATAAATTAACTCTTTTATTCTATAAAAGAATCTCTACGAATTTGCATAAACTTAGTTTGGCAAGATACGTTTTTATTAGTTCAAAACTTTGAGCTAGTATGTAATCGATTACCAGAGAGCTTGTTTATTCAAAGCTAGAAAGATCTAATGTTGTAGTACTACTTTTTAGTTATTTTGTTAAGTGTAGTACTTTTTAGTTATTTTGTTAAGTATGTATGACAATGTCGTTGTATATAGTACATAATAAATTTAAGTATTAAATTAAGTGAAGTGATATTTATTATATTTAATCATGTTTACATATGTTGAGTTTATATTTTTTTATTTAGTTTATTAAAGTTATCATTTGTGATTAAAAAATATATAACTAAAAAATATATAATGTAACATAATTTAAACTAGTTAAGCTAAATAAATTCTTTACATTAATATAAATTTTAAAAATAATATCTGATTATTATTAAAATTAAATTTAATATTTATTTATAAATTTAAATTTGTAAGTTGTTAAAAAATATACCTTTTGGAAAAAACTTTCGTTATAAAAATAAAAATATATTGTGGATAGTTAATTAATGAATGCTGTTTAGAAAAGAGGCTTTATTACAATAACTTTACATGTTGAGAAAAATATATTAATGCAACTATATTAATTGTTAAGAAAAATTGCCATACTGTACCAACTTCGGCTGATGACAAAAAATATGTTTTGCAACAATAATAGTTGTTAGGACAAATTAAATATAGCAACAAATTTAGTGGTTACTAAAAGTTACTTCTGATAGATATGTCAAATAACATGGAGAATCCTCGTTACTAAAACATAATTAGTGGCAACGACATCAAACATTGTTGCAAAACTTTTTGCAACGGTAGTTATTGCAATTACCTTCAATGACAAATTTCTCGTTAGGAAAAGTTATTTTAGCAGCGGCTTTTAAAATTTTGCAGCAATAACTGTCGCTGTATAAGCCTTCTGTCTTTTGTGCACCCGACTTTCTAACACACAAAGAACGACAAACACAATGGTCCACTTTCCTTGATTATAGACACCTTTTTAGGAGAGGGAATCTTAGTTAGTTAGACTAAACTAGCTTAGGTATTATGTAACATCCAAAAATTCATAGTACAAATATTTGAATAATCATCAGTTAAGAACAGATTAGGTTGTCAAATAAAATATTAAAATAAAGATTCATTAGAATTTAAAAGATTAAGAATCTATTATTATGAAATGATTATATTAGTCTAAATAAAATACTTAAGGCTCTGGTGGTCACTAAAAAATTCAAATATTGCACCATATAAAAAGTGCCTCCAAACCTTTAAAGCAAACACCACAGTTGCCAATTCAAGATCATGGGTGGGATAATTCCCTTCATGAGTCCTAAGTTGCGTAGACACGTATGCCACAACTTTTCCTTCTAGCATTAACACACATCCTAAGCCATTTCTAGATGCATCACAGTACACAACAAAGTTCACTAAAGGATCTGGAATAGTCAAGATGGGTGATGAAACCGATCCCTTCTTGAGCTCTTGAAAAATTTCTTCACACTTATCATTTCACTCAAAGGGTTGCCCTTTCTTAGTTAGGATAGTCAAAGGTAAGGCCAGTCTAGAGAACCCCTCTATGAACTTTCTGTAGTAACTTGCCAATCCTAGAAAACTTTTCACTTTAGTCACTTATGTAGGTTACTCCTACCCTGACATTGCATCAACCTCACTAGAATCAACTGCTACACCCTTCCTAGAAATGGTATGCCTTAAAAACTTCACCTCGTTAAGCCAAAATTCACATTTTTATGGTATACCTTGAACGTAAGTCTATCTTAGAGAATGTCGATGCTGATGCAAACCCAAGTTTGCTCCCCTTGATCTTTCTCCCCGTTGTTCCAAGCACCATGAAATGGATTATGGAGGGGGAAATAAATGGAGGTGGGGTGCCACTCTCAAAGAGAGATATGCCAAAATGTTTAGGTTTACCACAAGTGAAGGAACCCTTGATAAATGTCAACTAGGAAGAGGTTCCACAATAGAGAGGATCCTTAAGATCTTTCACTAAGAATGTGCTCACAAAGAGACTCTTTTCATTCAACTTCAAAGGTGAGATTAACAATAAGGGGACATGAGTATATATAGCCCAATGGGAGAGCTTGGGCACACTTTTTTAGAAAATGTGGGACTTGGGCTTAATTAGGATTAAGACAATTAACCCAAGTCTTTAAGCCCTAAAAATGACACCTAATATTAATCCCAAGAGGTGAAAATAGCTCACCCAAACAAGTGAACATAAGTGAGCTCAACATGCCTAAAAAGAATCTCACTATAAGCCTACCCCTCTAAAATATCTAAAGACACTTATACCTTTTAAACTAAATAAAGTTGGCAAAAAATACATGGCCTTAAGGGAATTAAAATTATGCTCCTATTTAGCCTAATAAAATAAAATATTTACAAGTTAAAAATAATGAAGACTATGGATTCCAATCTTGAATAGGTTTTCATCAATGCCATGCCTTCCTTGAAACCTCCTAGCCATGATGCATGCTAGGTGAGATTGCATCATCTCCTTCCCCTTGGAAAATATATAACCTCAAATCCTGAGGCCTTTTCTTGCTCTTCTACAAAGTCTAAAAGAAAAGAAGGAAAGTAGTAAGTATATGCATACAAGTAATTTTAGAGGGAGTGAGAGGTCTATGAGGAGGCTTCTTAGGAATGGGGTAATGGAGTTTGGTACTAAGGTTTGAAAAGGGTTTAGCATGCATTTGCCAACATACAATATTTCCCTATCCTTCCCATATTCTACTAGATGCTAGCCTCAAAGGTTTTTAAATAATAGGCGAAACTAGTCTAGATGAATAGAGCACTCATCAAGTTGGATTTGAGGATGTGGATCAAAGTGCTCAAATGGTATAGGCACATCCTCACATTCAACTTGTTCTTTTTGTAAGGTTTGGCGAGAAGATTTTTCTATGTAGAGAACCTCCTTTAAAGGAAAAGGTGGATCTTCCTTAGACTTGGTCTTCCTACCAACAACCTTATTTTCATTTTTATCCCTTTCTCTCTTAAGCTTCATGATCCTTCTATCCTCCATAACTTCGGCAAGGGTAAGAGGAAGTAAGCTAATTTTTCTCCCCTTATAAGAAAGACTGATTTTATTAGTGAGACCATTGTGCAAAGTTTCCCTGTCATGTTGTCATGGCTTTCCTATCAACATGTGACTAGCTTCCATAAAGACTACAACACATAGAATTTTGTCTTGGTACTTCCCTATTGAAAACCTAATCTCTATTTATTCTCTTACTACTACACCTTCTTCCTTATTAAGTTCATGCAAAGAATAAGGTGAAGGATAAGGAGTAGTAGTAAGTGCTAGCTTTTCCACCACCCTTATGCTACAAGAATTGCAACATGATCCACCATCCACAATGAGAGAACAAGTTTTTCCTAAAATTTTGCATCTTGTTTGAAAAACATTCTACCTTTGTGTTCAGGTGTCCTTACAAGGATGGCTTCAAAGAATCCTTTTGACTTTGAAGAGATCATCACATGAATGAGTACCCTCTTCATTTGATGTTCCCCTTAAAATCCTTTTTTTTTTTTGTAAAACAAATCAATGTACCTTTTTTCTAAACTCTTAAAACATTTATGAATTCTAGAACGAGTGCTCGACCTAGTGGTAGAGGTGTCACTTTCACTCAAGGGTTTTTTTTATCTATTTTTTTTTTGGATGACTCTCTTTTATTTTTATAAGGGGTTTCTTTTTCCTAAGATGTCTCTTAGGTTCATGTATTTTACTAGAAGAGATTTGAAGGTCAAGGTTTGTGATAGGCTCTTCTGAGTCCCTGATGGAGGTAGATACTTCACTAAGGACACTCTCAAAGACATCACTCTCTTTTCTTTCTTCTCTTCTTTCCTTCTTTTTCTCTCCAACTCTTTTTCTTTTTCCATCTTTTCTCTTTCTTTCTTTTTTCATATTTTTCTCTTTTCTCTTTTGCCAATACTTTTCATTTTTCTCTCTTTGTCACTTTTATTTTTCTTTTCTCACTTCCCTTTCTTCTTCTTTTTTTCTCTCTTGCCATTCTTTTTTCTCTTTGCCACTCTTTTTCTCGCTATTCTCTTTCTTTTTGCGATCTTTCTTCCCTCTCTTTATCTCTTATTTATTATCTCTCTTTTTAATTTTTTGTTTTCTCTCTTTTTTCTCTTCTTTTTCTAGTTCTTCTAGGTCCCCTTTTCTCCTCTCATTTTGTTTGTGCTTATTTTCCCAAAACTTCTTTCTTTTTCTACTCTCTCCCAATCAAACAAGTATGAATATGAGAGCATGACTCTTCCGTGCAAATGTTCCTTGAATCTTTGATTGAATTTGGCTTTGCTTGCTCCTTTTAATGATTGTTTGATTAACTTGTAACTTCATTTAATCTACAATCAATTTGTCTTCTAAAGTACATCAGATGTCCTTCAAATGATGTATCTTGAAGATATAGTTTTTGACATATTGTAAAAATATGATTACTCAAAATCTTCTTTTGAAGATTTTTAAGTTAGTTTAGCTATTCTTTTGCATAGATTTATTCCTCTTCTTTGACAAAAGCTCATCCTTATATGATGATGTTAAAAGAGAAGAAGCTTATTTGTTCTTAACAATAAAACATGACTCTTTAATTAAGATGAGAGTGCCTCAATTTTTTTATGTGCATCAAATGCTCTAGTCATCTAATAATAGTGTGTCTCTTCCATTCCTCACACCTTCTTATCAGTACCAACTGCTTGTGTTAAATTGCTCATATGCTACAATCATATAGCTTCTAATCTAGCGATGACAACTTTTGTTAATTATAGCTTCTTATTGACATCTTCCATAACTCTGGATCTTCTCATATACCAATCTTCTAACTATGATGTCATTTTATTCTCTGATGACAAGATATTCTTTTGATAACATCTTCTGGTCTTTATATCTTTTATTGCTTTGACCAAATCATTTTTAATTATCTTTTATGCTTCTTTATGCTATCTTATAGTCTCTTGATTGATCTTTTTATCTTCTTTTAAGCACCCATGAGTTTTCTTCTATATGTGTACCTTGTTATAACATAACTTATGGAAAGATCGTTGAATAATTAAACTTAATTTATTTGTAATCATAAAGACCACTTAAGGTGTTCTGTTGTTCGGCTAGTTGTTCGAATCTTCAAAACTTAATAGTATGGATGTAGATCAAATTAGATTGTTATTATAGATTTGTTATGAACATGCTATGAATTAATATTTAATGAATTTTAAAAATTTATGTGAACATGAATGTATGATAGAAAGTTTAGATTCTTAGTGTTGATCCAAAAAATCAGGTACCACTCTAGACAAATATTTGTTTCTATTAATTATTTTATTAAAGCATGATATAATATAGAAAGAAGATGGATCCACTTACTCAAAGACAAGTTTAATGGTCTTACTATTCATGCTAACATTCATTTTTTCTTAAAATCTAATAGTCAAAATTAGTTACTCATGACAACCATTATATTTTAAGAAAATGGATGTGAAGAGTAACTTACTTTTGACATAAGTAGATCTCTTCTCTACAATAAATATATAATATTAATTTAAATAATTGTTTAAGAAATCACTTAAATGATAACAAAATTATATTTTTAGGATAAAGAATTTACTTTACTTTTTAGTATATTAAAACCATTGCAAGAAATTTTCAAATTAACAACATAAAAATTAGAAAATAATTAGTATTAATTTATTGTAAAAAGAATTAACTACCGTTATAAAAATACTACAACATTGATAGTATCATGAGATGAATAACTAATTAAGTGGTAAAAATAATACTAGTTAATTTGTATTTAGTTTTTAAAGAAAATATAGACATTCTCTAGTTAATTTGTAGTAATATTAAACTTTAACTAGAAAATGATATTGTAGCTACTACATACTTAATTGCTTTAAAATAGCAAATTTTTTTAGCTAAAGTTATTAATAAATCATGAAAATTCTTGTAGTAAAACGTGAACTATCAAAATTTGTACCTTAGCATCAAATGATAAATAATCATTATCTTAAACTATATATATCTTATATAAAGGTAATAGCTGCAGAATGGGGATTATAAATGACAGTTGAAACGTTATTAAAGAGATTGTGTCAGGTTTTCTAGACTTTTTATGATGAGAGATGTTTTAAGATTAAAAGGTAATAGAAATATTTCAAGTTTTTTAAAAATATATGAACCCGATGTGACTTGCAAATAACAAAATAAAAGTGTTAAAAAGAAATTGCCTTGTAACACTTACTAACAGATGTTATTAGACTATCTATACATGTTTAGTCCTATAAATTTTGCACTATATATTCAGTCATCAATATAAATCAGTTGAGTTAAATATCCTACAATAATTAATGACCAAATTGAAGTATAGATATGGAATATCTTCACTTTATAAGTTAATTTTTTAAAATAGAGTTAGAAATACCCTAAATTCTCCACTCTTCCCATAATAAACTTAACCTACGATATACTTTTTAAAAAATTAAAAATTATCATGATTTTTTTAACTTGTTTGGTTAGTGTCAACTTTTCCCACATTGACTCCACGTTTATGATATGATAAATAGAAATTACTTAGAATATCTTTTGCTTGGATATGGAATAGTCCAGATTTGACTTGATGAAACATCAAACCTAATCCACAATAAATTTCTTTCATAACTCAATGCAGGTGATTGCACGTTTTATCCACAAATTCAATCTCTATCATATTTTCTTCTGGTGGGGTTGATGAATCTTCCATTCGAGAATAAAAATTATTTGAATTAATTATATTACATGCAGATATCAAATTTTTCTTTGGTTTAGTTACTTGTTTTTGTATTAAAAAAACGGGTTGAATTTTCTTTTCGCAAATGTATTTGATTTGGTTTCAGTTCTCTAAAAAATACTGGTTTTGTTTAACTCTAGTTTTCAAAGTAAGTGGAGATATTGTAGAAGCTTATTGAGTTTAAGGGATGGTGAAGGGTTCTGATATGAAATTCAGTAACCTTCCTGATCCAAAGTTTAAATTAAGAAAATCATATTAAAAACTAATACATAATTAATTACTTCAAATTAAGGTGCCCTTATTAATTATAATCATTCATGTCAACATGAGTGTATGATTTGTTTCCTAAAAAACAAATTATTCGACCAAAGAAGGCCACGTCTCAATAAAAATATATCCTACGTCCTAAATTATTTTTATATATGAAACAAAAATTGTCTACATGTATCCATCATAATTTATTTTTTCAACATAATTTTAAATTTTTGTAATATCTTTAATAAATAATGTCACTTTTTTTAAGTATAATATTAATGTTAAGGTTAATTTTATAATGCCATTAATTTGTTTCATCCATTCAGAGTTTATTTAGATAAAAATTTGATGAAACACTTTTATGAGAAGGAAATTAAAAAAAAAAAGTCTGAAAAACTTTATAATTTTTGTAAGAAGATATGACACTTTCTTCGTGTTAATTTTAGCTTATATGTAAAAACTTTTTATTTAACTATTTTAATAAAAATCTTGAACTTTTAAAAAATTAACTTATAAGAAGTTACATATTATTTAAGAAAAACAATTTAGAGATAAGTTGTTTTTTGATTTTTTTTATAGTTTTTTTCCTCTAGAAGTTCTTACGTAGAAATCAACCCTTATTATTTTTCTCTCTCAGTGTAAAATAAACACTCATTCTCTTAAATATCTATGATGAAAGAAGATATTTTGGAATATGGATGGCTTCATATGGTTTGAGAATGTTGTGGGAAGTTCTAAAATTCAATTACTAAGGTGCATTAAGCTTCATATCATTTAATGCATAAGTAAATATAAGTAAGAGTACAATTAAAAAAATTATAAATATAGGTAACAAGGTGTCTTGAATATTCTTCCATTTAAGTTTTCGAGAATGAAAGAGCTACTAAAAAATTCAAAATGCAAATGGTTCATCTCCAATTTCTAATTATAGTAAAAGAGCTTGAGTCCTAATAAAGGAAGTTGTGAATAAAAATATTATTACAAAAGAAGAAGTTAGGAAATCCAGGACATTAGGTAACAATTCAGTAGTATGGAGACAATACCATAATAATGGTAAAACATAAGAGTAAAAATATAGTCTCCTTGAAAAGCTTACTAAGATGCTATGAATGAGCCTCTAGATTTAAAATAAATTTTTATAAAAGCAATATATGTGTTGTGGGGATGAATTTGCATTAATTGAAACTTTAATGCTTGACAAGGATACTTAACTACACAAGTATGCCATTGTTATTATCTTATCTTGCAATTCTAGTTGTAATTTAATGTGACATATAACAAAGATGCACATTTAAGTTTGGACCCGCAGACTACAAGCAAAACTCGCAAGCCACATAGTACTTGATTCATATAAGTCTAAACTCATGTAGATATGAAGGCTTTTACTCACCAAATTCATGGGTTCAACAGGTTAAACCATGGACCTTCACGTAACTATTTTGTTGATAAAAAAAATGATAGTATTTATAAAAAATGGTTGTGTGCTAAGCAATACAAAATTCAATTCCTTGGCCCATTTCTAAGCTCCTAAGTTCTAATCGTAGCCTCTGCACATGTGAACCTTTGACCTTAGTCTTTCTTATTCATGCTCCCTTTCTAACTTCTTACCCTATCTACCCTTGTTACGTATAAATCAACCCTTATTATTTTTCTCTCTCTATGTCAAATAAACACTCATTCTCTTAAATATCTATGAAAGAAGATATTTGGGAGCATGGATTACTTCATATTATTTGATAATGTTGTGGAAAGTTCTAAAATTCACAGCTACTAAGGTGCATTAAGCTTTTATTTTATTTAATGCAAAAGTAAATTAAGTAAGGGTATAATTAAAAATAAATTATAAATATAATTAAAGAGGTGTTTTGAATATTCTTCGGTTTCAGTGCTTTAAATATAGGTAAAATTTTGGACTTTTAAGCTTGACTCACCAAACTCGGATGTTCAGTGGGTTAACCTGCATGCCTCCGCATAACTATTTTGTTGATAAAAATTTGTAGTATTTATAAAAAATGATGATGTTAAGCCATACAAAATTCAATTCTTTAACACATTTCTAAGCTCCTAAGCTCTAACCGTAGCCTCTGCATATGTTCTTTGACCTTACTCTTTCTTATTCATTCTTCCTTTCTAACTTGATTTCTAACTTCTTACCCTATGTACCTTTATTATGTAGAAATCAACCATTATTATTTTTCTCTCTATATATAGCATAAACACTTATTCTCTTAAATATCTATGACGAAAGAAGATATTTGGGGACACAAATTGCTTCATATTGTTCGAGAATGTTGTGGAAAGTTTTAAAATTCACAACTGCTAACTTGCATTAATCTTTTATATCATTTAATGCATAAGCAAATGTAAGTAAGAGTATAATTAAAAAAATTATAAATATAATTAAAGAGGTGCCTTGAATATTCTTCTGTTTCAGTGCCTTAAATGAAGGTAAAATCCTGAACTCATACATGAATTTTTGAGTTCGACTCATCAAACTTAGTTTAACGGATTAATCTGCGGATCTCTGCATAACTATTTTGTTGATAAAAAGTTATAATAATTATAAAACATGGTGGAGTATTAAGCAGTACAAAATTCAACTCTCTGGCCATTTCTAAGGACCTAAGTTCTAACCGTAGCCTCTGTGCATGTGCACCATTGACCTTACTCTTTTAGATTCTAATTTGATTTCTATCTTCTTACTATAGCTACCCTTACGGTCCGACACTGCACCACTCTCACGCCATTACATTGTTCAATGGAGGCACTGCACGCAAGGTGAGTTGCTTGCTTACTGCACTCATCTCTAATGTATCCTATGCTATTATATTATTCGAGTATTATTATCACTGCTAAATGTTTTTTATGACATGAATTCTTCCTAAAAGTAAAATCCTAATAGGCTAATACCCTGCTCTATTTAATTACCTATCAACAATTCAACATTCTGTAAATTAAGGTGCTTATTCTAGGCATTTGAAATTTAGTTTCACAATAATACCCCATTAGAAATTATGTTTCTTATCAAATTTAAGTAAATAAGTATACCTAATTAGATGTATATAAGTATTTATACTTTGCTTAATTATTGTTTTATATTCCATTGTGCGATGAAGTTAGGTGTTATATTAATGTTTTTTATAATAATTTAAAATGACAGAAATTTGTTTTTTTAAAAATGCATTTTTTATGTTTTGTAGGGTAGTCTGTATGCCTCCGCAAGCTTTGCGGAGTGGATGTGTGTTCAAATATAATAAGTCCATTTAGAATACGGGTTTTGCAGACCAAATTTTGCGGGTTGTAAGTTTTGCGGGTCGAGTTATCCGAATATCCATCTCTAGTAAATACTGATGCTAAAGCCGAGTTATAGGGAGTAAATACTAGAACCAAGGCCGAGTTATAGGGAGTAAGTACCTAACGGGATGTACTCATATAGTAACTATTGTCAAGTGAGTCAAGAAGATTCCATAAAACAGTTCGGTACCTTATGAATATGTCTAAACTTCAACTTATTATCATTACGGGTTAGGTAGACATCAAATATCAGTGTGAGAGAAGTCGCCAAGTATCTGAATTCAATGAGTATTTCAGGAAAGCATTAGAGTATATGTTGGTTACTCAAGTTCATGGTGAACATGAGTATGGTTGAGTTGTTATGAAAGTGACTGAAATTGGATGTGAATGTACTTGCATATTTGTATATGATTATGTGGATTTTAGTGTATAAGCTTACCCTTGCTATTTGTGTTCTTGTTTATACATGACTATGATGATTGTGCTTTGCATCGGAGCAAATAGTGGAGATGATGCCAAGAGAGTACATTGGTGTGACTGATGTTGGGCAGTGCAGGGAAATGTTCATGATGTCATTTTGTGTTTAGTTATGTAACTAAGCAAATTATGTTAGAAATACAGCAGTTTAAGTTTTGGAGAAACAATGTAGTTTATGGTTATCAATCATAGTTTCTTTTTGTATGAGACTTACCTGGATATGTTGAAATGAAACATATTAAATGTTATGTATATGATGCATGAATGAAAGGATTACATGTTAAAGGTTGTTGGATTATGCAGCGGAGGTTCTACTATCAATAGGATCTCATTGGGCAGCAGGTATCGCCCAACAAGCTTTAGTCTCTATTAGGATTATATTGCAGCTTTGCACCCAGCGAGAGGTCTCACCCAACACAAAGTTGTCTCAGGTTGGATTTTTGAGGGATTTGTGCCAGTGAGAGGTCTCACCCAGTGTAAATTACTCACAATTTAGAATTAAACAATTTTTTTGCCTAATGATGTGTCTACATGAGTGAAGTCCCTATTATTAGTACAATCTAACACATGGTTCTCGCAAGGCAAGGTACCCTAAGTCTTGCCAGGCAATAAGTTTCGTTGGGCGAGAGGTTGCTGTTTATTGTGTTATATATTATTTCAAATTTTGAATGCATGATGACGTGTATGATGTTAGAGTGATTGTATTTGTGATGAAAATTTTATATCTCTGCATTTTGGATTATAAATTGTAAGAGAACAAAATAGATAGTTTAGAATTAATAGTAGAAATGATATTAATATTTTGGGATGTTACATGTTTGAAGCATGCATAGATGGTACCTGCAATGACACTTCGATACTCAAGTCAATGTAAGCTCAACATTAGAGTATCTCCAGCAGAATATAAAGTTTTTTAATATGAACTTATTTTTTGGTGGATCCCATTAAAGATCTATTATATTTTTTACTCAATAAAATATCACATTTTGTTATTTTAAAACACTTTTAGTAGACTCCATAATATTGGTTCTTAAATATTGGATTGAAAAGAGAGACAATAAAAAAAAATATTATTTTTTAATAGTAGGTTATCTTGTTTGTTCTTATAGAATAACAAGATCTCCATTTGGAGATCAACTCTTTTTTTGCCATGATTGATCTTATCAAGACCAGATCTTAACTTCAAGAGAAACCTTCAAACACGACCAATAAAGATGCTCTTAGGTTGGGTTAGAGATGTTGTCCAAGTGTGAGTAAAATAATTATATAATAATAAATAATATGAATCCTAAATAATTACCCTATTGTATTCTTTTACTTTTTAGGCTTGGACCATGTAAGTGAGGTTTTCTTTGTTTGAAGGGTAATACATTAATATGGAGAAAAAGGTGAGATGCGCATAGCTATTAAACACCCTCTTGTGTGTCCAGGCTTCGGTGTATAATAGAGACATGAGGTTATTAGGTCTCGACAGTATACTGAGACCTTCGCTTTGGTGCATGCCCTTGCAACCCTGGAGAGGGGTTTCCGGTACAAACATAATTGTTGTTTAAAGATAGGGTTAATAGAAGGTAGGGACAAATGTAAAGGTATAACCAGCAGTCTTTTAGCATTGTCGAAGGATGAACTCATTCCTTCTTTACTATAGGAGATATAACATAACACCAAATAATTGACTCCAGTAGTAGTCTCCTTGACTTGATTAGACTGTAAATTGGACGATAACCACGATTGACAGATATATTAAGAGTGAAAATTTAGGACCCCATTTGTGCTCGCCTTCCACCAAACCACATCAGTGTGAATGCAATCACTAAGGGCATGTAGCTGGGTCTCCCTATGCTAACTGTAGAGGCCACAAGTGGAATTCAAACTCATGTGTTTGGTAAACCTCAAGTCATTTGTAGGAAGAATCTCGTGGGCAACCTTCTAAAGAAAAGTCAGAATTCACTCCAGACCATCACATTTGCTGGCTGACGGGTTGCTAAAATAGGATTGCTCACAGGTCAAGAATCTTATGTCTTTAAAAGTATTTCAGAGTATTTGATAACTGTTTACCAAAATGATTTGAATTGTATGTTGTAAGGTTATTAAGTTTTCTTTAATTGGACCATGCTCATACCATTCATAAAAAACAAAGAATCTGATAAAAACAAAAACATGCATACATTACGAGTTTGGAATATATAGTAGTCTCCTTATCGCAACCCTTCACCATCCCTTAATCTCAATAAGCTTCTACATAAATGAAGTTTGCAAATCTAATAGTTTTACCTCTATTATGTGTAAGCTATTTTCATTTTGATCTTTACTTGATTATTCCTATAATAAACTTTTTTTTGTCGGAGTATGATTCCTAACAAACTTCTTCCTTCATTTTACATGCTTAGAACATAAATTTCTATCTATCTACACCCATTATCTCCTAAAAAAGACTGACTTTCATAACTAGAAGCCATCATATAAATCATATAATTATCAAAAAAGAAAACATACACAAGCAAAATTACACAAATTTATTCTGAAGTTTGAACTATTATGGTTTAAGCTGGTGATTAAAGATTTTTTTGTTCTTAGTTTGGCTAACTCATAATTCTCTTTTTCTAATCTAACTCGGTGTATATATATATATATATATATATATATATATATATATATATATATATATATATATATATATATATATATATATATATTTATTGTGTATAGAGAAAAAAGAAAAAGGGAAAATTATACATTGTTACGTAAGAAGTTTTCTATTAACATTTAATCACAATTATTTATATATATATATATATATATATATATATATTAAATTTGTTAATTTTATCATTTATATTTTAAAAGTTATATAAATAAAAATTTGTAATCAACGATAAATATAAAACTTTTTGCATTAGATATTAAACCTATATATAATTCTACGTGTATGTCATATGAAAATTGTGTCTAGATAGATTTTAATCACTTAAAAAATTCATTCGTTCCTTAACTTTCTTAAAGCGTTTAGTTATGTAACAACGAAGAAAGTAGTTACATGACTTGTGGTGTGGTGTTATTTGCTGGAAGTATGATAGCATAGTTAATACAATTCTTCTTTTCTTTTTGCTAAAATTCCTTGATAAAGTAACAAGTCTTAGAACGGTAATATCAACAAAAATATTAACGTAGTCAGCGTAAGGGAAAATTAAAAATATTTTTAAAATTTTGAAGATCAAATACAAACCAAAAATGAAATCTTGATATATTTAACTCGAATAATTTTTCCAGCTTACTGTCAGAGCTTCTGAAGCGTCACAATCTGCTGAAGATTATTGGCATTCAGTAACACACCATTGCCCAATCCTCTCTCGGATCTGTTGCTGCCTGGTTAGTTAATTTTACGCCAATTGTTTTTTGGAAGAGTTTACTATACCTCATCTTATTTAATAGGTATAGATACTTTTTTTTTCTGATAAATCAAAATATGATGTGGACTTGTTCCTCCAAAACGAGCACAACTAAAACTACCAAGTAGAAGAACAACATTAAAACCACGAGGTAGAGGATGCGCCTGATAATCCCGACCAAAGCCAACCCTCCGATTCCAACGAAGAAGACGAACCCTTCGATTCCAACGAAGAAGACGAAGAGGATAAAGCCACGCACGCCAAAAATGCCAAGAAGAATAAATCACTATTGGTCACTTTTCTCTTTCGATTCAAACCAACATTGTGTTTTTTCTTTCAATTTTTCTCATTCTTTGCATCTTGCTGCGTCCAATCTCATTACTGTAGATTCCCTGCCATATTTTGCAATCAATGGCGTCGTTGTTGGATGTTAATTTTGGGGGTTTTCTTTTTTTAATAAATTTTTTATTGTTGTGTGATGTCACAACCTCACAAGCACATGGCTTTCTATTATTCTGAATAATTGGAGTTCACTCTCAGACGATGTTACATTGCTCTCTGTAAAAATTGTATGCTTTTCAAGTTAGTAACCAGCTTACTTGCCTCATAGGATTACATGAACGGGAAAGTGTTTGATTATAGCTTTTTTTATGCATTCTTTGCTTTGCTTAACACCCTAATATCGTTTAACATGCTTTCTTTTATAGCAATGCTAATGAAGAATGAAATTTTAATTCTATTTTTTTCCCCTCTGCTTCTGTGAAGATTGCAATTAATAATATAGCCTCATTTTAGCAATACAATGTACCTTTCTATAATTGTAGATTCAGGCCTTGTTACCTCCCCTACCCCCTTCTTTTTGCTAATCCAATAGTTGCTTGTGAAGTTAATTTTTCTATCATCTGACTGGTGTGTCCTTGAGTTTAGACTGTTGATACTTCTTTTTTTATGACCAATCAAGATGTAACATAGTATTTTTATAATGTCATTGTCCATTGATTTTGATATTTAGCGTGTTTGGATGAATATTTACAAAAGTTGATTTTGAAAGAAATTAATTTTGTAAAATTGATTTCGGTTAGAATTGATTTCAAAGTAAAAAAATGTATGTTTTGATGTTTACCTTAAAAGCAAGTTTGATGCAAAACATAGTATAAAATTTTCAACTCAATATAGTTATGTTCATCACTTCTAGACTCTAGCAACTTAAGATTTTGAGGCTAATTTAATTTTAGTAACAGTAACCAAAATCCTATAGTCTAATGAAGCAAAATCAATTCTAAAGTTGTCCAGCTGAAACCAAAGATACACTATATTTGAAGTAAAACTTGATATATTTTCACTTATGCGTTCTTAAAAATACAAACAAATATTATTTTTTCAACCAAAATCATGTGTCCTAAGTTGAATGTGTGTTTGACACATTCTAATGTGGTTGCAAATATGGCTATTATATGACACTAATTTATGTCAAGTTGCTATCTACCCATCAAGAAATCCTGTAAGGTAGATTTTGGTATAATCACGAATATGGGAATATTGTGCTTTGTAATATTCATCTTCCATGCCAAGTTGCTATCTGCCCATCAAGAAATCCTCTAAGGTAGATTTTGTTATAATAAGGAATATGGGAATATTGTGCTCTGTAATTTTGATAGTCTACTAGCCATTCACTGTTGATCAACTTCTCTGTTTTGTTTTTACTTGTTTCTTTTGTAGAGAATTTGGTTTGGTTTGTCAATGATTTTTTAGGCAGCTTTTGTACACAAGATATATGATGGTTAACAAGTCTTTCATTATTTGTTTACTTTGTGGTATCAAATAATATTGGCGCCAAGTGATTAATACCAAAGACCATAAGTATCTATTTTACTATATTAACTTGTTTACCTTCTATTCTCTTGATTTAGAAGGATTTCTAACATTTGATTGCATTTTTTTAAGCCTGGTAGAGCTCCTATGTAAACTCACCATGGTACAATAGTTACAGAGGACGTGGAAGAGAGGAAGAGGAGATGGGATAATGTTCATTTTGCTGTTCAATTAATATGCAGTCATTCTAACAGTGGTTTATACCAATAGAAAGTGAAAACATTTGTATATATTGAACAATATTATGTTTGTATATATTTTGCCTTTAGAACTAGAATAAACTAACTGGTTCTTGACTAGGAATTTAGATTAGCAGTTACATGAATTTTGAATATTCAGTAGTAAATTGTAAAGGTGAATGCATCAAGCCGAAACTTTAAGATGAAATGCGTTAAATTAAGAAATGAAGTTTTGACATCAGTGTGGCTGATTACAGCCACATTACAAATAAGAAAACAGTTGAAATAATTCATTGACAAAGGGCAAAATCAAATATCTTTAAAGCGACACAAATGAATCTTCTATAACATATGTTTTTCTTATTGACATTCTCAGTGGACTGTGGTGGTAATGGCTATGCTGATGCTTAATTTTTTATTGGAAGTGAGCACCTTGTTATCAATAAATCTTGGAACCTTGAGCATAATTGAGAAAGATTTTTCAAGCCAACCAGGGTTTTTCCTTATAAAAGCATTTAGTAGTGTCCTATGCTTCTCTGAGAACTTAACAAAAGCCAAATTTTTCTCATCTACTTTCACAGGTTCCAGATGGGAGTTACAGATGTGCACGCATACTCAACATAGGCAGGATGCAAATTGTCACAAACCACAAAGAAAGATTCAATGTATGGTAAAATATTTTGAGAGCTAGCTGAAAGTGGAGGCATTACACCAGACGATTTAGATATCATAATATGTTAAAAACTCATATTGGACTTTGAGTAGGATTCTATATTGCTTATGCAACAGCTCAGCTTATGCCACAATGACTCTAATGCTGAATTTATTTCCCAAACCTCAAAATGAGTAGGAGTACCTCTATCTTTCTCTTTCTCAGTCAGCAAAGTAACAAGTGAACTCAAGGCCTGCAAAACTCTCAAAATGGAAGCTTTATATGTAGAAGTAGTATTAAGTAGAGCTTTCATTGTTGCACTAAAGATACGTAATTCATTCATTACAGAGTATATGCATTACCTTTGCCAGCCAGCTCAGTAACAAAAATCTCACAATGAGTTGGAGAAATGGTCAAGGATTTCTTCATTAATTCTACAACAAGTATATGCATTATTTGACAAACTAAGGGAGTGCACAAAAAGTAAGATTAACTCCATAGTTACTAAAATAGAATTGTATATGCATTACCTCTGCCAGCTAACTCAATAATAAAAACCTCACAATGAGTAGGAGAAATGGTCAAGCATTTCTTCATTACTTTTGCAACAAGTATATGCATTATCTGACAAACTAAGGGAATGCACAAAAAGTAAGATTAACTCCATAGTTACTAAAATAGAATTGTATGTAAAATAATATTTAATCAGATGCTATGATTGGTGATTAATAACAACTGTGGGATTACAAATAGAAAAGGCAAATAAATGCAAATATCAACAACACTGATGATGGCTTAGTAGATATTAGGGGTTTGTCAGATGACTTATTTCCAGAACTGTCAATGATAACATCCAGTAAATTTAACAGCTAAAAACATAGAGACAAAGAAAATTATGTCAACATTGTTAGAAAGCAAATGAAATTAAATGAGATTCCATTACCAGCAAAGCATCACCTGCTTAAGATGGTCTATGCTCCTCAAATAAAATGGCTGGTTCAAAAGATCCAAAAGCATTGCAATGGAGATGTACCCTTGAATGCTTTTAACTTATATTTACCTCATCCTCAATAACCATCACAGCTTTTCCCCGTGCATCCTTTGGTTCTTTTATAGTAGGATGAGGTAGCCAAAACTAGAGCAAAAGTTTTGCCACATACAAATAATTGCGAGCAACACATGTGACAGTTTTAAGTATTCTACAAAGTAATTAAGGAACTCCTATGCGATTAAATAATAGGAAAGGTATTAATAAATTCATTCATTGTTAATAAAAAATACCCAAATATTATAAGTCGAATCTCTAGTACAAGAAGCTTGTCAATTAAGAAAATGAAAGACATTACAGAGAAATTCATTAGGAAGAATCAGAACCATAAGCACCAACAGGAAATTGTGTTTGGGTTAAATAAAATCAATCATGTATCAAGTATTCTTACCATCAAAAGATTGAGAATGTGAATCCATATCATTCCTCTAATAACCATATAATCTATATAGTGGCTCCACTTGACTAAAATAACTGACAATCCTTTTAACGTAAAGCATTAATAGAAAGATGCATGAAAATACCATTTGTAGATTAGGAGATAGAAATTAATATTAGTAAATATGAAAAGGTTGTTACTTTCCATGGGAGACCAGAAAGAACAAAAAAGGTTGGACTGTTATTTTTATCAAAAGTTTAACAAGAAAAGTGTTAATCTCAACAAGAGGGAACAAAAAAACTATGCAACTATTTTATAAAGCTTCTTTTGTATCCACCAAAATGAATCTTCACGGTCTATTCAAAATTCTCATCTACAACCAAATAAAGATGACACCTCATTGTAGTTTAAAATCAAAAGATACTAAACATGTAGATAAACAAGAAATATTGGACCTCTCCTCTTTATATAAGTTTAAATAATGTATTTATATTACAAGAAAACTTCACAAAATTACCTTACACAATAGCATTTTTGTGACAATAATTTTTTAGATGGACTACTGTGGCGAGACATCCTTTCCACCTAGCACCATAGCATTACAGCGAGAACATTACTCCATAAATATACTTTATAAAGCTGTTTAGAAAAAAATTTGTTTTGATCACCATGTTTCAGTGCTTCTTCAAGCAATTCAGAACATGATTTGATGTTGTTATCCATTGACAATCCATGATAATGCTAAAACAATACATTTTAAAGTTTTATGTACAAAGCAAATGATATAAAAGATACAAGGAAAAAATCATCAAAATAATACAATAATAAGAAAATTAACAACCTGGGGTACTTGTAATATATTGTTAGAATAAGCTGGAACTCTACGAAAATTAGGTATGTTTCATGACCTTTGGCTTGAAGTGACATACCCATATGATGAAAATTGCATCAGGGGAACCATAAATTGTACCATAGGTTGTATTGGGGATATCATAGGCAACATTGAGGATATTGTAGTTTGTATTGGGGGGGACCATAGGTTGTGCTTGGGACATAACAACATGACCTTCATGGGAACAGACCTGTTTGATTATGTACAACAAAAAAATTATACATTGTGAAGCCACGTACATAACCATATTATATTATGTACAATGCTAAAATCCTATACTTACATGAGCATGATCTAAATTTTGTTTCGACCTTTTTCCATGCTTTTGTTGTTGAGTGCAGTCACCACTCAATTTCCCTGTACCTTCCTATTGAAAATAAAACAACTATCAGAATGAAACCATAAGAAATAGTAATGATAGTCAAATTAAATTAAACTTAAATTACGTTGTCATTGGAGCTTCTTGGGATAGTTGATAATACTTTTTTCTTGGCCCTTGTTTATATCATATATCATTATTTCTTTATCCTACAAAATCAAATAAATTCATGTCATCCCTACACAATTGAAAATGCTAACCATTTAAATTCGTGTTTATGAAACACTAGAAAACACTTACACTATCAACTACCACGCTAAATTCAAAAGACTTTGAATCAGATAATTTTCCATCATTCGTACTCTTATCATTTGTACCAACAAGCATCAGGCACGTTCTCACATTGTGTTTTGTACTAGTAAAATTTGAACGTCTCTTTCGCTTCATGCCAATGTTGCTCTTCTTGGGAGCACTTTTAGTCTTGACCATAGTGGGATCGCGAAAATGCTTAAATGACAAGTTTTTTGAGCCAACAAGGTCCTCCAACTTCTCATACTTATTTGTAAGCTTCAATATGTCATCCATAACCTCATTGTACTGTGCTTTCTTTTTCGAAGCTATCTTGCAAAACCTAGTACTAACAGCACAATAGGCAGCAAATTGAGCTTGTTCCATGACATCACAATGTACTTCCTCCGATGAATCTAATGATGCAAAAGATGTCTTTGCATTTTTCATCAACCTTGTTAAAATCAAACCAGTTGGAATGTGGTCTACATGCTCCACTTTCATGACACAAAATATATGCGAACACGGAGTACCATAAGACTCAAAATGCCTACAATCACAATTAAATGTTAATTTCTAAGTATCACACACAACTCATATTTCCATACTAGGCTCACAATGTTTACCCAGTTTGCAGATCAATTGGTCCCCATCGACTACTCGGACAGTAATAAATAATGCACCTGCCAATATAATTTGTTCTTTAACTTCTTTAAAAATCTCTATTGAGTAGATTTTGTAGCGTCCTTTTCAATGTTGTGAAGAGATGTTGTCAAAACAGGTTCTGAATATAGAGATTTAAAATCAGCTTCCATCTCATTATTTCTGTACCCTCTCAAAGTTTGCTCAAACTTATGCATAAAATGAAAAATGCTACATTTGTTCTTAATATATGTCTTCATGATTGAATTAATTGTTTCGCATTGTGATGTCGTACGTATACGAGCAAAAAAACTTATCCCGAAAGTATGCAGTAGCCCATGATGACCTCTTCTCATAAGTCTTGAAAACCCATTTGTTGTTGACAACCTTATGCTTCTCTACCATTTTTATCCAAAAATCTTCAAATTCCTCCGTGGAGAAATTTAAGTATATCGCTTTGTTAAAATCCCTTAAAGATGGAGAACTCTTAACATGCTGACGTGCATTCTTTGCAAGTGCCAACCACAAAGTCGATGACATGCATCAGGAAAAATATGCTTTATAATCTCTCTCATGGCCCCATCTCCATCTGTCACAACTACTTTGGGATGTTATTGTCCATTGCTTCTAAAAAATATTTTAGGATCCACTTATAAGGATGTTATAAATTATACTAAGCCCTTTCAATATCATATACACTAACAAACAAATTATACTGCAATAGGAATAAGGATGTTACCGTTTTAATGATAATGAAAAAAACAAGTAAACATAATAAGGGGAGGTTATTAGCCTATACACCATTTTTTTAAATGTAATTGGCATCCAATATTTACTTTTACAATCTCACCTTCTTTAAGGAAGTTTGCACACATTGGTTGGGCTCTACTAAGTACTAACAAATTTAATTGAGGCCAAATGTGATGAGCCACCGGCAGTGCCCAATGGAATCTCTCTTGTGATGTTGCAAAAATACTCATGAAGCTACTCTCCTACATAGTCCTAACATAATGTGATCATTAAAGTAGGAAAGTCTACCATCATTATAATCAGTACTTTGTCATTGAAAAATACACACCATATATATTATAATGTTTTAAAAGTCGTCTTCAAGATATATATTATCTACACTGCACTTATTGGAATAGTGGAATTAGCTGGGTTTTGTATTCAACTAGAGCTTAATGCCTTTGGTAATACCATAGCCACGATTACAGCCATAATAAAAATATACCTATTTTACCTTTTGTTTCCCAATGTGTCCCATTTCACATACCATACTATAATAATTTGGTCATCAGTAAGTAGTTTGAATTTTTAAATTATTTCAATTTTGTGGATAGTATGTTCAAATTTTATTTAACACAGTTTCATCCTCCAAGAGATGCTCCTATAAGTTGGAAGAAAATAAAGGAGCATGGTGCTATCTATCTTACACCTTTTTCACATAGTAGCTGAAGAAATTTACAATCTTGAGTACCAAAGGTTGAGGTGTAGAGTCAATTATCATACTTTAAGATTCAAGCCAAATACCATGTAGCTAAGTCAATTAATAGCTGATAAGCTATGTGCATAAGGTCCCTTCATGTCCATACATCTTCGGTTTGAGATGGACATGTTGGCATTTGCTGGGTAAGTTATCGGTTTGGACATTATGTTTATATGTCTACTAACTTTAAATAAGGTATAAATACTATCTAATTGTTTTATTTCCTACAATATCAAGAGTTTAATGCATGTTTTTCTTTGTTTTAAAGCGATGAATGTTTATGCCAAAGCTTGATAAAACAACCATAAATCAAATATGTGGAATTTTCCTTGTTATTGTTATCAAAAACCAGTTGCCTATGTACATATGATATATGACTAGTTATGTGCATATTTTCCTTGTGGATGGGGACAAACAAAAAACAAACCAATTAACATTAAGTAAAGTTAAAAATGATGAAAATTTCCTATATGAACCAAGAAAACAACACAAATAATCTGTAAATTCATAATTTTTTATCATATTAGATTTTATCTTAAAGGTGAATTACTTTTCAATTAGATTATTCTACAAGTATATAAACCAAGTCCATTTTGTAGAATCATGCTAACTATAAAGGTGTACATTTTTTCAAGGAATAATATAACTAAAACTTGTTATTGAAGTACAAAGAGTGTTTAGGCACACAAAAGCTGCCAAGATATGAAATGGCAATTAAAACCAATTCAGAGCTTTAAAAGCATTAGCCCCTACAGTTTACAACAACTAAGATATATATTAGTAATTAATTTGTCTTCTTGTGAATAATGAACAAAATGATTGTAAAGCTACATACTTGAGACTATACCAACCACTAACATCTAACGCAGCACCACCATCTCACTACAATTCAAGAAATCCCCTAAACTACCATACATGTTACTATAATTTTTTTAAAGATATTCAAAATTGTGATTTTTGTTGAAAAGATAGAACCAGGAAAATACAGCAACAACAAAACCACTGTAATTACAACAACAAAAATATGCATCACCAGGGAAATTATAGCAGCAGCATAATACAATAGGAAACAAGAGCAGCATGGTAGCACATACATAGAATCATGAAAAAATTGAAACATAGTAGTTTTAGAGTAGAATCAAATTTTGGAAAATGTTGAAGATATCAAATGAACAAAATAACTAACCAAAATTAAAACAATTACTCACCGGATGTTGGAATTGAATCGAATCAGAGTGGAATCAAGACTGTCAATGCACCTTTCTAAGAAAGAAATGGAATAACAGAACTGACAAACTGAATGAACAATTGAGAAGAAAGAAGGAACAAAGAAATTGAGAAGGTGTTAGGCAAAAATTAGAAAGGGACGAACAACAAAGGAACCCAGAATCTGAAATGTTTTTTATTGTTGATTTCAAAGAAAGAACAGAGAAGAACAAACATGGGTGATAGGGGAAAAAACGGAGAAGAACAAACGTGGGTGATAGGGGTAAAAACATGACATATCTTTTTTCCATTTTCCTAAAAGAAAACTGCAAAATGAATGTAGTGGTTTTTAATTGATTTTATTTAAATATTTCATATTTTATACATGCTTAATAAATAATGAGATTCTACTAATTTATCATATAAATATATTTATTAAATTAATGATTACATAATTAAAGATATAGAATTATAAATTTAATTTTAAAAATATTATAATCATTAAACTTAGATTATTCTAACAACTTACTTATAATTATTTTTTTTAAAAAAAGTACATTTTTAATTGTTCTAATTTAAAACTTGTAGATAAATAATAGATGAGCATGGTTAATTAATTATAAAAAATATACAAGATATTTTATCTTAAAAATTTATCTTTTTTAATTTAAAAATATGAGTTGATAGATAGAATTGAAAACATTAGAATCATTAAACTCAGATTATCCTAACAACGTACTCAAATTTATTTTTTTTTTTAAAAAATATATTCTTAAGATAAACTAATTTAAACTTGTAGATAAATAATATTATAGATGAGTATGGTTAGCCAATTAGAGAAAATACACAAGATATTTTATCTTAAGAAATTATCTTTTTTAATTTAAAAATATGAGTTGATAGATAGAGTTCAAAACATTAGAATTATTAAACTCACTCCTAAAAAAATTATGCCAGATCTTCATTACTACATGGGCAAATTAGACCATGCAAAAAGTAATAATATAAATAATATGTTTAACAAATTCATTAACATTTGCAAATTATGAAAAACTTAATTTTTGAAATTTTCTATTTTGCTAGATTTTTTTACCTATTAATGACCAAGGCAACCATTGGTATTTATTATTTGTTGACTTTGATGAGAAAAAAATATTAGTGTTGGACTCTTTGCGTAACTCTGAAACAAAAGGGGGTCGACACTACAAAGTGCGAAAGTTGGTAAGTATCTCTTAAACTCATTCATTTTATTTATCACTTGTTATTCTTATTGTTGCTTTCTCACATATGTAGGCAATGTTTCTACAACAAATGTTCATGATAAAGTCCTTTTATGATTGCTTAACTAGTGCGGTTGAAAATGACATATGGAAGTTCGCTATTGTTGAGCCAAAGGGCCTTGAATATCAACATCCTGGATCGTAAGTACTTAACATCTCTCTTCTTTAATTATATAATGAGATAATAATTTTAATAAAATTTGAATGATTACATATTAGTGGTGATTGCGGGTGTGGGTAGCGGAATGGATGAAACATTGTCCATGGGAGGACAATTATGATAAAATATTTGTAAGTATATAATTATATTTATTATTTTATCACTCATGATAAATATAAATAATCATATTATTTGTGTTGTCTTTGACAGGTTGATCATCTACACGTACACGTATAGCATTGGAATAATGTGTAAAGCTTTTCATTATTGCATGAGATGCAAAGGATTATTATGAATTGAGAAGAAACTTGGGACAGTGGAAAACTTCCATAGACTCATAAGGACATATTTATTATTCATTCTAAAGTATTTGTTAGTCTAAATTTTGTAGTATTTTTTTAGTAGTATTGAATTTTAATTTGTTTTAAAATATATTTTACATTCTCAAATTTTCAGATTACACTAATTTGATTTGTTATGAATACAATTATCCTTAATATTAACTGTTGATTTTGATTAAAAAAAAAGATAAAATATCTTGAATATTTTTTATAATTGACTAACCATGTTCATTTATGATAACTATTATTTATCTAGAAGTTTTTATTGAGAATAACTAATAATATATTAGTTAAAAAAATAACTGGTTAGAGTAAGTTGCTAAGATATTTCTAGTTTAATTTTTCTAATGTTTTAATTGACTACTGTTTTTAAATAAAAAAAGATAATTTTTTAAGATAAAAGATCTTGGATATTTTCTATGATTGACTAACCATACTCATCTATAATACTATTTATCTACAAGTTTAAAATTAGAACAACTAATAAATTGTAATCAACTCATGTTTTTAAAATTTACTAATCATTCCTTATTTATGATAACTATTAAAAAAATCTAAGAGTTTTAAACTAGAACAACTTAGAATATCTTATTTTTTTAAAAAAAATAATTATAACCAAATTGAGATTTATGCATATAAATATTTGTATGTAAGTTTAACAGCTTAAATAAAATGGTTTACAAATATCTTGCCACCAAACCAAATGAACTTGGTGGAAGTGTAACAAGAGAGTATCATGACAAGAAATAAATATCCCAATTGAAAAACTAATTATGAAACTCAATACAGCCATCAGCTCATCTAAAGTGCGAACACTAAGTCCTTTTCTCCAAAACAAGAAAACCTTTAAAACTCCAAATCATACAATATGTCCTCAATTTCTATTGGTATAAACCACTATAAGAATGACTACATACTAAATGAACAGCAAACTGAACATTACCCCATCTCCTCTTCCTCTTCCATGTCCTCTGTAGCTATTGTAGCTTTGCTGAGCTTGAAATGATGCAACCAAATGTCAGAAATCCTTCTAAATTAAGAGAATAAATGGTAAACAAGTTAATATAATAAACCTGATACTTATGGTATTTGGTATTAATCACTTAGCGCCAATATTATTTGATACCACAAAGCAAACAAATAATGAAAGGTTTGTTAATCATCATATATCTCGTGTACAGAAGTTGCCAAAAAAATCATTGAGAAACCAGACTAAATTATCTACAAAAGAAACAGGTAAAAACAAAACAAAGAAGTTGATTAACAGGGAATGGCGAATGGCTAGTAGACTATCTAAATTACAGAGCATAATATTTCCATATTCCTGATTATACCAAGATCTACCTTATAGGATTCCTTAATGGGTAGATAGCAACTTGGCATGGAAGATGAAAATTACAGAGCACAATATTCCCTTATTCCTGATTATACCAAAATCTACCTTATAGGATTCCTTGATGGGTAGATAGCAACTTCGCATGGAAGATGAAAATTAGTGTCATATAATAGCCATATTTGCAACGACATTAGAATGTGTCAAACACACATTCAACGATTTTGGTTGAAAAAATAATATTTGTTTGTATTTTTAAGAGCACATAAGTGAAAACATATCAAGTTTTACTTCAAACATAGTGTATCTTTGGTTTCAACTGGACAACTTTAGAATTAATTTTGCTTCATTAGACTACAGGTGTTTGGTTACTGTTACGTAAAATTAAATTAGCCTCAAAATCTTAAGTTGCTAAAGTCTAGAAGTTATGAACATAACTATCTTGAAAATTTTATACTATGTTTTGCATCAAACTTGCTTTTAAGGTAAACATCAAAACATACATTTCTTTACTTAAAAATCAATTCTAACCGAAATCAATTTTACAAAATTAATTTCTTGTAAAATCAACTTTTGTAAATACTCATCCAAACACACTAAATATCAATGGACAATGACATTATAAAAATATTACGTTACATTTTGATTGGTCAGAAATAATGAAGTATCAACACCTATTAAATAAGATGAGGTACAGTAGACTCTCCCAAAAGCACCACCTCTTTTCTTTACTACCTCATCACCTAACTTGCCAGATCTGAAGCACAAGATAAAACAAAAGTTGTTAAAACAAGGGTTTCACCAATATAAAAAATCGACACTTAGGTACTTCTGTACTTGAATATACTTTATGTGCCAACACCAATGGTGCTTGTATATATTAACATGAATCATAATAGAATCAGAATCTTGATACTTGTTATAGATAAATTTTTTATTAGCGTTTGAGGATCTTTTTTTTAGAATGGTTTACTGTTATGGCTCAAAAAATATACAATTACAAATTGATAGTAGCTTTAAGATAATAGTTGTTGCAAAACACTGTAAAGCAGTTTAAGTCTATATTTTTAACCTTAGGATTAAAGACAACAATAGCTAATGGTCTGGATAGCGCTACACTAGCATCCAGATCATGTTAGCTTCAAAGTCTCTTGAGAAATAAACAATGTGCTAACATAATGATAAATATTAATATATAATAATGTTTTACATGATCTTGGGAAGAAAATAATTAGACTAGGAGACTGTACAACTTAAAAAGGCAACCTGTGGATCAATTCTCCTGCCAACAATCATTCAATTGTATGAATATATCAGCATTTTACTTTAGGGATCCAACCATAGTAACAATTAATAAAATTGACTAATTATATGTTGTTAAGAGGGATTGGAATATCCCATTGTGTGGTCAAAAGATTTGGAAGGAATTTCTTGCTAAATCAACCATCTAGATTCAAGGACACACCAGCCAGATGATAGAAAAATTAACTTCACAAGCAACTATTGGATTAGCAAAAAGAAGGGGGTAGGGGGAGATAACAAGGCTTGAATCTACAATTATAGAAAGGTACATTGTACTGTTAAAATGAGGCTATATTATTAATTACAGTCTTCATAAAAGCAGAGAGAGACAAAAATAGAATTAAAATTTCATTCTTCATTAGCATTATTGTAAAAGAAAGCATGTTAAACGATATTAGGGTGTTAAGCAAAGCAAAGAATGCATAAAAAAAAGCTAAAATCAAACACTTTCCTATTCATGTAATCCTATGAGGCAAGTAACCTGGTTACTAACTTGAAAAGCACACAATTTTTACAAAGAGCAATGTAACATCGTTTGAGAGTGAACCCCAATTATTCAGAACAACAGAAAACCATGTGTTTGTGAGTTTGTGACATCACACAAAAATAAAAATTTTATTAAAAATAAAACCCCCAAAAATTAACATCGAGCGATGACGCCATTGATTGCAAAAAATGGCAGGGAATCTGTAATAATGAAATTGGACGCAGCAAAACGCAAAGAATGAGAAAAATTGAAAGAAAAAATGCAATGTTGGTTTTGAATCGATAGAGAAAAGTGACTAACCATACTTGATTCTTCTTGGCATTTTTGGCGTGTGTGGGTTTATCCTTTTCGTCTTCTTCATTGGAATCAGAGGGTTGGCTTTGGTCGGGATTATCAGGCACATCTTCTACCTCGTGGTTTTGATGTTGTTCCTCTACTTGGTAGTTTTAGTTGTTCTCGGTCTGGAGGAACAGGTCCACCTGTTCCCTGATGAATGTCTTATTGTCGGATAAATCGATTCTGAAATCAGCCTCCAACTGGCAGCTAACTGTGGCGATGGTGGTGTTGAGGTCGGAGCTATGGAGGAACTGGCGCAGATGGCTGATGATTTTAGAGTTGAACACCATGGAGGATGGGTTAAGCAACCTTTTTCTTCAAATTGGATTGGAGCGGGTGACTCACTCTATGACCCAGTCTCAGCCTGAAACAAAAAGCAATACCTCAGCGACGAGGGACACAAGTAGAAATACCAAAATATAAATATTTTTTTAAATTACTTATTTATAAATAAATAAATAAAATTTATTTTAATTATAAAAATATTACATTATATTTTGATTGGTAAGAAAAAGAAAGTATCTATACCTATTAAATAAGATGAGGTACCATAGAATTCTCCTTGTCTCTTTGTGACCCCTCCACTATTTTGGACTGCATTTGCTTTTATGAGGCATATCACATACAATTAATAATAATATTATTGGATAAAAAATAAGTATTTGATGATGAATATTAATTAACTTTATTTTTTTAAAATCTTTTTGTCATATAAATTTAATATATAAAATAAAAATTTATGTTGAATTTTAAATTTGGCTTAATTATGTTTTTAGTCCACTCAAATTTGAAAAAATACTACTTTTTCTCTGAGAAACATAAAAAGTGATTCTTTTAATCTGTAAAACTAATTGATGTTTGTTTTGATGTTGTTTGTATACAACTGCTGTTAGTGAAATGTAAGTGACATGCTGACATGAACAAAACATAACATAGTCTTTATGTAGACTTCATTTACTTGAGTTTTGATTCTTAATATCAAAAGTGAACCTCTGTTAGTCATCTCAACAAATTTATACCGTCATTATCGAGTAAACAAGATTAAATGTATTTCAAGGATTACAACAATTACTTTTAAATTTGAAGAGCTAAAAACAATATTTTCTCAAAAGTTTAAAAACTCTAATTAAACCTTTAAATTTTTGTAAACACAGCCGACAGGTTCTAACTCTCATATATTGGTTAGTAGGAATGATCAGACTCATGATATAACTTTGGAATGACAACTTGATGGAAGATACTTTGGCTATAATATTCTTGATGTTTCGATTGCATGGTGGGTAATCTTAAAGAGTGGGGTATCTAACATCATAGAGCATTTCTTTTTTTTGTTTTTAAAAAATACCAATGCAATACTCCTCTCATTTATATAGGACACTGGGGCATAGAAGGGTAAAATTATACTCAAATAATAAGTAGGATGGATGAAGTCAAACGGTTATAGTGTTTGTCATATTTTCCAATACCATATTGTGAGAAAATCGAACACATATGTATGAGTGATGTTTTCAAATACTCACAGCAATAATCAATTAGGAGGCTATGTTTAAAGTCCATTTTTCTTGAAAAATGACTCTCTTTTTGTACAACCTTCTTCGAAAGGTTATTTCATTTCATCCTATCAACTTTCAATGCATGTTTGTTTTTGTTTTTCTCATTTTTCTCCTCATAACCCCTCTTCTTTTTTCAAGAGAAGTTCATCCTCCGTGACTTGAGATGGTGAGAGAGGATACAACTTAATTTTCTTTTCATTATGGTGAGGGTGATCTCATTAAAGTGTCCATCATGGATAACTTTTCTATCAAATTGTCAGCGTCTCCCTAACATGATATGTGTCACCTCCATTATTACTATGTCACAAAGGATTTTATCATGATAGTCCCCAATGGCGAAAGACACACTCACTTGTTGATTGACTACCAATTCCTTACTTTCATTTAGCTATTGAAGTTTGTAACGCTTAGGGTGAGGAATGGTAGTCAAAGACAACTTTTCTACCAACCTTGTGCTATAACAGATGCAAATCGAGCCACTATCTTCAATGAGAGAACACATTTGGTCAAAAACTCTACATCTTGTATGAAAAATGTTTTCTCTTTAAGAAGGGCTAAATTCACAAGGTTGGCTTCCAAGAAGCCTTCTTATCATAAGCAAGTCCCCATCACAAGGAAAAACCTCCATATCATGCACATGCTTATGATCTCCTCCTTCCTCACTTTTACTAGAAAAGGAAGATGATTCACTTACAATGTCTTGGTCCCTTATCATGCATGGTTGTAGTGAGTTCTTCTTTGGGGTGACTCTTGGAAGAGCTCCCTTTGGTTTGATCCTATTTGAATAAGAGTGGGGAGAATGGTTAGAGTAGTCCTTCCTTGAAGAAGTCCTCCTCTTCAATTGTTGCTCTACTTTTATACAAATTTGGACCAAGTCATCTAGATCTATAAATGGCAAGAGTTCAACTTTATCACAAATTTCAAAATTCAGGCCACATAGAAATCTAGCTAGGGTAGACCTAGGCTCTTCATTTATTCTCACCCTCATCATGAAAAGTTCCATATTTTGATGATATTCTTCAACAGTCAAATTGTGTTGTTTAAGTCTTTGATGTTTTTCAAGGAGTTCCCTTTCATATTAAAAGGGAATGTGCCTTTGCCTCATAGCTCTTTTAAGATCATACCAATACTCAATATAAGGGTTATGATGGTGAAGCCTCTCATTAATGAGAGCAATCCACCAATATATAGCATAGCCTTGGAAGCTTAAGATAGCTAAAAGCACCTTTGTATCTTTACTCACTTGGAAGCAAGTGAAGAGTTGCGCTATTTTCATTTACCAATCAAGGTAGGCTTCCACTTCATCTTTTCCTAAGAAAGGTGGAAGGTCTATTTTTGGTTCTTTATGGTTTTGGTTTCTCCTCCCTTTAGGTCTTCTATCATATCCCTCAAAGTTTTTATTCTCATCACTCCTTCTTGAGCTTGTGGGACTAGACCTATATCTTTCCTTCTTATTTCTTCTCTCTCTTTCTCTCTTTTCTATTTTTTTCTCTTCTCTATTTATTTCCTCTCTTTCCTTTCTCTTCTTTCCCTTTCTTCTCTTTTTTTTCTTCTTTCTTTTCTCTATCGTATCTCTCTTTCATCTCCTTTTTTCTCTCTTTTTCCCTTCACACCTCATTTATTTCCTTAACTTTCTCTCTTTTCTTCCTTTTTCTTTTTCAACTATTCTTCTTTCTTTTCTTTCATCTCTCTCTTTTCTTTCTTTACTCTTTTCACTCTTTAAATTCATTTATAAACTTATCTAGAGTGTCTACCTTAGGTGATCCCTCTTGGTTAACACTCTTATTGCTTAAAATGTGTGAATCATTTAGAGTGAAAGGTTGAACTAATATGAATGAAATGCAATGAAAGCAAGCAATCACTCTTCTCTTTTTTTGAACTTTATGCTTTTGGAAAGTACTTCTTAAACCTGAAAGCAATAAAAGAAATTAAGGCAAATAGTAAGGACTAAAACAAGCTCCCGAGTATGAGTAAAGGGTACCAATTTCTAACTCACATTAAACTAAGAAAATGAGTTATTATAATCAAAAGATGTGACCCTTATGCACATCCAATACCTCTATTAAAATGAAATCTTTTAAAAATACACCCAATGAAACAAAAAATTTAAAAGAAACTTAAATTTGATCCTTCTTCTCCAAAGCGCTCCCTCACCAAGTGTTTCACTCCAGTCTTGGCCTCTTCTTTAAGTCCACACTTCCTTGACTTTTAATCAATACTTCCTAGGATGGTACCCTTTACGAAAGCTCAACCAAATGTGGCCCTATCCAAGAAAAATAAACACCCAACAAGACCAAGTGGACGCAAGAATTTGAAAGCTAAAAGTAATGAAAACACTTAACAAGACAAGACACACATCCAAGTTTAGACAATTTATTTAAGAGAAAATCAATGATGTCAAAAAAAGAGAAGCAAAAATTAAAGGTGTGAAAAAAAGTTAGGACAACAAAAAGCAACCTAGAATGGCATAAGAATAGATTTGGACTAAAAAGCAAAATAGACTCAACAAGATTTTCAATGATCTGCACAATTTAAATCATCATGCCAAATTGAATAAATGCACATTCAAGAAATATTGAACAATTTTTAAACACTACTTTGAATGAATTACACAAATTTGAAGTGCACTAAATTTTGTACTTTTTTATTTCTCTTTTTAACACTTTTTTACTAACATTTTTTTGAATTATTTTTATTTATTTTTTTCTTTGTTTTGAAACAATTTTGCTACACCTATTAAGCAACTTTGAAGTAAATATGGTAAGGAGAAATGTGATCCTAAATGCTTGAAAGGAAATGCAAAATAAGGCCACAAAAATTTGAGGTAAAATTGCAAACCAAAGAAAGACAAAGTAACTTAATATGCACTAGTATTTTAATTGACTGAAAGAAAGGATCAAAATAATATTTAGTAGTGTTTATATGAAACCTTGAATGCTCAATTTTCTAGACCAATTGACACACCAAAATGGTCTTAAAAAACAGCTAATGAAAAGCACCAAAGAAACTAGACAAAAATAAGCTACCAAAACAAAATAAACAAATGGACTCTAAGAAAGAATTTAGCAATCTTTTGAATTATTTTTCTAGAAACATGCTATGATTTAAAGCATGTGAGACTCCCTGGACATGAACACACAGGAGGCTACTCCTCTTGGCTACTGAATTCCTCAAGAAGACAACACATTTTTATGAAAACATAATACACTTTATGGTGAAAAATTAAAGGCATAACTATGGAAATTAATGTGACAATGAAAGGACTAAAACATGACTAACTAAGACACAATTTGGAAGAGTAAAAAATGAAAATAAAAGACTCAAAAAAGGCTGGAACAACTCACCAAATAGAAGTGCAATAAAATAGAATTAGAAACACAAGCAAGAAAACAATGTGAAGCCAAAGATGAAGATCACAATTGTGTGGCTTTCTTCACAAATTTTGTGAAGTCATTACAATGATCCTCTTAGGATTTGCACATGAATAAAGAAAAATAAAGAAAAATAAAAAAAGTTGGGCAGAATAAAATGAATCCTAAATAAGCACACATAATGATTCAATAAAAAGGAACAAAAGAAATTGAATTAACAAAAACAATATACACTAGGAAACTAATGGCAAAAAAAAACCTACTAAAACATAAAATTCAAGACAATAAAGGAATTAAATGACATGAAATTAAAGTTGGAGAAAAATAAAGAACAACACTAAAACATATAAGGAATGGATGCACAAAAATTAAAGAAGATAGGAAAAGAAAAGAACCTCTAGGAGTTAGATCTTGATACCACTTGATTTAAACCAAGTTTGCACTCCCTTGATCTTTCTCCTTGAGGTTCCAAGCATTCAAGAAATGGAATATGAAGGGGAAAGAAAATGGAGATGGGGCACCACTCTTGAAAGAGATAAGGCAAAAATGTTTTAGGTTAGCCATAAGGGAAGAAACCTTTGATAAAAACCAACTAGGAAGAGGTTCCTTAAGAGAGAGGATCCTCAAGACCTTTTACTAATGAATGTGATCAAAGAGAGACAATTTTTAATTCAAATTCAAATGTGAGTTACAATGAGGCATGATGGGACTATTTATAGGGAGTGGGAGGTTAGATTAAGACCCTAATCATGGACCTCCCAACAAGGCCCAACCCCTAAGCGAAATTAAGCTAACTAACTAGGAGACAAAAACCTAAATTGACACCTAGAATCAAGGGAAAGGAGATCATGTAGGCCTTTCTGTTTGTCATGCTTTGTGTGTTATAAAATGGGGTGCAAAAATGAGCTACGAGCTGTGGAAATGACCCACATTACCAAATATGGGTTGCACTTCTTTATACCCATACTCCACATAATTTACTTAAGATATCACATGCTTTTACAAGGGAAAATGGTCAAAATACAACGCCTTAAAGGAAATAAACCTCACGCCCTATTTTCTAGGAATATTAAAAATATCTACAAGTGAAATAACCAAGACTATGACTTCAAATCTTTAATGAACTTCCATCCATGCCATGTCTTCCTCTAATCCTCTTAGCCTTGATGCATGCTAGGTGAGATTATATCATGATGCCTATTTCACTCTTCTCCCTATAAATAGGTGTCCATTCTCTCATTGTACTCACACTTAGTTGAATGAAATTAGACTCCCATTTTGAGAGCATTTGTTCTAAAGAGTGTCTTAAATGTTCTCCTTAGCAATACTTCTTCCTGGTTGCTTTTATAAAGGGTTTCTTCCCTTTTGGTAAACTTCCATAATTTTTTGGCTTCTCTTTTCTTGAGTGGTGTCAATCCATCCTCCATTTTTCTTCTTTCCATCATGATCTTCTTGGTGTTTGGAGATGATGCAATCCTATCTAGCATGCATCATGGCTAGGAGGACTCAAGGAAGGCATGGCATGGATGAAAGCTCATTGAAGATTTAAAGTCATAGTCTTCATTATTTTTAGCTTGTAAATATTTTATTTTAATTAGCTAAATAGAAGAGAATTTTTAATTCCCTTATAGCCATGTATTTTCGGCCATCTGCTTAGTTTATAAAGTATAGGTGTCTTTAGTTAAAAAGGAGGAGTAAGCTTAGAATGAGTGCATAAGTCAAGACATGATTTTGGGCTAGCCCATTCACATTAGGAAATGCTAATTGCACCCATGGGGGGTGAACTTAGGTGTCTCACTTAAGGCCTAAGACTTAGGTTAATTAGTCTTAATCCTAATTAAGCCCTAGTCTCACATTGTCTAGAAAAGTTTACCCAAACTCTCCCATTGGGCTATACATACTCATTCCCCCTCATTGTAAAATTTCACCTTTGAAGTTGAATGAAAATAGTCTCTTTGTGAGCACATTCTTAGTAAAAGGTCTTGAGGATCCTCTCTCTTGAGGAATCTCTTCCTAGTTGGTTTTTATCAAGGGTTCCTTCCTTTGTGGCAAATCTAAACACTTTGGCTTATCTCTCTTTGAGAGTGGCGTCCCAACTCCATTTTCTTTCCCTTCCATAATCCATTTCAGGGTGCTTGGAACCTCAAGGAGCAAGATCAAGGGGAGTGCAAAAACTTTTTGCATTAGGAGCCTCAATCGAGAAAGATCAATGTAGAGTAATCAATGATTGCATTAGGAAGAGGGGATGAGGAGTGCAGAAAAGAAGATGAATGGTAGTTTTTTATTTGTGGTGACTAAAAGTCGTCAAAAAATATAATAAAAATTGCAAAAAAAATTAATTAATAAAATAATAATAAATAGAGTGACACGTTATTACTTAACAATAAAAATAAACAGAAGAACTAAGATGTTGGATGGAAGAAAATACTTGTATACCTTGACCAGTAAAAAAATGTTTGTGTACCAAAATAAAATATTTGAAAAAGTCATATATGTAAAACATAGTTTATCTTTATTCTTTTAATTAAATTCTTTTGCGACATCACCGCTTAACAGCTAAAATCAAAAGAATAACTAAAATGTTGAACGAAAAAATGTTTGTATACTTTGATTGGTTAACAAAAATTTTATGTATCAAAATCATAAATTTCAAAAAGTTCATATATATATATGTATATATATATATAAAATATAGGTTACCCTTCTTTTGAGAAAACGTGTGATTATCTTTAATTAAGTTGTTCTGATTTTAAATTTATGCAATTAGAATCTTAAACTGATGTTTTAATTGGTATGATTATATAATATTGTTGAAAACGGTGTACATTGGTCTCTCTATTTGAATCTTTGCTAATTTATTTGGTGGGTTAGTAGATTACTAAAACAAAAGCTGGTAAAATTAACTTTTTATTATCTATTTAAAACTATATAATATTATTACTTTTATCCAAAAATAAAATTTATATAATTTTGTAATAATAAATTATATATAATGTGGAGTATTCGAAATACAACTCTATTAAATATTCGTAGAAAAATATGGTCATTTATAAAATTATCATGTGTCTTATTTTATAAAAAAATTAAAGCTAATTTAATCTATAATATTAATAGGTAAATAATTTATTTTTTTATAAATATATATTTAATATACTAACTAAAACTATTTTAGTACATATTTATGTTTTTGTTTTTCAGGGGAGAGAGACAATAGTGGGTGCCCAACTTACTCTATCATATAATAATTTCGCTCATCATGCGTGATTATTGGTATATAAAAATTATGCTCACAAATAAAATTGTGACATTGCTAATTAACTATATTAGACAAATATTAGTAGTCAATGTCTTAATTATTATTAATGAAAAAACTTAAACTCACTTTTTTTTTTCTTATTTCTCCACTTTCTCATCAACCAACAACATAATTCTCACCATGTCAACCTCCGTCTGTACAACAATTATTTTTATCACATCTCTTATTGATGAAAGAATATCCAAAGAAAGTGTCTATAAATTGCTACATGCAAGAAGAACTAACACATACACCTTCAGTTGCTTCCTTCGAACTGCTAAATCAATCAATGGCTTCTCCTAAGCTTGCTCCATTAGCTCTGTTCTTGTTTGTCTATTCTGGTATGTAGCATTCCCTTCATTTTTCTTTTTTCATGATTTTTTATATGTTTTAGAACATCAGGGAATTAAAAAGAATTTAATACTTATACATAAACTGTTTATAAATAAAAATTTTATATTAATATTTAATCACAATCTATTATTTACAATCCCTTAAAGTCTTTTTCTCAGTTAGAAAATATTTGTGTTGTTTTTTGTTCTAACTTTGGCATATCATTTTTAGTGTTTCTTCCTTTGAAGGAGGTAGAAGCTGGTTCTTGCATCCCCTGTATGTACTGTGGTCTCTTCTCGTCCTCGAAATGCGGGTCAGGTTGTGATTGTTTCCCAGCTTTCGGGGTTGCGGTGTGCTTGCCTGAGAACCCTGCATCTGTTGAGAAGATGATAGAGGAACATCCAAACCTATGTCGGTCTCACGAGAAATGTTTGAAGAAAAGGCAAGGCAACTTTTGTGCTCGTCATCCTAATTCTGATATGAGTTATGGTTGGTGTTTTGATTCTGAATCTGAAGCACTGAAAGAATTATTGGCTAAGACCACAATAATTAAAAGTGTTGCAAGTAATTGATATGCCTAATGAAAAAATAATGGAATACGTGGTCCACCTGGTGTATGGTTATGTGCATCAACTATCCACTACTTCAAATAAAACAGTATTTTCAGATTATTTATGGTGATAATTGTTAAATCAGAAATAATAACTTAATATTTTTTATTTTGATTCAAAATCATAAATATTTTTAGTTTTTTTATTGGAACAATTGATAATTTATAATTAAAGAAAATGACTTGGTATGTTTCGTGAGTAAGATCGATTTGTATTATAGATTTTTGTCCAAGTGTGTTCTGGAAAATAATGCATGTAAATAAAAGTGTGCTTGAAATAGAAAGAAATTCATGTAAGTTAAACTATTTAGGAATTGAAAACGTAGGGTGTTCTTGATTTTGAGTGTTCCCGATTAAAAATAATGGAAAAATAATTTGAAAATGTAAAACACTCTTAAAAGTAAAGTTAAAAATGCAATAATTAATTTAAAGGTAATAGCTTGAATAATAAACTTACAAAAAATGTAATAGCTTGAATAATAAACTTACAAAAAATGTAAATTGCATTAATGTGAATATAAACGTTGTTTCTATCACCGTTTGCCCTTTTTCTGTGTGCTCAGCAGTGGTGCTCATGTCATAACCAAGGAATAAATGGCAAACGTGACCTATACTTATAGAAGAAAAATATAAAATTTGAATGTTTTGGCATTCGTTAGCATTCTGTTTTACAACAATAACAAGAAACTAACCCAATAGTTGTATTCCAGTAAGAAAAGAAAAATGTAACTTGTCTAGATTTTTTGTAATTTAAGTCATCTATAATAGCTTCTTTAACACGAGATTCCAAATAACACAACATAAATTACTGCCCTAAATAAACATGAAGCAAGTTTTAATTTGTTGTGTTAACACCTTCCTTCTTGTATTCTTGGGCTTATGCTTGTAATGTTTGCAAATCTTTTGAGTGAAATACTAAGTGGATCCTTGAAAGATTAAAGTGTTGACACCTAGATCTCTGAAAGAATTTTAGAGATATGTACGTCATTTCGTTAATTTGCAAATAGGTCATTTCGTTACTAATAACGTTAAACGACTGCACAATTAGTAGTTAATTGCTTTGCTAACAGTCTTTTTCTATTATACATGGAAAACTTGCATGTCACCTAGTTTATTTGTTTAATATTGAAACATCATTTTGGTCCCAGAAAGATGAAAGTAATGGTATCTAGGTCCTTGAAAAATATTTAGAGGATATTCAAGTCCTTGAAAGATTTTTAGAGACATCTAGGTCATTCAAAAATTTTTAAAGGGCATCTAAGTTTTTGAAAGATTTTTAGAGGCATTCAAGCTATTATAGTATATTGAAGTTTCCCCTTACTGTTAGCTAAAACAACTTGATTAATCAAAGCTCTTATACTTTTGATGAAATATCAAACTAATACAAGGAACCTAGTTTCTAGAATAATTTAATAACTTTGCTTCCTTCCCCATATGAACCTCCTTCTCCCCTGAAGTAACCTAACTCCAACCATCCACCTCTATAATCGAAGTCACCTGCAGCCCAACACAACCCCCATATCTCTCACGAAAACATAGTTATGCATGCACGCCTAACATAGGCTTGAGTTAGGATCAATAAGAAAGGAGCATGACTTGGATGAAGTTTCAAAGAAGTTAGTTTAGGACATGTTTCATTTAATTGTATTCATTTAACCATTTTTAGGCTTGTATAAGCACCCTTAAGTCATTAGGATTTTAAGGGTGTAGTTGGTTTAATTTTCGGCCTTGTATTTTGGCCTATAGATTCTATTTTCTTTAGGAGGTGTAAACAGTCTCTTTGTGAAGTGTGTTAATTAGTTGGGCCTATCTAAGATGCATTTGGACGTGTGGTTATTAATTTCCACACCCCTAATTGCTTCTAAAACCCTTCTAACCAACACATGAAGCATGTAGGGGACATGTCGGCCCCATTGTCCCCCTTGTTTCACTCCACATATGTTTTCTCACTCCTACATGACTGATTCTTATTCCTTTTTATTTTAATTTGAATTTTGGAGGTGCAATGTCATTTCCTTCCAAAATTCAAATTCAAACTAGAAGGAACATAGATCCATATTTTTAGGACCATGTTTGGATCTTTAGTTGAATTAAATTAGTGTTAATTGAGCACATGCTAAATTAAAACTAAGTTAAACCAACTAACCCTTGATTAAGCATGTCGGACGTTCAACTTGAGGTTCCTAAGCCCATGGTTCATGCTTTGCTTTATAAATAGAGCATTTCCTCCTTCATGTAGTTTTTAATACTCATTTGAATGAAAATAATCTTTCTCTAAATTTGAGATCTCTTTATTCTTAGAGAGTGTTCATGTTCTCTCTACTCTGTGAGATTCCTTCATGTTATTATCAAGGGTTTCTTCCTTTGTGGCTAGCTTCACCATGGCTTATCTCCTTCATTGAAGAAGTGGTGCCTACCTTACCTCCATCTCCTAGTCTTCCACCTCCATTTCTTCAACCTTGGAACCTCTATGAGCTAGGATCTTGAGAGCATTCTCTTCATCAAAGATTCTTCAAACTTGCCTTGGGGAGTAATGCATCAACACCTATATTGCTTTTACGAAAAATTATTTTCAATCTAGAGGCTAATTCAATTGTTTTAGTCTTCCAAATCATTCTTTAGTACTGAAAAAGGAGTTCCTGTTATGCTTATGAGAAATTTAGAATAACTCTTGGATTATGCCATGGAACACATTTCATTGTTGACGTTTTGAGTATATATATATATATATATATATATATATATATATATATATATATATATATATATATATTTTTTTTTTTATTGGAGTCACTATTCTTAGATGATCTAATGTTGGGTGCAAAGTATTTATTCTGACAATAAATTTGATTCCATGTGATTGAATGAATTCATTTAAATTTCAAGACATCAATTTCCATTGATTGCTTGTTTTGTTATGAGTATTAATAAAAGTCAAGGTCTAAGTTTGTCTACTGTTGGAGTTTTAATTTCTTTCAAGACCTGTTTTTACACATGGTCATGTTGTTGGTTTAAGGGTAAAAATCAAATTTGGATTAAAGATACTAATATGTTAAAAAGAAGGTGAACAAAATTCTACTAAAAATATTTAACAAAAAATATTCTTTTTTTAGTGTATTTTTTATTATTTGTTATGTATATGTTGGTATCTTGATTTACATCATTTAAAATGTAATTGTGATTTACTATGTTTATCTTTTTAATTGAATGGTACTATAATTATTTTTTATAGTTTCTAATTCCAAATAGAAAATTTTATTTATTTCTAGAAGGTATACTGAGAACATTTTAAAGAGAGAACTAAAATATTTCCATACTACATGAATCTACTAATTGCTAGGGTTTGACTCGGCAGTTATGGGTGAAAGATAATTACTTCATTCGAATGACGAGTTCATCAGCTAGGCTAGCTTCCTCATTGTCCACAAAATTTCCGCTTGGGATCTTAGTCTTTTCTTTTTGGTTCTTTATTCCCTTCATGTTGTTTCCATTGTTCGACTCCTCTTTAAGCTCTTTATATTCATTGTGGTAATGTCCTGGCTTTCCACAATTGTAACATTTTCCGGAGGTAAGGCCAGAGTCTTTGCCATATGGACCTTTACAGTGAAAACATTTGATAAGATTTCCAATATTAGCGGAAACAAGGTTTTCCTCATTATTATGGTTATTATCGTTTAGTTCTTTCTTGAGCTCTTTGCACTTATTGCGGTAATGATAATTTTTTCCACAGTTGAAGCAGGTTATAGGGTTAATAATACATTTCCTTACCAGTTGTGGTCCTTCACAACAAGGACACGTGATAGAGTTCACAAGTTTAGGAGTTTGTTCATAGTCTTTCTGTTACGAGGTATTTTGGGCTCTTGAGAAGGACATTGATAAGGTTTATTTCTATTGAAATGCATATGCTTTTGTAATTTTCCTTGCCTCTATTGAGCTTGCTTTACCTTGGTATTGTCCTTACAGTTCCTGCAATAATTCTCACAAATAGAAAAAGAGATACTTTCTAGATCTTTGATTGCTTGACGGATGTGTGGGCAGATTCCCACTTCAATTTTTTAACCCAACAATCGTTGCATTTGATTTGGTCTGAAGGCCATTTTTTCCTAAAGCAGAATTTGATGCCTTAATCCTTTCTTAGAATAATACATTAACTGAAGGAATACTGCATATAGTAATTGGTACATCCAAAGTCAATTCCTAGGAAAGAAAGGCGAGTCACAATGGACATTCTTAAATACCAAGTTTTTCCTTAGCCAGAACTTTCCTCAGAATTGTACCTTATACTCCTTCTTGTACTCTACCAATAATATTAAATTCTAAGTTCAGCAGCCTCGCAACCGTTATCATTAAATTCCATGATCTTCCTAAGTATCTATCTCATCTGGTACTCCTATTTTTAAACAAAGGGTACAAGGGTAATTCTATTTATCTTGCAGTTTTGTTTCTCAACAAAGAATGCAAGAACAAACAATAGTTTTCTTCTTATCTTACACTTCTGTTCTTTAATAGAAAATGCAAGAACACACCAACAAGCAACACACAAGCAATAGTCAAGTCCATACCACAAGCTTGATACCACTAAATGTAACACCCTTTTGTACTAACCTAATTTATTTATGAAAAATCCAAGATTTGTCAAAGGTATTTACAACAATTATGAGAAATTTTCAAAATTTGTTCTTATATAAAGAACCAAAATCTTCTTAATAGAAAAATAGAACAATAGTATTTATTACAAAAGGATGTTTCTCAATACATTATAATCATTACCCTATTCAATCCTATTCAGAGTAGTGAACCTTGAGAAAAACTAAGATAATATTAGAAATACCAAGCATCAAGGAAACCTCCATAATTGTTCATCACAACCATCTGATTCAACTTCCCTTTTATTCATACATGCACTTAAAGCAAACACACAGAAGAAACAAATAGAGGAGTGAGACAATTATAAATCATAAGTAGTAATCTTAATAAACTATACCGACAATAAGGCCTAGATTTATCCTAGGACTTGTGGTTCCTTATACTCCTAACATATAACTTAATCTCACTCATCTCATCATTAGACTCAATCTGTCTTGAACCTAAACATGGATCTACGACCATCCATGATAATTCACCACAACCTTCAAGGAGATTGATAGTCACATATCTCACTTAAATTGGTACGATGATTCTTTCATAGCACCATGCTTATAGACAATTGTTATTTATTTGATTTATTAACAGTGACAACACCTATTACCAATTACGATTCATTGCCACCACAACACTTAATGCCAATTAAGACTCATTTCCACCACAACACTTGTTGTCAAGTACGACTCATTGCCACTACAACATTTGTTGCCTTTTACAGCTCATTGTCACTACAACACTTGTTGTCTATTACGACTCATTACAACTATAATACTTGTTTCCAATTACGACTCATTGCCATTACAATACCTATTGTCTATTACGAATCATTGCTATTACAACACATGTTGTCTATTATGATTCATTGTCATTACAACACATGTTGTTTATTACGACTACATTTTTTTCTCACAATGTTTATAACAAGATTATGGTTCTTTATGTAAGATGTAATTTTGAAAATATCCCATATTTTTATAAATACTTTTAGTTAAGAACTGGGGTCATTACAATTTAGTGGTATTAGAGTAGTTGTCCTGTCAAGCCTAGGAAGTGTAAGATAGATAGATATTAAGGAAACTATTGCTTGTTGTGTGCTCTTGAATGCTTTGTTGAAAAATAAAACTGTAAGATAGGTAGATACTTAGAAAGGATAAGAAATCAAGAACAATAGTTGCAAACCTTCAATGACCTCCTTTAGAAGATTTACCAGACAAATAATCAAACTTAGAATTTTACTATTATTGGTTGAGATACAATAGAGTAAGAAGTAAAATTTTAGGAAAAGTTTTGGCTAAGGAAAGACTTAGTACTTAAGAATGTTCATTGTGACTCACTTCTCTTTCTTGGGAATTGACTTAGATTGTACCAATTACAACCTAGAATCATTTCTCTAATTTAATATACTATATGGTTCCTAGAACAAATTAGATGAGCACAAGGAAGAGATTTTTTGTTACAAAGAAAGTTAACAAAAAAGATGGAAGGAAGACACCCATTTCTTCTAGTATGCTTTCTCTTGAATGCTTTGCTGTAAACCAATTTTACTATATATTTCATCTCACATGTCTAATTCTTACTAAAAATTTTATAACAAAGCTTTTCTCCTTAACTTTTGGTATGGAGAGACATTTTTCTCATTTAATTTCTATGACATTGTTTTATATGCTTTTGTTTTTTTATAAGCAATTTTATATGTTTTTGTGACTTCTGCCAATGTCCACCATCTTTAATTCTAACATTTGTGCAATATTGTTAGGACTCTGTGAGCCATGACACATGCAAACCAACAAAATATCCCAATAGTTATATATGGGTATGTATATGGAGTCTTAGATATATGGCATAATGCTGATTAACATGAGCATAATCTTTCATATTTTTTTTCCTTTGACCATTCTGATCAAATTTTTGGCTTTGTTTCAGGATGGACTTTTCTTTTTCATTTTTTTTTATAAATGATGGAATTTTTCTTGTTACTAATAATTTTGACCTTGTTAGTGACTAGGTCTAGTTGTTCTTACACCAAATGCCAATGAATGTAAGCATCTTGTTCAGAAATTAAAGTGTTGAGTTATGAACGAAATGATATAGATTCTCCTCAACTACCGCTTGCAAAAAATATTAAGGGTTTAATTGATTTTATTTTATTTTTTACTTTTAAAAGAGTTTTTAAAAAAAAAACTTGAAAAAAAGAAAAAAAAATTTGTTTAGTAAATATTATTTAAAACTATTTTAAAGATATAAAAAATGAAAAAAATTGTTTACATATATGGAAATGTCATTAATGAAAAAAAACATATTCTTATTGTATTTTGAATCTCAAAACAAAAAATAAAAAACTGAAAAAAAAACTACTTATAACTATTTCTTTTATTTAGTATTTAAAATCTGGAAAACCACAACTATTTTTAGAAACTATTTTAAAAAAACTATAACAAAATGATTTTTTTTATTTTAAATAAAATACTGAAAACAATTTTGTAAAACGGTTACAAAACAAATATTAACTTTATTTCAACATACTATATTGGTGTACCAATTTTATGGCCTGTGATAAACCAATTTTCTGTGTTGGCTTGGTTATAGGTTTGGCAGAGTAACACATTCCTCTTAAGGTGTGGATCAAACACACAGCACAACAGTGCCTGTTATGCTTATCTCTTTCAGAAGGGAGAAAGTTATACACATTTAGGTTTTGGTAGTTAATGCACTATGACATCCTGAAGAAAGATCTCATTCGAATAGAGCGTGACCAAATCTCACCAGCCAACTAAATTTCATTTCTCACCATCTTCATTATAATCTTAATCTTAGCTAACATCTGAAATTGTAATAGCAACCCAAGAAACCATCACTTCTTTTTATTATTATAATCTGACTCTGCATGAAATCTAACCCATCACATGCACATGCCTAAATCTTATACAGGCATACATGTAACACGTTACTCTTATACACATTAAATCACAGTTACATATTTAATTAAAATAAAAAATTAAATTATTACTCTATATACATATTTATGGATATAAATGCATTGTCCTTCATAATTTTATATTTTATTAAAATATTCTTATTTAATATTTAAATTTTTAATTATATGCCATGATTAGTGAATAGTCCTTACGACTACAATATTGAAACAAATGGAATCAATGAATTATTTAATTATTTAAAAATAATATTTTAAAAATATTTTCATAAACAAATATTCCCTCTTGTACATTTTATAAAATATTATTTTAAAATTAAATGTTAATATTTTTATAAGGTATTTTACAAATAATATATATTAAGAGAAAATAAAATTTAGTATATTAATAAATTTTTTTAAAATAATTGAATAATTCACTAATTTCATGTTTCTCAATATTTTAATCAGAAATATTCTCTATTAACGATATATACATTAAAAATTTAAATATTAAATAAGAATATTTTAATAAAATATAATATTTAAGTTTTATTAAATATTTTTAATTTATATACAATATCATTAAATATATAAAAAAAACAAAGAAAGCATTTGTAATTAGATTAAATGTGTATTTAGATGAACGTTAATAAAATTGATTTTAATTTAAATTTATTTTTTAAAATTGATTTTGGTATAATGTAACTTATATTAAAATATTTTTACTATAATATAAATAAAGTTTATTATTAAAGCTATGAATCTAATGTAAAAATTATTTTATATTATTTCAATTCATAATCCACCTTATTATAATTCTAAAATTTTTTTTCTACCAAACTAATCGAACTAATTATGAAATGCAAAAGGATTTGCATCAATTTGTTTGGAAGAAAAAACTCAACCGTTAATGGTTGATCATCAAAGTTTGAGGTAAAATCATTTTGAAAAAAAATTCGTATGGCTGCCTGATGAAGAAAACAATTCTTAAGCAAAAACCAGAACAACTTAATTTTTTATTTGGTTCTTTTATTAGTGAACATAAATCCAGAAAAATATGCTGTTATGGAGAGTCCAAGTCTTGATGATTTTGAATCGGGTAACGTATAACGACAATTTTAATAAAGATGATTTTACCTAAAACTTTGATGATCAACCAAAAGCTGTGTTGAGTCTTTTCTCAAAATTAAACAAATATCCATCACTTATATTGATGATGGCCAAAGATAGGGTTTGGAACCCACAAAGTTTTGCATTGGTAGTGTGTTTTTTTCATCTGCAGAGCAAACTCCATATCTGACAAGTTATAATAATCTAACTTTTTGCTTAATTCACAATATATTTCCTCTATTAGAAAATTGCGTCGTTGTAGGTTATTTTATACCGAGTAAGAAAAAAATTTAATAAATAAAAAATAATAATTTAATAAAATTAACCTTAATATTAATACTATATTAAAAATAAAATAAATTATTAAGAATATTATAAAAATACATTTAATATTATATCAAAAATTAAATTTTATTGGATAATTTTTTTTCCAGGTGTAAAATGCATTTTTGACAAATGGAGTATGTTTTTTCTTCCTAGGTGACCATCTTTGTTAGAGAATTTCTTTTTTAAAGCATTTCCAAGGGTAAATTAAGGTTTTTTGATCTTATCCAACTTTTTTGTGGACTTTACAATGTCACGTTATGTGATCTTGGAACACTTTTAGTGAATCCTGCACTGCTGCGTCATTACATTTAATAATTATTTTCAGTTATTGTAAAATAAGTTAAATTAAATAATTATATTAATTAAATTAAATAATATGTTATTTAAGTTAAATAAGTTATATAAATAATTATATAGTTTAAATAATTTTAATTAAATAATTATAGAAATTAAATTATATAGTTTAATTATAAAACAAATTACAGAGAACTAATCTCCACATGGATATCACTCTCATTTATTCTAATGGATATTCTTGGTAAAAACTTATTTTGACTTCTCCAAGATCAACCCTAGGAGCTCAAACATAAATGATTATAATTAATAAGGTACCTTTAAAATAAAATTATATATTAAATTTGACAAATAGTCACTAACTTTTATTTTAATACTCGAACTATTCTTCTAGAATCAAATAATCTACATTCATCTTTGAAAAATAATGTATTGTTTATTTTTTCTCATGAAAAATGATTTTATCTTGTCAAGATTTTTTATTTTAGTCTTTGTTCTAAGAAAAAATAGTCTTAGTCTCTATTATCAAGCATCAATACTAATTAAGTGACTTTGGATAATTATATTTTTATTTTTTCATATTTTCAAAACTAATTTGAGATCAACTAAGATTAATTATAAGTGATTAAAAATATAATTTGTTTTAAAATTAAATATTAGACTATTTCACATCACACTCTTTAATGTCACCATAGGTAATCAAACGGTTAAAATCATTGTTATATCTCAATTAACACTATTTATATTAAAAGCAACGAATAAAGATAAATACAAATATCATTAAAGAATCAAAATAAAAAAAATTATTTTCAGAAACCAAAGGATTATTTAAGCTTTATCCTTAAGCACCAGAACCTCCTCTCCTCCAAGAACCACAAATGTGTCTTGCATAACAGACACCCTCTTGTCATGATCTTTTGTATACTTAGACCCTTCCATATGTCCACCCACCACATTGTCCTTCACTCCATCTGCTTACCCTTTCCTAATGCATCTCCTTGCTGCGCACCAAAACTCTCATATTGGGGAGCCACCTCTGAGCGATCAACATTATGTATGCACGAAGCATCACATGGCAGTTTACCATCCTCTAAATGACACATTTGCTGAAATATAATGCTGGATGATAAGAAAAATAAACTACAACATTCATTAAACTGAGATAAAAAGATTAGAGTCTTTAATAAAGCTGGAATTTCTTCGTTCATTGCCTTCCAGGAAGATAGGCTATTCAAGGGAAGAGAAATAACCCTAATGGGCCTAATAGAGAGTTTAGCGAAACGCAGCAATAACAAAACTAAAAAATAAACAGGAAAATAATACATCAACACTTTATATGCACCTATAAAAAAAAGAAAAATAAGAATATATATAAGTATAGATGAGAGAAATAAAAAAAAAAGAAATGTTGATAAGGTGTATAAAATAAAAAGATGTATATGTATCATTACCTGTTAACATAATGTCCCTGAGGATGATAAGCATAAGAACCCACATCATCTATATCTTGCTCAAACTATTTCCAGCTCTCCACCACTTCACTTCGTGCATCATGTCCGTTGCATAACGGAACCAGCTCTGATTTCTCATGGCTAACATTAACTCCTCCATTTGACACTGCCTTGAACGAATACACCTGACCTGCATCACCGTGGCTTCCATCGCGTAACGTAACACCTCTTGGGCTAAATATAATCATTAGACCTAGCCTTACACTTGTTATCAACTGCATTCTTCACGGGAACAAAATTCTCAACTGTAACCACTTGTGCAATCTCTTCCTGATTCTTAGTAATAAATGCAATGTTCTTCGCATAATTCTCAACTCGTGTTTATTAGCTACATCCGAAGGCTTCTACTTTGCTAAATGGCAAAAGTATTTATCTATAAGAGACTTTGACTATGAGAATAATTCATCCAAATCCACTTTGCTAACACCATATCTCCTCCTAGGGCACCACCTTCATAGACAACATACCTCCCAAGCCCAGTCTCTCCTTCAACACATCGACCAACTCCGGAGATGACACTTGCCCTACGTAGCAACCCTTCATCTTTTCCGTGACCTCTTTGGCTACATAAAACTTCAAACCGCTCCAACCAACACCATCGTTGACATTAACTCCACCATTGATTTCCTTCTTCACCCATCGTGCCTTTTTAGAAGCATCCACCTTTGACCCCTATTTCCCTGCTTTCGAAACATCACTATTCCTTCCCCACTCCACTTAATACGACGTCCTCCTCACAGGAACCTTCTGCCATTAACCCTCAATTTAAAGGTGCCAATCCAAATGGAATTCAACCTTCTCTCTAGTTGAAATATATGCTTTACCAATTTGAAAACAAAACCGAATCTTTGACCCAGTTTGTTTTTCTTTATCGGTATGAACACATCAGACATAGGCCTCCTATCTTAAGAAAACTTCCCACATAGCACGTTCACCCTACATCTCTGGGAAATTTGTGAAAAAGAAAATTGGTTGCTCAGCTTGTTTCTTAACTTCGTCGTTGCTTCTTGATCCACTTGCTCTCTTCTTCCTCGGCCGAACTATCATCCAAGAGTCCTACCTATGTATCTCTCCCTCTCTCTCATGTTGATAGGTTAATTAAAAATGAATAAATGTTAAGTGTAATAATAACAAATTAAGGGATTGATGTAATAATCAGGTATGAACGTTAAAACAATGAGCCTATCCAAAACTGCTTATTTTGTTACTGGATTTATCATGCACAACAAATGAAGGGTTGAAGTCGTTAATTGTGGGGTTAAAATTTTTTATCCACAATATCTGAACCAACTCACTGTAATATGTAATTTAAATTGGAATTTTTCGTCTTTTTAAATAAAAGAAAGTTATAAATATTGATAAATATTTTATTGAAATATATTTTATTTGATGAAAATGATATTTATGTTTTGGTTCAATTAAATTAGTATAAACCTCAAGCTATAGCGCTTGTAAAATTATCAATTGTTCCCGCAGATTTGCAAAGTTTAGTATTTTATGTGGTTTTGACAACCGTAAAAAGTTAGAAACATGACTGTTTTTAAAATTTAGGTTCGAGATATATCTCAACTCTTTTAGATGTCTAGCACGGCTCATGGAAATAGAGTTGATCAGCTAGCTTTACTAGTCATTCTCTAGTAGAATTAGTTATGAATTCATCTTATGTATTGAATGATTGCTATTGATTATTGTTACACTTGTTGATTTTGTGTGTGACAAGTACTTCTTACGCTACTCTACACTTTTTTCATAAAATCTTTTAGATTATAAACAAAATTATTAATTGTTCGAATAAAAAAATTCACAATCATAACTATAAAGTTTCATTTTAAAATAAGTTATTTATGATTTAGAATCAAAATAAAAAATAGAGTTATTATTTCATATTTAACAATTATCACCATAAATAATCTGATGCACATAACTATACAACAGATGAATCACGTATGCCATTATTTTTTCATTAGGCATATCAACTACTTGCAATGCTTTTAATTATTGTGGTCTTAGCCAATAATTCATTCAGTGCTTGAGAATTAGAATCATAACACCAACCGTAACTCATATCAGAATTAGGATGACGAGCACAAAAGTTGCCTTGTCTTTTCTTCAAACATTCCTCGTGAGATCGACATATGTTTGGATGTTCCTCTATCATCTTCTCAACAAATGCTAGTTTCTTATGTATGCACACATCCGTTAGCCCGAAAGTCGGGAGACAATGACAATCCGACCCGCATGACCAGGGTGAGAAGATAGTACAAACAATACCGGGACAAGAACCAGCTTGTACCTCCTTCAAAGAAAGAAACACTAAAAATGATATGTTAAAGTTAGAAGAGAAACAACACAAATATTTTCTAATAGAAAAAAAGAATTTAAGGTAGTGATATGAAGATTCGGTGTAGTATGAATTTGTTAATTTTATTAATTAATACTTTAAATGTTATATAAATAAAAAATTGTGATAAAATAGTAATGTAAAACTTTTATTTATAACATATGTATAAATATATTAAACTTTTTCTAATTCTCTGTTATTCTAAAACATAACATAAGAAATCAAAGAAATATAAAAATGAAGGGAATGCTACGAACCAGAAGAGACAAACAAGAAGAGAGCCAAAGGAGCAAGCTTAGCAGAAGCCATTGATTGATTTAGCAGGTCAATAGGAGCAATCGAAGGTGTATGTGTTAGTTCTTCTTGCGTGTAGCAATTTATAGGCACTTTCCATTGGATATTTTTTCTTCAATAAGAGATGTGATAAAAATTATTGCTTTACGGACGGTGGCTGAGATGGTACCAAGTTTGTCACCACGTTTAGAACCATACAACGTTGGAGAATTTATACTGAAAATTTAACATCTTAAAAATTAGAAGCAAAATTTTGCAATTTAAAAATAAAAGACACAACGTTAAAATTAAAAAATTTGGTGACACAAAATAGAATTAAGTGAATTTTCTTATATAATTGTACAACTGATTTTGACTGAAAGAGAATAGTAATCTATGACTATGCAGAATAAGGTTTGTCTTCACGTGTCAGTGTTTCACCTGAAACTCGTATTAACATAAAAAGTAATAAAATCTGGAATGTAATGACTCTTAGTTTTTATTCTACACGATGACAGAGTGCTAATAAAATAAGGGCATCTGACGATTTTTTTTAGTATTTTTATTCTAAACCAGTATAGAATAAAAAGTAAAATATGCTGTAAGTTTGAAAAAAATTTTAATGTATTAAAAACGCTTTCATTTTCTTATTAGTTAAAATGTGTGACAGATATAGCTACATGGGATTAGACCTTAATCCACACACAACCATTTCGTCTTCTTCAGTAACAAGTCATCAGAATTATTTTTCATTTCATTACCTAATTTTCCGAAGTTTGTACCCTAACAGTAGTCTCTATTTCTTCTTGTTACCAAAGAAGTTGGAAGGCTAAACCGGAAACCAGGACTGTTAGAAATAATAATTAGAAATAAACTGTGAGTTGAAGAGCCATACGTTAAATGATTAAAAGAAATTTATTCTGTATAATTGCTCTTAATTAAGACATTAGGTTATTATTTGTTTTTATGTTATGTTATTATGTGATGATCGATTATTCTATTATATATTATAAATGAGTATCAAGTCATGTAATCTGTGTCAGTAGATGAGAATCTCCTTATTTCTCTTATTCATCCGTTTATATTTTCTAACAAACTGGCATCAGAGCTACGGTTTTGAAAAGTGAAAAAAAAAACAGAGTGAGACACATAGTGAGGTAAGAGTCAAACACTTGGTGAGTTAAGAGATGACAAACAATAATGCCTTGAATTTGTTTCAATTTCCTCGCCTAACCAATGGAAATTATGATAATTGGTGTCGTCGGATGAAAGTCTTACTAGGTTCCCAAGATGCTTGGGATATTGTGGAGAAAAGGTTATATCCAACCTGAAAATGAGGATACTCTACAACTCAATGAGAGAGAAATTTTGATGAGGATGAAGAAGAAGGATCAACAAACACTTACTTTCATCTATCAAGGCTTAGATGAAGCTATGTTTGAAATGGTGTCAAATGCAGTCACCTCTAAGGAAGCTTGAGAGATTTTGAGAACTTTCCTTGAAGGTGTTGACAAGGTGAAGAAGGTGCGCCTATAAACTCTTCGTGGAGAGTTTAAATCCTTGCATATGAAGGAGTCCGAGTCAATTTCGGAATAGGGTGATGACGGTTGTGAATCAAATGAGATGTTATGAAGAGAAGATGGAAGATGTTCGTGTTGTAGAAAAATTCCTTTGTTCTTTAACTGCAAAATATGATTTTGTGGTTTGTGCAATTGAAGAATCAAAACATTTGGAATTAATGACTGTGGACCAATTATTGGTTTCTCTTCAAGCATATGAAGAAAGGTTCAAAAGAAGACATGATGAGCCTTTAAAGCAAGTCCTAAAAGCCAAAGTTTCTTTAAAAAAAAATGGAGAAAAAATTCAAAAAGGACATAGTCATGGAAGAGGACATGGACGTGGACATGGCCATGGAAAAACGAAAGGAAGAAGAGATCATGACCATTTTGATAACAATGAAAGAAGTTAGCAACAAACCAGAGGTCGTGGAAGAAGAGGAGGAAGAGGTAGAGGCAATCATGGAAGAATAAATGAAAGGAGGTATGATAAATCACATGTTGAATGTTACAATTGCCATAAATATGGTCATTTTTCTTGGGAATGTAGAAACAATATAGAGAAAGGGCCAATCGTGTTGATGATAAAGATGAAGGTGAAGAGCCAACATTATTGCTAGCACTTAACAATGAAGAAGGTGATGATAATTGTTTGTGGTATCTTGACAATGGAGCAAGCAATCACATGTGTGACTATAAAGAAAAATTTGTGGAGCTTGAAAAGAAAGTGAAGGAAAATGTTTCCTTTGGTGATTCTTCTAAGGTACAAATCCAAGGGAAAAATACTATTTTAATTTCCTTAAAAGATGGTGCTCACAAATTAATCAAGAATGTTTATTATGTTCCTAAACTAAAAAGTAATATTTTGAGTTTGGGACAACTTGTTGAGAAGGGATATGAAGTTATCATGAAAGGTAATTGTTTATGGCTTAAAGACCAAAATTCTAATTTAATTGCTAAGGTTTTTATGTAAAGAAATAGAATGTTTACTTTGAACATAAAGACCGATGAAGCAAAATGCTTGAAGACTAGCATAAAAGATGTAGCATGGTGTTGGCATATGAGGTTTGGTCACTTGAATTTTGGAGCACTCAAGAACTTAGGAGATGAGAAGATGGTGAAAGGGATGCCTCAAATCAATCATCCTAGTCAGTTATGTGAAACATGTCTCCTTGGAAAACATGCAAGAAGAAGTTTTCCTAAAGAAGTTGAATCAAGAGCAAATGAGCCTCTCCAACTTGTACACATTGACGTGTGTGGTCCAATTGATCCTCCTTCCTTTGGTAAAAATAAATATTTTTTGCTTTTTATAGAAGATTTTAGTAAGAAGACTTAGGTGTATTTTTTGAAACAAAAACCTAAGGCATTTGTAATGTTTAAAAATTTAAAAGCCCTTGTTGAGAAGGAGAGTGGTTATGTAATCAAAGCTCTAAGATCCGATAGAGGGGCGAATTCACATCTAAAGAATTTAATGAGTTTTGTAAAGATAATGGGATTCATCGCCCTTTAACAGTTCCTAGAACTCCACAACAAAATGGGGTGGTAGAGAGAAAAAATAAAACAATTTTGAATATGGCTAGATGTATGTTTAAAGCTAAGTCTATGCCCAAGGAATTTTGGACCGAAGCTGTTTCTTGTGCAGTTTATTTGTCCAACCGTTCTCCTACAAAGAATGTCAAATGTCAAACACCTCAAGAAGCATGGAGTGGAGTGAAGCCAAAAGTTGATCATCTTAAAGTCTTTGGGAGTATTGCATTTGCTCATGTACCCGACCAAGGAAGAACCAAACTTGATGATAGAAGTGTGAAACATGTGTTCATTGGCTATGATGCAAATTCAAAGGGCTACAAATTGTACAATCCAAACAATGAGAAGATTATTGTAAGTAAAGATGTAGAATTTGATGAAGAAAAGACATGGAATTGGGAGAAAGAAGAAAAAACTTATGATTTATTTCCCTATTTTGAAGAAATTGATCAAGAAGATGTACCACAAAATGAGTTTTCTACTCCACCTCTTTCACCGACTACTTCAATTCATGAAGCCTCATCTTCTGAAGGGAACTCAAGTGAAAGGCTAAGAAAAATAAGAAGTCTTGAAGAGATTTATGATGAAACTGAAATTATAAATGATTTCTTTTGTCTCTTTGTCGACAGTGAACCTCTAACCTTTGATGAAGCAATGGAAGATAAAAGGTGGAGACAAGCAATGGAGGAAGAAATTAATGCTATAAAGAAGAATGATACTTGGGAGTTGTCAAAACTTCCTAAGGTCATAAAGCAATTGGAGTTAAGTGGGTGTTCAAAATTAAGAAGAATGCAAAAGGAGAGGTGGAAAGATGCAAAGCAAGATTAGTTGTGAAAAGGTATAAACAACAACATGGAGTTAATTATAATGAAGTGTATGCACCAGTTGCTCGTATGGAGACAATTCTTCTTCTTATCTCTTTAGCAGCTCAAATGGAGTGGAAAATTTTTCAACTTGATGTTAAGTCGGCTTTTCTAAATGGTTATCTTGAGGAGGATGTCTATGTTGAGCAACCAATGGGTTTTGTTATCAAAGATGAAGAGAAATAAATTTTTAAATTGAAGAAGGCATTGTATGGTTTAAAGCAAGCACCAAGGGCGTGGAATAGCCGCATTGACAAGTACTTTCAAGACAATCGATTTTCCCATTGTCAACATGAGTATGCTTTATATGTTAAAAATTTTGAAAATGGTGATATTCTCTTTGTTTGTCTTTATGTGGATGATTTAATATTTATTGGCAATAACCCAAATTTATTTGAAGATTTCAAGAAGAAAATGTCTTGTGAATTTGAGATGACAGATATGGGACTTATGTCTTATTACTTGGGATTAGAAGTGAAGCAAATGGAGAATGAAATTTTTGTTTCTCAAGAAAGCTATGCAAAAAAGTTGTTGGAGAAATTCAAAATGCTTGATTGCAACCAGGTGAACACTCCCATGGAAGGAAAATTAAAATTGTCAAAGTTTGATGGTGGAGAGAGGGAAGATTCTACTATGTTCAAGAGTCTTGTGGAAAGCTTGAGGTATTTAACATGTATAAGGCCGAAAAAATTGTTTATGCGGTTGGAGTTGTATGTCGTTTTATGGAGTCTCCTACCTCTAATCATATGAAGGTTGCAAGAAGGATTCTTCATTATTTAAAAGGTACAATTGACTATGGCTTGTTGTATTCACCTACTAATGAGTTCAACCTTATGGGATTTTGTGATAGTGATTTTGCGGGAGATGTTGATGATAGAAAAAGCACTACTAATTTTGTGTTTTTTATGGGTGATTGTGCTTTTACTTAGAATTCTAAAAAACAAGCCATTGTTACATTGTCTACTTGTGAGGCCAAGTATGTGGCAGCAACCTCTTACACATGTCATGTTATTTGGTTAAGAAGATTGTTGAAAGAGCTCAATATGAATAAAGGATAAAGTACAAAGATTTATGTTGATAATAAATCTGTCTTAGAACTTGCAAAGAATCCTGTGTTTCATGAGCGGGGCAAGCACATAGACACTAAGTATCATTTCATTACAGAATGTATTGCCAAGAAGGCAGTGAGAATAGTTTATGTGAAGACACAAGATCAAGTTGCAGATATTTTTACCAAGTCACTTAAGTCAGAATATTTTAGTAGATTGAGAGCAAGACTTGAAGTGCAGAAAAATTTTTAGGAGTTTTCTAATTAAGGGAGAATGTTAGAAATAATAATTAGAAATAAACTGTGAGTTGAAGAGTCATACGTTAAATGGTTAAAAGAAATTTATTCTGTATAATTACTCTTAATTAAGACGTTATGTCATTATTTGTTTTTATGTTATGTTATTATGTAATGGTTGATTACTCTGTTATAAATGAGTATCAAGTCATGTAATCTGTGTTAGTAAATGTAATCTGTGTCAGTAAATGAGAATCTCCCTATTTCTCTTATTCATCCATTTTTATTTTCTAACAAGGACTCTATCTTGGTTTAGAATAAAAACACTAAAAAATCATCACATGGCATTATTTTAGAAAAATGATATATGTATACTTTATGTGCTATTACACACCTAGTGAGAAGAAGAAAAAAGATAAAGATATATAAGTATAATAGGATTTATGATCTTACAGGATAAAAAAGATAAAAAAAAATAAAATATGTTGATAAGATTTATAAATTCGAGAAGTATACATAAATATTTTAAAAGCACTTTATCCTTATGTGGAGTGAAAACAAGAATCATCACATGCAAGCATGAATCATTTTTATTGTAGTACGAGTTTAAGTGAAACATGGATCAGAAACCTTATCTGCATGTTTAACGATCGTTGTTCAGTCAATCAGTCGAACAATTATTGAATTTGTGTCGAATAATTAATAAATTAACCTTGACTATTAAAGTAAAAATTATTACTGGTCATATAATAATAATTTACTAACATAATTAATTATAATTTTTGGTTTTTAAATTTAATTTAATTAATTATAAATATTTTTATATTATACAAATTATTTTTAAATTATAACATTTGGACGTATAATGTCGTTAAATTCTGGTATAATTACAGCATACGTAAGTTATTCATTTTTCACAGAACACACAGTGTCAAATTCACTAACAGGTAAATATAAATTCAACAACTTTAATATATTTAGTCACCTATACATGTTCTCATCTCTAATTTAGAGTAAATTGTAGATGTTTGGTTTTGTTAGGTTTAGCACTATTCCGTTTTTCATACACCATACACAAATTATTTTTAATTTTTTAATATATCAATGGAGTTTCTGTAGTTTCTTATTATTATTCATATTTTTGTTGTTATTATTATCATAATTCCAAATGACTCTGATATATGATTTTTCCTTTTTCAGGGATGCTATCGATGAAGAAGATTGAAGCACAATCATGTGCGGATCGTAGGTGTACTGAATAAGAAATTATACCATGCGGCTCGACAAGGTGTCGTTGTATCCCCGTAGTCTTTAGAATGGGCCATTGTTTAGAGTATGGAATTCAATCTTCTAAAAAGATAGTTGAAAATCATCCAAACTTATATTTATCTCATCAGGAATGCATGAAGAAAGGAAGACGTGACTTTTGAATAGGAATGATATTCATGGCTTCTTCTTTTAGTATAATTCACATATTTTTTTACAGTATGCAGCACATTTGACAATTATCAATTGTCTGACCTATTTTTCTACGGTCTCTACAAGTGGGAGGAGAAGGAAGATGAGGTTGTATCATCTATGTTTGTGCTTTTATTAGGGTCTCTATTTGCTTTGATAGGGCGTCAAACTTTTGATCTATCCCTAAGCTTATCACTTCAACCACTGCATGATGCACTCCAACTGATCTTTTAGAATTCTTCTATCAGTCATTTGGTGGTAAGCTGATGAGGCTAGGTTTGTGATTATTTCTTGAGCTTCAGTTGTAAATTTTTTCATTATGATCCCTCCATTGACAACATTGATACATGCTCTTTTTGAATATGGCAACCCACTATAGAAGATTTGAATTATTCTTGCCAATGGAAACCCATAATGAAGGCAACTTCTCAACATCTTTTGAAATCTATCCTAGACTTCAACAAGAGATTCTTGTTCATACTGGAAAAAATTTGCAATATCTCTCAACAACTGATCATATTTGGTGACAGGGAAATATTTCCTCAAGAATTTATGAGAACACTCTTCTCAGGTGCAGATGTTGTGCTTTGGTAATGGCCTAGCCAATCCAAAGCTCTCCTATTTAATGAGAATGAGAAAGTTACAAGCCTCACTGTGCCTTGAGTCACCCTAGTGGACAATGTCAGTTATCCTTAAGAAGCGCTTTTGGTGAGAAACCAGGTCTTCTAATGGCAAATTGCTAAACTGTTTATTTTCAATCATCTGTAATAGTATTGATTTTAGTTCAAACATGTTCTGCTCGAAGTCAGGGAGCAGGATGCTAGCTATCCCCACCGTAGGGGTGAAAAAATCTTGTAAGGTTTGTTCAAAAATAGCATTTTCATCTCCTCCATGGTTGTTCTCATGTGCTGCCATTATTCTCTATTTGACTTTGTTCTTGTGAACAGTTCTTTCGATCTCACGTTTATACTCTAGGTAAGCCTATGATATCGAGTGTGCATATGCTGTTCACACAAAGAAAGAGATTAAATTGCAATAGCTTGAAAATAAATAAAAATAAAAAGATCAAAATAGAAACACTGAATGAAAAAACAAAACAAAAACAAGGATAAAAAAATATCAGCAAAGGAATAAAGAAAACAAAATAGAAAAATATTGTTCAATTATTTTAAATTAATTTAATCGAGAACAGGACAATCTTGTTGCTGCCAGCGGCATTGGAAACTTGATGCGCAAAATATAATCGCTTAAAGGCAAACATACCTTACATAGTACTAACAATGGACCTAAGTTTGAATATTGTACCTAAAGGACCAAATCTAACTCTTAATTAATGCAATTAAAAAGGGTAAAAGAATAATTAAACGAAGACATGTTTTAATAAGTGAGTCAGAACAATTTCAAATGTACCAGTATTCTATGTATCCCTATTTTTATGATAATTTTTTTTCTTCATTTAAACTATTATTAATTCCAAGAGAATAATTTATTTTCTTAAATTTTTTTAACATATAATTTCTTCAATTATTTATAAAAAAATCATAAACAAAATCATATTCATATATATTTACAAGTCATATTTATAACATTACATACTTCTACTATATATGTATATATACACGAAAGATTTTATTTATGTGTAAGTCTCCCTTTAATTTTTTTTACTACAATATTTACATGGCTGGTGGAAATATGTTAATAGCGGATTTGTATAGTTAGTAGGCGAAAGATAAAAGGTAACATCTATTGGTCCCTCAATTATTATTGGTCATTCTCGTTCATTATAAAACATCAAAGTAGACATGTCAGTTCCTCTAAATGTAATTAAATTCTCAATTACATTTATGATCCAATTGGTGCTTGGGAAGGTTGCCGAAATAACTGCAGTGAAATGGGTTGGGACATTGGGCGTGTTCATCTTTTAACTTTTCATTTCCATTTTTTTATAAGAGACAAGAAAATAAAGGAGTGAGAACAAATATCATGAAAATAATTTAAATGATAACAATTTAAAAATAAAAAGAATATATATATATATATATATATATATTTGTATCATATTTGTTTATAATTATTTATTCATTTTTTTATTATTTAGAGAAATTTGAATTATTTTTGTAGTGACTAGTCACGATAAATGACTTTCTCTTCCATGGTTTTTTTAAAGAATACAAGGATATTTCACCTTAAATATTTACTCATTTAAATGTCTAAGGTCAAACCTCCAACTATAAATTAATTCAAATCTTTATTTAAGGATTAAATTTTTTTTATAATTTTAATTATATATTTTTTTATATTTATGTATAAGAAAGAAAAAAACATTTCATTTAAAATAAAATGGTTAATTAATAGTTTAAAAATTACTAATTTAATAAACCAAGTAAGATTACGAACACCAAATCAAATAATTATAACTAAAAATAACACTAAGAATAACTAATTTAATAAACCAAATAAGATTACGAATATCAAATCAAATAATTATAATTAAAAGTAACACAAAATAATAAACAAGATCAAGTTAAAGACACCTTACTAAATAAATATTATTAAAAGTAACATAAAATAATAAGTAAAGCATGTTAGTGACACTTCACTAAATAATGATAGATAAAAGTAATATAAAATAAAAAATAAAAGGAGGTTAGAGACACCTCGGTAAATAACTTTAACTAAAAGTAATATAAAGTAAAGAAGTAATTAAATATAATATTTAAAGAGTGATAAATGTCTCCTCTCCTGCACCTTAATAATTGAAATAATACTAAAGTTTGAATTTTCTTTTCCGAAAAAAAGCACTCACTCTTTGATTTCTTTCGAAGTTCTTTCTCATTCCTTCCGTTGGCAACCCTTATTTATAGGCTTATAAGAGTGAAATAATTTTTTTTTTACCATCATTACTTACATTAAATTCATATCCTTCCATATGGATAACTTTCTCTGTGATATGGATAAGTCTTCTTAGACTTATTATATATATATATATATATATATATATATATATATATATATATATATATTTTGTATGTTTAGCCACGGTTATGTTTTTATGTAACATTATTTTCATTATGTTTTTAGTTAGTTTTTTTTTATAATCTATTTATTTATTTTATTTATATAATAATATTACGATTTCAATAAAATTGGAATTTTACAATTTATCATCCCTAATATAATTAACCTAAAAATTATTTATGAAAAATAAAAACTTCAACTTTAGTATAAAATTTTATATCATATACTGTATATTTAATAGGTTCTTTTAAAGTATTTATTTGTAGTATTCACTTATACAAATTAATATTAAATTTTTTACATTTAATAATAATAATAAAATATTGTACTAAAAATTTAAAATATGATATTTTTATATTTTAAAATATTTCAACTAAAAACATAGTAATATAATTTGATATTATTTAAATTTATTCAATTTACTAAAAATTTAAAATTATATATTAAACATTTTATTAATAATTTGAGAATATTACGTCAAATTTGGAGTAATAAGTAAAATAATAGAATGCAATGGGTTAAGACCTATTACTAAACAATCCTATTCTTTGTTATTCAATGATTACCGATAAATTACCACGTTGTTGTAATGTGTTTGGTCATCACACAATATTATAATCCTAATTTTTTATCCAATTTGATCATGCAAGATTCGAAATTAAGATCGGTTTTGTTTTTACCCAATTGGAGATTTGCCTGATGAATTGGTCAATTCTATTGAGAGAATAACCTACTTACTTCCCAGATCATTATTCAAACATCAATGACCAAGACTATTAAAATAATTAAGATGTAACTGATAAAATAGAGAAATAAATTAATCATTAAATGACATATAATCATGCAAAGTGAAAGGGGGTATTACAAAGAGTTACATCACAACCCTAGAAAAAGAGGCTTAGACAGACATCGGTAATGTACAATCAAACATCTTTTTGATAATATAGTACATAAGAATAGATAAACAAGTACTGTAGGGAGCACTCTTAATTGCCTCAATCCTAAAGCTTCCTCTTTATTCTTCACCCCTTAGGTCATAGATCTATCTCTTATTCCGAGTCAAAGTGAGTCTTCCTTTTATGTCTTCTTTTCTGGTATTTATAAGAGAGTTTGGAATTTTTTTGCATTTTTTTTCAGGCTTCAGCAGCATGGTTGTGCTACTTCTAAGCACAATTGTGCTTGTATTTTTGTGATCGTAGCACGACGATGTTGCTTCTAAGCATGGTTCTGCTTCTTCTGCTGACTTTTTGGACTGTGTGGACTTAGCATGACTGTGCTAAAATGGAGCATGACTGTGCTGACCTAGATCTTCAATAATTTCTCTAAAAAGGCTTATTTTTTCCCTTTTCCTTCTCATTTCTTAAGCACTTGTCTAAAGTAAGAATAAACACTAAAAAGTGTGTTTTGCCAATAAATATGCAATCCTCTCCTTAAAAACATATATTAATCATGACATAAATACGGGTAAAACTCTATTTCTCCTTGATCACTCTTTTCTTCTTCCTTTTTTACTTCACTAAATTCTTTGCTTTCCATGTTTTCTCTACTTTCAATTTCACAAGTTTTCTTCCCATCTTGTTCTTTTTTATCAATGGCTCAAAAATTTAAATTAACCTTGAAAAGTAATTCCATTTGAAAAAAATGGCCCAACGGGCTCTTCTTTATTCTAATTTGCATCTATCTCTGCCTGAAGTTCAAATTTTAAAACTTGTGTTTCCATTTTTGAAACAATTTTTTTTCTCAGTATCATTTTCAATTGATGGCTTTAGTGTATGTATTTTTCATTCTAGTTGTTGTTTATGTTTTGGTTTGTCTTGTGTTGTTGGTGAGGGTTATTTGAAACAATGTGAGAGAAGGAAAAAAGAAGGGAGATAAGGTTTAGCTTGGAGAAATTGGATTTTGAAGGTAGTCACGAAGAAACTGGGGTTAGAAAGAACAACAACAAGAAGAATGTCCTTGTGGAAAGGGGAAAAGATTTTCTGGCAGTTAAAAACAGCTGAAAATATCTTTTAATTTAACAAAATAAGTTAAAAATTATGTGAGTGCCACATAATTACCACGTATGATTCAAACAACCTTCCTATTGTATTAATCTTTTGGTGAATATCAAATAATTAAATGATTAGTTATTTACTTTAGATTTCTATTTGAAAATATGGTGCTTGATAATATAACTATGCTGTGAATTATGATGAATAGACAGTTCAAAAATATAAATGTTTTTGGTACAAGGAAAGGACAAATAAGGTTTCTAATCTATTTCCCAATTTCCTTCACTATTTTCCAAGTTTCATTGGGTTCTATACACATGTTCAATAGAAAAAACAAGTAACATGTACAACATTGATTAGTAGACCAAGATCAATAGAGAAATATAGTAAACTTAACTAGGTAATAAAAACAATAGTAGTTAATCTAAAATAGTAATTCATCATTGCAATAAGTGCGCCATTTCATATGTGAAGATTTCAGGTCAATGAAGAAAAAGATCAAGATTTTTGTGGAAGAAAGATTCCATCTTGGAAAGGACACAATTTGAACGAAGAAGTTCAACTTATATGATATATTTATATATATATAAACAAGAAAGCTGTTTTCTCTCATAACATTGAGCTTCACACCAATTTTTTTTTCCCTTTTCATTTTAGCCATCACAACTGTTTGTTTGTTGAAGTGTTGCTTCATATTAATTATCAAACTACTTTTGCATAATATTAAGGACAAGAAAACATATTAGTGGCTACAAATGTTTGGGAAAGATAGATAACCATGCATCACATATTAGAATGAGAATGAGAACTCAACACGATAATCCTAACTTAACCATATAAAGTCCCTTATAATATTTTTTTTTTCTTTTTTAAACACTTTACTATAAAATGTGTGGAATTAAAAGAAAAGAGATGTTGGTGAACAAAATAGTGAAAATAGAAGAAACAAAAGGCAAGAGTAGAGTTCATATTAAAGGAAATGTAAGAGATATCCTTGTACATAAAAAACAAAATATCGAAAACGAAAGAAATAGAGGATACAGGGGAAGCGACTTTCTCTGTATCATTAAACTTGACTTGCAATTTGGAAAATCAAGTATTGGCTAATTAAGGTTTACTGCGTCAATGCTAGTTTTGGAAAACAATCAAGTATGGAAAACACAATGAATATCAGAACTTAAAAAAATTAAGAGCACTAAAGAATGAAAGTATAACAGAAAGTGCACTCTTAAATTCTCTTGTCGGTGATGGGGCACTTGGGATCACTAGCCGTCTTCTTGGTGGTTTGAAAAATAAGCTTTCCACCTGCATTTTTGACCGAAAGCAAAGCCATGAAAAGCAATAAATAATGGAAATTAAAAGAAACCTAAGCAACATTGCATTGTCTCAATGACGATGATGGTTTATGCTACAGGGGCTAGGGTTCGTGACGCAAAGACGCATAATGGCTTTGCGGATATTGTTCATGATGGCCATGCCTGACATGTGATAATGCAAATGGAGAGTTTCAATGGTGAGGGAAAAGGAAAAGTTTACCTTCATTAATGGCGAGAATGCAAACTTGAAGATGAAGAAATGAAGAATGGGAGAGGTGACGCGAGATCATGAAGAGTTAAAGATGCTTCTGGCAAACCCTATTAGAGAGCTTGGCTAATGAAGATTGAGAGGTGATAAGCTTTAGAGGTAGAAGAGTGTTTGTCTAGGGTACAGAAAAACTGAGAGTCGTGAGAAATACATAGCCAAATGTGTTTTGCTATTTAATTAGAAAATTTCTAAGATATTTGTTTTAAAACATAAAAAAATTACAACACTTATCACAATACTTGTTTTAAAATTTATATGTTACATCTTTTTCTTTAAAAACAATTTAAACATGCCACCATGTTTTTAATTAAAACATTTATAAAAAAATATTTTAAATTGGTGTTGTAAAAAATGCTTTTTGTAGTAGTGCAATCACGCCTAAGGCTAGAGGTCCACTACTACACACACTCCTTATACTAACTAAAGATACCTCTTCTTCCTAAAATAAAGTAAAATGGATGAAATATATGGACAAAAAGAAATACAAATAACTTAATATTCACAATGAATTAACCTAAGGGTGACGATTTATGATTTTCACTTTAAGCAAGAGTTGAGGTCTAATGAGCTCTTGCCTGGCCATGTCCTCTCCTATCCTCCTATCTATGGACCTAGTGATAGGAATCCTGGTAGGCAGGATTGCATCAGTATTAAATGCCAAGATCATTGACCAAACTTACATGCATAAACCCTTAACAATCGGAAGACAAGCAACAATCACTTTTGAAGCCTATAAATACATGATCAAGAAAGAAAAACAGTAATGAAGCTGATAGTTGAAAAACAATTAAGTGTTTAATATTATCTCTTCCTCACTAGAATCTCAAATAGATTCACTCATCTAGAGTGATTAGAAGCTTTAGAAAATGCAAACTTCTCCTAAGGTAAAATTACATATCTTTACTTCGTGAAGTTAGTTAGTGAATGAAACCTTTTTATCCTATCATCGAGAGTTATTATTATCATTCATTTACTCATTCTTGTATTTAGTCAATAATGACTAGTTGTTCAAAGAATAAACATGTAGATCTAACAACAAACAATTGAGTGTAGGAGATCTTGGGGTTCGAAGTTCATCATTGTTCCTTTGGAAGTAAAAGTAGTTGTCGTAGCTTATCTTCCAAAATTCTCAACAAAACCTTCTCCCAACCATCATATTAAAAGTTTTTTAGCAAGATTTTCTTCACTAGGGGATCTTGGACCCCTTTATATTTGTAGGTAATAGATAACAGATAAATTAGCTGAAACTAATATATATTACACATTATAAACCAACATCTTAATTATTTTACCAAATTCAAATACACATCCATGTATTGGCCTGAAACACAACAAAAGACACTTGGTTCTAAGTTCTAACTGACTTAGAACCACATTTATTTGAAATACAAAGACAACACTTTAACATAAGTGAAGTTCCAACGTGAACAACATGTCAATATTCAACAATGATGCACATTTTAACATAAGAAACTATAATTAAAAATAATGTGCACAATCAAATATATAGCATCTAGACAACACAAGAGTGTGGTTGGTCAAATTCAGTGGTAACTGGATTGGGTACCCATGCAATAGCTTTATTGCCAACGAAATGACAAACTGGTACAGTTCCACGCTTGCCTTTGAGAATTTCATAAAGCATAATAGGATCCATGCCCCTTGTATCATGGTGGCAAATAGTTAGTGCCTTAGCTTTAGTTCCATCTGAAGCCATCAATGGAACCATGTATGTTGTTGTTGCATTGATTTTGTGGCAATAAAACATAACTTTTTCAAACTTTAGTCTATGGCACATAACTACTTCTCCAATTTTGTTAACTTCTTCAACAATATACTTTGTCCTTGTTTGGGGCAAAGGAACTTGAAATCGCCTTAATGTTCTTCCCAAGCCTTGAGATGGCAAAATCCATCATTGACTCCAAGGATGTTGCACAAAACTTGTCTTCTCCTATTGCAGCCATTTTCCCACAAAATCGATTATTACTGTTCCATATTGTAAATCCAAAAGGTTGACTTGTTGCTTTGATTAGGAAGGTTTAATATTGGAAAGCTTGTGGAAGCCCAAGGTCATTTTCTTGTTAGGATGAAGGTCATGTTCAAAAAATACAGTCCAATATTGCTCCTCTTCTTCGATATTAATCACATCGGTTTTACTATCTGCACACAAGTTAAAAAAAAAAAAACAAGTTATTGATATAATTGAGGAAAGTGACATAACTAAAAAGTGCATAATTAAAAAGATAGAGATACAAATACATAAAACATCCACACTAAACATTGAATAAAAAGAAATGTTTTTGTTAAGTGACAATGTCCACATATGGGGAGATTATGAAAAGAGTGATGAAAGTATAAAGTAGGTTTCTGAATTATACTGTACTAGACACAAATTATAGTATGTCAATCATGCTATTGAATTGATAGAATAAGAATGAATGTGTACCTGAATTGGTATTCATGTCCATGAGCACTATTGAACAGAAATCTAGGAGGTTCTTCTGGCTACCTTCTGAGGGGTTATTGTAGAGAACAACAATTCTGATGTGTAAATTTGCTTAATGGGATGACAAATTTATAACCCCCCATGGTAGTCAGGGACCTCTCTTAATTAGGCTTTTAATCTGATTGACCTAACCCATCACAGAGTCAATCTCACTGTAATCTCAGTTTAATTAACCATATTGTTAAAGATAAGATAGTATCGATTAAAGATAAGATATTATCGGTTAGAGATAAGATATTGTCGGTTAGAGATAAGATATTGTCGGTTAATGATAATAGATATTGAGTGATACTAATCCACAATTAATTTCAACATTCTCCCACTTGGATAGTGTCAATCAATAATCAACATACAAATTATTAAGCTAAAACGACAATTGCCGATATATCATATATTAATTAACAATATGAAAAATATGAGCAACAAAATAAATATCCGATAGGGATATTAATCAATTGCATTTAACTAATCTTTTTCATAGATATATGGCATAATGCAGTCCCATAAATGACACTACAATGGTCCAAGAATAAATAAAATGCTAATAAGAAACATGAACAAAATGACGTCAACTAGAGCATGTCTCTTAAAGAAATTAGAGAATCAGACTCCCACTAACTTAATACATCAAAAGCCTTGACTAAACCCATGTGAGTTACATGAATAAGAAAAATTCCAACAGTTAAGGCTTTAGTCAGTGGATCTGCTAACATCTCCTCAGAATCAATGTTTTCAATCCGAGTGTGAAAACTTTGAATTTGCTCTCTAACAAATTGATACTTGATATCAAAATGCTTTGAACGAGTAGAGCTTTTATTATTCCGAGAGAAACTCACATCAGCAGTATTGTCACAGTAAATCACAAGTGGCCTGGAAATGCTTTCAACTATGTGAAAATCAGATATCAATTTCTTAAGCCACATGGCCTGGCGAGTGGCCTCAAAACAAGCAACATACTCTGCTTCCATGGTAGAGGTAGCTGTAAGAGACTGTTTAACGCTCTTCCAAGAGATAGCTCCTCCTGCCATCACAAAAATAAAGCCAGAAGTAGATCTACGATCATCAGGGCAACCTGCAAAATCAGAATCAGAATAGCCAGTGACTTGAAGTTGATCAAACTTCATAAAAGTCAACATATGATCCTTGGTTCCCTGTAAATATCGCATGACCCTTTTAACGGCTTTCCAATGACCCAAACCTGGGTCGCTCAAGTATCTGCCTAAGGCATTGACGATGAAAGCAATGTCAGGACGAGTACAAACTTGAGCATACATCAGACTGCCAACAGTGGAAGCGTATGGAATTTTCTTCATAGCATCCACTTCTTCATCATTATGAGGACACTGTTTGTTGGATAATTTGTCACCACGTTGCGTAGGTGCAGCACATGGGGAGCAAGCATTCATGTTGAACTTCTTGAGAATCTTCTCGATATATCCCTTCTGAGACAATCCAACTATGCCACGTGACCTATCACGAAGAATTTGGATGCCTAGAACAACATTGATTTTGTCTCAATCAATAGGTTCATACAACTACTAGCAAGGAGAATGTCATCGACATATAATACGAGAATGATGAAATTACTCCCACTAGTCTTCAAGTAAATGCACTGGTCTGCAACATTTTCCTTGAAATTGTAAGTAGTGACAACCTGGTCGAATTTTAAATACCATTGCCTAGATGCTTGTTTCAGTCCATAAATGGACCTTTTAAGTTTACACACCAAATGCTCATTCCCTGCTTCAACAAAACCATCAGGCTGAACCATGTAGACAACTTCAGCAAGATCTCCATTCAGAAAAGTTGTCTTTACATCCATCTGGTGTAGCTCTAGGTCAAAATGAGCAACTAAAGCCATGACAACTCGGAGTAAGTCCTTCGTTGAAACTGGTGAAAAAGTTTCTTTGTAGTCAACGCCTTCTCGTTGACTATAACCTTTAGCCACCAATCGAGCCTTATACCTATCAACCTTTCCATCTGGAGTACGTTTTGTCTTAAAGACCCATTTAGATCCAACAGGCTTACAACCTGCTGGTAAGTCCACATGATCCCAAACATTATTATGAGACATGGAAGACAATTCATCATGCATAGCTTTTAGCCAGTCAGAAGCATGAGAACTAGAAAGTGCTTCCTGATATGTGATGGAATCGTCATCATCATGTGGATCATATTCGTGCTCCTGAAGGTATACAACATAGTCATTTGGTATAGAAGGTCGGCGTATTCTCTGAGATCATCTTAATGGGGCCACATCAACATCATCAAGTTGTTGATCATTGAGTTGTGGTTCATCAACTTGTGGCTCTGTCATTTATTCATCTTGCCTCTCAACAATTTGTTCATCTGCGTGAACCATTGGGGTTGAGATGTCTGTAGGAAGAAAATGAGATGGTAATGGAAGCATGGTTCGATCTTCTCTGAAGGTCATCATTCGAGGTGTGTAACTCCCACTGTCCAAATCATCCTCAAAGAAAACTGCTCGGTCAGATTCAATAACTCGTGTAGAGTGAGAAGGACAATAAAATCTGCATCCTCTAGAACCGATGCAGTAGCCAATGAAATAACCGCTAATAGTTTTGAGATCAAGTTTCTTTTGTTTAGGATTACAAGGTCTTACTTCTGCCTTACAACCCCATACATGGAAATGTCTCAAACTCGGCTTTCTACCAGTCATTAGCTCAAAAGGAGTTTTGGGCACAGATTTGCTAGGTACCTGATTAAGAATGTACATAGCAGTTCGCAAGGCATCTCCCCAAAGAAATTCTGGCAGAGATGAATGTGATAACATACACCTCACCATGTCCATGAGTGTTCGATTTCGTCTCTCAGCGATGCCATTTTGTTCAGGAGTTCCAGGCATGGTGTATTGAGCTTCAATTCCGTATTCATCAAGGAATCGAGCAAATGGTCCTAGATTTCTTCCTGTCTCATCATAACGACCATAATATTCTCCGCCTCTATCAGACCTTACACACTTAATTTTCTTCTTTGTTTTCAGCTCAACAAAAGCTTTAAAGGTTTTGAAGGCTTCAAGAGAGCTTGCTTTATCCTAAAGAAGATATACCCATCCATGTCTGGAGAAGTCATCTATGAAGGTAATAAAATACCTCTATCCACCCATAGCAGTAGGTGTAATAGGTCCACATATGTCAGTGTAAATTAATTGTAGCACATCGTCACATCTGTTTGAACTTTTATTCTGGTTTTGGCAGTGAACTTTCCCTTGATGCAATCGACACAAGTGTCATAATCTGAGAAGTCAAGATCATGCAGAATACCTTCTTTTATGACTCTTTCAATTCGAGGCCTAGAAATATGCCCCAAACGTCTATGTCATAGCATAGAAGAATATTCATCAATCCTGTTACGTTTACTCCCACTAATGGAGTTAACTGACATATCAGTTACGTTTAACATGTAAAGTCTTTCATGCAAAACTCCTGAACCAACAACACTTGAATTATAATAAATCACCAATTTTCCATCACCAAAATGAAAGTTGTATCCACATTTGTCTAAAACAGAAATTGATATCAAATTCCTTCTCATGGAAGGGACATAAACAACATCTTGCAATAATAAAGTGTGTCCAGAGGATAAACATAAAGAGACGACTCCAATGTCAGCAACAGGTACTCCAGCTCCATCTCCCATAACAATCTTCGTCTCAACATCACTTGGTTTCCTCAGGCTTGTGAACCCCTATAAAGAATTCACAACATGAATAGTAGCCCCTGAGTCTAACCACCAGGAATTTGGAGGAACATCAACCATATTAGATTCAAAGCAAGTTAGTGCTAGCAGATTACCTCGCTTCTCCTCTTTCTTTTTCAGGATAAAGCAATCTTCGACCTTGTGACCACGTTTCTTACAATACTTGCAAGAACCTTTAAAGAATTTCTTCTTGGGTTCTAAATGTCGTTCTGCTTTCTCTGTACCCTTTTTCTTCTTTCCTTTATATCTGTTAGCACCTTTAGCACCTGAACTAGAAGCAACGAACTGAATGCTATTAGGCTTATTTTTCTTCATTGACTCCTCCTCTTGGGTGATTATTGCAATCAATTCATCCACTCCATAGTCATGCTTTTGAATGTTATATGAAGTCTTCATGATATCAAACTGAGAAGGCAGAGATTCCAAGATGCGATAGATTAAAGTGTCTTCACCAACCTCAACCTTGAGAGACTTCAACTTATTATAGAAATGTACTAATTTCATAATGTGTTCAAGTACGCCGCTGACACCATCATATTTGGTCTTCTCAAATAAGGAAAGATATTGGTTTTTCTGTGCCTTATCAAAAGTTGTGAATTTTTCACCGACTGCTTTTAGAAAAGCACTGGCATCATCAAGATCTGGAATGCTCTGTCTAATAGATTTCTCCATGGTGAATTTAATCACCTTCAGGCACACTCTGTTAGAGTGTTCCCATTTCACATGAGAAATTCGCTGAGCTTCAGAAGACTCATCTATAAGAGGCGCAGGCCTCGTCGTCCTCAATGCTAAATCCAGATTGCCAATGGTCAGGTAGAGATCTAATGATTCTTTCCAGTCCTCATAATTTGTTCCGTTTAGAGTTTTGACAGAATTAGGGAAGAAAACTAAACATCACAATAAAGAAAAAAAGTGATTTAAAAGTTCAGCTTAAAATAAATCCCTAAGCAATTTACAATACATTATAACTTAAATTAATAAATTCTAGCACCGATAGGGTACCAAGAAACATTAATATAAGTCAAGAGAAATGTATTGTACAACAACAAATTATACTAATAACAACACACCGATAGGGTATAATTATCACTAATATAATGAATTAATATTTATTCATAAATTTACACAAATGCATCCACGATAGGTGAAATTACAATTATGTAAATTAATAGCATAAATCATGCTTTATTTCATATGATTTTAATTATCTTAAAATATGACAAACAAAAAATTCACATCATCATGCCCACGATAGATAGGTCATCACAATGCAAATTAACAGAAAAATCATATTGTAAGTAATAATTAAATATTCAAAAAATTTGAGAGTAATATGCCAAAATTAATTCGAAATTACGTCTCAAAATTAAATAAATTTCAAAATTATGAAATTTAAAAAAAAATTATTTATTTAATAATTTTAAGAACATTTTGGCATATTTATGAATTTTCCAAAAAAAAATTATTTATTTAATAATTGAAAAGAAAATTTGGCATATTTTAGGAGAGAGAGACGCTTTTCACTCAATCGAAACGGTTTCTGCCAAGAACCAGCGCCGAACGGAAACGGTTTTCTCGCCTTCCCTTCTAGAGCGCCAGCGGACCAGCGCCGACGGGATCTCGGCGAGGCAGAAACGAAGAAACAGAGTGGCAGTGTTCTCGCCTTCTCTTCTAGAGCGCCGGTGAAGCGCGCGGGAAGGCGGCAGAGCAGGCGGCCCTGGAGGCGCCGAAACGCCAAGATCCGACGGGATCTGGGACGATTCGAAGCGCGGCGGTGGAAACGCTCGAAGGCGACGGAGAACCGCTGGAACAGGTGGTGCTGAAGGAGCCGAAGGCGCCAGGATCGGCCTGGATCTGGGCGGTCGACCGAAACGCGATCTCCGCCGCGATTTGGCGGGCGAGACGCGATCTCCGCCGCGATCAGGGCGCGCGAGACGCGATCTCCGCCGCGATCTGGGCGTGCGAGGCGCGATCTCCGCCGCGATCTACTTCAGATCGGAACACTGCAGTTGAAGCGCGACCTCCACTGTCTGCCCTTCATCCCGGTGGAACAGCGCCGAAGGTGCGGTACGGCAGGGCCGGTACCAGCGGCAGACCACCGGCAGAGCCGCGGGCTCTGGCGGGCGACTCGGCTGCGACTGTCGGCAGATGACTCAACCGGCGCCACGCAGATGCTTAGGTATCATTCGGTCTCTCCCTCTCTCAATATGCATGTTTAATATTAAAATGGGGTTTGTTCAATTGACAACCATAAAATGTATCTAGTATGCTCTGATACCAATTGATGAAAGTATAAAGTAGGTTTTTGAATTATACTGTACTAGACACAAATTATAGTATGTCAATCATGCTATTGAATTGATAGAATAAGAATGAATGTGTACCTGAATTGGTATTCATGTCCATGAGCACTATTGAACAAAACTCTAGGAGGTTCTTCTGGCTACCTTCTGAGGGGTTATTGTAGAGAACAACAATTCTGATGTGTAAATTTGCTTAATGGGATGACAAATTTATAACCCCCCAGGGTAGTCAGAGACCTCTCTTAATTGGGCTTTTAATCTGATTGACCTAACCCATCACAGAGTCAATCTCACTGTAATCCCAGTTCAATTAACCATATTGTTAAAGATAAGATAGTATCGGTTAAAGATAAGATATTATCGGTTAGAGATAAGATATTGTCGGTTAATGATAATAGATATTGAGTGATACTAATCCACAATTAATTTCAACAAAGAGAGATCGTGAGTTCAAATTCTTTCACTAACAAACATATTAACAACTAATATTTTCTTAAAAAAAATACTTTAGATAGATTTGCAATTTGAAAATCCAAACTTTTGAATATTTTGTATTCTTTATTTTTAACAAATTGATAAAATGGACTTAACCTAAAATAATACACTACATGTAATCTTTAACAATATTTTTAGTAATACTTAATAAAAATACTTTTTTTAAATATTTTTTGACACATTTGAAATATTTCAAATTATGATGAAATATTCTTAATATGTTTTTATGACATTTTAGTTTATAACATAATTAGAAATGCACATACTCTAAGATTAGTTATAAGAGATTGTTTTTTAATTGGTACTATTTATTTTTTAAAAACCTAAGTGTTTATATGAAATATTCATGTATATAATTTAAAATATATTTATATATAATTTTTTTTATGATTACATTATTGTTATTAATCTTTTATCTAGTTTTAAGTTTTGAAAACACTGAAAATAATTTTTTTTTTCTTTTCTATTTTTAACTGTGTTTTGAAAATATTTACAAAAAAAATATTTTCTAAATCGTAACCAAATATATTTTTATTATGTTGTTTTCTATTTTCTTTAAAAATAAAAACTAAAAACACAAAATCATTATAAGAAGCTAAAATAATTGGCGTAAACTAACCGGGCATCCGAGAGAGGCTTGGGCAGTGCAGTGTTTGGCAACAGTGAATGCCAATAATCTTCAGCTGATTGTGACGCTTCAGAAACTCTGACAGTAAGCTGCAAAAATTATTCGAGTTAAATATATAAAAAATTTCTTTGGTTTATATTTACTTATTTTTCATAAAAAAAAAATTACGGGTTAAATACGTTTTTGTTTACTCGAAAAGAAAATAACTAGTTTTGATGTTCAAAATTTTAAAAATAAGTTAAATTGTCCCTCTCTCTAACTACGTTAATATTTTCGTTGATATTATCGTTCTAACATTTATACAGCTATATATGCTATCATACTTCCAAATAACTCCACAAGTCATGTAACTACTTTCATCCTTATTGCATAACTAAATGCTTTTAGAAAGTTAAGGAGCCAATGAATTTTTTTTAAGAGATTAAAACTAAACTAGAGAAAATGTTCAAATTATATATATATATATATATATATATATATATGAGTTTAATACCTCTGTACTTACAATGTAAAAATTTTTTATTTTTCATTCAATTACAACCTTTATTTATATCATTTTTAATATATGTAAAATCAACAAACTTACTATATCTAAAGAGTTCTGATTGAATCTTAGTATAAAATTTTTACAATGACATTGTATTACTCTCACGTGATGGAAATAAAAGGAAACCTTAAATCAATAGATACAAGATTATAGTATGTATAGAGAATTAAATATAAAAAGATAGAGGAAAGAGAATTTGTGTACCTCAAATATATTGAATTGAAGTTCTTGATCTTCAAGAACAAAAATCCTAGGAATGATTATTGTAGAGATATGAGTTCAATAAGAACTCTTGAGGATTTTACTACCTACTTTCTAGGAGATTATTTTAGAGAATGTGTATTCTTGTTGTAATTTGCTTAATGGGATGACAAATTTATAATCCCTCAGGGTAGGCAGAGACCTCTCAAATAGGCTTTTTATGATTGACTCAACCCATCACAAAATCAATCTTACTATAATCCCATTCAAATAATATCATCATATCTTAAATTGCCAGATAATGATAAAATATAATTGATTAATACCAATCCACTATTATTTCCTACATTCTCCCACTTGGATGGTATTAATCAATAATACAAAGATAAATCATTAAGCTAGAATGACAATTATAGACAAATCTTATATTAGACAATGAGAAATTTGAGCTACAAAATAATATCCGATAGGGATATATATCATGCACATTAACAAATATTTCTCATAAAGTTTATAGAATAATGTAGTTCAATAAAATGATACTACATGGTCTCAAGCATCCAAAAATGCTAAGAGATATGTTACTAAAATGATATTACTTCACACATATCTCATAACAGAGTTTTAGACTCTCACTGATCTAAGACATCAAAACTTAACCAAACCATATGAGTTATAAAACTCCAAAGTTAAGTATTTGATCAGTGAATAAAAAAGTGTTTAATTAATATAATTTGTTTTTTGAGTTCGAAAAATTATATAGGTGAGAAAGCATAATTTACATGCATCTAATTATTCATCATAGCCCAATAACATATGTAATTACATATAGGCTACATAAATGCTCTATAATATTTAACATTTAACTAATCCGAGTTTCAAAAATGAGTGACTATGTAAGAATCCAAAGATAAGTAGGAAATCTATAAATTCCCTACTAAAACCTCATATACACCTAGTTTATATAAAATGACACTCAGATTATTGTGGCCACAAAATGTCAATTGAGCAAACACTTAGATAATTGGTCCAAACAAAAAAAAAATTCATAAGTACTTCAATAGTGCAAATTGTACTCAATAGGAGTACTATCATAAGCACTTTTTTTTACAAAGTAGAAAATCGTACTCGATAGGAGTATTACATCTACAATATACTTATAGAATTTTGACAAAACAAAATGTGAAATTTTGGGTAAAGAAATGCACAATACTTAATTGCATACCAAAAGAATTAATGTGCAATGCCCAACAAAATGCTCTTAAAATCTATTAAAGATGTCTATTAAGATACAATGAATTATGTATCTCAATTAAAATAGGACAAAAATAAATATTCAAGTCCTATAAAGTATGTCATATCATAATTAAATGTGCACAAGAATATATGACAATACAGATAGATAAGTCTTGAGACATGATACAAAATTATATACTTCTAAAATTTTGATCAATTAAAATATGAAATTTGGGTAAAAGAGATGCACAATGCATAATTGTATGCCTAAAGGATTGATGTGCAGTACCCAACAGAATGACCTTAACATCAGTTAAAGATGTCTACAAAGATACAATGGATTTTATGTATCTCAATAAAAATAGGACAAAAATAAATAGAGAAGCCCTATAGAATATGTCATATCATAATTAAATGTGCACACGTTTATATGACAATAAAAAATATATAAGTTTCGAGAGATAATACAATATTATATATACTCCCACTAATCCTTAATATACCGAAAAAATATTAGGATTATCATTAGGGTACACTAGTATTAAAAGTTCTAGTGATAGTGGGATGATGACTTTATAAGATAATAATAAAAGTGAATTAAAATTCACTATTATTCTACTTAAGGAATTAGAAAGTAGTAGAATAACAAATGATTAATGAGAGAAGTGGTTAAAATAATAAGAATATGAAACCTACAAATTCATCCATAAGAATAAATAATTCTCACAAATGGTTTCATAATTAACCACATATTAATCAATCTTTACAAAAATATTGACCCCTATGAGGATCTTGAAAAATAATTACATGAGTGAGAAAATGGATCACTTGATAATTTTACGTAGAATATGAGATCATAAGCAAGTTCTCAAGTAATCATAAACAAAAATCAAGTGCTACGATAAAAAATATTTACACACACTTGAGAATAAAACATGATTACACGTAGCGGAAGAATGGGACATATTCTTGCATATATTAAGGATATAATAATAAATAGTCTGTAACTCTTATCACAATTTATAATGGACATAGGTTTATTTATATATCCCAAAATAAAGCCTCTAGCTTTTACAAGAATACCATTAACAATATTATAAAATATGGTATGGAGAAATTAATCTCTTAAAATTTGGGATTCCTATATTGTCCTTACAAGAATTGCATACTAATATTGCAAATCAATAGAGAGTTTGTTATACAAGAAAATATTTTACAAAGAGACCAATATAAAATCCTTAGATCCCAACAATGTTATCACAAATAATGTGATAAGAAAAAAATAATTTTATCAAGAACATTTGTTTTTGCACATGTATGATTAATTGGACATTTAAAGTAAAAATCTTATATCACCACAATTTATTTTATAAGATATTAATTAAAATTCTAATATACAAAATCCTTCCACTTGATAAAGAAAAAATAAGTTGACATAACAAAAAAATACCCAGAGGGCTAAATAAAATTCAACTATTTCTTTATCAATATATATATATATATATACATATATATATATATATATATATATAAATTTGCACCACAAAAAATACAACATTTTTTTTTTGTTTTGAAGGAAAAATGTCCAATTAAAAGTTATAAGTCATTATGGAACAAAAAGAAAATGAGAGTGTAAATTTTGGTTCCATATAAATATAACTAAACATGATCAAATGAGGGAAATAAACTGAACATTACAAAAATAGGAAAACATTATGTAATTCTAAAAGTTCAGTTAAAAGAGAATCCCTAAGGAAATTACAATGCATTATAACTTATATCAATAAAATCCTAATATCGATAGGGTATAAAAAAATCATTAACATAAGCCAATAAAAGTACATTGTATAACACCAAATTACATTAATAACAATACACCGATAGAGTATAGTTATCATCAATGCAATAAAAAAAATTATATCACAAAATTCACATAAATGCATCCAAAATAGTGAAATTATAATTATGTAAATGAAAAAAGAAATTATGCATATTGTCCAATAAATTTGCATAATTTTAATCATATATATTATATGACCAACATACAAAATTCACATTATTATACCCATGATAGACAAGTCATAATAATGCAAATTAATAAAGAAAATTATGCTCATAAGAGAAGGACAATTAAGATTGTGCATAATTAATAAAATAACCTAAAATCAATTTATAAATGATAATTCAATATTAAAGAGAGTACAGTGTAATTGGAGAATACAAATACTGTAAAGAATTATCACAATGAAGATAGGTCCAAAATTCAAGATTATAATAGTAAAAAAAAATTTAATTTAATCTTGAATTAATCAAATTTTTTTTATACTAAAAAATACCAATAATATAAAAGTATTAAATAAATATGGTATTTTTTGAAAAAATAAGAATTTAAAAAATTAGCAACCACATTCAATGCTTCTGAGAATAAATTTAACACACGAATCATCATACATGATCGTATCAAAACGACAAAGTTCTCCCTTGACCAAATCACAAAAATATGGGTATAAAAATGAGTCCATGCAACCCCATTAACACTTTTCAAAGTAAAGTTAACACAAATATATTATGTTGCCCACACAAATGACTCATATTGGTCAAACATAAAAAAAGGAAAACCATTAAGTAATTTTAAAAACAATTTACCCCATAATTATTTAAAAGAAAACTTTAATATATAATTTACTCATGTAAGAGTAAGGGAATGAAACTTTAACATTTTATTTTAACAATAACAAGTAGCGTAAACCCTCATTTTTTTTTGTGAAAAAGATAATAGTGAACTATATTATAAAATTTCACTAATAACACAAAAAATCTTCAATTCAAATTTAATTTTCTAATAGAAAACAACCATAATTATCTAATAGAAAACAACCATAATATATATCTAATTTGGCTCTAATACCAATTGATGGAAATAAAAGGAAACCTTAAATCAATAGATACAAGATTATAGTATGTATAGAGAATTAAATATAAAAAGATAGAGGAAAGAGAATTTGTGTACCTCAAATATATCGAATTGAAGTTCTTGATCTTCAAGAACAAAAATCTTAGGAATGATTATTGTAGAGATATGAGTTCAATAAGAACTCTTGAGGATTTTACTACCTACTTTCTAGGGGATTATTTTAGAGAATGTGTATTCTTGTTGTAATTTGCTTAATGGAATGACAAATTTATAATCCCCCAGGGTAGGCAAAGACCTCTCAAATAGGCTTTTTATGATTGATTCAACCAATCACAAAATCAATCTTACTATAATTCCATTCAAATAATATCATCATATCTTAAATTGCCAGATAATGATAAAATATAATTGATTAATAACAATCCACTATTATTTTCAACATCACACTCTTTATTTATTTTCTATATATATATATATATATATATATATATATATATATATATAAATATAATTTGACAACTTAAAAACTTCAATAAAAGAGAAAGAATTATGTGTGTCCTCTACACCGAGTTATATTAGAAAAAAAAAATTATGTGTTCAAACTGAGAACAGAAACACTTTAATCACAAGCTTAAACCATAATAGTTCAAATCCAAAATAAATTTGTGTAATTTTGCATATGTATGTTTCCTTTTAATTTAGACAATTATATGATTTATAAGAGTTTTGTATATGATGACTTCTAGTGATAAAAGTCAGTCGATGTTTGGAAGATAATGGGTGTAGATAGAGACAAGTTTATGTTCTAAGTATGTAAAATGAAAGAACAAGTTTGATAGGACTCATACTCTGAAAAAAAAAAGAAAGTTTATTATATGAATCATCAACTAAAGATCAAAATTTAAATAGATTACACATAATAGAGCTAAAATGATTAGATTTGCAAACTCCATTTTTGTAGAAGCTTATTGATATTAAGGGATTGTGAAGGGTTGTGATAAGGAGACTAATATATATAGGGAATTCGGTGCCTTCCTCTCCAAACTCGTAATATATGCGTGTTTTTGTTTTTTATCTGATATCTTATGTTATTTATCATTTTGAATTTCTAATTTATAAAACATATTCTTTAGAAAAAATTGTGACAAGTAATAAACAGTATTCTCAATTAATAAAAAATAAAAGCATTTTGCTAAAAGTGATATTAATAAATCTTCATAGTATATAATTATCAATACGTCCTTATTAGCATGATTTTCAACAAAAGTATTTTTCTATTGATTTCCTAATTAGGGTTAGGTAGGTATGACCAATATTATTTAATTATTAAAAACTATAATATGTTTTGCAGTAAAAAAAAAAGAAGAAAACTTATAATTTTTTAAGTAAAATATGATATTTTTGTTGAATAGAAAAGTAAATGAGAACTATTAAGGATAAAGGCTTAAATAAGCCTTTGGTTTCTGAAAATAATTTTTTATTTTGATTCTTTAATGATATTTATACTTGGTTTTAATCGTTACTTTTGATCAATATATAACAACGATTTTAACTGTTTAATGACCTAGTATTAGAGATTGGGATGAAATAGTCTAATATTTAATTTTTAAAACAAGCTATAGTTTTAAACACTTATAATCTTAGTTGATCTCAAATTTATTTTAAACATGTGAGAAATTAAAATACAATTGTCCGAAGTCACGTAATTGGTACTAATGCTTGACTATAGAGACTAAATGTATTTTTTTAACAACAAAGACTAAAATGAAAGAATCTTCAAAACATAAAATATTTTTTTAAGGGAAAAAATTAAACAATACATTATTTTTATAAGATGAATATAGATTATTTAATTCTAGAACTATAATTCGATTATTAAAATAAAAATTACTGAGTATTCGTGAAATTTAATAATTTGATTTTAAAGGTGCCTTATTAATTATAATCATTCATGTCAGAGCGTCCTAAAAAATAAATTCTCCTAAAAAGGCCACCTATCAAGAAAAACATAGTCCATTTGTCCAAAATGCATTTTACACGTGGAAAAAAGTATCCAATAAAATTTAATTTTGATATTAATTAATATTCATTGTATTATTAAGAATGTTATTTTATTTTTTAATATATTATTAATATAAAGGTTAATTTCTTTAAATTATTATTGTTTATTTATTAAATTTTTTTTCTTACTCGGTATAAAATAACCTACAACGACGCAATTTTCTAATAGAGGAAATATATTGTGAATTAAGCAAAAAGTTAGATTATTATAACTTGTCAGATATGGAGTTTGCTCTGCAGATGAAAAAAACACACTACCAATGCAAAACTTTGTGGGTTCCAAACCCTATCTTTGGCCATCATCAATATAAGTGATGGATATTTGTTTAATTTTGAGAAAAGACTCAACACAGCTTTTGGTTGATCATCAAAGTTTTAGGTAAAATCATCTTTATTAAAATTGTCGTTATACGTTACCCGATTCAAAATCATCAAGACTTGGACTCTCCATAACAGCATATTTTTCTGGATTTATGTTCACTAATAAAAGAACCAAATAAAAAATTAAGTTGTTCTGGTTTTTGCTTAAGAATTGTTTTCTTCATCAGGCAGCCATACGAATTTTTTTTCAAAATGATTTTACCTCAAACTTTGATGATCAACCATTAACGGTTGAGCTTTTTCTTCCAAACAAATTGATGCAAATCCTTTTGCATTTCATAATTAGTTCGATTAGTTTGGTAGAAAAAAAATTTTAGAATTATAATAAGGTGGATTATGAATTGAAATAATATAAAATAATTTTTACATTAGATTCATATCTTTAATATTAAATTTATTTATATTTATAGTAAAAATATTTTAATATAAATTACATCATACCAAAATCAATTTTAAAAAATAAATTTAAATTAAAATCAATTTATTAACGTTCATCTGAATACACATTTAATCTAATTACAAATGCTTTCTTTGTTTTTTTTATATATTTAATGATATTGTATATAAATTAAAAATATTTAATAAAACTTAAATATTATATTTTATTAAAATATTCTTATTTAATATTTAAATTTTTAATGTATATATCGCTAATAGAGAATATTTCTGATTAAAATATTGAGAAACATGAAATTAGTGAATTATTCAATTATTTAAAAAAAATTATTAATATACTAAATTTTATTTTCTCTTAATATATATTATTTGTAAAATACCTTATAAAAATATTAACATTTAATTTTAAAATAATATTTTATAAAATGTACAAGAGGGAATATTTGTTTATGAAAATATTTTTAAAATATTATTTTTAAATAATTAAATAATTCATTGATTCCATTTGTTTCAATATTGTAGTCGTAAGGACTATTCACTAATCATGGCATATAATTAAAAATTTAAATATTAAATAAGAATATTTTAATAAAATATAAAATTATGAAGGACAATGCATTTATATCCATAAATATGTATATAGAGTAATAATTTAATTTTTTATTTTAATTAAATATGTAACTGTGATTTAATGTGTATAAGAGTAACGTGTTACATGTATGCCTGTATAAGATTTAGGCATGTGCATGTGATGGGTTAGATTTCATGCAGAGTCAGATTATAATAATAAAAAGAAGTGATGGTTTCTTGGGTTGCTATTACAATTTCAGATGTTAGCTAAGATTAAGATTATAATGAAGATGGTGAGAAATGAAATTTAGTTGGCTGGTGAGATTTGGTCACGCTCTATTCGAATGAGATCTTTCTTCAGGATTTCATAGTGCATTAACTACCAAAAGACGAACCCAAAAGAATCCAATTTATACTTACACTAAATGTGTATAACTTTCTCCCTTCTGAAAGAGATAAGCATACCAGGCACTGTTGTGTTGTGTGTTTCATCCACACCTCAAGAGGAATGTGTTACTCTGCCAAACCTATAACCAAGCCAACACAGAAAATTGGTTTATCACAGGCCATAAAATTGGTACACCAATATAGTATGTTGAAATAAAGTTAATATTTATTTTGTAACCGTTTTACAAAATTGTTTTTAGTATTTTATTTAAAATTAAAACATTCATTTGGTTATAGTTTTTTTAAAATAGTTTTCGAAAATAGTTGTGGTTTTCCAGATTTTACATACTAAATAAAAGAAATGATTATAATTAGTTTTGTTTTTCAGTTCTTTATTTTTGTTTTGAGATTCAAAATACAATGAGAATATATTGTTTTTTTTTCATTAATGACATTTCCATATATGTAAACAATTTTTTTCATTTTTTATATCTTTAAAATAGTTTTCAAATAATATTTACTAAACAAGTTTTTTTTTTTTTCAATTTTTTAAAAAACTCTTTTAAAACTAAAAAATAAAATACAATCAATTAAACCCTTAATATTTTTTGCAAGAGATAGCGGTAGTTGAGGAGAATCTATATCATTTACTTCATAACTCAACACTTTAATTTCTGAACAAGACGCTTATATTCATTGGCATTTGGTGTAAGAACAGCTAGACCTAGTCACTAACAAGGTCAAAATTATTAGTAACAAGAAAAATTCCATCATTTACAAAAAAAAAATGAAAAAGAAAAGTCCATCCTGAAACAAAGCCAAAAATTTGATCAGAATGGTCAAAGGAAAAAAAAATGAAAGATTATGCTCATGTTAATCAGCATTATGCCATATGTCTAAGACTCTAACACTTTAATTTCTGAACAAGACGCTTATATTCATTGGCATTTGGTGTAAGAACAGCTAGACCTAGTCACTAACAAGGTCAAAATTATTAGTAACAAGAAAAATTCCATCATTTACAAAAAAAAAATGAAAAAGAAAAGTCCATCCTGAAACAAAGCCAAAAATTTGATCAGAATGGTCAAAGGAAAAAAAAAATGAAAGATTATGCTCATGTTAATCAGCATTATGCCATATGTCTAAGACTCAATATACATACCCATATATAACTATTGGGATATTTTGTTGGTTTGCATGTGTCATGGCTCACAGAGTCGTGACAATATTGCACAAATGTTAGAATTAAAGATGGTGGACATTGGCAGAAGTCACAAAAACATATAAAATTGCTTATAAAAAAACAAAAGCATATAAAACAATGTCATAGAAATTAAATGAGAAAAATGTACTCTCCATACCAAAAGTTAAGGAGAAAAGCTTTGTTATAAAATTTTCAGTAAGAATTAGACATGTGAGATGAAATATATAGTAAAATTGGTTTACACTAAAGCATTCAAGAGAAAGCATACTAGAAGAAATGGGTGTCTTCCTTCCATCTTTTTTGTTAACTTTCTTTGTAACAAAAAATCTCTTCCTTGTGCTCATCTAATTTGTTCTAGGAACCATATAGTATATTAAATTGGAGAAATAATTCTAGGTTGTAATTGGTACAATCCAAGTCAATTCCCAAGAAAGAAAAGTGAGTCACAATGGACATTCTTAAGTACTAAGTCTTTCCTTAGCTAAAACTTTTTCCTAAAATTTTACTTCTTACTCTATTGTATCTCAACCAATAATAGTAAAATTTTAAGTTTGACTATTTGTCTAGTAAATCTTCTAAAGGAGGTCATTGAAGGTTTGCAACTATTGTTCTTGATTTCTTATCCTTTCTAAGTATCTACCTATCTTACAGTTTTATTTTTCAACAAAGCATTCAAGACAACAAGCAATAGTTTCCTTAATATCTACCTATCTTACACTTCCTAGGCTTGACAGGACAACTACTCTAATACCACTAAATTGTAATGACCTCAGTTCTTAACTAAAAGTTTTTATAAAAAATGTGATATTTTCAAAATTACATCTTACATAAAGAATCATAATCTTGTTATAAACATTGTGAAACAAAAATGTAGTCATAATAAACAACATGTGTTGTAATGAGAATGAATCATAATAGACAACATGTGCTGTAATGGCAATGATTTGTAACAGACAATAGGTATCGTAATAGACTATTTGTCTGGTAAATCTTCTAAAGGAGGTCATTGAAGGTTTGCAATTATTGTTCTTGATTTCTTATCCTTTCTAAGTATCTACCTATCTTACAGTTTTATTTTTCAACAAAGCATTCAAGACAACAAGCAATAGTTTCCTTAATATCTACCTATCTTACACTTCCTAGGCTTAACAGGACAACTACTCTAATACCACTAAATTGTAATGACCCCAGTTCTTAACTAAAAGTATTTATAAAAATATAGGATATTTTCAAAATTACATCTTACATAAAGAACCATAATCTTGTTATAAACATTGTGAGACAAAAATGTAGTCGTAATAAAGAACATGTGTTGTAATGACAATGAATCATAATAGACAACATGTGTTGTAATGGCAATGATTCGTAATAGACAATAGGTATTGTAATGGCAATGAGTCGTAATTGGCAACAAGTGTTGTAGTTGTAATGAGTCGTAATAGACAACAAGTGTTGTACTGGCAATGAGCTGTAAAAGGCAACAAATGTTGTAGTGGCAATGAGTCGTACTTGACAACAAGTGTTGTGGTAGAAATGAGTCTTAATTGGCAATAAGGGTTGTGGTGGCAATGAATCATAATTGGTAATAAGTGTTGTGATTGTTAATAAATCAAATAAATAAAAATTGTCTATAAGCATGGTGCTTTGAAAGAATCATCGTACCAATTTAAGTGAGATATGTGACTATTAATCTCCTTGAAGGTTGTGGTGAATTATCATGGATGGTCGTAGATCGATGTTTAGGTTCAAGACGGATTGAGTCTAATGATGAGATGAGTGAGATTAAGTTATATGTTAGGAGTATAAGGAACCATAAGTCCTAGGATAAATCTAGGCCTTATTGTCGGTATAGTTTATTAAGATTACTACTTATGATTTATAATTGTCTCACTCCTCTATTTGTTTCTTCTGTGTGTTTGCTTTATGTGCATGTATGAATAAAAGGGAAGTTGAATGAGATGGTTGTGATGAACAATTATGGAGGTTTCCTTGATGCTTGGTATTTCTAATATTATCTTAGTTTTTCTCAAGGTTCACTACTCTGAATAGGATTGAATAGGGTAGTGATTATAATGTATTGAGAAACATCCTTTTGTAATAAATACTATTGTTCTATTTTTCTTTTAAGAAGATTTTGGTTCTTTATATAAGAACAAATTTTGAAAATTTCTCATAATTGTTGTAAATACCTTTGACAAATCTTGGATTTTTCATAAATAAATTGGATTAGTAGAAAAGGGTGTTATAGTGGTATTAGAGCAATTGTTCCTGTCAAGCTTGTGGTACGGACTTGACCATTGCTTGTGTGTTGCTTGTTGGTGTGTTCTTGCATTTTCTATTAAAGAACAGAAGTGTAAGATAAGAAGAAAAGTATTGTTTGTTAGTGCATTCTTTGTTGACAAACAAAACTGCAAGATAAATATATTTACCCTTGTACCCTTTGTTGAAAAATAGGAGTACAAGATGAGATAGATACTTAGGAAGATCATGGAATTTAATGATAATGGTTGCCAAGCTACTGAACTTAGAATTTACTGTTATTGGTAGAGTACAACAAGGAGTATGAGGTACAATTCTGGGGAAAGTTCTGGCTAAGGAAAAACTTGGTATTTAAGAATATCCATTATGACTCGCCTTTCTTTCCTAGGAACTAACTTTGGATGTACCAATTACTATCTGTAATATTCCTTCAATTAATGTATTATTCTAAGAAAGGATTAAGGCATCAAATTCTGTTTTAGGAAAAAATGCCCTTCAAACCAAATCAAATGCAAGGATTGTTGGGTTCAAAAATTGAAGTGGGAATCTGCCCACACATCCGTCAAGCAATCAAAGATCTAGAAAGTATCTCTTTTTCTATTTTTGAGAATTGTTGCGAGAACTGTAAGGACAATACCAAGGTAAAGCAAGCTCAATGGAGCCAAGGAAAATTACAAAAGCATATGCATTTCAATAGAAACAAACCTTATCAATGTCCTTCTCAAGAGCCCAAAATACCTCGGAACAGAAAGACTATGAACAAACTCCTGAACTTGTGAACTCTATCACATGTCCTTGTTGTGAAGGACCACAACTGGTAAGGAACTGTATTATTAACCCTATAACCTGCTTCAACTGTGGAAAAAATTATCATTACCGCAATAAGTGCAAAGAGCTCAAGAAAGAACTAAACGATAATAACCATAATAATGAGGAAAACCTTGTTTCCGCTAATATTGGAAATCTTATCAAATGTTTTCACTGTAAAGGTCCATATGGCAAAAGACTGTGCCCTTACCTCCGGAAAATGTTACAATTGTGGAAACAACATGAAGGGAATAAAGAACCAGAAAGAAACGACTAAGGTGCCAAGCGGAAATTTTGTGGACAATGAGGAAGCTAGCCTAGCTGATGAACTCGTCATTCGAATGGAGTAATTATCTTTCACCCATAACTGCCGAATCAAACTCTATAGCAATTAGTAGATTCCTGTAGTATGCAGATATTTTAGTTTTCCGTTTAAAATGTTCTCAGTATACCTTCTAGAAATAAATAAAATTTTCTATTTAGAATTAGAAACTATAAAAAATAATTATAGTACCGTTGAATTAAAAAGATAAACATAGTAAATGACAATTACATTTTAAATGATGTAAATCAAGATACCAACATATATACATAACAAATAATAAAAAATACACTAAAAAAGGAATATTTTTTGTTAAATATTTTTAGTAGAATTTTGTTCTCTTTCTTTTTAACATATTAGTATCTTTAATCCAAATTTGATTTTTACCCTTAAAACAACAACATGACCATGTGTAAAAACAGGTCTTGAAAGAAATTAAAACTCCAACAGTAGACAAACTTAGACCTTGACTTTTATTAATACTCATAACAAAACAAGCAATCAATGGAAATTGATGTCTTTGAAATTTAAATGAATTCATTCAATCACATGGAATCAAATTTAGTGTTAGAATAAATACTTTGCACCCAACATTAGATAATCTAAGAATAGTGACTCCAATAATATATATATATATATACTCAAATCGTCAACAATGAGATGTGTTCCATGGCATAATCCAAGAGTTATTTTAAATTTCTTATAAGCATAACAGGAACTCCCTTTCAGTACTAAAGAATGATTTGGCAGACTAAAACAATTGAATTAGCCTCTAGATTGAAAATAATTTTTCATAAAACCAATATAGGTGTTGATGCATTACTCCCCAAGTCAAGTTTGAAGAATCTTTGATGAAGAGAATGCTCTCAAGATCCTTGCTCATAGAGGTTCCAAGGTTGAAGAAATGGAGTGGAAGACTAGGATATGGAGGTAAGGTAGGCACCACTTCTTCAATGAAGGAGATAAGCCATGGTGAAGCTAGCCACAAAGGAAGAAACTCTTGATAATAACATGAAGGAGTCTCACAGAGTAGAGAGAACATGAACACTCTCTAAGAACAAAGAGATCTCAAATTTAGAGAAAGGTTATTTTCATTCAAATGAGTGTTAAAAACTACATGAAGGAGGGAATGCTCTATTTATAAAGCAAAGCATGAACCATGGGCTTAGGAACCTCAAGTTGAACGTCTGACATGATTAATCAAGGGTTAGTTGGCTTAATTTAGTTTTAATTTAGTATGTGCTCAATTAACACTAATTTAATCCAACTAAAGATCCAAACATGGTCCTAAAAATATGGATCTATGTTCCTTCTAGTTTGAATTTGAATTTTGGAGGGAAATGACATTGTACCTCCAAAATTCAAATTAAAATAAAAAGGAAGAAGAATCAGCCATGTAGGAGTGAGAAAACATATGTGGAGTGAAACAAGGGGATAAGGAGGCCCACATGTCCCCTACATGCATCATGTGTTGGTTAGAAGGGTTTTAGAAGCAATTAGGTGTGTGTAAATTAATAACCACACGTTCAAATGCATCTTAGATAGGCCCAACTAATTAACACACTTCACAAAGAGACTATTTACACCTCCTAAAGAAAATAGAATCTATAGGCCAAAATACAAGGCCGAAAGTTAAACCACCTACACCCTTAAAATCCTAATGACTTAAGAGTGCTTATACAAGCCTAAAAATGGGTAAATGAATACAATTAAATGGAACATGTCCTAAACTAACCTCTTTGAAACTTCATCCAAGTCATGCTTCTTTCTTATTTATCCTAACTCAAGCCTATGTTAGGCGTGCATACATCACTATGTTTTTGTGAGAGATATGGGGGTTGTGTTGGGCTGCAGGGGACTTCGATTATAGAGGTGGATGGTTGGAGTTAGGTTACTTCAGGGGAGAAGGAGGTTCATATGGGGAAGGAAGCAAAGTTATTAAATTATTCTAAAAACTAGGTTCCTTGTATTAGTTTGATATTTCATCAAAAGTATAAGAACTTTGATTAATGAAGTTGTTTTAGCTAACAATAAGGGGAAACTTCAATATACTATAATAGCTTGAATGCCTCTAAAAGCTTTCAAAAACTTGGATGACCTCTAAAAATTTTTGAATGACCTAGATGTTTCTAAAAATCTTTCAAGGACCTAGTGTCCTCCAAAAAACTTTCAAGGACTTGAATGTCCTCTAAAAATTTTTCAAGGACCTAGATACCATTACTTTAATCTTTCTGGGACCAAAATGATGTTTCAATATTAAACAAATAAACTAGGTGACATGCAAGTTTGCCATGTATAATAGAAAAAGACTGTTAGCAAAGCAATTAACTACTAATTGTGCAGTTGTTTAACGTTATTAGTAACGAAATGACCTATTTGCAAATTAACGAAATGACGTACATATCTCTAAAATTCTTTCAGAGATCTAGGTGTCAACACTTTAATCTTTCAAGGATTCACTTAGTATTTCACTCAAAAGATTTGCAAACATTACGAGCATAAGCCCAAGAATACAAGAAGGAAGGTGTTAAAACAACAAATTAAAACTTGCTTCATGTTTATTTAGGGCAGTAATTTATGTTGTGTTATTTAGCACGAGACAGTGGAATCTCGTGTTAAAGAAGCTATTATAGATGACTTAAATTACGAAAAATCTAGACAAGTTACATTTTTTTCTTCTTACTGGAATACAACTATTGGGTTAGTTTCTTGTTATTGTTGTAAAACAGAATGCCAAAACATTCAAATTTTATATTTTTCTTCTATAAGTATAGGTCACGTTTGCCATTTATTCCTTGGTTATGACATGAGCACCACTGCTGAGCACACAGAAAAAGGGCAAACGGTGATAGAAACAACGTTTATATTCACATTAATGCAATTTACATTTTTTGTAAGTTTATTATTCAAGCTATTACATTTTTTGTAAGTAAATGAAACCAATTTCATTTACTTTCAGCTAGCACACCTATACATGTTTTTCTTTTACTCACCTTTGATCACTTTTCATGAGAATAAACCTTTAAATTAATTATTGCATTTTTAACTTTACTTTTAAGAGTGTTTTACATTTTCAAATTATTTTTCCATTATTTTTAATCGGGAACACTCAAAATCAAGAACACCCTACATTTTCAATTCCTAAATAGTTTAACTTAACATGAATTTCTTTCTATTTCAAGCACACTTTTATTTACATGCATTATTTTCCAGAACACACTTAGACAAAAATCTATAATACAAATCGATCTTACTCACGAAACATACCAAGTCATTTTCTTTAGTTATAAATTATCAATTGTTCCAATAAAAAAACTAAAAATATTTATGATTTTGAATCAAAATAAAAAATATTAAGTTATTATTTGTGATTTAACAATTATCACCATAAATAATCTGAAAATACTGTTTTATTTGAAGTAGTGGATAGTTGATGCACATAACCATACACCAGGTGGACCACGTATTCCATTATTTTTTCATTAGGCATATCAATTACTTGCAACACTTTTAATTATTGTGGTCTTAGCCAATAATTCTTTCAGTGCTTCAGATTCAGAATCAAAACACCAACCATAACTCATATCAGAATTAGGATGACGAGCACAAAAGTTGCCTTGCCTTTTCTTCAAACATTTCTCGTGAGACCGACATAGGTTTGGATGTTCCTCTATCAGCTTCTCAACAGATGCAGGGTTCTCAGGCAAGCACACCGCAACCCCGAAAGCTGGGAAACAATCACAACCTGACCCGCATTTCGAGGACGAGAAGAGACCACAGTACATACAGGGGATGCAAGAACCAGCTTCTACCTCCTTCAAAGGAAGAAACACTAAAAATGATATGCCAAAGTTAGAACAAAAAACAACACAAATATTTTCTAACTGAGAAAAAGACTTTAAGGGATTGTAAATAATAGATTGTGATTAAATATTAATATAAAATTTTTATTTATAAACAGTTTATGTATAAGTATTAAATTCTTTTTAATTCCCTGATGTTCTAAAACATATAAGAAATCATGAAAAAAGAAAAATGAAGGGAATGCTACATACCAGAATAGACAAACAAGAACAGAGCTAATGGAGCAAGCTTAGGAGAAGCCATTGATTGATTTAGCAGTTCGAAGGAAGCAACTGAAGGTGTATGTGTTAGTTCTTCTTGCATGTAGCAATTTATAGACACTTTCTTTGGATATTCTTTCATCAATAAGAGATGTGATAAAAATAATTGTTGTACAGACGGAGGTTGACATGGTGGGAATTATGTCGTTAGAGAATTATGTTGTTGGTTGATGAGAAAGTGGAGAAATAAGAAGAAAAAAAAAAGTTGAGTTTAATTTTTTTCATTAATAATAATTAAGACATTGACTACTAATATACAACGTTGGAGAGGCACATATTTTGCTTTGATGGTTTGGTACGGTTTTTATGTGAAGAAGAATTTTTCGCTGGCTTTGGTCGGAGATGATTCGTACATGACTTTTTCGCTGGCTTTTATCTCTCTTACTGTTCAATATCTTTTTTTCATATTTATACTTATAAGACTAAAACAAAATTTCATTGTATTAATAAAAACTATCTATTAATATTAATGTAAATATTATTATTATTTATTATTTATGTAATAAATTCAATAATTTTATTAATATTTTGTTTTTATAATACATATATTCAAATTAATTTATTAAATAATTCTTATATTAAAATTTATTTATTAAATAGTTTTATGACAAAATTGCTTTTGATAAATTTCTTATTATATATTGCCAAACTCTATATTATCAAAAAATTAAAATATAATATTTTAACAAAAAGAATCATATTTGATTAATATTTGTCTAATATAGTTAATTAGCAATGTCACAATTTTATTTGTGAGCATAATTTTTATATACCAATAATCACGCATGATGAGCGAAATTATTATATGATAGAGTAAGTTGGGCACCCACTATTGTCTCTCTCCCCTGAAAAACAAAAACATAAATATGTACTAAAATAGTTTTAGTTAGTATATTAAATATATATTTATGAAAAATTAAATTATTTACCTATTAATATTATAAATTAAATTAGCTTTAATTTTTTTATAAAATAAGACACATGATAATTTTATAAATGACCATATTTTTCTACGAATATTTAATAGAGTTGTATTTCAAATACTCCACATTATATATAATTTATTATTACAAAATTATATAAATTTTATTTTTGGATAAAAGTAATAATACTATAAAGTTTTAAATAGATAATAAAAAGTTACTTTTACCAGCTTTTGTTTTAGTAATCTACTAACCCACCAAATAAATTAGCAAAGATTCAAATAGAGAGACCAATGTACACCGTTTTCAACAATATTATATAATCATACCAATTAAAACATCAGTTTAAGATTCTAATTGCGTAAATTTAAAATCAGAACAACTTAATTAAAGATAATCACACGTTTTCTCAAAAGAAGGGTAACCTATATTTTATATATATATATATATGAACTTTTTGAAATTTATGATTTTGATACATAAAATTTTAAATTTTTGTTGACCAATCAAAGTATAGAAACATTTTTTTCGTTCAACATTTTAGTTATTCTTTTTATTTTAGCTGTTAAGCGGTGACGTCGCAAAAAAATTTAATTAAAAGAATAAAGATGAACTATGTTTTACATATATGACTTTTTCAAATTTTTTATTTTGGCACACAAACGTTTTTTTACTGGTCAAGGTATACAAGTATTTTTTTCCATCCAACATCTTAGTTTTTCTGTTTATTTTTATTGTTAAGTGATAACGTGTCACTCTATTTATTATTATTTTATTAATTATTTTTTTTTGCAATTTTTATTATATTTTGTGACGACTTTTAGTCGCCACAAATAAAAAACTACCATTCATCTTCTTTTCCGCACTCCTCATCCCCTTTTCCTAATGCAATCCTTGATTACTCTACCTTGATCTTTCTCTATTGAGGCTCCTGATGCAAAAAGTTTTTGCACTCCCCTTGATCTTTCTCCTTGAGGTTCCAAGCACCCTGAAATGGATTATGGAAGGGAAAGAAAATGGAGGTGCGACGCCACTCTCAAAGAGAGATAAGCCAAAGTGTTTAGGTTTGCCACAAGGGAAGGAACCCTTGATAAAAACCAACTAGGAAAAGATTCCTCAAGAGAGAGGACCCTCAAGACCTTTTACTAAGAATGTTAATAAAAGTAGGGATATAGCCCATGGGTTTTACAACAAGGGGGAATGAGTATATATAGCCCAATGGGAGAGTTTGGGCACACTTTTCTAGACAATGTGGAACTTGGGTTTAATTAGGATTAAGACTAATTAACCTAAGTTTTAGGCCTTAAGTGAGACACCTAAGTTCACCCCCTATGGGTGCAATTAGCATCTCCTAATGTGAATGGGCTAGCCCACAATCATGTCTTGACTTATGCACTTATTTTAAGCTTACTCCTCATTTTTAACTAAAGACACCTATACCTTATAAACTAAGCAGATGGCTGAAATACATGGCTGTGAGGAAATTAAAAATTCTCTCCTATTTAGCTAATTAAAATAAAATATTTACATGCTAAAAATAATGAAGACTATGGCTTTGAATCTTCAATGAGCTTTCATCCATGCCATGCCTTCCTTGAGTCCTCCTAGCCATGATGCATGCTAGGTGTGAGTGCATTATCTCTTCCTCCTTGGAGAGGATTTGACCTCAAATCCTGAGGTTTTTCTTCCTTTTTTTTCAAAGTCTGCAAGAAAATAAGAAAAGTAGTAAGTAAATGCAAACAAGTGATTTTAGGAGGATTAATAAGTCTATAAAGAGACCTCTTAGGAATGGGGTAGTAGAGTTTGACACTAAAGTTTGAAAATATTTTAGTGCGCATATGCCTCCACATAGTAGTGCCCCATCCTTCTCCTATTACACTAGATACTAGCCTCAAAGGTTTTTGAAATAGTAGGTGAGACTACTCTAAGTGGAATGGAGCACTCATAAAGTTGGACTTGAGGGTGTGGATCAAGGTGCTCAAAAGGTATAGGCACATCCTCAAATTCAACTTGTTCTTTTTGTAAGAGTTGGCAGAAAAATTTTTCTATGTAGAGAACCTCCTTTGAAGGCAAAGGCGGATCTTCCTTTGACTCGGTCTTCCTACCAACAATTTTATTTTCATTTTTATCCCTCTCTATCTTAAAGTTCATGATCCTTCTATCCTCCATAACCTCGGTAGGGGTAAGAGGAAGTAAGGTAATCTTTTTCCCTTTATGAGAGAGAGTGATTTTATTAGTGAGGCCATTGTGCAAAGTTTCCTTATCATGTTACCATGGCCTTCCCAACAACATGTGACTAGCTTTCATAGGGAATACATCACATAACACTTTGTCGCGATACTTCCTTATGGAGAAGCTAATCTCCACTTGCTCTCTTACTACTACACCATCTTCATAATTAAGTCCATGCAAAGAATAAGGTGAAGGATGAGGAGTAGAAGCAAGTGATAGCTTTTCCACCACCCTTATGCTACAACAATTACAACATGATCCACCATCCACAATGAGATCATCACATGAATGAGTACCTTTTTCATTTGATGTTTCCCTTAAAGTCCTTTATCTTTTGGGTCAAAACAAAGCAATGTGCCCTTTTTCTAAACACTTAAAACATTTAGGACTTCGAGAACGAGTGCTCGAACTAGTGGTAGGGGTGTCACTCATACTCAAGGGTTTTCTCTCAATATGCTTTCTTTTGGATGACTCTCTTTTGGGTTTAATTATAGAAGGGTTTATCTTTTTCTTAGGATGCCTCTTAGGGTTTTCCTTATTACTAGAAGAAGCATGAATGTCATAGGTTATTCTAGGCTCTTCAGAGTCTATATAACGTTTGTAAATGTTACCACAAGAGCTCTTATAGGCATATTTCTCTTTTTGTATCTTCTTTTCTTCCCTTATTTCTAACTCCTTTTGTTCTTTTTCTATCTTTTCCAATTCTTTCTTCTCCTTTTCTATCCTTTCTCTTCTGTCTTTTCTCTCTAACTCTTTTCTTTTGTTTTCTTCTTTTTCTCTTTCTTCTCTTTCTCTTTGGTCCCTCTCTTGTCTTTCTATTTTCTCTTGCTCTTTTCTCTCCTTTCTTATTCGTTCCCTCTCTTCTCTTTGTCTCCTATATTCTTCTCTTTCTTTTTGTATTTTCTCCTTTCTTTCTTTTCTCTCTTTTTCATACTCTTCATTTTCTCTTTTTAATCTTTTCATATATTCCTCCCATTCTTTTTCTCTTTTCTCTTCCCTACTTTTATTAACATTCCTAACACTTTTAGATGTGTGTGATGACATTTAAAAGTTCAAGACCTATGGAACTAAGTAAAATGCAAGAAACACTCTTCTCTTTTTGAAGTTTTCTCAACTAAAAGTGACTTAAGCCTTTGGAACTTAAGCACCTTCCTAAACATTGAAACCAAATAAAGAAATTTAAAGCAAAGTTAAAGGATTCTAACGTGCTCCTAAGTATGAATAAGGGGTACCAATTCCTTATCCACACTAAAATTAGAAACTAAGGTTTATTACACACCAAAAAGGTGACCCTTATAGGCATCCAACACCTCTAATTAAAAAAAGGCCTTTAAGAAAATACACCCAATTTAAAAATACAAGAAACTAAAAGAAGTCTTGAATGCTCTTTCTTCCAATTCTCCTCACCAAGTGTTTCACTCAAGTCTTGGCCTCCTCTTCAAGTTTTCTCTTCCTTGGCTTCAATCAACACTTCCTAAGGATGTTACCCTTCTGGAAGTTTCAACAAATGGCCACCTAACGAAAAAAGTGACGCCCAACAAGTACCAAGGGAAGCAAGATTTTGAAAGCACAAAAACAAGAAAAGCACTAACAAGAATAGGTACACATCCAAGTGGAAGGAATTTATTTAAACAAACTCAAAGAAATCAAATAAGGACAAGCAAAAAATAAAAGGTGTAGAAAGAAAGCAAGGACACAAAATAAAACCTAGAATGGGTCTAGATTAGAATGGACTAAAAAATAAAAATATACAACAAAAATGATCAATGATTTGCACAATTTTTTAATGGTTATGGATGAATCATAGACAAAGTATTTCAAGCAAGATTCATGAATTTTAAACACTCCTTTAAACAAATTGAAGCAACTCGAGGTGCACTAAAACTTTTATGTTTTTTTTCTTTTTAAAACTTTTTCTACCACTTTTTATTTTTAGTTGTTTTGATTTATTTTTTTTAAATAATTTTGCTACACCTCTTAACAAAAATATGATAAGGAGTGTAATGAGGATAGGTGCATGAATTAAAATAGATGGACAACCACAAATTGAATCAAAAAGTGCAAACCAAAGAAAGCAAAGTAGTTCAAGATGCACTAGTAAATTTAGGTGAACAAAGAAGGCACTAAATGAGATACTTAATGAGCTTAGGCCAACTTAATTTCTCAAGGATTACAGCCTAAATGATCCCAAAACAGCCAGCAAAAAGCAATTCATCAAAGACTAGCACAAAAGTTTAAACTACTAACACAACAACAAAAAAAAAGACTAGGAAGAACTGAGCAAATTTAGAGAAAATATTTTTTTGAAACATACTATGATCTAAAGCATGTAGGACTGAAGGACACAAGATCAAGAGGCATGACCCCTTTGATGCTCAATTCCAAGAGAGAAACACACTTTTTTTATGGTAAAATAAAAGGCAAAACTATGTAGAATTAAGAGACAGTAAAAGGACTACAACATGACCAACTAAGACACAACTTGGGAGATTAAAAACTGAAATTAAATGACTCAAAATACCCAGAAATATGCACCCAAAACAGAGAACAAGGGGCTGGAAAAACATAATAATAGGTGCAGGAAAATAGAATTAAAAACCCAAATAAGAAGAACAATGTGCATCGAAAGATCAAGACCACAATGTGTGGCTTCCTTCACAAATTTTGTGAAGTCATTACAATGACCTTCTTAGGATTTGCACGAGAATAAGGAAAAAAATAAAAAGTTGGGAAGAAAATCAAAGAAACAATCCTAAAGGAAACATATAAAGATTCAATGGAAAAGAACAAGATAAATTGAATCTAGAAAGCAATAAAAACTAGGAAATAAATTGCATAAAATGAAAACTACTAAAACATAAACTAACAAGACATAAAAGGAATTAAATGACAAGAATCAAAGGCTGGAAAAAATAAAGAAAATAGCAAGAACGCTAAGAAGAAAAGCTGGAAAAAATTAAAGAAAATTAAAACTAGAAAAGAACCTCATGGAGTTGGCTCTGATAACAAATAATGCAAAAATTTTTTGCACTCCCCTTGGTCTTTCTCCTTGAGGTTCCAAGAACCCTGAAATGGATTATGGAGGGGAAATAAATGGAGGTGGGATGCCACTCTCAAAGAGAGATAAGCCAAAGTGTTTAGGTTTGCCACAAGGGAAAGAACCCTTAATAAAATCCAACTAGGAAGAGATTCCTCAAGAGAGAGGATCCTCAAGACCTTTTACTAAGAATGTGCTAACAAAGAGACTGTTTTCATTCAGCTTCAAAGATGAAATTTTACAATGAGGGGGGATGAGTATGTAAAGCCCAATGGGAGATTTTGGGCACACTTTTCTAGACAATGTGGGACTAGGGCTTAATTAGGATTAAGACTAATTAACCTAAGTCTTAGGCCTTAAGTGAGACACCTAAGTTCACCCCTCATTGGTGCAATTAGCATCTCCTAATGTGAATGGGCTAGCCCAAAATCATGACTTGACCTATGCACTCATTCTAAGCTTACTTCTCCTTTTTAACCAAAGACACCTATACCTTATAAACTAAGCAGATGGCCAAAAATACAAGGTCGTAAGGGAATTAAAAATTCTCTTCTATTTAGCTAATTAAAATAAAATATTTACAAGCTAAAAATAATGAAGACTATGACTTTGAATCTTCAATGAGCTTTCATCCATGCCATGCCTTCCTTGAGTCCTCCTAGCCATGATGCACGCTAGATGAGTTTGCATCATCTCCAAACACCAAAAAGATCATGATGGAAAGAAGAAAAATGCAGGATGGATTGATACCACTCAAGAAAAGAAAAGCAAAAAATTATTGAAGTTTACCAAAAGAGAAGAAACCCTTCATAAAAGCCAACCAGGAATATGTATTGCTAAGGAGAACATTTAAGACACTCTTTAGAACAAATGCTCTCAAAATGGGAGTCTAGTTTCATTCAATTAAGCGTGAGTACAATGAGAGAATGAACACCTATTTATAGGGAGAAGAGTGAAATAGGCATCATGATACAATCTCACCTAGCATGCATCAAGGCTAAGAGGATTAGAGGAAGACATGGCATGGATGGAAGTTCATTGAAGATTTGAAGTCATAGTCTTGGTTATTTCACTTGTAGATATTTTTAATATTCCTAAAAAAAAGGGCGTGAGGTTTATTTCCTTTAAGGCGTTGTATTTTAACCATTTTCCCTTGTAAAAGCATGTGATATCTTAAGTGCAACCCATATTTGGTAATGTGGGTCATTTCCACAGCTCGTAGCTCATTTTTGCACCCATTTTATAACACGCAAAGCATGACAAACAAAAAGGCCTACATGATCTCCTTTTCCTTGATTCTAGGTGTCAATTTAGGTTTTTGTCTCCTAGTTAGTTAGCTTAATTTCACTTAGGGGTTGGGGCTTGTTGGGAGGTCTATGATTAGGGTCTTAATCTAACCTCCCACTCTCTATAAATAGTCCCATCATGCCTCATTGTAACTCACATTTGAATTTGAATGAAAAATTGTCTCTCTTTGATCACATTCATTAGTAAAAGGTCTTGAGGATCCTCTCTCTTAAGGAACCTCTTCCTAATTGGTTTGTATCAAGGGTTTCTTCCCTTGTGGCTAACCTAAAAAATTTTTTCCTTATCTCTTTCAAGAGTGGTGCCCCACCTCCATTTGCTTTCCCCTTCATCTTCCATTTCTTGAATGCTTGGAACCTCAAGGAGAAAGATCAAGGGAGTGCAAACTTGGTTTGCATCAAGTGGTATCAAGACCCAACTCCTAGAGGTTCTTTTCTTTTCCTATCTTCTTTAATTTTTGTGCATCCATTCCTTATATGTTGTAGTGTTGTTCTTTATTTTTCTCCAACTTTAATTTCATGTCATTTAATTCCTTTATTGTCTTGAATTTTATGTTTTAGTAGTTTTTTTTTTTTGCCATTAGTTTCCTAGTGTATATTGTTTTTGTTAATTCAATTTCTTTTGTTCCTTTTTATTGAATCATTGTGTGTGCTTATTTAGGATTCATTTTAATTCTGCCCAACTTTTTTTATTTTTCTTTATTGATGTGCAAATCCTAAGAGGATCATTGTAATGACTTCACAAAATTTGTGAAGAAAGCCACACAATTGTGATCTTCGTCTTTGGCTTCACATTGTTTTTCTTGCTTGTGTTTCTAATTCTATTTTATTGCACTTCTATTTGGTGAGTTGTTCCAGCCTTTTTTGAGTCTTTTATTTTCATTTTTTACTCTTCCAAATTGTGTCTTAGTTAGTCGTGTTTTAGTCCTTTCATTGTCACATTAATTTCCATAGTTATGCCTTTAATTTTTCACCATAAAGTGTATTATGTTTTCATAAAAGTGTGTTGTCTTCTTGAGGAATTCAATAGCCAAGAGGAGTAGCCTCCTGTGTGTTCATGTCCAGGGAGTCTCACATGCTTTAAATCATAGCATGTTTATAGAAAAATAATTCAAAAGATTGCTCAATTCTTTCTTAGAGTCCATTTGTTTATTTTGTTTTGGTAGCTTATTTTTGTCTAGTTTCTTTGGTGTTTTTCATTAGCTGTTTTTTAAGACCATTTTGGTGTATCAATTGGTCTAGAAAATTGAGCATTCAAGCTTTCATATAAACACTACTAAATATTATTTTGATCCTTTCTTTCAGTCAATTAAAATACTAGTGCATATTAAGTTACTTTGTCTTTCTTTGGTTTGCAATTTTACCTCAAATTTTTGTGGCCTTATTTTGCATTTCCTTTCAAGAATTTAGGATCACATTGCTCCTTACCATATTTACTTCAAAGTTTCTTAAGAGGTGTAGAAAAATTATTTCAAAACAAAGAAGAAAATAAATAAAAATAATTCAAAAAAATGTTAGTAAAAAAGTGTTAAAAAGAGAAATAAAAAAGTACAAAATTTAGTGCACTTTAAATTTGTGTAATTCATTCAAAGTAGTGTTTAAAAATTGTTCGATATTTATTGAATGCGCATTTATTCAATTTGGCATGATGATTTAAATTGTGCAGATCATTGAAAATCTTGTTGAGTCTATTTTGCTTTTTAGTCCAAATCTATTCTTATGCCATTCTAGGTTGCTTTTTGTTGTCCTAACTTTCTTTCACACCTTTAATTTTTGCTTCTCTTTTTTTGACATCATTGAGTTTCTCTTAAATAAATTGTTTGCACTTGGATGTGTCTTGTGTTGTTAAGTGTTTTCATTACTTTTAGCTTTCAAATTCTTGTGTCCACTTGGTCTTGTTGGGTGTTTATTTTTGTTTTATAGGGCCACATTTGGTTGACCTTTCATAAAGGGTACCATCCTAGGAAGTATTGATTAAAATTCAAGGAAGTGTGGACTTAAAGAAGAGGCCAAGACTGGAGTGAAACACTTGGTGAGGGAGCCCTTTGGAGAAGAAGGATCAAATTCAAGTTTCTTTTAAATTTTTGTTTTCATTGGGTGTATTTTTAAAAGATGTCATTTTAATAGAGGTATTGGATGTGCATAAGGGTCACATCTTTTGCTTATAATAACTTATTTTCTTAATTTAATGTGAGTTAGAAATTGGTACCCTTTACTCATACTCGGGAGCTAGTTTTAGTCCTTACTATTTGACTTAATTTCTTTTATTGCTTTTAGGTTTAAGAAGTACTTAAGTTCCAAAAGCATAAACTTCAAAAAAAGAGAGGAGTGATTGCCTGCTTTCATTGCATTTCATTCATATTAGTTCAACCTTTCACTCTAAATGATTCACACATTTTAAGCAATAAGAGTGTTAACCAAAAGGGATCACCTAAGGTAGACACTCTAGATAAGTTTATAAATGAATTTAAAGAGTGAAAAGAGTAAAGAAAGAAAAGAGAGAGATGAAAGAGAAGAAAGAAGAATAATTGAAAAAGAAAAAGGAAGAAAAGAGAGAAAATTAAGGAAATAAATGAGGCGTGAAGGGAAAAGAGAGAAAAAAGGAGATGAAAGAGAGATACGATAGAGAAAAGAAATAAAAAAAAAAAGAGAAGAAAGGGAAAGAAGAGAAAGGAAAGAGAGGAAAGAAATAGAGAAGAGAAAAAAATAGAAAAGAGAGAAAGAGAAGAAAGAAGAGAAAGAGAGAGAAGAAATAAGAAGGAAAGATATAGGTTTAGTCCACAAGCTCAAGAAGGAGCGATGAGAATGAAAACTTTGAGGGATATGATAAAAAGACCTACAGGGAGGAGAAACCTAAACCATAAAGAACAAAAAATAGACCTTCCACCTTTCTTAGGAAAAGATGAAGTGGAAGTCTACCTTGATTGGTAAATGAAAATAGTGCAACTCTTCACTTGCTTCCAAGTGAGTAAAGATACAAAAGTGCTTTTAGCTATCTTAAGCTTCCAAGGGTATGCTATATATTGGTGGATTGCTCTCATTAATGAGAGGCTTCACCATCATAACCCTTATATTGAGTATTGGTATGATCTTAAAGGGGTTATGAGGCAAAGGCACATCCCCTTTTAATATGAAAGGGAACTCCTTGAAAAACATCAATGACTTAAACAACACAATTTGACTATTGAAGAGTATCATCAAAATATGGAACTTTTCATGATGAGGGTGAGAATAAATGAAGAGCCTAGGTCTACCCTAGCTAGATTTCTATGTGGCTTGAATTTTGAAATTTGTGATAAAGTTGAACTCTTGCCATTTATAGATCTAGATGACTTGGTCCAAATTTGTATAAAAGTAGAGCAACAATTGAAGAGGAGGACTTCTTCAAGGAAGGACTACTCTAACCATTCTCCCCACTCTTATTGAAATAGGGATCAAACCAAAGGGAGCTCTTCCAAGAGTCACCCCACAGAGGAACTCACTACAACCATGCATGATAAGGGACCAAGACATTGTAAGTGAATCATCTTCCTTTTCTAGTAAAAGTGAGGAAGAAGGAGGTCATAAGCATGTGCATGATATGGAGGTTTTTCCTTGTGATGGGGACTTGCTTATGATAAGAAGGCTTCTTGGAAGCCAACCTTGTGAATTTAGCCCTTCTTAAAGAGAAAACATTTTTCATACAAGATGTAGAGTTTTTGACCAAATGTGTTCTCTCATTGCAGATAGTGGATTGATTTGCAACTGTTATAGCACAAGGTTGGTAGAAAAGTTGTCTTTGACTACCATTCCTCACCCTAAGCCTTACAAACTTCAATAGCTAAATGAAAGTAAGGAATTGGTAGTCAATCAACAAGTGAGTGTGTCTTTCGCCGTTGGGGACTATCATAATAAAATCCTTTGTGACATAGTAATAATGGAGGTGACACATATCATGTTAGGGAGATGCTGGCAATTTGATAGAAAAGTTATCCATGATGGACACTTTAATGAGATCACCCTCACCCATAATGAAAAGAAAATTAAGTTGTATCCTCTCTCACCATCTCAAGTCACGAAGGATCAACTTCTCTTGAAAAAAGAAGAGGGCTTATGAGGAGAAAAATAAGAAAAACAAAAACAAACATGCATTGAAAGTTGATAGGATGAAATGAAATGACCCTTTGAAGAAGGTTGTACAAAAAGAGAGTCATTTTGCAAGAAAAATGGACTTTAAACATAGCCTCCTAATTGATTATTGTTGTGAGTATTTGAAAACATCACTCATACATATGTGTTAGATTTTCTCACAATATGGTATTGGAAAATATGACAAACACTATAATCGTTTGACTTCATCCATCCTACTTATTATTTGAGTATAATTTTACCCTTCTATGCCCCAGTGTCCTATATAAATGACAGGAGTATTGCATTGGTATTTTTTAAAAAGAAAAAAAAAAAAGAAATGTTCTATCATGTTAGATACCCCACTCTTTAAGACTACCCACCATGCAATCGAAACATCAAGAATATTATAGCCAAAGTATCTTCCATCAAGTTGTCATTCCAAAGTTATATCATGAGTCTGATCATTCCTATTAACCAATATATGAGAGTTAGAACCTGTCGGCTGTGTTTACAAAAATTTAAAGGTTTAATAAATATGTGCTTATGAGTCTATGGAAGTTTTCCGCTGTCCCAAGTTTCTTCTCAATTCATAATAAACCTTTGCATCTTATGCAATAATGAAAAGCTTTACACATTATTCCAATGCTATAGTGTACGTGTAGTATGATCAATCTGTCAAAGACAACACAAATAATATGATTATTTATATTTATCATGAGTGATAAAATAATAAATATAATTATATACTTACAAATATTTTATCATAATTGTCCTCCCATGGACAATTTTTCATCCATTCCGCTACCCACACTCCGCAATCACCACTAATATGTAATCATTCAAATTATATTAAAATTATTATCTCATTATATAATTAAAGAAGAGAGATGTCAACGATCCAGGATGTTGATATTCAAGGCCCTTTGGCTCAACAATAGCGAACTTCCATATGTCATTTTCAATCGCACTAGCTGAGCAATCATAAAAGGACTTTATCATGAACATTTGTTTTAGAAACATTGCCTACATATGTGAGAAAGCAACAATAAGAATGACAAGTGATAAATAAAATAAATGAGTTTAAGAGATACTTACCAACTTTCGCACTTTGTAGTGTCGACCCCTTTTTGTTTCGGAATTACACAAAGAGTCCAACACTAATATTTTTTTCTCATCAAAGTCGACCCCCTTTTGTTTCAGAATTACGCAAAGAGTCCAACATTAATAATTTTTTCTCATCAAAGTCATTAATAAATACCAATGGTTGCCTTGGTCATTAATAGGTAAAAAAATCTAGCAAAATAGAAAATTTCAAAAATTAAGTTTTCCATAATTTTTCAAATGTTAATGAATTTGTTAAACATATTATTTATATTATTACTTTTTGCATGGTCTAATTTGCCCATGTAGTAATGAAGATCTGGCATAATTTTTTCAGGAGTGAGTTTAATAATTCTAATGTTTTGAACTCTATCTATCAACTCAAATTTTTAAATTTAAAAAAATAATTCTTAAGATAAAATATCTTGTGTGTTTTCTCTAATTGGCTAACCATACTCATCTATAATATTATTTATCTAGAAGTTTAAAATTAGTTTATCTTAAGAATATACTATTTTTTTTAAAAAAAAAATAATTTGAGTATGTTGTTAGGATAATCTGAGTTTAGTGATTCTAATGTTTTTAACTCTATCTATCAAGTCATATTTTTAAATTAAAAAAGATAAATTTTTAAGATAAAATATCTTGTATATTTTTTATAATTAATTAACCATGCTCATCTATTATTTATCTACAAGTTTTAAATTAGAACAATTAAAAATGTACTTTTTTTAAAAAAAATAATTATAAGTAAGTTGTTAGAATAATCTAAGTTTAATGATTATAATATTTTTAAAATTAAATTTATAATTCTATATCTTTAATTATGTAATCATTAATTTAATAAATATATTTATATGATAAATTAGTAGAATCTCATGTATTTATTAAGCATGTATAAAATATGAAATATTTAAATAAAATCAATTAAAAAACACTACATTCATTTTCCAGTTTTCTTTTAGGAAAATGGAAAAAGGATATGTCACGTTTTTACCCCTATCACCTAGTTTGTTCTTCTTCGTTTTTTTCCCTATCACCCACGTTTGTTCTTCTCTGTTCTTTCTTTGAAATCAAACAATCAAAAACATTTCAGGTTCCTGGTTCCTTTGTTGTTCGTCCCTTTCTATTTTTAGCCTAACACCTTCTCAATTTATTTGTTCCTCCTTTCTTCTCGATTGTTCATTCAGTTTATCAGTTTTGTTATTCCATTTCTTTCTTAGAAAGGTGCATTGACAGTTTTGATTCCACTCTGATTCCATTCAATTCCCACATTCGGTGAGTAATTGTTTTAATTTTGGTTAGTTATTTTGTTCATTTGATTTCTTCAACATTTTCCAAAATTTGATTCTACTCTAATCCTACTATGTTTCAATTTTTTCGTGATTCTATGTATGTGCTGCCATGCTGCTCTTGTTTCCTATTGTATTATGCTGCTGCTATAATTTCCCTGGTGATGCATATTTTTGTTGTTGTAATTACAGTGGTTTTGCTGTTGCTGTATTTTCCTGGTTCTATCTTTTCAACAAAAATCATAATTTTGAATATCTTTAAAAAAATTATAGTAACATGTATGGTAGTTTAGGGGATTTCTTGCATTGTAGTGAGATGGTGGTGCTGCCTTAGATATTAGTGGTCGGTATAGTCTCAAGTATGTAGCTTTAGAATCATTTTGTTCATTATTCACAAGAAGACAAATTAATTACTAATATATATCTTAGTTGTTGTAAACTGTAGGGGCTAATGCTTTTAAAGCTCTGAATTGGTTTTAGTTGCCATTTCATATCTTTGCAGCTTTTGTGTGCCTAAACACTCTTTTTACTTCAATAACAAGTTTTAGTTATATTATTCCTTGAAAAAATGTACACCTTTATAGTTAGCATGATTCTACAAAATGGACGTGGTTTATATACTTGTAGAATAATCTAATTGAAAAGTAATTCACCTTTAAGATAGAATCTAATATGATAAAAAATTATGAATTTACAGATTATTTGTGTTGTTTTCTTGGTTCATATAGGAAATTTTCATCATTTTTAACTTTACTTAATGTTAATTGGTTTGTTTTTTGTTTGTCCACAAGGAAAATATGCACATAACTAGTCATATATTATATGTACATAGGCAACTGGTTTCTAATAACAATAACAAGGAAAATTCCACATATTTGATTTATGGTTGTTTTATCAGGTTTCGCATAAACATTCATCGCTTTAAAACAAAGAAAAACATGCATTAAACTCTTGATATTGTAGGACATAAAACAATTAGATAGTATTTATACCTTATTTAAAGTTAGTAGACATATAAACATAATGTTCAACCCGATAACTTACCCAGCAAATGCCAACATGTCCATCTCAAACCGAAGATGTATGGACATGAAGGGACCTTATGCACATAGCTTATCAACTATTAATTGACTTAGCTGCATGGTATTTGGCTTGAATCTTAAAGTATGATAGTTGACTCTACACCTCAACCTTTGGTACTCAAGATTGTAAATTTCTTCAGCTACGTTGTGAAAAAGGTGTAAGATAGATAGCACCATGCTCCTTCATTTTCTTCCAACTTATAGGAGCATCTTTTGGAGGATGAAACTGTGTTAAATAAATTTGAACATACTATCCACAAAATTGAATTAATTTCAAAATTCAAACTACGTACTGATGACCAAATTATTATAGTATGGTATGTGAAATGGGACACATTAGGAAACAAAAGGTAAAATAGGTATATTTTTATTATGGCTACAATCGTGGCTATGGTATTACCAAAGGCATTAAGCTCTAGTTGAATACAAAAGCCAGCTAATTCCACTATTCCAATAAGTGCAGTGTAGATAATATATATCTTGAAGACGACTTTTAAAACATTATAATATATATGGTGTGTATTTTTCAACGACAAAGTACTGATTATAATGATGGCAGACTTTCCTACTTTAATGATCGCATTATGTTAGACTATGTAGGAGAGTAGCTTCATGAGTATTTTTGCAACATCACAAGAGAGATTCCATTGTCATCACATTTTGCCTCAATTAAATTTGTTAGTACTTAGTAGAGTCCAACCAATGTGTGCAAACTTCCTTAAAGAAGGTGAGATTGTAAAAGTAAATATTGGATGCCAATTACATTTAAAAAAATGGTGTATAGGCTAATAACCTCTCCTTATTGTGTTTACTTGTTTTTTTCATTATCATTAAGACGGTAACATCCTTATTCCTATTTCAGTATAATTTGATTGTTAGTGTATATGATATTGAAAGGGCTTAGTATAATTTGTGGCCATTTTTCTTGAAATTGATGTAACACACTTCTTCATGTTTTGTCAATTCCTAGTTGCATGTTTCTTTTTACTCATTTCAACCCATCAATATCCCTAGAAAGGTTGTTGTATGAATTAGTAGGTAAACATGACCACGAGTATTGAAATGAGTTATTGATTATTTTTTTTTGTATGATATAGATATGCCAATTATTTTACCAATGGATAATTGGGATGTTGTGTCACCGAAAGGAGATGTTAACTATTCTACATCTTGTGATGAAAATGATAGTTTATATCATAGTATGCAACGTGATCAGGTTGAGAATTCGACTAGGATATAGGAGATGAGAAGTATAAAAGGATTACAGACTTAACGAATGATGAGGTATGAAACTTAGATTTCGGTAGTGTAGAAGAAGTGTATGATTTTTATGATAAATATGCAAAATGTCCTGGTTCTGTTGTAAGAAGGGATATAGTAAAGCGTAACGTGAAGAAACAAATCAAAATGCGTCAATTTTTTTGCAATAGAGAAGGATAGAGAGACCCAGTGCACTTTAGAAGAACAGATAGACAACGAGATCATAGACGTATCACCCTCACTGAGTGTGAAGCTAGACTTCGTGTACACTACAAGGTGAAGAAATCAAAATGGATAGTCACACCTTTTGAAGATACACACAACCATGAATTAACCCCTTCAAAATATGTGCACCTGTTCCCGACTTATCGTGGAGTGACAAGATGCAGATAAAGCTCAACTTGATACCTTACGCTTGTATGGTGTCAGTACCTGTCATATAATGGGATACATTGTGGCTCAAAAGGGTGGACATCATCATCATGGTTTTACAAAGAAAGACTTATACAATTATTTTGATAGTCAACTTTGTGCTCAGATTAAAGGTGGTGATATTGTTGTTTCATTAAGTTATCTCCATAGAAAGGCAGACAATGGTCCCATGTTATTTGCAAAATTTACCACTACCAATGTTGGTAGAATGAAGCAACTTTTTTACGCAGATGGACATATCAGATTTGATTTCCTTTGTTTTGGTGATGTTCTTGCATTTGATACGACATATAAAAAAAACAAATATAATTATCCTTTGGTAATTTTCTCTGGTTGCAACCACCATTCCCAAGTTTTCATATTTGGTAGTGCTTTGGTGTCAGATGAAACAACTAAGACTTATAAGTGGATCCTAAAATATTTTTTAGAAGCAATGGACAACAACATCCCAAAGTAGTTGTGACAGATAGAGATGGGGCCACGAGGGAGACTATAAAGCATATTTTTCCTGATGCATGTCATCGACTTTGTGGTTGGCACTTGCAAAAGAATGCACATCAGCATGTTAAGAGTTCTCCATCTTTAATGGATTTTGACAAAGCGATATACTTAAATTTATCCGCGGAGGAATTTGAAGATTTTTGGATAAAAATGGTAGAGAAGCATAAGGTTGTCAACAACAAATGGGTTTTGAAGACTTATGAGAAGAGGTCATCATGGCCTACTGCATACTTTCGGGATAAGTTTTTTGCTCGTATACGTACGACATCACAATGCGAAGCAATTAATTCAATCATGAAGACATATATTAAGAACAAATGTAGCATTTTTCATTTTATGCATAAGTTTGAGCAAGATTTGAGAGGGTACAAAAATAATGAGATGGAAGCTGATTTTAAATCTCTATATTCAGAACCTGTTTTGACAACATCTTTTCACAACATTGAAAAGGACGCTACAAAAATCTACTCAATAGAGATTTTTAAAGAAGTTAAAGAACAAATTATATTGGCAGGTGCATTATTTGTTACTGTCCAAGTAGTCGATGGGGACCAATTGATCTGCAAGCTGTGTAAACATTGTGAACCCAGTATTGAAATATGAGTTGTGTGTGATACTTAGAAATTAACATTTAATTGTGACTGTAGGCATTTTAAGTCTTATGGTACTCCGTGTTCGCATATATTTTGTGTCATGAAAGTGGAGCATGTAGATCACATTTCCAACTAGTTTGATTTTAACAAGGTGGACGAAAAATGCGAAGACATCTTTTGCATCATTAGATTCATCGGAGGAAGTACATTGTGATGTCATGGAACAAGCTCAATTTGCTGCCTATTGTGCTGTTAGTACTAGGTTTTACAAGATAGCTTTGAAAAAGAAAGCACGGTACAATGAGGTTATGGATGACATATTAAAGCTTACAAATAAGTATGAGAAGTTGGAGGACCTTGTTGGCTCACAAAACTTGTCATTTAAGCATTTTCGTGATCCCACTATGGTCAAGACTAAAAGTGCTCCCAAGAAGAGCAACATTGGCATGAAGCGAAAAAGACGTTCAAATTTTAGTAGTACAAAACACAATGTGAGAACGTGCCTGATGCGTGTTGGTACAAATGATAAGAGTACGAATGATGGAAAATTATCTGATTCAAAGTCTTTTGAATTTAGTGTGGTAGTTGATAGTGTAAGTGTTTTCTAGTGTTTCATAAGCACGAATTTAAATGGTTAGCATTTTCAATTGTGTAGGGATGACATGAATTTATTTGATTTTGTAGGATAAAGAAATAATGATATATGATATAAACAAGGGCCAAGAAAAAGTATTATCAACTATCCCAAGAAGCTCCAATGACAACGTAATTTAAGTTTAATTTAATTTGACTATCATTACTATTTCTTATGGTTTCATTCTGATAGTTGTTTTATTTTCAATAGGAAGGTAAAGGGAAATTGAGTGGTGACTGCACTCAACAACAAAAGCATGGAAAAAGGTCGAAACAAAATTTAGATCATGCTCATGTAAGTATAGGATTTTATCATTGTACATAATATAATATGGTTATGTACGTGGCTTCACAATGTATAATGTTTTTGTTGTACATAATCAAACAGGTCTGTTCCCATAAAGGTCATGTTGTTATGTCCCAAGCACAACCTATGGTCCCCCTAGTACAAACTACAATATCCTCAATGTTGCCTATGATATCCCCAATCCAACCTATGGTACAATTTATGGTTCCCCTGATGCAATTTCCATCATATGGGTATGTCACTTCAAGCCAAAGGTCATGAAACATACCTAATTTTCGTAGAGTTCCAGCTTATTCTGACAATATATTACAAGTACCCCAGGTTGGTAATTTTCTTATTATTGTATTATTTTGATGATTTTTTCCTTGTATCTTTTATATCATTTGCTTTGTACGTAAAACTTTAAAATATATTGTTTTAGCATTATCATGGATTGTCAATGGATAACAACATCAAATCATGTTCTGAATTGCTTGAAGAAGGACTGAAAAATGGTGATCAAAACAAATTTTTTTCTAAACAGCTTTATAAAGTATATTTATGGAGTAATGTTCTTGCTGTAATGCTATGGTGCTAGGTGGAAAGGATGTCCCGCCACAGTAGTCCATCTAAAAAATTATTGGCACAAAAATGCTATTGTGTAAGGTAATTTTCTAAAGTTTTCTTGTAATATAAATACATTATTTAAACTTATATAAAGAGGAGAGGTCCAATATTTCTTGTTTATCTACATTTTTAGTATCTTTTGATTTTAAACAACAATGATGTGTCATCTTTATTTGGTTGTAGATGAGGATTTTGAATAGACCGTGAAGATTCATTTTGGTGGATACAAAAGAAGCTTTATAAAATAGTTGCATAGCTTTTTTGTTCCCTCTTGTTGAGATTAACACTTTTTTTGTTAAACTTTTGATAAAAATAACAGTCCAACCTTTTTTGTTCTTTCTGGTCTCCCATGGAAAGTAACAACCTTTTCATATTTACTAATATTAATTTCTATCTCCTAATCTACAAATGGTATTTTCATGCATCTTTGTATTAATGCTTTATGTTAAAAGGATTGTCAGTTATTTTAGTCAAGTTGAGCCACTATATAGATTATATGGTTATTAGAGGAATGATATGGATTCACATTCTCAATCTTTTGATGGTAAGAATACTTGATACCTGATTGATTTTATTTAACCCAAACACAATTTCCTGTTGGTGCTTATGGTTCTGATTCTTCCTAATGAATTTCTCTGTAGTGTCTTTCATTTTCTTAATTGACAAGCTTCTTGTACTAGAGATTCCACTTATAATATTTGGGTATTTTTTATTAACAATGAATGAATTTATTAATACCTTTCCTATTATTTAATCGCATAGGATTTCCTCAATTACTTTGTAGAATATTTAAAACTGTCACATGTGTTGCTCGCAATTATTTATATGTGGCAAAACTTTTGCTCTAGTTTTGGCTACCTCATCCTACTATAAAAGAACCAAAGGATGCACGGGGCAAAGCTGTGATGGTTATTGAGGATGAGGTAAATATAAGTTAAAGTATTGAAGGGTACATCTCCATTGCAATGCTTTTGGATCTTTTGAACCAACCATTTTATTTGAGGAGTATAAACCATCTTAAGCAGGTGATGCTTCGGTGGTAATGGAATCTCATTTAATTTCATTTGCTTGCTAACAATGTTGACATAATTTTCTTTGTATCTATGTTTTTAGCTGTTAAATTTGCTGGATGTTATCATCGATAGTTCGGGAAATAAGTCATCTGAAAAACCCCTAATATCTACTAAGCCATCATCAGTGTTGTTGATATTTTCATTTATTTTCCTTTTCTATTTGTACTGCCACGGTTGTTATTAATCACCAATCATAGCATCTGATTAAATATTATTTTACATACAATTCTATTTTAGTAACTATGGAGTTAATCTTACTTTTTGTGCATTCCCTTAGTTTGTCAGATAATGCATATACTTGTTGCAGAAGTAATGAAGAAGTCCTTGACCATTTCTCCAACTCATTGTGAGGTTTTTGTTATTGAGCTGGTTGGAAGAGGTAATGCATATACAATTCTATTTTAGTAACTATGGAGTTAATCTTACTTTTTGTGCATTCCCTTAGTTTGTCAGATAATGCATATACTTGTTGCAGAAGTAATGAAGAAATCCTTGACCATTTCTCCAACTCATTGTGAGGTTTTTGTTACTGAGCTGGCTGGCAAAGGTAATGCATATACTCTGCAATGAATGAATTACGTATCTTTAGTGCAACAATGAAAGCTCTGCTTAATACTACTTCTACATATAAAGCTTCCATTTTGAGAGTTTTGCAGGCCTTGAGTTCACTTGTTACTTTGCTGACTGAGAAAGAGAAAGATAGAGGTACTCCTACTCGTTTTGAGGTTTGGGAAATACATTCAGCATTAGAGTCGTTGTGGCATAAGCTGAGCTGTTGCATAAGCAATATAGAATCCTACTCAAAGTCCAATTTGAGTTTTTAACATATTATGATATCTAAATCGTCTGGTGTAATGCCTCCACTTTCAGCTAGCTCTCAAAATATTTTACCATACATTGAATCTTTCTTTGTGGTTTGTGACAAATTGCATCCTGCCTATGTTGAGTATGCCTGCACATCTGTAACTCCCATATGGAACTGCTGTGAAAGCAGATGAGAAAAATGTGGCTTTTGTTAAGTTCTCAGAGAAGCATAGGACACTACTAAATGCTTTTATAAGGAAAAACCCTGGTTGGCTTGAAAAATCTTTCTCAATTATGCTCAAGGTTCCAAGATTTATTGATTTTGATAACAAGCGTGCTCACTTCCAATAAAAAATTAAGCATCAGCAAAGCCATTACCACCACAGTCCACTGAGAATGTCAATAAGGAAAACATATGTTCTAGAAGATTCATTCGTGGCACTTTAAAGATATTTGATTTTGCCCTTTGTCAATGAATTATTTCAACTCTTTTCTTATTTGTAATGTGGATGTAATCAGCCACACTGATGTCAAAACTTTATTTCTTAATTTAACGCATTTCATTTTAAACTTTCGGCTTGATGCATTCACCTTTACAATTTACTGCTGAATATTCAAAATTCATGTAACTGCTAATCTAAATTCCTAGTCAAGAACCAGTTAGTTTATTCTAGTTCTAAAGGCAAAATATATACAAGCATAATATTGTTCAATATATACAATATGTTCTCACTTTCTATTGGTATAAACCACTGTTAGGATGATTGCATATTAATTGAACAACAAAATGAACATTATCCCATCTCCTCTTCCTCTCTTCCACATCCTCTGTAACTATTGTACCATGGTGAGTTTACATAGGAGGTTTACCAAGCTTAAAAAAATGCAATCAAAGGTCAGAAATCCTTCTAAATCAAGAGACTAGAAGGTAAACAAGTTAATATAGTAAAATAGATACTTATGGTCTTTGGTATTAATCACTTGGTGCCAATATTATTTGATACCACAAAGTAAACAAATAATGAAAGACTTGTTAATCATCATATATCTTGTGTCCAAAAGCTGCCTAAAAATCATTGACAAACCAAACCAAATTCTCTACAAAAGAAACAAGTAAAAACAAAAAAGAGAAGTTGATCAACAGTGAATGACTAGTAGACTATCTAAATTACAGAGCACAATATTCCTATATTCCTTATTATAACAAAATCTGCCTTAGAGGATTTCTTGATGGGTAGATAGCAACTTGGCATGGAAGATGAATATTACAAAGCACAATATTTCCATATTCGTGATTATACCAAAATCTACTTACAGGATTCCTTGATGGGTAGATAGCAAGTTGACATAGAAGATGAAAATTATTGTCATATAACAGCCATATTTGCAACCACATTAGAATGTGTCAAACACACATTCAACTTAGGACACATGATTTTGGTTGAAAAAATAATATTTGTTTGTATTTTTAAGAATGCATAAGTGAAAATATATCAAGTTTTACTTCAAATATAGTGTATCTTTGGTTTCAGCTGAACAACTTTAGAATTGAGTTTGCTTCATTAGACTATAGGCTTTTGGTTACTGTTACCTAAAATTAAATTAGCCTCAAAATCTTAAGTTGCTAGAGTTTAGAAGTGATGAATATAACTATATTGAGTTGAAAATTTTATACTATGTTTTGCATCAAACTTGCTTTTAAGGTAAACATCAAAACATACATTTTTTTACTTCGAAATCAATTCTAACCGAAATCAATTTTACAAAATTAATTTCTTTCAAAATCAACTTTTGTAAATATTCATCCAAACACGCTAAATATCAAAATCAATGGACAATGACATTATAAAAATACTACGTTACATTTTGATTGGTTAGAAAAAAGAAGTATCAACAGTCTAGATTCAAGGACACACCAGTCAGATGATAGAAAATTAACTTCACAAGCAACTATTGGATTAGCAAAAAGAAGGGAGTAGGGGAGGTAACAAGGCCTGAATCTACAATTATAGAAAGGTACATTGTATTGCTAAAATGAGGCTATATTATTAATTGCAATCTTCACAGAAGCAGAGGGAGAAAAAAATAGAATTAAAATTTCATTCTTCATTAGCATTGCTATAAAAGAAAGCATGTTAAACAATATTAGGGTGTTAAGCAAAGCAAAGAATGCATAAAAAAAGCTATAATCAAACACTTTCCCGTTCATGTAATCCTATGAGGCAAGCAAGCAGGTTACTAACTTGAAAAGCACACAATTTTTATAGAGAGCAATGTAACATCGTCTGAGAGTGAACCCCAATTATTCAGAATAATAGAAAGCCATGTGCTTGTGAGGTTGTGACATCACACAACAATAAAAAATTTATTAAAAAAAGAAAACCCCCAAAATTAACATCCAACAATGACGCCATTGATTGGAAAAAATGGCAGGGAATATACAGTAATGAGATTGGACGCAGCAAGATGCAAAGAATGAGAAAAATTGAAAGAAAAAACACAATGTTGGTTTGAATCGAAAGAGAAAAGTGACCAATAGTGCTTTATTCTTCTTGGCATTTTTGGCGTGCGTGGGTTTATCTTCTTCGTCTTCTTCGTTGGAATCGAAGGGTTCGTCTTCTTCGTTGGAATGGGAGGTTGGCTTTGGTTGGGATTATCAGGTACATCCTCTACCTCGTGGTTTTGATGTTGGTCTTCTACTGGGTAGTTTTAGTTGTGCTCGGTTTGGAGGAACAAGTCCACCTGTTCCCTAATGAATGCCTTAGGGTCGAATAAATCAATTCTGAAATCGGCCTTCAACTGGCAGCAGACCGTGGCAGTGGTGGTGTTGAGGTCGGAGCTCCAGAGGAACTGGCGGAAATGCCTGATGAGTTCGGGGTTGAACACCATGGAGAGTGGGTTAAGCAACCTTTTTCTTCAAATGGGATTGGAGGGAGTGACTCACTCTATGACCTAGTCTCAGCCTGAAACAAAAAACAATACCTCAGTAGTGTGGGGCACAACTAGAAATACCAAAATATAAATAATTTTTTTAAAAGACTTATTTATAAATAAATAAATAAAATTTATTTTAATTATAAAAATATTACATCATATTTTGATTTATCAGAAAAAAAAAAGTATCTATACCTATTAAATAAGATGAGGTATAGTAAACTCTCCCAAAAAACAATTGGCGTAAAATTAACTAACCAGGCAGCAACAGATCCGGGAGAGGATTGGGCAATGGTGTGTTACTGAATGCCAATAATCTTCAGCAGATTGTGACGCTTCAGAAGCTCTGACAGTAAGCTGGAAAAATTATTCGAGTTAAATATATCAAGATTTCATTTTTGGTTTGTATTTGATCTTCAAAATTTTAAAAATATTTTTAATTTTCCCTTACGCTGACTACGTTAATATTTTTGTTGATATTACCGTTCTAAGACTTGTTACTTTATCAAGGAATTTTAGCAAAAAGAAAAGAAGAATTGTATTAACTATGCTATCATACTTCCAGCAAATAACACAACACCACAAGTCATGTAACTACTTTCTTCGTTGTTACATAACTAAACGCTTTAAGAAAGTTAAGGAACGAATGAATTTTTTAAGTGATTAAAATCTATCTAGACACAATTTTCATATGACATACACGTAGAATTATATATAGGTTTAATATCTAATGCAAAAAGTTTTATATTTATCGTTGTTTACAAATTTTTATTTATATAACTTTTAAAATATAAATGATAAAATTAACAAATTTAATATATATATATATATATATATAATTGTGATTAAATGTTAATAGAAAACTTCTTACGTAACAATGTATAATTTTCTCTTTTTCTTTTTTCTCTATTCACAATAAATATATATATATATATATGTATATATATACTTACAGCTTAAAAACTTCTACAAATTATACCTAAGAGAAAGAATTATGTGTAATTTCTACACCGACTTAGATTAGAAAAAGAGAATTATGAGTTAGCCAAACTAAGAACAAAAAAATCTTTAATCACCAGCTTAAACCATAGTAGTTCAAACTTCAGAATAAATTTGTGTAATTTTGCTTGTGTATGTTTTCTTTTTTGATAATCATATGATTTATATGATGGCTTCTAGTTATGAAAGTCAGTCTTTTTTAGGAGATAATGGGTGTAGATAGATAGAAATTTATGTTCTAAGCATGTAAAATGAAGGAAGAAGTTTGTTAGGAATCATACTCCGACAAAAAAAAGTTTATTATAGGAATAATCAAGTAAAGATCAAAATGAAAATAGCTTACACATAATAGAGGTAAAACTATTAGATTTGCAAACTTCATTTATGTAGAAGCTTATTGAGATTAAGGAATGGTGAAGGGTTGCGATAAGGAGACTACTATATATTCCAAACTCGTAATGTATGCATGTTTTTGTTTTTATCAGATTCTTTGTTTTTTATGAATGGTATGAGCATGGTCCAATTAAAGAAAACTTAATAACCTTACAACATACAATTCAAATCATTTTGGTAAACAGTTATCAAATACTCTGAAATACTTTTAAAGACATAAGATTCTTGACCTGTGAGCAATCCTATTTTAGCAACCCGTCAGCCAGCAAATGTGATGGTCTGGAGTGAATTCTGACTTTTCTTTAGAAGGTTGCCCACGAGATTCTTCCTACAAATGACTTGAGGTTTACCAAACACATGAGTTTGAATTCCACTTGTGGCCTCTACAGTTAGCATAGGGAGACCCAGCTACATGCCCTTAGTGATTGCATTCACACTGATGTGGTTTGGTGGAAGGCGAGCACAAATGGGGTCCTAAATTTTCACTTTTAATATATCTGTCAATCGTGGTTATCGTCCAATTTACAGTCTAATCAAGTCAAGGAGACTACTATTGGAGTCAATTATTTGGTGTTATGTTATATCTCCTATAGTAAAGAAGGAATGAGTTCATCCTTCGACAATGCTAAAAGACTGCTGGTTATACCTTTACATTTGTCCCTACCTTCTATTAACCCTATCTTTAAACAACAATTATGTTTGTACCGGAAACCCCCCTCCAGGGTTGCAAGGGCATGCACCAAAGCGAAGGTCTCAGTATACTGTCGAGACCTAATAACCTCATGTCTCTATTATACACCGAAGCCTGGACACACAAGAGGGTGTTTAATAGCTGTGTGCATCTCACCTTTTTCTCCATATTAATGTATTACCCTTCAAACAAAGAAAACCTCACTTACATGGTCCAAGCCTAAAAAGTAAAAGAATACAATAGGATAATTATTTAGGATTCATATTATTTATTATTATATAATTATTTTACTCACACTTGGACAACATCTCTAACCCAACCTAAGAGCATCTTTATTGGTCGTGTTTGAAGGTTTCTCTTGAAGTTAAGATCTGGTCTTGATAAGATCAACCATGGAAAAAAAGAGTTGATCTCCAAATGGAGATCTTGTTATTCTATAAGAACAAACAAGATAACCTACTATTAAAAAATAATATTTTTTTATTGTCTCTCTTTTCAACCTAATATTTAAGAACAAATATTATGGAGTCTACTAAAAGTGTTTTAAAATAACAAAATGTGATCTTTTATTGAGTAAAAAATATAATAGATCTTTAATGGGATCCACCAAAAAATAAGTTCATATTAAAAAACTTTATATTTTGCTGGAGATACTCTAATGTTGAGCTTACATTGACTTGAGTATCAAAGTGTCATTGCAAGTACCATCTATGCACGCTTCGAACATGTTACACCCCAAAATATTAATATCATTTCTACTATTAATTCTAAACTATCTATTTTCTTCTCTTACAATTTATAATCCAAAATGCAGAGATATAAAATTTTCATCAAAATACAATCACTCTAACATCATACACGTCATAATGCATTCAAAATTTGAAATAATATATAACACAATAAACAGCAACATCTCGCCCAATGAAACCTATTGCCTGGTGAGACTTAGGATACCTTGCCCAGTGAGAACCATGTGTTAAATTGTACTAGTAATAGGGACTTCACTCATCGAGATACATCACTAGGCAAAAAAACTGTTTAATTCTAAATAGTGAGTAATTTACACTGGGCGAGACATCTCACTGGCGCAAATCCCTCAAAAATCCAACCCGAGATAACTTTGTGTTGGGTGAGACCTTTCGCTGGGTGCAAAACTGTAATATAATCCTAATAGAGACTAAAGCTTGTTGGGCGATACCTACTGCCCAGTGAGATCCTGTTGATACCAGAACCTCCGCTACATAATCCAACAACCTTTAACATGCAATCCATTCATTCATGCATCATATACCTAACATTTAATATGTTTCATTTCAACATATCTAGGCAAGTCTCATACAAAAAAAAAAAAACTATGATTGATAACCATAACTACGTTGTTTCTCCAAAACTTAAACGGCAGTATTTCTAACATAATTTTCTTAGTTACATAACTAAACACAAAATGACATCATGAACGTTTCCCTGCACTGCCCAACATCAGTCACGCCAATGCACTCTCTTGGCATCATCTCCACTATTTGCTCCAATACAAAACACAATTATCATAGTCATGTATAAACAAGAACAAAAATAGCAAGGGTAAGCTTATACACTAAAATCCACATAATCATATACAAATATGCAAGTACATTCACATCCAATTTTAGTCACATTCATAACAACTCAACCGTACTCATGTTCACCATGAACTTGAGTAACCAACATATACTCTAATGCTTTCCAGAAATACTCATTGAATTCAGATGCTTGGCAACCTATCTGACTTCTCTCACACTGATATTTGACGTCTACCTAACCCGTAATGATAATTAGTTAATGTTTAGGCATATTCATAAGGTACCGAACTGTTTTATGGAATCTTCTTGACAATAGTTACTATATGAGTACATCCCTTTAGGTACTTACTCCCCATAACTTGGCCTTGGTTTTGGTATTTACTCCCTATAACTCGGCTTCAGCATCAGTATTTACTAGAGATGGATATTCGGATAACTCGACCAGCAAAACTTGCAACCACAAAATTTGGTCTGCGAAACCCGCATTATAAATGGACTCATTATATTTGAACACACATCCACTCTGCAAAGCTTGTGGAGGCCTACAGACTACCCTACAAAACATAAAAAATGCATTTTTAAAAAAACAAATTTCTGTCATTTTAAATTATTATAAAAAACATTAATATAACATCTAACTTCATCGCACAATGGATTATAAAACAATAATTAAGCAAAGTATAAATACTTATATACATCTAATTAGGTATACTTATTTACTTAAATTTGATAAGAAACATAATTTCTAATGGGGTATTATTGTGAAACTAAATTTCAAATGCCTAGAATAAGCACCTTAATTTACAGAATGTTGAATTGTTGATAGGTAATTAAATAGAGCAGGGTATTAGCCTATTAGGATTTTACTTTTAGGAAGAATTCATGTCATAAAAAACATTTAGCAGTGATAATAATACTCGAATAATATAATAGCATAGGATACATTAGAGATGAGTGCAGTAAGCAAGCAACTCACCTTGCGTGCAGTGCCTCCATTGAACAATGTAATGGCGTGAGAGTGGTGCAGTGTCGGACCGTAAAGGTAGCTATAGTAAGAAGATAGAAATCAAATTAGAATCTAAAAGAGTAAGGTCAATGGTGCACACGCACAGAGGCTACGGTTAGAACTTAGGTCCTTAGAAATGGCCAAAGAGTTGAATTTTGTACTGCTTAATACTCCACCATGTTTTATAATTATTATAACTTTTTATCAACAAAATAGTTATGCAGAGGTCCGCAAGTTAATCTGTTGAACTTGCAAGCTTGGTGAGTCGAACTCAAAAATTCATGTATGAGTCCAGGATTTTACCCTCATTTAAAGCACTGAAACAGAAGAATATTCAAGGCACCTATTTAATTATATTTATAATTTTTTTAATTATACTCTTACTTACATTTACTTATGCATTAAATGATATAAAAGATTGATGCACCTTAGCAGTTGTGAATTTTAAAACTTTCGACAACATTCTCGAACAATATGAAGTAATTTATGTCCCCAAATATCTTCTTTCGTCATAGATATTTAAGAGAATAAGTGTTTATGCTATATATAGAGACAAAATAATAATAATGGTTTATTTTTACATAATAAAGGTACATAGGGTAAGAAGTTAGAAATCAAGTTAGAAAGGAAGAATGAATAAGAAAGAGTAAGGTCAAAGAACATATGCAGAGGCTACGGTTAGAACTTAGGAGCTTAGAAATGTGTTCAAGAATTAGATTTTGTATGGCTTAACACCATCATTTTTTATAAATACTATAATTTTTTATCAACAAAATAGTTATGCGGAGGCCTGCAGGTTAACCCGCTGAACATCCGAGTTTGGTGAGTCAAGCTTAAAAGTCCAAAAATTTTACCTATATTTAAAGCATTGAAATCGAAGAATATTCAAAACACCTCTTTAATTATATTTATAATTTATTTTTAATTATACCCTTACTTAATTTACTTTTGCATTAAATAATATAAAAGCTTAATGCACCTTAGTAGCTGTGAATTTTAGAACTTTCCACAACATTATCAAATAATATGAAGTAATCCATGCTCCCAAATATCTTCTTTCATAGATATTTAAGAGAATGAGTGTTTATTTGACATAGAGAGAGAAAAATAATAAGGGTTGATTTATACGTAACAAGGGTAGATAGGGTAAGAAGTTAGAAAGGGAGCATGAATAAGAAAGAATAAGCTCAAAGGTTCACATGTGCAGAGGCTACGATTAGAACTTAGGAGCTTAGAAATGGGCCAAGGAATTGAATTTTGTATTGCTTAGCACACAACCATTTTTTATAAATACTATCATTTGTTTTATCAACAAAATAGTTACGCGAAGACCCATGGTTTAACCCGTTGAACCCATGAGGTTGGTGAGTAAAAGCCCTCATATCTACATGAGTTTAAACTTGTACAAATCACATATTATGTGGTTTGTGAGCTTCGCTTGTAGTCTGTGGGTCCAAACTCAAATGTGCATCTTGATGGAAGTATAAAATAGGTTTGAATTATACTGCACTAGACACAAATGATAGCATACCAACTATCAATATTCTATTGATTAAAATGGGAATGAATGTGTACCTACACTAACGTTCATGTCCATGAGTTTTATTGAAGAGATCTCTAGGAGGTTCTTCTGGCCACCTTCTAAGGGGTTATTGTAGAAAAATAATGCTTATGTGTAAATTTGCTTAATGGGATGACAAATTTATAACCCCGCAGGGTAGGCAGGGCCTCTTTTAATTGGGCTTTCAATCTGATTGACCTAACTCATCACAGAGTCAATCTCACTGTAATCCCAGTTTAAATAGCCATATTGATACGATAAGATATTGTCGGTTAAAGATAAATAACCATATTGATATGATAAGATACAATAATAATCATATCTTATATTGTCGATTAATGATAATAGATATTGAGTGATTCTAATCCACAATTATTTTCTAACACATCTTTGTTATATGTGACATTAAATTACAACTAGAATTGTAAGATAAGATAATAACAGTTGCATACTTGTGTAGTTAAGTATCCTTGTCAAGCATTAAAGTTTCAACTAATGCAAATTCATCCCTACAACACATATATTGCTTTTATAAAAATTTATTTTGAATCTAGAGGCTCATTCATAGCATCTTAGTAAGCTTTTCAAGGCAACTATATTTTTACTCTTATGTTTTACCATTATTATGGTATTGTCTCCATACTACTGAATTGTTACCTAATGTCCTGGATTTCCTAACTTCTTCTTTTGTAATAATATTTTTATTCACAACTTCCTTTATTAGGACTCAAGCTCTTTTACTATAATTAGAAATTGGAGATGAACCATTTGCATTTTGAATTTTTGAGTAGCTCTTTCTTTCACCAAAACTGAAATGGAAGAATATTCAAGACACCTTGTTACCTATATTTATAATTTTTTTTAATTGTACTCTTACTTACATTTACTTATGCATTAAATGATATAAAGCTTAATGCACCTTAATAATTGAATTTTAGAACTTCCCACAACATTCTCAAACCATATGAAGCCATCCATGTTCCAAAATATCTTCTTTCATCATATATGTTTAAGAGAATGAGTGTTTATTTTACACTGAGAGAGAAAAATAATAAGGGTTGATTTCTACGTAAGAACTTCTAGAGGAAAAAAAACTATAAAAAAAATCAAAAAACAACTTATCTCTAAATTTTTTTCTTAAATAATATGTAACTTCTTATAAGTTAATTTTTTAAAAGTTCAATATTTTTATTAAAATAGTTAAATAAAAACTTTTTACATATAAGCTAAAATTAACACGAAGAAAGTGTCATATCTTCTTACAAAAACTTTTTACATATAACCTTAACATTAATATTATACTTAAAAAAAGTGACATTATTTATTAAAGATATTACAAAAATTTAAAATTATGTTGAAAAAATAAATTATGATGGATACATGTAAACAATTTTTGTTTCATATATAAAAATAATTTAGGACGTAGGATATATTTTTATTGAGACGTGGTCTTCTTTGGTCGAATAATTTGTTTTTTAGGAAACAAATCATACACTCATGTTGACATGAATGATTATAATTAATAAGGGCACCTTAATTTGAAGTAATTAATTATGTATTAGTTTTTAATATAATTTTCTTAATTTAAACTTTGGATCAGGAAGGTCACTTAATTTCATATCAGAACCCTTCACCATCCCTTAAACTCAATAAGCTTCTACAATATCTCCACTTACTTTGAAAACTGGAGTTAAACAAAACCAGTATTTTTTAGAGAACTAAAACCAAATCAAATACATTTGCGAAAAGAAAATTCAACCCATTTTTTTAATACAAAAACAAGTAACTAAACCAAAGAAAAATTTGATATCTGCATGTGATATAATTAATTCAAATAATTTTTATTCTCGAATGGAAGATTCATCAACCCCACCAGAAGAAAATATGATAGAGATTGAATTTGTGGATAAAACGTGCAATCACCTGCATTGAGTTATGAAAGAAATTTATTGTGGATTAGGTTTGATGTTTGATCAAAGTCAAATCTGGACTATTCCATATCCAAGCAAAAGATATTCTAAGTAAATTCTATTTATCACATCATAAACGTGGAGTCAGTGTGGGAAAAATTGACACTAACCAAACAAGTTAAAAAAATCATGATAATTTTTAATTTTTTAAAAAGTATATCGTAGGTTAAGTTTATTATGGGAAGAGTGGAGAAGTTAGGGTATTTCTAACTCTATTTTAAAAAATTAACTTATAAAGTGAAGATATTCCATATCTATACTTCAATTTGGTCATTAATTATTGTAGGACATTTAACTCAACTGATTTATATTGATGACTGAATATATAGTGCAAAATTTATAGGACTAAACATGTATAGATAGTCTAATAACATCTGTTAGTAAGTGTTACAAGGCAATTTTTTTTAACACTTTTATTTTGTTATTTGCAAGTCACATCGGGTTCATATATTTTTAAAAAACTTGAAATATTTCTATTACCTTTTAATCTTAAAACATCTCTCATCATAAAAAGTCTAGAAAACCTGACACAATCTCTTTAATAACGTTTCAACTGTCATTTATAATCCCCATTCTGCAGCTATTAGCATTATATAAGATATATATAGTTTAAGATAATGATTATTTATCATTTGATGCTAAGGTACAAAGTTTGATAGTTCACGTTTTACTACAAGAATTTTCATGATTTATTAATAATTTTAGCTAAAAAAATTTGCTATTTTAAAGCAATTAGTTATGTAGTAGCTACAATATCACTTTCTAGTTACAGTTTAATATTACTACAAATTAACTAGAGAATGTCTATATTTTCTTTAAATTCTAAATACAAATTAACTAGTATTATTTTTACCACTTAATTAGTTATTCATCTCATGATACTATCAATGTTGTAGTATTTTTATAGTTAAACGGTAGTTAATTCTTTTTACAATAAATTAATACAAATTATTTTCTAATTTTTCTGTTGTTAATTTAAAAATTTCTTGCAATGGTTTTAATATACTAAAAAGTAAAGTAATTTCTTTATCCTAAAAATATAATTTTGTTATCATTTAAGTAATTTCTTAAACAATTATTTGAATTAATATTATATATTTATTGTAGAGGAGAGATCTACTTACGCCAACAGTAAGTTACTCTTCATCATCCATTTTCTTAAAATATAATGGTTATCATAAGTAACTAATCTTGACTATTAGATTTTAAAAAGAAATGAATGTTAGGATGAATAGGAGGACCATTAAACTTGTCTTTGAATAAGTGGATCCCTCTTCTTTCTATATTATATCAGGCTGTAATAAAATAATTAATAGAAACAAATATTTGTCTAGAGTGGTACCTGATTTTTTGGATCAACACTAAGAATCTAAAGTTTCTATCATACATTCATGTTCACATAAATTTTTAAAATTCATAAAATATTAATTCATGGCATGTTCATAAAAAATATATAATAACAATCTAATTTGATTCTATATCCATACTATTAAGTTCAGAAGATTCAAACAACTAGCCGAACAATAGAACACCTTAAGTGGTTTTGATGATTACAAATAAATTAAGTTTAATTAAACAATCTTTTCATAAGTTATGTTATAAGAAGGTACACAGATAGAAGATAACTCATGGGTGCTTAAACGAAGATAAAAAGATCAATCAAGAGACTATAAGATAGCATAAAGAATCATAAAAGATCATTAAAAATGATTTGGTCAAAGCAATAGAAGATATAAAGGCCAGAAGATGTTATCAAAAGAATATATTGTCATTAGAGAATAAAATGACATCATAGTTAGAAGATTGTTATGTGAGAAGATCCAAAGTTATGGAAAATGTCAATAAGAAGCTATAATTAACAAAAGTTGCCATCGCTAGATTAGAAGCTATATGATTGTAGCGTATGAGCAATTTAACACAAGCAATTGGTACTGATAAGAAGGTGCAAAGAATGGAAGAGACACACTACTATTAGATGACTAGATCATTTGATGAACATAAGAGAATTGAGGCACTCTCATCTTAATTAGAGGGTCATGTTTTATTGTTAAGAAAAAATAAGCTTCTTCTCTTTTAAGATCATCATATAAGGTTAAGCTTTTGTCGAAGAAGGGAAATAAATCTACGCAAAAAAATAGCTAAACTAACTCAAACATCTTCAAAAGAAGATTTTGAGTAATCATATTTTTACACTATCTCAAAAACTATATCGTCAAGATACATCATTTGAAGGACAATCTTATGTACTTTAGAAGACAAATTGATTATACATTAAATGAAGTTACGAGTTAATTAGAAAATCATTAAAGGGAGTAAGCAAAGCCAAATTCAATAAAATATTGAAGGAACATTTGCACGGAAGAGTCATGCTCTCATATTCATACTTGTTTGATTGGGAGAGAGTAGAAAAAGAAAGAAGTTTTGGGAAAATGAGCGCAAATAAAAAGAGAGGAGAAAAAGGGAACTAGAAGAACTAGAAAAAGAAGAGAAAAAAGAGAAAAAAAACAAAGAGAAAAAGGAATGGCAAGAGAAAAAAGAGAAGAAGAATGGGAAGTGAGAAAAGAAAAATAAAAATGAGAAAGAGAGCAAAAAGAAAAGGATTGGCAAGAGAGAAAAGAGAAAAGGATGAAAAAAGAAAGAAAGAGAAAAGATGGAAAAAGAAAAAGAGCTGGAGAGAAAAAGAAGGGAAGAAGAGAAGAAACAAAAGGAGAGTGATGCCTTTGAGAGTGTACTTAGTGAAGTATCTACCTCCATCAGGGACTCAGAAGAGCCTATCACAAACCTTGACCTTCAAATCTCTTCTAGTAAAATAGATGAACCTATGAGACATCTTAGGAAAAAGATAACCCCTTCTAAAAATAAAAGAGAGTCATCTAAAAGAAAAATAAATAAAAAAAAGATCTTTGAGTGAAAGTGACACCTTTACCACTTGGTCGAGCACTCGTTCTAGAAGTTATAAATATTTTAAGAGTTTAGAAAAAAGACACATTGCTTTGTTTTGCAAAAAAAAAAAGGATTTTAAGGAGAACATCAAATGAAGAGGGAACTCATTCAAGTGATGATCTCTTCAAAGTCAAAATGATTCTTCGAAGCCATCCTTGTAAGGACACCTAAACACAAAGGTAGAATGTTTTTCAAACAAGATGCAAAATTTTAGGGAAAACTTGTTTTCTCATTGTGGATAATGGATCATGTTTCAATTGTTATAGCACAAGGGTGGTGGAAAAGCTAGCACTTACTATTACTCTTTATCCTTCACCTTATTCTTTGCATGAAGTTAATGATGAAGAAGGTGTAGTAGTAAGAGAATAAATAGATATTAGTTTTTCAATAGAGAATTACCAAGACAAAGTTCTATGTGATGTAGTCCCTATAGAAGCTAGTCACATGTTTTTAGGAAAGCTATGGAAACATGATAGGGAAACTTTGCATAATGGCCTCACTAATAAAATCAGTCTTTCTCATAAGGGGAGAAAAATTAGCTTACTTCGTCTTACCCCTACCGAAGTTATGGAGGATAGAAGGATCATGAAGCTTAAGAAAGAAAGGGATAAAAATGAAAATAAGGTTGTTGGTAGGAAGACCGAGTCTAAGGAAGATCCACCTTTTCCTTCAAAGGAGGTTCTCTACATAGAAAAATCTTTTTTCCAAATCGTACAAAAAGAACGAGTTGAATTTGAGGATGTGCCTATACCATTTGAGCACTTTGATCCACATCCTCAAATCCAACTTGATGAGTGCTCTATTGCATCTAGACTATTTTCGCCTATTATTTGAAAACCTTTGAGGCAAACATCTAGTACAATATGGGAAGGATAGGGAGATGTTGTGTGGAGGCACATGCATGGTAAACCCTTTTCAAACCTCAATGTCAAACTCCATTACCCTATTCCTAAGAAGTTTTCTTACAGACATCTCACTCCCTCTAAAATTACTTGTATGCATATACTTACTACTTTCCTTATTTTCTTTTAGACTTTGCAAAAGAGCAAGAAAGGCCTCAGGATTTGAGGTCAAATATTCTCCAAGGGGGAGGAGATGATGCAATCTCACCTAGCATGCATCATGGCTAGGAGGTTTTAAGGAAGGCATGACATTGATGAAAGCCCATTGAAGATTGGAACCCATAGTCTTCATTATTTTTAGCTTGGGTTAATTAGTCTTAATCCTAATTAAGCCGAAGTCCCACATTTTTTAGAAAAGTGTGTTCAAGCTCTCCCATTGGGCTATATATACTCATCTCCCCTTATTGTAAATCTCACCTTTGAAGTTGAATGAAAATAGTCTTTTTGTGATCACATTCTTAGTAAAAAATCTTGAAGATCCTCTCTCTTATGGAACCTCTCCCTAGTTGGCTTTTATTAAGGATTCTTCCCTTATGGTAAACCTAAACATTTTGGCCTATCTCTCTTTGAGAGTGGCATCCCACCTCTATTTCTTTCCCCCTCCATAATTCATTTCATGGTGCTTGGAACAACGGGGAGAAAGATCAAGGGGAGCAAACTTGGGTTTGCATCAGCATCGACATTCTCTAAGATAGACTTACGTTCAAGGTATCATAAGATTAGGTTAATAGTCAATATGTATGGACATTGTAAGTATGTAGTGATGCCCTTTGGTGTGAGTAATGCTTGAGCACTCTTTATGGATTAGATTAGTCGGATCTTTAGACCTTTCTTTGATAGTTTTGTGGTGGTATTCATAGATGATACCTTGATATACTCAAAGAGACCAAATGAACATAAGAAACACTTAAGGATAATGTTGCAAATTTTAAGGGATCAATGTTTGTTTGCCAAGCCATAAAAATGTGAATTTTTGCTTAATAAGGTGAAGTTTCTAAGGCATACCATTTCTAGGAAGGGTGTAACAGTTAATTCCAGTAAGGTTGATGCAGTGTTAGGGTGGAAGTAACCTAAATTAGTGACTAAAGTGAAGAGTTTTCTAGGATTGACAAGTTACTACAGAAACTTCATAGAGGGGTTCTCTAGACTGGCCTTACCTTTGACGATCCTAACTAAGAAAGGGAAACCCTTTGAGTGGAATGATAAGTGTGAAGAAAGTTTTCAAGAGCTCAAGAAGAGATCAGTTTCATCATCCATCTTGACTATTCCAGATCCTTTAGTGAACTTTGTTGTGTATTGTGATGCATCTAGAAATGGTTTAGGATATGTGTTAATGCTAGAAGGAAAAGTAGTGGGATACATGTCTACGCAACCTAGGACTTATGAAGGGAATTATCCCACCCATGATCTTGAGTTGGCAACGATGGTGTTTGCTTTAAATATTTGGAGGCATTTTTTTTTATGGTGCAATATTTGAAGTTTTTAGTGACCATAAGAGCCTTAAGTATTTTATTTAGACTAATATAATCATTTCATAGTAATAGATTCTTAATCTTTTAAATTCTAATGAATCTTTATTTTAATATTTATTTGACAACCTAATCTTTTCTTAACTGGATGATTATTCAAATATTTGTATTTTGAATTTTTGGATGTTACATAATAACTAAGCTAGTTTAGTCTAGCTAACTAAGATTCCTTCTCCTAAAAAGGTGCCTATAATCAAGGAAAGTGGACCATTGTGTTTGTCGTGCTTTGTGTGTTAGAAAGTGGGGTTCACAAAAAAGAGAACGCTTTTTATAGCGACAATTATTGTTGCAAAATTTTATAAGTCACTGCTAAAATAACTTTTCCTAACGATAAATTTGTCACTGAAGGTCATTGCAATAACTACCGTTGCAAAAATTTTTTCAATAATGTTTGATATCGTTGCCACTAATTATGTTTTAGTAACGAGGATTCTCCGTGTCATTTGACATACTTATCATAAGTACTTTTTGTAACCATCAAATTTTTTTCTATATTTTATTTATCCTAACAACTATTATTGTTGCAAAACATATTCTTTGTCATCAACCAAAGTTGTTGCAATATGACATTTTTTCTTAACAATTAATATAGTTGCATTAAAATATTTTTCTCAACATCTAAAGTTACTGTAATAAAGCCTCTTTTCTAAACTTCATTAATTAACTATCCGCAATATATTTTTATTTTTATAACAAAAATTTCTGCCAAAAGGTATATTTTTTAACAATTTACAATTTTAATAATAATCAGATATTAGTTTTAAAATTTATATTAATGTAAATAATTTAATTAGCTTAACTAGTTTAAATTATGTTACATTAAAATTTTTGTTTAGTTATATATTTTTTTAATCACAAATGATAACTTTAATAAACTAAATATAAAAAAATATAAACTCAACGTATGTAAAATGATTGAATATAATAAATATTGCTTCACTTAATTTAATAGGTAAATTTATTATGTACTATATACAGAGACATTGTCATACATACTTAACAAACTAAAAAGTACTACTACAACATTAGATCTTTCTTTTCTTCTTTAAAAAAATCTTTCTTTTCTCTTTACTTTAAATATCCTTGGTATAGTAGTTGAATCAGCATCAACTACCCTGCAATTTTTAATAATACAAAGTTTTAGTTTAACATTTTTTCTTATGGAATTAACATATAAAAGAAAAATAAATTAAATTAATTAATCAGTATGATTTCCTTAAATATAAAACATTGACGTTCTTAAATGTAAAGGAAAAATTATTTCATCAAGACATATTTAACTATGTAACTGAAGAGTGTCCACTCTATACAAATGTTTAAAGCACCCCAAATTAATTAAAATTCAATATAATAAACAAACTTTTATGATGAAAAGATTACTAATTTGTAAAAATTTTACTAAACTTAATTATTATTTATACTTACTGAATGTGCATGCACTCTAAAAAATATAGATGTCATCATTTTCTCAATTTGCTTTCAATTCTTTCATGAAGTGATTTTTGACATTCTCCAATTAGTGCTACCATTTCCTCCCTTAGCTTATACTCTTCTTTAAGTTGAACCTCAACCTCTTTTAATTTCATTTCCATAGTCTAACGATTTTCTGTATCAGATCTTCTCTTGCTTGGTTGAATTTCAGCACCAAGACCATGACAATATCCTAACCATTCTCCAACAATTGATTGAAAAACTTCATTAACAATTTGGTCTTTATCGGTCTTCACATTTATGCCTCTCAACTTCTCCAAAGTGGCTTCTTGAACCTTGATCTATCAACAATATAAGTAAAATTATAATTATAATTAAATTAAATAATAATAAATTAATTATATTTATAATTTATAATTCACATAAAAAATCATAGATTTACTTCCTTGGATGTTTTATCTATCCATACTGCTTTTTTTGTATGAGTTATTTGGCACAAATCTTGAAAATTAGGCTCCTTTTGAGTTTTCGGAGCTCTCTAAGAAAATATTCAAAAAACAACTCATAATCAAAATAAAATAAACTATGAAATTAGTAATTTACAATAAATATATTTGCAGCTATAGGTTTAACTTATATTTATTCTTAGTATGTGAAATTTAATTTATAAGAAAATAATAAAATTATGTTTCCAAAACTAATAGTCTGAAATTATTTTCTTCCACATGTATGATTTAATAACTTTATTTGACTTATTTAAAATTAAAAGAATAAAATATAATTATAACTTTTACATTTATGGTTAATAAACAATTTAAGCTTATTTAGAATTTAGTATATATATATATATATATATATATGCATAATCCACACATACCTTGAAATTAGGTCTTGAAAAGTAATTTACTAAATACTCTCAATCTTCACCACTCAAGTCTTGAGGTTTATGCTCTAAAGCTATTTCATTTGTTGCATATTGTTTAAAATGTTGGTGGAGTCTACATTGATGGTTCCGATAAAGTCTTTTTGCCGTATTAAGAATAACCTCCTTAGCATGTTCTATATTCTAATCTTCAATGTTAAAATGTCCTACACACAAGAATTAAATTTGAAAGTTAATTTAAAAATATGCTATTACTATAGGGAAAAAAGAAAAATTAAAACTATGAAAAAAAGTATAATTTACCAAAACTTCGGTTACAATTCTATCTTTTACAATATTAGGAATACATTTCCACTTTTCTACATTAAAAGGAGCACCCTTTTGAACTATAACAGAGATTTCCGTAGTAAAATCTAGAGCTTCTAATTCAACTGCTACCATCTTATCAGCTGAATGTTGACAAACAATTTTTCTGCAATACTCTTTCTCTTCTTCCTTTTTTTTTTTTGCAATAATACTTAAACCATTAGTTTTTCTTCTTCCAACTTTTGTTCTTGTATTTGTATATCCTTTTGCGTTTTCCACCAAAATATTATTAGCAAATGACAAACGCAATATATATATATATATATATATATATATATAAGAATTTATGTATAAGAATAAAATTCATAATGTTCTTAATAAATAAGAAAATAGCAATCTAAATTAAAAATTCAAATGAAATAAAAATATAAATAATTCTTTTTTGTTGAGTGATTGTATCATTTGAACAATTTTGAGGTTTTAAATTTGAAACATGACTTGGGAATTCCATAACTAGATACAAAAAATGAAAATGTAAGATAGTGACTAAGTGGTGCAATCCTGCCTAACAAGGAATTAAGCTAGGACCAATAAAGGAGGAGCATGACTTGGATGAAGCTTAAAAGAGATTAGTTTAGTCCATGATCCATTCTTTTGTAAATAATTAGTCTATTTTAGGTTGTATTAGGCGTCTTTAAATCTTAGGAGTTTAATGGTGTAGTTAGTGTTATTTTAGGTCTTGTATTTTGGTGTATAGGCTTATTTTCCATTAGGAGGTGTGTTTAGTCTCTTTTGTTAAGTGTGTTAATTATTTGGGCCTTAGTTAGAGGAGTTGGACATGTGGTATTGATTTCTACACCCCTCATTCCTTCTAACACCCTTCTAATCAACACATGAAGCATGTAGAAGACATGTGAACCCCCCTTGCTCTCCCTTGTTTAGGTGCCACCTCACTTCCTCTCTTCTACAGGGCTTTTCTTGTTGCTTATTATTTAAATTTGAATTTTGGAGATGGCATGTCATCTCCTCCAAAATATAAAATTCAAATTTAGAAGGAACATAGATCATGAAGTTAGTTCCTTGTTTGGATCTAGTTTAATAAATTAAGTGCTAATTGGTTTCTAACAAAACTAAAACTTAATTAATTAAACTAATCCCCCTAACTAAGAGTGTGGACATCCAAGTTTAGTTCTAGGCACATAGATCCATTACTTTCTCTATTATTGAGCTTTCCTCCTCTTGTAAATTCAAAATACTCATTTTGAATGAAAATATCTTTCTCTAAATTTGAGAGTTCTTCTTCTAGAAAGTGTTTATTGTTCTCTTTCCTTAGTGAGAGTCCTTCATGCTATTATCAAGGGTTCTTTCCCTTGTGGCTAGTCTCCTTCTTCATTGACTTATCTCCTTTAACAAGAGTGCCACCAATTCCACTATCATTCCTTGCCTCAACACCTCCATTTTTTCTACCTTAAGGACCTCTATGAGTAAGATCAAGGGAGAGCATCCTCATGGAGCTTCACGCCACTTTGAGGTTGCACCACTAAGTTACACTATAATTCCTTAAAAAAGTTATACTATAGATAAAAAATAACAACATATATATAAATTAATCAAGTGAAACAAGAAATAATTATTTATATTGTGCAGAGAATAACATAACATATTATATAAATGTGAAGTATTTAGCAATATGAAATACATTAACGGTATCTACCAAATGATCCCAAAATTAAAAGTTGCACAAATAAATATTGTAAATATGAAACAATTTAACAAAGAAAAAAAAAATCGTTGCTTAAGTCCATAAAGCTGCCCAACCAAATTAGTTTTCCTATATTATAGGACAATGAATTCTAACAGATTGACATAAATTAACTGAAACACATTCACACAGGCACGGGAACACTGCATATCATATTGTCAAAAGCTTCATCTTGAGCTTCTAAATGTACATATTGCATATCTTTCTTTTATGACTATAATTGGCCAATCATGGAAACTTAGTTTTTCTTATTTCACTTTTTGCTTTTCTTTTTCGGCACAACTTTCAATTTGAAATTAAAAAATAGAAGGATGCATGTTATGCTACGGTTTCATATTTCTGCTGAAAAAGGAAAAAAGAAAAAGGAAAAGAAACGATAAGCATGCATATAAAGGCCGCAACAAAAAAAACTTACAAATGACAAAAATAAAAAGTAATGGATTTATGGGATTATTGCTACCTGCAGAAAAGAAAATGAATACAAAAACATTATTTTCATATATATATATATATATATATATTTATTTTTTTTTTTTTTTTTTTTGTCATGCATGATTGTTGTTGGTTCACGTGGCTAACACAATTGGATTTTACTTCTTGCTAGTAGGCCGTAGAAGGTGTCACTACCTAGTGGTACACATTTGTATACAGCTGAATAAAACAAGTCCTACTGCAATTTCAAGCATAATTAACTTACAAGAAAATGTAACCAATATACTAATGTTGACTTGTTTCTTTTGAGGTATAGGATGCACTGCTTAGCAATATGACAAATATGATACATACTCTTTTTTCATTATTCGTATTTCACGCTATGAAAGTAGTAGGATTAATTGATGCAAGTTATTCAATGAATTTAATTCTAAGGGAATTAGCTTTCTAATTAAGAACTTGAATCAATAATCACTTATTCTTGGGGATGGATATAACTATAAAGCTATAATATAATCTTAATTGCAATGGTGAGTATTGTTAATTACTTTTTGTCATATATAGAAATCTTGACGCAAATTATGTGTAAGCAGAAAGTAAATTGAACTTACCTGTGAAGGTTGAATGAAAGAAAAGTAGCTTGTGCAGTTCTGATTTTAAGAGAAGAGGAAACTTCCGTATAAAAAAAAAAGGGGCGTAGGGTTCTAATTTTGGGAAAAGAGAACTTTTATATGGAGAAAAGGAAAATATTGAATAATTTGGAGCTGTGATTTTGAGAGGAGGAAAAAGTTTGAGAATTTTTTAGTTTTTAAAATAACAAGAGTGTCAAATAAATTTTCCAAGGTAAATTTACCACTCAAGTTGCAACCTTAAAGGAGTGTGTAGACGGTAGGTTGTTGCAACCGTGATATATGTTATGTAGAGTACGTGGAACATGTAAGTTCATGTTTAGTTATTTTCTATTTTTATTTTCTTTTTTTTTTCTTATACCAGAAGACGACGTGCTCATTTTCTATCTTCTGAATATTTGCCAACAATGTCACTCACGAATTTTCGAATTGGAAACAAATATAATCCATTTTTAAAAATTTAATATTAAATAATTAAAACACTTTTTAAAAAAAATATAAAATATGGTATATATTTTAAATATTTACGTTTATTGCATAGTATAATTCTAAATTTTTATTTATTTTTTATTTTTATTTTCTTTTTTCTTTCTTACAAAATCTATATGTTAAAAGATAGTTATATTTGAAGAAAATAAAAATACTTTACTAAATCTATTTATAAAGAAATCATGAAAGATATTGTAATGTTAATATGGTCACTTTGTGAAAATTACATTGAAAAATTCACTTTTCAAAACTCAATACGGTCATTCTGTGAAAAATAGATAAATTACAATAGATAAGTTGAATTAATAACATGTAGATAATCAAATAAATTTAATTGATAAAAATATATAAATATAAACCAATTTTTTGTTAAATTTAATACTAATATAATTAAAAGAATACCTTTTAATAAAATACAAAATATATTATATATTTTAAATATTTATATATATTGCATACAAAAATTCTAAATTTTATTTATTTTATTTTATTTTTTCCCTCTTACAAAAATTGTACGTTAAAAGATAGTTATATTTTTAAAAAAATAAAAATATTTAAATAAATCTATATATAAAAAATTCATGCAAGATATTGTAAAGTTTAATACAATGACTTTGTGAAAATTAAATTGAAAAATTCATTTTTTGAAACTTAAAATGGTCATTTTGTGAAAATTAAAAAAAAAATAAAAAAGTTTAATTAATAAACAAGTAGGTAATCACATAAATTTAATTGATAAAATAGATAAATATAAACCAAATTTTGTTAAATTTAATATTAATATAATTAAGAATGCGTTTTAAAATATATTATGTATCTTAAATATATTTATAAATAATTTATTGCATAGTAAAATTCCAAATTTGATACATTAAAAAATATTACAATAATAAACCTAAAACTAATAAAGTATTTAGCTTTCGACTTCAATGAAAATAAAAAATCGTAATCTAACTAAACAACTTATTAGTCTCCAATAATCTACATATAAAATAAAAATAAATTGAGGCATGTACACAATTCTAGAGAACAATTGTTTTGACAATAGAATGATTGCTAAAATTCAAAAGGCCTGCAATTGAAAAACCAATAGTTGTAATGGAAGCTTAATTGTCATGAACACATGTTATTTATAATATAAAATAAAATTGTATTTAAATGCATTTATGTATTCAATATTTATAATACAATAATAACAAAATTTATTTTTACAATTTTACTAACTATAAAAAATGTAAATGTGATAGAATCCTTATATTTAAATATTAAAATATAAGTTAATTATTCTAACAATAATAATTGTCAAATAATATATGATTAAAAATACCTTCTATGTTGTGCCAAAATCTTCCTCTTCTACATTGTCATCTATCTCATATTCTTCTTAACCATCAACATCGTAATCAATATCTATATCAATATCACCTTCATTATTTGATTTTTGTAAAATTTCTTCTAAGTTAATAATTTCTAAGTCTAATCCACTAAATCCATCACTATCATTCCTGTTTAAAATTTCCTCATCTTGGTCTGCTAGTTGTATTTCTAATTGCTCTCGTGTATCACTCAACTTATTGAGTTGATATGGTTCAAAGTTAATGTCTTCACATAACAATGCAAATATATTTCTTGGCTTGACTTTAATGATAGTATACCAATTTTCCTTATCACTGTGTTCCACATAATAAACCAATCCAGCTTGAGAACCTTAAACAAATGAATCATTCATGTGATACAATCTTGTCGTATCTACACTAATAAATCCATATTCATCTCTCTTAAATCCTTGACTTTGGTTTTGACTTTGAGATGGAGCTTCGAACCAATCGCATTTAAATAATATAATAAAGTTTTTTTCTAGATATTTAATTTCAATGATATTTTTAATAACTCCATAATAATCAACATCTCATGCCAACTCATCTCCTTTCACTATCATACCATTATTTTGAGTTTTTAAGTTTTTCTCAGCATCTTTTCTATGAAATTTAAAGCCATTTTAAGTACTCCAAAATTTGGTTTGCTTGATAATGCTACTAGTTGATTGGTAATTCTTCTATCACATAGTTGTTGCAATCACATTGCCTATAAAAACATATTATTTAAAAATTATGATTTATAAAATAAATATGTTTAAATGTATTTTTATTCTTTATAAATTACCAGTAATTCAATTTAACCTCTTGATCGTTAATAAATTTATTATTATTATTATTATTATTATTATTATCATTATTATTATTTTGTTTTTTTTTCTGAATTTGTTTCGATATTTTTTAGGATCAAAACAAAAAAAATTTTGAAAAGTAAAAAGTAAAAATAACTACAATTCAAAACAAAATATTTCTTAATTTATAACATACCAAAACTATATTCAAGCTAAATAAATATTATCAATTAGTTACATAATTTAATTAATTACCATTAGTGGACATAGCTAGAAGTTAAACATTAACCATAATTCATAATTTTCAAACCATTTAGGAAATTGATCTTTGTGCATCTTGTCCACATTCCGATTATTTTCACTTCTTATGTTACTCATGTTCCCTATAAAACGATAAAAAATATTAAAAAATTATAAATTATAATTAAATTTTTAGTAAGAAGTAACAATGGTTATACTTACTCAATCCAAGGTCTAACTTAAGGAAAAATTTGTAATATGTAAAAATGAGCTTGTTGAATTTTAGAAGAGTTTACAATTTCCAAAAAATAAAGATAACTCAATCAATGGATCACAAGCATCCTTTGAACCCCTTTATGGTAAGGGGAACAATTCTCTCAAATAGAACATGATAATCATGACTTTTAAGTTGTAAAATATGCAATTGACTTACATCTATGCAATGACCTATATGTGAGGCATACGCATTAGGGAACCTAACATCCTTTAATATTTAATCAAACTTTATTTTTTCTGCCTTTGACATTGTGTAACTGTAGGAGGTATTATGTACTTATCTCCATTCTCCATAGGATGAAATGCCTATTTTAGACCCATGCGTTGGAAATTTAATCGAGACTTATCTTTTGCTTTACGTTCAATGTCCAATAATGTCTGAATAATATTTTCACAAATATTTTTTCTCTATGTTTATTACATCTAGATTATGTCTCAGTAATGTCCTCCAATACAGTAATTGAAAAAAAAACTATTTTTCCTCCAATTGTGATTTATCTCTTCATTCTGTTTTCTTTTTCTTGTTGATTTCCCAAATATCATGCAAATTTTCAACGTGTGCTAATACATCTTCTCTTGTCAATGGTTGTGGTGCAAGCCTTACCTCCTTTGTATTATCAAAGAAGCTTTTATTCTTATGCCATGGGTGATCAATAGGTAAAAACCTAAACCTATGATGTTTCATGTAGCAATGATTGCGACCATAGTTCAAATAACAGGAGCATGTTTCTATATTACAACAAGACAAGCTAAAGCTCCTTTAGTACTCCCTCTTGATAACATTTCATAAGCTGGGGAAATATTAATAATCCATAATAAGGGAGCATGTACTGAAAATTTTGTTTTGATGAATCATCATAAGTTTCAATTCCCACATCGCATAATTCTTTTAAGTCATAAATTAATGGTTGAAGATAAACATCAATGTTTATTCCAGGACCTTTTGGACCAGAAATAAGTAATGATAAAATAAAAGTTTGTTGTTTCATTCATAACCAAGGAGGGAGGTTATAAGGAATTAAAACCACAGGTCACACATTATGGCTGGTGCTCATTATGCCAAAAGGGTTGAAGCCATCTAATGCTAGACCAAGTCTCAATCTCATATTACGAGCATCTGAAGATAAAATATTTATGTTGATTGTTAAACTTCTTCCAAGTCGATGAATTTGCGGGATGTCTTAAAATACCACCATCAACTTTTTGTTCTTATGTCACTTTAGTAGTGAATCAAATGAAGTGTATTCGTAAAGAGATTTCATTTGAAAAATATGAATGATCAAAGATAACTTACAGTATTCTTGACAACCAGGATATAGTTTTTGTTAAGCATCTTTCAACAAAGTATAAAATTTTTTAGCTTCCTTATTTGGCTCCTCATTGATATTGGTATTACTAGAGATAGGCTCAAAAAACACATAATCTCTATTGACATTAATTGATTGATACATGTCATTAAGCATAGAATAGGTTTAAGCATCATCACCTCTTCCAAGATCAAGACATGAGACATTATCATCATCTCCAAAAGCATCATCATTGCTAGATGATGCACCACTTAAGCTCTTTCCATGATACTCCCAGTGCTCATAACTTGATTCATATTGCAATAAATCACACATCACATCATCTCTTGTCTTATAATAAAAATTATTACATCTATAACATGGACACCGGATTTGGATTTTGAACATATAAAAAACAAATTGTAAGAAATCATTAATGCCCTTTAAATACTCAGGCAAAGTTCGATCTTTGAATTTTATCCACCCTTTACTTTGCTTATTCATCATCATAGTTCCTAAAATTTTAAATTTAAAAAAAGAAAATTATAAAGTATATAAATAAAAAAAAAGAAAAAGGGATGTACAAATAAATATGAATAACTTTTACCATAAAAAATTGAAAAAACATAAATTAAATTTCATCAAACCAATATAATTTATACACATGATGAAAATTACATGAATAATGTTTAAAAACTTAGTGCATATAGCATTTATATAAGATTTGAACAAAAAATTAGCATTAAGCCTTAAAACCTATAAACATGATCACAACCTCCTCAATCATAATTTAAAAGTTAAAAACAAATGGAAAATAAAATAATATACTATTAGGAATATTATTTTTCCGTACATTATAAATAATGCACATTAGGTTAATAATGCATCCATCTTTTGGAGTTCATTTCCTCTCCTATGGATGGTTCAATTAGGAGAGAGAAAGACACATGAAATGTGTGAGACTATCATGGAAAGAGGAAATTTTATGAAAATTTTAATATGAAAATTTTATGTGTCTTTCTCTCTCCTATAAAAATTTTAATATCTAGTTCTTATATTTTATGAATATATATATATATATATATATATATATATATATATTATACATTCCTTTTTTCCCTTTGAAAAAGGAAATTTGTTTCTGTACCTCATTGGAGGTCGTCTCCACCCCTCCCAGGGCCTCTGCCATAAGAAAATACTATTTCTTACTTCCACAAATGGGTGTTGCTATAATTGTAGTGATAATGTTCGCGATTGTCTTCGGTTGTGACACAGTGGGCTACTGTGTTGTCAAGTGAGTCCAAAAACATCTTCACAAGCGGGAAGTTGTGATACCTCCGCCATCACAGCAAGAGATACAAATGAGAGTGATTTATCGTTACTTCTCTCTACCTTCACCTTTACGGGAGGTCTCATTGTAGTTTCACCCAACAACAACTACTTTAGATAAGTCAGAAGATCAGACCTGTAAATCACTACCTCAGCACCGAAATCCCTAAATAGGGTAACTAGAAACAAATCTTAAGAAGAATGGTAAAAAGGATAACTAGAGACAAATATCAAGAAAAACGATAAAAAAAGTAACTTTGAACCACACTCGGAGACCTCCTTAAAAGGGGGGGAGGGGGCACTTGGCCCCCTCAGGTATCTAATCTCTCACACTCTAGTCTTTATCCTCTTACTTCCTTACTGACTTGGCATCGAAATCCTTTCTGCAAGTACATACATGTCTCCTAGAACTTCAAGATCAAAAGAATAGTCATTCTTAAACTCTGGTAAGAACTGTTTCCTTAATGTAGGAAAATAAATAGAATTAATGATGATAACATATCTTTAATAAACAAATTTTGTTTACAGGAGGAAAGGAGGAAAGAAGCAAGAGAATCTCGAATTTCATTTAACAAAAAGTTAAAGTTCCACCTCAAGATCTGAATTGCATAGAATATGACCATAAATGAAATGCATGAATAAATGGTAAGCAGAGTTGAATTTTGTAGGGTTAATGTGGCATTAGTGAATAGATCTCCTTTTGGATTAAAACAGAGACAGAGCCAAGAAAGTGGCATAGGAGACAACTAAGGATCGATAACCACTTGACCATAGACAAAACTCTTTTACCTTTTCAAACATGCATGTAGTGGCAGGGGCATGACCTCAACCTTTAGCGGTGCAGCGGCAACGGCGTGAGTGAGCAACTGCTGAAGTAGGGGCGTGGCGTCAAAGAGAACGACATTAGAGAGGAACCATAGCAGCGAGAGAGCATAATGGAAAGGGAGGGAACAGAGTAAATTTTCAAAATAGCTTTGAATAAATAAAACCTAGAGCGTGAATACCTAGAGTGGGAATACCTCTCTGATCAGTTCAAATCTTAACAGATTAGATAAATAGTTCTTTGATATGTTAAAATTTTAACAGATTTTTTCTCATCTGTTCCTTACGAAATCAGTTTTAAAACATTCACTTTAGTTAAAAAATATCATCATGATTTTTTTATGAACTTTTTTTCATAACCAATAAGAAAAGTTGTTTTAAAAGTGTTTTTTATAATACTGTACCAAATTGATTGTATTATAAGTTTACATATTGTTTCTTTAGATTAATTGTAATGGATAATGAATTTATCCTTATTCATTTAAATTATATGTATTAGATAATATATCTATCTTGTTATATTTTAAATAATAGTAGTAGATAGTATATTTTGTATAACTACTAGTTTCATGTATACAATTAGGTAGTTATTCTAAAACATAAACCACCCTTAGAAGAATAGTAGTAGGGAAGGAAACAACTTTATCTTGAGATAATAATACATAAAGAAAATAGAAGAGAAACGGGAAAACAAAAAGAAAAGAAAAAAAGTGTTTGATAAATGAGTACGATAAAGGTAAGTAGAATAACTTACTTTCTAAACTTCCATAATATAGATTTTTTGTGTATTTTCTTCTAGATTCTCGATAATTAAATTTCTTTTATACAAATTTAGTTATTGTAACTTGTTTATGTACAATTTGTGATTTATAATTATATTTAATTATATACTTACATGACATATTGTTCATATGATTGATTGATATTTATAAGAAATATGTTGGTGTGATTTTAAAGATTACGACATTGTGTTTAGTAAATTTTTGTGCTTTTGTTTGAAATACCTCTATTTAATATAGGGCTGAAATTGTAGATACCTCCACTAGGATGGGGATCGACATGAGATACCCTTTATTAAGAAATCTACTGTGACAGGATCACATCAACTTGTTTAATGAACAATTTAATTTGAATTACTTATTAAAATTCTAAGGTTATTATTATATTTTTTTTTTATTTCTGACTGTAACCCTTTTCTCACCTGAGTTGTCCCTCACCTCTTTCTCTCTCTCAATGATTGAGATTTGTCACTTGATACTATATATAAGAGTGTATCCAGTGAGAAAAAAAGTTATTGTGAAAGATGAGAGGAATAAATAATAAGGGTAAGATTAAACATAATGACTTAGATTAAAATAACTCACTTAGAGATATTATGTACCTCTTTCACGGTAACTTATCTGCACCAACACTCTCACCCTCAACATCACCCCTACCCTCCACCATCGTCGGTACCACTGCCACCATTGTTGTTGCCACCACCGTTGTCAATGATCACCACTACTATCACAATTGCCACCACGATCGCCATTGCCACCACCACCCCATTGTTGCTACCACTATCACCGATGGTGACAGTTGCGATGGTAGCAATGGGGTTGTGGTGACGACAATAATGGTGATGACAGTGGCAACGACAATAGGGTGGTGGTAATTGTGGTGACTATGACAATGATGGTGACGGCGGCAATGATGGAGTGGTGGTGGCGGTGGTGACTGCCGACACCAATGATGATGTTGAGAGTGGAGGTAGGGATAAGTTAGCTATTTTAATCTGAACCGTTATTTTTAATATCTATTCTTTTTATTTCTCATAAACTTTTTTTCTGACAGGATACGCCCGTATATATGCTTATATAGATTGAAAAATATTAAAATAAAAACTGAACCAGAAGTATAGATGAGATAGATAAACACCAACATCAAGAAACTACCTACAAAACTATACAAAGAGCCAAAAAAAAAAAATTAAAAACAAGCTGTTGGATCAACAAATGCGGATGAAAAAAAAAAGTGTGAGAACCCTTCTCCTATACTACAACCACGGTCAGGTCAAAGTTTTAACCGAGACATTTATATAAAAATCAATAAAAATAGTGTGTCTAAAGATAATTAATTGGATATGATATGTGTTGGAGTCAAAAATTAAAATTTCTAAATAATTGTTAAATTAATAAAGAGATTGGACACAAGTGTTAGTTTCCAAAAATCAGAATATTAATCAAATATATCGAAGAGATATGAAAGATTTGCAAACATTACGATCATAAGCTCAAGAAGACAAGAAGGAAGCCGCTAAATCAACAGATTAAAACTTGCTTCATGTTTATGTAGGGCAGTAATTTATGTGGTGTTATTTAGCTCGAGACAGTGGCATCTCGTGCTTAAAGAAGCAAATGTAGATGACTTAAATTATGAAAAATCTAGAGAAGTTACATTTTTTTTTTCTTACTGGAATACAACTTTTGGGTTACTTTCTTTTTATTGTGTAAAACAGAATACTATAGAATGTGAAAACATTCAAATTTTATATTTTTCTAGTATAGGTCACGTTTGCCATTTATTCCTTGGTTATGTCATGAAAACAAATCCTGAGCACATAGAAAAATGGCAAACGGTGATAGAAACAACGTTTATATTCGAACTCAATTTACATTAATGCAATTTACATTTTTTGTAAGTTTATTATTCAAGCTATTTCATTTCCAGCATCTTTACTTGGTTTCATTTCCAGCATCTTTATTATTCAACCTTTGGCCACTTTTGATGAGAATAAACCTTTAAATTAATTATTTCATTTTTAACTTTAATTTTAAGAGTGTTTTAAGTTTTAAAATTATTTTTCCATTATTTTTAATCGGGAACACTCAAAATCAAGAATACGCTACATTTTCAATTCCTAAATAGTTTAACTTACAAGAATTTCCTTCTATTTCATGCACACATCTATTTACATTATTTTCGAGAACACACTTAGACAAAAATCTATAATACAAATCGATCTTACTCACGAAACACACCAAATCATTTTCTTTAGTTAAATATTATCAATTGTTAGAATAAAAAAATACACAATCATAACTATAAAGTTTGATTTTAAAATAAGTTATTTATGATTTTAAATCAAAATAAAAAATATTAAGTTATTATTTCTGATTTAACAATTATCACCATAAAAAATACACTTTGCCCAATACATATTATTTTATCCTTTTTCAAATTTGCTATTGTTTTTACTTTATGAAATTTCCTTTCACGATCAAGATAGTGTTAAAGAATTCAATATCACTTTTACTATATATCATGCATGTCAATTTCGCTAGCATCATATTTTGTTTTATGTATAAATAGAAGGTTGCATTTATTTGGTTGGTCCCCTTCCACTGTACAAATAGAACACAAGAATATCAGAACTAAAGGAAGTTATAGTAGTAAAAGCCTAGTAGAGATCAAGATGTAAATGTCTATACCACTCAAATTTTAACAGGATTGAGAATTAGTACATGCTGACTGATATTGACCTCTTAGCCTTGCCACTAGTTTTTAACTTGACACAAACAAAGACAAGCATTTTGGTTATCACTTACTCTGTAAGCAAGACTCATTTTTTACTTTCTAATCAAAAGTTAAGGTCTTTCCAAGTTTTCTCACCTTCCTTCTTGACCTCCCATATTTAGTTTAAGGTTTACTTAACTTCGTATTCTCAACTACAATTCAACTCCAGCACCAAATATAGTTTTAGGTCATATAACATTCGGTAACTGTGCGCTTTATAGTTCCTACCTCAAATTACATTCTCGTTGCCGCTGCCCACAAAAAATCACTGCGAATCAATATGCCTCCAACATTTTTATTATTTTTTTTTCTTTCAATGACCTTAAACATTCTGAACCTGTATATTTATCAATTCTTATTTTAGCATATCAATATTTGTTTCTATCCTTATAACAGAAGTACATGAAATAGCAAAGTAACATAATTAATCATTATAGTTTTTTAACTAACTACTGTAAAAATATAAGGAATTGCTTGTTGTTTCCAGCTGTGAAAATTCTTTGGGACAATGTAATCAATGTTGTATATAATTTATGCTTTTAGTGTGCATTACATTTATGATTTACGATTTATGCTTTTACTCCGACTAGGAGTTTGAATTCCTTGTTGTTAACTGTATATTAGTGGTGATGTTTGTTTTGATTCATGTTGTTAATTGTAAATTAGTGGTGATGTTTCTTTTGGTGCATGATATAAGCTATAGTAGTTATGTTTATTTTTTGAATCCCTTTAATTTTCTTATTTCGATGTTGGGTTTAGCATTTTTTTATCATTTTTCTACTACAAAATTGACACTGGAAGATTTAGCGAGTTAGCTGGATTATTACACCTTAGCTTAACTTGACACAAACATAAATGAGAATATCATAGGATTAATAAATCTCTAGATAAGAGTTGTAGACATATGTTCTAGCTTTTAAACTAGATAAGAAACAATTTCATAGGATTAATAAATCTCTAGATATTGATTTTATACTCGACTAAGGTTCTTCGAGACTTATTAGAAAACGAGTAAGGAAATTTTTAAAACATAAAAAATGTTGTGGTAAGCTATGAATGTAATAATCCTACACATATATGTGAGAAAATTAATATATTCAATATTATAAATGATATTTTGTGCATGAGAATATGTGTTTTGGATAATTTATATTGAAGAGATTATTTGTGCTAAGAGTTAAGTTTAAGTTTTTGCTTATCAGTGTGTTAACTCCGAATTGGTTGATCATTTGTGAAGTCTAGACTTTGTATAGCAGTGCTTAAGCCTTTTTTACATAGCCTTATGTTTAGATGTGTGATGTATCTTATAATTATGAGTGTATCCCAACTACGGTTGGAAGTCGAGTCCGATGACATGATTAAATGTGAACATTATGATTATATTGTGGATAATATGACACATGAATATGACAGTCGAAGAATTTTTTGTAAGGATCATCCATTGTATGATACTCTAGACTGTATCTTCTTTGGCATAAAAGAAGATTCACTTTTGTTAGACCTATAATGAGATGGTTGTACCTACATGTTACTAGTATAGAAAAGGGCTACTTCGGGCGTGTACCTGAGAGAGCATGCATAAGCATCATTAGCATGAACAAAATTTATATGTATGTGGATGTATAATTCTAATATGAGTGTGAGATGAATTTATATGTTTATTTGTTGTACTTTAGTTAACTGCTCATTCACTTTATATGTGTCTTAACATGCGTGAGACATATTCTCACCCCCTTCTGCTTGTTGTTACATTTTGTTTGGGTTGAACGCCACTTTGATGAGAGCAAGATCTTCATGATATCTTGGGTGATAAAGCTTTGAATTTTTTTTAATTTTTTCTATTGGGCTGCTCTAATTAGGTCTGACATTAGGCTAGAAAGGATAAATTAATAGTTTTTTTGTCATGTATATGAATCATTTAATGTTTCTATATGCGTTGTATTAATATAGAATCTTGTAAAGATAATTTTTAAAGTCTAACATGTTTACTTATATGTCTATGTTTTGTTATATCATATTTTGGAAAATAAGTGTAGATTGAGTGATGTGAATCCTTTTACCTAAATGTCAAGTTTAGGATTTAAATGAACAAATTTCTATATTATTTTATAATTAAAGAATAAAGTGTTTGGGATTGAAGGGTTTCAAAGCTTTTATGTAACTTTTCTTTTATGTAAGTTAGGTAAGTAATTCACTTCCTACTGTTTAGGTTTGTCATGTTGATTGCGTGATGGATTATGATTGTGTAGAACCTAAAGATCTATATACCCTTCTCTATACTATGGCTTAACTATTTGTACAGTTATTCATGAAGACTTCATCCTAAAACACTTGATTAAATTAACATCGTGCTATTTGGGTCATTTTGTGTTTTCGCAGGTTAGAGATGAAGATTATGTTGAAGAAAAATAATTGTAATTTGAAATCTAATGAATAACCTATTATTATTGGATGTTTTATTTTGATTTTGTAGTTCAGACATAATTACTTGATATTTTTATGCACTAGAATTTTATAAGTTAGTAGACTATTTTGATTATGTAGCTAGGTTAAGCATTTAATGCCATTTTATATATTATAAATATTTAATTTGCATCTTCAATTGTTTATTTTATTTTATTCCTATCACCAAATTTTTATTTTATTTAACTAATGTCATAAAAGAATCTTATTAATATATGTTTTAATTGCTTTAGTTATTGAATAAATATGTTTCTTATTAATAAATGATAAACATGAATAACCATAGACAATAGTTACACATATGTTGCCTGAGGTTAATGAAACTGTGTTGGGTACCAGCATAGGCAACATTTTAGAAACGTTATATAAACTATGTGCAAAAAACCATTGCCTCAAAGTGTAAAATATAAGTGTTGCATATTGTTCATTTTAATGCAACAATTTTTGAAATTATGTGGGCTTTGTGAAAAACCATTGCTTTTGAGACTAGGCCATGCCCACCTAGACCACTGCTGAAAATTTGTTGTCAAACTGTTACCTAAATCTTAGACCAATGTTTTCGGGGTTTAAACCATAGTTTTTTTCGTTTGCTTAAGGTTATTTTTGTTGTAGTGTCTAGATATATAAGTACACTCATGTCCAAAAGATATATTCATGAAGAACTTTCACTCACACTAATAATAAATATTTATGCAGATATATTGAAGGTCTGACCCTTTAAATCCACCATATCCATATTTAATTGCAAGCTTGAGCCTTACAATTCAGCTTCTTGCAGAGTAAGAGATTTTATTTTAAGCATTGCAGCACTATATATATTATTTTGTGCCAACTTTAATTTTATAAAATTGTGTCACCATTTTTTCCATAAAGGAGACGTTAAAGAAAGTAAAAGAAATAGGACTGTCATTCTGTGAGGTGTGAGGTATGAGCAAAAATCATCGCAGGGGATGAATTGAATGCACTAATCAAGATTGAAGGGAAAATAAAAATAAGCATGTGATCTGAGAAGCATATTATCAATTTTAGTATACCACTTCAAAGCATAGAAAAAAAAAATCCTAAATATAGGGACCAAGTACAACTAAGCTAACAAAATCCTATCCCAAATCAAGCTTCCCCTGAAATTATATGAATTCAAACCCAATTGCTCTTACTCATTCTCTATCTCTATTCTCTATTTCTATGCTTTGTTAACAAAGACCTACAAACCATATTGATATATATGATAATAACAAATATTATGATAATTTTTTCTAATCAATTTGTCTAATCCAAATTTATGATAATAACAAATATTAGAAATGAAAAGATATATTTTTCTACTTGAATCTTGCATAAAAGAAAGAAAATAAATATTTGGTCTTCACTTCTACAACCTAAAAAAATCCTAATAAAAAAATCAATAAAATCAAATCTTAAATACAATGTGTAGACCAAGAGAATGCAAGAGAGAACATGTATTTATTAAAGCAAGAGAGAATGCAAACTAAAAAATGTGTAGACAAAGGGAGAGAACATGAACCTATGTAAGAGAAAATGTGTGAAGTTGAGGTTGAGGTCTCGTCTCTTGTGGTAAGCATTTGACTGCCGAGCAAATGAGAATTTGAAATTCTCATTTTTTTATTGAATTTGAAATTTTTCTTGTTTGGTAAAATAAAATGCTTTTGAAAAATGACATCAAGGTTATCAAAATGGAGAGTTTACGTAAACTCATGAGAGTGCATTAAACTGGACTCGTAAAATCGTAAAAGTTTACTTCATTAAAAATATAACTATAAATCACATAAAAATTGAAAGTTTTCAATATATATTAATTTTAAATCCACATAATAAATTTAAATTACTCTAAATAAGTAGAAATTAAAGTTGAAACACTTTAAATGTCAAAACTTTTTTTAGACATAAGAACAAATTATATTCAAAACACTCAAAATTAGAGTCAACATAGAAAAAATATCACCTAAGAAGTTTGTTTATGAGTTTACTCTGAGTTTACTACTTTTCCGATTTTCCTACGATTTAACTCGTCTGGGATTTGTAAACTCGTAAAATCATTTAACTCGTCTGGAACTTGTAAACTCGTACGATTTTACAAGTTAACTCGCGATTTTGATAACAATGAATGACATGATTTCAAGATGTTTATAAATTTCATATCCAAACTCCTGAATTATTTACAAAGTATTTAAAATTCTTTAAAAAAATAATTACTCAGTTTAATTGACTCATCCAAATGCATAGTCAGTATTTATGTTATTGTTGAAACTTCAAAATAGCTGTTTCACATATAAATATTGGCATCTTTTAGGTCATTATAATGTTGATGAGTGTAGATTTAAGGTTCAACTGGAGTTGGGGTCTTGAGATAATTCTCATTCCCTAGTAATCCGAATGTCCTTAATTAGAATAATTGTTGCAAGTTCATCACGATCATAATTTAATATTAACGTTTATCTTCTTCATCGTTCTCAAATTTCTTCTTAGTGCTCCTAGGATGTTAGCTCATGATTGTGTTTCCTCATATGTTGTACTAATCACCTTTTTTATGTGGTGTGAATCACATTTCGCATGCTTCCTTACAAAGCATTCACCATCTGCGCATTAGTAATAGGCCATAGAAATTACAAAAGATCCATGAAAAAAATTTGGAGTACGGCTTATCGAATAAAATTATGGACTTTCGGAGTTCCAGTGAATCAAATGCCGAAACCATCACTTTCACCGGTTTATCAAAATTATGATTAGAACCCTATACAATGCCTTAGATGCAGGTAATTTTTTTATTAGATTTTATCAAGCCCTCTCTAACGTGAAACCCTCTTAAATTACGATTTGTACAACCAAAATCAGCAAGAAGTAAATAGATAGTAGATACCCTCATAAAAACCAGCTAAACTGAGAATATTACGATTCTAATAATTGGTAACCACAATGTTGCAGTAACAAAAGACAATTAATACAATCAGCACAACTCAATATAGTATGTAACACTAGAATTGAGAACTCCTAATAAGAAATACCAAAAGACAATAAAGACCACCTTAACTCACAGAATTAATAATGACAGTTATCAAGACACAACATTCAGCAAGTAAAACTAGCAAAAGTCTATTCAATTTGAGTCTGCACAGCATATAAACCTGCAAAGGATTAAAATTGCCATCCTTGAAGATCAACCCAGACTTCATAATGCACAAAGTCCACCCAAAGTCCACCCAGATAATGATCATAATGCACACCAGTATTGATGATAATCATAATAAAGATGTTGCCCTAACAAATTAAGTTAAGACAATACCATGAAAGTGTAGCCTGTAATGGACAACATTAGCTAAGGCCTCCCTTCAGTAACTCATCGCCCACCATCTTTGGAATGATCTTCAGTTTCTCAAGAGCCCTTCCTCAGATTTGTTATCAAAACCAGCAGTTTGTGGCAGCCAACAAGCAGAATCCTGCCATCGATTGCAGCCAACAAAACACAATCATAGCACACAAAATTAGTACTAAATTTCATCCATATCAGTAACACATCAATCACCATGTTTGGAATTATCTGAATATTGTAAGGAGCCGTGTTAATCTAGTATCAAATCTAAACAAACACTTGTGTTAGCAGATCATACTCCAAAATGGCATGGAAGTCTTTGAATCTACTCTTTAACCATCTCCAAGTCCATAGCAGTGAATCATTTTCTGTTAGCTCATAACTTAAGTCCTTGTTCCTAAATATTTTGTTGTTTCTAGAGTTCTAAATGCTCCACACAACTGTCACCCAAAAAACCATCCACCAAGGTTTTTTCTTATTGTTTCCTATCCAATATTGACGTTGTAGTAAATGTTGCCCTATAGATCCTAGACTAGCAGTCAGAACACGTATCCACTTGTACCATGATTACTAAATCTTTTGTGTAACCCCACATTGAAAGAAAATGTGGTTGGTTTATTTTGTGGCCCTCTGATATTATGAACAAAGTGGTTCTGAATGCTAAATTTGAACTCCTCTTTTGATAAGGTTAAGCTTTGTTGGTAGTCTATCTTTCAAAAGTCTCCATGCGAATGATAGGAATCTAGGAGGTGCCTTAATCCCCCACAACACACAGAAATTTTGTTGTTGCTGGCCATTAGAATATCATGCTTACAAAGCTGCATAGGAAAAAGAAACAATATAAATTCCAGTTGGTTTGGACTCCAAATCCAAGGTATCCTCACCATTCTCTAACACTCTAACCCTATCTATGTGTAAGTTAAACTCATTGACCATGGGCTCCTCTCAACAGAACCATTGCCTACACCATTTAAAGTCCCAAACCCACGTTCCCTCTTCCCAATGCCCAAGAGTTTTTATTGTCCCATCCTTATTGACCACGTTTGAGAACAAACTGAATTTCTTATGCAACACTTCACTTCCCAACCAGTTGTCGATCCATAATTTGAATTTGGATCCATCCCCAACCTTCCATTCTGGAAATTGATCAAACCAGTGCTATTAATTTTTTATGCCACTGCATTTTCTCAAATTTTTCCACCAAATTGACATGTGATTATTGTCTTCTCCTGCCACTAGGCCTTTCCAACCGTTGTATTTGGAGTCGACATTTTTTCCCAAAAAAGACTTTCCTATGACATTAGTAGTCATTTCCACTTTCCTAGAAGAGAATCATTGAACAAAAAGATGTCTTTCATACCCAACCCTCCATTTTCTTTTATTTAACATATAGTTTTACAACTCACCCACACTATCTTGGAACTAGCTCCATCATGATCCCATAGAAATTTCCTTTGAATACTAATGATTTTTCCCTACTTGCACGAACATTTTATAGAACGACAAGTAGAATAGAGGTACCGAAGACATCACTGATTTTATTAGGCATATGTGCCCAGCATGTCATAAGTGTCTATGTTTGCAACTTGACACTTTTCTCTCTAGCTTCCTTATAATAGGATCCATGTTGCCATCTTCCTAGGATTTATTAGAACAACAAGTGGGGTTTGGTGTTATATTCTACACATTTATTAGAAATTTTTACAAATGAAAAAAAAATTATGTACATTAAATTTGAAATGCTTTCAAGTTAAATGACTTCATTTTTTAAAGCTTTTTTTAGATAAAGAAATTTAAATTTATTAGATTTTAATTTTCTTATTTGGTAGAATATTTTTTTTGGTGAATTTTGTAGAATAGTTTACTTCTCAAAAAAATAAAAATTTTAAAAAATTATTTTAATTGAAACAATAATTAATAATTTAAAAATATCAATCAATAATGTTTTTTTATTAGAGTGTTGTTTTTTGTAATGTCAAACTATTTTCAGTTAACATCTATCAATATTTTTTTGGCTAACTGTTAGCCAAATTTTCTTTTCGATCAACATTGGTGAAAACTATTTTATTTAACAAAAACTAAAGTTATTTTTTAGTCGACATTACTCATGAATATTGCTTTACGCCTAAAAATTCCCTTAATTTTGTATTACAACAGTGTGGAATAGCTCGCAATATTGTAGATGGAGTGCTAGTTCTCTGTATATGTCACACGCAACTCTCTAAAACAAGGTGGGATCGACCATGGATCGACCACAATACTGTGGACCTAAATTAACATGTCTTTGGTGCACCTCCCACAATGCTATGGAAAATGCCACATCCATGTGGCTAACATTTGGAGCTCCACATGCCACACTGAATGTTTTCAACATATCTCTCACAATATTGTGGAATATTCTACAATCTTATGGATAAATCACTGAGATGCGATATACATCATACATAACTCCTACAACAAGGTGGGACCAACCACTAGGGTGTGGCCTCCAATCTAGCCATCAATATACCTTCCACAAAATTATGGTATAGGCCACAGTTTGGTATATGATGCTCTAGAACTCCACATGTCATGCTGGGGTACTTTTAGAGCATCTCACACAAGTATGTGAAATAAGCTACTACTACACTAAAGCTTGGTATATCTCACATGCAGCTCCCACAACAAATCCACTTCTAAGCAGACTTTGGGTCCAAATGACAGGTAGCTAGGAGTGAGCCGGGTTTCTTTTTTTTTAATTTAAAAGAGGAAGCAAAAAATGTTAACCAATGTATTATGACTAATGATTTGGAGCTCTGCATCTTTAGACATAACTTCAAGCAATGTTAACCAAATATTTGATTGACATATCTTCAAAAAATGTTAACAAAAATGGGCTAAAAAATAACCTTGGTTAATGTCAATTGAAAACTAATTTTGGATGATATCAATCGAAAAATTTTCAATCAATGTTATGAAAAATAACTATGACCAACTTTAGTAAAAGAAAAGTAAGTTTAAATAATTTTAAATTCTTTCTTTTTTTAATAAATTTTAAATTCTACAATTTCAACTAATCAAATATTTTGAAAAATGACTAAAATTTTAAATTCTTTTAAAATTTCTCATCGAAACAATTTATTTTGTGACAAAGCATTTGATATTCTCAAATAAAATGAATTCATGAATTCTGCTCTTTAAATTCTATATCAAAACACAATGTTAGTGTTTCTTATTTAAATTTCATTAATATAAAAGTGTAATTATTAATATGGTTTGTAAAGCAAGTTAAAAATTATTTACAAGAAATGTTCATGTTAGCTGGAAAAAAATAGTAGCTAATTTATCGGTAATAGTTAAAATAATTGGCTACAAAAATGCTAAAATATTGGTCATAAAATGAAACAAGTAGTTAATTAGATAAAAAAATTAATTATATTTAATTCCTAGCTAATTTTTAAAATTTGTAGTTATTCTCTTCTTAATTTATATTAAAATATTAATTATTTTTATTTCTTTCTAGATATATATGTAGAACATTTCATAGTTTTAATTGGTAGAATAATGTGTATTATTTACTGAAATAAAATTTAAAACATTTCAGAATAAAAAAGTTAATTGCTTATAATATTAATAATACAAAGTGTATAGTGATGTGTTACAAAAGGCACCAATTTAAAATATTAAATTGTATATATGTTTGAATGATTGAATAAAAGACTCATTATAGCATTTCATCTTAGTAAAATGTCTTGAGATTTTCTTTTTAAAGAGTCTCTTCCTCAATTTTTATCAAAGAATCTTATCACTATAAGATCCTATGGAAATTGGAACCATAACTTGTCCATTGACTACCATCTCCCCTTGCTCATTGAGTCATTGCAATTTGTAAGGTTTGGGATGGGGCATGGTAGTCAAGACTAGCTTTTCAACCAACCTAGAGCTACAACAGTTACAACAGGAGCCACTATCAACAAGGAGAGAACATACTTTGTCATTTACTTTACATCTTGTATGGAAGATGTTCTCTCTTTGTGACTGACCAAGCTCTAAAGGTTGGCTTCCAAGAAGCCTTTGAACTATAAGGAGGTCCCCCTCATAAGGAAAAGCTTCCTGACACTCTTGTTCAAAAGTATGTCCCCCTTCTTCCTCACTCTCACTAGAGGAGAAAGATGAGCTATTCTCACTACAAATGTCTTGTCCCCTCATGATTATGGTTTTCTTGTTAGGGCATTGAGAGACAATGTGGCCTCTCCCAAGACATTTGAAGCATTTGATACTACTTTTCCTCTCAGTAGGCTTAGTAGTAGGGGGTTTTCTCTCTACATGAGGTGCTTTTGTATCTTGAAAAAGCTTGGGTTCCTCTTTGGGAAAACCCTTGAAAGAGTTTCCCTTAAGTTGGTCTCTCTTTGAGTAATAGGGAGAATTTTTTTTAAAGCTTTTTCTCTTGAGTTGATTCTCAGCTCTTACACAAAGTTCTACCAATTCATCAAGGTTTGAGTATGAAAAAAGCTCTACCTTATCTCTAATGTCAGAGCTTAATCCACACAAAAACCTAGCAAGGGTGGCATTGGGTTCCTCAATGATATTGGCCCTTAGTATGAGAAGTTTCATCTTTTGTCTATACTCCTCAATACTTAGGTTATGTTGCCTAAGTCTTTGGAGCCTATCCAAAAGATCCCTCTCATAATATGAAGGAAAGTGCCTTCTTTGCAAACAAGTTTTTAAATCATTCCAGTAGCGAATGTCAGGCATTTGTTTACGGGCCCTATCCTTAACTAACTCATCCCACCAATGAAAAGCAAACCCTGAAAACTAAGGGAGGCCAAAGGTACTTTCCTTTCTTCCCTAATTTCATAGCATCAAAAGAGTTGTTCCACTTTGACTTCCCAATCTAGGTAAGTCTCAACATCTTCCCTACCATGAAAATGGGGTAGGTCTACCTTTGGTTCCCTAGCATGATTTATGTTCTCTTGAGGAGAATGATGATTGTATGATGAATGCGAGTGATGCTTATGTTGATTTCTATAGTATTCTTCTTCACTAGAGCTAAAATTCCTAGATGGGGATCTTATGAGAATTCCTTTATTTTTTCTATCACTCTCCTTCCCATCTCTTCTCTTACTCTCTTCTCCTCTCCTTCTCTCTTCTTCCTATTTTTCTCTTTTTCTTTCTAGTTCTTTCCTTCTTCTCCCTTCTTCATCCTCTCTTCTCTCTCTTTGCCTTCTCTCTTCTCGCTCTTTTTTCTCTTTTCTCATTTCCAACATCTCTTTTTTTAACTCTTCCTTCTCTTTTTGTTTTTCCTTTTCTTTTATTTCTTTTTTTGCTCTCTTTTTCTTCTCTCCTTTCTTGTTCTTTAGCCATCCATTCCCTAAATTCTAAGTTAAGATTTTCAAAAGTGTCTCCCTTAGAAAATTTTCTTTGGTTGACACTCTTACTTGATGAACAACTATGTGCACTAGAATGTGTGTGGGAAGTCATGGTGCTTGGATACTAAAAACTAAAGGGTAGGCCAAAAAAATATTTTTTTTCAAGCAACACTCCTCTCTTCTTTTTTTTTCTCACCTAAGGTGGCTTGATGAGTCTTTGGAACTCTTAACCTCTACACATTTTTTCAACATAACATAAAATAAAATAAAAGTGTAAGAATATAAAAGAGAAAGGGCTCTAATCGTGCTCCTAAGGTGTTGAAGGAAGTGTACCACTTCTCCCTTCTTCACTTAATTAACGAGGAACTACGCTAAAATTAACCAAAATTATTACAAACCAATAGAGGGCCTTAAGGGCACTCAAACTCCCAATCTAAAATTAAGTATACATAATACAAAGAATAAAAAAAATAAAACAAAGTCTTCACTCCAAGCTTTTTGGTGTTTGTCTCCTTTTGATCAAGCCCCTTTGAGTTGCATCAACCCACCCCAAGAATGCTACCCTTATTTCCTCTTGTTTGGTCTTGCCAAAATTTTATATATGGAACCTTTCCCAAGCTTTCCTTACCAAGGCCGAATACAACACAAGACAACAAACAAAGGTGAATAACAAAACATGGTTCACAAATCCAAGTGGATAGATTAAACAATGACAAACTCAAAGAAGTAAAGAAGACAAGCAAGAAAACATAAGGCTCACAAAGGAAGGTAGCACACAAATAACTTTCCTAGATTAGCTCTAAGAGTAGAGATGAAAAAAGACTCAAACAAAAAAATGAAACAAATAGTTGCACACTTAATTAAATTTAAGTGACCAAAAACTAAAAAGCTTACTCAAGTAATTTTTTTTTGAATCACAATTGGTTCCTCATATCAAATGTTTCTACTATTAGGTACACAACTTCAAATTTGTCTTTCTTTTGAGTTCTTTATCTTCTTTTTTTTTAACTTGAACTTTTTCTATTTTTTTTTAAAACTTTTTCTAATGATTTTGTTGCACCTAATAGCTTGTTGAATTGAAATTTTAATGAGGATGCGTGAAATAATAACGCTTGAGTGAATAAGCATAAAGTAAGGTCACACAATTTTCAAGCAATGCATGCAACTAAAGGCAAAACAACTTAGTAGTTCCAAATACCACTGAACTAATGGTAAGGAATGATTTAGGGCTGATTTTGAAGTAAATTGATTGCTCAAATTACTAACACAATTCACCCAAGCTAAAATTCCATAAAGAGGCACCAATAGTGAAGGTAAACCAAGTGGAAAGCTACTAATAATTCAACATAAAACAAGAAACATATAAAGATTGAATTGAGCAAATATTTAAGAACAACAAAGAAATTAATATGCTTGAACTAAAAGCATAAAAGACTTAAGAGAATCAACAAGAGGTTCACCTCTTAGGAGCTCAATTCAAAATGTTTTTGAAGGTTTTTTTGTAAAAATTTTAAGAGGCTAAAACCTATGGAATTTAAATGAGACAAAATAGGAAACTAACATGACTAGTATTTGAAAAAACACAAGATTAAGAAAAATAACACACCTAAAAATAGAGCAAAAATTTCAGCAAGATACGCAAAACAAAAGGCACAATAAAGTGGCCAAAGTTGATCACCACAATGGTGTGGAAAAATCCTTAACCATGTGGGTTTAATGGTCACAACTTCTTAGGCAGACTTTAACATAAAAAACCAAGGGAAAATTATGCAACTTGAACACGAAAATAAGATGCAAAGAAATGGACAAATAAAATCGCATCAAATTAAATGGAACATAGGCGCGTAGATAGAAAACAAAAGTGCATATAATAGCAAGAATAAAACGTTATACTACTAGACAATAAAGGAAATAGAGATGATAAAAAATGAAGGACTTTAAAATAAAGAGATAAAAGAGATAAACAGCAAAGCAAAAAAAAATTGAGAAAGAATGTGACCTTTAGAAAGTGGCTCTAGATACCACTTGATGTGGTCTTTGATGATCACGTGCCCAAAGGATCCTTTCTAAGGTCACTTGGAAGGGAAATGGATTTATGGAGAGGAAAGAAATGGGTTGAGGCGCCACAAATACTAGGTTTGATAAGCCAAAGGGGAGAGACCACAAGGGAGGGGTTCCTTGATAACTCTTAGAAGCTTTCACAAAGGAGAAAAGGGGACACTCAAAGGTAAGAACCTCACAACCAATATGGTCTCTATGATTAAATTCAAGTGTAAAAAATACAAGTGAGGGGAGGAGCTCCTATTTATAGAGGTAGCTAACCTCTTAAACAAGATAACCAAAAAAAGAAGGGCTAGGATTAAAAGGAGAGATCTAAGGGAGGAGGATTGAGAAACAATTCCCTCGTTGAATCATCAAACTTGGTGCCCAAGTTTCTCAAACCAAGGGCCAAGATTCCTTCTTATTAGCTTAGGGGGTTTATGTAGAAAAAGAGGGATGTAGATATCAAGGCTACCCCTTATTTCCTTCATAAAGACCCAAAAAGTTAAATCCACCCTCTAAATTCCTAAGACACTTCCTAAAATAAAAAATGGACTAAATACATGTCCCAAATTAAATTCCTAATGCTCCTCAAAATTAAAATAAAGGAAAATTACACTTTATTAACCAAAATCCCTAGCCTAATATCTTCACTCTCCACAGGAGGTGAAGTCTTTCTTTGTCTGCAAGGGCTAGGTCTTCTTCAATCCTTCTAGTCATGGCCCTAGTGATAGGTCATTGGCTAGGCATGGTCACATCAAGTTTAGGGACCTAAATTTAAGTGTGTCATTAAATGTCTTAAGTATGAGATTGTATAGGCTGGAGATAGGTAGTGACTTGAGAGAGTTAATTAAGAAGGAACAACTTTTAAACCAAGACTTATAGTCTCCAGTGAACCAGGAAGGTTATACCTTGTCTGCTGATGATTTAGTGATGTTCAAGGATAGAATCATGGTTCCTAAGAAGGGAAATCTTAGAGAGAAAATTCTAGAAGAAGGTCATAAGGGTAAGTTCACCATACATCCAGGGATAACTAAGATGTATCAGGATTTGAAGAAGATGTATTGGTGGCTAGGGATGAAGAAGGATGTGGCTAGTTTTGTGACTAGGTGTTTAGTGTGTCAAAAGGTTAAGATAGAACACCAGAAGCCTTCAGGGTTGTTGAGACCCTTGGAAATTCCTGAGTGGAAGTGGGAAAATATCTCCATGGACTTTGTAATGGGGTTGCCTAAGACCCGCCTAGGTCTTGACGCCATATGGGTAATTGTGGATAGGTTAACCAAGTTGGCTCACTTCTTGCCAATTAAGGCAACTTACAGTCTGAGCAAGTTAGCGGACCTATACATCAAAGAGATAGTTAAACTTCATGGCATACCCACCTCTATAGTATCAGATAGAGATCCTAGATTTACTTCCAGATTTTGGAGGGCATTCCAGCAAGCTTTTAGCTCAAAGTGGTGTTTTAGCACAACGTACCACCCTTAAACCGACTGTCAATCAAAGAGGACCATTCAGACCTTTGAGGATATGCTTAGGGTGTGTGCCTTAGATGAAGGTGGGAGTTGGGAGAGATTTTTACCCCTTATAGAGTTTGCATATAACAATAGTTATCATGCTAGCATAGGTATGGCACCTTATGAAGCTCTTTATGGAAGAAAGTGTAGATCCCCTTTATGTTGGTGTGAGGTAGGTGAGAAGACTCTAATAGGACCAGATTTAATGCAAGAAAGAGGATGCACACTGCTCAAAGTAGACAAAAGAATTATGCCGACAATAAGAGGAAACCTTTAGAATTCTGAGAAGGTGGGCATGTATTTTTTAGAGTCACTCCTAAGACTGGGGTAGGGAGGTCAATGAAGGTCACAAAACTAGGCCGTTGTTTCATTGGTCCTTTCCAAATTCTAAAAAGTGTTGGCCCTGTTGCTTACCAACTGGCTCTACCACCTCGATTGTCAAACCTCCATGATGTCTTCCATGTTTCTCAATTCCGGAAGTACGTACAAGATGTCTCACATATTCCAACTCCTGAGTCAATACAACTAAAAAGTAATTTGACTTTTAAGCCCAAGCTTATTCAAATCCTCGACAAAAGCACTAAAACTCTGAGGAACAAGATAATCCCATTGGTGAAGGTGATTTGGGAGGGATTGACTCCAGAAGAGGCTACATAGGAACTTGAGGATGATGTTAGACAACAATATTCGTATCTCTTCGATTGAGGTATACTACCTTTATATGTGGATTTATGTGTTATATGTTAATTTTATTAGTGACATTAATTTCGAGGACGAAATTCTCTGAGTAGGGAGAGAATGTAACATTCCAAAATTTAAAATACAAATATTCGAATAAACATTCAGTTAAGAGAAGATAGATTAAGTTGTTAAAAAAACAAATAAAAAGATTTTATATTACTTTGAATAACAAATTCAAGTCCTTTAAAATAGAAATAAGATAAAATAAATAAAAAGATTTTATATCACTTTAAACAACAAATTCAGATAATATTCCCTTTAAAATAGGAATAAGATAAAAATAATTAAATATTTGATACTATTTTGCATTTAATCTGGTAAAATCAATCTTTTATAGAAGATATAGAGAGGGAAAAACCAACCCTAAAATACTATAAATAGGGTTAACTAGTTTCCTAAGAATATCATAGGTTAGTTGATTATTCTAGGGTTGAGAAAGAGGGAGATAAGAGCAGAAGAATTAAAGTGGTGGGATCTCGCGTCAAGAGGTGAGTAAAAATTTTCTTTAAACCCCTCCATGGTATGTTTTAAAGAAATACAATTTTTATGGTTTTTCATGAAAAGAAAGAATTTAAAAATACTAATAGAACAACTATTTTGCTATTCATCATTCATGAATTTTAACATAATTTTAAGTGTGCAAATTATAGGAATTATGTATACTATTTTGACTCTTGTGACCGAATAGAATTCATGCTGCTATTACGCATATTATTTTATAACTAGAATTCAATTTGATTTTATCAATTTGATTTCACCACATTAACGTACACATATATGATGCCTAGAAAGAAAGCTTTTACAGTTACTAACTCGGGTAATGGCTGAAAACGAAACTCAACTTTGCCTTCTTTTTGCGTACTCAAATTCAAAGTTTCATCTAATTATTATTATTTTTCTATGGTTATTACTTAATTATGTGAAAAGTTAACTCATTTGTTATTATGCTATATTAAGGTATTTAGGTCACAATGACAATTGGTGCATGAGAATTCTCAATATTTAATTGAGAATTTTTTGAGACATCTTCCTTTAACATGGAGATAAAACTTGAGATACATTCATCCGGGATGGATATATAAGATACCTCCATTTAATTTGGGAAAGAGATTTTAGATACCTCCATCTGGGATGGAGAAGAGATTCTGGACACCTCCATAATAGCGTGGGGAAGGCAGTGGGATGCCATTGTATGGAATATGAGTTCATAAACCCTTTCGATGAATCTATTAAAAACCTTGGTTCTGGGAACCATAGAGTGAGAGCGAGTGATCTTGAGCATCACTACTTTTCGCAGCGATTGTGTTATGAGGGTGTTATTTAAAATACACTTCTCTTTTTGTGTTCGTAAATTATTCATATTAGACATTATTTGAAATAAATCATTTTGTTTAATAAAAAGAAACCTCCTTTATTTGCGGATACCATGGTTGTTTTTCCGGATTCTGCACTGGCTGGGAACAATGCTATTTGCAAACCTATTTTAAAAACTGTTTTATTCACTGAGATTTTCATCTCATTTTAAAAGTGTTGTTTTCAGAATCAGAATAGGAGGAAGCTGTGAAGGGTAAAGAGGCATAAAGACTTAGCCTGTAGTTTAGATATTCCTTCTAATAATGTTGCTATTATAATTTAGAAGAATTTTCCTTTTTATGAACGTTGTTATTACATTTATCCTTTTTATTATTTTGAGATTTTATTTCTATTTATAATAATTACTTAATTATTATACCTTGGGTGTTATTGTAACGGGGGACGTTACATTAATGTAATGTTCATCGTTACAACAATAACCCATAATAAAAATAGTGAGAAATTTAAAGAAAATAATAAATTCTGTATTTAAATACATTATTCTTACATAATAAGCAAAATATAACCCTCAAATTTGGGTCTCTAGAAAACAAAAACAATTACAAAGACATTATATTCTAAAATCGTTACAAACAAATACTACAAAAAAACTTTTTATTAATAACAAACTAGGTCTTCAAGCCTCCTTCAATTTCCAAAACTTCTCCCTGAGGCTCTGAAAATAACACTTTTAATGAGATAATAATCTTAGTGAATAAAAAAAGTTCGCAATTAGTGTTGTTCTTAGCCGGTGCGGAATCTGGAAAAACAACCATGGTACCCGCAAAAAGATGTTTTTAACAATAAAATATAGTTTGTTTCAAATAATTAATTTCTAATATGAATGAATTAATAAACACAAAATAGAATGGTGTTTCATTAACATCCTCATGATGCACACAATCGATAGTGATACTTAAGATCACTCACTCTCACTTTACCGTTCCCAGAACCAAGGTTTTTCGTAGATTCTTCAAAAAGACCTATGAGCTCGTATTCCATACAATGGCGTCCCATTGCCTTCCCCATGCTATTACGGAGGTATCCAGAATTGCTTCTCCATCCCGGAAAGAGGTATCTAAAATCTCTTCCCCGTATTAAACGGAGGTATCTCATACATTCATCCTAGATGAATGTATCTCAAATTTCACCCACATTCCAAATGGAGGTATATCAAACAATTATTAAAACAATTTTCAAACACCGAAAACAACTTTTAAATTCATACCATGGAGGGTTAAACGAGGTGTTTTACTCACCTCTTGAAGCGAGATCTCACCACTTTAATTCTGCTTCTATGTCCCTCTTTCTCAACCCTAGAAGAATCAACTAATCTATGATATTCTGAGGGAACTAGTTAACCTTATATATATTAGTTTAGGGTTGGTTTTACCCTTTCTATATTTTTCTATAAAAGATTGATTTTTCCATATTAAATTCAAAATAGTATATTTGTTTTATCTTATTTCTATTTTAAAGAGAATATTATCTAAATCTTGTTATTCAAAGTGATATAAAATCTTTTATTTGTTTTATCTTATTTCTATTTTAAAGGAAATATTATCTTAATCTTGTTTATTTAAAATTTCTGACCGTTTAATCTTTTAATTAATTTTTTTTAACAACTTAATCTATCTTCTCTTAACTGAATTATTATTCGAATATTTGTATTTTAAATTTTATAATGTTACATTAGTAGTATGTTTTTTTCATCTGCAGAGGAACTCCATATCTGACAAGTTATAATAATCTAACTTTTTGTTTAATTCACACTATATTTCCTCTACTAGAAAATTGGGTCATTGTAGGTTATTTTATACAGAGTAAGAAAAAAAATTAACAATTTAACAAAATTAACCTTAATATTAATAATATATTAAAAAATAAAATAACATTCTTAATAATATTATAAAAATAAAATGAATATTAATTAATATCAAAATTAAATTTTGTTGGATACTTTTTTTCACGTGTAAAATGCGTTGGACAAATGGAGTATGTTTTTCTTGATGGTGGCCTTTGTTGGAGAATTTATTTTTTAGGAAGCTCTAACATGAATGATTATAATTAATAAGGCACCTTTAAAATCAAATTATTAAATTTCACGAATACTCAGTAATTTTTATTTTAATACTCGAACTATAGTTTTAGAATTAAATAATCTATATTCATCTTAGAAAAATAATGTATTGTTTACTTTTTTCCCTTAAAAAATTATTTTATGTTTTGAAGATTTTTTATTTTAGTCTTGTTGTTAAAAAAATAGGTTTAGTCTCTATAGTCAAGCATTAGTACCAATTAATTGTCTTCCGACAATTATATTTTTAATTTCTCATATGTTTAAAATAAATTTAAGATCAACTAAGATTATAAGTGTTTAAAAATATAGCTTGTGTTAAAAATTAAATATTAGACTATTTCATCCCAATCTCTAACGATATCATAGGTCATTAAACAGTTAAAATAGTCGTTATATCTCAATTAACACTATTGATCAAAAGTAACGATTAAAACCAAATACAAATATCTTTAAAGAATCAAAATAAAAAATTATTTTCAGAAACCAAAGGATTATTTAAGCCTTTATCCGTAATAGTTCTCATTTATTTTTCTATTTAACAAAAAAATTATAAGTTTTCTTTTTTTTTTACTGCAAAACATATTATAGTTTTTAATAATTAAATAATATTGTTCATACCCAGTTAACCTTAAGTAGGAAATCAATAAAAAAATACTTTTGTTGAAAATCATGCTCATAAAGACGTATTCAGAATTATATATTATGAAGATTTATTAATATGACTTTTAGCAAAATACTTTTACTTTTTCTTAATTGAGAATTGTTTATTATATTCACATTTTTTTTAAACAATATGTTTTTTAAATTAAAAATTTCAAAATGATAAATAACATGAGATATTTGATAAAAAAAAACACGTATATTAGGAGTTTGGATAAGGTCACCGAATTCCCTATATATATTAATCTGCTTATCACAACCCTTCACCATCCCTTAATCTCAATAAAGCTTTTACAAAAATTAAGTTTGCAAATTTAATCGTTTTAGCTCTATTATGTGTAAGCTATTTTCATTTTGATATTTACTTGATTATTCCTATAATAAACTTTTTTTTATGATTCCTAACAAACTTCTTCCTTCATTTTACATGCTTAGAACATAAATTTCTATCTATCTACACCCATTATCTCCTAAAAAACGATTGACTTTTATCACTAGAATGATGAAAGTATAAAGTAGGTTTTGAATTATACTGTACTAGACACAAATTATAGTATGCCAATTAAATAATATTAAATTGATAGAATGAGAATGAATGTGTACCTGAATTGGCATTCATGTCCATGAGCACTATTGAACAGAACTCTAGGAGGTTCTTGTGGTTACCTTCTGAGGGGTTATTGTAGAGAACAATTCTGATGTGTAAATTTGCTTAATGGGATGGCAAATTTATAACCCCCCAGGGTAGTCAGGGACCTCTCTTAATTGGGTTTTTTTATCTGATTGACCTAACCCATCACAGAGTCAATCTCACTGTAATCCCACTTAAAATAACCATATTGATATTTTAAAATATTGTCGGTTAATAATAATTAGATATTGAGTGATACTAATCCACAATATTTTCTAACATAGAAGCCATCATATACAAAACTCTTATGAATCATATAATTGTCTAAACAGTTTGTACTATTATGGTTTAAGCTTGTGATTAAAGAGTTTTTGTTCTCAATTTGGCTAACACATAATTCTCTTTTCCTAATCTAACTCGGTGTATAGGATACACATAATTGTTTCTCTTAAGCAATAATTTGTTGAAGTTTTTAAGTTGTCAAATTATATTCAAAGAGAAATAGAAAGAAAGACACTTATGCACGGTCACTGTAAAGAGTTTTACATTAATATTCAATCACATTTTTTTATATATAGTAAGTTTATTAATTTTACCAATTACATTTTAAAATTCATATAAATAAAATATCGTAATTTAACGCAAATATAAAACTCTTTTAAACTTTTAGTAAATATATAGGTGTTAAAATTATATATATATATATATATATATATATATATATATATATATATATATCATTTGAAAAATGTGTCTAGTTAGGTTTTAATCACTTAAAAAAATTTCATTGGCTCCTTAACTTTCTTAAAGCATTTAGTTATGTAAAAACGATGAAAGCAGTTACATGACTTGTGGTGTCATATGGAAGTATGATAGCATAGTTGTATAAAATTCTCTTTTTTTTTTTTTTTTTTTTCTAAAACTCCTTGATGTAACAAATCTAAGAACGATAATATCAACAAAAATATTAACGTAATTAGAGTGAGGGAGAAGTTAACATATTTTTAAAATTTTTAAGATGAAACTAATATTTTCTTTTCGAAGAAACAAAAACATACTCGTATTGGCATTTAACTGCAATAATTTTTGCAGCTTACTGTCAGAGTATCTGAAGCGTCACAATCTGCTGAAGATTATTGGCATTCAGTTTGGCCAAACACACCATTGCCCAAGCCTCTTTCAGATCTATTGCTGTCTGGTTAGTTTAATTGCACCAATTATTTTAGCTCTTATAATGATTTTGTGTTTTTTCTTTCAATTCTTGAATGGAAGATTTATCAACCCCCTGCGAATAAAAATTATAAACCCTTACATATTGTTTGTTTTTGGTGTTTTTGGCTTTTATTTTGAAAGAAAAGGGAAAACAGTATAATAAAATTATGTGTGGTTACGATTTAAAAAAAATGTTTTGAAAACATTTTTAAAGAATAGTTAAAAATAAAAAAAAATTATTATTAAAGAATAGTTAAAAACAGAAAAAAAATTATTTTCAGTAGTTTCAAAAAATTAAACTTATGTACAGACTTAATTAAAATATTTTAATCGTAACAAAAATTATATATAAATTTATTGTAAATTATATATAACTATTTAATAATATTTTTATAAAAATTGATTAAATTCAGTAATATTATTTTTTGAAATAAAAAATTGTCAAATGTTCCTTAATTTTAAAATCTTGAAAATGAAAACAATTTTTTTAAAAAAAATAAAAAATATTTTCTCAACACCTATGACTACCTTGCGGATAAATCGTACAATCACCACGCTAAAATATTTTAAGTAGCTTTCTTACATCATAGACGGGGATCATAGGTTGCAGAGTTCGAAATCAATCATGTTAATATAGTTATCATGATTTTATACGTTTCAAAAAGTACATATTTAAGTCTATTTTGGAAACACTATAAGAATTTTTTAAATTAATGAAAAATCAAGTAGTTAATTTGTCGTTAATCTCTATTAAAAATTTAACTACAATTTAGCTAAAAAATAATATAATAGTACAGAATAAGTAGCTAATTAATGTATAAAAATAAGCTTAATTAATTTATAATTATTTTAAAAATTAGTCATTCTCTAGCTAATTTTTACTAATAAATTGAGTTTTAACTAACAAAATGATATTAGTATTTAATGCATAGTCATTCTCTAGTTAATTAACTTTAAAATATCTGCTAAATTTTTTGTTGCTAAATTTGTAGCAATCGGGAAAATTCTTGTAGAGGAACACTATAGAATTTAGGTTAAATCTAAGTCAATCTTAAAAACTTAACTTAGAAAGTAAGGACTTTAATTTGGTTGTATGATTAATCATTGAAAATATTTAACACATCTCCTTTTATAGTGATGACCAAATATAAGTCTACAATTTATAAGATTCATTCACTAGAAAAGTAAACTTACTTTTGATCTTTACATTCGTTTTTTTAAAACTAAAGGGTTGACTTAAGTAACTAACAACATTTAGGTTATAAAAAAATAGAAAGTAAGAATAAAAGACGATCTCTTATAGCTGGTCTTTGAATAAGTAGATCTCTAATTATGTCATAAACCAAAAATATTTAACAATATTTTTATGAAGTGTTACGAAAAATATTATTAAAGATTACACAGTGTTTTATTCTAGGATGTAATCCCTTTTAACAATTTGTTAAAAATAAAGAATACTAAATGTTCAGAAGATTAGAATTTAAAATTACAAATGTATCAAAAGCTTTTTTTATCAGAAAATGATAGTTATTAATATATTAGTTTTATTAATGAAATGAGTCAAATCTACCACATCTTCCTCTTACCTTCTTCTTACATGTAGGCATTGTCATAAGAGAAAAGCATTTGTAGCTTTATTTATTTTCAGTCAATATTTAGTTAGGAATTTTTATGTATTTACTTTTTAATTATGTAACTATTCTTAATTATACAATTTTTAATTGAGTTTAATTGTTATACACTGTCATGACTTCTAAAGTAGTAATGAGTAAAGTCAACACAGTATATACCAATTAAACTCTTTTTAATTATGTCAATTTTCTCAATTATATCAATAACTTTTTTTAAACTATTCACATGCAAGTATGTTTATAATTGTGCAGATGGTAAAACCGATATATTAATATCGAAGAAGAAAAGCAATATTGGACTGCATTTTTTGAACATGACATTCATTCTAACAAGAAAATGCCCTTGGGCCTCCACAAGCCTTCTAATATTCAACCTTCCTCTATCAGAGCAACAAGTCAACCTTTAGGAGGAAGAATATGGGGCAGCAATAATCGATTTTGTGGGAGAATGGCTGCAATAGGAGAAGACAAATTTTGTACAACATCCTTGGAGTCAATGATGGATTTTTCCATTTCAAGGCTTGGAAAGAACATTAAGGCGATTTCAAGTTCCTTTGCCCCAAACAAGGACATGTATATTATTCAACAAGTTAACAAAATTGGAGAAGTAGTTATGTGCCATTGACTGTATTTTGAAAAAGTTATGTTTTATTGCCACAAAATCAATGCAACAACAATATACATGGTTCCATTGATGGCCTCAGATGGAACTAAAGCCAAGGCACTAACTATTTGCCACCATGATACAAGGGGCATGGATCCTATTATGCTTTATGAAATTCTCAAAGTCAAGCATGGAACTATACCTGTTTGTCATTTTGTTGGCAATAAATCTATTGCATGGATACCCAATCTAGTTACCACTGAATCTGACCACGCACACCCTTGTGTTTTCTAGATGCTATATATTTGATTGTGCACATTATTTTTAATTATAGTTTCTCATGTTAAAATGTGCAAGTTGTTCAATAATGGCATGTTGTTGTTCAAGTTGGAACTTGAATTATGTTAAAGTGATGTCTATGTATTTCAAACAAATGTGGTTAGAACTAAGTGTCTTTTGTTGTGTTGGTACACTAAGGGGAATACATGGATATATATTTGAATTTGATAAAATAATTAAGATGTTGGTTATAATGTGAAATGTCTATTAGTTTCAACTAATTTGTCTTTGTTATATTTTACCTACAAATATAAAGGGATCCATGATCCCCTAGTGAGGAAACTCTTGTTAAAAAAATTTTAAGATCGTTGTGAGTAGAAGGCGTTGCTGAGAATCTTGGAAGATAAGCTACAAGAAGTCTTTTTACTTCCAAAGGAATAATGATAAACTTCAATTCTAAAGTTCTCCTACACTCAATAGTTTGATTTAAATGTTTATTGCTAGTAACTTTTTTCTTTAGTTTCTATTTTTATTATTATTTATGTGAAATAAAGAGTTAAGAAAGAGGTGAAAAATGTGATTCTATTGTAAGAACCAACTACTGGATGAGTGTGGAGTCAGAACTCATGTAGGTATTTTGTTTCATCAACATATAAGTTTTTATCAAAGGATCTAGGAAAAGCTGCAAATTCACTCTGCAAACAGATCTGGACAAAAAGCATACCTCCAAAAGTTCAATTATTAGTGTGACAACTGGAGTGGATATGCTTCCAATAAGGAAGAACTTATTGAAACAAAAAGTCTTGTTAGGAGTAGTAGAGTTGTGTGGTTTTTGTGACAAGTATGAGGAGAGTGGAGATAATATTTTTTTACTTATGACTACTCTCTCAGGGTTTAGATGGGGCTTTGTTATTGGTGGTACATAGCCACGGTTACAAAATGAGAGTAATCTTCACTATTGTTGATTCTTAGGTCTAGTAACTGGCAATCAAAATAGGCAACAAGCTTGGTCTTTTTTGTGGTTCGTGAGAATTTGACAAATTTGGAAGGCTAGGAACGAAGTGGATTTTAATGTAAACAAAGTCATGCTTCATTCAATTATTGAAGCCATACAATTATCAACTTGGGAATGGTGTAGAGTAGTCAAATCACAACACATTCCTTAGTCGAATGGGTTATGATTCCTTGGTGTTGTATTCCTAGGTTGTAATGCTTTCTTTTTCTCTCTTTAATTTGTGTTCCTCTGTGGAGTACATTGCCAACTTTTATTGTAACGGACAGAAAGAGATTCCTTGTGCTTTCCATTCTTAATAAGAAAAACTTTACTTTATAAAAAAAACATTAGAGCCTAAGAAAATCGGTTTGATGTTTTATAAATGGAAAATCAAGCATCATCATAGTGATTTATACTTTGATGGAAAAAATCGATAATTTATCTAATTTATGTTATTTTATAGTTTAATGATTTTTGTATTTTGAATTTTTTTATTTTTAATATTATATTTTCAAATTTTAAAATTATTGAATTTTTATTTAACTGTTATAATTTGACATTTATTATTATATAAAAATAATTATCTTAGAGGTCCTGTAATTTGACCATTATTATAATTTAAAAATAATTTACATAATATAAAATCATTTATAATTAATCAAAGAATTTAATTTGTATGTACTCATAATATAGAAGAGTTTTACATTAATGTTCAATCATAACTTATCATAAATAAAAGTGTTGGGATTGAATATTAGTATAAAACTTATTGCACTGAACGTGTATACTAATTAGGGTATGTTTGGTAAAAGTAGCTCAAGAGATAAAAGTTAAAAAATAAAAAAACTATTTGTAAGTATTTGGTAAAACTAGCTGATCCACTAGCTAAAAAATTGATATTTTAATACTATAAATTAATTACATATTTAAATTATAGATTTTTATTATTATATACTTAAGTTATAAATTATTATAATTTTCTATAATTATATCTTTAAATTATAAATTACTATAATTACATTAATGAAGAACAGAAAAATGAAGGAGAGACAAATTTTATCTTATAAGAAGAGATAATTAGTAGGAGACAATACATTCATTAATAAAGGGTAAAATTGTAAAAGAAAATTAGTTTGTCGTTAAAAATAGGAGCCCTTTTGATAAAGTTATTTGGAGTAGCATTTTTGAAAAAACTATTTGGAGGAGCATTTTTGAAAAAACTAGCAACTCCTAAAAGAGGTCTTATCTTTTTTTATCTAAATAGAGCTGAAACTATCTTAACTAGAGGTGTTCGTAGATCCGGATAGATCCGTGAATCCCTGAATCCAAACTGATCCAATTAGACCCATGAACTGATCCAAACATAATTGAATGAAATCCGATTGAATCCAACCATAGATGAATCAGATCAAATATTTGGACTGTGAAAATTCGTAGATCCGTGGATTGATCATTTCAATTTAAAGTTTAATATTTTTATTTTATATACATACACTTACATTTTATCATTTACAGACTATTTTTATATGTAATTTTGCTAATATGATATTTTGAAGAAATAATATATGTTTTAATATTTTATTTATATTTTTTTATGTATCCTATTTTAGTTCCTATATTTTACAGAAAACAAAATAAATCTAAAAAAATTCTTTATAATCCCTGGATCCAATTCGATTAGATTCGTTCTTAATTGAATTGGATCGGATCACTATTTTCTTTAGATCTGATCCAATTTAATTAAATATGATTGGATCAAGTTTTTTCTGAAAAAGAGATGGAAGGACGTTAACTCATTTTTTGATCCCAGGTATTTTACTTCAAATACGGTCCAATATGATCTATAAATATTTTTTAATATTGTGTATTTAGTTGTGTTGAATGTGAAATTAAAGATTGAAAAGTTAAAATTGAAGAGAAGGATAATCATTCACAATTACAAGAAAGTGGTTTCTAAAACTCTATTGTAATTCCACAGAAAATCAATTAAATTACACACCACTAATTGACTGAACGTGAATTGTAAAATATGGGAGGATAAGATTTGTACGACAGATTTCAGTGTTTCACGCGAAAGTCGTACTACAATAAAAAGTGATATATGCAGCCATGTGATGATTCCTGTTTAGTGTACTTTTATTCTGAGCCATGGCAGGAGATGACTCTGCTAGGGCTTTTATTCTAAACCATGATAGAGTGCTAAAACGTAAATAAATAAAGAGTAAAAATATGTTTTACAAATTTAAACTTCTTAATATACTAAATGTGTTTTTTAAATTTTTTATATTATTTTAATCTTTTATTTCTAAATATATCATTTTTAATCTTCCAAATCTTTGCAAAAAGATGGGACTTGTCACAGAATACCTCCTCTATTCTTTGGTCAGTATAGTTGCTATTTCACTGTCATTAGCCTTACCATTTTTTTTTTTTATTTCTTATCATTGTTGTACTGTGCATTTCTATGTGAAGTTGTGGAAGGGGCTAGTTTATTGTTGGTGCTTACATTTAATTTGTATATGTTCCTTTACTATTTCAAATTTTCAATTCTGATTAAATTAATAATTTCTAATATAAAAAAGAAATTTTTAATAGTCATAAAGAGAAACAATTTTATAAAAGTATTCAGAATGAAAAATCTCCTTACAAAATCATTTAGAATTAATTACCTTCTATACATTATAGATAAAGTAATTACCACAGTAGATTTGAACAATTTAAAATATAGAAAAATATTTTCTGTTTTTTAATTAGTGTTAAAAAATTAAAATCGCTAGATAGTATAATTTTGAAAGAAAAAAATATAACACACCGAGAGGGAGAAAGAAAAAAATTAAAATTAATTAAACAGACTAAATTAACTTTAAAAAACTTAAATGATACTTTTTCTTTTTAATAAGCGAAACTTAAATGATACATATAGCTCCCCACCATACATAGACATCAGATCTACAATTATTAACAAAGTATTTTATGACTCTATCATGGTTTAGAATAAAAACAAAAATCAAGGATCATTACACCATGCCATTATTTTATTATCACTCTATCATTGTAGTACGAGTTTCACGTTAAACACTGAAAGGTAAAGACAAACCTTATCCTACACACACATGTGTGTATATATATATATAAAAGGTTACAATTATATTTGTGTAAAATTTTGTATCTCATAATATATAAGTGATTTTCTTTATCAATAGAGTTTAATTGGTATATATGGTCATTTTAAAGATATTTATACTCACATTCAATCATAATCTTTCTTTCATCCATGATAAATTTGTTGACATTATTACCAATTAAACTCTAATAAATATATATTCTTGTTCCGAATCAGTCATACAATTATATAAGAAAATTAATTAATTATATTTTATGTATTTTTTATTTTTGACATTATATTTTTATTTTCAACTATTAAATTATACTCTAATTCATTTTTAATATTACTAAATTTATATTCAGTTGTTGACAAATTGTTATTGTCTGTTAAATGATAAATGTTGATTGACACATGAGAATAATTTAATAATATGAATGTCTAATTTTATTATTAAATATGTATTAATCATTATAATTATGGCTCTTTTATGCACATCGTTTTTAAACCATATAATTAGAATATTTCATGTCATCAAAATTAATTACTATTAAATTAGTGTGACATCTGAGTTACGGCCAATTTAGCAATAGTCATGAATAAATTCAATCATTTTAAAATATTAAAAACATAATATCATAATTTAAAAATTAGTAACCAATATATGCAAAATTATAATAGTTGGAAGACACAAAATTTAATTAAACCATAAATTTAATAATTTGAAAATATTAAAAACATAATATCATAATTTAAAAATTGATAACTGTTGGGGTGAGAAAAAAACAATATAATTTGGAAAATATTGTCCAAATGAGAAAATTGAATGTTCAAGAATGTAAAGAGGAAGAAAAACATTTATTGATTGGTATGATGATATAAATTACTGGAATCAAGGATGGAAGGCATTTAGTGGCTAATAAATGGTTCATGAGGCCTGAAATCCAGAAAGCAATAGAAAAGAGTCTTTGGAAGAAACATTTTAATCAACATTATGACTAAAGGAAGGACGGCTGATTGATTCAAGTGGGTTTAATTTTTAAAAAAATTATCAATATGAGTCTCTTTTATAAAATATTACCAATATGGGTCTGTTTTGGTAGTTGACTTGGTCAAATCGCAACTCCGAATTGCGGTTTCCTTGCCACGTCAGCAACGTGATTACGTGGAAACCAGCGTGGCAAAAATGACTATGAAACCGCAAGTGGGAATTGCGGTTTGACTAGTCTTTGACTAGCACCTCCTTGTTGTCCAATGGGTAAAAAACACAGAAAATGATGTCTGTACAACCGCAAGTCAGACTTGCGGTTTGACTGGGGTTTAACCGCCCCCCTTTACCCAACAGTTGCAAAAAAAATACAAATGTCTACTCCCATAAAACCGCAAATAGCATATGTGATTTGAATTAAATATTATTTTTAACATAAACCGCAAGTGCGAACTGCGGTTTGTATTAAATATTATTTTTTTATTGAAGCAAAACCGCAAGTGCGAATTGCGGTTTGCATTAAATATTAATTTTAACATAAACCGCAGATCAGACTTGCGATTTATGTGGAGTTGCTATTTAAACCCCCCGTCGCCCCACAGAACCGCACACCCGTTCGACCCAGAGAACCACACACGTAGTTGCACCCGACGTAAAACAATGCTTTACGTTACAGTCCAGTTTTTCAGGTAAAAAACGTAATTTATAAAATTTTTGTGTTTTTCAATATTTTTAAAAACATATTGCTTTTGTAACTCTGTTTTTTATGTTTAAATTTACTTTATTATTTATTTGTAGGTACATTTATGAATACTATGTCTGCTCCAATTATCACCTTCATTTATAGTGATGGAAGAATGTACGAAGGAGACGAAGGTGTTATTTTTTAAGGGAGTAGAAGAGCAATTAGAATTACGCGTCCTATGAGTTTTACTTCATTAAAGAACAAAATTCAAGAAAAGTTAAAAATGCAATCAAATGAATTTATATCATCTGTAACTTGTAGATTTTTATTTTCTGGAAAATATGTGCCACTACAAATTGTTGATGATGAAGATATTGAAATTATGTTGAATGCTTTTGAACAACAAAATAATGTTCATATAATAGAATTGTATGTTCAGAAATCATTAGTTGGTACTAGTTCAGGCACTGCAGTAGACACTAGTATAATGAATTCTGACATAGTTGAAGTAGATGATGATCATGTTATTGGTGAATCATGTGGTGAGGAAACATCTGACGAAGAAAATGATGTTTCAATTGATGATAATTCATCTGATACTGATGACGATGAAACTCGTAATATGGAATCATTGTCGGTAAGAAATGTCGAACAAGGTATGTTTAACAATAATTATTATTTTGTTTAGGGTTTACTACTTTAATTTGTTGAATAAGAGACACATGAATAAGAATATTGTTACACTTGCAGGGCAACGTCCACCTTGGACTGATGCAGCTCATTATACACACATTAATTGGTTGCCTCCTGATGAAGAAGATATTTTAGGCCAAGAGTTGCATGAGTCATGGAATGCTGGAGATGCATTGTACAAAGGTCTACAGTTTGAGACAAAAGAAGATCTAAAAAATGCATTGATACAATATTCAATGCGAACACATCAAACGTATCATGTTGTGGAGTCAAAAAGTTCAAAATACATTATCAAATGTCTCAACTATAAAGATGGGTGTCCATTCTATATGAGGGCTATTTTGTCTCGGAAGACAGTCAATTGGACGGTTACTCAATGGGATGGAGATCATGTATGTCTCAATCCGGCACTCTCACAAGACCACAAAAAATTAAGCTCAACTTTCATCAGTAACTTGATATCAGGTTTGCTTACTTGTCCATATATAATGTAATATTTAAATTAAATTATTATGATTTGTTACTAAGTTTTTAATTTTTTAGGAATGGTTGGTTCAGACCCATCTTTAAGAATTAATTTGATTCAGGAGAGAATTCGTAGTCAATATAGATACAAAATATCATACAGGAAAGCATGGAAAGCAAAACAAAAAGCAATTATGCGTGTTTATGGGGACTGGGATGAATTCGCGACTCTTCCAACATTTTTTAAATTCATTCAAAGTAAATCGCCAGGTTTTTTCTATCAAATATGTCATGATGATCTTGTTGTTGGCAATCGAGGTTACCGTCAATACTAACAGTTTGAAAGAGTGTTTTGAACATTTAAGCAGTGTGTTGATGCCTTTAACTACTGTAAGCCATTGATATAGGTTGATGGAACACATTTATATGGAAAGTATCGTGGAACGTTGTTAATCGCAACCACACAAGATGGAAATAGCAATGTATTACCTTTAGCTTTTACTGTGGTTGAAAGTGAAAACTTTTCGTCGTGGTCTTGGTTCCTATCCCACATATGACTGCATGTGACACAAAAACAAGGAATATGTCTAATTTCTGATCGGCATGTTGGGATTAAGTTTGCTGTGAAAAATGAGGCATTAGGATGGCAACCACCATATGTTTATCATAAGTATTGCATACGCCATATTGCAAGTAATTTCAACACCCGATTTAAAAATATGGCACAGAAAAAAAATTTGATAAAATTAGGTATGACTTCTTTTTACACACATGACTAATTTGTTTTCAAATGTATTTTTATTATTAGAAATGACCGATTGTATTGTGTTGTTTTGCAGCTTACACTCCATGCAAACATATATTTGACCGAAACTTTGAAAAATTTTGTCAATAAAGCACTGAAGTAGTTAGTTGGATAAATGACATATCGAAGCAAAAATGGAGTATGGCATACGATACAAAAGGTTACAGGTATGGACACATGACAACTAATTTGTCTGAGTGCGTTAACAAAGTGTTCAAGGATTGTAGGAATATTCCCATCAGTGCTTTGGTAAGGTCAACATATAGTAAATGTGTTGCATATTTTGTCGAAAGAGGATCCCATGGTAGGTCCCAATTGGAAGCTGGTAAGGTCAACCAATTGCGATATCACCAAAATTATGAGTTAGCCAACTAACTCGAATAGAACTACCATCAATTTCATCGTTATTTAGTGAAACGCCAAGCAGTTCTTCACATAGTTCAACCCAATTAACATTGGTTGAAACTATGACAGGAATGTCAGTTACTCGTAAACCCAATAAAATTGCAACATGTTGAAGGGTGATAGTGCATTCTCCACATCTCATGAGGAAAGTATGAGTTTCCGGCCTCCGCTGCTCAACAAATGCATTAATTAAACCTGCATTAATACGAAGAAAACTCATCTGGGCGACCGTGTAAAATCCCGCTTGTTGTAAATATCGTACAATTTGAGGAGGAATTGACTCTTATCCATTATACGTGGGAACTGCACGTCCTCCCCATTCCATATATATTGAGAAACGTGTTGATTTTGCATGTACAACACGTCATTCTCCACAGGTCCAGAATGAACACAATCAATAGAAAGGCGAGAAGAAGATGATGCCATGACAATTGCTACGATTTAATACAAAATATTATGTTAACATAATACCCACAATAATATATAACAAAATATAAAATTAATATATAACAAACATATATTAAAATATTATATAAGAAAACTAACCTCAATATTTAGAAATAATTTGCAGAAAACAAAAGCTTTCTTTGATTATCACTATTTGGTCTCCAACTAGGTGTGTGATTCTCTGCGGCGAAGGGGTGTGCGGTTTTGTGGGGCGACGGGGCAATTTTATAGGAGAGGAACTCCACATAAACCGCAAGTCTCATCTGCGGTTTATATGGAAAATATTATTTAATGCAAATCGCAGTTCGCACTTGCTGTTTGCTTGCGTAAAAAACCGCGCCTCTTCCTAAAAATCCGCACCCCTTCGTAAAAATCCGCACGCCTTTCTAAAAATCCGCACGCCTTTCTAAAAATCCGCCCCATTTCCTCTTCGTGTGTTAAAACCCATGGGCAACGGAAAAAATTTTGTTCATTTTTTAATTCAAATCGCAGATGCCCCTTGCGGTTTTATGGGAGTAGAAATTTGTATTTGTTTGTTTTTTTGCAACTGTTGGGTAAAGGGGGACCGGTTAAACCCCAGTCAAACCGCAAGTCTGACTTGCGGTTTTACAGGCATTGGTTTTGCAACTGTTGGGTAAAGGGGGGGTCGGTTAAACCCCAGTCAAACCGCAAGTCTGACTTGCGGTTTTACATGCATCGTTTTCTGTGTTTTTTTACCCATTGGACAACAAGGAGGTGCTGCTCAAAGACCAGTCAAACCGCAATTCCCACTTGCGGTTTCATAGTCATTTTTACCACGCTGGTTTCCACGTAATCACGTTGTTGATGTGGCAACAAAACCGCAATTCGGAGTTGCGGTTTGACCAAGTCAACTACCAAAACAAACTCATACTGGTAATATTTTATAAAAGAGACCCATATTGGTAATTTTTTAAAAAAATAAACCCACTTGGGTCAATCAGCCAAGGAAGGACTCGCATAGCCTTTTGATCGAGAAAGGTAACATAAGCCACATATATGAGCATATAGGAAAAATAAGAAAAGAGCAAAAGATTAAGAACCAACTTGACATTTAGAAAAATCTCTAAAATCTCTCTATGTTTGTCTCAAGAAAGATAGAAGAATATAAAGTCAAAGGGATATGATGAAGATTTAAGAGAAAAGAAGTTAACTTCCATTGAAAAGTTTTAGGAAGTTTAGTAAGGTTAGTCATAAAATAATAGTTTCTTTTGTACACATTAGGACACTATAACAACATAGAGTGAAGAGATTGTTCTATATTATTTTCATGGCTTCTAATGCTGTTTACACTTTCTACAATTTCTTTTATTATCAGGAACAAATTGGAGTACATCCCATTTGGGATTCTTTTTTCTTTTAATCTAAATTTAATAATGAAGAACAACCTTAGTTTCATAAAAATTCAAATAATTAAATTATCATCCATGATTATCACTTAAAAATGTTATTACTGTACGTTTAACAAAAAGAACTCACTCCTTTTGAATTTTAAAGTTCCTAAAAAATAGAAATAAATTTGTTTGGTTATAGAATTTTGGTAAAAATGTGTTAATTTTAATATATTTATTTTATCCAAAGGAATTTCACAATAAAAAATAATCAATATATAAAAAATTATAAAAATTGGGAGATACAAAATATAAGTAAACCATAAAAATTGTTCATAAAAGTATAAATTTATATTGTACTTGCCATTTATAAAATATCAAATAGACTCTTCTAAGAATTGAATGTGAGACCTCTCATACCAAAAGCAAAAATCATACCACTAGATCAAATGCCCACTTAATGTTAATTTTGTGCATTTGTATGGTACATATACGTGTAGTTTTAAACATAAATGTAAAAATACAACAATAGAGACCATCCAAGAATCAAACTTGAATCATACAATAGACTAAATGTCAACTTTATGTTAATTTTGCCCATTTTTATGCTACATATACATGTAGTCCCAAATATAAATGTAGTTTTAAACATAAATGTCATTTTCATCTCTAGACTCTTTGAGGGAAAGACTTTGTAGCATAATTTTGTCAAGTAAGCAAAACCTGAGCAACAACGCTTACAGAGAAACAGTGCTACGCATTGCCAAAAACATTAGAGGGTCACAAAATCACATATGAATAAAGTTATTACAAAAATGACATACATAGTCAAAAAATGTTCTAATTGAGTGATTAATGGATTCAAAATGCACATTACAAGATACTTCATAACAGATATAATAATATCATCACATGTCCCTCCTACGCACCCCATCATTACATGCTGAGCTCAATGAATTAATGGATTCAAAGGGGACCATTAATAGGCTACAAGTGTATGAAAGAAAGAAAAAAATGGGAATTAGGGCAACTTACCACATAGAAAATAAAAAAGACAATTACTTGGTAACTATTCATGGTAGAAAATGAATCAGAAAGGAAAAAGTGATAAAAAAAATATTATGGATATCAAAACTTTAGCCTAGTAACATTAATCAAATTAAAAAGCATTAAAAAATATCACATATTCAAATTGTGGAGGAGAACTTATAATAATTAACTACTTACATTAATTCATGATATCTAAGGCACTATAATCTCATAGTTAAAATTAATAGTATTCCTGTGTTATCTTTTTGCTTTAGTCAATACTAGTATTCTATCATATGCCTACCAAGAAAGAATATAAATAGATGCATAATTAGAGTGTTCATCTCATCATCATTCTGATTTTACAAGGTATATTTTATCCATCCTAAGGATGAAAACCAATGTATCATTTATAAGTTCATAAATATTCATAATTCCACATAAGCACCCAAAGGAACTACTAATGCCAGAGTTTCATACAGTTAGATGAGCATTAACATCTATTCTAAGCATAAGAAGATATAATATGAATGCTATCTACGTGGATAAATTAACTCAGTAGATCAACAACACAAAATAGAAAATGAGGAACACAATCACACTAAGCACCTATGTACATTCATTGTTCAATTGAAGTGAGTAAATTTGTCAGGTTTCTATCAGCAGCAGCACTTGTAACTATAAATGAATTATTATCATAAAAAACGTATAACTTTCACACTGATTCAAACTTGAGCAATGAGCATAGTGTTAAAAACTATTAAACAAAGCAAAGGGGATGTGAATGAAATAATACCTATGGAGTTTTCCCCTCCAATTTCACTATCACGTTCAGACTCTAAATGTGAAGATGGTGACTCAAAAAGCTACTTAAAGTAATTTTTTATTATCCATACTCAATGCTTGTGTCACAAGCTGGCATTGTGGTGTATGATTGGTGTATTGTAATTGACTCAAAAATAATTTATACAAATAATAGAATACATATGATTTTTAGATAAATAATAAATATAATGTAAATTAGAATATATTATTATAAAAAACAACATTCATAGCTTTAAGTTCTGTTAATTTCATTTTATAAATTCTCACATATATTTATAATTTTATTTAAAATATTATAAAATTATATGAAGTAAAAAAAAATGTAAAATTTTATAATATTATAGTTTATGATAAATTTTAAATAATTTAGAATGTAAAATAAATTTACAAAAATATTGCAACCAACATTGCTTAAAGTAAAGTATTACTTTATATTATTTTATAATAATAAATTATATATAATGCGAAGTCTTTTGAAATACAACTATGCTAAATGTTGGTAAAAAATATTGTTATTTATAAAGATATCATGTTCTTTATTTTATAAAAAAAAATAAAATTAATTTAATTTATAATATGGTAAGTGAATAATTTAAAACTATTTTTTGTAAATATATACATATATATTAATTAAAACTATTTTATTATATATTAAAATTTTCTTGTCATGGAAGAGAGACAATAGCAGTTGCGTTGCCCAACTTACTCTATCATACGATAATTTCGCTCATGATTACTATTAGTTTATAAAAGTTATGCAAACAAATAAAATTGAATATTGTTTCTCCAGCTAATTATATTAGACAAATATTAATCAACATTATTTTTTTCTAACATATTATATTTTAATCTATTTGATAATAAAGAGTTTGGAAATGTATAATATTAAAGTTATCAAAAGCAATTTTGTCATAAAAAATATTTAATAAATAAATTTTAAAATAAAAATTATTTAATAAATTAATTTGAATATAAGTATTATAAAAATATAATATTAATAAAATTATTGAATTTGGTACATAAATAATGAATAATAATAATAGCTATATTAATATTAATAGATATTATTTAGTATTATAATGAAATTTGTTTAGTCTTGTGACTATAAATATGAAATTTGTTTATTATGCATATATGTAGTAATATACTTAAATTGTGAAACTTCAAAATTATAAATCACTAAGATTCTTCACCTTTAGAGATCAAATCTATGTTGATTGAGCAAAGTATTTTCTAAAAATTAAGATTAGAGTTAGGACATAGAGTTACTAATTACAAATTGTTTAAGCTTTGTATACATCAAATGCTTATACGTTTATAATGACATTTCAAATTTATTTTAATTTATGAAAATTTAGTCTATTTTTCCCTATTGGCTCATTTAAATGCTCTATGTAACTTGTGGTATGTTTATTTAAGCTGTCTCCAAGAAATTCTGAAGAAATTAACCTTATGGTTTCTACGTTATAGAAACTTGTTTTTTAATTTAATTTCCTCCTTTTAATTCCTTGCACAGTACCCATTTGTGGCATTCTTCTTTTAATTATATTATTTTTAACAATATTTAATAACAATAAAAATATATTCAATTTAACATTTATTAACTTACAAAGAACATGCATATGAGATATATATTTTATTATTATATGACTTTTACCTACAGGTTATAGGTACAAATCAATGACTTTTGCCTACAGTCAAGGGGTATAGGTGCAAGTTAACACCTTTGACACACACATGTTTCAAACTATAAGTATTCTTTATTGTTATAGTAAAACGTAAGCATAAGTATAAGAGTATATCCATAGGTAAAATTTATAGTGACAGACAATCAATTGTTGCTATATGACTCCTTAAAGTTGACGGGAAAAGTATGTGCAGTCAAAGTTCTTTATACATTTACCTACAGATTTTAGACTACCACCTCTTCAAGGAGTATGAAAGTAACATTTTTTTTCATAAACATACGAAAGTAATGTTTAAAAAAATATAGATGCATGTATAATTATAATAAACCTCGGGGTTGTATCTGTATTGATCTCAAAAGTTTAATCCAAGTCGGTCTGCATAATTTATTTTCTAATCTAATTTCGACTTAATAAGCCTTCAATTTTGGAACCTTAGATTAGTGGTGTTCATTGAGTTGGGTGATCTGATGACCCAATTCGACCCAATCCAACAAAAAATGATTAGGTTGGCTTTTTTTTTTAGATTGGGTGAAATTCAACCCAACTCATTAAACTCAATCCCCTATGGGTTGGGTGACGAGTTCAGTAAGTTGATCCTGAGACGTAACCCAATCCGATAATAATATTATATTATTATTTATTATTTTGAATTAAAAATGTGTTTAACAATTTAATTTATAACTCCTGATTCGAAACTATTATGACAAACACTCTGCATTGCAAAGATACACCCTCACTCTAACAAGCTGTTATTTATTAGTGGATAAAAAACTACTAATGAGATCTCACATGATAGTTTAACCTTTTATGGGAATTGATTCTTTACATTATCAGAGTTAATAGTTTATTATTTATTTTTATGTTATAACAATGATATGTTTTATTATTTTAAAAAATATATAAAAAAAGGTTCTAAACGTTAAATTTATTTTTTAATTTTTTTTAAAAAATAGTGACCCAATTAACCCAACTTGTTCAATAACGGGTTGGGTTAAGTTGGGTTTGATGAAAAAAAAAAACCCAACCCAACCCGATGAGTTGTAATTGGGTTAAGTCTTAGGTTTAGCTAAACCTAACCCAACTCGTGAACATCTCTACCTTTGATGCCATGTGGTCTCAACTTGCAACCATATATATAAAGGGCCAAACCATTTTTTTTTAACTTTCTAGAGTTTAATGATGTACTTATAATATATTTTTTTTTAATATTAGGCCTATAAATATAATAATATTCTTACTTAAATAAATTATACTTATAATATCTTTTTTATATTATAAATTATACTTACAATATTAGGCCTATATATTAAATCATTTTAAAATTTTCTTTTTTGAAATTTCTTTCTCATTATTTTTGTAATATATATTATAAATATATCATACCATTTGATAAGATTTACATGCGCTATAGCTTGAGATTTATAGTAATTTAAGTGAACCAAAAAATAAATACCATTTTCATCAATTTTCTATAAAATCTATTCCAACCACATATTTATCCATACCCATAACCTTTTTTTTCATTTAAAAAAGCGAAAAATTCCATTTCAAATTACATAATGCGTTGGGTTCAAATATTGTGGATAAAAAATCTTAAACCCACAACTAATGACTTTAACTCTTCTTAGGTAGGGATGAGTTTAGTCCTCCCTGTCCCCTAAGAGTGCAGGATGAGGGCAAGAACATATATAAAGGAGATTAATATGAAATTTTAATCTCATATCCATCTCCGTCGATTATTTTCGGGTTTAGGTATACTCGTAGATAAACTATTATATTGTTTTTTATAACTTAAATTAAATTTACTTATAATTATTAAATAAATTATATATTAATTTATTAAGTATATTTTAGTTTTGATGCTTCAAAGAAGTGTAAATCTATACATAAATATGTGAGATTTTATTTAATGTATAATTATATGTTAAATATAAAAGTGGGGTTGGAACAAGTGCAAGGACGGGGTGATACCTATAGGGCGAGCATAATTGTCGTCCCTAGTCTCAAACCATTTGTTGCACATGACAAACCCTCTAACAAAATTAGCAATTTTAGGTAGTTCATTGTTTTTTATGCCCATACCTGATTATTACATTGATCCCTTAATTTTGTTGTTATTACTTTTAACATTTATCCATTTTTGAATCCTACATGATCTTCATTACATTCGTGAATCTTCTAAAAACAATGAAATAAAATAATCAAAGAGAGGTAGATTTGATCAAACAAATCACTCTAGATATAAGTTGTTTTTTTTTTAAGAATCATTTTACTCTTCATTTTTTCAATAACAAGGTTCCAAACTCTGTCATACGTTACACTAAATTCCAACTAGATCTCTAAGATAAGATAATAACAACTGCATAATTGTATAATTAAGTATCATTGCAAAACATTAAAGTTCCAGTACATCCATCCCTACAACACCTATATTCCTTTTCTGAAAATTTATCTTCAACCGAGAGACTTGTTCATAGCATCTTACTCTATCATATAATAATTTTGCTTATGCGTGATTGCTACCGGTCTATAAAAATGATGCACACATATAAAATTAAAATAGTTTCTCCAGCCAACTATATTAGACAAATATCAAACATGATATTTTGGTAATATATTATATTTTAAATCTATTTGATAATAAAGAGTTTAACGATATATAATAACAAATTTATCAAATGCAATTTTGTCAGAAAAATTATATAATAAATAAATTTTAATATAAAAATTATTTAATAATTTAATTTAAATATAAATATTATAAAAATCTAATATTAATAAAATTATTGGTACACAAATAATTTAAATAAATTATAACCCTTAATAGGCGGTACTAGTCTTGTCGACAAAAATCACACTGTTTTGTACTGTATGTTGACGATAATACTCCAATCTTTTACAGCACGTAGTACGCCTCCAACCAAAGTCTTTAGAATTTGTTTAATATTAAAATAAGTGTTTAATTGGTATATATTTTTAATATAGTGTAAGAGAGGAAGGCTGGACGGAGGTAACGAGAAGAAAGGACGTTAGACAGGTGAATGGAAAGGGAGGAAGGCTAGCCGGTTGTGAGATAGAGGAAGAAATGGAGCGAATAACATCTGTTTATTTCATTCATTTTCCTGAAGAGTATATGGCAAAAGATATATGGAAAATGTTTGGGAGATATGCTAAAATTTATGATGTGGTTATCCCAAATAAAAGGAACAGGAGGGGGCAGAGGTTTGGTTTCGCTAGATTTAGGAAGGTACAGGATGCGAAAATGCTAGCGGTGAAATTGGATAATATTTTCATTGGAAGCAAAAAAATTGTGGGTCAATCTTCCACGGTATGAACAGCGGGCTGAGCACAGCCAGAGGGGGACTAACGGGTGGAAGAGGAAACAAATTCAAAATGCTCATCACACGGACGAGGGGCGAATGGTGCAACAGAAACCAACAAAGGAAAGCATGAAGAAATCATATGCATTGGTACTCCAAGTTCCCGGGGGATTTAAACACAAGGCATCAGGAGGCAGGAACGACGGAAGTGGAGGAACTGTACATGGTGTACAAAGCACCAGTGGAGGAGATCACTCGGCTACAAAGGGCATATGTGGGAGAAGTACAAAGCAAAGGGAATGCGTCCAGAACTCAACTTTTCCTTATGACACATGGAATATTCAGAGTACGAGTAACTCCAATAGGGCAAATAAGGTATTGCTGGAGCTGGAACAGGGGGAGACACTCGAAGACATCATAAAAGGCAAAAATTTTTGGTTCGAACAATGGTTTGCCAGGATACAGAAGTGGGAGTTGGGATCTGTTGACACGGAAAGGAGGGTCAAGGTGGACTGTTATGGTATCCCTTTACATGTCTGGGGGGAAAATTTCTTCTACAACCTAGTCGCACCTTTTGGAGAGTTGTTGTATGTGGAGGAAGCTACTTTAAGGAAAGAAAGGTATGATATCGCTCAGATGGTGATATCTAGGAAGGATATGAAGCTGATAAATGCGGTTATTCGAGCGACTATTGATGACTGGATTTTTCATATTAGAGTGAAGGAAGGGGAAGATGTGGATGAATCAAATGTAAGACAAAATAACAAAACTACTTACGGCTCAGAAATGAGCTCTTGTCAGGGGGACGAAGACTTCGACGAATCGGTAGAGCCGGAAAAAAGGCTGGCAGAGTTGAAAGAGGAGATGCTCCGGAAAGAGAAGTGCAAGGCGAGCGAACAGGGTGAGGGTGGAAGTGCAGGATGCGGCGGCTCAGTATTCCGGCAAGACAGCGATACCGTGGCCGACGACACACATGGAGACAGGGATTCAGAGGTACGGATGATGCAGATAGGCTTAGGGAAAGGCCATAGCAGAGAAGCTACTGAGCAAGACAGTCAGGAGAGGCAGGTAGGGGAAAAGATACAAAACGAGACAAGATCCCAGCTTTTTACGAGACGGTATTGTGTATGAGGCGGATACACAGCAGGGAGCAGATGGGAAAGGTTTTGGTAGGAGTAGGTCAGATGGGGAAGAAGATGAATGGTTTTCGGAGAAGGAGGGCGGAAGAGAGAGACAAGGCGCGAATGGTGGGGAAAGAGAGAGGAGAATCGACTTTCAAGACAGGAAGTGTGCTGCAGGCGCTCGAGACCTGTCACTCACATCATGATGGGACATGATGAAGACATGGCGTCAGAGAAGCGGCAGGCCCAGCGACCTCGGAAGGTGAACGAGTGGAATGGGATCGCTTATAATATGGGTCGGGCCGAGGAATATGCTCCTCTGGTGCGAAGCAGGAATCGAATAGAAGAAATTTGGGCCCAGAATGATGTATTGGACTGGGCCCGTAAGACGAATGGAGAAGGGAAATCATTGGGTTTCTCTTTTCGGAAATGGTAGTGGTGTAATTAGGAAAGGGGACATTTGTGTGAATAGTGAATACGGAAATAATGAATCTATTTCTACACAACCATATGACTACAAGAAATGGATATTGGTTGGGGGAGAAGAGGTGTCTGGAGGAGGGGATGGGCAAAGGAAGGAGGTAGCCGTATGGAAACAAGTGAGAAGAAATAGCATTGATGGGAGTGAATTAATGAGGAGTAGACAAAAGGATGAATTAGAGGAGGAGGGGAATGGGAATGGAATGGAGGAGGATGGAATGGGTAAAATATGGAAGGCGATGAAGGAAATCGGAATCTTTAGTAACCAACCAGATGAAGTGTATATTCAGGAATTAAGAGAGATGGAAATGAGGGACAAGGTGGCGAAGGAAAAAAGGGATAGGAGGATAGTTAGAATAGCTAAATGAAGATATTCTCATTAAATGTGAGGGGGTTCCGGGATCGGCCAAACGAAGAAGACTCAGGAGAATTCTAATTGATAATGATATTGATATTTGCTTATTACAAGAGACAAAGTGCAGGATGGTGAATGAATGGGAGATTAAGGAGGTATGGGGGTTGGCAGGGTGTGAGTGGAGGATACTTCTATCAACAGGGCTTAGTAGGGGATGTCTGACAATCTAGAAGGAACATATGTTGGAGGTCGTTTGGGATATTCAAGGCCAGGGCTTTCTCAGAATTGGATTTAGAGGAAAGAATTCCAATGAAGTTGTGTTTTGTAGAAGTGCTACTAAAAGTACAAGTCATATTTTCGTATTGTGTAGCAAGGCTCAATCACTGTGGAGCAAAATGATCAGTTGGCTGGGAATTCAAGGACCAATTCCGGGGGATCTGATACAACTTTTTCTCTCATCGTCTGCATGGGTGGTTGGAAAGCGAAAAAAGAGATGTAGGTATGTTTTCTGGCTAGCTGGGTGTTGCGGTATTTGGATAGCTAGAAACCAGATTGTTTTTTATAACATACAGGCAGATTCAGTTGATATTATAATGTATATAAAAGCAATCACGTGGAAATGGTTAGCATATTCTTTTGGGTTTAATAGGGGTGTGGGTTTTCGGATTGATATTTTAATCTGAGAATGTGTTTATTGAACATGAGTTAATGATGCCAATGTTAGGTTTCGTACCAATAGGATAACGAGGGGTACGTAATTAATATGTAGTCTGAAAAACATTTTGTTTCTTTCTTGATGAATAAATTCTGTGTTTCAAAAAAAAATATACTTTTAATATAATAGATTTTTACATTGATAATATCAGACAATACTAATTAAATAAACTCTTAAAACAATACCATACAATCAAAACAAAATATATGTGGATCTCCAATGTAGTATATATTTTTTTATAAATCAAATATTAATTATTAATATATTAATTTTTTATAGATAAAAGAATCAAACCATATAACTTCTTCCTCTCTCCATTTTATTATTAAATTAATCGTATCATTCTCTAGTTTTAAACGTGGGGACAAACTTGGTACTTCCTACCTCCGTCCGTACAGCAATTATTTTCATCACATCTCTTCCGTACAACAATTATTTTTACCACATCTCTTATTGAAGAAAAAGTATCCAAAGGAAAGTGCTTATAAATTGCTACACGCAAGAACTAACACATACAGCTTATCAATCAATGGCTTCTGCTAAGCTTGCTTCTTTGGCTCTCTTGTTGTTTGTCTCTTCTGGTACGTAGCATTTCCTTCCTTTTTCTTTTTCCTTGATTTCTTATGATATGTTTTAGTAAAAGGAATTAGAAAGACTTTAAATAGTTTTATATTAAAATTTAATTACAATCTTTTATTTATATAACATTTAAAATATTAATCAATAAAGTTAACAAATTTATTATATAAATTTTGAGTGTCAATGTAAAACATTGTACACTATCTATGCATAACATTACCTATTAAGTCTTTTTCTCAGTTAGAAAATATTTGTGTTGTTTTGGTTCTAACTTTGACATATCGTTTTTAGTGTTTCTTCCTTTGAAGGAGGTAGAAGCTGGTTCTTGCGCTGGTCTTTGTTATACCTTCTCGTCCTCGTCATGCGGGTCAAGTTGTCTTTGTTTCCCGTTGGGTCCGGCGATAACGGGTGTGTGCGTATCTAGGAAACTAGCATCTGTTGAGAAGATGATAGAGGAACATCCAAACCTATGTCGATCTCACGAGGAATGTTTGAAGAAAACACAAGGCAACTTTTGTGATCGTCATCCTAATTCTTATGTGGGTTGGTGTTATGATTCTAATTCTCAAGCACTGAAAGAATTATTGGCTAAGACCACCATAATTAAAAGTGTTGCAAGTAATTGATATGCCTAGTGAAAAAATAATGGCATACGTGGTGCATTTGTTGTATGCTTATGGTGCATCAACTATCCACTACTTTAAATAAAATGAGTACTTTCAGATTATTTATGGTGATCATTGTTAAATCAGAAATAATCACTCTATTTTTTTTATTTTGATTCTAAATCATAAATAACTTATCTTAAAATGAAACTTTATAGTTTATGATTTTGTATTTTTCTATTCGAACAATTGATAATTTTACAAGCAGTATAGCTTGAGACTTATACTAATTTAATTGAACCAAAAAATAAATATCATGTTCCTGCCCAATTAGCTAATACACTTCACATTTCAATTAAGCACACCTCTAAGCCATAAAACTAATGAAAAAAGGGGCTAACATACACAGCCAAGAAAGGGTGCTTGATCTCTATGCTCAATAAATAAGAGGTGAGGTATTCCTCCTTCATTACTAGCCAAGTCCTTTTTTATCATCCTAGTCATGGCCCTAGCGATAGGTTCCTTGCTAGGGTTGGATGCATCAACATTCTTTGTATATTTTTCTTCAAATCAAGAAATATTTAACTAAAATCTACCTTTGTCCTAAAGAAAATTGATAACATAATGCATGCAAATTTAATTGACCTAAAATGGTACAAAAAAAAATTCTTTATTTTAAAAAGAGTTAATGTATGTAGCCTCATGTTTTATGGTGTTATATTGATGACAACCGTTATATTTTAAGAAAATCAATGGTGAGGATGAAAAGTAACTCCCTTAAACTTACTTTTGTAGTAGGTGAATTTGTCCTCTATAATAAATATATAAATATTAATTTAAAGAATTGTTTAAGAAATTACTTAAATGATAACATAATTGTTTTTTTAGGATAACATAATTACTTTACTTCTTACTATATCAAAAACACAAAAGAAATTTTCAAATTCATAACAGAAAAATTAGTAGATAATTTGTAGTTAATTTCATGTTAAAAGAATTAACTAAAGTTTAACCATAAAAATACTACAACAGTGATAGTATCATTAGATGAATAACTAATTAGGTGGGGAAAATAATACTAGTTAATTTGTGGTTATTTTTTAAAAAAGGATATAGATATTTTCTAGTTAATTTGTAGTAATATTAAACTTTAACTAGAAAATGTTATTACCTACTACATAATTAATTGCTTCAAAATAACTAATAAATTTTTTGTTGCTAAAATTTGTAACAATCTTGAAAATTCTTGTAGTAAAATGAGAACTATCTAACTTTGTCCCTTAGCATACTACAAGAGAGAAGACTTTTTATAGCAACAATTATTAAGGCAAAATTTTAAAAGTTGCTACTAAAATGACTTTTTTCTTGCAAAATATTTTACAACAATATATCATGTCTTTGCCACTAACTATGTTTTAAGGATCACAATTCTCCCTGTCATTTGACATATTTATCATTGTCATAAATAACTTTTAGTAACCACCAAAGTTGTCATTATATTTTATTTGTTTTAACAAGTATTATTGTTGCGAAAGATATTCTTTATCATCAACCAGAGTTATTGCATTATGACAACTTTTCTTGACAATTAATATCCTTGCATTAATATATTTTTCTCAACAATTAAAGTTATTGCAATAAAGTCTCTTTTCTAAGTAACATTCATCAATTCACTATCCATAATATATTTTCATAACAAAAATTGCCACCAAAAGGCATATGTTTTAGCAACCTACAAATTTAAATTTGTAAATAAGTGTTACATTTAATTTTATTAATAATCAGATATTATTTTTAAAATTTATATTAATGTAAATAATTTATTTAGCCAAACTAGTTTAAATTATGTTACATTAAAATTTTTGCTTGGTTATATATTTTTTTAATAGCAAATCATCACTTTAATAAACTAAATATATCAACAAAATATAAACTCACATATGTAAACACAATTGAATATAATAAATATTACTTTACATAATTTAACCAGTAAAATTATTACGTACTATATAAAGAAACATTATCATACATACTTAACAAATAACTAAAAAATAGTAATGCAACATTAGATATTTCTTTCTGTTTACTTCAAATATATTTGGTATAGTAGTTGAATCACCAACAACCAACTTGAAACTTTTAACATACAAAATTTTAATTAGTTAACATTTTTTCTTATGGAATTAATAAATAAAAAAACTAAATAATCATTAAACAAATGTGTTTTTAACTAAATCCAAAATTATACCTTATTCAAAACTTAATAACTTGCACACGTAACGGATTGGTTTAAAAGAAAAACACCCTACATTAATCTCTCATACCTTTTGCATAACATAAATTAGCAATACTAAAATGCACATTACATAGCAGTTCTTTAAATCAATACGAAGTCTTGCCCTTTTCATGTTTCAAATATCAATTTAACCAATGTTCCCTCATAATATTGAATACAATAAACTAGTACAAAATTGAATGTACAAACCCAAGCTTAAATTTGGATAAAAGTCTATAATACTTCAACTCTTAACAAAATCCAAATACAACTCCCTAACTCACCTTTTGTTGTAGCATTACAATAAACCCTATCATCAATTATTATATTTTTAAAATACTCAACTAAGCATAACCTTTCTTCAATGATTTGACATCCTATTACTAAATAATAAAACATTGAAGTTCTTAAACATAAAAGAAAAATTATTTGCAACTTACTTATGATGTGTTCAAGTTTATCATCAAGTTAAGAGACATTTCTTTCTGTAATTGAAGAGTGTTCACCCTATACAAATATATAAAGTAGCCCAAATTAATTACAACTTAATATAGTAAACAAACTTTTATAATATAAAAATACTAATTTGTAAAACTTTTACAAAACTTAATTATTATTTTACTTACCAAATATGCATGCATTCTAAAAATATATATGTCATCCTTTCCTCAATTTGCTTTTCAATTCTTTCATCAATTGATTTTGACCTTCTTCAAAGCATGCCACCATTTCCTCCCTCTAGCTACGCTAGTCTTGAAGGCCTCAATCTCTTTTAATTTCAATTCCTTGCATTAATATGTTTTCTATCAACCATAAAAGTAAAATCATAATTATAATTTAAATTAAATAATAATAAATTAATTATAATTATAATTTATAATTCACATAAAAAATAATACATTACTTTCTTCGATGTTTTGTCTATCCATGCTCCATTTTTTATTTGAGTTTTTTGCCACAAATCTTGAAAATTAGACTACTTTTGAGTTTCTGGATCTCTTTAAGAAAATATTCAAAAGACAATTAATTATTAAAACAAATAAGCTATGCAATTAATAATTTACAATAAATATATTTCTAAGTATAGGCTTAACTTAGATTTATTCTTAATATATGAAATTTAATATATAAAAAATTTAATGAAATTACACTTCCAAAGCTAAGAGCCTAAAATGATTTTCTTCAACATGTATGATTAATAACTTGCTTTGATTTATTTAATTGTTTCTCCTACTAATTCCTGAAAATGACAAGAATAAAATATAATTATAACTTTTACATTTATAGTTAAACAATTTAAGTGTATTTAGAATTTAGTATATATATACACATACGCACGCATAATGCAAACATACATTTAAATTGGAACTTAAAAATTAATTTACTAAATATTGCCTATCTTCATCGCTCAAGTCTTGAAGTTTATGCTTTTAAACTATTTTATTTATTTCATATTTTTTGAAATGTTAGTGAAGTTTACATCGATGATTCTGATAAAGTCTTTTGGTTGTGTAAAGAATAACCTCCTTGGCATGTTCTATATTCGAACCTTCAATGTTAAAAGTATCCTACACACATGAATTAAAATTGAAAGTTAATTTAAAATATGTAGTATAGGAAAAAAAAGAAAAATTAAAACTATGAAAAATATATTATTTACCAAAACTTTGGTTACTATTCTTTCTTTTACAACATTAGGAACATCCTTTAGATTAAAAGGAGCATCTTTTAGAACTATAAAATATATTTCAGTAGTAAAATTTGGAGCTTCTAATCCAATTGCTACCATCTTATTAGTGACAGACAGTTTTCCTGTAATACTCTTTCTCTTTTTTCTTTTCTTTTTTTGTTTTCAATACTTAAACCAATGGTTTTTTCTCTTCCAAATTTTCTTCTTGTATTTGTAGATCTTTTTCCATGTTCTACCAAAATATTATTGGCAAATGACAAACACAATATATATATATATATATATATATATATATATATATATAAATTTATGTATAAGAATAAAAGTCATAATATTCATAATAAATAAGAAATGAGCAATGTAACTTAAAAATTCAAAAGAAATACAAATATAAATACCTTTTTTTTTTAGTCATGGTGTCATTTGAACAATTTTGAGGTTTTAAATTTGAAACACAACTTAAGGGTTCTATAACTAAATACAAATAATGAAAATCTAAGATAGTGACTAAGTTAAACTATAATTCCTTAAAAAGTATTTATACTATATCTAAGAAAAACAACATATGCATATATGGAAATCAAAGTAAAACAAGAAATAATTATTTATTTGTGTAGAGAGTAAAAAAATATATTGTACAAATGTGAAGCAATTAGCATTGATAAGCAAATAAACTAAGTGATCACAACATAAACTCTTATCTAGCATTCCATTAACATAAAGGAGCACTATTTCAACTTTCAAGACTAACTAACAATATACTAGAACATAAGACCTTGTCGTGGTGCAACTGTGGTAAAACTTATAATTAATATATGTACAAATAAAATTACTACTAAACAAAAATATTTGAGTCGTATTCATGTGCTTTATTGATTCAAAAATTTTATAACAACTATGCTATTAAACTTAAATCTTTATGAAAAGTCAGCTAAGTTTTCTATAAATGCTTAGTTTCAATCCTAGTGGCAAGAAAAACCCAAAACAGAGAAATTATTGATGTCATATCTATTAGTCGTGCGACACCATATTCATTGGCTAAAGCAAATAGGGGAATGAGATAAAATAATAATGTATAACTGTGTATATTAAATTACTATGTATCTCACCCACTATATATATAAAAGCAAATGGCACATGTATGGCTTGCCAACCTATATGATGTAAAATTTCACGATGAAAACTTCCTAATGTTTATGTTTTAAATACTCGCACTCGCCAGGTATATATATAGTTAGGTAAGGTAATGATGGCCTGGTCAACCTTTCTAAAGTTTCACAAATTGAAAAAAGACAAAGAAAATAAATAAACAACCTTGTTATGTATAAGTATGAGTTTCAAATTAAGTCTAATTAAGCAGAAAGCAAATTGAACTTTCGTATGAAGGCATTCCCATGAACAAAAAAAAAAAAAGTAGCTTGGGCTGTTCTAATTTTGGGAGAAAGAAAAACTTTCAAGTAGAAAAAAGGGACCAAATTGAGGTTCTAATTTTTGGAGGATGGAACTTTTATATGGAGAAAAGAAAAAGATTGAATAACTTACAGTTCTGATTTTGAGAGGAGGGAAAATGTTTATTTTTTTTTTTTTTAAAATAACAAGAGGATCAAATAAATTTTCCCTGATAAATTTGTTACTCACATTACAATGTAGGAGTGTAATCTTAAAATTACAATAGCAATCTTTAATTTTTTTCACATTCAAATACAGGTTGTTGTAAACGTAATAGAGATAGAATACGTGGAATGTGCAATTAAGCTCATGACCTCATGCACCTTTATTTATTTTAAATTTTGTTTTCTTTTTTTTCTTTTACAAAAATTATATGTTAAGATAGTTATCTTTGAAAAAAAAAATATTTAACTAAATCTATATAAAAAAATCATGTAAGATATTGTAAAGTTTAACACAATCAGAAAATTAAATTGAAAAATTAAGTTTTCGAAATTTAATACGTTCATTTTGTAAAAATTAAAAAAATATAAAATTTTAATTAATAAACAGGTAGGTAATCAAGTAAATTTAATTGATAAAAGTCATAAATAGAAACTTTTTTTTTAAATTTAATATAAATATAATTAAAGAATACTTTTAATAAAATATATTATATATTTTAAATATTTATATTTATTGCATAGTAAAATTCCAAATTTTTAGTTTTTTATTTTTATTTTATTTTTCTCTCTTACAAAAATTCTATGTTAAAAGATAATTATATTTTAAAAAAATAAAAATATTTAACTAAATCTATATATAAAAAAATTATGCAAGATATTATAAAGCTTAATATGGCCCGTCTGTGAAAATTAAATTGAAAAATTCACTTTTTGAAACTTAATCTGGTCATTTTGTGAAAATTAAAAACAAAATTTTATTAATAAACAAGTAGGTCATAAAATAAATTTAATTGATAAAACAGATAAAAATATAAACCTGTTTTTGTTAAATTTGACATTAATATAATTAAAGAATAATTTATATATATATCGAGAGAGTTTAATTGGTATACACTGTCAGTGTAAAAATTTTTATGCTAACAGTAAATCACAACCCTTCATTTATGGTAGATTTATTGACTTTACTCATTACTATTTTAAAAGTCATATAAATGAAAAGTCATGACTGATTGAATGTCAGTGTAAAAATCTTTTACAGTGACAACGTATACCAATTAAATTCTCATTATTATTATTATTATTATTATTATTATTATTATTATTATTATATATTACATAGTAAAATTCCAAATTTGATATTGTAAAAAATATTACAATAATAAACCTAAACTTAATCAAGTGTATAGCTTTTCACATATGGGAAAATAAAAAATATGAATCTAACTAAGCAATAATTTAATCTTCAATAATCCACATATAAAATAAAAAAATAAACTAAATTATGGACAAAATGTTAGAGAATAGTTGTATCAACAATTCATGATAGGATGATTCCTAAAACTCAAATGACCTGAAATTGAAAAACCAATAGTTGTAAATTAGATGAGAGCTTAATTGTCATGAAACACATGTTATTTATAATATAAAATAAAATTATGTTTAAATGTATTTATGTCTTGTTATAATTTTGCTGACTAAAAAAATGTATATTTCATATAATTTTTACATTTAAATATTAAAATATAAGTTAATTATTCTAAAAATATTAATTGCCAAATAATAATTAAAAATACCTTCTATGTTGTGTCAAAATCTTCATTTTCTGTGTTGTCAACTATCTCGTATTCTTCTTGACCATCATCAGCTCATAATCAATATTTGTGTCAATGTCTTGTTCTCGTGTATCACTCAACTCATTGAGTTGATATGGTTCAAAATGTAAATGCTAAGATATCATAGATTTTGATGATGCCAGAAGTGACAAAGAATGTAGATACAAAAACAAGAAAGCAAAAAGAACAAAACTATATTGACAGAAATTCAAGTTTAATGTTAAGCTAGAAAAATAAATTAACTCTTTTATTGTATAAAAGAATCTCTACGAATTTGCATAAACTTAGTTTGGCAAGATATGTTTTTATCAGTTCAAAACTTTGAACTGGTAATCGATTACCAGGATATGTAATCGATTACCAGAGAGCTTGTTTATTCAAATTCTGAATTTAAAAGTGATAATGGCACAATTTTTAAATCATGTAATCGATTAAAATTTTTATGTAATCGATTACTAGAAAGTTGTTATCACAAAATTTCGAAAAGTCACAACCTTTTGTGAAAAGGCACGATTTTTTAATCGTGTAATCGATTACCATTAGATGTAATCGATTACCAGTGGTTGTTACGAAAAGTTTAAAAAGTCACAACCTTTAATGAAAGAACACATCCCTTTGGTTTTGACACTATAAATAAGTGACTTTTCTTCTGTTTCAAAACACGAATTTTTCCTATCTTTTACAGAAAACAAACTCTTGCCTAAACACTTGCAAATTCAGAAAGAGTTCTTATAGGATCCTTAAATTGTATCATTTACTCTTTAAGAGAGTTTCTTATTCTTCTTCTTCTGATTACTCACTAATTGTGTTCAAGAGAGTTCTTGAAGTGAGAAAAGGAATCTCAAACACAGGGAGAGGGATCCCAAGGTGATTGAGGATTCATTCATTTGTAAAGTGATCTACAAAGTTAGTAAAAGCTCAAGTGGGGTTACTTGAGGACTGGACGTAGGCAAGTGAATTGGCCGAACTAGTATAAAAATAATTTGCATATTTCTCTTCCCTATACTCCTATCTATTTATTCTGTTTGCATTTTCAAATACTTCACTTTCACTTTTAAATATTCTATTATAAAATCAAAGAGAAAGAAAACTAGTTTTAAATTTTTTTGATCTACTTAATTCACCCCCCTTAAGTAAATTGAGGTCACTTGTCCAACAAAAATCAACTTTTTCACATGAAAATACATATATATTTATTGGCTTGACTTTAATGACAGTGTACCAATTTTCTTTGTCACTATGTTTCACATAATAAACCAATCTAGCTTGAGAACCTAAAACAAATGGATCAATCATGTAATACAACCTTGTCGTATCTACACTAAAATCCATATTTATCTCTTAAATCCTTGACCTTGGTTTTGATATTGAGAAGGAGCTTTAAACCAATCACATTTAAATAATATATTAAAGTTATTTTTTGTGTCTCTCATTTCAATTATAATTTTAACAATCACATAATAATCAACATCTCTTGTTGTAACATTCCAAAATTTAAAATACAAATATTTGAATAAGCATTCAGTTAAGAGAAGATAGATTAAGTTGTTAAGAAAAAAAAATCAATTAAAGATTAAACTGTCAACATTTTTTAATAATTACAATAAGATAATATTTCCTTTAAAATAGAAATAAGATAAAATAATTAAATATTTGATATTATTTTTAATTTAATCTGTAAAAATTTATCTTTTATAAATGAGATAAAAAATATAGAGAGGGGAAATCAACCTTAAGCTATTATATATAGGGTAAACTAGTTCCCTCAGAATATCATAGATTAGTTGATTATTCTATGGTTGAGAAAGAGGGACACAGAAGCAGAAGAAAACAAATAAAGTGGTTAGATCTCGCTTCAAGAGGTGAGTAAAATAATTGTTTTTAACCCTCCACAATATGGTTTTAAAAATTGTTGTTAATGTGTTTACTGTTTGCAAATTATATTGATAATTATTTTGAGATACCTCCATTTGGAATGGGGTTGAATTTTGACATACATCCATCTGGGATGGATGTATGAGATACCTCCATTTCATACAGGGAAGATGTTTTAGATATCTCCATCCGGAATGGAGAAGAGATTCTGGATACCTCCATAATAACGTGGAGAAGGCAATAAGACGTCATTGTATAGAATGTGAGCTCATACACCTTTTTGAAGAATCTACTGAAAACCTTGGTTCCGGGAATCGTAAAGTGTGAGTGAGTGATCATGAGTATCACAATAATTTGTGGATTAGATGTTTGCATCGAAAACTATTTTTATCGTATTTATAATTATTGTTAGAAATTATTTGGATAAATCTTTATTTATATATAAAGAAAAATACTTTTTATTACTGTGGTACCATGATTGTTTTTCTGGATTCCGCACCGACTGAGAGCAACACTATTTGCAAACCTTTTTTAAAAACTTGTTTTATTCACTGAGATTATTATCTCATTAAAAGTGTTTTTTTCAGAGTTAGAAGAAGAGGAAGCTGTGGAGGCTAAGAAGGCGTGAAGACTTACCTATAGTTTAGGTTTTCTTTTATAAACGTTGTTATTATAATTTAGAAGAATTTGTCCTTTTTATGAACGTTGTTGTTACAATTATCCTTTTTACTATTTTGAGATTTATTTTATTTTATTTTATTTTCAATAATTATTTAATTATTATACTTTGGGTATTATTGTAACTGAGGACGTTACACTTGTCAACTCATCTCCTTTCATTATCGCACTACTAGTTTGATTTTTTAATTTTTCTCAGCATTTTTTGTACGAAATTGAAAACCATTAAGGATGTATCCACTATGATTAAGTATTCGAAAATCTAGTTCGATTGATAATGCTACTAGTTGGTTAGTAATTCTTCTATCACCTCGTGGTTGCAATCACGTTACCTACAAAAGTACCTTATTTCAAAATTCTAATTTATAAAATAAATATATTTAAATATATTTTTATTCTCTATAAATGACTAGTAATTTAGTTCAACCTTTTGATCTTTAATAAATTTATTATTTTTTTTTTGTCTCTGGATTTGTGTATATATTTTTAGGGACCAAAAAAAAATTTCATTGAAAAGTAAAACAAGAGAGTTCTTAATTTATAACATACCAAAACTATATTAATTAGATCTAAATAAATATTATCAATTAGTTACATAATTCAAATTAATTGTTATTAGTAGACATAGCTATAAGTTAAACATTAACCATAATATCTCATTTTCAAACTATTTAGGTAATTGATCTTTGTGACTCTTGTCCACATTCCTATTTTTTCATTTTTTATCTTATTCATGTGTTACCTACAAAATGATAAAAAATATTAAAAAAATTATAAAAATTGTAATTAATTTTTTAGTGAAAAGTACCCTTGGTTATACTTATTTAATCAAAGGTCTAACTTCAAGATAATTTTGTATTATATAAAAATGAGCTTGCTAAATTTCAGAAGATCTCATGATTTCCCAAGAACTTGCTCCAATAAATTGACCATTATTCTTAAAAATTAACAAACCATTATTATAATCATCACTTTCATGTTCCGTATATTTGTCTGGCCGATTTAATCTAGAATCCATATCACTCAAATATCTAGCACAAAATGTCATACGTTCTTTAGACACGTAGCTTCAACTATGCTTCTAGGTGTGCTTTGTTATGCACATAAGCTTTTAGGACACATAGAAATCTGAAATTAAGCAAAGAAAAATTAATCATATTCAGGAAAACATCATATTAGAATTTTAGATGCCAAAATATCATTTAAACTAACCTTTCTATAGGAAACATCCACCAATATTGAACCGAACCTCTACATTTTGTCTCTTTTGTCAAGTGAATTTGTAAGTGCATCATGACGTAAAAAATAAAGGAGAAAAAATGTGCTTCAACTTACAAAGAGTGACTGCTATATTCTTATATGAGCTACCCAATTCATTCTATTTCAATTCTTCAAAGAATAAATCTCCAAAAAACAAAGATAACCCAATCAATAGATCACAAGCATCCTTTGGAAGCAACCCCTTTATGGCAAGGGGGACAATTCTCTCAAATAGAATATAATAGATCATAATTTTTAAGTTTTGAAATATACAATTGACTTACATTTATTCAATGACTTATATTTGAGGCATATGCATCAGAACCTCACATCCTTTAACATTTGACAAAACTTTTTTTTTTTTTTGCCTTTGACATTGTCTAACGTGCAGGAGGCATTATATGCTTATCTCCATTCTCAATAGGATGAAGTGACTTTTCTAGACCCATGCGTATTAAATCTAATTGAGACTTTAAGGTATCTTTTGTTTTACCTTCAATGTCCAATATTGTCCAATAATACTTTCACAAATATTTTTCTGTATGTGCATTACATTAGATTATGTTTTACTAATATTAAAAAAAAATTCTCCAATTTTGATTGATCTCTTGATTCTGTTTTCCTTTTTTTATTGATTTCCCAAATATCACATGCAAATTTTCAACTTATGTTAATACATCTTCTCCTGTCAATGATTGTGGTACAAGCCTTACCTCTTTTGTATTATCAAGTGAGCTTTCATTCTTACGCCACAAGTGATCGATAAGTAAAAATCTACAATGTTTTATGTAGCAATGCTTGTGATCATATTTCAAATAAAAGGAGCATGTTTTTATATTACAACAAGGACAAGTTAAAGCTCCTTTAGTACTTCATCCAGATAACATTGCATAAGCTGGGAAAACAAAGAAATAACATCTATGAAAATATGGTTATTGAATTAGTATCATACCTTTGTATAAAAGGAGTATATTTCTATATTACAACAAGTACAAGCTAAAGCTCCTTTAGTACTTTCATGCTTATATTATATTATGCCATCAACTTCAAATTTAATAAGATATGCATGTAAAAAAACACACAAAGAAATACCATGTAATCATACCTTTGTATGAAAACAATTAACATAATTTTTTTATAATCTAATTCATATATTAAAAAAATAAAAAATACAAAACAAGGTATGTACCTACGTAGCAAAAAAGGTCAATCAAGAACCTTTAAGATATGATTCAACTTTGAGCAAGAATGTCAGTAATATAAAATATGATTAATAATATTATAATATAATATAAGCATGAAAAAGTGTTCTTAATAATATAAATGATATTTATTAGTTTAAAAAAATTCAAACGAGTACTAAATCACCTTCAAAATAGTGTGCTGCTAATTTAATTACTATTGGCATGAAGTAACTTCTAATTGTTTTTTGTTATTTTAAAGGTGATAACAAAAAGAATCTTGTTTTTTTCTAAGATAGTGTAAGAGTAGGCAGTTTAAACATTGTTTAGTGTTTGCAGTTGGAAGTGTCAAACTATCCTTATTACAAATTAGTAAATGTTTAGACAACTTTGATAATCTCCAATTAGTTAGTTTAAGCCATTTTTTATTGTTTTTTATCATTTCAGATTTTTATTTTATTTTAAAAAATAAATTCAAATTATTTAAACATATTAATCTATTTTTTTATTTGTCTCTATTTATGTTTCATACTAATTATCAGAATGTAATATATATATATATATATATATATATATATATATATATATATTCTTCAGTTATTTTTTTATCTTTCAAACTTTTAATTTTATTTTATAAATTAAAGTAAAATAATAACAAAATTATGTAACTTTTTGTTATATATTTTTCTCTTTCATATTTTGTAATAATATATATATATATATATATATAAATTTTACATTTAAAAATATTTTTTATTGATTTTACTGTAATAAAAAATATTTATCATTTTTATTTATTTAGTTTAATTTAATTTTTGAAAAGGTTGACCAATCGATATAGGACCTATTTGTTTTTAAGTAAATTTATATAAAAAATATCATGCAAAATATTGTAAACATTGTAAAAAAAATTAATTAATATAAAGTACATATTCACATTTCGAAGCTTAATATCATTACTTTGTAAAAATTTTAAAAAATAGAAAATTTTAAATAATAATAGAATAAGTAACCAAATGGATTTAACTCGTAAAAGGATATAAATTAAAAAATAAAACAAAAAAAAAACAACATTGTAATTGACTCTATTTACAAAGTTGACATAATTTGAAATATAATATAATTCATCTATAAAAAAGAAAGACAAAAATACAAAACAAAATATATGCTTATGCAGCAAGAAATATGTTGATCAAGAACCTCTTAGCCTAATTAAACTTACTTTTAAACGAAACATCTCTAAACATATAATATTACTAATATTATAATACAATTATATGCATAAAAATATTTTTTATATAATAATTAAACTAAAACTAGAAAAAAACATTGAGTAGTAATTCCTAATAATATAGCACAAACTAAATTTCGGAAAAAGAAAAGAAAAACCTTTGAAGATAAAAAAAAAATATTTTATTGAATTGCACCTAATATTATGTTGATGAATGGATGATTTATTTTGACCTTCTAATGAGAAGAACAATAACAAGAATTACCTTTCAACTTTCAAGAGAATAACTTAGCGATAAACTAATAAAAAAGGACATTGATGTGATGAGTGAAGGAAATTATAAATTTTAGAATAAATAGTGAGGAAATTAAATTTAAGTTTTTACTTAAATTATTGATTGAGATGTGATGAATCTTTTAATGGAATTAGTATAAGGTGATCATATTTAGATGATGGATAGAAGGGTGGAGAAGTGAGAATAATTATTATTCTTTTGTTTCAAAAGGTTTCAGTTCAGTTTTGGAAAGTTTTAAAAAATTTAATTCTTTGAGAAGTGAGGGTTACGGGTAGTAAAAGCATAATTACTAAGTGCACCCCGGATGCTATAAATCTTTTCTCCTTTCTCTTTCTTCTTCTTGAATTTCCTTTCTTCTCTCATGACTTAAATTCTCTCTCACTGCCAACATTTCATTCCTTTGCATGGAAGTTTGAACGTTGACAAAATTGGACTCAATCTCTTCCATTGCTCTTGATTCAGAGTAGTGATAAATATAGGTATGTTTGATAATAGTTTTTTTAACCTTTTTTTATTCGTTTTCGATCCTGTCATTCCTGTTGAAAAGTGAATTTCTTTGAAATCTTGATTTCTAAGATTCCTATTTTATCTAGAATTCTTGTCAAATTTCTAAGTAAATTCTTTGAGCATATTCTTCTCCTTTGATTGTAGCTAGCTTCTAAGGGATAAATAGGTAAGAAAAGTTTTAATTCTATTTTGATTTAAAGAAACCTTAATTTGGTGATTTAAAAGTAGATATACGTGGATGTTTGAGATCTTGATTTATGTTTTGAATTTAATTATTTTGTGAGAATTTTTTGTATAATTTGTTTGGTTATGTTTGGAGAGAAATTGTGATTCATTGGTGATATGTACATGTAAAATATAATTATGTTGGTGAATTTGTGAGTATTCTTAATGAGATAATGGATTGAATCAATGTGGTATGAAATGTGATGTGGATTGTTACGAGTAGGTAGCAGAGTATTGATTGTGGTATATTGAATTAGGGATTCATAGTGGCCATAGTGATCTTGGTACTAAGGTCGAGTTACAATGAGTAAATATCATTGTTAAGGTCGAGTTATTGCAAGTAAGTACCTAAAGGGATGTATATAGATAGCAATTGGTTGTCAAGTGGGTCAAGAGGATGCCAAACAATAATTGGATATCCTATGAGTATGGCTAGACTTCAAATAATTATCATTATGGGTCAGGTAGATGCCAGATATCAGCATGAGGGAGGTTAGATAGGTCGTTGAGTGTTTGAATTCAATGAGTCTTTTCAAAAAGTGTCAGAGTATATGTTGGTTGCTCAATTTCAAGGTAAACATAAGTGTGGTTGACTTGTTACAAATGTGACTGATATTGGATGTGAACGTACTTGCATTTTATGTAAATGATTATGTGGATTTTAGTGTATCACAGTGTTAATCGTGCTTTGAACGAGAGTAGATAGTGGAGATGATGTTGAAGGACAAGATGTAGTGGTGCGACTGATGTTATGTACTTCAGGGAGATGTTCATGATGTCATTTTGTGTTTGATGCAATATTGCATTGAACTCCCTAGGATCTTGCTTCAAGAGGTTCCAAATGTTGAAGAAGATGTAGATAGAGAAGTAGAAGATGATGATGGAGGCACCACTCTAGGTAGAGATTAGTCTAGGTTTGTAGAAGCTTGCCATAAGGGAAGGAACCCTTGATAAAAGTCATAGAAGCACTGTCAAAGTGTAGAGAGAAGAAGACTCACAAATGAGCTCTTAGAAAGAGTAAATTTACTAAATTATCAAAGGTTCCTTACATGAGTGAGTGAAGTGCTATATAAGGGTTGAGGAGTGGACTTGGACATCCATCTTGGCCTAAGGGAAGGAAAATAAATAATTCAAACAAGTCCCTAAAATATATGGACCTATGTTGCCTCTAAATTCAAATTTGAATTTGAACATGCCACCTAGGAGAGAGATGAAAGTGGCGCCTAACCATAGGGAACAAGGGGGTCCCACTTGTCTCTCATGCACATGTGTATGTTAGGAGGTGCGAAAATCAAACAAGGGAGCGTGGAAATTAATATTCTCACATCCTCTTGCTCCAGAAAGGCCCACCTTCTACCATACACCCCACACAATTAACTAATGGCACCCCATGCCTAAAATAAGGGAAAATGGCCAAAATACACTTGACCTAAAAATACTAATAGCACAACTCAAAATACTACACAAAATATTTACAAAATTTTAATGGTCTTCATGAAGGTCCTTCCTATCCATGTCTTCTCTCCAATCCTCCTAGTCAAGGTCCCTTGCTAGGTGAGATTGTATAAGTGTTTATTCATGTAATTAAGAAAATTATGTTAGAAATACTACGATTTAAGTTTCAGAGAAACAATGTAGTTTATGGTTATCTTAGGGTTATGTTTTGTATGAGAGACATACCGAGATGTGTTGAAATTAGACAGATGAAAGGTGATGTATATGATATATGAATGAATGGATTGCATGTTATAGTTGTTGGATTATGCAAGTGAGGTTCTAGTATCTGCAGGGGCTCGCTGGGTGGTAGGTCTCACCAAAGCGAGTTTTATCCTCTATTAGGATTATATTGCAGCTTTGCACCTAGTGAGTTTTATCACTGTTTAAAATTAAACAAGTTTTTTGCTCAGCGATGTGTCTTGCTAAGAGAAGTCACTATTATTGGAACATTCTAATACATGGTTCTCGCTGGGCAAGGTACCCTTTGAGGGATCCTATTATTTATGAAATTCTCAAAGTCAAGCTTGGAACTGAACCTATTTGTCATTTTGTTAGCAATAAAACTATAACATGGATACCCAATCTAGTTACCATGCACACCCTTGTGTTCTTTAGGTGCTATATATTTTATTATGCACCTTATTTTTAATTATATTTTTAGATATTAAAATGTGCCCAATTTTTTAATAATGGCACGTTGTTGTTCAAGTTGAAACTTGACTTATGTTAAAGTGTTGTCTATGTATTTCAAATAAATGTGCTTCTAAGCTAGTTAGAATTTAGAACTAAGTGTATTTTGTTGTGTTGGTATACTAAGGCCAATATATGGATGTATATTTTAGTTTGATAAAATAATTAAGATGTTGGTTATAATGTGTGTAATATATATTAGTTTCAGCTAATTTGTCTCAGTTACCTTTTCCCTGCAAATATAAAGGGGTTCATGATCCAAAAGTGAAGAAATTGTTAAAAAGATTTCATCATTTTGGTGGGGAGAAGGCTTTGCTGAGAATCTCAGAAGATAAGCAACAACACCTTTTACTTCGAAAGGAACCGTGATGAACTTCCACCCCAAAGTTCTCTTACACTCAATTGTTTGTTGTTTGACCTACATGTTTATTGTTGGTATTTTTTTCTTGTTTATAATTGTTTAGTTTCTATTTTTATTATCATATATATGAAATAAAGGCTTACCTTTAGAAGTGGATTGGATAGAGTTGTAAGAAACTTTTTCTTAAACTCTTTCTAAATACTTTGTTAAAAAGTTTAATAAAAGGGTTTTAAGAAGATATTTCTAAATAAGAACTCTCTTATACTTCTAATAAGAGAAAAATAAGCAATACAAAAACTTTTAGTAATAGAAGGTAGTAAGAACAATTGTTTTGATACTGGTTCGCCCTAAACCGAGCTACATCCATTTCTCTTCTAAAGACTTATTGGATGTTTTCACTATTTCAACTGAAATACACAAGAATTCTTATTGTCACTTTTGGCTTACAACGTGTATTCTATTCCATTTTTAGTTTAGCCTTAATCTCCTCTTAAGTTTAAAACAAGTACTATTTGACAATAAGCCACTCCTAGCTTTTAACTGGGTATTCTTTAAGTAGCTAGCCACTCTTCACTAAATACAAGAGGAACAAAAAATGAATTACAACAATAACTCTAAATGCTAGGATAAGAATGTTTCACTCACTAACTAACTTCACCAAGTGAAGGTATGTAATTTTAGCTCAGTAGAAGGTTTCATTTTTTAAAGCTTCTGATCACTCAAGATGAGTGAATCTTATTTGAGACTATGGTGAAGAAGAGATAATATTAAACACGTAATTGTTTTCAACTATTAACTTCATTACTTTTTTTCTTCCTTGATCATTTATTTATTGCCTTCAAAAGTGACTATTGCTTGTCTTCCTATCATTAAGGGATTATGCATTTAAATTTGCTCAATGATCTTGGCATTTAATATACCCTGAAGACTTATGATTGAGCTTATCTCCTTTTCCTAATATTGTGTTAACCTATCAACTTTATACAACATTTTATTCTAATCGGAGGCTTTGCAAAACAAACAAGCAACATGTTAGAGTTGTCTTTGGAGAACTTTTAACTCTTTCTTGGTTGTGTTTACCTCAATCGCTTCACAAAATTCAATTTTTTTCCTTTTTGCATTGTTATTTGATTATTATCCACTTACAAAAGTCAACTTGTCTCTAACTTTAGATGGTTAGGACTCAAGATAGGATGATGAGTTTTTTTTTCTTACTTTGCTATGTGTTGTTTTTTGTCCAAAAACTAACTAGAAGCAAAGATTCTTCCCAGCACATGCTCCTTGAGTCTTTGATTGAATTTGGGTTTGACTTGCTCCCTTTAATGATTGTCTAATTAACTTGTGACTTCATTAAAGAAGTAGTAATGTTCTGATCTTGATTATGATCTATGATAAATTTGTCTTCTAAAGTACATCAAATGGTCTTCTAAATGATGTACCTTGACAATGTAGTTTTATGAGATAGTGTAAAAATATGGTTACTCAAAATATTCTTTTGAAGATGTTTGAGTTAGTTAAGTTATTCTTATGTGTAGAATTATTCCCCTTCTTTGAGAGAAGTTCATCCTTTGATGATGTTAAAAGAGAAGAGACTTATTTTTTATTAACAATAAAACATGTCCCTCTAATTAAGTCTAGAGTGCCTCGATTCTCTTATATGAATCAGATGCTCTAGTCATCTAATAGTAGTGTGTCTCTTCCATTCTTTGCACTTCTAATCAGTACCAACTATTTTTGCTAAGCTGCTCATATGCTACAATCCTAGAGCTTCTAATCTAGTGATGACAACTTTTGTTCATTCTAGTTTCTTATTGACATCTTCTACAACTCTAAATATTCTCATATAACAATCTTTAAACTGGGATGTCATTTTATGCTATGATAACAAACTATTCTTCCGATAACATCTTCTAGTTTTTTATATCTTCTTGTTGCTTTGACAAGAAAATTTCTAATGATCTTTTATGCTTCTTTATGACATCTTATACTCTCTTGATTGATCTTCTTATCTACTTCAAGCACCTATGAGTTATCTTCCATTTGTACACCTTCTTACAACATAACTTATGTGAATATCATCGAATAATTAAACTTAATTTATTTGTAATCATCAAAATCACTTAAGGTTTTAGTTGTTCAGCTAGTTGTTCCAATCTTCTTAACTTAATAGTATGGATATAGGATCAAATTAGATTATTATTACAGGTTTATTATGAACATGCTATGAATTAATATTGTATGAATCTTAAAAATATATGTTAACGTGAATGTATGATAGAAAGTTGGGATTCTGGGTGTTGATCCAAAAAATCAGGAACCAATCTAGACAAATATTTATTTTTATAAATTATTTTTTTAAAGCATGATATACTAAATAAAAAAGGATGAGTTCACTTACTTTATGATGTGAGAAATAGAAGCCACTTAGAATATCTTTAGCTTGGATATGGAAACTAGTCCAGATTTAGCTTAGAATATATTTGATTTGGTTTTACTTTTCTAAAAAATATTGGTTTTGTTTTAACTCCAGTTTTCAAAGTAAGTGGAGATACTGTAGAAGCTTATTGAGTTTAAGGAATGGTGAAGGGTTCTGATATGAAATTTAGTGACCTTCTTGATCCAAAGTTTTAATTAAGAAAATCATATTAAAAACTTATAAATAATTAATAACGTTAAAGGTGTCCTTATTAATTATAATCATTCATGTCAGAGTGCACGATTTGTTTCCTAAAACACAAATTAAAGATGGCCACGTCTCACTAAAAACATACGTCGTGTATCCTAAATTATTTTTATATATGAAACAAAAATTGTCCAAAAGTATCCATCATAATTTATTTTTTCAAAATAATTTTAAATTTTTTTAATATCTTTAATAAATAATGTCACTTTATTTTTTTAATATAATATTAATGTTAAGATTAATTTTATAAAACCATTACTTCTTTCATCTATTTAGAGTTTATTTAGATAAACTTTTGATGGAACACTTTTACGAGGAAAAAGTACAATAAAAAGAAAAATACAAAAAACTTCTCCAAAAATTTTTTAAAAAAATGTCACACTTTCTTCGTGTTCATTTTAGCTAATATATAAAATATTTTTCATTTAACTATTTAAAAAATATAGAAGAACTTTTAAAAAATAACTTTCTTCGTGTTTTGATTTTTTTTTATAGTCTTTTTCCTCTAGAAGTTCTTATGTAGAAATCAACCCTCATTATTTTTCTCCCTCTATATATGTAAAATAAGCACTCATTCTCTTAAATATCTATGATGAAAAAAAATATTTGGGAGCATAGATTGCTTCATATTGTTTAAGAATGGTGTGGAAAGTTCTAAATTCACAACTACTAAGCTCCATTCAGCTTTTATATAATTTAATGCACAAGTAAATGTAAGTAAGAGTATAATTAAAAAAGACTTATGTAGGTAAAGAGGTGTCTTAAATATTCTTCCGCTTCAGTTAGTGAATGGGAGAACTACTAAAAAATTCAAAATGCAAATGACTCATCTCCTATTTTTAATTATAGTAAAAGAACACTAGTAAAGAAAGTTGTCAATAAAAATATTATTACAAGAAAGAAGTTAGGACATTAGGTAACAATTAAGTAGTACGAAGGTCATACCATAATAATGGTAAAACATAAAAGTAAAATATGGTTGCTTTGAAAAGCTTACTAAGATGTTATGAATAAGCCTTTAGATTGAGAATATTTTTTCATAAAAGCAATATAGGTGTTGTAGGGATCATACAGGTAAAGGTATTTCGGATAATGAAAAAAAAAAAAAAAAAAAAAAAACAAACAGAATATCCCTCTTAGTCACAAGTAGGTATATAAGAAACTTCGGTTTAATTATAATTAGTAAGGAAATTTTGGATTATCATTACACCCAAAAAAATCCAAAAAAACTCAAAAGGTAAAAGTAATATCTGCAAGATAAAAGTAATATTCTTTCACAAATGGACAATAACCAATAGGTAATAACCTAAATGTTAGTATAAATAGAAGACAACACTATGATATAAATACATGTCATTCATCCATTTTCATAAACAATATTCTTTTCTACAATACAAATTCAAATATTTTCAAAGTTGGGCATCAAAATTCTTTTTGTAGATACCCCTTCTAAAAATTCAGAAAAAAGTATTTTTGTTAACACCAATAAAAAACAATGTTCAACTATTTTATACAGGAACATGATATTTATTTTTTAGTTCAATTAAATTAGTATAAATCTCAAGCTATTGTACTTGTAAAATTATGAATTGTTCGAATAGAAAAATAGAGTGATTATTTCTAATTTAACAATGATCACCATAAATAATCTGAAAGTGCTCATTTTCTTTAAAGTAGTGGATAGTTGATGCACCATAAGCATACAACAAATGCACCACCTATGCCATTATTTTTTCACTAGGCATATCAATTACTTGCAACACTTTTAATTATGGTGGTCTTAGCCAATAATTCTTTCAGTGCTTGAGAATTAGAATCATAACACCAACCCACATAAGAATTAGGATGACGATCACAAAAGTTGCCTTGTCTTTTCTTCAAACATTCCTCGTGAGATCGACATAGGTTTGGATGTTCCTCTATCATCTTCTCAACAGATGCTAGGTTCCTAGGTATGCACGTACCCGCTCTCCCGAAACCGATCGGGATACAAATACAACTTGACGACCCGCATGACGAGTGCACGAAGCGATTACAAATACCAGTGCAAGAACCAGCTTCTACCGAAGAAACACTAAAAATGATATGCCAAAGTTAGAACAAAAACAACACAAATAGTTTATAACTGAGAAAAAGACTTAAAAGGTAATGTTACAAAGGATTTAGCTCGTATATGATAAATTTTAAAAAAAATTATAATTAAACACTAAAGTAAAACTTTTATTTATAAATATTAAATGAAGGGAAAATTTTAAATTATTTAAAATTTATTTAGAAACTATAATACTGTAAAGTTTTAAATCTTTTTAATTTTTTATACTTCATATAATTTTATAATATTTTAAATAAAATTATAAATATATGTGAGGCTATATAAAATGAATTGTTGAAGCTATGTATGTTCTTTTATATGATATTATATTGTAATTTACATTATACTTATTATTTATTTAAAAATTATATGTATTGTACTATTTGTGTAAATTATTTTGAGTCATCTAGAATACACCAATCATACACCACCGTGCCTGCATGTGACACGACCATTGCAGTATAGATAATAAAAAATTACTTTTACCAGTTTTTGTTTTAGTAATGTACTAACACACCAAATAAATTAGAAAAGATTCAAATATTGAAAGAGAAAAACTTTAGAAAAATAAAATATTGTGAAACAGATAGAGAGACCAATGTACAGCACTGTCTTCAACAATATTATATAGCCACCAATTAAAAAATCAGTTTAAGATTCTAATTGCGTAAATTTAAAATTAGAACAACTTAATTAAAGCTTATCACACGTTTTCCAAAAAAAAAAAGGGTAAACTATGTTTTTTTTATATGAATTTTTATTTATGATTTTAGTACATAAAGTTTTTATTGACCGGTTAAAGTATATAAACATTTTTGTTCCATCCAACATTGTAATTCTTCTTTTCTTTTTTTTTTTTGTTGTTAAGCTGAATATGTGTCACTTTATTTATTATTATTATTTTGTTAAATAAATTTTTGTAGTTTTTATTACATTTTATGGCAGTTTTTAGCCGCAAAAAATTAAAAAAAAAATTCATCTTCTTTCTCGCATTCCTCATCCTCTCTTCCTGATGCAATCCTTGATTGCTCTCTCTTGATATTTCTCGATTGAAGCTTCAAACATCAAGAAGATGATGATGATGGAAGGAAGAAAAATGGACGATGGATTGACATCAGTCAAGAAGAGATAAGCCAAAAAATTATTAAAGTTTGTCACAAAGGAAAGAAACTTTTGATAAAAGCCAACTAGGAAGAATTTTCTCTAAGGAGAAAATTTGAGACACTCTTTAGAAGAAATGCTCTCAAAATGGGAGTCTAATTTCATTCAATCAAGTACAATGAGAGAATGAAAACTTATTTATAGGAAGAGGAGTAAAATAGGTGTGTGGATCTTGGACAGTGGGCCTTGGTTAATTAGCTTGATTAAGCTAATTAATCAAGGACTAAACTCACTCTAGATCCAACTACCCACTAACAAGGAGGTTTGTTTCTTCTCTCTCCTACTAGGCGTCTCATGGGGGGACAAGAAGGGCCCACATATTGGTCATGCTTTATGAGTGTAAAGAGGGGTATGCAAAAATAAGTTAACGGGTATAGTTATCAAACTACAGGTCCAAATGAACTCATTTCTCTCTTATATACACACTCCACATTCTAACTAATGGCACTTCTTGTTCTAATAAGAAAAATGGTCAAAATACAAGGCCTAAAAGGAAATCCAAACACACCCTTAACTACTAAAAATATTTATAAGCAAATTTCAAGACTATGGCCTAAAGTCTTCAATGAGTTTCATCCTTGCCATGTCTTCTTCCAATCCTCCTAACTAAGGATGCATGCAAGGTAGGAGTGCATCACTTCCCCTATGTATCCCACTACCCCATTTACATGTGTCCCCTCCAGCCCCACCCCATGAAAAGCCTCTCTCACCTAGTACCTTTTCCCGCTTCTTGCCTAGTGCTCCCTCCTTCTCTGTCTCCTCCACCTTTTTTTCATAATATTTTTTAGATATCGAATGAAATCTCATTTCTCAATTTAAATTTTTATTTCATAATATTTTTCAAAATTTTCTTTCATAATATTTTTTTAAATACCACATTACTTTTTTAATTAACATTAAAACATTATTACAAGATATATCCTTTTTTCTCAAATGTTTTCAAACAAAAAAAAATGTTTCTATAACTTGACTAGTCAACAAAACATTTGTGTACCAAAACCATAAATTTAAAAAAGTTCATATACAAAAAATATAGTTTACTCATAAAATAATAATATATACAATGATATGTCATTACTTAACTACTAAAATAAACAAAAGAAATAAAATATTGGACGGAAAAAATATTTTTATACCTTGACTAATTAACAAAAAATTTATGTACCAAAACCATAAATTTGAAAAAGTTCATATACCAAAAACATACTTTACCAAAAAAAAGTTACCTATAATCTAATAACGCTAAATAGTACCCTAGTTTCATAATTTTTTTAGATAACGAATGAAATTTTATTTCTCAATTTAAATTTTTATTTCATTTCAAAATTTTCTTTCATAATATTTTTTTAAACGCCACATTACTTTTTTAATTAACATTAAACCATTTTTTTAAATTATTATGAGATATATCTTTTTTTCTCAAATGTTTTCAAACCCAAAAAAAAAATGTTTGTGTAACTTCACTAGTCAACAAACGTTTGTATACCAAAATTATAAATTTGAAAAAGTTCATGTACAAAAAATATAGTTTACTCATAAAATAATAATATATACAATGATACATCATTACTTAACTGCTAAAACAAACAGAAGGACTGAAAATTGGACAGAAAAAAATATTTGTATACCTTAACTAATCAACAAAAATTTTCTGTACCAAAATCATAAATTTGAAAAATTTCATGTACCAAAAACATACTTTACCAAAAAAAATTACCTATAATCTATTAACACTAAATAGTACCCTAGTTTCTACAAGTAGATCATGCCTGAAGTTTAATTAAGAGACATAGTTGAGAAACATCTAGAGTGTCTAGTTAATATACCTTAGGGGCTTGTGTGATGTCAGTTTTACAAAGGTAGATTTACTTATGAATGACAAAAGAATTTACATCTGCGAATATTTGCAGATATAATCCATAAAAATATCCAAATGGATAATTTAAATCGATAACCACCAAATGGATAATTTAAATCGATAACCACCATCTAGAGGTATGAATTTTGTTTAACCGCTCATTGACGTGTATGAGTACAAGTATCATAGTTTGCGTGCCTGCGGATACCTGCTAAATTAAAATGTTATATGTATTTAATTTGAAGATAATATTTTAGCTAAATAAAATAACTTAAAATATTAATTATCTAATTTCATTATTATCAATCTTAATTTTTTTTTATGAAAAGTGCATAATTCATAGAATTATTTTTAGAAAAATACCGGTATATGTAAAATGAATATTTTATTTATATTAAATATTTTATATCTATTATATTAATCTATTTTTCCTAACGCTTGGTAATAATTTCTTCAATATGGAAAAGCTCTCATATCTCACTTATTGTGTACACAACAATTCCATAGTGGGCATATGATCTTGTTTTGTCAAAGGAATCTACGAATAATGTTGGCTCAAAAAACTCGATGGGGATCATCGTATCAACTCTATAGAGAAGGGAAAAAGGAGTCTCATGGGTGGACAAGTGGGGAGTTAAGTGATACAACCATAATACATAGGACAACTTGTCCACCCAAAAGGTATGGGCAACTTCAACACATTTTTTCAAACCAGATAGGAAAACCTTATTGGTCTCTTCGACATACTTGTTTGATTGAGAGTGTTCAACTGAAGCGAACTCTAGATGGATGTTGAGGTTTGAACAAATTTTTTGCACTACGTGGATGGAAAATTGGGTGTCATTGTCAGCGATTTTGGTCTTCCAACTCCAAATCAACAAATAATTGTGTGCCAAAGGAACTTATTGATACAATCGATTAAGGTCGTGGATACTGGTTCGACCTGAATCCATTATTTGTTGAAGTAGTCAATGGTGACAATGAGAAATTTTAGTTGGCAGATGCCTACGGGGAAAGGACTCAAGATGTAACATCCCAAAATTTGTAATTTTGAATAATAAGATTTTGAGAAACAAAGTTAATAATTACAAATTTAGACATAGGTAGTTATCCCTAAAATAATCCTAAGAAAAGTTAAATAATATAATAAATTTCATATTTTGTAATATCTTTCAAATATTATTTTTAAGTAATTATATTAGAGAATATATTTATATTTATCATATATAAGTTAATAATTCTAGATGATGCAATTATCTTTTGTTTAAATATCTTTTTAGTATCTATAAAATTGTCTATTTTGATTTTAGTATTTAAATTTTTATTTTTTGCATTTTAGTACCTAACATTTTTTAATGTTTTGAATGGGTACTGTTGTTAAATGTCTTCTGTTAAAAGGTGACATGGCTAACAGAAATACCACGTCATCGAGTTTATGTTATTTAAAATTGTTGAGTCAGTATCCACATCATTTTCATTGGAGGTAACTTTTGCAAAAATAAAAATTTTTTAAGTATCAAAATTAAAATAAAATAAAAGTTAGGTATCAAAACCATAATAATTTTATATTGTAGGTACTAAATATTATTTAAGACTAGAAAGAAGTCAATTATAATTTTCATTGATCTCCTTATCTTAAAAATCTTTCAATTTTTATAGGTGAATACTGAATAAAACATCGACAATGAAGTCATCAAAGAAACTTTGTTGGATCGTAATTAAGTCACTCTATTTTAAATAATTAATAGATTAAACGAGATCCTTTAAATTTTTTAACAGAATAAATATAACCTCTATATATATATATATATATATATATATATATATAGAGAGAGAGAGAGAGAGAGAGAGAGGGAATAGGAAAGATGCAGGACATGCAACAGATGAACCGGATTTATGCGGCGGTAGTCCGCACAAGACCAGGTATCAAGAGCTCGGGGCGATAGAACCTGCCAGTTAGAGCTCAGGTTTTCACAAATATGAATGAAGATGCAGCAGAAATAATACAAAAGAGTTGTATTGATTGAAGAGAGAGAATTACAAGAATAAGAGGGAAGAGAGAGAGAAAGAGACTCAGGATTCCTAATCGAGCTCCGGTATCAAATAGAGCGATAGTTTTCAGAACAAAATCGTCTACGATAATGGTAACATCAATATAAAAATTTTGAATGCTATACTGATTGATGAGGTTGTTGAAGAGGGTATCTTCGTTTGATGAATTATGATCTGACTCATAATCCTGATTACAGTTTTCATGGTCATTTGGGACCATGTTATCAGATAAAGCTTCAGTTATTTGAGATATGATAGTCTCGTGCAACTGTGATTGAGTTTTGAGTTCTCGGACCTCAGATTTGAGAGAACGAATTTCAGCCTGGAGGTCCTGAATAGTGACTGGCTTGGCTGAAGATTTTTCCAGTCGTTTGAGAGTTTGAGTGAGATCAAACTTGTTATTGACAAACCTATTATCTGAACGCATAGGTTTGGGTTTGGAAAGGATTGCCTTTAATTTTTCAAGATACTCCTTCCTATCCTGAGGGTGTTGGATAGATTCTAGGGCATCAAGCAATAGATTTTGCTCATCATTGTGAATGACATTGATAAGTGGAGAGTCAGAACTTTCGCTGCTAGAGGAGGAAAGGTCATCATCAGCTTGAATTTCATCAGAAGATGTCTTGGCCATATCGTTTTCTTCTTCTGAGGAACTATCAGAAGAGTTTATTAAAAGATTGTTAAGTTGATCCTGCATAATAGGATCAAGATTGAGTTCACGAATCTTAGAGGAGACTCGACAAAACCTAGCTAGGTGACCTTTACGACCACACTTATAGCAAGTTCTAGTTTCTCTAGAAATATTGGTATCTTTTTTAGGATGATTAGTATTCCGTGGAGGAGGATTATGATCAGGAGGCCTACTGGGCTTGGTATTGAGATGGCGAGTCTTGAATCTAGAGACTCTGCGATTGGGTTTATTCAGCTGATGCTAAGAAGGTTTTCTATGAGTAGTCTTTCCCGGATTTTTGAAGCAAGAAAGACCGAATTGTTGGCAGAAATTTCCCAAATCTCTGCGATTCTGAGCCTTTTCTCTGGCTAATTGCTTTTGAATGTTGTCGTCTTGACAGATTTTGAGAGCGACCTTTTGGACATAAGCTATGATATTACCATAACTTAACTGATCATAAGGGATTTCTCCGTTAAACTGGGAACGGATCTTTTCCCTAACCTTATCTCCTAAGGATTTTGGGTGTCCAGCTAGGAAGGTTTCTTTCCAAAAAGGTTGGTGACAATCATCTCTAGTGTAGACTCGAGTAAGGAAGGTGTCCCTATACCACCTAAAATTACCTAAGGTCTTACACTTAAGAGTAGATAGGAGATCTCCAGAACGATCTTTATAGATGGAAGGATCTCCGATAAAATGTTTGACAATGGCCATGATTAAGGTATTAACGGCGTCGGGAATAGGCTTCCCTTTGTCAGTAAGGACGTTTACTTCAGCGTCTGTTTTGACTGCCGTAAAGATTTCATGTTTCTCAGTGTCGGAAACATAATTATCCCACCAGCCTTTGAGTTGGCCAAAAAAGCCAGCGGTCAGGATTTCTACTATAGTCTCATCAGAGCTATCTAAAGCCGTCTGATATGCAGTGGAGACCATAGTCATGTGTTGAAGAGTATTAAGGATATTATACTCAGTTTGACCATCTATGTTCCATTCATAGATTTGATTGGCGTTGAATGACCGAAGACTTTGATCATTCTTTTCCTCAATAAGGAGATCAGGAGCAGTAGCTCGATTGTAGTAGAGTTTAGAAGGCTGCTTCCAGTTGAGAACCTTGCTAATAACAGGATTGATTTGAGGAACAGACTTACTGCTAGATGCAGCATCCTCAGACTCGAAACCTATGGAAGAAGTTCCTAATTTGTTAATCCTAAGATATTGGTCTTTTTGGGAGACACTCCTAGTGATTGGTCCTAACTTAACAGATCCTACCTGTGAAGAACTAGGGGTATCAGGGATAACTAACGAATTATCCTTAACTTGATTGGATTTTTCCAAGGCTTTAGTCCAATTTTGATGAATAAGCCTAAATTTTTTTCTAGTCTCATTTGTCAAACTAAAAGGTTTGAACAATGGTTTGGAAATGGAGGAGGTCTCATCGTCTTTAGTTCCTGAAGATGAGGCTTTTCCTACAAGGTTTTCTCCTAAAACTTGGAGGTACTTATTGGTATAATTGTTTTGTTCCATAAGGGCTTTAATATCTTGGGCTCCTATGGTTTCATCTGATTTGTACTTAAAGGGCGAAGCTAAATACTTATCCTCTAAGTCTGGAATGAAATAACTGCTAGACGGAGGTAGGTCGGACTTAATGAGTTGACCATTCTTTCGGTGCCAGACAGTTATGGTATTAACAGAAAGATCTTCTATGATTGTAATTATCCAAGGAGGATAGATTTGGTTCCTATGAAGGTAGACATTTAACCAATCAAAGAAACAGACATGAGTTTGGACTTTGTTAAGAAATTCATAAAAAGAATCGATGATGTTTGACCTACGGTCACCCTTAAAGTTGCTAAGAAACCATTTCCTCTGAGAGGTCCAAGTCTCAGAGTAGAATTCCTTACGAAGGGTTGGTTTGTCTATGGTGTAACTATTCATAGTTGATCATACTGCATTTCAGATTGAGTAGAAGAATGTATTTATGAAGAAATGTCTTCCTCAGTCCTACTGTAGATATTTCTAGGGATAGAAGATGAGTTATCTAACCCTTGAAGATTGATTTCTGGAGTAATAATTCTGGGAATTGAACTCCGATTTGATTGAGAAGCTATAGAAAAAGATCTTCTGGCACTAGTATAGGCTGATCTAGAAGCTTCGGATCTTGAAGAGAAAGAATTTCTCCGATCAAAAATAATTTCTACCTTACCAGCCTCGGATTGTCTAATCTCCTGGAATTCAGGGGTTTGACGAGGAAGGGTTGGTGTAGCTTTTTCGAGTTGCCAAGAAGTTGGTAACTCTACCTCATCCCATTTGATGAGTTTGGGAATAGCAACATTTGCCCTAGTCATATCTATGACAAACAAGGTTGTTTCCAATCATTGGTTTTAAGAAGAACCCTTGAGTTACAAGTGTTCATGACCTTGTACTGGATTCGATAGAGGAGAGCTGCAGGGATAGAACCTTCTTTCATGTTTAACCCATGCAGACGAATGTTTAGAAACAATCAATCTAAGACATTTCGATCTAAAAGACTCACCGTTTTGTTTGGAAAACAATTGAAATAAACAGGATCATATCCTAGACTGGTTTCTACGATTCCTATGAGGGAATCGTGAAAGTCATTGTGCCTAATATCGCGAAGGCACATGAGGATTGAGGCGTTAAGACCTTCCCTAACAAGGGGCTTGACAGCTACTTGAACACATCCTATATGGAGGTATTTGTACTTCCTAGAATGTTCAGCTATCGATTGTTTGGTAAGAAGATGGAATTCCTCACCAGCTTGGGGATCCAAAGGGATATTATTTTCTGCAGTCCTAATTATGTAGTCAGAACTACGGACATGTTTGGATTCATCAGGAATATAGAGTTCATCCTGAGGGATTTTAGGGATTTCCCAATTATCGATGGCTTGATTGATATCCTCAAAGCAAACTTCTTCTTCGAAGATGTTATTTTTGGGAGGTATTTCCTCAACCGATTGATTTTGCTCAGTGAGCAGATTGGTGGTAGAAGGAGAAGAGGATGAAGAAGATTTAACAGAGAAGCGACGGGAGAGAGAGCGAAGAAAAGAACTCATGTTTATAAACCTTCCAGTATCATTACCTTCACTTGGTTCTATAAGAAACTATTAATCTGGATCTAAATCTAAGTTTAACACAAAATTATCATTCAAAGGTATTCAGAAATCCAGGTTGCAGACAAAACTTTTTTTTTTTTTATACAAAAGAACAGAATCACAAGATTTACAAAACATCATCTCTTTCAGAATTACTTCATCAATGAAATAATTATTCATGGTAGAGACAGCCGGCAAAGGCACATAGGCAACATGGACTTACTGCCTCCCCTTGGGCCTTACTGCCAATCCAGCCCCAGGCCGCATACCAGTTACACACCATGAATCATTACTCAAAGAAGCGATAATAACAAAAGAGATAAACAAAACTTACAATGAAAAATATTAACAGAGAAGAAAACAGAAAAGAGAAAGACAGAAAAGAGCTGGGTTTACAAGGCGGTAATCTGCACAGTACCAGTTATCTGCGTCACACCTCATGAGTTTTTCAACCCGACAAGGCTTACAAAACCGCAGTTTTCGAAAATCAAGGGCAAGTACCCAGGTTTTTCAGAACTGATAAAGAGTCTGCATCCCCAGAACAGAATAGCATTAAATCATAATTTGAATGATAAATATAAACTTAGATCCAGAACAATAAATTCCTATTTCCCCATCAGGCTCTGATACCAGAAACCCACGGATCTACAAACTAGGAGATAATAGAAAAGATGCAGGACATGCAACAGATGAACCGGATTATATATATATATATATATATATAAAGGCTTATATATATGTTTCAAATAAAAATTTTGTTATGTTTCCTTTTCAATCATTTTTATTTTATTTTGCATCCTTAAAGTATTTTAGTAGCACTTTAAATTATTTTAAAATACTTTTTAAAAGCTCTTTAGATAACGCTTGAGGAATTTTGGACAAAATAATAAAAAATTATTAGGTCTAAAACAAACAACAATTTTATAAGAACTTAGCACAAATTCACTAATATATTAGAAATATGAAACATATTTAAGTTTTAAAATATTGTGTGATATAATGATAATAATAATTAATGTTTTCTAGGCTTAATTAGTTCTTTGGTACCTATAAAATAAAATTATTTTGCTTTTAGTACCTAAAATTTATTTATATACAAAATTTGGTACCCAAAAAAATTTACTTTTGAAAAAGGTACCTATTGTGAAAAATGGTGTGGATGTTGACTAAAAAATTTAATATGACATGGACTTTATGGTGTGGCACTTCCCTTTGCTACGTCATCAGTTAACGAACGATACTTAACAAAAGGTACCAATTTGAAACTTTAAGAAATATTAGGTACTCTAATAAAAAAAATTTGAAATTTTAGGTACTAAAAATAAAAAAAAAATATAATTTGACAGGTATTGGAAAGATATATAAACCATTATCTTTTTATATTCTAATTGATTTTGTTATAAAGTTTATATATATTTTTTTAAAATTAATTATAATAGATAATGGATTTATTTTTATTCATTTAAATTATTTGTATTAGATGGTATATATATATATATATATATATATATATATATATATATATATCTTGTTATATTTTAAATAATGATACTAGATAATGTATTTTGCATAACTATATATACTAATTTTACATGTACAATTGGGTAGTTATTCTAAAACATAAACTATTCCTAGAAGAATAGTAGTAGGGAAGGAAACAACTTTACCTTGAGAGAATAACACGTAGAAAAAATAGTAGAGGAATGGAAAAGCAAAGAGAAAAGAAAAAGAGTATTTGATAAAAGAATACAATAAAGGTGAGTAGAAAAACTTACTTTCTAAACTTGCATGTTATGATTTTTTGTGTGCTTTTTTCTAGCTTCTCCATAATTGAGTTTCTTTTATATAATTTAGTTATTATGACTCTTTTGTGTATAATTTTTTATGTATAATTATATTTAATTGTATTCTTAGATGACATATTGTTCATATGATTGATTGATATTTATAAGAAATGTGTTGGTGTGATTTTAAAGATTAGGCGTTGTGTTTAGAAAACTTGTGTGCTTTTTTTTTTAGATACCTCCATTTAATATGAGGATGAAATTTTGTATACCTCCATCTAGGATGGGGATGAACACGAGATACCTCTATTTAATATGGGGAAAAGGTTTTAGATACATCTATTTGGGATGAGAAAGAGATTCGGGATACCTTCATAATAACGTGGGGAAGTTAATCGGATGTCATTGTATGAAATATGAGTTTATAGACCTTTTACGAATATTTGGAAATCTAGTTATAGGAACCGAAGAGTGGGAATAAGTGATGATAGGTATCAATATGTTGTGCTGTGGATTAGTATGCATGCATTGAGGTGTTATTTTCTTTATGTATGACATATATGACCGACTGGTAAATTATATTTTTAAATTGGGGGTACCATGATTGATATTTCCAATGGCTAAGAACAAACACTATTTGTGAAATTCTTTTTTAAACTTGTTCTATGCATTGGGATTATATATCTCACTAAGTGTTGTTTTCATATATCAAAGATGAGATCATGGTGAACGAGCAGATATATAGAATTAATTTCATTATGTATTTTACCTTATTTAGGAATTAATTGTATAAAGAATTATTTTATATGGACCTCATTTCTTATTATTCAAATATATTGGTATCTAGTTCAGGTGTTTTGATATATATCAATATATTGATGTACAAAATTATAGTTTTATTTCAACATGATTAAGACATTGTTTTTTTCTAAAAATTCATTTTTGAATGCAATATTTTATTTACAATTTGTTAACATCTTGTTATGTAACAAAAAGTGTTACACAGGATGTCGATCCTCCATTTATTGAATAGCTAAATGGATGAGAGGATGTTTATGTGATGCGTTCCTTCCTTGGAGTGCTTGTTCCCTTGAATCGACTTCCAAAATCACTTTGTAGGAAATGGAATTAGTGGAAAGGAAGAAGGGTGAATTAATTGGCGCCATTTTGAAAGATAAGCCAAGAGGTGGTGGTGTTTGCCATAAGGGAATGAACCCTTGATAAAAAGTACAAGGATGCTCTCAAAAAAATAGAAAATAGGACACCCAAAGATGAAGCAAACTCTCTAATCTCATTCAAATTCAAGTGTAAAGATTACAAGTGAGTGGGAGGTCTTACTTATAGATAGAAAGGGAGGGGAGGCTGTGAGATTTGGAGGGAGATTCAAATAAGAATTCAAATAATTAGCACATGCTCCTAAAATTATGGATCTTAGATCTAACTAAGTGTCATGTAGGATGTCATGTGGGTAACCAAGAGAATTCGACGCCTATAAGGGGGAACAAGGGCCCCACCTTGTCTCATCCATGCTTCATGTGCTAACTAATTGGGGTTTAATTAGAAAAGAGGGGTGTGGTTAATACAACAACCCACCAACACCCTTAAATGGCCCAATTAGCTAATACACTCCATATTAAGACTAATCACACCTCCTAGCTCTTTACCTTACAAAATAAATACCCAAGTACAAGGCCAAAATAAAAGATTTAGACCTCTCCACATATGACAATATACAAGGGTACAAATAAGAGAACTAAGGCTCAACAACTATGTGCATAAGGAGGTGAAGTCTCCCTCCATCTACTCTAGTCATGTCCTCCTCTATCCTCCTAGCCATGGACATAGTGATAGGTCCTTTTCTAGGGAGATCATATCATCTCCTCTTCCTTGGGAAGTATTTGACCTCAAATCCTTAAGGTCTTGTTCATCGTCAGTACCTACAAAGGAAGATGAATCATAGACATTAAAAGTGGTACTGACACCATATTCCAAAGGGAGATCTAAGATTTATGCATTGTTATTCACTCGCCCATTGAGCATTGTGATTTGTAAGGTTTTGGATGGGGAAGTGAGGTCAGGGCTAGCTTTTCCACTGACCAGGAGCTACAACAGTTACAACAGGACCCACTATCTACAATGAGAGAACATATTTTTTCATTTACTTTTCATCTAGTATGAAATATGTTCTCCCTTTGAGACTGGGATAGCTCCAACAAACCTTCTAACCATTAAGAGGTTCCCCTCATATGCATAGAGATCCTCATAATCTAATGATGCATGACCCCCTTCTTCCCCATTCTCACTAGAGGAAGAAGGTGAGCTACTCTCATTGCTATAAATATCTAAGCCCCTCATGATCATGGTCTTTTTGTTGGGGTACTGGGAGGCAATGTGACATCTCCTTAGACATTTAAAGCACTTAATACTACTTTGTCTCTCTTGAGGGTTAACAGTAGGGGCTTTCCTTTCTACATGAGATGTCTTTTGATCTTTATGGTACTTGGGTTCCTCTTTAAGGAAACTCTTGTAAGAATCTCCCTTGAGTGGGTCCCTCTTGTGTAGGGTTGAGAATCTCTTTTCATTCCTTTTCTCTTAATTTGATTCTCAGCCCTTACACAAAGTTGGACTAACTCATATAGGCTTGAGTATGGGAAGAGCTCCACTTTATCTCTTATTTCTGAACTCAACCCACACAAAAACCTAGCTATGGTGGCATTGGGCTCTTCTTTGATATTCGTTCTTAATAAGGAAAGTCCTATCCTTTGTCTATACTCCTCAATGCTTAGGTTTTATTGCCTAAGCCTTTGGAGTTTATCCAAGAGGTCTCTCTCATAATAAAAGGGAATATGACTTCTCCTCATAGCAGTTATCAAATCATTCCAATACTTAATCTCGGGCATATGAGTTCGGGCTCTTTCCTTAGTTAAACCATGTCACCAATGGAAGGCATGCCCTTGGAAGATAAGGGCCGCCAATTGAACCTTTCACTCCTCTCTTATTTCAAAACACTTGAATAGATGTTCAATCTTGACTTCCCAGTCAAGGAAGGCTTCCATATCTTCCCTCCCATGGAAGAGAGGAAGGTCAACTTTTTGTTCCCTTGGAGGGGGAAGTTGATCATGTGTGAATGTGTGGGAATGATGACTCCTTCTAGGTCTCTCCTTATAGTATTCTTCATACTCGTTTTTCCCTATAGAAAGAGATCCTATTACTACCCCTTTCATTTTTCTATCCCATATTCCTCTCTCTTGTTCCTCCCTCATTCTTTTCTCTTCTTCTTCTCTTCTCTCTCTTTTTTCTTCCTCTCTTTCTTTCTTTCTCTCTTTTCTTTTTGTCTTTTCTTTCTTCTTCTTTTTCTCTCCTTCTTCTTTCTTATTTTTCTCTCTTTCTTCCTTCCTATCTTTCTATTTTTTTCTCATTTTCTCTCTTCTTTTCTCATTTCCTCTCCCCTCATCCACTCTCTAAATTCCATGGTCAAATTCTCAAGAGAGTTATCCTTATAATTTCTTCTTTACTTAACACTCTTGCTTGAAGACATGCTAGTGTGTGAGTGTTGAGACATAGTAGGGAGCTCCTAATATTCCTAGAGTTGGCCGAAAAGCAAACACTCCCCTCTCTTTAGTTTTCTCCTTATGTGGCTTATATGAGTCTTTGAAACTCAAGACAAGTCTACACGTTATTGAAGGAGAATTAAAAGACAAGAAGGTAAAGAGGTAGGGATCTTAAATGTGCTCCTAGAAGGTGTGGAAGGTGGGGTATCAATTCCTCCTTCACACCTTATTTTCGAGAGACTAAGCAAAATAAAAACTATTACAAAAAAGTGGAGTGATCCTTGAAAGGATGCCAACACTCCTAAAAGAAATACAATGAAATGAAATGACAAAGTTGGTCTTCAATCCAAGCTCCCTCAATTGATTTTAGTCCTCACTTCCTAGCTTCTCCTTTTGATCCTATCCTTGTGACTTTTGATCAATTCTTCCTAGAATGCCACCCTTGTAGGAAACTCCTCCTCTCACTCTTTTCTCCACAAGTGGCACCTTCACTTTAAGGGAAACGTTCCATGGGAAGAGACCGAATTGAAGCAAGGCAAAAGCAAAGAAAATGGTCATAAATTAAGGACACTTTATCCAAGTGGATAGATTAATTTTGAGACAAGACTAGAATGAGTAAAAATAGGAGACAATTGCAAAGAAAAAGAGGATGAAATTGAGCCTTGAATTAGAAGAGATTTTGTTCAAGTAAATGCTTGATCTAAAAGCACCACAACTCTTATGAGACTTAGACTAGAGGTAAACCTCTAAGAAGCTCAATTTCAAGAGTGTTTAAAGATCTTTTTTTGGTGACATAGCAAGGACTGAAACATGAATATATTTGACAAATACTCCAGATTATAAAAGTGAAAATAGAACCTAAAAATAAAGCAAAATAGAGGAAGACGCAAAAAATTTGCAATGTTCAGCCAAGGTTCGTGACCATAATACTGTGGTTTTTGCCACAATCATGTGAATTTAACGCACCAAACCTCTTAGGCAATGGACTTAATCAAATAAAAGGCACAATATCAAAATGGTAATTAAGGAGAATCCTAAACACAAACCATGGTAATTAAGTACATTGCATCATACACACATTAAGAATAGAAGGAAGAAAAACACCAGACAAACTAATCAAGACAAGAAGTAGGATTAAGCAAATAGAACACCAACACACCAACAAAATAAGGCAAGAAAGCAAAGAACCATGACCTTTAGAGGACTAGCTCTGATACCACATGATGCGCTCCTCCCTTTTCCCTTGAATTAACCTCCAAGATCACTTTATAGGAAATGGAATTAGTGGAAAGGAAGAAGGGTGAACTGATTGGCGCCACTTTGAAAGATAAGCAAGAGGTGGAGGTGCTTGCCACAAGGGAAGGAACCCTTGATAAAAGCACATGGATGCTCTCAAAAAAAGAGAAAATAAGACACTCAAAGATGAAGCGAACTCTCTAAGCTCATTCAAATTCAAGTGTAAAGATTACAAGTGAGTGTGATGTCTTATTTGTAGCTAGAGAGGGAGGGGAGGCCGTGATATTTGGAGGGAGATTCAAATAGGAATTCAAATTCAAATAATTAGCACATGCTCCTAAAATTATGGATCTTAGATCTAACTAAGTGCCATGTAGGATGTCATGTGGCTAACCAAGAGAATTCGATGCCTATGAGGGGGAACAAGGGCCCCACTATGTCTCCTCCATGCTTCATGTGCTATCTAATCGGGGTTTAATTAGAAAAGAGGGGTGTGGTTAATAAAATAACCCACCAACACCCCTCAATGGCCCAATTAGCTAATACACTCCACATTAAGAATAATCACACCTCCTAGCCCTTTACCATACTAAATAAATGTTTAAGTACAAAGCCAAAAGAAAAGCTTTAAACATCTCCACTTATGACAACATACAAGGGTACAAATAAGAGAACTAAGGCTCAACAACTATGTGCATGAGGAGGTAAGGTCTTCCTCCATCTACTCTACCCATGTCCTCCTCTATCCTCTTAGCCATGACTCTAGTGATAAGTCATTTGCTAAGGAGGATCACATCAGTATGTGCTTGGTCGGTATACCCATAGAGGTTTGCATGCATTTGGAAAGGTCAAATTTTTTCACATATGTGGCATGATTAGTTCATTGGCTTAACCAATAGTAGCCAATACAGATGAATTTATTTCTAAGGGCTTAACCTCTTAACTTGTCTTCCACAAGCATCTTTAGGGACCTTGAATATGAAGACCAAACCTTCTTCAGGGTGAGGAAATGGGGTAGAGGAGACCTAAAACCTTTGCGGTGGGTTTGTCGCCTGCAATTATATAGCAAGTGACCTCCCATATGCATTTTGTTTTGTCGTCTTTGTCCAATGGGATTTTTTTGTAGCACATGATTAGTCCCAAGCATCAATCTATTTCCACCTAGATGAACATTATTTTGTGTTCAGTGTAGTGTTGGGGCTATCAAGTGGTCCTAGATTGTTGTTCAATTCCCATTGTTTTTCTTTATGCTTGCTAATTTTATCTGGAATTCTTGTCAGATTTCAGAGTAAATTCCATCATTTATCCTATTTTGCATGTTAATTAGTTAGTGCTCTCAATTTTTATAATATTTTTTTATTAACTATTGTTATTAGGGTTACTCAAAGGAGTTAACCCTAACAATAAATAATTATGTATAAATAATTATAATAATTATTATTATTCTCTCATAACCAGTTATTATTTATAATTAGTTATGTACATAATCAAATATATAGAAAACAGGTTATTTAACTAGTTATTTGTCCATAATTAATTAAATAATTAATTTAAAAAATAAAATAATTCTTAAAATTTATTTTTGCATTTAGTATATTTTTCACAAGGATATGGTCAGAGATGTACGTTAAGGGATTTTTTTCTACTTTACAAATTATCTGCAACATTGTGACCTTTGTCAAAAAGATGTTAGAGGTTCACGAGTAAGTTTTTTTGCTTAGTGCATTATTCATAGGATCGTGAATACCTTCACAAAGGTGTGGGAGGTGTAAGAAATGTTTTTCCCTTCTCAATGTTTTTTCCACATGCATGGTGTTAGAGAGAATTTTTATACTCAGCGCATTATCTACAAGGATGTGACTTAAGTCACAAATGTGTGGGTATTATTTTTTCTTATTAGTGCACATTTTCATAGGTTGTGACCACTCTCACATAGGTGTGGACGATGTCAAGAAATTTTTTCCTTTTCATTGCATTTTCCACAAATATGTAGTCATTGAAATAGAGGTGTGGACCGTATCATAACTAAAAATAATTGGTTATGAAATCAAATTTAACCATTGAATACAAAACTAAGACTAAAACAATTTGACAATAACTAAATAACCAATTATGAAATCAAGTTTAACCATAACCATTTCTTTAATAAAGAAAAATTAATTGCATTAACTATATGCATAAAATAGGTTATAGTTTTATAACCGTATTAAAATAACCTGTTATTATATAACTAGTTATAGTTTGTTTTTTCAAAACTAGATATTTTGAGCAACCCTAATTCTTACTATTGCTAGTGAAGACATCTTAGGAAGTTAAGGATAGTTTATAACAGTCTTCTCCTTTAATCTTTTAAGGTGTCTTTTTAGGGTAAAATTGTAAAAGAGTAGTAGTTGAGCTTCAAAATGAATAATATTTTAGACCAACCAATTTTAATGATGTTCCTAGACTGATTGTAGGAATATTAGCATCCACTAGAGACTTAGCCACCTCTCTCGTCTCTTAGCCATGCTTGGGGCTTGCTCCGATCCTAGTTGTGGGACCTACTTCAAATAACTGGATCAGTTTCTCCAATAGACTAACCATGCAATTGGCTCGTTCTTAATCGGTTAAAACTGGTCGATTTCAGCAAAAATCGGTGATTCGGGTAAATTTGACCCAAGTTGAGCTTGAAATTTTTTTAAATTGAAACTACGTTGTTTATTTTCTTTATTTTCTTTTCATTTTTGAATGTGACTTATGAAGGTGAGAAGTGAGAGTTACAATATTATATATATATATATATATATATATAGATAGATATAGACTAGGTTAAATTGAAATAACGGATCCAACCATTGACTCAGTTACCAAACCAATTTTTACAACATTAATTTTAATACATCTAAAGTCTCACATCATTTAAAAATAAAGATAAGAGTCATTAGGCACCTTTTCAAGACAAGAACGCAGCAGCATCACCTCACATCTTTTTTTAGTTCTCAATTATCTGATAAAAAGTTAGAAAATGTTTGAAGCGAGTTTCATGTTTTAGAGCTAATGTTTGATTTTTGTCTAAATTAATCAATTTATATGTTTTATATATAATATTTTAATTAATAAATCAACATTAATGCTAATTGCTATTGAGTTCGAAATCAACCACACGAATCATACGAAAAGCAAATAGTATCAATTATCAATTAAAATATTATAAAAATATGTAAATCAATTTGGATAGAAATCAACGTTTCATTCTAAACTATGAAGATATTATATCCACACTAGCTAAATAAGAATTTGTCAATAGTGTTCCTCTAAAAAGTTATAACATGTATTCTCACGAGTTTTCCTTTTGGTATTGGCACTTGTGTATTGTAATTTGCAAAACAAGTATCGCTTTCCATAATTATTAATATATCTATTGGCTTATCAGAATACAAAGTTAGAACATGTATTCGTGCAGCATTTATATTCAAGTGTTCCTTAGCATGAAATTAATAGATTACAGGATTTTCATCCTTAGCTGTGGATGAAAATCCAGGGTCTCTAATTAGTGTTTCTTTTTTCTTCCGTACTAATTCAAATATATCATGTTATTAAATTTTTCATTTTATTTTTATATAACATAACGTTTCTTAATTAGTAAAATAAAAAAGAAAATAAGAATCGAGAATAAAGCATTTTCATCCCTCTAACATATATCTAACATATATCCAAGCATTTTTCTCTTTGCTGGTATGATTTAAAACATATATACGAGGAGTCTAACCAATTATAAATTGGAAACAAAAGAACCTACATAAACACTCTTTTACTTTAAGTGGTAGATTAATTTGATCATAAGCATAATCTTTTATTTATTTAAAATGGTAGAAGCATCACATATGATCCACAAGGTGCTTACATGGATTGAAGATGAAAATATTATACAATGGAAATGAAAAAAATAACAATAAGATCATGATACTTCTGCAAGAGCACTTTATGTTAAACTGACTTTTTCACTGCATTGGATCTGAAACATGTACTTAATTGGTGATTGATGCAGGCATGGCCAAGAATTGTTTTATTGCTTCAGAATCAGAGTCAAAACACCAACCATAATCCATATCTGAATTAGGATAACGAGCACAAAAGTTGCCACTTCCTTTTTTGGTGCATTCATAATGAGATTGACATAAATTAGGATGTTTCTCGATCATCTTTGCATCAGATGCAAGTTTATTATCTATGCATGCCCCAAATACACAGGAACAACCCACACCACAATCAAAGGACAACGTACAAAAAGTACTTGCACAAAACGCTTCTACTTTCTTCATTGGAAACAACATGGCTGAAAGATTAATTATATATCTCAAAGTTAGAACAAAACAATTAATTTCTCAAGTAATCCTAAATATATGATTAGAATTTACCAAAAAGAAAATAACTGGAATTTTACATACATGAAGTGGCAAGCAAGAAGACAACCAAAGAAGCAACCCGAACATAAGCCATTGTGTTTAACTTGATTGAGTAGTTCAATAGAACCAACTGCACATGTGTTAGTACTTTATGTTCGTAATTTATACACACTAGCTGTTTATCCTAAGTTTGTTTTTTCCAATATGATGAGATGAGGAATGAGGTGTAACTTTGGTATTTTCAAGATGTGTCCTTAATTTAATTACTATCACCTTTTATGAAAGTATAATTAAAAAAATAGAGTTTAATTGGTATACACGGTCAGTGTAAAATATTTTTACAGTGATATTCAATCATAACTTTTCATTTATATGACTTTTAAAATAGTAACAAATTTACCATGAATAAAAAGTTGTGATTGAATATCAGTATAAAAAATCTTTACACCGACAGTGTATACCAATTAAACTCTTAAAAATATCATACATCCTAGAAAACGAATTTATTTTCACTTAAAAAACTAGATGACATTTTCAGCCATCTAAGTGACAATAAATTGCATTTTCAGAAGATAATTACATATGCTAATATTCTTATATAATGTGATACAGGGTAAGGTTGGTCTTGACTTTTTACGTGATTATTATATGATTAATTGTTTGTTGTACAAGTGATTATTGTATGATAATTATTGTATGTTACTGTTACGATATAATATGATAATTATTTGTATGTTATTTTAATTCATTGTTAGTTGTACAAGATATAATAACATTATCTTGTGTCTTGTCCATCTTATTATTTTATTGGATTTCTTATCTTCATTTTCTATGTATATAATATAATATATTTAATATTAAGATAATTATTATATTATAAAATTATAATATCAGAATTGGGATAACAAACACAAAAATTATCACTTTTTTTTAATGCATTGATCATGAGATTACCATAGGTTAAGATGTTTCTTTATCAACTTCAGTTAAGATGCAAGTCTATTATATCCATGTGTATCCACCAAATGCACATGAACAACCCAAAATCTGGGGACAACGTACAAAAAGTACTTGCTCAAAACACTTCTACTTTTTCATTGGAAACATTACTAAAAGATTATATATATTATTAGGACAATATATATCATTACTCATTAGAAATCACCAAAAAGAAGATGAATGAAACCGAAGCAAGAATGAAAGAACATAAGCCATTGTTTAACTTGATTTGGTATTTCAAAAGAACCAGCTACATATTTGTTACTTTGATATCTGAATATGTAATTCGCTCCCACATAGGTTTGGAAATATTAAGATGTATCGATTGTAATTCACTATCACTTACTATTTATTAGATATTTTTATACTTTCAATAATGTATTTGGATAAACATTGAGTTCAATCTAATTCGACGTTTTTTTCAAACAATTAATTTATTTATTTTTTGTGTTTTGAACATTGGATCCGTGAAGGTCTTTTTGATATTTTATAAATGGAAAATGAAACATGGTGGTACTACAGTATAAATTTATACTTTTATGAACAATTCCATCATTCATCCTATTGTGTACGCTGAATTAAAATTAACAAATTTTCACAAATTTTATAATCAAATAAATTTATATTTATTTGTGGAATTTTAAAATTTAAAAAGAGTGAGTTTTTTTGTTAAACCAGTAGTAGTAATACTTTGAACACCAATGATACTTTAATTATTTGAATTTTGATGAAACTAAGGTTGTTAAATTTAGATTAAAAAGAAAAGAATACCGAGTAGGATATATTCTAATTTATTCATGATAGTTTCAAAAATAAATAACTTCAGAGATTAAATGCAACTAAAGGAGTATGTTTGTATCCTAATTTTGCAAAGTTTGTACCCTAATTTTTCTCTTGTTACTAAAGAACTCTAAAGGCAAAGCTAGAAACCCATTTCCAAATATTTTTTATAGGTCAAATATTAACTATTAATATATTAATTTTTGTTAGTGAATAGATTTGAATCCATAAATTATCCTTCTTTATCTTTCCACTTTACCACTAAACCAACATCATAACTCGTATCTAGTTTCCAAGTTGTTGTTGAAGAGTTCAAGTGAAATTTATAGGTACTATATGCAATAATTTCTTTCGTAAATGAAATATGAAAAACAAAAATTGATGAGAAATAATTAATTCCATGTGAATGATCTAATTAATAAAAGATTTTAACACTTATACAAAGATATTATAAAAGAGTTTTATACAAATGGTTAATCACAATCTTACGTTTATAAGATTTTTAAAGTATTAATTGGTAAAATAAATAAATTTATCATATATAAAAAATTATAATTGTAAAACTTTTTACACTTACCATATATAAATGTTTTTCTCTTAATAAAAGAAGGAAATTTTATTGGGTCACAAGTTTTTCGAAGAATGGATTTAAATTAGAATTTTTCTGAAAAGCAAAGCTTATGCTATCCACGATTTGTTTTCCATCCCTTATTTTCTTGCCAATTGGATTACAGGCAGTTTTTAAATAACGTGACTGACACACTTTTCACCAATATTTCTATATTAAATACGTCTTTTAAAAAAATTATTTATTTATTTTTCTAATTTTAAATATATTACCTTCCAAATATTTTAAATAGCACTTTATATAAATAAAAAATAATTTATATAATATTTGAATGATTAAAAATTATATATTTAGAAATAAAATATTAAAATAATATAAAAAATTTTAAAAAACACATTTGGTATATTAAGAACTTTAAAAATCTAAAACATATTCTTACTCTTTTATTTATTTACCTTCTACCACTGAATAAAAACACTAACGGGAGTCATCTTATGTCATTTCTTAGAATAAAAATCTATGTTATCAAAATTAGATTAGAGTATTGTTTTGATTGGAAAGTTGGTGAACTAGTTTAGTAATTAGTTTAGTCAATTTTAAAAATTGATGGAACGAAAAAATGGTATTCAAACTAGAAAATCAGGCAAAAAATTGGTAAAATCGATGGTTCAATTGATTTGTATTTTTTTTAAAAATTTTTTATTTTACTAAATTCACCCTAATTTTTTTAAATCAACCAATTTTTGATTAAAAAATTAAGAAAACTTAATAATATGAAGATGTATTTAATAAAAATTATTTTTATTCTTTTATAATTACATTATCAATATTTTTTTATAATTTTAAGTGTTATAATAGGTTAATAATAAAAAATATTATTTTACTAAAATTTATCTAACCTTAAAATAGTATCTTCACTGGTTTGTCCGTAGTTTTAAAAACATAAATGAAAATACACCAACCAGGAATCATCACATGGCTGCACTTATTATCACTTTTATTGTGGTTCAAGTTTCACGTCAAACATTTAAATCTGTCATACAAACCTTATCCTGCCATTTATTACGATTCATGTTCAGTCAATTAGTGGTATAATTATTGAATTTGTGTGGAATTACTAGTGGATAGAGAAATATTAGGAAATTTTTTAGGAATTATTAATTTTTTTTTAAGTTATCTTAAGTAGTTTTTTTAAAAAAATTACTTTAAATACCTTTTCAAAAGAGTTATTCTTGATAATATTTTAAAAAATTTTAGTTGGTAGCTAATTTTTTTTTATAATTTTATCCTTTATTAATTAATTTATTGTTTCCTATTGATTTCCTCTATCACATAATAGAATATTTCCTTTTTTTTCATTAATATAATTATAATAATTTATAATTTAAATATATAATTATAGAAAATTATAATTAATAATAATTAAAATATATAATTAGTTTATATTATTAAAAATATTATAATTATTTTAAATACTTTATTATTATATAATAATTAATAATATTTTTATTTATTATTTTACAACTTTAAATAAGATGATCAACTAGTTTTACCAAACACTTACAATTAATTTCTCAGCTTTTAACTAGTTTTTCAGTTATTTTTACAAAACAAACCTAATTAATATGCAGATCAGTATAATAAGTTTTACATGTACATTTAATCACATTTCACTCTTTATTTGTGATAAATTTATTAATAAATTACCATATCTGTCATATAATTATTTTTATATAATAATAAATGTCAAGTTATTAACAGTTAAATAAAAATTCAATAATTTTAAAATTTGAAAATGTAATATTAAAACTTAAAAAAATTGCAAATACAAAATACCACTAAAGTATAAAATAACATAAATTAGATAAATTATCGATTTGTTCCATCAAAGTATAAATCACTACACCGTGTCTGATTTGACATTTATAAAATATCAAATCGACTTTCACAGGTTCCAATGCTAAAACAGAAAAATAAATATATTAACGGAATGAGGAAAACGTGTTCGATTAGGTTGAACCTAATATTTTTCCAAACACACCTTTAATTTACTCATATCTTATTTCTACATGCCACTCCCTTCCCATACAATTGTATATATGTGCATATTAATCCAATCAATCTAATAAATTGAATGAAACTAATTAATTTAATTTAATTTTTTTTACATGATGAGATTTGGACCTAATTTAAATTTATCAGAATTGATTATGTTTGGTTTGATTTATAACTTTTGTATTTTAAAATCTTGATTTAATCAGAATAATCCAAAAATATATATATTATACTATTATTATATATTTATTTTATATTTTTAAGTTAGTAAATTTATTTTATACTTTAAAGTTATATAATTTATTATTTGTATTGTATTTTTTCAATAGTTTAATTTGACTAATTTAGTATATATGAAACACTTAATATTTAATTATAAAATTATAATTTAGTAGACTAATGGATTTAACTAGCTTTTGGGATAAAATTATATTTTACAATATAATGAAAAAAATTATTTTAAAATTTTTTTATCCATTTTCTGTGAATCGAACCGAACCAACCCAATTAAAATTAATTGATTCAATTTTCATTTTCTCCCAAAACTGAACCAACTCGAACCGTGAACACCCCTATCATTCATCGTACCTTTTCACTCCTTTCCTCCCTCCTCATGAGAACTCCTTTTGAATTTTTTTAATGTTAAAAAAGTCTTTATCTATGTCAATTGTAAGAATGTAATTTATATAGTTGTTTAACATGTTTATTAATTTTAAGATGAAATCTAATATCATATAAGAATCTACAATCCATTACTAGTAGTAAAAACTTGTCATTCATATAAAATTCATGTCCTAGTTCTATAAAAGTATCACTTCAATTCAATAAAAAATAGTTACAAACAATGGCTACATTATAATTGATTATTGTTGTGAGTATTTAAAAACATAGATTTTCTCACAATATGGTATTGGAAAATAAGAGACAAACACTAACCATTTGACTTCATTCATCATACTTATTATTTGAGTATAATTTTGCACTTCTTTGCCCCAGTGTCATATATAAATGAGAGGAATATTACATTGGTATTTTTGAAAAACAAAAAAAAATTGTTAAATACCCATTCTTTAAGACTACCCACCATGCAAACGAAATATCAAGAATATTAGCCAAACATACAGTTGTCATTCCAAAGTTATATCCTTAGTCTGAACATTCCTACTAACCAATATATGAGAGTTGGAATACATGTCGGCTGTGATTACAAAATTTAAAGGTATAATTAATTTTTTAAAAATATTAATTTTAATTCCTGAATTTTAGAAATAATTGTCTTAATCTTTGAATTACATTTCATCCTTGTAATGTTAAGAATTCTTGTAATGTTAAGAATTTGTTGAAATGAGACGTTTGATTGTTAGAAATTAAAATTTATTTTCTAATGTATACGTGAAAATTCATATTTTTTCCATATCAATATTCACTAACAAAATTTCTAAAGGAATAATATTAAAACAAAAATCAATTAATTTTAAGATTAAAAAAATTGTTAAATTTCAGAAACCAAAAGTAATATTTTCTCAAATTTCAGAAACTAAAAGGTTATTTAAGTCAAATTTAAAATCGAAGACAAATTTTTATATTATATATTAAATCTATATTGAAATTAACTTAATATTCATCATCAAATACCTATTCTTTATGGAATAATGTTATTATTATAAAACTTGAACCTGTTGAAAACCGAACCCGATCTTATATATGTATTGTTTGCTTCTCTGTATTATTGAATTAACTTATTATAAAACTTGAACCTGTTGAAAACCGAACCCGCATAAACCGAAAGATCGGTATGGTGAAATTGGACCCTAATCTGCCCCATTGCTTATATCTAGTTTTCTTTCACGGATTGGAAATTTTTGGAAATGGTAGTTTAGAAAATATTAACCCCTCTTATTATATGTGGTAAACATTTGCTACTCCTGAAAATATTTTTATAAAATAAAATATAATATTAAAACTAAACACAATGTAGAATAAAGTGAATGTGAGAAGCATCTTTCATGATTTGTATATATGCAAATACGACATTTTCTTAATTTATTATATATTTATATGAGAGAAAGTCTATGTTATTGCATTATTAAGAATGAGGCAATTTGGCATCCTCTTGTACAAGAAAATAGTTAAGATGACTTGAGAGGAACATTTGTGGAATAAGCACCTCCACGACATTATGTGCATATAACGTCTTAACTATTAAAATTTTTAATTTCAAATATTTTTTTTTTAAAAACAAAAAGTTGTATTTATAATATCATTGAAATAAAATGTTTCATTATCTGTACAATATGCAAAGCATAGTTATCAAATATGTGAGTTAACTCATAAAATTGTATAAATTTGTAATTCTTCTTACAAATTAAATCGCATTAGAATTCATAAGTATAGTAAAATCAGAATAAACTCTGTAAAATCGGAATAAACTCGCTAAAATTGAAGCAAACTCCATAGATTGCAATAAACTCATGAACAAATTTTTTTGTTGGTGTTTTTCTGTGCTGACTCTAATTTTGAGTGTTTTCAATATATTTTGTTTTTATCTAAAATGGTTTTGAAATTTTGAGTGTTTCCACTCTAATTTTATTTATTTGGATAGACTTATTATCTAGATTTGAACTTATTATGTATTTAAATTTTCAATTCTTATATTATTTATAGGTATATTTTAATAAAGTAAATTCTTACGATTTTACGAATCAAGTTTATGAGTTGAATTTACTAAGCTCTATCACGAATTTACATAAATTTTAGATTTTGATAACCTTGATGAAAAATGTTTCAACATCTAGATGTCCCAACTCATCATTAGTCCTATAAAATATACACCACCCCTAGTCATGAGAGATTACTTACTACATATTTTGTTAACTCAATAAAGAGTTACTATATTAATCAGAGAACATAGACCCTTTACTAAAGTCAAATTAATACAACAATGTTTCCATGATATAAATTGGATAAAAGACAGAATAAAGTTTTTACCACATATCAAAACAAATATCTAAAATTTACTATTGTGCCTATCCACCACTCATGAACTAGCCATGGGAAATATTTGTATCAAATAAGTTTGTTTACTTTATTGTAAAACTTTTTTACACTTTAAGTGTATAAGTCTTTTTATCTTAAAATAAATAAATAATGATATAGAACTGAGGATAATGCTTAGGCCTGAAAGGTGAGAGTATTTATCGTGGCATTACATCATCAACACAAGACAGTAATTTATCTTTTTATTTCTATATGAATTTAATTAAATATACTGAATATGTATTATGTATGTTATAATAATATTAATAAGTGGGATTATATTAATTATATCTTTATATTACAACTAATTGTTGACACTTGAGTCTTCACGGGACGGTGAAAAATATTTTAAATATTAGAAAATTCGTTATCAATGTTTATTAAAGAAAACATCAGAAAGTCTTTTTGAAAAGGTGGTCTACGAAACCAAATTTTGAGTTAAAAAATCTACTATATATAAGAAAGGTATTAGCACTCGACAACGTTCGTGTTAAGAACGATTACCTCTAATTAAACGTACAAAATTAGATAACTTTAAAAATATCTATTTTATCCTTACAACATAAATACTACTTTTATTTTATTATTAGTTTTAACAGTTTAACGAGAAAATATATTATAGGAAAATTTATTTTTCATAAAAAGGTTATTATTTAAAAATTATTTATGTAACGGAGAATAAGAGTTTACGTAGTTTTTTAAATGATTTGTGTGTTGAGTTTTTAATTTTGGTAATTAACTTTTTTATATTCTTGGGTTTATTTTGAAATATTATTAAAGCAACTAAATTAGAAGTACATCCAAAGTGGCCACAATGATTATTTAATATAATCGTCAAATTAGAAGTGCATCCGAAGTTATAGTTATTAAATCATGATAACTTTTATAATGATTAAATCAAACGTGTATTCGAAGTAGTCATAACTAAAGTTTTACATTTTATGATTTATTTTTTTTCAAAAGATGATTTTAAAGGAGTTCACAATAATCAAATCAGAAGTACATCCAAAATGATTAGCATAAACCTTTTTATAATTTACAATAGTCTAATTAGAAGTGCATCCGAACTGACTATTATTATACTTCTTCTTTCAAATTAAATAATTTAAATGACATAAAAATAATTATAACAACCAAGATTTTATAAAAGAAATCAAATTAGAAGTGCATCTAAAGTGATTATTTTAACTTTTAGTTTTCGTAATAGTCAAATTAGAAGTGCATTCAAAGTGATCATTATTAATTTTTTTCTTTTAAATTAAATAATTTAAATGGGGTAGTAATAATTGGACTTATATAAGTTTTTTGTCACTAACTTTTCACCAAAAATCACTTTTTAGTCCTTAAAATTCAAAAATATTTTTTGTAGTTCCTGATTCACTTTTAGTCATTCTTTTCTAGTTAACGTCGTTAAAAAATCAGTTATAGAAAGCACATTTATGTACTCGTGAATCATTCTCCTGCTCAACCCCAACCCTCTCAATATTCAATTTCACATCAAGTACAATCAAATACTCTAGAACTTATAAACGAACAACGTTAATACAAAAAAAAAATTAGGGGCTAAAAAAATATCTTTGAATTTCAAGGATTAAAAGTGATTTTTGGTGAAATATTAAGGACAAAAAACTTATGTAAGTCTAATCATTATAACAACTAAAAATGATATTAAAATTTGAAAAGCATATAAAGTGGTTATTATCATTTTTTAAATTAATATTATTATCATCATTATTGTTGCTAGATTTAATAATTATTTTATTACTTGTTGTATCACATATTTGTAACAATATTTTAACTAGATAAAAAATAAGGTATCTAATAAAAATAAAAAGACAAAATAAATAAGATAAAAAAACACTTACTATTTATATTCACATATTTGTTGAATGCACCCCTTATGAAAGAGAGTACATCTAGCAAGACTGATGTAAATAAAAATCTAGAAATAAAACATTTTGGGCCTTAAAGAAAAAGTGGTGTGCTTAGTGGAAACTGGGGTATGAATAGTAAATGCATGATTTGGTTAGGGGATGTGCTTAGTAAAAGTGTGTGTAAATAGTGAAATTGTTATTTGGGTCAAAGGGGTGCGCTTAGTAAAAGTTGGGGTGCAGATAGTAAACTTTATATGAGGCTAAGTTCTACTCAAAAGTGATTTACCCTTTTGTAAAAGATGAATTTCTCTTAAAAATTTATCAAAGAATTATTCCTTGTGACATTCTGCTGGACTTATCAAGGATAAATCACCACCCTTATGATTATATGACTTATTTTCCATGACATCATATATCTCTTCATCATACCATTTTCATCCTTTCATTTTCATTGTTTACCCAATTCTCTTTTTCTTTTCTTTTTTTGTTAACTTATTATCTTCCAACCTAGATAGATCCACAAAACAAATCCAACTCCTCTGGATTCACACTAATCTTCATAAAAGGCTAATTTTTTAATCTATTTGAGATCTCTGATGCAATCACCCGGTAGAGAATGAATTCCAATCTCTTGTTCATTCTTTTTCTTGTGAATTTTGCATTTTATTGCTCTTTTTCCTCTCTAATTCACATAGAACTCTGATTGGGTTTTGATACGAATTGGTTTGGTATTAATTCAGATCGATCAATTTGAATTGCAACAGGCTAAGCAGTCGATTGAGAACATATTTCAATCCATTAGATTTCTTAAAATTCATGAGAATTTAGGGATTGCAATTGTGATCTGATTCAATTGAATTATCTTTGAGTGTTGATGCAATTTTCAATAAATATTAGAATTGTGATAACTTAAATATATCGCTAGGAACCTCCAATCAATGATTTCTTTTTTTTGTCAATGATTTCTTTTTTTTTTGTTTTTCATTCGAATTTGTTTCTTGCTCCACACATTTCTTGTCTCAATTTTGTGATAAAAAAACCCCATGTTCTCTAACCTTTGATAGAATCTAAATTATATATATCTTGTATTTTTGTAAAATCTAAATCATATATGTCTTATACAAGAAAGTCCTCCATATTCTCTAACCTTTGAAAGATAATATTGGCTTCGAGGACTCTAAATCATTCTCATCTAATTATTGAACTGTGGCTTTATACCTCTCATTAAAATATTTCTTGATCAGGATTCAAGAGATTAGAAGGTATATATGATTTCCAAATTAGGACTTTTAGAGTCCGTAAGTTTTTTCTTTTTTCTGAATGGAATCTCTTAAAGTTTATTTATGCTTTATTGTAATTTATATGTTTTCTAAAGGCTTTCAATAATGCATGGAAAGAAGCATGTCAATTAACAAGTTCAAGTAAGATTATGATTCCAAGTGGGGACACACCATATTAAAGCAATACATGTAAAAGGTACTTGTAAAGCTCCCATTGAAATTCAACTTGATGGCACAATTCAAGTACCAGTTGATCCTGATGCACTCGGTGGAGTTTATGAATGGGTCAAAATTGAATATACTAACTTTTTAACTTTTTAACCTTATCGGGCAATTTTATTTTTTTTTATGGTCAAAGTGCGTTCAATGGTGAATATATTTTTTCAATTATTTTCACAATACTAATTAGCTACTAGCACATCTATCAAATCATGTTAATGAATTAAGTCTCTTATAAATAAACTGCCAACAGAATTTTGGTTTCAATTTCTTTTATTAAAATGAATGGAATTATAATTTCAATGAAAAAAAATGAAAATAGCTTAAACAAAAATTAGATTCCTAAGTCATGAAATATTTCAAAGAAAAATCACCTCTATCACAAAAAGAATTTGCTAACAAATTTCTAGAAGAAATAAAAAATAAAACTCAGTTACAAAGATTTTTAAGATGTTTTGATTATGAAGCTTATTTTATCCTCAAATTAAAATTAAATACCAACCTCTATTCTAGTCTTAGAAAAAATCTTAAACCTTGGACAAAAAAACATGCGTAAATAGTAAAAAAGGTAAAATCTTTAGTTAAAACTCTTCCCTCCCTAGACATTCCTCATTCTAATGCTAATATGATAGTAGAAACGGATGTCTCAGAGATACAGATTAGAAGAATACTAAATCAAAATTTTCCTGAATATAAAAAACAATTAATTAGATTTCATTCTAGAGCTTAGGTTAGAGACCAATTAAACTAACACTATTAAAAAAGAAATTTTGAACATAGTTTTGTGCATTACTAAATTTCAAACTAATTTGATAAACAAAAAGTTGCTTCCTTGAATTAACTGCAAGTCTGCCAAAGAACTTTTGGAAAAGATGTTAAAATATTGTATCTAATCAAATATTTACCAGATGACAAAGGATTTTATCTTATTTTAAATTTGATATAAAATTCATAAAAGGTAAAAATAATTCAATTCCTCATTTTTTTTCCCCTCCCTCAAGAGACCTTCAATAAAACCACCTGCCTCTGAGCACTCTAAAAGTAAACCCCTTTCAATAAATGACCTAGTACTGTCATATGTCATGTTAGTATTCAGAAAATTACCTAGATTTACTCCCCTAAATATTCTTAGTACATCTTTAAAATCCCCCTTAGAAATAATTCACGTTCTAGAAGACCTCCACATTAAAAAATATTGCCAAAAAGAAATATGTGGAACCTAGAAGGAGTTCTATCGAACTCCTAATACTTGTATATGTAAACTGGTTCCAAAAGGATGACCTGGTTTCCAAGCCTAGAGAAAAATAAAACTTTTTATCAATGCATCCTTTTAGATACTGATTTTGTGGTTTATTTGTTGCTTTTTGTTTATTGGACCAGTAAAATCAATTCTTCTAGCCAAAGTATTAAAATTTTATGAAGATTTTAAAGCATTGACCCTTTCAATGCCCATACATTTTAAGATGATCAATTTCTATTCTTCAAGGAGTTGATTGGCTTTTGCAACATCAGTATCAGTGGCTGAACTTTTCCTGAAGCATCTTTATTTGAAAGTTAAGTTAAGATGTATTGAATTATATTGTTAGAATTCATAAAAATTAGATTCAATAATTGGAAGAATAAATCAATATATTTGCCTCCTCCTACGCTGAAAAGAAGTCATTAGATAAAAAGTTTATTAAATCTCAATGAATTAAATGACAATTCATCGAAAGAAAGACTTAAATAAGAAGTTATTAGAAATATTATCTTCTTTGGATTCTAAAGAAGAAAAGGAAGATAAAGATTCATTAGTGTTTTGCTAATGGCTAAAGATCCTAGATGATTTCTAACGAAGTATTTTATCTCTTTTAGAAAAAGTTAAGTTTAGGATAAGCCTTTTACTGGACGTTAACACGTGGAGCAATGAAAAAAATTTATTTGAAAATCAAAGGAAGTTGCTACTAATATTTATTAAGAAAAATATTGGACAAACTAGATTTTGAGTTTGGGAGTTGATTACATGTGAGGAAGGTAAAACAATTATCTCTAATTAAACATGCAAATTTAGTAACTTAAAAAATATTTATTTCATCTGAACTGTGTATTGGTGTTTTTTATTTTTTTTTTAATTTGTTAAAATTTAGGATTTTCGAAATTTCCCAATTCATACGACCTACAAATTTAAAATTTACAAAGGTGTACATTGGAATCAATTTATTAGAAAATTCTTATATATTTTTTATTTTTTTAGAGTAAAAAAGAAAATCCTTTTTTATTATTATTTATCATTATTTTAGAAATGAGATTCTAAAATAAAAGTTTTCATAACTTATATCTGAAAATCTCGGAAGTAAAAGGATGTCACATCTAATTACTTCTTTGATCTCTATGAAAAAATGTCACGAATAAAAGTGGTAAAAAGAAAACTTAGATGTCATTTTATATATTATATATTATATATTATTTATAAAATAACAATTATGATTACGATAAGAATATTCAAGTACACTAAATTGTAACAATACATGTCTTCAAATTCCATAAGGTTAAAAAAATGTCAAATTTAATAAACCGTATTTTTCTTTTAATATAAAATTATTAAAATTCAACTCTTAATCTAATGCATGATTTTAAATCATGGAAATAAAAAGATATTACCTTAACTAACATTTAATTTTTATTAAAAATATTGCAAGTAAAAATGGTAAAAAAACAGAAAGTTTTGATGTCAGGTATATATTATATATTATTTATAAGAAGATATTAACAATTATGACGAGAATTAAATAATATTAATAATATTTGAGTACACCAAATTGTCATAGTATATGTTCTCAAATTTTATAAATTTAAAAAAATATCACATTTAATAAACCTTGTTTTCTCTCTTAATACGAAATTATTCAAATCCAACTCTTAATTTAATATATGAAAAAGGATATCACATTTAATTAACCATTTGATTTCTATTAAAAATATTACAAATAAAAGTAGTAGAAAAAGAAAGTTTAGATTTCATTGAATATATTATTATATATTATTTAAAAGAAGAGATTAACAATTATGAGAATTAAATATATTTGAGCAACCAAACTGTCCTCAAGTTCCGTAAGGTTAAAAAAATGTCACATTTAATAAATATTATTTATTCTTTTAATACAAAATTATTAAAATTCAACTCTTAATCTAATGCATGATTTTAAATCTTGGAAATAAAAAGATATCACATTTAATTGACTATTTAATTTTTATCTTCTTTGCTTGAAAGTTAAGATGTTTTGAAAAAATATATTGTTGAATTCATGAAAATTAGATTCAATAATTGGAAGAATAAATCAATATACTTGCCTCCTACGCTGAAAAGAAGACATTGAGGTAAAAAATTCATTAAATCTCAATGAATTAAATGACAATTCATAAAAGAAGACTTAAATAAGATGTTATTAGAAATATTATCTTCTTTGGATTCTAAAGAAGAAAAGGAAGATAAAGATTCATTAGTGTCTTGCTAAAGGCTAAAGATCCTAATCTTGATGATTTCTAACGAAGAATTTTATCTCTGTTAGAAAAAGTTAAGTTTAGGATAAGCCTCTTGCTAGATGTTAACACGTGATGTCTCGATGGGGCGACGAAAAAAAATTTATTTGAAAATCAGAGGGAGTTGCCACTATATTTATTAAGAAAAATATCGGAGAAAACCTTTAAAATAAAAAAAAAAAGTTATCTACAAAACCAGATTTTGAGTTCGAGAGTTAATTACATGTGAGGAAGGTGTTAGCATCTCACAACGTCCGTCATAAAAACGGTTACCTTAAACGAGCAAAATTAGGTAACTTAAAAAATATTTATTTCATCCCTTAAGGCACAAAATCATTTTTATTTTATTAATTTTAATATTTTTAACAAGGATTTTTATGATTGAAATGTCTACTTTCTTATAAAATATTTATTAACAAAAAATTTATTTGTTTTTTATGTTTTAGGGGGCTCGCCAGGAGAACGCTCTTGCTCTTACATATCTCCAAGTGTTTTGGAGAATCAGAATTTATGTAGTTCTTACTTAAATTTTTGTATGTCATTTTAGTTTTTTAATTTGCTAAAATTTAGGATTTTCGAACTGTCACAGTTCATACGACCTACAAATTTAAAATTTACAAAGGTGTACACCCGAATCAATTTATTAGAAAATTCTAATATATTTTTTATTTTTTTAGAGTAAAAAGAAATTTTTTTATTACTATTTATCATATATTTTAGAGATGAGATTCTAAAATAAAATTTTCATAACTTATATCTCAAAATCTCGGAAGCAAAAAGATGTCACATCTAATTACTCCTTTGATCTCTATGAAAATTTGTAACGAATAAAAGTGGTAAAAAGAAAACTTATATGTCGTTTTATATATTATATATTATTTATAAAGTAACAATTATGATTACGATAAGAATATTCGAGTACATTAAATTGTCACAATATATGTCCTCAAATTGCATAAGGTAAAAAATATATCACATTTAATAAACTGGAGTTTTCTTTTAATATGAAATTATTAAAATTCAACTCTTAATCTAATGCATGATTTTAAATCTTAGAAATAAAAAGATATTACACTTAACTAACCATTTAATTTTTATTAAAAATATTGCAAGTAAAAATGGTAAAAAAACAGAAAGTTTAGATGTCATGTATATATTATATATTATTCATAAGAAGATATTAACAATTATGACGAGAATTAAATAATATTTGAGTACACCAAACTATCACATAATATATCCTCAAATTTCATAAATTTAAAAAAATGTCACATTTAATAAACCTTATTTTTTCTCTTAATACGAAATTATTCAAATCCAACTCTTAATTTAATATATGAAAAAGGATATCACATTTAATTGACCATTTAATTTCTATTAAAAATATTACAAATAAAAGTAGGAGAAAAAGAAAGTTTAGATGTCATTCTATATATTATTATATATTATTTAAAGAGTTTAATTGGTATGCACTGTCGGTGTAAAGGAGGATTTTAGGCTGACATTCAATCATGATTTTTTATTTATGTGACTTTTAAAGTAGTAATGAGTAAGTAACAAGTAAAGTCAGTAATGAGTAAACTCAACAATTAAACTCTTATTTAAAAGAAGAGATTACAATGATGAAAATTAAATATATTTACGCACACCAAAGTATCACAATACATGTCTTCAAGTTCCATAAGATTAAAAAAATATCACATTTAATAAATCTTATTTTTTATTTTAATACGAAATTATTAAAATTCAACTCTTAATCTAATGCATGATTTTAAATCTTGGAAATAAAAAGATATCACAGACCATTTAATTTTTTATTAAAAATATCGCAAATAAAAATGGTAAAAAAGGAAAAGTTTAGATGTAATTTATATATTATTCATAAGAATAATATATTAACACTTATGATGAGAATTAAATAAATTTGAGTACACTAACATATCATACTATCGTTCTCAAATTCTCAAAATATAAATATTTTGTGTCTAATTAATTTTAGATTGCAAATAAAAATACTAATAAAGAAAGTTAAAATATTTTCTCAAATTCTAACTTTCTTAATTTAATTATATTCCTTTTTAATCTTCACATAGCAAATAAAATTAATTCTTTTTTGTAAAGAAAAAAGGTCTAGTAAACAAATAAAAAAAAAAGAAAAAAAAACGGAATTATTAAGATGGAAAAGAGAAAAAGAAACATAATATAAAAGAATAATAATAAAAAAAAAAAAGGTTTCCACGGGAAAGGAAAAACAAAACCAACTTGTCGTGGAAACGCTCCTATCACATGAGTGAGTGAACGGTGGTCTTAGAGGAGATAAACTGGAACATGGAAGCAGAAAACCCTAAAATAGCAAAGGCTAAAATGAGATAAGAGAATGATGAGAGTGAGAGATCGAAGGAGGGAGTCACTATGTCATCATTTTTAGAACTCTGCCAATGGTTCCATTTGTGGTGGCACTTTCTGGGAAAGGAAAAGACGGATGAGAAGAGGCGAAGAAATGAGGAAATGCGCCACCGCTGGGGACAATTTTCGGCAAGGCGGTGGCTGCAAAGAATCGACGAAAGTGGCTGCAAGGAATTGACAATGAGGTTGAGGTGTCATCATTTTTGGAGCTCCGGTGGTGGTTCTGCCCATGGTGGCTGTTTCAAGAAGAGGAAGAGATGGTGGCGGGAGCCGGCGTTCGTAGGCAGGGTTTGGTAGTTTTAAAAGGGTTTTGATTATGAGAAATATTGGTTTTAATTATGTGATTTTACATGCTCCTTAGCTGGATGGATGACTTCTTACTTTTTGTTATGATTCTATTTGAGTCTATGGTGGGGAAGATATATGGGAAGGAGAACCGATCCATTCTTGTTATTTTTGTACTCTGCGATTCTTGTTTCTTCTTCTTTGGCTAAAGGCTTTTACTGTTTATTGGAACATTTTGTAGTGATTTGAGACATTATATAGAATTTGCCAAGGTTTGAGGGTAATTGTTGTGGTTTGGAACATTACAGAGAATTTTCCCAGGTTTAAGGGTAATTGAAATTTGATGTACAATTCCATGTATGAGACATGTATTAATCGAGAGACACTAAAAAAACTTGATACAAATTCACTGTTATGTTATATTGATATTGATATGATTCCATTTTCAGCTTGCACAAAGGCAAGTCATGTTTATATCATTAACAAGCAAAGTCATAGAATCATACCAGATTGCAAGTTCTTTTCTCTAGAGCCTTCTGAATTTCCTTGAATCAGACTTGGATTTGATTTTTTAATAGCTCTCTGAATTACTATGTGACTTCCTTTTGAGTTTTTATTCCTTCTTCCTCTTCAATGTGGTGCTTTCAATCTTGTCACTGAAGTTTTTTTTTATTGTGAGAAGTTTCTTTTTTATTGATGCCTTTTGTGGTTTTACTTTGTTGTCCCCTTGATCTCCCTTCCTCCTTTATGTGCTTGATCTCCCTTCCTCCTTTATGTGATTGATCTGCTTCCTTATTTATAGGATCCATCTTCCTTCCTGATGAGATACCATAATTGGTAAATGCTAATTAGGCGGCGTTTGCAGGGTTCAAAATAGAGGTGTAGAACCAAGTTCACAACAAAGTGTGCAGGAGCCAAAAGAGCAGAGGTATGCAGTAGCCACTTGAAAGATCAACTTGGTCTTGCCTTTGTTCTATTTCATTTGTGATTTCTCGAATTTTCACTATTTTGTTTGTTTTTTTTTTTTTTTATTTTACATTTTATATATATATATATATATATATATATATATATATATATATATATATATATATATTATTACCTATGTTTAATTATTCTTTTACTGGTTGTGACATTCTGGTTTTGCTTATGGCAAGATTACCTCAAAATGGGTCAAAAACCCAATTGTATTCAATACCTATACATGATAATATATGATAATATACCTGTAATTTAAATAGCCAGGTGGGTCATTCATCCGCTGTTTCACAATCTTTATTTGCTAAGTAAACCCATTGTTATGGTTTATACCACTCAGTATTATTTACTGGCCCAACAAATTTTAATTCAAGTTTCCGCTATTTATACCATTAAAATTTGCTAACTATACTTTATATTTGCTAAGTGTACCCTTTTTCCCTTAACGGCTCAGAGGAATTTATTTCCAACATACCTATAGGTTTGTTAAATGCACCTCCTAGCAATAAATGCTTACTAATTTTGTTCTCTTTTTTCCTTTTTTATATATTAAAAATTGGGCTAAAAATAAGTAACAAGATTGGGTGTCTACACTTGAAGGATTAAAATTGGCAAACATAGATCAAGATTCCTTTGATTGAATGTCGACACTAGCAGACAAGAAATTTTTTTATAAAGCAATCAACCTATAGGTTTGTTAAATGCACCTCCTAGTAATGAATGCTTACTAATTTTGTTCTCTTTTTTCCTTTTTTATATATTAAAAATTAGGCTAAAAATAAGTAATAAGATTGAGTGTCTACACTTGAAGGATTAAAATTGGCAAACATAGATCAAGATTCCTTTGATTGAATGTCGACACTAGTAGAAAAAAAAACTTTTGATAAAGCAATCAACCTAACTTTTAAAAAAGAAGAGTAAACAAATAAAACAACTTAAGGGATACACAACTTTTGTAAAGAAGACTAAAGTCTTGTGGCCATAATGATGGTAAATTTTGTAAATTGGAATTAATGTTCGAATTTAAGTTCTAACTTTAGGAATTTTATCTATATATATATATTATATGGTAGAACAGGGAAAGACAAAGTTCGACAAAGCCTTAAATCGTGCTCTTTCTCCTATCCTCTCTTACCTGCTTTGAACCAAACCAAACCTTCCTTTGAAAAGACTAAAACCTTTTGTGTCTACTTATTCAAAGTTTATATATAATAAATTGTGAATTATTAAATTTCCAGTCAATAATTATAGTTATGTTATTTCATTTTATCTTCTGCCTTAAATATGCATACTATTATTTAATAGTATGCATATTTAGGGGAAGATAAAATGAAATAATATAATTGCATTTAATGACTTAAATTTAATAATTTATAAATTTATTAATTACAAAATTTGAACAAACAGAAATAAAGGCTTTAAAAAGGAATACTTGGCTCAAAGCAGGTAAAAGAGGATAGGAAAGAGAGAGAGAAAATAGTTTAGAACTCTCTTGAGTTGTGTCTTTCCCTCCTCAACTATAACATCTATGTAGATCAAATTCCTAAAATTGAAACTCAAATTTAGACTTTAATTTTAAACTATAACATCTATGTAGATCAAATTCCTAAAATTGAAACTCAAATTTAGACTTTAATTTTAATTATAAAATTTATGATCATTATTAAAACAACTAGTTATAAGACGTCAATTTTCTTCACAAGAGTTGTTTATCCCTTTAAGCTGTTTTATTTGTTTTTTTTTTTTTAAAGAATCTTCAACAATCTTTTTCAAAAATTAGGTTGACTCTTATACCAAAAGTTTTGTTATCTACTACTTCAAACATTTTACCAAAAGAATCTTAAATCCTTATCTATGGCTGCCACTTTTAATCTTTCCAGCAAGATACTTATCTTTATCTTAATTTTTTTTACGAGATATATATATATATATATATATATATATATATATCATTCTTTGATATAGTATTTAAACATGCAAAATGTATTGGTATTATATAAAAATTTATGAAAGCAACACTATCAGTTCAATTTAGTAGAATGCGATATAATTAAATATTTAAATTATAATTTTTTATATTTAATATTTGAATTATAAATTATTATAATTATATATTTAAATTATAATTTTCTATAATTAAATATTAGATATTAAATATTCAAATTATAAAAATTGTATTGTAGAGTTCTGATGCGTGAAGAGAGAAAAATAATAAGAAAAATTCATTAATAAAAAATAAACTTGTAAAAAAAATTAATCCGGTAGCTGAAAATAAAAATCCTTTTTAAAAAGCTAACTAAAGTATCTTTCAAGAAAAAACTAATTCTTATCTACAAAAACTACTAATTTGTTGTATTTTTTCTATTCCTGAACTATATATGAACCTTCTATATAATTTATCTTTCGTACTATTTCATTCTATTTTTTCAGCATGTCAATCTTTTAGCACATCTTTTTATATGAAAAAAAAAAATGACAAGATTGGTTCAAAATGGAATAAAAAAATAGTTAAACAATTTATTTTCTTAGGTTCTACATTTTTTTTTCTATTTCTCTTTTGAAAATTAAGGATTAAATAAATTATACAAAATTATCTTTTCAAACTCCAAAATGACGTGGTAAATCACAACCTACAAAAGTTTTCACTTTATTATTTAGAGTAGATTAAAATAAAAACTAAAAGAAAAATTATTGTTTAACAACAAAATGTCTAAAATAAAATAAAATAATATTAAAAACCAAACCCAAAACAAACTATTTTCAAGAAAAAGAAATTATAGAACATCCACCCATAAGAAAAGAAACGTTGGTTTTGGCAAATGCATATATAAAATAAAAAGTAAAGAAAAGGGGCAAAAACAAATAATAATATCACACATTCATTCACCCATAAGAAAAATGTCACCTTAAAAGAAGAGAAATGCATACAAAAAAGTGTAGAAAAGAGCAAGAAATAACCAAAATAATAAAGTTTTATGGCTGAAAGTCTTGGGATCAAACTAAGAAAGGTGTTTAGTAGGTGATGAGGAATAGACACAACATTATATTCAACTCTAAACCCTAATCTTTAAATTATATGTCGAACCCGTTCCTAAACCTAAACCCTACATCTGAACTCAAGTAACAAGAAGCATGTGAATTGTGAGAAAGGACTGCCATAGTTAGGGTTTAAATAAGCAAATGGGGCTGAGGATAATGCTAATGAATCAAGAGTGAGAGTGAAAGGATGCTACAAAAAACTATAGAAAAGACATAGACATGTGACTCCTTATCCTTTTTGTGTCGTGGCATCACAATATCCACACATGTGATGGCTCTTATCCTCTTTGGCAGGTATTATTGTTTTTTAAATATATAATATAATCAGAAGTCCGGTTTTATATGAAAAAAAAATTAAAGAACATTTTTAAAATAATTAAGAGTTTAATTGATATCTTTACATTGATGTTCAACTATAATATTTTATGGTAGATTTGTTTTATTAATTTTTATTAATTAGTACTTTAAAAGTCACATAAATAAACAGTTATAATTATAATTGACTTTAAGGGTAAAAATATTTTATACTGACAATATATATCAATTAAACTCAATAATTAAATATAAATTTAGTAAAAAAAAATATTCCGTAACTCTGAAACTGTTTTTAAAATAAAAAATAATTAAAAACTAACAATAATTACATATTGAAAGATAACAATAATTATACATAAGATAATTTAAAAATATAAATGCATAAAAAAGAAATAGTTGTTTTATTAATTATTATAAATTAAAAAATATTTAATAAAATTAAATTATTGTAAATAAAGTAAAATTTCCTTACTTAATATATTGAGTTTTGAGTTTTGATTCTTGAACAGATACTAGTAAACAAGAATATAATATATTTATGAAAAAATGTTAATAAGATTTTAAAATTTTACAATATAATTATTATGGGGAAAAAGACTGAAATATCAAATTATATAAGGAGGAAGTCTTGATCAATACATTTAATTGTCCTAAGACAGTGATTAACGAGTTAAAACGAATAATTTTTTATTATTAAAACGCATAAAATTATTTTTATCTATAATTGTAAATTATATATATTTTTAGTTAAAAATTATCTTTTATTTTCTCAATGAGTACTGTAAAACCACCTCAAAACCCTAAGATATTTTGTAGAGAGAAACCAACTTATTTTTGGATACCTAATTGTAATCCAAACTATAAATTGAGTTTAAAATGAGTTCGGTTAAACATAATTGTAATCCAAACACTCCTAAATCTTAAATAAATTTCCTAATTTGGAAAGATTAGTGTTAATTTTCATTTTTCAATCGACGGATACCTGAAAAACAAAAAAGACAAATAATCAAAATTAAAGACAATAAATAGTGGTATATGGTGTTTATAAAAATGAATAAAGAAATGGGACAGAGGATAATACTAAGGCCTGAAAGGTGAGGGAATATTCGTCGTGGCATTACATCATCCACACAAGACATAGTAATTTATCTTTTTATTTTTATTTATCATTACCAAATTCGAGAGAGTATATATAAATTTGTAAGTATTAAATAAACTTGACTTTAAATTATTTATAAATAATATACAATTAAATATTTTAACAATATAATAGGTAAAAATAATAAATTATGTATTTTATAATACTTAAATATTTTTACAAGATGATAAATTACAAAAAGTAATTATAATGATAAAATATTCTTATTAATGTTTAATATAATTAAAAAAACCAAAATTTGATATTTTTAAAGATGCGTTATTCAATTTAAGAATAACATATTACATAAAATTATATTAAATTCTAGACGTGTATAAAACAACACAATAATTTGGTAGTAAATTGAGTTTATCAAGTTTATCTATAATTTATTAAAAAAAAATTTACGCATGAGTTAATTCATACAGAATAAATAAACTCACAAACTCCTAACAATTAGAAAGTTAACTCCAAGTGTGATAACCATGTTTATTTTTATATGAATTTAATTATAAAGTTGAATTGATATACACTGTCAAGGTAAAGATTTCTACACTGACCTTCAATTACAAACTTCATTCAATTTAAATTTGTTGAATTTACTCATTACTATTTTAAAACAATCATGTAAATAAAAAGTCAGTAACAATGTATACCAATTAAACCCTTAATTAAATGTACCCAATGCAGTGTATGATATCATATTGTTAATGAGTTTAATTGATAATGATATCATATTGTTAATAAGTTTAATTGATATAGACTGTTTATGTAAATTCAATCATAACTTTTCATTTATGTGAACTAATGAGTAAAGTCAATATAAACTCATTATTAAAGATGTGAGATTATATTAATTATACCTTTAGATATAACTTATCATATAATATTATTAATTATTTACAAAATAAAATTAATCATATTTTAAAGTTCTCACTGAATGTAGAATTTTTAGTGATAGAAATATCCTTTTCCCAACAGTACTATTTAGTTCCACAATATTCCTAATTTAGTTATTTAAAGGATTAGGATATATAATCGGCACGATCACAAAAGATAAATATTTCCTAATTAAGCAACAAATTTAGTCACTTTCGAAGGGAAGAACACACGGCATTTCCCTTTCTTGGCGAAACAGCGTTTAGTCACTTTCGAATGGGTTAATTAATTATTTCTGTGCACAAAGAGTCAATTTCGCGTCCGGTTCCGAGGTGGGTGTATGCAGATTTTGAATTTTGTTTTTTAAAAATTAAAATTGTAAAAAAATATCAGAATTGCGTAACAAGTGCGTCAACTCACGGACTTGCTGTAACTCTTGATTAATTGAATAAATTTGTTATTTTTTATTATTAGTTTGTGTTGATAGGGAATTTTTTATCGTAAATTATAATATTTTAAATTTTTAGTATTGAAAATAATTAATATTTATTATTATTATTATTATTATTATTATTATAATTATAAATAATGATATAATTTTTAGAAACTTATAAAGTTGATATGAGAATAAAGATAGATGAAGAAATTATGAATTGACTCTTTTCATTAATAAATTAATCACTGCCCTTTAACTTATAAAAAATATATATAACTTTTAGTATAATATATCGTAGTTTAATTAATTTAAATAATATAATTATTTTAAATATATGTGTGTGTTGATCCACATATTGACCTATTAAAAGATGAGTTTTACGTGTTAAATACAAATTCTTAAAAAGTTAATTTATTTTAACAAGATTTATATATGATGTATTTTAAATACATATTTCGGTGTACCAAACTTAAATGAGTCTTCCTGATACTTATCACAGTTTATATGATGTTATGATTTTATATTTCATGATACATAGATAATTCAATATATTATAATGTAGTGCAAAAATTTTACATATATTTTCGTAAAAATTACATTTTTTTTTTTGTAAAATTATAGAAGACGGTCATTACATTATTATATAATAATTCGTAAGATAGGAAATGAGTTTTAATATAATCACAGCAATTTTAAGTGTGATGTTTGTTGTGAAGGTTTTCTGTTTTTATTTTTAAAAAAATCAGAAAATGATGATTAAAATATGTTTGATTATAATTTAAAAAATATTTTAGTTGAAAATATTTTTAAAAAATAATTAAAAATAAAAAACAAAAAAAATTGTTTTTAATTTTTTTAAAAATTAATACTAAGTAAAACTTAAATAATAATGTTATAATTATATAAAAATAATATATAAATGTATTTTAAACTATATAAATAATTTATAATATTTTTATTAAAATTTATTAAATTTAAAAATATTATTTTTAAAAATAAAAAATATTAACTAAAAAAATATATTTTCTCAATATTAAAAACTTAAAAATAAAAAAATTCAAAAAAAATAAATTCCAAACCGAACATTTTCTTAAAAATAAAAATAAATATACTCTGATGAAACTTTACAGCTGCTTGTGAATGATAGAAAAGTTCAAATTATTGGACTTCGAAATTATTTTTGCATTTGTAGAAGGATAAAAAAACATAGCTTTGGACAGAAAAAAAATCAGAAACATTATGCGTGATAGATTTAACACGGGCATATGTGAGGCCTGTGTTTGAAAAATAATCTAAATTATGTTAATTTTAAATTGTTAGATGTTGTTTAGATAAATATTATCTTATTTTTAAAATTTGTTTAAAATTTAAATACATTATCAGTACACTCTAAAAGGTATTATTGCTATGGAGAGAGAATTTGTAGGTTTTGAATAATTTTAAAAATTTGTTGTAAATTAAAATCAAAAGACAACCACGAGGACAATAAAGTAGGAAGAGATAATAGATTTTTCAATAGTTCTAAAAAGTTGTTATGAATGCAAAAATGAAGTGTGAATCATATGAACAAAAATAATGTTATTTTTATTTTTTTTAAATTTTATTTTGTATTATTCTAATTTTTTTATTTTTTTATTGACATCAATTTAACATACAAAATATCTAGAGACTACCATTTTGTTGCTAAAGATAATGGAGTTTCCAAATATCCATGTACACCAAGACACTAATAGGAAATAAGAACATACATTTATATTTATGTTTTTCAACTACCCAAGAGCTAGCCAAATGAAATAGATTATATAAATTTGCCGGTAGAGGTGACTAAATCTTAATCCACCTCAACACCTTGTACCACACAACCTGAGTAAATGACCAAGAAAAGAAAATATGCTTACATTCCTCCGCTTGATCCCTACAAGGACATACACAAGTTTGCATGTTAGGTTGAATCACAACACCTCTCTTTAGTAAGTATTCCACCAGAGAGCCTATTCAGCAAAGCTTCAAAGAGAAGGCTAACACCTTAAACAACGATTTGACCTTCCATAACTGCTTAAATATAAGGAGATTCATGGATGCCCTACTACTCTGCTTAGCTTCAATTATACCTACCTTATAAGCTTCTGCAACAGAAAAGTGACCGTTAACATTTGGCACGCACCCAAACCCATTGATCTCGTTGATAGGGAGCCAACACCGACCTTGGCAAAAGCTCCATAAAGCACATCTTTCTCTCATAAAAATAACCTCTTATATCAATTTCACTTTCGTCTAGAATTTGAAGAAAGAATTGATTGGTCATATATTTGAGTGTTACATTTATCTTTTGTTTTGTTCAGCATAGATTATTAATTATTTACTTTTATCGTCCTTAAAGTGTTTTTGTTTTACTGAATAAAATCTCTTAAAAAAGTAACTTCAAAATTGCATATTGATAAAAAATAATACCCACTAAACAAATTATTTAAAATATTTTATTTTATTATTCAATCACAATACTCGTCTGTATAATTTTGAGTAAATTATGAATGCATCATCTAAGGTAAAGTGAAATTACAGGTGCACTTCTTTTTTTCTTAATTACATAGAGCCTTTTATGTATTGATTACAATTGTACTTTTTATATGTTTAAAAATATTAAACTAACATTTTTCTTAAATGTTACACTAACATCTCTCAAAGTGAAAGTAATAGTTAATTAAAAAAATAATAAAAGTGTATATATAATTACACTGAACTTCAAAAGATGCATTTATAATTTGAGTTTAATTGATATACACTGTCAACGTAAAATATTTTTATACTGACATTCAATCATGACTTTTCATTTATGTGACTTTTAGAGTAGTAATGAATAAAATAAACAAATTTACATGAATAAAAAGTTGTAATTGAATGTCAATATAAAAATCTTTCAATGTATACTAATTAACCTCTTATAATTTACTCTACAAGAGTAAATTTAACAAAATTATTATACATAAAGATTATGATTAAATAAATGTGTGAAACCTTCTTATCCTGCCTACACCTTTTTTCTTACAATTTTAGTGTTATAATTTTAGAGTTTAACACTTATACATGACCAGTGTAAAAGAGTTTTCACACTGACAGTTAATCATAATTGTTTGTTCATATGATTTTTAAAGTATTAATTGATAAAATCAATAAAGTTACTATATATATATATATAAATACAATTAATTGTTAGTATAAAACTTTGTACACTAAATATGTCTTTTTCTTTAATTTTATTCTATCACCTTCCTAGTCCTACTCACAGTTCCTAAGGAGGTGGTTGTCGAAAAATGTCACGACAGAATCAACTGCTAGAAAATTCAAGTAAAACCTCCGGTGACGAAACAATAAGCTAAGCAGAAAATAAATTATTTTAATTTTTTGCATCTTAGGGGGAAAACTAAAAGAATCTACTCCCAATCAAAAGTTTACTCTGTTTGAATAAAATCACATCTGAAAGAATAAAAATAAAAACATCAAACAACCAGAGAAAGCATATAGTTTCAATCTTTTTAATTTTTACAACTTCAAAAATGGATTTGAAATAAAAAAAAGACAAACAGAGATTGAGATTGAAGAACTTCTCCATTGCAATCGGAAAACAACCTAGCTAGAAATTGTGAACGAAAAACAACAAAAAAATTTATGAATTTCTTTACGAAGTTACAAATTTTATTCAAAATCAGATCTTTACAATTCCAGGTCGAATTATTTGCAAAGTCCCACATTAATTACTAATATCATTAAATAATAGTATATAATAGGATATAAGTGATATGCAATTCATATCGAGTGTTGAAATTGATAAAGGCAAAGATATTACTTGGTATTTGATCCTTTGGCAATTTTATCATTTTCAAACTTCTTAAAATTTATTTATTTTTATGTCTAATTTCACAATTTCATGAGTTAGAACTAATTTCATAATTTTAAACATGACATTAGAGGGTTGAAATATCGAAAAATATCAAAATTAATCTTTAACTTTTTATTTAGACTCATGTTTGACCATGACCAAGAGACAAAGAAAGTGGTAAATGCAAGGTAATTTACTTTGTCAAGATAAAAATCCTCTATCCTTAAATTGTATCTTATTTCTTATCTTCATTTGTATCTTTTTTCTTATCTTCATCAAATATTAGGTGATGAGAACATCATCAGGGATCCACTTGTAACATAACAGCATCGGCTAAAGACTTACAATAGTTTGGTGTTAAGACACAAAAATCTTTGATAAATTAATAATTTTTTATTATAAATATTTTTATTGTGTCACTTGATTTCTAAAACAGAAAATGAGATACAATTGGAGAAAAGAAGATTTTTATCCCCTTTAACATTCTTAGTCTCAACATTCTCAAACTCTTTAATTTTTTTTTTTTTTGTGTATTCGTTAAAAAGAATTATGCAAAATTATTTTGTAAATTCAAGAGTTCATTTACACTTTTACCCTTGTTAATCAGCACCTCTTCTCCCTTCTTGTTATTAATCACGTCATTAAACCAATTTCAGAGGTCCTAACATAGATTTTCACAGACACGTTTCCAAAGCAGTTCCAATAGGTTATAAGTTGTTTTATTTATTTATTTATTTATTCATTAATTCATTAGTCGATGTTAATGGGCTACTCTTAATTTTGACAATCAAACGAGAATTTTAATTATAATTTTTTTTTAAAGTATTCTTATAACTATTCTTTTCAATATAATATTTGTATAAATATACCTTTATTTTTATTTTATATAATCTTTAATACTAAAATGTTATCTTTTACAAAACCTATACAAACTATAATATTTATTTTATTATTTTTTAAAATTTAATTTTGTATTTTATTTAATTACTTTTTAAATTATATTTTTACTACTTTTTAACATAACCAATTAATTGATTTAAACATTATATTTTATAGATTGTTGTCGAATTATATACAATGAAATAAGATCAAATAATTTTGTTAAAGTATTTATTTATCATTTAATACATATTAATTAAAAATTATTATTAAACATTAAGTTAAAATAATAAAAATATAGAAAATAATGAGTAATTGTATATATTTTCTTGCAAATTTATTAAAATAACTAAAATTAACTATTTGCCTTGGCTTGATGTAGTTTTATCATCTCAAAGTGCAAACTAAACCACATCGCTCAGTTTGAAAATGATAAAAACTAAGAGTTTGATTGATTTAATTTTGTATTTTAGTTTTTAAAAATAATTTTCAAATTAAAATAGTTTCAAAAACTATTTTTTAAGAAAAGATAAAAAAAACTTATTTTGTTATTAATATTTGAACACTGTTTTGAAGATGTGTGAAAATAAAAAAAATTTGTTCATATTTATTAAAATTCATTAATGAAAAGCAAAAAATAACATATTTTTTATTGTATTTTAAGTTTTCAAAACAAAAATAGAAAAAAAACTACTTATAATTATTCTATTTTTTAATTTTTAAAAATAAAAATAAAGCAAAATTGTTTTCAAAAACTAGTTTAAAAAAATAATAACTAAAAAAAAAATTAATTTTTAAATACTAAGATAATAAAAATAATTTTATAAAATAGTTTTCATACAAACACTAAATCATAAAAAACTAATTCAATTTTTTTGTAATTTTTAGTTTTTCAATTTCTAATTCAGTTTGTTTTTATTTTAAATACTACTCACAAGCACATTGATCCACGGGGGTGATATTCTAAATGGCATGAAATATCATACAACACATCCACACCATAGCTCCAATGGAATCCTAATTCAACTACAATATAACTAATTAACATTGATTCATTACAATTTATTTGTAAAAAAAAATAATTCCAATCTTCTATTTCAATTTTTTTATAAAGTTAATGGTTAAAGATTAAATGGTTATGGTGGGTGTAGGATTACTAATTAAGTATTAGAATAAAGAAAAGTTATATTATTTTATAAATAAAAACATATAACAATAATTAAAATAATTATAAAATTCTTTTTTACTCTTTGCATGTAATAATTTTGTGTTACATCAGTCACAATCATCACTGCAACAGTCTACAATAGCAATTTAAAACTATTAAAACTATGATTATGAATAGATCTGACAATTCCAACATCCAATCAAGCAATACTAAGTTCAATTAATTAACTTTGAGTGCTTCTCTCATTCTTCATCATCCTGCTAAACACGTTTCTTTGGTTAATTACCAAATCATTTCAGCTCCCTCCACAGCACACCTACCAAATATAAAAATAACACCCATAACATAAGAGGAGAAAAATGTGAATTTGAAGAGAAAACGCATAGAAAAGTAAAAAAAAAAAAAAGAAGAAAAATAAATAAAATAAAACCAGGGTATACTCTGAATATTGACTAGTTAGAACGAAAAAAAAAAAAAAATCCTTTGACAGGCCTTGATCATAAATAAGTCTGAGTATCTTGGCTTCAAGGACTAATCTACCTCTTAATCACCATTTCAGATTTTATTTTAATAATTTAACATATAAAAACTCACTTATTATAAAAAAGTTATTCTGTAAGCTCCTTGTTAATTTTTTTTAAAGTACAATAATTAACAGTAGTCACTGATTACCATTTTTTTTAAACAAGATTGGTGATTACCATTTTTTTTAAACAAGATTGGTGATTTAACTGTCGTTAACCGATTTTAATAAAAGAATATTTTTTAACATTTATTTATAAATGATATCTATTTCAAATAATATCAGTGCTTACTTAGCCATTGAATTTTTTATTAATTTTAAATTCAAGGAATCGAATTATTGAAAAAGAAATGCATTTCAAAAAAAGAAAAACATTTATATATTTTTATTGTAAATAATTTTATATTAACAATTAATTATAACTTTTATATTATAATAAATTTATTAATTTTAATTATTAATATTTTAAAAAAAATATTGATATAAAATTATTTTAACATATAAGTGTCAAACTTTTTTAAACAAATAGTATGAACAGTCAAACCGGTTTACTCACACATTTTACTTATTCATAATCAGTTTTACCAGTTTTCTGAATTTTTCCCTGCAACTACAGGTACGATTAAGAAAACAATGCTAATTATAATAATTTGATATAATGAAACATTATGAAAATAAAAATAATTCTCCTAATCTTACCCAATTTAGTAAAAATAAATAGAATTCCTTTCATAAAAAATGAAAAAACAAAATCAATAAACAGATGATATTTGTTTCCATGACCACTCTCTCCAATTTCCGTATTTGAATTCATCTCTGAAAAAGCTATTTTGGAAGCTTGCATCTCTTCATAATTAATGACTCGTTTAATGCTCTTATTAGGAAAAAACAAAACATGATTGTTTATTCCGAACAAGCAGCATTAAACGGATCATTTCACCAACCATGGTGAAAATAACCAATGCTACAACTTGAAGAATTAACACACACACAAAAAAGAAGCTTATATGCTTATCTGTGGGAAAAGTGAGTGAGAAAAGAGAGTGATGAGAAAACAGTGAGATAGTTGGGGTTTAAATAAGAAAATTAATGAACCTGAGGATGAAAGGATAATGCTGACAACTATTGAGATATACATGCATCTTATCTTTATGCTGTTTGCATCGTGGCATTACACCATCCACGAGATATTTGTTCTTTTTTTTTTTTAAAGACCAAATTACGAATTTATTCTAATATAATTATATATGTATTTTTATTTTTTTAATTATTATTTTAATATTTTTAAAAAATTGTAAATATAAGATTTAAAAAAATGCTAGTAATATTTTTAAATATACGTAATACAAATATAATGAATATATAAAAATAAAGAAATTTTATATAATTTTAAAAAAAAATATACATATGTAAATAATGCTCATTCTATAAATTAAATATGACCTCATACTATTAATCGATGTTTTTTGCACTTTCATTAATCTCATCAATAATATATAAAAATATTAAATAAATTCTTTTATTTTATATATTATCATAGTAAACTTTTTAAATTTAATTATAAAGAGAGTACCAATTATATTTTTTTAAAAAATAAAGAAATGCCTAGGGTAATGCTAATGCAGGGATGGGGGAATGTTTGTCGTGGCATTGCACAGTCCACACACGTGATATATATATATATATATATATATATATATATAAGTTTTAAACATACCGATAGTATTAGGTAGGTTTAACAGGATTTTCGTAATTAGATATATATTTCTATTTTTTTAATTATTATTTTTTAATTCTCTGGGGTATTAGAGTAATATTTTTAAATTTAAAAAAATTTATGTACTGAGATTATAAAAGGTTTTTATATTATTATTTAATTACAATTCATTATTCAGTGCATGAATTTTTTTTTTCCATGTATAATTTAATAGAAGTTAAGAAAACATATGTATAATTTAGTCTATATATCGCTACTTGTTAGTACAATTTAGTCACTTTCATAATATTATTAATTAGATAAACATATTTCCTCCTAATTTAGCAACAAATTTAGTCACTTTGTAAGGGTCAAGGCGCCGCATTTGTATTTCTATGATGGTGAGAGTGTTTAATGAAGAAAAAAAATAGTCAATATTTGATCCATAGAAATAATAAGTACTCGTTATGTGTACAAGGAGTCAATTTGATCTCCAACCAACGTTTTTTAATGGGTATCACTTTTGTTTGTTATTACTTTCCTTAATTTAAACAACTTCATAACTATTTTACTTTTGAATTTTGCATCTCTAAACATTTATACCCATGAATAATTATATATTTTTATATTAAATTAAATATATATATATATATATTCATTATATAAAAGAAAATTTAATTTTGATTGAAAATTTTGATAAAAAAGTAAATTTCATGTACTATATTTATATTTTATGACAAGTAATGTAAACCAAGTTGTCTTGTTCATGCCATGATCTCTTTCTTAAAAGATGGATGAGACTAGATATAGAGGGTTTAGTGTCACTTAAGGGAGATAAGTATTGATGTTTGTTACAAAGGAAGGACTTTCATTAAAGCTAGAAGGAGAGAAACCTCTCTAGAGTGAGAAGCTTGGCATCGGAAGGAGAATGCTCTCAAGAAAACCTCAATTTATACTAATGATCAAAAGTAACAAAATGTGAGAGAGAGTGGTCAATTTATAGGACTTAGGAGTATGTTCGGTAGACTAGACCAATAGTAGGATTAACCAAGGTTTAGGTAATTCTAGGAGAGTTAATTAAACCAAGAATCTCCTCATCAATGGTTCTGCCGAGCCACACCAAATGTGTGTCTTGAACGTGCAACAAATTAGTCAATCAAGTGGGGCCAAGTTAATTTTGTCATGTTTTGTGTTTATTTAAGGAAGTGATAATCTAAAGACAGAGACGTGATGTAAGTAAGCTCACACGGCCTCCTAAAGACAACCTAACCCGCCTTACACACACTCCAAATGATGACTAAAGACACCCACAAAATAGAGAACAATGACTTAAATACAATAACACAAAAAAAGGGTCAACTATAATAATTAGAAAATAATATTTACTCTCTCAATTGAGATACTTCTTCATTTGATATAATGGTAATCAACAAATTTACTAAGTTTATTTAAGTATTTGAAATAATAAATAAAAGCTAAAGTTACGGTTCCGATTTACAAATAATTGTTCGTATTTGTCCCCAAAGTGTGATAATTCCATTTTGAATGGTTGCAGCACAATTGCAAACAGTGGATCACTGAATGTGGTTTGCTTTTGAAGGACATGTGTCACCAAATACTCAATTAACACTTATGTCAATTGCTATGTTTTTAAAATTAGATCAATGATCGAACCGATGAAAGTACTGATTCACAGTTTATTGGTTTAACTGTTATTAAAATAGTGATTGAACCGTTCTTAATAAAATAATATTTTTTGTTATTAATTTACTATAACAATTAATATTATAAAAGAAAAAAAATTTATTAAAGATGTAATTATAAAAAGAAAAAAGTAATTTTACTAAATACATCGTCATATTACTAAGTTAAACCTATTTTTATTAATTTTTAATGAAAAATTGGTTGATTTAGGAAAACAAAGGGTGCATTTAGCAAAGTCCAAAATTTTTTTAAAAAAAAATTACAAATCGATCAAAGTAGTTGAACCACCAGTTTTCACTGATTTTACTAGTTTTGGACTAGTTTTCCAGTTTTAATACTGATGTTTTGTTTCACTAGTTTTCAAGATTGACCAAACCAATTACTAGACTGTTTCACCAGTTTTTCGATTGAAGCAGGTAGTTCGGTTTGATTTTTAAAACATAGGTCAATCGATAACAACTAATAATATTGATGAAAAAAAGATGAAGGAAATTGACAAGATTAAAAAATGTTTAGGAACTACGAATATCTTTTCTCAAAATTATTGAGAAACTCAAACATAAATTTTAACTATAATTTTAATAAAATAACATGATATCATATTTAACTAGATTAATTAAGAAAGGGGAATTTTCAATTTTCATATATCAATTTTGAAATTAATTATATAATATTTTATTAGATTTCACTGTATTAGTTCAAAATTATTACTTTTTAATGTTAAATTTATTAGATAATATTTTAGTAGATTTTATTAGTTAAAATATGATGAATTTTTAATTTTAAAATTGATTAAAAATATCTTGTTGGAGTTTATTAGTTTAATTAAAAATTTTGAATTTTTTATTTTAATATTTTAAATTAATAATAACATAATTTTTTAGTGAATAGTAACATCTAATTATACTAGATTATATTAATTAAAAAATGATGATTTTTAATTTTTAAATTGATTGAATGATTAGATAACTAAATGAAATAATATCCTTTTATATTTTTCCCAACTACTAATAAATTTGGTGCATATTACTCGTAGCTGCTAATAAAATTGGTTTATATTATTCACGTCTACTAATAAAAATATATCATTTTTATATTTTTAAACTAAATTTATTATTGTTTTAAATTAAATTATATATGTTAAAGAAATAAAAGAAAAATTAAAACATAATTTATGCATTTAAAAAAGAGTTTAATTAGCATGCACGGACAGTGTAAAAAAGTTTTACACTGACATTCAATCACAATTCTTCATTTATATGACTTTTAAAGTATTAATGAGTAAAGTTAACAAACTTACAATAAACGAAAGATTGTGATTTAATGATATTGTAAATGTTTTTACACTGTCAGTGCATGCTAATTAAACTTTTTTTAAAAATTAGTTATATATGTTTTATATCAATTTTAAATTAATGCTTTATATTAATTGGAATTAAAATATATAGATATTTGACTTATATATGTAACTCGTGCTTACCAAAAAGAAAAACCATTGCTCACAAAAATTTCAATTTTCCACTTTTTAAAACATATCAGTTGCTTGGAAAGGAGTTGTTACATGAATTTCAAGTAGTTGCGATGTTTATCGTAACATTTTGTTTTTTTAGAAAAATAAAATATTAATAAAAAGATGTAATTTGTATTAGGTTTAAATTAATTTAATATTTTTTACTAAAATAATTAATAATTAATTTTATAAAATAATAATAATAAATAAATAAATAAAATAAATGTGAGTGTAAATAGTAAGATAATTTGAAGGTTAAATTTGAGTCTAGTGTTAGAAAACTCAATCCAACTATTAACTTAAAGGAATTCAGAGAGGTTAAGTCATTTTGCGCTTGAGTTTCACATTTTTACTCTGGAAGTTTGAGAGAAAGCTGCAAAAGGAACTGTGTTGAGAAAGATTGAGGAGCACAATATTTGGGAATTTGAGGACATACCCTTCACATCTACGATCATCATTTGAGATAAGAGAGGTGAGAAATTATCTCTCATGTGATATGTGTAGAAAAAATGATAGTGAAGCAATTCCTAAGCTTCGACAAGTTTCAATGTTATATGTATGCTATTGAAGGGTTATGAACACTCACAACGAGTGTTGATAAAATAAAATGTGACTATCTAGATATATTATTTTGTTAATTAGAGATATGTATTTGAATGAGACACAAGATAAATTGGGATTCAGGTGTGGTTGCTACCCATGAATAAGTATTAGATGTCTTATTAATTTATTTTGTAGCATTGTTTGAAGTACATGTACATTATCAAATTATTTGAATGTAATGATTATTTTGGCATTGAGATTTTCCCTTTTTATACCTTAGAGATTAATACCTTGAACTCAAGAATGGTAAATATTGACAATTTGGAATCAATGTGTTTGGTGGCCTTAAATAGTTAATGGATGTTTGTATTAATTTATTTTGTTGGATTGTAAGGGCAAGTGAGATTAGCTACACACAAGCACATGTAAGAAATAAGGTAGAAAAGGTAAACCTTGAGTCTTCCTAAGGTGTTTTTATGTGATTGATTAGTTTGTTTGTTTCTATCAATGTTATTGATTAGTAACGGTGAAGAACTTTAATTATATGATTAATTAATGTGATGATTGAAGAACTGTTCTGTTATTTGAACCGTTATCCGTAGTTAAAGGATTAGGTGTTAGGTGTTGGAGGTTTTCTTCTATTGAGAGAATTGATGGAAAGTTGATGATTATTAGTGAAATTGTAGGGTGTGATAATAATTAAGTATTAGAGATAGAAAAGTAGAATGTTTGAGGGTTTGAAATTAAAATTATATTTTAGGAACCTTATAAGTTGAATACTTATTATCTGAAAATTTTTGTATGAACATACCTAGTGTTTATGTCATATCTTCTTGTGTAGTTAACCAAATTGAGTTTTGTTTATTGTTGTAGAAAATAGACATTTGGGACTACATTTTAGGCTCAATAATCATATAAAAATGTTAAGAATTGATTAGGTTATATGAGTTATAAATTGAGTTTCTAATCTAGTGCAAAAAACATATGTTTGTGTGTTGTAAGCCCTATTACGTGACCTAAACATCCTATTAGGTTTCGTGTTCTGCATGCAAGTTGTAGGCTTATATGTTATATTTTCGTTGGAGTTGGAATCACTAAAAAAGGATGTATATAACTCAAATTAAGAATAGTATAGTGAGTAAAGATCAATCTGTTAGATTTGGAGTTAACTGCTGCGAATTTGTAATTTTTAAAAATAGTGGGTGATCAAATCAACTATAGACATCAACATAACAACTTTAGGTAATTGTATTATCTTTCTAATAAAATTTGTACCTCCCATATGATTTTTACATCTATAGATATTGTATTTAGACTATAAGATGTAGTAAAAGAATAAGATAAGAAGGGATAGTGTGAGTTGTAATGGGGTTGATTGTTGTGGTGTGAAATATTGTGATGTATATTATAATTGTGAGTGAGGTGAATGGTTGAATGTTTTAAAGTTTTTTAACGAGTATGAATTGAGGATTTGTTCCACAGTATGATATTGATGTTGATTACAATTGGACATATATTGTCTTATTGATATTAGTCAAGGTATGTTTAACAAGGTGTCATCCCAACTGCGGTTTTGGGTGGATTGTGATGATGTTATGAGGTTATTGTGAAGCTCTAGATCAGGTCTTCTTTGATTGTTTTGCATTGAATGATTGTACCTATGTGTTACTGACGTTGAAGAGGATTAACTTCAAGTGTACTTATCGTGAAATGGTTGTACTTATGTGTTACTGGCATAGAAGATGACGACTTTGGAAGTGTACTTGAGAGAACATGCATGAGTGTGATAGTTGGAGAATTTTTGTAAGGACCGCTCATTGTATGGTGCTCCGGACCAGATCTTCTTTTGCTGTTTTGCATTACACAGTTGTGCATACATGTTACTGACATAGAAAATGATTCACTTCAGGTGAACCTATAATAAGATGGCTGTACCTACATGTTATTGATGTAACAGATGACAACTTCAGGTGTGTACCTGAGAAGGCATGCATGAACATCATTGGCATGAACGAATTTATGCGTGTGGATGTATAATCTCTGTTAAAGGTGTGAAATTAATTTATATGTTTATTTGTTATACTTTAGTTTATTGCTCATTCTCTTTATATGTGTCTTAACATGCGTGAGACATATTTTCACCCCTTTTGCTACTTGTTGCATTTTATCCCTTTTGCTAATTAGAGAGGATTAATTAATAAATTTTCATCATGTATATGAATCATTTAAAGTTTCATTATGAGTTTCATTAACTGAGAATCTTGTAAAGACAATTTTTAAAGTCTAACGTATTTAGTTATATGTCCAAGTTTTGTCATATCATAGTTTTCGAAAATAAATGAAAATTGAGTTATGTAAATCCTTTTACCTAATTGTCAAGTCTAATATTTAAATAAACAAATTTCTATACTATTCTAAAACTAATGCTTCCCTCTACTTCAAGGTTGAGTTGCAAAAAATGTTACAAACAAACATTTATGAGAAGTTATAATAACAATAAAAGAAACTTAGGACCTAGAATAGAAAACCTGTCATCTGAATTTAGGACGAATTAGTTTCAAGAATTATGTCTTGAGTTACAGATTTAATCCTTCAGTTAAGGAATAACTCAATCCAATTCTTTTGGCACTTTTTCCCTTTTTCCTCACTAAAATATATAACTATGATTCATTCGACAAATCTATTGTGGTGTAATTGTCGAGCTGGTGGATCCATCCCCTGGTTTTGACTCAAATAGTGATGTTAAAAGGCAAATAACTTCGGTAGCAGAATTGGCTTTTCAGTGCTTGCAATGGGACAAAGAATTAAGACCCTCTATGGATGATGTTTTGGAGGTGCTGCCAATAAGGATGAACTTGGGTATCTACAGGAATTATTGGAAGCTCACTGTGAATGTCCAATTCCTCCTCCTTTGCCAAATCATGATAAGGTTAAATTGTTTAGAAGTATGAAATTGGTTCCTTCACCAAAAACTGTGACAGATAAATGGGATAGCAAATACACCGGTCCTAATGTTAGTGATCAATCGCTAAGCAAAATCTAATGTATGAAACTTGCAACTCATTAAACGTAACTTTGATTTTCTTCAATACTTATTATAAGGTTGTAATGCTACATAAAAATCTTATCTTCTAATACCAAACATGAAATTAATTATTCAATAAAAAGAAAAAAAAAAAGTAAACTTAACAAAAAAATGAAAAATTAATTGGCAAAAGTTATGTAAATTCCAAAAACAAAATATGAGAAATACTAGTAATATATGTTTTATTTTACATTGTGATATATAATTTTGTATTTGGTGAAAATCATTTGGGTATCACTAAACATGTAGCTTTTATTTTACATTTAGTTGTATCTTATTCTGAAATTAGTAAACTGAATTTCAAACTAGCAAGGGTACATGTAAACTTTTTTAAACTAAATTTTATTTTACATTCAACAAGTTCACATACCTCTTTTTTAAACTGTAAAATTTTGAAAGCAATTAAAAAAGAAATGTACACGTAACTAGTATTCCAAGGGTATATGTTTGATAGAATCATAGAATTGGTTCCAGAGTTTGGGAACGAATAAGGCAAAACATAGTACAATTTTATTGATGTGATTTTCTCTTAGCCTAGATCAATGGATAAACCCAGGTTAGGACGAGAAAGAATGAGTGTTGAATGTAGAATTGTAGATTCACTCTCAAGGATTCTAAAACTGGTCTCCCTCAACTCATTAACCAGCTAATTGCGCCTTACCCTACCTTCTCTACCTTTATTTATAACAGCCTAACCTATTGACCACTGACTCTAGCCAATTACACGACCAATTCTCAATTGACAAGGCTGACAACAAACTATAATTGACTGTTTACCTGGTTTTTTAGGTCCATCCGTGGGCTTCTGTTGTAAACCTTCCTAGTTAGGGGGTGGGCAATAACAATGTATCACAACGATAAAACCATGCTAAAGCTAGTCTTACATTGTCTAGATGTTATATAAGATAAAATATAATTTTTTTTTTTGTATTATCTTAACCATTGAGTAGAAGCAATGTTTTGTTCCAACTTGTGTCCAAGAAAATATGCATTTTCGAATTGCAAACACAACATATTAAAAAACAGATGCAAAATTATCTTTGTACCAAATGAATCTCATGAGATTTTATATTATCAATTATTCAATATATCATCTCATCTCTTATTATTTTAAACTTTAGAATTCTGGAAAGTATATTTATGGCGAAGAACAATGAAAATATATGAAGGGAGCAAATAAATGAACCTCCATTTTGCACTCATTGTGTCACCTTTTACAGAGCCAAGTCTTCTATAGCTCATCCTACAAATTCGTAGGGTCAGTCAAGATATGGCCTTAGTTATCAACATAGTGGAATTTATTAAATGACAAATAACATATACTGACGTATTTATGTTGGTGCTCCAACTTCAAATCTTTAACAAGTTTAATAAGCACCACAAGTATCTGTTTTAAAACCTATTTAAGCATAGAAACATTCAGTATCTGGTGCAATCCTCTTTACCAAGGATCTTATCAAAAGAGTCATGGCTAGGAGGATAGAAAAGGACTTGGCTATAGGAGAACAAGGAAGACCTCACCTTCTTGCGGTCATCAAGATTAAGCTTAGTTCCATTGTATAGATTGTTTAGGGCATAGGCTTCTTTTTTAGGTTTAATTTACTTTTTGGGCGAATATTTTTGGCTTGTATTTATCCCTTTGATTTCATTCCACATGGCTTATGCATCCCAGGTGGCATCTATTTGTCTCCTAATCCAACATAGATCCACTAATTTAGGATTTAGTTGGCACATGGAGGAACTAGATCCACTTATTTAGGATTTAAGTCACCCATGAGGGGGCAAGATCCACTTATTTTGGGTTGGTTTGGATGATTACGTCTCCTAGTCATGTGCTAATGATGCTTAGCATAATTAACACATGATTAATCATCTAAACACCCTTATGAGTGCTTGGATGTCCTAATGATCTCACTAATCACTCCCTAGCTCTATAAATACAACCTCACCCCCTCACTGTACATTGACACTTGAAGTTGAATACAAAATCACTTTGTGAGTTGAAATTTCTCTCTTGTGTCCAAATTCTCTCTCTATGAGTGAGGTTCTCTATCATACTTTTATCAAATGCTCCTTCCTTTGTAGCAAACTCTCCTCCATGACTTATCTACTAGAGTGTAATGGCACCATTCATCTCCATTCTCTCATAACTTTACCTCCATTGCTTGAAATTTGTTGAACCTTGAAGAAGATCAATGGATAAGCACCTTGAAGGTTGCACCAGTATCTAACAAAAATGAAATACAACCTAAATCAACATATTGTAATATATAAGAACGAGACCAACAATATTTGATAGTTAGTATGATTCAATGACTATCCTACATGACCCTATCACTATTGCCAATTAGATGACACCTTGATATTTTTTATTCATCTAAGTGAGCCTAGAACTAAATATACTGTAGGTTACTAGATTTCTAATTAGAATTTTGCATCCTGCGTTGCATGGGAGCTTTGCACCACTCTAAGTGGAAAAAGTTTTGTTATAAATAATTCTGCACAAGGCCACAAGGACTAGGATAGGGACTTCCAATCAAATGTTAATAGCAGCAGGCAGGAACTCAAAACTCAACAGTGAAAACCAAACTCCTGATCTCAGAATAAAAATTTAAGAGGTTTATCTCCACATTGAAAGAAGGGAGTACTTTATGATAATAACACTTGTCATCGGGAAATAAAGATAGGAAAAAATTACAAATGCAAAATCGTAAATAAGGAAAATGTGCAAGTAAGTAAGTCCATGAACAGAAGTAAATTTGACAAAAAAAAATAAATTAGCGTTCACAGTATTTGATTATTTCACTGATATTTTACTTGCATACACAAAGGATGATAATCTAACAATAAGATTCTTCACAAAAAAAAGGTATCTGCAAGTACCGCGAAAGCATGAGTTGTGATGCTTCAATTCCATAAAATTATAGAGAAATGAAAGTTCACTTGTTTTATTTTTATTTTTTTATATTAAAAAAAGAAATGCAATATAGTAGTAGAGAGTGACACAGAGATGTTTAAAATGAAAAAAAAAATTACCAGAATAGGATGACAGAACTTGGACTTGAGAAGTTCCTTGATATCTTCTCTAACACTTTTCAAATAATCAAGATTAGACGCGAAGGACTTGGGTGTGGACGCCATTCTAAATCCTCCAGTCAAAACACGAATCTCTGCTTTTCGCTGATTGATGTAAAAAAGATGAAATTGAAGAAAGAAGCAAAAAAAGGGTGTAATGAGAGAGAAAAAAAGAGATAGGAAGGCACACCTATTGAGAAAGAGGTGAGAAATGCGATGGGAGGAGTGGAAGCAGTAGAGCGAGGGGGAGGAAGAAGATGAGAAGGAGAAGAAGGGTTCAAACGTGAAAGAAAGAAAATAAGGGTTTATGTGGAAGAAAAAGGGGAAAACTACAACATTTTAGGGGGAATAGAAAATAACGAATTAGATTTGTTCAATTTTTAAAAATCAATGTTTTGCCTACGATTTGAATAAAATACGTTGGGAATTAACTGGGGTTACATGTATATATTATCCACGGTTTTTACAATCCCCATTAAGAAACCCTCCTAAAATGCTTATTTTTTTGTAGTGAGTTATAGAATATTGAATAAAAAAACAATAAACCCTCAAAATAATTTCATGAATTTAAGAAAAGAAATAGAAACAAATAGGGTTTGACAAACATAAAATGTATCTGAATTGACTTTGATACCAATTGATGGAATAATTATAACACAAGAGAATATATTAGACACAAATCATGGCATATCGTACATCTATATTCTATACGATAATGAGTTATGGATGTGTATCTAGATTGATATTCATATCCATGAGTTTTTCCTTGTGATGAATCTATCAAATGGGTTTCCTATGATTGACCCAACTTTTCACAAAAACAATCTTATTATAGTCCATTCAAATAACTATATATATATATATATATATATATATATATATATATATATTAAAAAGAAGATATAAGAATGATCACATCTTAAATTATCAATGATAAAAAATAATTAATTAATACTAATCTATAATTATATTTAACGGTATGTTGATCCTCACTCTTTAATGTAGATTTCTTTGAATTTATTTACTTCGTAACTTAGTTTTCTTGCTCTTAAACTAGTCGAGAAAATAAAGTATTGTTTTAATAAAAAATAATTAATGTTTTATTAAAATAACAGAAGATCGAGATTCAAAAAAGATGACAAAAATCGAGGTATTAAGTAGGGTTAAAAGTTTGAGAGTATGGATCTTGAAATTAAAGAAGACTTCGAAATATACCAGTTACAAATTGTTAAAACTCAAGGTTAGGGTAACTCAAGGTTCGAAATGGTGAATTAAATAAACTCAAAATTAGGGATTCTTGAGAGTTAAGAGTGATAATATAAACCTTTTTTTATATATGAGAGACCTCAAATATACTTAAACCCTTTTTAAATTTTATCATCATACATGTTATTTCCTTTCATACTCATTGGCTTACAAGTTGATACCATGATTGTAATAATGTAGAGGAATATTTTATATATATACACTTTCTTGGATTTGGAGCCTTTCTTACCACTTCTCTCTAGCATTGTTTCAATGATTAGATGTTGAATTTTGAAAGTTAATTACTCAAAATTCAAAATTAATTAATACTAACAATTTTATTCTTCTTCTTTTTATCTAAACAATCAACACTCAAATCCAAATATATAACAATACCGTTAGTTTTTTGTCCTAAAAAAAAATAAAACCGTTAATTAGAAAGCAGTGTATTTTGAGAACTGAAAGTTGAAAGGGATTACTACAAGTGTTCATGAATAACCAACAGAACAAATCATATTTTTCATTAAAATAAAAAATAGAAATAAAAAATTAGCTCCAACACCTCGTAATGACATTGCAGCCACAGCTGTAAGGGTTGGCCTGCTATCAGTGTTAGTTAATTTTAGGTTAATGAACTTTCAAGATCCAACATTATCCGGTGATTGAAATAGTACTGGAAAGGACTATGTAGAAAAAGATCCAAATTCATACAGTTTCACATTAGTTTTTGTGGTTTTAATCTTCAGATAAATGATATGTGAGGTTAACTAAATAAATTTGTTTCTTAGTTTTCTTTTTTCTTGAAAACATTTCTTTCAAGTTTTACACTTTCATAAATATCCTGTAAAAAAATATAATAAAACACAATAAATTCTAGGGATGTTGAAAATTGAACCAACAAAAAAAAACCTAAAACTGAAATCCAATCCAAAAAATTGAAAGTAAAAAAAAAAATTGAAATTGCTTGAGAGAAAAAAGATTGTGTATTATTAGTAGGGATGACAATCATCATTATCCCCACGAGTACATCGTTTCCTCCCCGATTTTGATGGGAAAAGTTTGCACTATTGGTCCATGCCATGTCCCTGCTTAAGAAAATCGAGGATGGGGACGGGTTGAGTTTGTTGGTCAATACCCCACTCCGCTTTTATGTTAAACAAAATTTTATACATGTATATCCGAACTCGAAAATACCTGACAGGGATAAGAATTAAAGTTTCATAACTGTCTTTTTTATATCTGTCACCGCTCCCATCCCGTTGTCATCCCTAACTATCAATGTAGAAAGTTTTATACTAATGTTTAATTGCAACTATTCATTTATAGTACGTTAAAACTAAAATAAAAAATTCCATTGCTCTTAAGTTAGAACTAAAATTTATGTGTTAAAGCCACTGTTAACTATATTCAAATTTTGTAATCTATTTAAAAAAGTAAAAAAAAAAAAAAAGAACTTTGTAATATATAGACAATCAAAGAAGTACCCCTTTAATCTTTGTAAGTCGACTCTTCAAATTGTTAAACAATATACCAAAACCCAGTTATCAATGATATGATAATTTCTTGTAAAGAATTTGGAGCAAAATTCAACTGTGAAATATCATGTCTAATAAATTACTCAGATATTTACAACCATAAAGCAAATCTGAGTATAGAAAAGAATTGTTTAGTAATTATCTAGAACCACACAAAGCTGAAAAGAGCCCTTTAAAAATTCCATGATTATTAATTTTAGAAGAAACCACAAATGGAAGCTAATTGCAAGATATAACCTCTGGAATTGAAAATTAAGTGGATGCCGGATAAAAGTAATGGCCATAATGTTGTTAGAAATTTAGCTGCACATTATTTTTTATACACCAAACAACAGATATTCAAGGATTTTCAAAGACTCTGGTAGGAAATTTGGCCATCCCTCAATCAGATTCACTGTTATGTATCTATTCCATGGCAAGAACATTTGAGTTTCACAATCTTCACCAATCTCCTAGTGTTCTGATCATCAGCAAACATGAACACTAAATAAAAAATATATTTTGAGAGCAAGGTAGAGCATAATTAATGATATTATAAATTATTACATCTAAAAAGGAGAAAACAAAACAGTTCTAGTTTGTGATTTATAACTTCTATTTGACTTCTTAGATTATTACTCAGGAATCTCATTATTCTCATATATGTAAGTTCTCAAACAAACATAAATTAAATTGTGTGTCAGTTATGCTACTATCGTTTGCTAACTACAAAGTGAAAGTGTGAAACATTTCCAATAAACAAAATTGTGCCTAATATTTGAAATTATCCAAGGACAAAATATTGGATTTAAATAAGTAACTAGTAACTGTATGCAACATAGTAGGTACCTGATCCAAAAATTGACATCATAAGATTGGCACATTCAGACTTTATTTCTTCTGACAAAACTGTTTGGGCTACAAACTATGTTCCAGTTGTGGACAAAGAATTGTGAATCTTGGAGCAGTTTGTGCATGCCAATGGACAATGATTTTAAATTATCCAATGTTTCAATAAAAAAACTATTCTAGCCTGGGTGCAGAGAGTATTGATTTTTGGGAAGTAACATAGTGGAAGGATTCTTAAACAAGGAAACAAAATCCAAATGGTAACTAAACAAGGAAGTTTGTTGTTGTATCTTCTCTTTCAGCTTGGGATCATTCACTATAGACAGATCTCCAAGATGTGTAAAAGCTGCTCTCGTTCTTTTACATTTCCATATATATTTAAGGATGTAAATGAAACAAAATTTTACATCAAGTCATATTGCTGATGAATTCTTGAAAGAGTCCAAGGGAGACAAGTAGACACTTTTAAAGTTGCGAAACTTACTCCACATTGAATATTTTCAACCTGCCCCATAAAACCATACAGTTAGATGAGAACAATGGACTTGATCTATAGGAAAGAAAACAAAAGATAATAGAAAAAATGACTTACGTATTGTTAGTGTAAAAAGTTTTACACTGTTATTTTATTACAACTCTTCATATATGATAAGGTAAGTTTGTTAATTTTATCGATTAATATTTTAAAAATCATATGAATAAAAAGTTGTGATTAAACGCTATTATAAAATTTATATTGTTAGTATATAAAAATTAAACTAAAGATAATATGCTGCTTATTTACCTTTAAGAAGGGTAAACTCACATGCCAGTGTTAAATCTATCACACGCTATGTTTGCTGGTTACTGGCCTATTTCTGCACCAACACTTTGTTTTAAGATCCTGCTTCAAATGCCAAAGAAAACTTAAATGTTGGTTGTCATTAATTTTCTTTAGATGTTCAAATATTGATTAAGATAGGTTGAACTTGTCTACCAAAATAAAATTCATGGAATTATAAGTCATCGTAAGAACTAAGATTTCGCCGTACCTAAGGTCTAACGGTCTCACATTATCTATATATAAGTACCTAAATTGTATAACAAGAAAACAAGAAGCTTGACAATCATTTACAAACAATTTTTTGGGATAAGTAAACGTTAGTTGTTAGTTTTATTGAAAGTTTTGCCACTATTTTAACTCCCATTCACAAACAACTTAAAATTTCGTTGGAATTAATTGTTTCCTGAATTTCCTGCAGAAGAGTGTTTTGGAATTCAAGTGACATTTGTAAACGAAAAAATGTTATTAACAAAAGGACAGGTATGTGGAACAGTAGTTGAAGAACTTAACATTAAGAAAAAAAGTTGAGAAGAGGCAGGGAAAGAAACCCAATCCATGTCATAGGAAGTTGTCCAAAGAGCAAGACTAAGTTTGCACTACTAATTAAGCTTTCTCACTACTTTTTTGGGTCCAAGATTGAGCCCACTTGATTCCAAAACAAAAGAAAACATTATAACCAATGGAAAAGATTCTTTGCTAGAAAGGTTTTATGAGAAAAAACATCTACAAAATAATGTAAGAACTAAGGAGAGAGACAACAAGCAAGGAAAAAATCACAATTCCCTAATAGACAAAAGGAAGATGAAAACCATCATAACTCTCAGGATGGCAAATTCTCACACTTCACAGCTTTCACGAATTTCCTAGTGTTAGAAACACTCACTCATTTCGTAGTTAATGTTGATAAATTCTTGCTTTTGAATAAAACAAACAAAATGTGATGCATGAAGACAGAGGAAGAGCCATCCTCCTTTAACAATTATTAATCAATCCTGGTGTAAATTGCGGTGGTGTTATTTAGAAAAAGGCTTCCTAGAGAATGAAATATTTGGAATAAAAAAGATTGCATTTCAAAAGCTGCATAGATATTGTGGAGTATTGGCATCTGATGAAAGTGTAGACATATGAGAATTGCTGCATGTGTAATTCCAAACTTGTGCTTCATCTTCTCTGGATTTGGGAAGATCCTCTTCTGGCAAGCATTGCAGGTTGGGGCAGTTGTGAATAATCAATTCCTTAAGTGGTGGGAGGTGGAAAAGAGCCATATACTCTAGCTTTTCTATAAGTGGCCAATCATTGATGCGTGGAGAAGTAAGAGAAGGTGGTAGAAATCCTTCACTGGGAAATAATACTTGAGGCAATTCACTGAGAAATGGTATTGGTTCAGAAGGTAGAGATAATACTTCATCGAGAAATGAATTAGGTTGAGATATCATATTCTCCAATCTTTCATGGGAACTTAATGTTTCTTAGAGAAATGGCTAAAATTGAGATTTCAAATTCACCAAATCGAGGCCACAAATTTCAAAATCCTTGAGATGATCATGAAGGAGTCTGAAATTTTTTGTAGATTAGGACGCTTAAGAAGAAGCCTACAGAGTCTTGGAAAGACATGTAATGGAAAGGTTATTAGAAAGTCACAACTATCTACAACCTCCAGTGTTTCAAGGAAATCATAGCAACGGATTCATATTTGGACAAATTATAAATGTACAAGTGTTGAAGAGAAGATTTGGATATGATGAGATCAATCCTTCCGAAAAATGATGCTCCCATTTTTAAAAAGTCCCCAATCGCTTACCTTAATTCTAAAGGTACAACTTATATATCTATTGGACAACCTCTTTTAATATCAATTGGTTTTAAGAAGAAATTTAAAATGTATCAGAGTCAGCTTATATATCTGATAAGCGGCTTAATGCCTTGGTTTTAAAATGAGGCTTTTTACAAAGTGGTTGGATCATAATTAAATTGCAGATTCCAACAGTGCTAGTTTTAACTCATGAATTTCTGGAGCCATGGAACCAAAGCCTCAAATTTTCTGCAAGAAGAAATATATAGTTTCTTTAAACAAAGAAGTTGCTCTGGTACGTACTCTCTCAACTTAGGACATGTCATTATAGAAAGATGTTGAAAGTGTGGAAAAGCACCTGCTACAACTTTACATTTCCATACTTGCCAATTTTTCATATTAGAGAATGTCAATGTTTCCAAGGATGGAAATGAAAGAGAGCAACTTTCATTACACCCATAAAATTCAGCATGAATAGCCCTTATCTTATGAAGCCCTGTAATTGTTAGGTCTTTGAGATTTGGCAAACATCCTACTGAAGGCATAAGTACACAATTTTTACAGTTGGCCAAACATAAGGACACCACACTTGATAGATTGCTTAACCAATTAGGAAATATTGTAACACCATAGTTGCTTATAGAAAACTTCTCCAAGTGCTTGGAAGGTTGTAGATTTGTAAGTACTTCCATTTCTTTCTTCCAGTTCTTCTATCAGTGTTCTTCTTCTTCCACTTGTTCTTCTCCAAATGCATTGGCACCTCTTTCACTTTAGTATCTATAAATTCAAGACGACGCAAATTGATGAGTTTATGCATGTTCAAAGGCAGCTCCTCTAAATAGTTACAAGAATTCAGCTTCAGTGTTTGTAAGTGATACAGCAAATATGTTGTATCAGGTAATCATTTTATGTAGGTACTAGAAAGGTCTAGAATCGACATGTTTAAGATTTTCCATAGACTTAGTACCTCAGTAAGGCCAGAATGGGAAATAGATAAGTTGCATACGCACTCAAATTTGGCATAAATGTACGTAGCTTTTTAGCATCATTTAAACTCTCAAACCCATCAAAGTATTGTTTGTGATTGATTGCAAATGAAAAAAGACGGGTCAATTTTGGTATACTTTCTGCTCTATCAACTTCCGATCTGAAACAAAAGTCCCCAAAAACATACTTTGCCAAGTCGTTCACTAGATCATGCATTACAAAACTCTTTTCATATCCGCTAGATTTTTGAAAGGACCTTGATAATGATCCTCAAAGTATTGTTAATCAACTTTTTCAAGAGTTTTACTTTTTTGAGGACATTGCAGAAAATTTTTCGTCATTCATTACTGAATTAAACATTTCTTGACAAATACGTAACCTTTGGAAAATAATGCACAATAAGCAAAACATGTTAAGATGAGAAGGAAGGTGGCAGTAGCTCAATAACAAAGCAGGTATAATTTCACTGTCTTCTTTTGGCAATTCCCATATCTTGCATATCAAAACTCTTTCACATTCTGAAATAGATGACTTTGTGTGTGGAAGACTTTCAACAGTTTTGAGGGCTAGAGGTAATCCTTTGCACTTTTCCACTATCTTTGTACCAATCTCCTTCAATTCAACATTCAACTGAGAATTATCTTCTTGCAATGCATCTTTAGCAAAAACTTGTCAGCAATGATGATCTTTTTGTAAATGCTTTAGGTGAAGTGCTTTATTTGATCGCATGGTAAAAGCAACTTTATCACTGCATGTAGTGACAAGAATTATACTTCCCTTAGCCCTATAATTAATAGGAGTTAGTACAGATTTCCATTTCACTTGTCTTTCATTCCAAATCTCATCCAAGAAGAAATTTTTTTCCCATCAATTTTTCTTTCAATCTTCAACGAATCATTTCTAGGTTCCCACAATTATCTTTTGATTTAGTGACTGCCCCAAGAATGACTCTTGATACAGTCAAAACATCAAAATCATCTGAAACACAAACCCAAACTTTAATGCAAGACTTAGCTTTAGCTTCCTCCATCCTTGGATTATTATACATATGTTGGACAAGTGTGTTCTTACCCAACCCACCCATGCCCGCAATAGAAAATATTGATAGTTTGCTGGGATTATCAACTGTGAGCCAATCAAAGATCATTTTTCTGTCATCATCTCTACCATAAATAACACTTTCAACCACTTAATGGCAATTTTTGTGACACTTTACTACTAGATCTAGATCCAACCCCTACATCACTAGCATTTTTCAAAGCTAGATGGTTCTTTTGGCTTGAGAGAAACTTCAGGTTATCAAGGACTTGATTAATTTTTGTTTGAAAATCACTTATCTTGCTTTTACTCATGTGGGATTCAACTTCCAAGTTGCATTCGGAGAGTTCATAGTCTATTTCATCCAACACACCTTCTGCATCAAACACTGTGTCTTTGACTCAACAAGCCATGCTTTCACATATGAATTACTGAACTGCTCTTGTTCAACATCATCAACCACAGCATTGATGACAACAGCTTAACCTTCAACTTGTTCAGCAGCTTTGAGATCTCATGGAGGTTTCTTTCAGTAAAGTAGTCCCTAACTTGCCGAGAAAGCAATCTCTCAAATACCACCTGAAAGAAAGAAGAAAGAAGAGCACCACAAACGCATTCCACCACCATGGTAGCAGAAGGTGTGACCAAAGTAAGTAGAAGAAAGAGTTGTGATAATGTGAAGTGCTGCCCAATTTTATGAATGATAGACTTAGTATTAATGCATAATGCATAGAGAGAAAAGTTAATAGGAAAGTTTGATAGTGAAAATTGAAGTTCTTGTGAGAAAAGAAAAAAAGAAAGCAAATACGAGGAAAGAAAGAGAGATTCAAAATTGAAATTGTTCTTTTGCCTGTGAAGGAGTATAAAATTATTCATTATCCTTTTATAAATAAAGAAAAATTTTAAAATAGTCAAATTTGTTTTGACACTTTTCTCCTTTTTTTAGTCTATTTTGAGTAAAAAATTAAACATGAAACCTACCAAATTAAGAGTTTAATTAGTATGTAATTACATTATAAAATATTTTTATATTTATATTTAATTACAATTTTTTATTTATATAACTTTTAAAGTATTAATTAGTAAAATTAATAAAGTTGTTACTGAATCTCGATGTAAAAGTATATCATCCTTTTTCTCCCAATTAATACACTTTCTTTACTAACAAACTAGCATGAGAAAGTGTAATTTTTCTCTCATTTTCTTCCGCATGTAACTTTTAACTATTTACTTTCCTTTCAACCAATGAGGGATAAGAGTAGTAATAAATTCTGATTTTTCACAAAAATTTTCAAATTCTAAAGCATATAGAAAATGTGATTAAAAAAAAGGAGAATTCACTAAAAATTACTAGACAGGTTATTATTGACAAAACATGAAACTTAAATAATTCATGTAAATAACATGGTTATAAAAAAACTTAAATACTAATTTGGTATCCTAATTATTAAAACCTATTTAATTTGATGCTCAAATTTTTAGTTGATTTAATCTGACATAATTATTTTAAATAATTAGATTCCCAAATGGATCATACATCTAACTAAATCATGACAAGGCGCACGAGTACTACGAAAAAGATAACTCAGCAAAGCATAATAAACTCAATTACATGTTTTTGGAGATATGGGTTAAGGAAAGAGATGGGAAAAGACATTGGATTCGATTAATATTAATATTATTAATTACACTAATATTAGATTTATAAAAAAACTATTATTTTTTGTTTTCTTTTCTAATTTTTTGAATATTTTTTAAATTTCTGTACAAACTTTTTGTATATTTTTGTATTTTAATTTACTTACCTGTCGCTTCATTTGAATTATTTCGACTATAATAGTAACAATACAGTTGATAATTTCCTTAGCCTTCAATCCTCTTTTGTTACGGTTTGAACATTAGTCCATTAACATTTAATTAAAATTATTAGTATACTATCGAAGTGGTGTAAAATTGAACGTCTCATTCTTTTCAAACATTTTTTTCAATCATAACTCACTGATTTGTTTCAACTTTAATTCTAAAACTATCATATCCTAAAGATATTTTAATTTCCTTAAAATGAATTAGTTTTTGGATTTTGATTTTTGTAAAAGAAGTTATCTAAAACATAACTTATTATTCTTCATCATCTTATTTTTAAGTTTCCATGATTTCTCTTTGGTTTTTTAAAGTGCTTGTTTAAGTCAAGTTGATTCTTCCATTTACTTACATAATTAAATAACTTGGTTTACTTAGCAACCTCTGGAAACTTGTTAGAGTTGCCAAACATGAAACCATCGTGTCAACCAAATATAACACTATTAATGATATACTTAAAGCATTCATGATATAACACTATTAATGATATACTTAAAGCATTCATGGGCTGATGGCAAAAGGGGAATGGTAGAGGACCCAAAACTTGTAAAGAAGGAAGTTTTTTATTTCTTCCATGCAAGGTTTCAAGAAAAGGAGGAGGTTAGTCTTAATTTGGATGAGGTGGAGTTCAAAAGTTTAACAACCACTCAATCTGTCGAGTTAAAAAGGTCATTTTCCATGGAAGAAATTAAAAGAGTATAGTTTGGGATTGCTATAGTTCAAAGGGTTCGGGCTCGAATGGGAAGCATTACTGGGAGCTAATGAAGGAGGATATTAGAAAAGTACCAGAGTACTATGCCTCATTCATTTCCTTGATCCCTAAGAAGGAATGTCTTGAGGGACTAAGTGATTACAGGCCGATATTGCTAATAGAGGTGGTGTATAAAATAATTGCTAAAGTCTTGGCGCACAAGCCCCAGAAGGTCATGCCTAATATAACTAAGGAGTCTCAAACAACTTCATAAAAGGACGACAATTGCTGGATAGTGTAGTAGTAGTTAATAAATTGATTCATGAAGCAAAGCAGTGGAAGAAACTCATGTTTGTGTTTAAAGTTGAGTTTGAGAAAGCATATGATTCAGTAAATTGGTCCTTCCTATTTTATATGCTTAAGCACATTAAGTTTGGGGAAAAGTGAATTGATTGGATTCACGAATGTCTATCTTCTTCGACAGTATCAGTTTTGGTTAATGGGAGCGCAACAAACAAATTTAGTATGCATAAAGGTTTGCAGAAAGGGGATCCCATGGCTCCTTTCTTGTTCCTTACAGTAGTGAAGGGGTTTGGTGGGTTGATTAGAAAGGCTTTTTCAATTAATATACTTTCTGCCATTAATTTGGCTAATCAGGATCTTTAAGTGGTGATTGAGCAGTTCGCAGATGATGCTATATTTATGATCTTTCCTGAACTTCAGAATGTACTAACGCTTAAGTGTGTTTTGAGATGTTTTGAGTTCGTTTCAAGCCTTACGATTAATTTTCATAAAAGTAGTCTAGGCGGGATTGGGGTGAAGGTGCTTGAAGAGCATGCCTGTGCTAAGGTATTGAATTGTGGGTGCTACAAATGCCTTTTAGCTATCTAGGCATCCCAGTGGGGGCAAATATGAGGTGTGCGAAAGCATAGAAACCTATTCTAGATAAAATCAGAGCGAAATTATCCCCTTGGAATAAAAAGAACTTATCCTTTGGGGGTAGAATTTGTTTGATTAAGCCCACCCTGTCTGAGATTCCTCTGTCCTATTTGTCTTTTTTCAAGGTTCCAAAGAAGGTGGCTGAAGTAATCTAGTCCTTGCACAATGGCTTCTTATGGGGAGGCGTAAAGGATTCCCATAAAATTGCTTGGATTAACTGGGAACAGGTATGTAAAAAGAAGAATCAAGAAGGGGTTGCACATAAAAAATGTTAAAGCATTCAACAAAGCTATGTTTGGAAAATGGCGCCAGAGAACTCTGTACGATGGTCGAGCCTTATGGATTCGAGTGTTGGAGGCAAGATATGGGTTGTAAACCTGAAGGAACCTAGCAATCCAAAGTAGTAATGGAGGTTCTCAATGGTGGAAGGACATATTAAAGGTCTCGGCAGTGGAAGGGATTGGGGATTGGTTTACTAGGGAGGTTACACCAATTGTAAGGGATGGATCACTATTCCAACTTTGGGAGGGTGATTAGAAGGTGACTAAGGGGATAAAGACCATTTTTCCTAAACTGTACAGGATTTCTACTCAAAAAGAGGCTTGCATATCTGAAGTGGAGGAATGGGGAGAAATAGATGGATCTGGCACTTCAGGTGGAGGAGAAAACATTTTGGGTGGGAAAAGGAGCAAGTTAGAGAATTACAAGGTATATTGGATGGGGTAGTTCTTGGAAAAGAAGGGGAAGATGGGTGGAATTGGGGGAAGAGTTAGGGGATTTTAGAGTAATACCTAGTTAAGGAGGCATACTGGCTAGTGAAGGGGTTGTCTTATGATAACGTTTCTTCTTTTTTTGACATGTTATGGCCAAAGTTTCTTCTATGGTCTTGACATTCTCTTGGAAGGTGGCTCTAAACAGAATTCCATCAAAAGTGGAGCTAGTAAAGAGATCTGTCATACCGCTATCTGAAACAGCCTCCCACCTTTGTGGCTTAATCCTTGAGACAGTGAGTCACTTATTCTTTTCCTGTAAATGTAGCTACTCAGTTTGATGCTCTGTTATCAGTGACTTGGGTATCAATTAGTTTTTCCTGTAAACTGTGAGATGAGTTTTTGGCAGATGTTGGGAATCTGTAAGTCAGGTGGAAAATGTGTTAACAATATGTTAAGTGGTATTTGGCTATCAGTAGTATGGGGTATTTGGTTGGCTAGAAATGAGGTGATTTTTAAATGTAAATATTTCCTCGCTAAAGAAGTTTGGCAATTGGCTATGCAGAGAGCTTAGCTGTGGATAAAAGCCTATGGTGAAGTATCAGCAATATCATTTGCTGAGTGGTTCCAACAATCGCTTTTGAGTATGAATATGATCAAGATATAGGGGAGTGCTTGCTGATTGTTTAGGTAGCATAGGCATTGTAATGATCAGGTACTATTCTAGTTACTATAGTATGGGGAAAGTTCAATTGTGGTGGGTTGGGAGGGGTTTTTCTTTGTATCTAACTGAATCCTGGTATCTCTTTTCTAAGTTGTATTAATGATGCAGCCTTTTCTTGTCTTATGTCATGTCTTATGATAGGTGTTTGATAGGAATAATAAAATATTTGCCTTATTAAAAAAAACATTGTTAATGATATACGGATAGAAGGACAAACATTAGGTCAGAGGGCTAGAAGTTATTAATGTGATATACGGATAGACGAACAAAAAGTTCAACAAGAATACTTTAAAAGAAACTATTGTAATACTAACATTTAATCACAACCTTTTATTTATAATAAGTTTTTTGACTTTACTAATTAATACTTTAAAAATCATATAAATGAAAAGTTATGATTGAACGTCAGTGTAAAACTCTTTTAGACTATTAGCGTATACTAATTAAACTCATACTTTAAAGCACCCATTTCAAAATTTGTAAAAAACAAAACCAATATAAAACTTTTCATACTTAGGAGATCAAACTAAAAAAAATGAAAACAAAATATGGTAATTTTAGCCTTATTTTTTTTTATCTTTTCAAAATATCAAAACTCATTATTTTAGATAATATTTTAGATAATCAAACTCATATTCAGAAGAATTATTATGGAGAATGGAGGCAAAGATACTCGATAAGAATTTGTCAATGTAGCAAAGGCTTATGAAGACTACGTGCTTGTTTGACAACAATTTTATAAAACTGTTTTCAGTCTTAGTTTTTAAAAACTAAAAAACTCATTTGGATAGTATTTTCTTGAAACAGTTTTTGAAAACAATTCTGGTTTTTTAGATTTTAAAAACTAAAAAGCAGGAATAGCTGAAAGTAGTTTTGCTTTTCAGTTCTCTGTTTTTGTTTTGAAAACTCAAAATATAATAAGAATATGTTATTCTTTGTTTTTTATTAATAAAACTTTAATAAATATAAACAAGTTTTTCCATTTTTACATCTTTAAAATAATTTTCAAATAACACTTACCAAACAAGTTTTTTTTCTTTTCTTCCCAAAAACAGTTTTTGACAACTATTCTTGAAAACTCTTTTCAAAAACTAAAAAACAAAACTAAATCAATCAAGCCCTACGAATCTGTTGGTGTTATAGTAGCATCTTCTAGTTACTCATTGAGGAGTTAAGTCATAGATTAAGAGTGTACGTATCACATGTGCCAAGTGAAAGACTTCTAGAGACCCTAGCAGAAGGAGAGTGGTATTGTTTTGCTAGGAAACAACAAAGTTTGTAAGAAGTGGTATTGTTCTCCTAGGGAACATTGAAATTAAGTGTTTGTTTGACAACAGTTTTATAAAACTGTTTCAGTATTTTAGTTTTTAAAAATTAAAAAACTTGTTTGGGTAGTGTTTTCTGAAAACAATTTTTAAAAACTAAAAAACGGGAACAACTGAAAGTAGTTTTGTTTTTCAGTTTTCTATTTTTGTTTTGAAAACTCAAAATACAATAAGAATATGTTGTTTTTTGCTTTTTATTAATGAAATTCTAATAAATATGAACAAGTTTTTCCATTTTTACATTTTCAAAACAGTTTTCAAATAAAACTTGTCAAACAAGTTTTTCTTTTCTTTTCTTTCCAAAAACAGTTTTTGAAAACTATTTTTAAAAACTCTTTTCAAATTATTTAAAATATATTTCATTATTCATTTAATTTCATTAACATGGATACTTATTTTTCATTCTTACTTTTAATTTAATACTTCAATATTTTAAATTTAATTATTTTTCATACTATAGTTTATTGTTGATTTCTCATATTGATAGTGAATATGTTTATATTAAATATAAATATGTTTTAGACTATAGTTTAATTTTTATCTATACAAATAGTAGTCAATACTAGCATAAAAAACACTTCTAAAAACAATTTTTTTATCAATTACAAAACAATGTTTTTAAAAAACATAGTGAAAATATTTAATTAAAATAAATGTTTTAAGATCGGTTTTAGTAGAAACAAATCGGGAAAGTAATATTTTTCTCATCGGTTAAAAATTGAATAGATTAGAGAAGAAGCACCTTTTACGCGTGATGCTTTGTTTTCTTTTATTTTGAATTTGAAAGCCCTTCGCGTGACGGTTCCTATTCTCTCTTGTCTGCACTCTCACTTCGCGTGACTCCCATTGTCGCTGCGCCCACTGCCGCGCGCTCGCACCCACGGTTGCTGCTCCACCGCTTGCCGCTGCTCACTCGCCGTCGCCGCCGCTCACTCGTTAGTTGAGGGCAAAGGTACCCGTTAGTCCTGTAGCTCAAAAAGGAACAACTTTTCTAGTTTGTGTTTTCTCACTTCTCATTTCAATTGTATTAACGTGTAATTTTAGGCTTTATGAATATACGTTGCAATTAAATTTTACTATATATATATACATATATATCTTTGTTATGTTTGCAATATTTTATTGAAAAAGATTTAAATAATTAGTGCATATGTTTATATGGATAGTAGAGTACATACAACCACATTTCTTTATATATAATATAGGGTCAAACATACACTACAAGAAAATAAAAGATAGTAATAGGAAGTGGTAGTTACAAAAGCTAAAGACTATCTCAATCATTTCCTACATATAGAATTCAAATATCGGGATAAGTTTCAATCATTTCATTTAGTGGCTAAAATCTATCTCAACTAAGGTATTCATACGTAATTATTTAATTACGTATGTCCTTTTATAGTTGCATAGACTTATGTTTTAAATTTTGTTATGTAGGCTATCAAAGGATGTAGCAAAGATGTTCCCCATAAAACGTTGAAACTTGAACATGATCTACTTGAACGTTTATTCATTGTAGTTAGTAAAGTTAATGATCATATACAACTATCTTGGGATTCTATTGTATTAGGAAGACTCTCTCAAATATCATTTCATATTGATCGAAGAGGGATCTCTTTGAAGTATATATGGGTACCAAAATGCTCAACATCTGGGTTATACAACTATGGTTATACAACTATGGTTATATAACTATGGTTATACAACTGTGGTTATACAACTATGGTCGATGTAAGTATATTCAAATTTTAATATATTAATTAAACATATATCAATTTGTGATAATATTTACTTCAATGTCTTAGGTATCTACATCACTTGTGTACTAATAGGAAGAATGCATATGATACTTATGGATTCATGGATCCACAATCCATTCAAAATGTTGGGAATAAAATAAAAGATATTCAAGGTTATTTGCAAAATAGGTTACATGTTACTTAATGTTTTAGTTGCATTTCTAAGTTCTAGTTTAAAACTTATTTAAAATTATATATTATAAAGTCACTAATTGTTTTGCAAAATAGGAGTCATCCACAATTGTTGATTATTTTTTAATTATGAAACATTTGCTTTTTCAATTTTTGGAATTGTAATAAAAATTTTATTGCAAATGACATGCTTTTTTTTTATTATTTTAGAGTTATGGATGAATACCAAATATTGGTGGGTTTAGGGTCAGAAATTAGAAAGAAGCCTTCATGGATTATTTCCCTTGTAAGTAGTTTTCAAAGTTGACTATCAATTGGAAATTAAAATACTTAAAATAGTTACTAATTATATTTGGATTTTGCATTCATTTGTAGTGTAAAATATAGCCTAAAGGTTTTAAGCGTGACTACTATATCATGCGTCACAATTAATATTGTTGATTCATGGACAAATTTAATGCAATTCTCATAAACTTCCATTAATTTTGTCTTGTTTTTAATTTGTTCCTAAACTAATACTTTATTATGTTTTTTTGAAATTGTAGATATTTGACAATCAAGGACGTCTAATGCCGAAAGAGAATATTAAAAATATTTAAAAACGTTGGACAAATTATATTTTTAAAATAGCTAACTTGTAAATTTTTTTGTTTAGCATATTAGTTTCTTTAAATGTTAAATTATTGAAATATTAAATATGCAAATTTATTTATAAACTTATAGAATGTAAGATTGTTAAAAATATATTAATGGGAATGAGTAGTTAATTATTATTGTCAATATTTCTATCGTAAATTTTGTGATTAATTATTACAAGAAACAAAATATATAAAACAAAAAAGGTATATAAAAAAAGTTAAATTTTAAGATTAGTATCCCATACTGTTTTTAAAAGTTACACTTTTAATATCAATCCTGGTGCCAACAAATCTTGAAAGTTAACAGTTTTAAGAAAGAGTGCATCTACAAAGATTCTTAAATGTTTCACTTTTTAAGATAAAGTATAGAAATAATAACTGTTCTTAAATGTCACGAATCTCATCGAAAGCAAAAGGTTGTACAACAGTTCCAAAAGGTCAATATTAACTATTTTTAAAAGACATTTTTTAGTACGGCACACTTACTTTCTTCTGGAGCAAGTATTATTATAATTATAAATTTATAATCATAATAGATGAACTAATAGAGCGTAGATCTGACTACTGAGATATAGTAGAATAATTGTTTTTAAATAATTATTTTAATATTTTAAAATTATTAATTCAAATAATATTTTAATATTTTTAATAGAAAAATTCATAGTATATTAATAATCATATTGTGACTTATTATGTATTTAAAATTTATTTAATATTTTCTTATTATAAATTTAGTTTGGATTTTATATTTTAAATTTAAAAATATTTAAAATTTCTTGCAAATATTTATATCACCTTCATCACAAATATTTTCAATTTAAAAATATTTAAAAATATTATTCTAAGAAATATTTATTTATTATAAATATCTAAAAATTTCTTGTGAATTTTAATTCGTAGGAAAACCTGCAAGAAATTTTCTACCAATTTCAAATCTTAGAATTTTCCTGCCAATTTCAAAATGACAAAAAATTCCTACATATATTTATTTGCAAGGAAATCTTTTGGGGATTTGGTTTTGCAAGAAAATTCACACAAATGCAGATTATTTTTCACTAGAAAAATCTTAGGAAAATCATGTGATTTTTTTTTCTCTTGAAAAATGGTATGAAATTCATACAAATGTTTATTTTTAACAAAAACGGTAGAAAATAAATATTTTTTCTAGTAGTGATAATTATTGTCATCATCATCGTCGTCATGACCATTACTACCACATTGTTGTCATTACAATAACTGTCACCACCATAGTTGTTACTATCACCACCATCATCATCACCTCTCTTATCATCAAGCGACGAGAAAGATGGTGACAATGATAACAATCAAGGTGATGATGACAACAATCATGATATTAAAAATTATAGTTATAACCACCATTATCGTCAACATCATCACAGTTGACACTATTTTTGCCATATCAGTACTATGGAGTATTTGACTTGTTAGAAATGTGGCAGTTTTTTTAAAGAGTAACCATTCCTTCCCGAAGAAGTCTGCTCATGGCTCTACAAAAATCGTTATTATGGATTAAAGGATATAACAAACTATTAGATATGTCTTTTGTTGAATAGTATATATCCCTGTATTATATATGAAGTGTATTAGGTTCTAAAAGTCATAGAAGATTTCTATTTGTGGTTTATTTTCTTACTTTTTCATCTGGGTATTCGGTAGACTAATTCTAGACTGCTACTTGTTGTATAGGTCTTATTGTTTATTTGCTTTTGCTGTCTTTATAACTCACTCTTTGCCACTGTCACATCTCACTTTGTGACGAATAACTGATATAATAATAATAATAATAATAATTATTATTATTATTATTTTGACTTTCTTAATTAAATATATATATATATATATATATTATATAACTGAATTTTCCCTACATTTTGAACTGAATTATGATGACTAAAAAAAGGTGGGAAGTGAGGCACGGAAGTTTCATTCCTTTTCCCCGCCATGTTGGAATGAATGAAGTACATAAATGTCGCACTCTGAACAACATTTTGAATTGAAGACTGTACTAAACCTTGTGGCGCGGTTGCGATTAACATTGCAGTCAAATAGTGCGTGGCATCATTTCATCACAAACTTCTTCTCTTATTCTTTTATTCCAACTCGTACAAGTCCCTTTAATTTCAGTCTTCAAACTAGCATTTTAAACTGGCCAATAAATTTGCTTATTAAAATAAATAATTTTTTTTAAAAGTTTATATCTGATTCACAAATTTAACATATTGATGCATGCATCTACGCATATATATATATATAGAAAATTTATTTTAAAACTAATTACAATATAATATGTTATTAAAAATTAAAAATTATATCATTATTTATAATAATCTAACATACTATATATTTTTAATACTAAAAATCTAAAATGCCATAATTTACAACAAAAAGTTACAATATTAATATAAATTAATAGTTAAAAAAACAAATTTGTTTCTTTAAAATGTTACAGGCCATGCCTGTGAGTCTGTAGACTTAGTCTGCAAAGATTCAAATTTTGGTAATTACATTTAATACCCCCTATCTTCTATTTGCAGCCCTCAGGCTTTACAATTTTTTTCAAAACTCAAAAATACCCTCTCCTTTTCTTACCCTACTTGCGTAATGAAGTACATTCAAATAGGATTCAACTAGTATATTTTGGACCACATCATCCGGAAGCAAATGAGATTTAGCAAGTATATTCCGGACAACATGATCCGAAATGTATTATGTATATTCCGAATCAACTGATCCGGAAGTGGATCAAATGTGTATTCTGGACTAGGTGGTTTGCGGTAAATATTGTTAGTTCTGGATCAATTGATCCGGAATACTATAACACTCAACATAGTACGAATAAAAACGCAAACAAACCATCAATCATAAATCCCAAAACCCTAAAATTTAAATCAAGAAAGTCATACCTGAATAAAATTGTATTTTCCTTTTCAAATAATGCTTAAATCAACAAATAATACCCTAAAGACTTATAAGAATGGTTAGGGATTTACAGTAGAGCAGAATGTGAGAATTTGTGTTTGACACAGAAGAGTAGCAAGAAAAAGCACCAAAAAACAAGAAAATAAAAAATAAATTTAAAAAATTTAAATCAAATAAGGATAAGGATATATTAGAAATTTACAAAAAATATAAACTTTGAGGGGATGAAAATAGCAAATGGGGAAGTGTTAAACGAAAATGCCCAATTTTTTCCTACAATTTGATTCTTTAAAAAAAAAAGTCCAAACTCACAGGTCTGCAAACCCAAATCCATATATCTACTCCTAATTAAAAAATTTATATATATATATATATATATATATATATATATATATATATATATATATATTAAAATGCTATTTCACAACACTACATCTTTTACCGATTATTTAACTCCACATTTTTTTACTCATTCTATTATACGAAGAGTTATTATTAATATATATCTATTTTCTCTGTTATTTTGTATACAATTTCTTTCTACTTTGTTCTTACCATATTATCTTTATATTTATCATTTAAATTTTTTTCCTTGACTCTCTTCTTTCTAGAAGGGATGCACATTTCCCCCTATTTCGTTATACAAAACATTGTACATGCAAAAACAAATTTTTATTAAGAAGGTGAATTATATTAGACATTTTTTATTATTTTTTGCATTTTATAAAAATTAAAAATTATTTTAAATAAAAAGTGAGATGAACAAAAAATTAATAATAAAATATATTTTCGAAAAATGTTTCTAATATTTTTAGTAATAGGAATATATATTTCAATATATTCATTTTAACATACGTTTTACTAGTTATTATCAATTAACGTTGATTAAAAAGTATAAAATAAAAAAAGGCTCATAAAAATGAGATCAATAAAAAAATTAATATATTTCACTATTTAAGTTAGTAGCGTATCCATTTTTATTTTCCTCTTCTTACGCATTTAATTTTCATGACGTCATTATATTTAGTTAATTTGTATATTCAAATCTATCATCAATTAAGATGGCAATATTGCATGGTCTTCCAACAAGGAAACATGTTGTACGCATGAGCGAGAAAAAAATATATTATTTTTTTTCTCAGTTATGTAACATGACATTTATTTTGTAATGAAGAAAATCACATTAGTGCTAAGTGTTAACTATTTATACGGTTATATAATAGAGTTTTCTCTTTTAATAATAATTTTTCATCTTCAAATAATTTAGATAGTGTTTTGAGATCAATTTACACGAAATAAAAAACACCGAAAACTAATTTTCTTGAAATTGTTTTTCAAGCACTTGTGTATTGAGATTATAACATTTAAGGACTAAAATTAACTTCGCTCCTTTGAAAGTATTATTTAGACTGTTTAAGGAACTAATATGCATAACATAAAAAAATTAGAAACTAAGACACTAAATAATATTTTTTAAAGACCGACCTACCGCCTGTAAGAATTCTTTGAATATATAGTAATTGATTGATTTTATTTTATTTTTTAGTTTTTAAAAATAGTTTTTGAGAATTTGTTTTTAAAAATAAAACTTGTTTGATAAGTATTATTTAAAAATTATTTTGAAGATGTAATAATTAAAAAAAAACTTGTTTATATTTACAAAAATATTATTAATGAAAGTAAAAAAAATATATTCTTATTGTATTTTGAGTTTTCAAAATAAATATAGAAAATTGAAAAACAAAATTATTTACAATTGTTCCTTTTTTATTTTTTACGAACTACAAAATTAGAACTATTTTTTAGAACTGTTTTAAAAAATATTGAACAAATAAATTTAAATACTAAAATACTAACTGTAGTAAAACAAATACTTGCTGATTTATGTAATATTCGATAGAATGAAAACAAAAGAGATGAAAGTTTTGAATTGAAGTAAAAAATAAAATGGTGGATCTCATGTCAACGGTGATTTCACTTATTTCCACTTTTTTCACTTAAAAAAATGCAAAAAGAAATGTTAAACATTAAAAAATCCATGACCATTCACCACTATGTTATCATATTCTCATCAATAATCACACATCCTATAACAAATTAATCAATTTAATAAAATTTAAAAAATAAATTAATCAAGTTTAATAAAACCATAAATAATAAATTATTATTAATTTTTGTTAATTGGACTCAACCGTAAATAATTTAAGTAAAGCTTAGTTAAGTTTTAATCTCTAAAAAAATAATTTTTCTGTTCTCTGAATTTACTCAAAATTAGTCCATAAAAAATAATATAAATTTAATTCAAATGAAATTATTTCCAATTAAAAAAGTATAAACTTCAAAGAAAAAAAATATTTTAATTTTCAGAACCAAAATAAAATTTAGTCAAATTTCACATAAATAAAAACTTATTTAACTCTTTATTATGTAATAGCATGTTCAATTATGTAATAATTTATGATAAAAACAAGTGAATGTGATATGTGAGTATTAATTAGAGTAACTATCTATTATGGCAACGGTCAACAACTTCTTGCCATAAATAAATACAAACATTTTCAATCCAAATTCCAAAACCATCAATTCCATTTTCACTTCTCATTTCTCAAATCAATCCTTTCTCCCAAATTCAAAACCCTAACCCTCCCGCCGGGCCCGACGCCTCTGCGGATCCTCGGCAACCTCTTCGCCCCGGGAGCGCGGCCGCACCACTCGCTGGCGAAACTCACCGCCGCACACGGTCCGATCATGGCGCTGCGGCTCGGCCGCGTGACAACGGTGGTGATCTCCTCGGCCGACGCCGCCAGAGAGGTGCTGCAGACGCACGACCTCTCGCTCTCCAACCGAACCGTCCCCGACGCGCTGTCGGTCCTCAACCACCACCAGTACAGCCTCTCCTTCATGCGCGTCTCGCCGCGCTGGCGCGATTTGAGGAAGATTTGTAATAATCAGTTGTTTGCGAATAAGACTCTTGACAACAGTCAAGTCCTCAGGCGCAACAAGTTGCAGGTATACGCACACACGGAGGAGTTTAATAAGTTTAAGTGATTTAGTTTTTTTTTTTTTTAATATTTTAGTATTTAAAAATTAAAAAAAATAGTTTGAGTATTGAAAATAATTTTTAAAATAATTTTTAATTTTAGTTTAAAAACTAAAAATAAATAATTAAAAGTAATTTTATGTTTTAGTTTTCTATTTTTGTTTTAAAAATTAATAATCTAATAAAAAGTATTAAAAAATATTGTTTTTTCTTTTTATTAACAAATCTTAACATATATATGTGTATTTTTTTATTTTTATATCTTTAAAATAGTTTTTAAATAATTTTATTAAATAAATTTTTTTAAAACTAACTTTAAAATTCCTTTTAAAAACTGAATAACACTAATAAATCTGAATTTTTATTTTTTAATTAATAAAATAGATAAATTATTTTTTAGGATTATTAAATTTTAATAAAATAAATAAAAAAATAAAAAATAAGTTTTTTATGTTAAAAAATAAATCTGTGATTATAATAGTAAATTTTTCTTTTAAATAATTATTTCTTCACTCTCTTACCAGAAGACAATTATTGTCCAATAATTTACATTGACCATAAATCAATGTTTAATTAATACGTGATTATCACTTACCAGATTTTATAATGTTTTATTTTTGTTAGAAATGTTAGTTGTTAATGTTAATTTTTGTTAGAGTTAAGATTTGAATTCATAATTTTTTTTTTTTTTTTTATGATATTATTAATAAGAATTTAATTAGGGTATGAGTGTAAAAAAATTTATACTTTTAAATAAATTATTTTTGTTTATATAATTTATATGACCTTTAAATAAAGAGTTTTTAATTAAATAAAGAGTTTTTGATTAAATGTACGTAAAATGAAGAATTGTACTTAAATGTTAATATAAAATCTTTTATATAGAAAGTGCATACTAATTATATTTTATTAATAATTGGTTTATGAAAATAAAAATGATACAGTAAAAAATAATAAAATTTAAATTTATGAATGTCAAAATCTCTTTTTTAATTTGATTATATAGAAGTAGTATATTAGTTATATTTAATTTTATTTAGATTTTTATCTTGTATAAATTATAAATCCGTCGTCACTTATTGCAGGTATGAATAGTGGGAACCTCTGCTACATCTGCCAAGAACAGAGGAGGAGTGATAATATCATTTTACTGATCGTACAAATAAAAAAAATAAAGTTATCTTTATTTATATATATATATATATAGATATAGATATATATATTATGTAAATAATATACTAAACTGTATATAATTCTATAATAATTAATTTATTATTTTAATCATTAAAAATACAATTGAGTTATGTATAAAAAATTATAATTTTCCACCATTATTTAGTAAAAAAATTAATATAAGTTTATTAATTTTTATAAATAAACATGTGAAATGAAAAGTAATCAATTAGTAACAGTATTTCTCAAGAAAGAAAAAAATATAAGGCTATAAGAGTAATACTATGGGTTTATTTTGACCAACTTATTTGTAGTTTAAAAGTTAATTTTAAATTAAAAAGTTAAAACTTAAATATAAATATAAATTATTTCTCAAATTTCATTTTTCTAATTAACTTGAAAGCTTTTTTAAGTTAAAATTTATTGATAAATTTTTATTTTTATTGACTAATAAAAATATATTTATAAAATAAAAATTTAAATTATAAAATAAATTTCTTAAAAATTTAAATATAAATTTTAAATATAACAACGGTTTGATACAACTTCTTAATTAAATAATTTTTAAGTAAAGAATAAATTATGCCAAACGAAGTATATATTTTTTATAAATATTTCTATTGTAATAATACTTCCTTTGAATTTGAATATAAAAAAGAAAAAAAATGTATATAATGATATATTTCCAATTATATCTTTTAATTTTCATTATATCAACTACACGACTTCAAAAAATAGGGAAAAATTATTTCTATTTTATAAACTGAATTTATAAAATTGAATACTTACATCGATCAGCATAAGGTAGTTTAAAGAACGATTTTTAAATAAAACTGAAAAAACTAAACAAAGTCAGTAAAAAATATTCAATTATTAAAAATAAAAAAAATTTATTCAATTCTTATTACAGAAAGGAAGTAAATTAATAGAAAAGTATGGTATAGAAAAGTACGATTAATACAAAACTATAGTAAGATTTTAAATTATTGTAACTTTTTTAATAGTTTAATTTGGATACCTAAGCAGGTCATGGATTACAGTAATTTTCTTTAGAAACATAAGTTATAGTAAACTTCTTTAGAAACAAGTTATAGTAAACCATAATCATTAAATACTAATAGCTTGTTTGGTAACAATTTTATAAAATTGTTTTTATCATTTTAGTATTTAAAAACTAAACAATTCATTTGGGTAGTGTTTTTCAAAAATAGTTTTCAAAAACAGTTCTAATTTTTTAATTTTTAAAAACTAAAAAACAGGAACAACTGACATTAGTTTTTCTTCTCAGTTTTCTATTTTTGTTTTGAAAACTCAAAATACAATCAGTATATGTTGTTTTCTGCTTTTTATTAATGAAATTTTAATAAATATGAACAAGTTTTTTCCATTTTTACATATTCAAAATAGTTTTCAAATAACACTTATGAAACAAGTTTTTTTTGCTTTTTTTTTCAAAAATTTTTTTTGAAAACTCTTTTCAAAAAAGTAAAAAACAAAACAAAATCAATCAAACCCTAAATATGTGTTCGATTTCTATATAGACAAAGAAAAATGATTGTAACTCTAAATTTTGTATACATGCAGGACCTTTTGAGTGACATCAAGAAGGCAAGTGAAGTTGGTGAAGCAGTGGACATAGGAAGAGCAGCATTCAAGACAATAATAAACTTGTTGTCCAACACCTTTTTCTCTGCAAATTTTGTACACTCTACAGCTGAGACAGGAGAGTACAAGGAGATAGTTGTGAGCATTTTGAAGGAACCTAACATCTCTGACTTCTTTCCTGCCCTGAAGGTCTTTGACCTTCAAGGTATCAGGAAACGCTCCATTGTGTCTGTCAAGAAGGTTCTTACCATCTTTCGTTGATTCGTCGGCAAAAGGATGGCGACAAGGGAGGGGACTGGACAGGCCAGCCATGATGATGTGCTTGATGCCTTGCTTAATATATCTCAAGAGAATGGCAAGATAGAGATGGATAAAGATGAAATTGAACACTTATTACTGGTATTTTTTCTTTACTTCTCAATTTTGTTTCTTCATTCCATCATATTTCATGTATGTAATGAAGATCTCAATCAAGAATGTTAGAGATCTAAAAAGTAAAATAGATATATTTTAAGAAAATTATAATTTTTTTATAAAAATTTTTATATTTATTAAATGGAAAGAAAAAAAATTGAGAGAGACAAAAAATAAAATAGATAATATACTGTAAAAAAAATTACAATTATTAAAAAAAAATATATATTTACTAAAAAGAAGAGACAATTTGGGGGAGTCATGACTCCTCTATGATCCTATGAAGATAAACAAGTGAAATAGTATTCGTTAATTGGTAATCTAGTTATCATGTTAATCAAGATAAACAAGTGAAATAGTATTAGTTAATTGGTATTTGAATAATGAGAAAAAAATTGATATTCTTTTAGATTAAAATATAAAAAAATTTTAATCACTTTTAAGTGAATGTTAGTATCCTATTTTAATTAGAGATCTTATTTTTAATAATTTTTTATTTATGATATTTAGTTTTAAAAAAATATTTTTTAAATACTTTTATTGTTTATTGAAAGTATAGATAAATTTAACTTCTTTTCTTAATTTGTGTGGTATTTTTTTCCATCCAAAGAAAGTATATATATGTTTGTGCATATAGACTATCAGACATACAACAACAATTCTCATTTTATGTATGTTATTATATATGCCCAATTAATGATCATATAATTAATTAAAGATGTCATCTGATTTAATAATCTATGCCCATTGCTCTAATTTCTTAAATACCTATATCCGAGTAATCCTATAATAAATATAGGAAAAAACAACTATTATTACTGATATGTTGTGTTATGCTACAATGTTGCTGTTATCTGAGTTTAATAAATAATACAGGGTTATGTTGAAATACTTGAATATAACTGGTGCTGAAGAATTAAAACAAATTATAAGAAAATATTTTTTTTTAAAATGATATTTTTATATATTAGGATTTTTTTTTTAACATATGTGGTCTTTTTATCGATATGAAGTACTTTTTTAATGAAAATTAATAATAAATAATTTCTTTTATAAACACATGAGGTCTTTTAATGGTCTTATCCTTGGCTAAGCCGTGCCTTAAGCTCTTTACACAATCCTTTGTTTTAGCCTTCTTACGATTATTATTTGCACTCCCAAAAACAAAAATCATCTAAAATATTCTTATATTCTAAAAAAGTTGATCGAGAACACTTATAAAAAGTTGAATTCCAGATTAATTAATTTTGCTTTTCAGATTGATTGATCCAAATTTATATTTTTATGTTTTCCAAATTACCTAATATCTGGATAGTTGATTCAGCACATCTGTCAAAATAATAATTTACAGGTTATGTGATAAATATGAAAGTTAATTACAGATCAATTAATATAAAATTCTCACAGAGTTAGAATTCATATATACTAATAGGAAATAACAAACAAAATGAAGAGAGAATAGAAAAGTAAAGGAAAGAAAGAAGACGTAGGTATAGGTCAAATTTATGAAATCTTAGGTTAAAAGATAATAGGAATATTTTAGAATTTTTAAAAGTATATTAACCCATGGGTAGGAATAGCATGTTAAAAAGAAAATGTCTTTCACTAAATAAAGTAAATATTTTACAAAACTAGTTAAATATGCTTTTGGAAGACTTAGTAAGCCACCAGTCAAACTTGTTAATCAAGTTTGGTTATAATAACTATCATTGTTGCAATAAAGTAAAAGTATATCTCTCTTTTAATTTAGAAGGCTCAGTGCTTGTTTTGGAGTTCTAAAATATAGTATTTAATAATTAAAGACTTGTTTAGTTAGTTCTTTTTTAAAATAGTTTTTAAAATAATTTTAGTTTTTTTTTAGTTTTTAAAAATTAAAAAAGAAATTATAAGAAATAGTTTTGTTTTTTAGTTTTATATTTTTGTTTTGAAAATTTAAAACACAATATGAACACATTGTTTTTATTTTTTATTAATAACAATTCTGTAAATATGATATATAATCAAATTTTTTTATTTTTATATTTTCAAAATAGTTTTTAAACAATATTTACCATAAAAAAATTTTTTCTCTTCTTTCAAAAAGCAATTCTTATAAACTATTTTTCAAAACTTTTTATAAAAACTACAAAATAAAATCAAACCAATAAAATTTTTTATTTGTTTTATTTTTCTATTTACTTTTTAAGCTGAATTGAGATACAACAAAAGATTCATGATAAAAATAAACATTAGCACCTCCCACATACACATACATAAAAAATTATTATATGATCTAGGACTTCGATGCATATAATTCCAATTATATAAACATTTGATTGAGATAATTTACAAAATAAATTGATAAATTAATTTTATATCATAAATTTATTGATAAAAATCATAAATAACATCGTAATGATTGATGATCATGTGTTAACAATAGTGCGGGCAAAACACATAGTAACCAAGTCCAAACGGTTGAATAATTATATTTAATAATTGCATGTAGTAATTTTTGTTTATTAAACTTAGAATAGCTCATCTGTTTTAGAGTTGTGTCCAGAATTTTATCCTATTTATCCTCTCTTGCAAGTTTGGTGACGTATGATGAATGAAAAGTGCATTCTTCTTCCTTATTTTCCTGTTTTATTACATAGCGTTCTTCACCATGTAATAATTATTTTAATTAAAAAAAACATGTAATAATTTTACCACACATAGCTTCTAACCCATGCTTTAAGCGAGGAGTGTTAAAAACGCCCACGTCATGCACACTCTGCTCGCAAGACATGCTTAAAGCCAGAATGTTAAGAGCGAAAATGGATTCTTTATCTTTGAGATGGAATGACTTTAGTTTATTTATAAATTATTATAATAATTAAATAAATTCTTTTTATAATAAATAAAAACTTAAAACATTATAATAATTCAGAAATAACTAAAATCACTAAAGTTATAATGTTTTAAAGTTATTGAATCTAAATTCATTAAGAACACATTTATACTAAAAAAAATTGTATTTTTCAATAAATTGTGCATGAGAGTGGTAGGTACTATTGTATTTTCCTGATTTCTCACTTGGAAATTTTGTTGTTCCAGAACATTTTTGTAGCTGGAACCGACACAACAACAGACACACTAGAATGGGCAATGGCAGAGCTAATTCACAACCCAAAGATCATGTGAAAACTGCAGAAAGAACTGTGGGAAGTTGTAGGCAAAGGAAACCCTGTTGAAGAAACAGACATTGCAAGGCTCCCATACTTAAACGCAGTGATAAAAGAAACCTTCCGTGTGCATCCACCAGTCCCACTGTTACTCCCTAGAAAAGCTGAAACAGATGTTGAAATTGGAGGCTACACCATCCCAAAAGATGCACAAGTTTTGGTCCATGCATGGGTCATTGGAAGAGATCCAGAAAAATGGGACAGCCCTAATGTGTTTCTGCCAGAGAGGTTCTTAGACACTGAAATTGACATTAAGGGACACCACTTTGAGCTTATTCCATTTGGGTCTGGAAGGAGAATTTGCCCTGGCCTGCCATTGGCTATTAGAATGTTGCCTTTGATGTTGGGGTCTTTGGTCAATTGCTTTCATTGGAAACTTGAAGAGGGGATAAAGCTTGATGACTTGGACAAGGAAGATGAGTATGGGATTACATTGGAAAAATCTCAACCTGTGAGGATTGTTCCTGTCAAATTGGGTAACTGAAGTAGGTATAGTATGCATACATATAATTTTGCATTCAGAATATGAATTCAGCCTAGTATCATACATGTGTTTGTTACAACCAAGGAGTATTTGCTGGTTTACTTTTCTTGTAAGAGTGTTTAAGTCTATATTTGAAAAAAAAGTACTCTTCATCAAAGGGTATGGCTAACCACAACTCTTAGTTTAAGGATAATTAATGAATGTTGAATTTTACACCAGGTTAATTGTATTATTAAATAGGAGTTATAAGATTATTTTATTATTAACTTTGTGAAATTGGAGATAGAGAAGTTTCTAATCTCTCTCCTAACAATTAACATTTGTCTATAAAAAAATAATTATATTATTAAATAAATTTTGATTTGAATAGTTACTAATACGTTTTTATTTTATTTGAGCCACAAAAAAATCCTTTAAATTATGTAACCTCTAATGTTTTTGTTATTGTTATAATTACTATCTTTGTTTTTATATTACTTTTAACTTGTAAAGAGATTATTGTAGTATTCTTTTACTAAGAGAAAAGTCGGTGTGAGGAAACTAAAAAAAAAAAATTTAGGGTTTGATTGATCTGATTTTGTTTTTTAGTTTTTAAAAAGAGTTTTGAAAAATAATTTTCAGAAACGGTTTAATGAAAGAAGAAGAAAAAAACTTGTTTGATGAGTGTTGTTTGATAACTGTTTTGAAGATGTGAAAATAAAAAAAAAATTATTCATATTTATACTAATATCATTAATGAAAAATAAAAAACAACCTATTTTCATTGTATTTTGAGTTTCTAAAAAAAAATACAAAACTAAAAAGAAAAATTACTTACAATTGTTCCTCTTTTTTAGTTTTTAGAAACTAAAAAACCAAAATGATTTTTTGAAAACTCTAACGAAATGAGTTTTTTAGTTTTCAAATACTAAAATATTGAGAACAATGTTTTAGAAAACTGTTGTCAAATAAGTACTTAGATTTAGTGTAATTTTAGTGAAAAATATCAGAAAAAATATTGAGAGAATTCATGGTAAAGATCAATGATAAATTACTTTTATTGTCTTCCATTTCCTATTGAGTGTGTTCAGGAACTTGCATTTGCATTTCTCAATTATGTTTTATAAGGTGCATGACCTCTCCTCCTCTCATATATGAGAACTTTACTAAAATGGTGTAATTTTGAAAACTATTAACTATTTTAAAGTTGTTTTAGAAAAAAATTAATGAAATGATGTGGTTTATGTCATCTGGGTTGAAGTTTTCCTAATAAAAGGGGTCAAACCACTCCATTTTAGTCATTTTTACTAGAACAACAAAAAATGGGGAAAAATTTTTCAAAACTACATTTTAAAATTCCCCTTGTTAGTTTTGTAGTTTGATTAAGTTTTGTAGTTTGATTTTTAGTTCCACATTGCTTAGTATTGTGAGATGGTGTTCTTTACTTTGCTATATAAGCAAGCTTATGTAAGGTTTACAAATGCACCAAAACAAATACTTCTTAGTGTTATTTATTTCTCTCTTCTCGCCTTTAGTGTCTTGTTCCCAACAAGTGGTATCAGAGCCATTATCTTAGTATGCTCTGCAGTTGCAGCAGTGTCTGATCTTCCGCATAAAAAAAGATTTGGTTAGAGTAAATTTTCTTAGTATGTTCTGTGGCTGCAGCTGTGTCTGATCTTCCACATCAGAAAAGATTTTTTCTCTTGTTCTTGGGGATCTCAGTCTAGAGAACCAGTGGCGGCTTTTCTTCAAAAAGCAGTAGGAGCGATGGCAATAGACGAAGGCAAGATGAAGATTGAAAAGTTCGATGGTACGGACTTTGGCTTTTGGAAGATGCAAATAAAGGACTATCTGTATCAGAAAGGCTTGCAAGAACCTGTCACAGGCCTGAAACCAGAAGCTATGAAGGAGGATGAGTGGAGCTTTCTAGCAGAAAAGCTCTCGGAGCCATCCGATTGACGTTATCTCGTAATGTTGCTTTCAACATTGCAAAAGAAAGGACGACAGCAGGTCTTATGAAGGCTCTTTCCAGCATGTACGAGAAACCATCAGCCTCAAACAAAGTTCACTTAATGAGGCGATTGTTCAATTTGCGGATGTTTGAAGGTGCTTCGGTGGCACATCATCTCAATGAACTAAACACTGTTACAACCCAGTTGAGTTTAGTTGAGATTGAGTTCGATGAGGAAGTACGGGCTTTAATACTTTTGTCTTCCCTGCCAGAAAGTTGGAATGCTACGGTCACGGCTGTGAGTAGCTCATCAGGAAGCAATAAGTTAAGATTTGATGATGTTCAAAATTTGGTTCTCAGTGAAGAGATCCGGGGAGAGAGTCGGGTGAACCATCAACCTCTTCAGTATTGCATACAAAGTCAAGAGGAAGAAATTCAACCAAAGAAAGCGGACGCGACAAATCAAAGGAGAGACGATCCAAGTCCAGAAATCATCGTAGTTCCCAAAACTCGAAGACGATCGAGTGTTGGAATTGTGGGAAAACCGGGCACTACAGAAACCAGTGTAGGAGTGTACGGAAGAGTTAAGAAGCAAAGGGCGAAACAAACATTGCCTCCACCTCAAGAGAAGATGAGGTGTTGATATGCTCTCTTGAAGATAAAGAGGAGTCTTGGGTATTAGACTCTGGAGCATCTTTTCATGCTACCTCACAAAAGGAACTATTCGAGAATTATGTTCCTGGAAACCTTGGTAAGGTTTACCTTGGTAATGAGCAGTCATGTGAGATTGTAGGTAAAGGTGCAATAAAGATTAAGTTAAACGGGTCTGTATGGGAATTGAAAAATGTCAGACATATTCCCGACCTGACTAAGAACTTAATCTCAGTGGGCCAATTAGCCAGTGAAGGCTACACGACAATCTTCCACGGTGATGATTAGAAGATTTCAAAAGGTGCGATGACAATTGCTCGAGGCAAAAAAAGTAGTACTCTTTACAAGACAACAGGAACATGTTATTTGATTGCAGTTGCAACAAATGGAAGTCCCAATCTATGACACCAAAGACTTGGGCATATGAGTGAGAAAGGGATGAAGGTCATGCACTCAAAAGGAAAATTACCAGGTCTTCAGTCAGTAGAAATTGACATGTGTAAAGACTGTATACTTGGAAAGAAGAAGAGAGTTAGCTTTCAAACAAGTAGAAAAACCCCAAAGAAAGAGAGGCTTGAGCTCATCCACTCTGATGTTTGGGGACCAACGACTGTCCCTTCCATTGGTGGGAAGCGATACTTCGTAACTTTTATTGATGATCACTCCAGAAATGTATGGGTTTACTTTCTGAAACACAAGTCTAAAGTATTTGAAGCTTTCAAGATTTGGAAAGCTATGGTAGAAAATGAGACAGAATTGAAGATTAAAAAGCTCAGATCCAACAATGGTGGTGAATATGTAGACACCAGATTCAAGAAGTTTTGCTATGAGCACGAAATCAGAATGGAGAGAACCGTGCCAGGTTCGCCTCAACACAATGGTGTAGCAGAGCGTATTACGTTGACTGAAAGAACCAGAAGCATGCGTGTGCAGTCAGGCTTACCAAAATAGTTTTGGGCAGAAGCAGTCAACACAGCAGCTTACTTGATCAACCGAAGTCCATCGGTACCATTGGAGCACAAGATACCAGAAGAGGTATGGAGCGGAGAAGAGGTAAAACTATCACATCTTAGAGTTTTCGGCTCTGTAGCATATGTGCACATCAGTGATCAAGGCAGAAACAAACTTGACCCAAAATCAAAGAAGTGTACTTTCTTTGGTTATGGTGAAGATGAGTTTGGCTACCGCATATGGGATGATGAAAACAAAAAGATGATCCGCAGTAGAGATGTAATCTTCAATGAAAAAGTGATGTACAAGGACATGCATAATACTGAAACCAGCAACCCAGAAACAAGTGGACCAGTTTATGTAGAGGTGGAAGATATCCTAGAAAGTCCTAAATTGAGGAGTCCTCAGCCAGAGGAATCAAATAAAGAGAACAATGAGCAATCAGAACCTCCTACTCCAACTCCTGTATTGAGAAGATCCTCTCGGCCCCACGTGCCTAACAGAAGATATATAGACTACATGTTGCTGACTGATGGAGGGGAACCTGAAGATTATATGGAAGCTTGTCAAACTATGGACGCCGACAAGTGAGAGCTTGCTATGAAAGACGAGATGAAGTCTTTGATCTCCAATCAGACATGGGAACTAGTTGAGTTACCTATGGGAAAGAAAGCACTTCCCAATAAATGGGTGTATCTGGTGAAGCAAGACCATGATGGTTCCAAGCGATACAAGGCCCGACTGGTTGTCAAAGGATTTCAGCAGAAAGAAGGAGTTGACTACACTGAAATCTTTGCTTCAATTGTCAAACTCAATACTATCAGGACTGTGTTAAGTATTGTGGCTAGTGAGAAGCTCTACCTAGAGCAATTAGATGTGAAGACTTCATTTTTTCATGGAGATCTAGATGAGGTGATCTACATGCACCAGCCTGAAGACTATTCAGAAGCATGTCAAACCACAGATGTGAGCAAGTGGGAGCTTGTTGACAAAGGTTGTCACAACAGAGAAGTTGAGGCTTTGCAGTGTCTCAACTGGCCTTCAAGAATGATTGATGATGAAGGCAACTACAATAAGTGATAATCAAACTCCAAGTGGGAGAATTGTTAGTTTTGTAGTTTGATTAAGTTTTGTAGTTTGATTTTTAGTCCCACATTGCTTAGTATTGTGAGATGGTGTTCTTTACTTTGCTATATAAGCAAGCTTATGTAAGGTTTACAAATGCACCAAAACAAATACTTATTAGTGTTGTTTATTTCTCTCTTCTTGCCTTTAGTGCCTTGTTCCCAACACCCCTCATATCTCCACTTCTATTCTATTTTTCATCACCTCCATTCTATTCCATTTTTTCTTTTTTATCTTTTTAGTATTGTGTGATTTGAACTTTACACACAGTCCCCTTGTTATTGCCTCTTAAGTTTATGGCGATTGTTTGTATAGACTCTAGATGATATCAATAAGAATTATAAGACTAATGGTGATAAGTAGTAAAAGTTTTTAAATGTTGAAAACTTTTTTTTTTTTTGGTTTTAAACATATATATATATATAGACACCCAGGTGTAACATAAAATACTTTTCTTGTATACGTAATCTTCACTATATCCTGCTTTTTCAACTATCCAGTTATGGCAGTTTTTGAAATTAATAACTATGAAGTTATAATAATTAACTCACTATTGACAAATATATCTTCTTCTTCTTTTGGTTTTCCGAGTAACCTTCAGCCGAAAGTCCAGATTAATATCTTAAAATACATAAATTTAATATCTATTTAAGGGGGTAACCTCTCTCACAAATGATGGAACTTTGCAAAATAAAATGCATAAATTTAATTTCATGTTACAGGAAACCTCTCCTTTGAAAAACAACATAGTTGTTAATAAGATTCATGTTGGAAAGAATTCTAAAAGTTAAACAAAGAAAAAATGAATTTAGTTTCAGGAAAATTGTATACGAGCTTCCTTAAATAAGAAAAGATATACTTGAGATGTGAATGTAGAATTTCTCTTCAAAATCTCCCTCCATGATCAGTACACCCAAGACCTTGTCCTTGAATTCAGACTGCACTTCTGTTTTTGCATCACCAACTTCCATTTCCTCTTCATTATTCCACAATCAACTTCTATTCATTGATCTTCAATAAATTCACCGAGATCCTGTGTTGTTAAATAACTATCATGACTTATACGCCATGACATAGCAGATTTTTCCAACTGTTATACACAATTTGTAAAAGGATATCCTCTATGATAGTATCACAAGGCACTGTGACATGTTTTTATAACAAAATTTTGACTTTCTGTTATATTTCGCCTTTGACAACACTGGGATCAGATAAATCCAACTTAGTGTTTCTTTTCTTCAATGTACCTTCTTTGGAAAGTTTTATTGTATGCACAGTCTTGTAATTCTTTTTAAAGTAGTGATAGGAAACATTTTTCCAATAAGTTGAACCATGAGTTTTGTTTTCCCAGTTGAAACAAATTCACAAAATAGTCACCCTTCTCCTGTAACCAAGGCTTGTATTTGAAGTGATAGATTCTTTTAATCCAAGAATGATTCATTTAATTATGTGGTCTTCAGTTAGAAGAAAATTAATGTGTTAAAACCACTTTTAACTGTATTATACATTTATACCTTTTGTAATATTTTAAGAATCATACAAAAATTGTCTTCTTAATCTTCAGAAGTCAAGTCTTCAAATTGCTAAGTGAACTATATACCAAAAACCAGTTATCAATGACACATAATTAATTGTAAATCATTGGGAACAAAATTCAACTATGAAATATGCTGTCTAATAAAAACCTCAGGCATCTACAACCAGAAAGCACATCTGAGATCTGACATAAAAAAGAAAAAAGAAAATTTTCTAGAACGGCAAAGCTAAGGAGAGCCATTTAGAAGTTTCATAATTATTGATTTTGAAGAAACCAAATTTGAAATCTTAGAAACGTACTTGCACGGTATAACTTCTGACATTGACAAGTTAGTATTTTGTAGGTAATAAAAGCAATATCCTTAATCTTGTTAGAAATTTAGCTATACATTTTATGATACAGAAAATGATAGTCATTCACGTGTTTGCAAAAATAAATGATATCATAAACTAGAATAATCAGTTCCCATGCTAGCAAGCATTACTCTGCATCTCAGTCAAGAGGTTCAGTGAGGAAGTTGGTCATCCCTGAATCAGATTCAATGCTGTGTATCTGCTTCACCGCAAGAATATTTGAACTTCATACCTTAACCCTTTTCCTAGTTTGTGAAAGAAAGTGGACACAGATACAAGTAAAAACTAAAAAATAAATCTTATTGTGTTAATTCTTGATACATACAATCTATGGATTTTGTATATAAAATCTAATGAAATTAGTCAAAATCACGTTATGAGTAAATTGAGCCATCCTTCTCTAGTGAACATTAATCAAATTAGGTGTCACTTGTGCTACTATTGTTTGCTAACTAGAGAGTGAAAGTGTGAAACATGTGCAGTAAACATATTATAGTGTAGGTATGAGAGGTTAGCCAGTATTTGAAATTATCCAAAGGACAAAATATAGGATATGAAGTAACTATATGTAACAGAGTACCTGGTCCACAGCTAGACAAAATTCACACTTTTAGGTCATGTTATTATTGTTATCAATGTGGACATATTTGGTGTCAGCAATCTTTGCCTATGAGACATCACTCTAACCTGGGTGCAGATAATCCACCTTTAGGGAGTGAAACAAATTTAGGACACTCCACAAAGGGAGTAGTAATTTTTGGAAAGAAAAAAAAGTAAAAGATCCTTAAACAAGGGAATAAAAACCAAATGCTAATCTCATTAATTAAACAAGGAAATTGCTCTGGTATGAGATCTGTCAGCTTATGACAATTCACTATTGATAGAACTCCAAGGTGAGAAAAGCTCCTTCCACAAATTTACATTCCCATTCCACTATTTCCATCAACATCTATGTTTTCAAGTATACAAATGAAATAATAATAAAAGAGCTAATTGTTTACTCTCATGAGATTCATAAGTCAGAATCTATAATAACTTTCCCATCAAGCCCTGTTACTGATAGATTTTGGAAGACAGCAAGAGTCCAAGGCATGCAACGAGACACATTTTTAGAATTTTCTAAACTCTTAAGTACTCCACATTGGATAATGAATCATCTCCAATGTCAAAGACCAATCTGGAAATCCTGTACCACAGCTCCAGATTCTTCAACCTGAATCATAAAACCATACAGTTCAATAATTAACTGAGAAAAATGGTCATCGGAAAATCTACCGAAAAAAGTTAAAAGATAAATAAATAATATGGTACTTCACATACCTTTACCAAAATGAGCAAACCTAACATGCTAGTGTTAAATCTACACGCACAATGTTTCCTGGCCTATTTCTGAGCCCAAATTTTGTTATATAATCCTGCTAGAAATGCAGAAGAAAACTTGAAGTAGACTTTCACTTTCTTCTCAAATATCCACGTATTGATTACATAGAGATATAGAACGAATTCAAGGAATTTTAAGTAACTGTAGAGTATACTATTTTAAGAATACTAAAATGTCATAAAAGCAATCTGGTCTCACATTATATATATATCAGTTTATAAATTTATAACATGAAAACCAGAAACTTGGAATCATTCACCAATAACTAGAGTTTCTTCTTGAATTTCCTTCAGATAATAATGTTCTGGAATTCATGAATCATTGGAGAATAGAAAGCTACACAAGGTTATTAACTGAAAGACGGTATGGAACAGTGTCATAACAACATTAAATCAGAAAAATTGAGAAGAGCACAAAAAAAAAAAATAAAAAAAAATCCCCACTATAGGAAGCTGTGAAAGGACCATGACCAAGTCATAATGCTCAGAATGATTTCTCAATGCTCTTTTGGTCGACAACTGAGATCAATTGACTCCAAGTAAAAGAAAACATTATAACAATTAGAAAAGATGCTTTGCAAGAAAACAGGAAGAAGAAAGGTATTACAAGAAAAAAATCCTCAAAACAATGAAACTATGACTAATATGAAAGAAGAAAGAGTTCATATGAAAAAAGAAATTTACCAGACAATCTTTTTAGAGGATGTATGCATTTTCCTAGTTCCAAAATATAACGCATTTTGCTGGAATTCAACTTCCACAGTGGTACAAAATCTGGCATGTAAAACAGAATATATATATATATATATATTAATCAACTTAGTTGCAAATTGTGCTGCTACATGCTATATTATTCATAAAGAGTGAAGTAAGATGGATTTCAAAAATTGAAAAGATATTTTGGAGAATTAGCACCTGATGAAAATGTTGGCACATGAGAATCAGTGTATGTGTAATTTCAAACATGTGGTTCATCTTATTTGTTTATCATCAACCCATATATTTTCAATGTGAGCAATCTTTTCCTTCAGTTTTCTGGCAATGTTGTTTCAGCAATGGACAATTGCCTGAAATTCTAAGAGTTGAAATTGATGTGGGAAGTCCTTCTTCTGGTAAGCATTGGAGGTTGGGGCAGTCATCAAGAATCAATTCCTCAAGACAGGAAAGTTGGCAGAGACCCTTGTAGTCTAGATTTTTAAGATTCAGGCAATAACGAATTTCTATAAGTTTAAGAGAGAATGGCAGCAAACCATCAAAAGGAAAAGACTCTCCATACAGATTTTCAATAGACAAGGTTTTTAGAGACATGTTGGCTCCCAAAGCCCCTTTCAACGAGGTAGTAAGTTTGTAGCAATTTGAGAGATCCAACCATTTCAGATTGGATAGCAAACCTCCATCAGGGAACGATTCAACACTTGGACAATCTTTAATGTGCAGGTTATCAAGAGATGGAAGGAGGATATGCATGTGTTTAGGCAAAGATTTCAAATTCTCAAGTGCTTCAATCCTAAAACTCTCTAGCCAGGGTGCAGATAACCCTTCACTGGGAAATGATTCAAATTGACGGCACCCACTAATGGTTAGATGTTTGAGATGATCATGAACATGCTCTTGTAATAAAATTTGTAGATTAAAACACATGAGATCAAGCAAACTAAGCTTTGGGAATAAATCTAATGGAAATGTGGTTAGAGAATCACAACTATTACTGATCACTAATGTTTCAAGGAAATAATAACAATTGCTCATGGGAATATTTATATGTGGCAAATCATAAATGTAGAATTCTACAAGAAAAGTATTTGATATGATGTTTCCAATACTTTCAAGCGATGATGCTTCCATGTTATGTCCGCCAACAGCAAGCCTTTTCAAAGTAGTGGGATGATAATCAAAGTGCACCTTTCCACAATTTGCTAATTCTAATTCACAAATTTCTGGAGCCATGGAAGCAGAAGCCACAAGTTGAAAACAGGCACGAATATCTAGTTTCTTTAAATGAAAAAGTTGCTCTGGCAGCTGTCCTTTCAACTTTGGACATGCCAGTATCAAAAGATCTTGAAGACGTGGAAAAGCACCTTTTACAGATTTACATTCCCATTCTTCCCATTCCTTCATATCAGAGAAGTGCAATGTTTCCAAGGATGTAAATGAAGAAGAGTTACTCCCATAAAAATCATCACCAATAACCACCAACCCATCAAGCCTTCTAATTGTCAGGTCCTTCAAAAATGGTAGAAGTCCAAGGGGAGGCAAACAAAGGCAATATTTACAATTAACCAAACTTAAGAACATCAGATTGAATGATGAACTATCAAATAACCAATGAGGAAATTGTGTGCCACCATAGTTCGATATTGACAACTTCTTTAAGTATTTGGAAGGTTGAAGATTCTCGAGTACCTTTTTTTCTTTCCTTGGATCATCAGGGATCTGATTATGGTTCCAATTCCAATTTAAATCTAGCTTCACAACATGTACTTTATTTTTCAAATTTGCTGCTAATGCATCCAAAGGATTTTCAATATTCTGCAGCTCGCCAATTGACAGCCTTCCATGAAGATTGAGTTCTCCTAGCTGCTGAATGGTGGGCTCACCACTTTTGCCAACAAAGAATGAACTCAATACTTGAAGCTTCTTCAATTTCCCCAAGTGCTCTGGAACTTTTCTCACTTTGGTATACTTAAATTCAAGGCAACGCAAATTGGTGAGTTTATGCAAATTCGAGGGCAACTCCTCCAAGTAGTGACAAAAGCTTAACTTTAGTATTTCCAAGTTATAGAGAGAACATGTTGAATTAGGTAATGTTATTACATCTGTACTTGAAAGGTCTAATGAACGAATATGTATAAGATCATCTATAGAGTCAGGCACTCTTGTAAGGCCAGAACAACATGACAAAGATAAGACACGTAAGAACCTAAACTTGGAGAACAACTCGTGTATTAACATCTTGCAACGCCAACCATCACGTAGAATCATCTTCCCAATTGGCATAAATGTTCGTAACCTCTTAGCATCATACAAACTCCCAAACCCATCAAAATATTGAATGTGATTGACTGCAAATGAAAAATGACGAGTCATTCTTGGTGTACTTTTTTCTAGATCAATTCCCAAGCGGAAACAGTTGTTTCCAGAAACATACTTTGCCAACTCGTTAAGAAGGTCATGCATGATGAAACGCATTTTGTCTGTCCTTGATTGCTGAAAGAAGGATCTCATTAATAGATCATCGAAATACTGTTCACCATATTCTTCGGGAGTCTTACCCTGTTGAGTGCATGGAAGAAAATTTTCAGCCATCCACAACAAAACTAAACTCTTCTTATCAAATTCATAACCTCTGGGGAACAAGGCACAATATGCAAAACATTGCTTAAGATGAGAAGGAAGATGGTGATAACTCAACAATAAAGCAGGGAGAATTTCATTATCTTTTGTTATATCCCATATCTTGCTTATCAATACATTTTCCCATTCTGAAATAGATGACTTTGTATGTAGAAGACTTCCAATAGTTTTCAAGGCTAGAGGCAATCCTTTGCACTTTTCAATTATCTTTCTACCAACCTCCTTCAGCTCAGTATTGGACTGAGAATTGTCATCTTGGAATGCATGTTTAGCAAAAACTTGCCAACCATGATCTTCTTGTAATTGCTCCAGGTGATGTACTTTGTTTGACCGCATGGTAGAAGCAACTTTCATACTACGCGTTGTGACAAGAATTCTACTTCCTTGAGCCCCAAAGAGGAGTTTGTACAAGTTCCCATTTCTCTCCTCTTTCGTTCCAAACATCGTCCAAAACTAGTAGAAATCTCTTCCCTGACAATTTTTCTTTCAATCTTCCATGAACCATTTCTAGGTCTCTACTGTCATCTTTTGATTTAGTAATTGCCTCAAGAATTGCTCTTGTTACCTTCAAAACATCAAAATCATATGATACACAAACCCAAGCTTTGATATCAAATTCAGCCTCTTCCATCCTTGGATTATTGTATACACATTGGGCAAGCGTGGTCTTACCCATTCCACCCATACCCACAATAAACAGTATTGATAACTGGTCAATGTTATTCGATCCAATCAAAAACCATTTCTTTGTCATCATCTCTGCCATAAATAACACTTTCAACCACCAAAGATGTTGATTGCAACTTTTGTGACACTATACCAACCAATCCTGATCCAATACCAACACCCTTAGCCTCTTTCAAACCAAGATCACCCTTTTGGCTTGAGAGTAATTCTAGACTGTCAAGGACTTGTTCCATCCTTGATTTAATTTCCTTGTCAAAGGAACCAACGGAAAAAGAATTTAAGAAATTCCGCACCTTGCTAACCATGGTCGGAGAGTCAGCTTCCAGCTCACACTTCAAGGCTTCATAGTGTATTTCATCAAAGAGATCTTCAGCATCATGCACAACATCTTTCACCTCAAGAAGCCAATCTCTGACACGTGGATTTTCAACCTGCTTTTGTTCTGCATCATCAACCACAGCATTGATGGACAACAGCTTCACCTTCAACTTGTTCAGCAGCTTCTTATTGAGCTTTCTTCCATGAAAGTAGTCCAAAACTTGATGAGAAACCAGCCTGTCAAGTATCACCTGAAGGAATGAGGAAAGAAGAACACCACCAACCAATTCTGCTGCCATTGGTAGGAAGAAGTGACAGAACTTAACAGAAAAGAAGAAAGGGTTGCTAAAATCTGAACTCCCAAGTCCCAAGTGTAGCTTAATGCTTATTTTTGTGAATGATTTAGTCACTGTTCAAAGCAGATACAATACACACTATTTTGTTGAGGCTTAATAAATATTTTAATCCTAGAAAAATGTTTTTTATTTTGCTCCTGATGTTTGGTTTTAGTATTATTTTCAAGAAATCATTACCAGGATATAATTCACTTGGTCGAGTAAAATGCATGTGAATTATTAATCTTTTATACTAGTGAATTCCTATCTGAAAAAAAAAAAATTCATAAGCATTTATCATGTCATTGACTGCGTAATCTTTTTAATTTACAAGTTTTTTCATCTTACAAACTGTTAGGATATAAAAAAACAGTTTGTTTTAAAAAATTACAATTCTTTTTCAGATTCCCAAATGTTGTCTTAAGTTATTTATTATAAAATTTGTTTAATTAATATTGGTAATTGAAACTAAAGACTAAAAAATTGTTGTTTAACAACCAATACTAAAACGAAATAAAAAACATTAAAAAAATTAAAAGATAAAAATGAAGAAGGCTATTTTTTCAAGATAAAAATGTTAATTAAGCCTCTTTTGTTGAAGATTAGATGGCCAACCAATAGTTGTTAAGTCTTCCTAAGTTCTTACTCGGTTGCTATTAACCCCAAGGAACCTAAAGTCTTACATATATTTTAATCATCAACATGCCAAATAACATAATCATGAATTAGACAAATAAACAAAAAATAACAAACTTTGATTACGTCAATGGGTTAGAAAGTTTTTGCAGAATCAAATATATAGGATATACGAATAAACAAAGAGAATAACAAACTTTTTAAATTTTATAATTTAGTTTTAGTTTTTTTTTTTAAATTTATCCTGACGTTTCAAAAGTAGGGATGACATGGATTAAGTAAGGTACTATAGTATCGGTTCCTATGAATAGATAGCAATTTTAACTTTAATCCATTATGTACTTACTGGTATCTATATACTCTATTTACGTATAAAGACAATAAATCAATATTTTTTCCACGTAAATAAATATAATATGAAAAACAAATCAACATAACATTAAATGTAGAATAAATATAAAATACTTCATAAAGTTTTATATGATTATACATAAATATATGTTTTTTTTATCATATCATTAAATAATATTACAAGTTCATTAAGAGTTATTTTATAAATAATTTAATTTCTTGTAATTTTTATTTTTATTTATTAAATTTGCATAAAAGATATCATATATCTCTTTTTATTTTATAATTATATTATCTATCATATATTATAATAAAAAAATAATATTTTTAACCATATTTTTCCCTCAAAATTGATAATTATGCAGTATTATTATGAGGTGTTAGGTGAGATAGTACTTATAGCTGTCTTCATATCCACATAATACTCATATAACCATATTATTTTTTAGATAATTATCCATCTCAAATAAAAATATTTTTACAGGTACAACTAGGTTTGAGCATTATTATGCATGAATATCATCATTAACAATAAAAACTTTAAAAGAAAAAAAAAAAACCCTCTAAATCTGTGGTTTGGTGGGTAACGGATCGGTTACACGCTGGAGCTCCGAAAAATTCCCGATTCGGGTTGGGTCTTACAATGCAGTGTCGTTCTCACTCTCAAAACGCAAAACGAAATCTCGTTCGTTCCCAAGGTTCGCGCCAATCTTCTCTCAAATATTTTCAGGTTCTCTCTCTGTTTTCTGCTTCACTTGCTTCGTTCTTGGTTCTGTGGTTGTTGTAATCTTGTGATTCTTTCTTCTATTAAACCATTGGACTCTCTGTAATTTTAGTTGGCTTACTTATGATTTTGAATTTAAGTGTCTTAAGTGTCATTTATAGGTTTTGATTCTTATTCATTTTACTTTACACGTTTAAATACTTTTTAGTTCCTCATAAAATTTTCCTTAATAATTTTTTTTTTGTCTTTTGGAGATTTTTTATTGAAAAAATTACGCATGTATTTCTATTTTCTTAACCATTATTTTGGTGAGGAATAGTGTAATGTTTTTTAAAGTTAGTGTAGGAAAATAAAAAAAGTGAAATTAAGTGTAATTTGATAAAAGTTGAGAGATATAACTTTAATTTTTCTCTTTCTTATTTTGTGTATGGTCTCTAACACATAACATTATATAAATATTTGAATTTAATTAGTATATATTGTAAGATTCTTACACTGACATTTAATCACAATCTTTCTTTTACGGTAAATTTGTTGACTTTATTTATTACTATTTTAAAAGTCATATAAATGAAAAGTCACGATTAAATGTCAGTCTAAAAATCTTTTACACTGACAATGTATATCAATTAAACTCTAAATATTTTTTTACAGTGTTATCTATATGGACTAAAAATAAAATAAACTAAATATTGGAGGCAAAAGATAAAATTATTAGGGACAAAAACAACATTTACTAATTTATTATAAAAAACTATCTTCTAGATTTATTTAAGAGAAAATGATGTATACACTTTTAATGTTAAAAATTTTTACATTAATATTTAATTACAACTCTCGATGTATGGTAAGTTTGTTGATTTCACTGATTAATATTTTTTTTACAAGACCAATTAATATTTTAAAAATCATATAAATGAAAGATAGTAATTGAATGTAAGTGTAAAATTTTTTCACACGATAAGAACATAAAAATTAAACTTTTTTATTTAATTTTCTACTCTGATATAAACGACTCTTTTCTCATATAATATATATATATATATATATATATATATATATATATATATTATTGAGTTTGTGACTGATTTAAAGATTCATCTATCTTTTAGAATTTTATTCATCATGACTAACATTCTCATAATGTTAAGAGTAGTATTAGTTTCTTAAGAATTAGCACTATAAATAGTTTGTTAATAATTAACACTAAGGTTTCCAGCCAGTTATAAGGTGAGTTAGATGGTTAAGAATAGGAAAGAAAAGAAGGTAGAAGATATGACTTTTCTTACTTATGAAAAAATCAATTTTTATAACAATTAACATTTGTCTTTCAAAAAATAAATGTTTTCAAGCTCGATAGTAGTCTAGTTGGAGCATGATTCAGCCATGGTTACAAGCAGATTTTAGAGATTGATCCTTTAAATATGATTTATAAGGTTAATTTAATGACAAAGTCCATATGAAAGGAGAAGTCACGTGTTCAAATCTTTTTACTAACAAAACTAACACACTACTTACCAACATTTCTCTATCTAAAGAATAATTTATTTTTCATAATACCTAAAACAAAAGTAAAAACAATATATTCCACTTTAGTTCTTTCTTTTTTTTTTTTTGCAAGAGCCCAAAACTTACTATGCTCAGGCCAAAACACCAAATTAATCCTAAAGCCCATTCACCACACTAACACATTTTTTTCTCCTTGCACTTCTATAGTTTTTCCTTGCAGCTTCCCATAATTTTTTAAAAGGCAAAAATATCTTAGGCAAAAAAAGAAAAAATTTAATTATCATTCCTCTCTTGTCTCCTTTGTTTCACTTGTGCACCTCTCCTCCTCGCCTCTTTCTTGTTTTCTCATGTTGAACACACGTTGTAATGAGTGAGTGACAACTGTGAATTATCTTTGTTCGTTTCTCTTCTTCAATTTTGTCATTTAATCTCTCACTTGGTCCACCCACTTATCCCTTTTGCATTTTGAATGAATCCTGTTTCTGTAAATTTTTTTACAAGTCTAGACTTGTAGAAAAAATTGCAATTACAAGTCTGAATTGACCTATTTGGACTTGTAAAAAAATTTACAAAGTGATAACGAAGCAAAGCACGAACAAAGCAAAGCGAGAATGAATGTTGTGTTGCCAGAACTGGTGGCTACGTCACTAGACCTAGAGGGAGCTAAGAGACAGACAAACGAAGAAGGGTGTGCCACGAAGAGGAAGTGTGCGTTCACTCGAAGATGTACATCTGGACTCGAAGATGTATGTCTGGACTTGAAGAAAGCAAGGTCAAACAAGTGAAGAGGGACGCAGGGAGAAAGGAGTTTTATGTCTTTTTTTACGTAAGGATATTTTAGAGATTTCATAAGATTATAGAGGTGTAGAGAAAAACTATGAAGGTGTAATAAGAAAAACTCCACTAACACAATACACAATAAGTTGTTCAAACATTTTACAATAGAAAGATGGAATGTACTGCTTTTGGTAGAGGATATGATTCATCAATGGGATTTAATTTTTCTTGGACCCTCCCTTTGATTTTCCCTAAGAGGTATTATGATCAACGTCAATTACTATTTTTTGTAAAAAAATCTAGTTTTTTATATTGTGAATTTGGAATATCCAGCAACTTCCATCCTGTTTAATTTGTTGGATGCCTTCTTATAAGTGATTTCTCTAATTCTCTCATGTGTCTTCCGTGTGACTAAGAGAAAAAATTTGTTTCTTTTTGGCATATGATCTGTCTCAGCATAAGTTATTTTCGGTTTTCGGCTTCACCCCGAGTGATCATTTGGTACATGTAAAAGATAATTGGGTAAAACAGGAGTGAGAAATATCAACCAGGATTGAATGCCCAATATTCTCTAATATTTATGCAAAATCTTGTGTCATTTTTCTCACTTATTTTTTTAATTGTTTTTAATCACTAAAATTTGTGTAACTTCTACTTTTAGTCCTGAAAATGAAAAATAATTTATTTCGTCACTAAATTTAGTTAAAGTTAATTAAATTTAACCCTGGAAGACAGTGTAAACTTAAAATTCTATAAACAAAAAAAAATTATTTTTTAGTTTGAGAGTCGAATTGGTGTCGAATGAATTTTGAGTAGCAAGTAATTTTGCTGAGAAAATTTCTTCCTGTATCTCCATAGTTTCTCTTTACACCTCTATAATTTTTTAAAATAACAAAAATGTTATAGCTAAAAAAGTAAAAATTTATTACCTATCTCGTGTCTCTTGCGTAAAAAAATTTGCAATTTTATTTACAAGTCCGGATGGGCCTGTTTGAACTTGTAAACAAATTTGTAAATTTTTTTATAAATCTAGATGGGTCTGTCCGGACTTATAAAAAAATTTACAAATTCTTTTACAAGCCTGGATAGGCCATCCGGACTTATAAAAAAAATTTACAAATTCTATTTTCGGACCTACATCCCCATGTCACTCTCCAAAATGTGGTTGATTCCAAGTAGTAAAAACATCGGCTGTCAAATCCCTTTGATCTTGTCGACTCTGAGATCCTTGAGAAAGTTTATCTCACCCACCTCCATGATAATTACAAGTGCAATGTAGAGGTCCTTTATGAAATTGTCTCCAGTGTTGTACTTAAGGTACATTCATTTCATTCTATATATAAATTAATATCAACGTACCATGCATATATGCATGTTTATATCATCTAATTAACATTTTAATTGGTTATCTGTAAAAAAAAAATTACAAATCTTCTTATGAGAGAGGTAATAAAATTTGTATTTTTTTTTACTTAGAACATTTTTTATATTTTAGAAAAATATGGAGGTGCAAGGAGAAATTTTTTTTGCTAAATGTTTTAAAACAGGCCTGGCAAAACTGCCACCAACCCAAAACCCACCAAAGCCGGACTGAGTGTATTTAAAACTTAATTAAACCCTTAATTTTTTATTAGACTTATGATCTTTTGCTACAAGATGTCTGTGGTTTACTTATGTGTTAAAGCTTGATCCAATGCAGTTTGGTAATGTTTATGCACATTGTTATTTTAAAGGGTAATGCTGATGCTGCTTAGTTTTGTTCACATGATTCCTACCATAATGTTTTAGCATTATCCACTTACACATTGCAAGAAGGTTCTCAGCCTAGTCGACATGGGAGCATTTCACTCTTCAATTTAAAATATATTAGTGATTTAATTAAGAATTTAAAACTTTAAAATTTAGCATTTTTAAACAATAATTTTAAATTTTAAAAAATGTTGGATTTTAAAAACTGTAGTTTAGTAGTGAGGTCAATTTGGAAATTTAAAAAATAAAATTAAAAATCAATAATTTTTAAATGATAATTTTAATTTTATTCATCTTTTGAAAAGTGTATAGAAATAACCAACCTATCTAAAAGGGATGGAAATGCAATTTGCATTATTTTGGTGATTTAAATAACATTAAAAAATGTTGTTGTCCTTTGATACACAAGACGAAATTTCTTTTTTCATGTTTAAGTCGGGAAAAAAAACACACATTAAAACATTTTCAGATATTTTCATGTTCAGGTAAGTAATTTTTTTGAAATGTATTATAAATTATTTTAATAATAATTTTTAAAATTCTTAACTTTGAATTACAATATACAATTCGTATTTTATTATTAAAAACTAGGTTTCAAAGAGTTAGAATGGCAAAAAATAAAACACTAAATTTATAATAATAAAAAAACTATAAATAATAATAACAAAATTAAAATAATTTAATATTAATTTTAAATAATGATAAAAAATATTATTTTAAAAATTAATTTATATTATAAAAATAATTTACTAAATAAAATTTTATCATTATAAACAGAGTTACAATTAAAAAAAAAAAACTTATTCTTAATTTGATTTTTATATTATAAGTAATTTATCAGCACAAAGAGTGTTTAATAATTTTTTCAACAAATTATTTTATATCATACCGTATTATGTTTTGTTGATCAATTGATGTAGAACACATAATAAAATAAATTTTTGGATCAAGTAATGATAAAAAAACATAATCAAGTTTCAGATTATTTGATAAATTTTAATGTCTTTTGGGAAAGTTAATAGTAAATATTACTATACACATTAAATTTTTAACTATTTATCTAATATATAGAATAGTAAATATATTTTTTAATTTTAAAAAATTAAATATTAAATTAACCTAATATGTTTGGTAATTTTATTTCTTATTATCATTTTTTAAGTGTAACAAATTTTTGCTTTATTTTTGTTGTTGTCACTCTTGTTGACAATAATAAAATCATTCTTATTAAAAAAAACTTATACATTAACTTAGGAATGTCATTTAATTAATTTTTCTTGAAAATTGTTATTTTTTTATTGATTGATAATACCATAATCACACGAAATTTGATATTTAGTCACAGTTAAGATTTTGAATTTAGAATTTTCTCACAAACTTAACATGTGATACGAACTGAGTTAGATCTGGTATGAAAAACATACTTTGACATAAGTATTTTTAATATTTTTTTATTTATAGAAGTCAAATTTAATATGACACATATTGATTATTTTATACCATTTTTTAGAATCTCATGGCTTCTTACAAGATTATTGTCTTTGATTTATTCAACTTTAACGAATTGATTGAGTTAAATTTTGAGAGAAAAGGGACCAATACATTAAACATATTTTTAAAAAAAATCTAATAATCACAATAAAAAAAGTCCATCCCCTTGTTATTTTACAGAAGTCTGCAATTGGGAACGTTGGTTTCTTTAGTTGAAAACAACAATATTGTATTTATTTGAATTTTCACTTTGATAAGAGTAGATAATTGGATCAGGACAATCCTCGGTTATTTGAAACTATTTTTTCTCATAATATATATGAGAAATAATTGGATAACTAATAAAAAAAATAATTATACATTAACATAGGAATGTCATTGATTAATTTTTCTTGAAAATTATTATTTTTTGATTGATTGATAATATCATAATCATACGAAATTTCAAATTTAGTCACAGTTAAGATTTTGAATATAGAATTTTCTCACAAACTTAATATGTGATGTGAACTGAGTGGTCTGAAAAACTTAATTTGACATAAGTTTTTTTCATTTTTTTTATTTATAGAAGTCAAATTTAGTATCACACATATTGATTATTTTATACCATTTTTTAGAATTTGATGACTTCTTACAAAATTATTGTCTTTGATTTATTCAACTCTAACGAATTGATTGAGTTAAATTTTGAGAGAAGAGGGACCAATACATTCAACCTGTTTTAACAAAAAATCTAATAATCACAATAAAAAATAAGCGCATCCCCTTGTTATGTTTCAGAAGCATGCAGTTTGGAATGTTGGTTTCTTTAGTTGAAAACAACGTCATTGGATTTATTCAAATTTTCATTTTGATAAGCGTAGATGCTTGGAGCTGGACACTCCTCGGTCTTCTTTCGAAACTATTTTTTCTCATAATATATATGAGAAATAATTGGATAACTAATGAAAAAAATAATTATACATTAACATAGGAATGTCATTTGATTAATTTTTCTTGAAAATTATTATTTTTTTATTGATTGATAATACCATAATCATACGAAATTTGAAATTTTGTCACAGTTAAGATTTTGAATATAGAATTTTCTCACAAACTTAACATGTGATGCGAACTAAGTTAGATCTGGTCTGAAAAACATAATTTGCAATAAGTTTTTTTCATATCTTTTTATTTATAGAATTCAAATTTAGTATGACACATATTGATTATTTTATACCATTTTTTAGAATTTGATGGCTTCTTACAAGATTATTGTCTTTGATTTATTCAACTTTAACGAATTGATTGAGTTAAATTTTGAGAGAAAAGGGACCATACATTTAACCTATTTTAAAAAACAAAATATAATAATCACGCTAAAAAAATAAGTGCATCATCCCCTTGTTATTTTGCAGAAATCTGCAGTTTGGAATGTTGGTTTGTTTAGTTGAAAAGAATGCCATTGAATTTATTCGAATTTTACTTTTCATAAGAGTAGATGTTGGAGCTGGACACTCCTCCATTTTCATGTGAAACTATTTTTACTCATAATATATATGAGACATAATTGGATAACTATTAAAAAATAATTAAACATTAACTTAGGATTGTCATTTGATTAATTTTTCTTGAGATGCTTGGAGTAGGACACTCCTCGATCTTCATTTGAAACTATTTTTTCTCATAATATATATGAGAAATAATTGAATAACTATGAAAAAAATAATTGTACATTAACTTAGGAATGTCGTTTGATTAATTTTTCTTAAAAGTTATTTTTTTTATTGATTGATAATACCATAATCATACAAAATTTGATATTTAGTCACAGTTAAAATTTTGAATTTAGAATTATCTCACAAACTTAACATGTGATGTGAACGGAGTTAGATCTGGTCTGAAAAATTAATTTGACATAAGTATTTTTAATATTTTTTTATTTATGGAAGTCAAATTTAGTATGACATACATTGATTATTTTGTACCATTCTTTAGAATCTAATTGCTTCGTACAAGATTATGGTCTTTCATTTATTTAACTTTAACGAATTGATTGGGTTAAATTTTGAGAGAAAAGGGACCAATACATTCAACCTGTTTTTTAAATAAAATCTAACAATCACACCAAAAAATAAGTGCATCCCCTTGTTATTTTCCAGAAGTTTGCTGTTTGGAACATGGGTTTCTTTAGTTGAAAAGAACAACATTGGGTTTATTCAAATTGTCATTTTGATAACAGTAGATGCTTCAACAAGGACACTCCTTGGTCTTCATTTGAAACTATTTTTTCTCATAAAATATATGAGAAATAATTGTTTAACTATTGAAAAAAAAATTAAAAAATAACTTAGGAATGTCATTTGATTAATTTTTTTTTATTTATAGAAGTCAAATTTAGTATGACACATATTGATTATTTTATACCATTTTTTAGAATTTATGGCTTCTTATAAGAATATTGTCTTTGATTTATTCAACTTTAACGAATTGGTTGAGTTAAACTTTGAGAGAAAGGGTACCAATCATTCAACCTGTTTTAAACGAAAATCTAATAATCACAATAAAAAAATAAGTGCATCCCTTTCTTATTTTCCAGACGTCTGCAGTTTGGAATGTTGGTTTCTTTAGTTGAAAACAACGCCATTGGATTGATTCGAATTTTCATTTTGATAAGAATAGATGCTTGGAGCAGGACAGGGTCTTCATTTGAAACTATGTTTTCTCATAATGTATGAGAAATAATTGGATAACTATTAAAAGAATTATAAATTAACTTAGGAATGTCATTTGATTAATTTTTCATGAAAGTTATTATTTTTTTCGATTAATAATACCATAATCACACAAATTTTATATTTAGTCGTAGTTAAGATAATTGGAGCAGGACACTCCTCGGTCTTCATTAAAAACTATTTTTTCTCATAATATATATGAGAAATAATTGGATAACTATTAAAAAAAATAATTGTACATTAACTTAGGCATGTCATTTGATTAATTTTTTTTTAAAATTATTATTTTTTGATTGGTTGATAATACCATAATCATACGAAATTTGATATTTAGTCACAGGTAAGATTTTGAATTTAGAATTTTCTCAAAAACCTAACATGTGATGCTCTAAAAAACCTAATTTGACACAAGTATTTTTAATATTTTTTTTATTTGTAGAAGTCAAATTTAGTATGACACTTATTGATTGTTTTATACCATTTTTTAGCATATAATGGCTTCTTACTAGATTATTGTCTTTGATGTCTTCAACTTTAAGGAATTGATTGAGTTAAATTTTGAGAGAAAACAGACCAATACATTCAACCTATTTTTAACAAAAATCTAACAAGAACATTAAGAAAAAAGTCCATCCCCTTGTTATTTTCCGTAGTGTGTAGTTTGGAACGTTTGCTTCTTTAGTTGAAAACAATGCCATTTTATTTATTCGAATTGTCATTTTGATAAGAGTAGATGCTTGGAGCAGGACATTCCTCGGTCTTTATTTGACACTATTTTTTCTCATAATATATATGAGCAATAATTGAATAAGTATTAAAAAATAATGATACATTAACTTAGGAATGTCATTTGAGTAATTTTTCTTGAAAATTTTTATTTTTTGATTGATTGATAATACCATAATCATACAAAATTTGATATGTAGTCACAGTTAAGATTTTGAATTTAGAATTTTCTCACAAACTTAACATGTACGGTGAATTGAGTTAGATCTGGTATGAACAACTTAATTTGACATAAGTATTTTTAATATTTTTTTATTTATAGAAGTAAAATTTAGTAAGACACATATTGATTATTTTGTACCATTTTTTATAATCTAATGGCTTCTTACAAGATTATTGTATTTAATTTATTCTACCTTAGCGAATTGATTGAGTTAAATTTTGAGAGAAAAGGGACCAATACATTTAACCTGTTTTTAAAAAAATATAATAATCACAATAAAAAAATAAGTGTATCCCCTTGTTATTTTGTAGAAGTCTATAGTTTGGAAAATTGGTTTCTTTAGTTCAGAATAACAACATTGGATTTATTTGAGTTTTCATTTTCATAAGAGTAAATGTTTGGAGCAGGACACTCCTTGGCCTACATTTGTAACTATTTTTTCTCATAATATATATGAGAATTAATTGGATAACTATTAAAAAAACAATTGTCCATTAACTTAGGAATGTCATTTGATTAATTTTTCTTCAAAATTATTATTTTTTGACTGAATTGATAATACCATAATTATACGAAATTTATAGTCACAGTTAAGGTTTAGAATTTAGAATTTTCTCACCAACTTAACATGTACTCCAAATTGAGTTAGATCTGGTATGAAAAACTTAATTTGACATAAATATTTTTAATATTTTTTTTATTTATAGAAGTCAAATTTAGTATGACACATATTGATTATTTAATACCATTTTTTAGAATCTAATGGATTCTTACAAGATTATTGTCTTTGATTTATTCAACTCTAAGGAATTGATTGAGTTAAATTTTGAGAGAAGAGGAACCAACACATTCAACCTGTTTTTAAAAAAAATATAATAATCACAATAAAAAAATAAGTGCATCCCTTTGTTATGTTTCAGAAGTATGCAGTTTGGAATGTTGGTTTCTTTAGTTGAAAATTGGATTTATTCAAATTTTCATTTTGATAAGAATAGATGCTTGGAGCAGGACACTCCTCAGTGTTCATTTGAAACTATTTTTTCTCATAATATATAGGAGAAATAATTGGATAACTATTAAAAAAAATTGTACATTAACTTAGGATTGTCATTTGATTAATTTTTCTTGAAAATTATTATTTTTTGATTCATTGATAATACCATAATCGTACGAAATATGAAATTTAGTCACAATTAAGATTTTGAATATTGAATTTTCTCACAAACTTAAAATGTGATGCGAACTGAGTTAGATCTGGTCTGAAAAACTTAATTTGACATAAGTTTTTTCCATATCTTTTTATTTATAGAAGTCAAATTTAGTATGAGACATATTGATTATTTTATACCATTTTCTAGAATATGATGGCTTCTTACAAGATTATTGTCTTTGATTTATTAAACTTTCACGAATTGATTGAGTTAAATTTTGAGAGAAAAGGGACCAATAGATTCACTTGTTTTTTTGAAAAATCTAATAATCAATCTAAGAATAAGTGCATCCCTTTGTTATTTTCCAAAAGTATGTAGTTTGGAAAGTTGATTTCTTTAGTTAAATACAATGCTATTGGATTTATTTGAATTTTCATTTTGATAAGAGTAGATGCTTGGAGCATCACACTCCTTAGTCTTCATTTGAAACTATTTTTTATCATAATATATATGGGAAATAATTGTGTAACTATTAAAAAAGTTATACACTAACTTAGGAATGTCAGTTGAGTAATTCTTGTTGAAAATTATTATTTTTTTATTGATTGATATTACCATAATCATACAAAATTGGATATTTAGTCAGAGTTAAGATTTTGAATTTAGAATTTTCTCACAAACATAACAAGTGATGCCAACTGAGCTAGATATGGTTTAAAAAACTTAATTTGACATAAGTATTTTTAATATTTTTTATTTATAGAAGTCAAATTTAATATGACACATATTGATTATTTTGCACCATTTTTTAGAATCTAATGGCTTCTTACAGAATTATTGTCTTTGATTTATTCAACTTTAACGAATTGAATGAGTTCAATTTTGAGAGAAAAAGGGACCAATACATTCAACCTGTTTTTTAAAAAAATATAATAATCAAACTAAAAAAATAAATGCATCCCCTTCTTATTCTCCAGAAGTCTGCAGTTTTGAAAGGTGGTTCCTTTAGTTGAAACAACTCCATTGGATTTGTTTCAATTTTCATTTTCATAAGAGTAAATTCTTGGAGGAGGACACTTCTGGTTCTTCATTTGTAACTGTTTTTTCTTATAATATAGATTAGAAATAATTGGAATACTTTAAAAAAAATGGTACATTAACTTAGGAACGTCATTTGGTGAATTTTTCTTGAAAATTATTATCTTTTGATTGATTGATAACACCATAATCATACAAAATTTGATATGTAGTCATAGTTCAGATTTTGAATTTAGAATTTTCTCATGTCATGCGAATTGAGTTAGATCTGGTCTGAAAAATTTGATTTGACATAAGTATGTTTAATATTTTTTTATTTATAGAAGTCAAATTTAGTAGGACACATATTGATTATTTTATACCAAATTTTTAGACTCTAATGGTTTCTTAGAAGATTATTGTCTTTGATTTATTCAACTTTAACAAATTGATTGAGTAAAATTTTCAGAGGAAAGGGACCAATACATTCAACTTGTTTTTGAAAGAAAAAATCTAATGATCACAATAAAAAATTATTGCATCCTGTTGTTATTTTTTAACATAAATATTAAAAAAAATCTAATTTGACATAAGTATTTTTAATATTTTTTTATTTATAAAAGTCAAATTTAGTATCACACATATTGATTATTTTATACAATTTTTTAGAATCTGATGGCTTCTTACAAGATTATTTTCTTTGATTCATTCAACTTTAACAATATGTGTCCAACTAAATTTGACTTCTATAAAATAATAACAATAAAAAAATAAGTCCATCCTTGTTATTTCCAGAAGTCTGCAGTTTGACACGTTTGTTTTTTAGTTCAAAACAACGCCATTCGATTTATTCAAAAACAACAAATGCTTGGAGTAGGACACTCCTCGATTTTCATTTAAACTATGTTTTCTCATAATATATACGGGAAATAATTGGGTAACTATTAAAAAAAATAATGATACATTAACTTAGGAATGTTATTTGATTTAATTTTTCTTGAAAATTATTATTTTTTTACTGATTGATAATACCATAATCATACGAAATTTGATATTTAGTCATAGTTAAGATTTTGAATTTAGAATTTTCTCACAAACTTAACATGTGATGCGAAGTGAGTTAGATTTGGTTTGAAAAAATTAATTTTACATAAGTATTTTTAATATTTTTTATTTATGGAATTCAAATTTAGTATGACACATATTGATTACTTTATACCATTTTTTAGAATCTAATGGCTTCTTACAAGATTATTGTCTTTGATTTATTAGACTTTAACAAATTGATTGAGTTAAATTTTGAGAGAAAAGGGACCAATACATTCAACCTGTTTTTAAAAAAAATATAATAATCACAATAAAAAAATAAGTTCATCCCCTTATTATTTTTATGAAGTCTGCAGTTTGCAACGTTGGTTTCTTTAGTTGAAAACAACACCATTGGATTTATTCGAATTTTCATCTTGATAAGACTAGATGCTTCAACCACGACACTGCCCCGTTTTAATTTGAAACTATTTTTTCTCGTAATATACATTAACTTAGGAATGCCATTTGGCTAATTTTTCTTGAAAATAATTATTTTTTACTTGATTGATAATACCATAATCATTCAAAATTTGATATTTAGTCTCAGTTAAGATTTTGAATTTAGAATTTTCTCACAAACTTAACATGTGATGCGAATTGTGTTAGATCTGGTCTGAAAAAATTAATTTGACTTAAGTGTTTTTAATCTTTTTTTATATATAGAAGTAAAAATTAAATTCACACATATTTATTATTTTATTCCATTTTTTGGAATCTAATGACTTCTTACAATATTATTGTCTTTGATTTGTTAAACATTAGCGAATTGATTCAGTTAAGTTTTGAGTGAAAAGGGACCAATACATTCAACCTATTTTTAACAAAAATCTAATAATCACAATAAAAAAATAAGTGCATCCCCATGTTATTTTCCAGAAGTTTGCAGTTTGGAACTTTTGTTTCTTTAGTTGAAAACAACGTCATTGAATTTATTCAAATTTTTATTTTAATAACAGTAGATGGTTGGAGCAAGACACTCCTCGATCTTCATTTGAAACTATTTTTTCTCATAATATATATGGCAACAATTGGATAACTATTAAAAAAATAATTATACATTAACTTAGGAGTGTCATTTGATTAATTTTTCTTGAAAATTATTATTTTTTTTATTGATTGATAATACCATAATCATACGAAATTTGATATTTAGTCACAATCATGATTTTGAATTTTGAATTTTCTTATAAATTTAACATGTGATGCGAACTGAGTTGAATCTTGTCTCAAAATATTAATTTGACATAACTATGTTTAATATATTTTAATTTATAGAAGTCAAATTTACTATGACATATATTGATTATTGTTTACCTTTTTTCAGAATCTAATGACTTCTTAAAGGATTATTGTCTTTGATTTATTCAACTTTAACGAATTGATTGAGTTTAATTTTGATACAAAAGGGACCAATACATTCAACTTATTTATAAAAAAAATCTAATAATCACAATAAAAAAATAAGTGCATCCCTTGTTATTTTCCAGAAGTCTGCAATTTCAAACATTGGTTTCTTTAGTTGAAAACAACGACATTGGATTTATTTCTAATTTTCATTTCGATAAGAATAGATGCTTGGAGTAGGAAACTCCTTAGTCTTCATTTGAAACTATTTTTTCTCATAATATATATGACAAATAATTGGATAACTATTAAAAAAATAATTATACATTAACTTAGGAATGTCATGATTAATTTTTCTTGAAAATCATTTTTTTATTTACAATTAAGATTTGAATTTAGAATTTTCTCACAAACTTAACATGTGATTCGAACTGAGTTTGATCTGATCTGAAAAACTTAATTTGACATAAGTATTTTTAATATTTTTTTATTTATAGCAGTCAAATTTAGTATGACACATATTTATTATTTTATACCATTTTTTAGAATCTAATGGTTTCTTACAAGATTATTTTCTTTGATTTATTCAACTTTAATAAATTGATTGAGTGAAATTTTGAGAGAAAAGGGACCAATACATTCAACCTATTTTTTTAAAAAAATCTAATAAACACAATAAAAAAATAAGTGAATCCCGTTGTTATTTTTATGAAGACTGCAGTTTGGAAGCTTGGTTTCTTTAGTTGTAAACAATGCCATTGGATTTATTCGAATTTTAATTTTGATAAGAGTAGATGCTTGGAGCGGGACACTCTTGAGTTTTTATTTGAAACTATTTTTTCTCATAATATATATGAGAAATAATTGAATAACTATTAAAAAAAAATTATACATTAACTTAGGAATGTCATTTTATTAACTTTTCTTGAAATTTTTTTTTATTGATTGATAATATCATAATAATTCAAAATTTGATATTTAGTCACAATTAAGATTTGAATTTAGAATTTTCTCACAAACTTAACATGTGATGCGAACTCAGTTAGATCTGGTCTGAAAAAATTAATTTGACATAAGTTTTTTTAATATTTTTTTTATTTATAGAAGTCAAATTTAGTATGACACATATTGATTATTTTATACCATTTTTTATAATCTAATGGCTTCTTACAAGATTATTGTCTTTGGTTTATTCAACTTTAATGAATTGATTAAGTTAAATATTGAGAGAAAAGGGACCGATACATTCTACTTGGTTTTAAAAAAAAATCTAATAATCACATTAGAAAAATGAGTGCACCCCTTTGTTATTTTTAGGAAGTCTGCAATTTGGAAAGTTTGTTTCTTTAGTTGAAAACAACGATTTGATTTATTCAAATTTTCATTTTGATAAGAGTAGATGCTTGGAGCTAGACACTCCTCAGTTTTCATTTCAAACTATTTTTTCTCATAATATATATGAGAAATAGTTGTATAACTATAAAAAAATTATACATTAACTTAAGAATGTCATTTGATTAATTTTTCTTGAAATTTATTAAGTTTTTTATTAATTGATAATACCATAATCATACGAAATTTGATATTTAGTCACAGTTAAGATTTTTGAATTTAGAATTTTCTCACAAACTTAACATGTGATGCGATCTTAGTTAGATGTAGTATGAAACAATAAATTTGACATAAGTAATTTTAATATTTTTTATTTATAGAGGTCAAATTTAGTATGACACATATTGATTATTTTATACCATTTTTTAGAATCTAATAGCTTCTTAGAAGATTATTGTGTTTGATTTATTCAACTTTAATGAATTCATTCAGTTAAATTTTGAGAGAAAAGGGACCAATGCATTCAAGGTGTTTTTAACAAAAATCTAATCATCACAATAAAAAAATAAGTTCATCCCCTTGTTATTTTTCAGAAGTCTGCAGTTTTCAACGTTTGTTTCTATTGTGAAATGGCATTCTAAGATATATTCTTAGGATTACATGAAAATACATCATATATGTAGATCAGTAGAGAGAATATATCTCTGGAAACAAAAAACTGCTCAATCCCTATAATTAAGCTAATCCCTCTAACTAATCCTGAAAATTAGCTAATACAATAAATCAACCTATATTTGGTAATTTACTATACAGTGAATCAATTAGAAATCTCTTTGGTAATTTACTATACAGTGAATCAATTAGAAATCTCAACATTGCCCCTCAAGTTGGTGCATAAATGTCAGTCAGGCCCAACTTGCTTAGAAATTTGGAGAACACTGGTTTTAGAACTGCTTTAGTGAGAATATCAGCCAATTGATCTTCTGTTCTGATCTTAGGCAACTCTAAAATCTTCTTATCCAACTTTTCCTTGATAAAAAATCTGTCTACTTCAACATGCTTTGTGCGATCATGTTGTACTGGATTATGGGCAATATCACATGCATCTTTGTTGTCACAATACAACTTGATTGGTTGCTTAGGAGGGTATCCCAAATCTCCAACAATAACTTTAACTATAATGCTTCACATAGACCAAGTGTTATACCTCTAAATTTAGCTTCTGCACTTGAGCGGGCCACCACGTTTTGTTTTTTACTCCTCCAAGTTACAAGGTTTCCTTCTACAAAAGTGAAATAACCTGAAGTAGACCTCCTGTCATCTATGGCTCCAGCCCAATCTGCATCTGTATATACATTTATTTCTTGATAATCAGTGTATTTAATGAACAAAATACCCCTTCCAGGTGCAAATTTCAAACACCTTAAGATGTGCATGACAGCATTCATATGTTTTTCTCCTGGGTTATGCATGTACTGACTAACAACACTTAATGCATAAGTAAGATCTGGTCTAGTATGGGCCAAGTACATTAATCTTCCTACAAGCCTTTGATATCTTCCTTTGTCAACTGGTATTTGATTTGGCTCAAGACACAATTTCAATCCTTCTTCGATAGGAGTAGTAGCAGGACGACACTCTTCCATGCTTGTTTCACGCAAAAGATCTAGGATATATTTTCTTTGGGAGAGAAATAGTCCTGTTTTTTATCTGGAAACTTCTATCCCCAGAAAATATTTCAGAGGACCAAGATCTTTCATTTCAAATTTTCCAAATAAATAGCTTTGTAGAGCTTTCTGTTCTTGAGGGTCATTTCCATTAATAATCATATCATCTACATATATGATAAGAGCAGTAATCTTACTGTGTTGTTTCCTTAAAAACAAAGTAGGATCGGAATTTCTTTGATGATAGCCAAAAGCAGTCATTGCCTCTGAAAATCTTCCAAACCATGCCCTTGGAGATTGCTTCAAGCCATACAATGATTTCTTTAATTTACACACCTTTTGACTATGCTTCTTTGGAACCATACATCCTGGTGGCAGTTCCATATAAACTTCTTCAGATAATTCTCCATGGAGGAAGGCGTTCTTTACGTCAAGTTGTTGTAACGGCCAATCTAAGTTTATTGTTAGAGATAACAACACTCGAACTGTGTTGAGTTTAGCCACAGGAGCAAATGTCTCTGTATAGTCTACCCCATAAGTTTGAGTGTAACCCTTTGCTACTAACCTTGCTTTTAGCCTTTCAATTGTGCCATCTGCTTTGTACTTTATGGCATAAATCCATCGACATCCAACTGGTTTTTTTCCTAGTGGACAGTCAACAAGTTCCCATGTTTCATTTTGTTGCAAGGCTTTCATTTCCTCATTCATCGCATTTTTCCATCGTGGATCAGCCAAGGCTTCCTGTACATTGTTAGGAATAGCAACATTAGATAATTGATTTACAAATGACTTATTTGATTCAGACAAACGGTAGTAGGATACAAAATTATTCATGGGGTAGCTAACCTTACTAGAAAGAGTGGGCTCATAAGTGAGTTTAGGAATACCTCTAGTGTGTCGTTTTGGTAGTTGTTTTTTTGTTGGCACAAGATTAAGAGCATCCATGACAGTAGATGATTGGTTTGGTGTGTCATCAAGAGGAGTCATACCAAGTTCTGTCACCACCTCATAATGTGAAGTCCCATTTATTTCATTTTCCATCTCATCCGTACAACTTGATTATAAGTTATCTGCACAAGAATTATCGTTGCTGCAATTTACCTCTAAATGGTCTTTCTCAAGATATAAATATTCTTGGCAATTATAGTCTAGAGTCTGCAGTTCTTTATGGTTTTCCCCCTGAAGTGCAGATTCTAAAGAGAAATACATTATTTGTTCATGAAAAACAACATCCATGCTTATAAACATCCTTTTAGTTGGAGGATGGTAACACCGATACCCTTTTTGGTGTATAGCATATCCAAGAAACACACATCGTAAAGCTCGAGGTGCCAATTTGTTTGGGTTCTTTTGAATATGCACGAATGCTACACAACCAAAACACGAGGAGCCAAATCTGTACTACCAAGGGCAACCACTTTGTTCAGGAGAGTCTGCAGTGGCGTTTGAAACTCATTAGAGCTAGAAGGGATACGATTTATGACATATGTTGCCATTGTAAGAGCCTCTCCCCAATAAGAGAAAGGCATATGGGTCTCTAATAATAAAGAACGTACCACCTCTAGTAAGTGTCGATTTTTTCGCTCGGCAACACCATTTTGTTGCGGTGTATTAGGACACGTAGTTTGATGAATAATCCCATGTACTTCCAAGTACCTCTTGAGGTCTAAGCTTTGGCATTCACCACCATTGTCACTACAAAGAACCTGAACCTTTGCGTTGTATTGGGTTTCAATCATTTTGTGAAACTTTTGAAATATCAAGTTCACTTCTCCTTTGGACTTCATTAACCATAACCAAGTCATTCTAGTGCAGTCATCTATGAAAGTAACAAACCAATTTGATCCTCTTAAAGTATAAATATTAGAAGGACCCCAAACATCTGAGTGTATAAGCATAAAAGGAACAATACTTTTATTCAAACTGATTGGAAAAGGAACACGATGACTTTTTGCTTGTTCACATACATCACAACGAAAAACAGAGATGTCAATCTTTGCAAATAATAAAGGAAACAATTTTTTCAAGTAACTAAATGAAGCATGTCCCGGGCGACGATGCCATAGCCAAATTTTAGTTTCTTCTTTCTGTTTGGTAGAACTTTTCTCGGTCAAAGCGCTTTCTAACTTCCCAGAATCTTTTGACACCAAGTCCAAATAGTATAATCTTCCTTGTTTAACACCAAAACCAATCGTCTGTCTGGTCTGAATGTCCTTAAACACACAAAATTAGGCCAAAAAATAACAATACAATTTAAGGATGTAGTAATTTGTGATACAGACAAAAGGTTTTATTCTAGAGATGGAACAACTAAAACAGAATCCAAAGTAAAATTATTAGTAAGAGTTAAGGATCATTTTCCAATAACAGAGGTTGTGTCACCATTGGCAGTGGAAATCAATTCTTTTGAGGATGGTTTCATGGATAAAATTTGTGTAGAATCAAAAGTCATATAATCAGTAGCACCTGAATCAATTATCCATGTGCTATTAGTAATAGGTACAGAAAACTCACCACCATTACCTCTAATTTCCATCAAAGCCGTGGACTCTTTGGAGGCTTTATCTGCGTTTTTTGCCTCAACAGCTGCTGCAACTGGATTCTTTCTTCGTTGATCCCGAATGTGATCCCACCACTCTGGATATCCATTAAGTTCAAAACAATGACTCTTAGTGTGGCCCTACTGATTGCAGTGAGTGCATTTAAACTTAGACTTATCTATATTTGAGTTTGCTTTAGGATGGTTTCCTTTTGTTTGACCCTGCCAGTTTATGTTTCGAGCTATCATGGCTGTGCTATCAGAACTTTCTGATTCACCTTTCAAAGTCGCTTGACATATTGCCTCTCGACGAATCAATGCATAAGAATTCTCCAACTCTGGGACAGGTTCTTTGCGTAAAATCTCTCCACGAATTTGTTCAAACTCACCATCTAATCCCGCAAGGAATATATGCACCCTTAGTCGTCCAATTGATTTCTTGTAAGTTGTGACATCTTCAGGATCTTTCATGACCACCTTATCACGATGATCCAATTCCTGAAAAATTTCCATCAATTCTCCATAATACTCCGAGAGAGGCCTACCATTTTTTTTTTTGTAGTAAAGGCCTTTTGATTCAAAGTAAATACTTGTAACTCATCACTTCCATCATAGAATGCCTTAGATAATGCACTCCAAATTTCATGGGCTGTGGCTAAGCGTAAGTAACGCTTCATAATTTCTGGGCTCATGGACAGCAACATCCACCTTTTCACCTTTTGATTTTCTGCATACCATTTTTCATAACCAGAATCTTGCTCTGCAGGTTGTTTCTCCTTGCCACAATATATGAGAGTTTCTCCCTCTCTGTGATATGCATTTCCATTATCTGTGACCATATGTCGTAATTTGTTTCACTCATAACGATTCCGGCATTAAACGCACTTTCAGATTCAATAATGACAGGAGTCAATGTAGACCCTGATTTGGGTGCAGAATTTTTATCAGACATTTTATGGGTTCACAGGGTGTTTAAAAAAAGGTTAAGAAAATGGTGGATCAAGGTTAAGGAACCTCTCTGATACCATATTGTGAAATAACATTCTAAGATATATTCTTATGATTACAGGAAAATACATCATATATGTAGAGCAGTAGAGAGAATATATCTCTGGAAACAAAAAACTGCGCAATCTCTATAATTAAGCTAATCCCTCTAACTAATCCTGGAAATTAGCTAATGCAATAAATCAACCTATATTTGGTAATTTACTATACAGTTAATCAATTAGAAATCTCTTTGGTAATTTACTATACAGTGAATCAATTAGAAATCTCAACAGTTTCTTTAGTTGAAAACAATGCATTGGATTTATTCGAATTTTCATTTTGATAAGAGAAGATGCTTGGAGTAGGACACTCCTTAGTTTTCATTTGAAACTATCTTTTCTCATAATATATATGGGTAATAATTGGATAACTATTAAAAAAAGAATTATACATTAACTTAGGAATGCCATTTAATTAATTTTTCTTGAAAACTATTATTTTTTTATTGATTGATAATACCATAATCATACGAAATTTGATATTAAGTCAGTTAAGATTTTGAATTCAGAATTTTCTCACAAACTTAACATGTCATACGAACTAACTTAAATCCGGTCTGAAAAACTTAATTTGACATAAGTATTTTTAATATTTTTTTATTTATAGAAGCCAAATTTAGTATGACATATAGTGATTATTTTATAACTTTTTAGAATATTGTCTTTGATTTATTCAACTTTAACGAATTGATTGAGTTAAATTTTGAGAGAAAAGGGACCAATACATCACACCTGTTTTTTTTTTTTAAATCTAATAATCACAATAAAAAAATAAGTGCATCCCCTTGTTATTTTTATGAACTCTGCAGTTTGGAACATTGGTTTGTTTAGTTGAAAACAATGCCATTGGATTTATTCGTATTTTCATTTTGATAAGAGTAGGTGCTTGGAGCAAGACACTCCTTAGTCTTCATTTGAAACTATTTTTTCTCATAATATATATGAGAAATAATTGGATAACTATCAAAAACATAATTATTATTTCATAATTTTTTCTTGAAAATAATTATTTTTTATTGATTGATAATACCATAATCATACGAAATTTGATATTTAGTCACAGTTAAGATTTTGAATTCAGAATTTTCTCACAAACTTAACATGTGATACGAACTGACTTAGATCTGGTCTGAAAAACTTAATTTGACATAAGTATTTTTAATATTTTTTTATTTATAGAACTCAAATTTAGTATGACACATATTAATGATTTTATTCCATTTTTTAGAATCTAATGGCTTCTTACAAGATTATTGTCTTTGATTTATTAAAATTTAACGAATTGATTGAGTTAAGTTTTTAGAGAAAAGGGAGTAATATATTAACCTATTTTTAACAAAAATGTAATAATCACAATAAAAAAATAAGTGCATCCGCTTTTTATTTTCCTAAAGTCTGCAGTTTGGAACGTTTGTTTCTTTAGTTGAAAACAACACCATTGGATTTATTCGAATTTTCATTTTGATAAGAGTATATGCTTGGAGCTGGACACCCTCGATCTTGATTTGAAACTATTTTTTCTCTTAATATATATGAGCAATAATTGGATAACTATTAAAAAAATAATTATACATTAACTTAGGAATGTCATTTGATTAATTTTTCTTGAAAATTATTATTTTTTTATTAACTGATAACATCATAATCATACAAAATTTGATATTTAGTTACCGTTAAGATTTTTAAGCTAGAATTTTCTCACAAACTGAACATGTGATACGAACTGACTTAGATCTGGTCTGAAAAACTTAATTTGACATAAGTGTTTTTAATTTTTTTTTTATTTATAGAAGTCAGATTTAGTATCACACATGTTGGTTATTTTATACCTTTTTTAAGAATCTAATGACTTCTCACAAGATTATTGTCTTTGATTTATTAAACTTTAACGAATTGATTGAGTTAAAGTTTTAGGGAAAAAGGACCAAGACATTCAACCTGCTTTTAACAAAAATCTAATAATCATAATAAAAAAATAAGTCCATTCCCTTGTTATTTTCTAGAGGTCTGAAGTTTGGAACGTTCGTTTCTTTAGTTGAAAACAACGCATTGGATTTATTCGAATTTTTATTTTGATAAAATAGATGCTTGGAGCAGAACAGTCCTCTATCTTCATTTCAAACTATTTTTTCTCATAATATATATGAGTAATAATTAGTTAAATATTAAAAAAATAATTATAAATTAAGTTAGGAATGTAATTTGATTAATTTTTCTATAAAATTATTATTTTTTGATTGATTGATAATACCATAATCATTCAAAATTTTATATTTAGTCAATTAAGGTTTTGAATTCAGAATTTTCTCACAAACTTAACATGTGATGCGAACTGACTTAGATCTGGTCTGAAAAACTTAATTTGACATAAGTATTTTTAATATTTTTTTATTTATAAAACTCAGATTCAGTACGACACATATTGATTATTTTATACCATTTTTTAGAATCTAATGGCTTCTTACAAGAATATTGTCTTCGATTTATTCAACTTTAACGAATTGATTGGGTTAGATTTTGATAGAAAAGGGACCAATATATCGAACCTGTTTTTTTAAAAAAATCTAATAATCACAATAAAAAAATCAATGCATCCCCTTGTTGTTTTCATGAAGTTTCCACTTTGGAACGTTGGTTTCTTTAGTTGCAAACAACGCCATTGGATTTATTCGCATTTTTATTTTGATAAGAGTAGATGGTTGAAGCAGGACACTCCTTAGTCTTCATTTGAAACTATTTTTTCTCATAATATATATGAGAAATAATTGGTTAACTATTAAAAAAATAATTATACATTAACTTAGGAATGTCATTTGATTAATTTTTCTTGAAAATTATTATTTTTTTATTGATTGATAATACCATAATCATATGAAATTTGATATTTAGTCACAGTTAAGCTTTTGAATTTAGAATTTTCTCACAAACTTAAGATGTGATGCGAGATGAGTTAGATCTGGTTTGGAAAGATTAATTTGACATAAGTATTTTTATTATTTTTTTTATTTATAAAAGTCAAATTTAGTATGACACATATTGATTATTTTATACCATTTTTTAGAATCTAATGGCTTCTTACAAGATTATCGTCTTTGATTTATTAAACTTAAACGAATTGATTGAGTTAAATTTTGAGAGAAAAGGGACCAATACATTCAATCTGTTTTTGAGAAGTCTGCAGTTTGGAACGTTTGTTTCTTTAATTGAAAACAACGCCATTGGATTTATTCGAATTTTCATTTTAGTAAAAGTAGATGCTTGGAGCAGGACACTCCTCGGTCTTCATTTGAAACTATTTTTTCTCATAATATATATGAGTAATAATTGGATAACTATTAAAAAAAATAATTATAAATTGAGTTAGGAATGTCATTTGATTAATTTTTCTTGAAAATTATTATTTTTTGATTGATTGATAATACCATAATCATTCAAAAATTTATATTTAGTCACAATTAAGATTTTGAGTTTAGAATTTTCTCACAAACTTAACATGTGATGCGAACTGACTTAGATCTAACTCATCATTTAGAATTTTCTCATCATTTCTATTCCTTAGTCATTTAGGGATCTCTTGGCTCTCTTCCTCTCCTCTCTACCTTAGAAGGAGCTTGAGTCTCACTAGGATAGGCCTTCACCCTCTCCAAGTGAAGTGAGCTAGCCAAAGAGATACCATCCAACCACCACCACCTAAAACACTATTCTTTTGTCTCCATTTTTCATGAACCAGTTTCACCCTTCATAAGCCCATTTTCACACCTACTTCAGCCTTTGAAGAAGATCCATTTCAACATATCATCTTGGAGAAGAGTTGGTGACGCCATGGAGAAGGTGGAGCCATGATGTGGTATCAAGAACTAAGGTGGTCTTCAAGGGTAACTAGTGTTCTTCTCCATTCTTTTTTTTTCTTTGTCTTCAAAAATATGTTTGTTGTCATGTTTATGTCTTCTCCTTTGTCTTGAGTATTTTGTCTAAATATTGTGTTTAAAAATAACTAATGTTCTACTTTGACCATATTGGACTATTTTGGACTATCATTGGACCCATTTTATGACCAAAACCTTGGCTGGACTTTGGACTTTGGACATTGGACATGAAATTTTAAGGAAAAGGAACATTAAACCTTAAATTCTAATCTAGAGTCATTCTAAGTTCCTTTTGAGTGCTTAACTTTCTTGTGCACCTTAATTTTTGCTTGTCTTTCTTCACATTCTTTGAGTCTTGTCTCATAATTAATCTCTTGAGTTTAGCCTTCTTAATTTTCCTTTTTTAGTTTTTATTTCTTGGCCTCTTGGTTCTCTTTCTCTTGGTTGGCTTCTTTGCTTGGTGTAGGTGAATCACCTTGGGTTCACCTTGTGAATCTTGGGAGATTGAGTTGGAGGAAGTTGCCATAAGTCCCAAAGTGTTTTGGAGAGAATCACCAAATAGTGGGAGTACAAACACTATAAAGAGAGGACTAACGAGTTTGTTACTTGTGAAGGAGCACGAAGTTGGAGGATTCAAGAATTTCAATTTTGTTTCTTGCTTTTTATTTTAAATTTACGCCTAGTATCTTTCTATTTTTATTCTTGTTTGATTTTTGTACCATTTTTTCTTCTTTCTTTTGCTCTTTATTGTTGTTTTTATTGGGGCCATTTGTACTTGGTCATTTCTTGTTCATTTGAGTTCTAATTTAGACACTTTAAACTCTCATTTGATTTGTGATAACTTAGGTGTAATTCGCTTTAGTAGTGGGATTGTTTCAACCTTTAGGAATTTCGACTAGTGTATGCCTTTATTACTTTCCTTCCTTACTTTGTTGTAGTTGTATGCTCTAGGTTGTTGTATGTTTGTTTAGAAGGCTTCTAAGTGCTTATTAGGGGTCTGTTGCACATCACACACTTGTAGTGTCAAAATTTGTTTTTGTAAGGCTTACAAAGGGGAAAAGGTTGATAAGTTTCCCACTACTAAAAGGCTTGGTTATTAAGTGACTCCTTATAGTCCACCTCCCTTTTAGAATGCAATTCTAACCGCTCCAAGTAATAAGTCTAGCACCAAAATCTCTTTGTGAAAACCTTTATCACTCACTCTTTGTAAAATTCTTTTCAAGAAAACCTTTTGTGAAAATATTTCCTAGATCAAAGATGAGTGATCATTCAAGCGTCTGTCGTCAAAACTCACACCCTAGTAATGTTAGCCTTAGAGATGAACTTAGAGAACTTAGGGAGTATATAAGAAGAAAATAAGAAGAAAGTGCAAAAAAAAAAGAGGAAGAATTTAGGAAGAGGGAGAAAGGACATGGTAAACAAAATGAGGATATTAGAGAAATGCTTGCTAAGTTACTTTCGGGGGTAGGAACTAGTGGTTCAAAACATAGAATCCAACCATCTAGGCCCCAGAAAGGCAAAGGGGTAAGGGTTTCTATGAGTGAAAGTGAGGATAGTGATCATCATCATACCAAAACCCCAAGTGTTAGCCTTTATAGTATTCATCACAATAATGATTATTATCAACGGCTCCCAAGAACATATAAGCAAAGAGAATCCTCCAATAAGGAACCTAATGTCAACATTCCTTCATTTTTTGGAAAGGACAATGTTGATGCATATTTGGATTGGGAAATGAAGGTTGAACACATTTTTGCTTACCATGGGTAAGTGAAGAGAGGAAGGTTTCTTTGGTACCCTTTAGCTTCCAAGGGCATGCCATGTATTGGTGGACTTCTTTAGAAAGAGAAAAGAGAGTGAATCATGAGCCCCTAATTAAATATTGGAATGAACTCTGTAGTGCCTTGAGAAGGAGGCATACTCCTCTATACTATGACCGTGAGCTTATGGATAAGCTTCAAAGGTTGAAACAAGGGTCATTAAGTGTGGAAGAATATAGGAACAAATGGAGTTACTCATGATGAGGACGGGTATAAGGGAAGAATAGAGGACCACTATCTCAAGGTTCCAAAGTGGCCTTAATCTTGAAATAAGAGACAAAGTTGAACTTTCGCCATATAGAGATTTTAATGAACTTGTTCAACTTTTTTCAAGAGTGGACCACCAACTTAAAAGAAAAATTTTCAAAAAAGACTTCATTCCATCTTATTTCAAGAATTTTAAGAAGAAGGGTCCCTCTTCCAAACCTTTCTCCAAAAAAGATGAAAAATAAAAAAGATAAAGAAAAAGAAAAAGCATATTCTTATAAAGTACCTTCTTAGGAGTCTAAATCAAGTGAAATCAAGTGCTTTGAGTGTCTTGGAAGGGGTCACATTGCTTCTCAATGCCCCACAAAGAAAACAATGATTTTAAGAGCCAAGATCACTATAGTAGCCTTGATGAAGCCACTTCTTCTTCTTTTACTTCAAGTAGTGAAGATGAAGCCATGGATTCCATGGAAGAGACCTTACCTTGTGATAGAGACTTACTTATGGTAAGGAGGCTTTTTAACAACCAAACTAGTGGGATTGACCAATGACAAAGAGAGAACTTGTTTCATACAAGATGAAAAATTTTAGAAAGCACTTGTTCTCTCATTGTGGATAGTGGGTCTAGTTGTAATTGTTGTAGTACTAGATTGGTTGAAAAGCTAGCCTTATCCGCAAAACCATATCCTAGACCTTATCAATTGCAATGGATTCATGAGGATGGAGGTATTGTGGTTAACCAACAATCACTTGTACCAATTTCTATTGGCAAATACAAAGATGAAGTTTTATGTGATGTTGTGCCTTTGGAAGTTAGTCATGTATTGCTTGGAAGGCCTTGGCAATTTGATAAGAAAACCATGCATGATGGCCTTACCAATAAAATAAGTTTCCAACACTTAGGCAAGAAATTTGTGTTGTGCCCTCTAACACCTTCTCAAGTGTGTGAGGACCAACTCAAGATGAAAGCTAGCAGAGTAGAAGACCAAAAATAAAGAAAACAAAAATAAAAAAAGAAGATAAAAAGGGTCTTTCTAAGGCCAAAGTTAAGGAAGAAAAGGTATCAAGTTTAGAGGAAGGTGTCTCCTCTAAAGATGTTGTTCACAAGAGTCATTTATCACTTAAGAATGATATCAAGAAAACACTCTTGCTTGAACAACCTTTATACCTTCTATACTTCAAAGAGACACTCATTGCCACTAATCATGAACTTGAGTCTCTACCTCAAGAGGTCCACAATATTTTAAAAGAATTTGATAATGTATTTTATCAAGAGGTCTTAAGTGGACTTCCACCTTTAAGAGGGATAGAACATCAAATTGACCTCATCCTAGGGGCAAGCCTTCCAAATAGGCTCGCCTATAGGACTAACCCCCAAGAGACCAAAAGAAATAGAAACTCAAGTTCAAGATTTGTTGAAGAAGGGTTGGGTTCAAAAGAGCCTTATCCCTTGTGTTGTTCCTGTTCTTTTAGTGCCTAAGAAAGATGGAAAATGGAGGATGTGTACTGATTCTAGAGCTATTAATAACATCACCATAAAGTATAGGCACCCAATACCTAGGCTAGATGACATGTTGGATGAGTTACACGGGGCCGTTATATTTTCCATGATTGATCTTAAGAGTGATTATCACTAAATAAGGATTAAAAAAGGTGATGAGTGGAAAACAGCTTTTAAGACCAAGTTTGGTTTGTATGAGTGGTTAGCGATGCCATTTGGTCTCACCAATGCCCCTAGCACTTTCATGCGTCTAATGAATCATGTACTAAGGAATTGCATAAGGAAGTTTGTGGTCGTCTATTTTGATGACATCTTAATCTATAGCAAGTCCTTAGATGAGCATCTTGGGCATCTAAGTGAGGTTTTAAAGATTCTCAGGGACAACCACCTCTATGCCAACTTGGAGAAATGTACCTTTTGCAAGGAAAATGTAAATTTCTTAGGTTTCATAGTTGGCAAAGAAGGAGTGAAAGTTGACCCCGAGAAAATCAAGGCTATCCAAGATTGGCCTAACCTAAAAAGTGTGGGAGATATTAGAAGTTTTCATGGTTTAGCAAGTTTTTATAGAAGATTTGTGAAAGACTTCTCCACACTTGCATACCCTCTTAATGAGCTTGTTAAGAAGGATGTACCTTTAATTTAGGGTGAAGCTCAAGGAAAAGTTTTTAATGTGCTTAAGGAAAAGCTCACCAATGTACCTATTCTAGCCCTTCCAAATTTTGAACAAACCTTTGAGCTAGAATGTGATGCATCCAGTCTTGCCATAGGTGTCGTTTTACTTCAAGGAGGCCACCCCATTGCTTACTTTAGTGAAAAACTTCATGGGGACACCTTGAATTATCCCACCTATGACAAGGAGTTTTATGCCCTTATTAGAGCCCTCCAAGTTTGGGAGCATTACTTGGTGACTAGGGAATTCATCATACATATTGATCATGAGTCACTTAAGTACATTAGAGGGCAAGGGAAGTTAAATAAAAGACATGCTAAATGGGTTGAATATCTTGAGCAATTCCCTTACATTATCAAATACAAGAAGGGAAAGTGTAATGTGGTGGTGGATGCGTTGTCTAGAAGGCTCTCCTTGCTCTTTTCTTTGGGTTCCCAAATTCTTGGATTTGATAATATAAATAAGTTGTATGAAGTTGATCAAGATTTCCAATCCACTTTCACCAAATGCCTCCAAAAACCTTTTGATGGGTTCTACATCCTTGAGGGCTACCTTTTTAGAATGGGAAAACTTTGCATACTCCAAGGATCCATTAGAAAACTTTTGGTAAAGGATAGTCATGAGGGAGGACTCATGGGACATTTTGGGGTTGATAAAACCCTTAGTTTTCTAAAATCTAAATTTTATTGGCCTCACATGAAAGTGGATGTTCAACGGCATTGCTCCAAGTGTATCACTTGTCTTTAAGCAAAATCAAGAGTAATGCCTCATGGACTCTACACTCCCCTCCCTATAGCTAGCACCCCTTGGGTTGATATTAGTATGGATTTTGTGCTTGGTCTTTCAAGGACTCAAAGGGGATTTGATTCTATCTTTGTAGTTGTGGATCTTTTTAGCAAGATGACTCATTTTATACCATGCCACAAAGTGGGTGATGCTAGCTATATTGCTAAGCTTTTCTTTAAGGAAGTGGTCCATTTGTATGGTCTACCCAATACTATTGTTTTCGATAGGGATGCTAAGTTCCTAAGTCATTTTTGGAAAATTCTTTGGCAAAAACTAGGAACAAAGCTTGTCTATTCTACTACTTGTCACCCACAAACAGATGGGAAAACTGAGTGATGGAGGACCATCCTTGGGGCATCAAATAGGACCCATCACAAGGTCCATGGCAAGAATAATAGAAGAAGAGGAAGGTCATACCACACCAAATTAATGATCACATATGCGAACTTTGGTGCATCTACCTAGTCTTTTGCTTGTTTTCCTTATTTTTACCTTGTATTTTGGGAACCTTAATCACTTAGGATTTCATTGTGTATTTTTATTTAGCCTTTTATAAGGCAAATTAGTTTAGGATTTATTTTGGGACTTCAACCTTGATTTGTGAGGTCAAAAGTCCATTTCGTTCATTTTTTAGACACAAGGGTATTTTAGTTAATTAGGGGGGAGGGACCTAAATTTCATTTGAGGTCCATTTAGGGTTCATTTGATAGGAATTTAGCTCTCAAAATTTCGTGCAAATGGCCTAGAGGCCTCCCACCCTCTCTTTAAGGTTAAACTACATGTAGTCACTTTTAATATATTGGATATTTGAGAGAGTTTACCTCATCATTCCTCTTACTTAGTCATTTAGGGATCTCTTGGTTCCCTTCCTCTCCTTTCTACCTTAGAAAGAGCTTAGGTCTCCCTAGGATTAGCCTTCACCCTTTCCAAGTGAAGTGAGCTAGCCAAAGAGACACCATCCAACAACCACTACCCACAACACCATTCTTTTGTCTCTATTTTTCGTGAACCACTTTCACCCTTCATAAGCCCAATTGTCACACCTACTTCAGCCCTTGAAGAAGATCCATTTCAACATATCATCTTGGAGAAGACTTGGTGACGCCATGGAGAAGGTCTGAAAAACTTAATTTGACATAAGTATGTTTAATATTTTTTTATTTATAAAATCCAAATTTAGTATGACACATATTGATTATTTTATACCATTTCTCAGAATCTAATGGTTTCTTACAAGATTATTGTCCTTGATTTATTCAACTTTAACCAATGAGTTAACTTTTGAGAGAAAAGGGACCAATAAATTCAACACATTTTTTAAATAAAATCCAACAATCACAATAAAAAAATAAGTGCATCACTTTGTTATTTTTCATAAGTTTGCAGTTTGGAATGTTGCTTTCTTTAGTTGAAAACAAAGCCATTGGATTTATTCTAATTTTCATTTTCATAAGAGTAGATGCTTGGAGCAGGACACTCCTCAATCTTCATTTGAATCTATTTTTTCTCATAATATATATGAGAAATAATTGGATAAAAATTAAAACAATAATTATACATTAACTTAGGAATGTCATTTGATTAATTTTCTTGAAATTTTTTTTTTAATTGATTGATAATACCATAATCATACGAAGATTGATATTTAGTCACAGTTAAGATTTTGAAGTTAGAATTTTCTCACAAACATAACATGTGATGCGAACTAAGTTAGATCTTGTCTGAAAAACTTAATTTGACATAAGTATGTTTCATAATTTTTTATTTATAGAAGTCAAATTTAGTATGACTCATGTTGATTATTTTCTACCATTTTTTAGAATCTATTGCCTTCTTACAAGATTATTGTCTTTGACTTATTCCACTTTAACCTATTGATTGAGTTAAATTTTGATACAAAACGGACAATACATTCAACTTGGTTTTAAAAAAAATCTAATAATCACAATAAAAAAATAAGTGCATCCTCTTTTTATTTTTCAGAAGTATGCAGTTCTGAACATTGTTTTCTTTAGTTGAAAATAACATCATTGGATTTATTCGAAAATAACATGCTTGGAGCAGGACACTCCTCAGTCTTCATTTGAAACTATTTTTTCTCATAATATATATGAGAAATAATTGGATAACTATTAAAAAAATCATTATACATTAACTTAGGAATGTCATTTGATTATTTTTTGTTGAAAATTATTATTTTTTTGTTGATTGATAATACCATAATCATATGAAATTGGATATTTAGTCACAGTTAAGACTTTGAAGTTAGAAGTTTCTGACAAACTTAACATGTGATGCAAACGACTTAGATCTGCTCTGAAAAACTTAATTTGACAGAAGTATTTTTAATATTTTTTTATTTATAAAAGTTAAATTTAGTCTGACATTGATTATTTTATACCATTTTTTATAATCTAATGGCTTCTTGCAAGATTATTGTCTTTGATTTATTCAACTTTCACGAATGGGTTGAGTTAACTTTTGAGAGAAAAGGGATCAATACATTCAACTATTTTTAAAAAAAATCTAATAATCACAATAATAAAATGAGTTCATCCCCTTATTATTTTTCAGAAGTCTGCAGTTTGGAATGTTTGTTTCTTTAGTTGAAAGCAACGCCATTTGATTTATTCGAATTTTCATTTTGATAAGAATAGATGTTTGTAGCAGGACACTCCTAAGTCTTCATTTGAAACCATTTTTTATCATAATATATATGAGCAATAATTGGATAACTATTAAAAAAATAATTATACATTAACTTAGGAATGTCATTCGATTAATTTTTCTTGAAAATTATTATTTTTTGATTAATTTATAATACCATAATCATCCGAAATTTGATATTTAGTTACACTTAATTATCTGAAAAACTTAATTGGACATAAGTATGTTTAATATTCTTTTATTTATAGAAGCCAAATTTAGTATGACATATATTCATTACTTTCTACCATGTTTTAGAATCTAATGGCTTCTTACAAGATTATTGTCTTTGATTTATTCAACTTTAACGAATTGACTGAGTTAAATTTTAATACAAAAGGGAGCAATACATTCAACCTGTTTTTTAAAAAAAATCTAATAATCACAATAAAAAAATTAGTGCTTCGCCTTGTTATTTTACAGAAGTCAGCAGTTTGAAACGTTGGTTTCTTTAGTTGAAAACAATGCCATTAGATTTATCGAATTTTCATTTTGATAAGAGTAGATGCTTGGAGCAGGACACTCCTGAGTCTTCATTTGAAACTATTTTTTCGCATAATATATATGAGAAATAATTCGATACCTATTAAAAAAATAATTATACATTAACTTAGGAATGTCATTTGATTGATTTTTCTTCAAAATTATTTTTTTTATTGGTTGACAATACCATAATCATACGAAATTTGATATTTAGTCACAATTATAATTTTGAATTTAGAATTTTCTCACAAACTTTACATGTCATGCGAACGGACATAGATCTGGTATGAAAAACTTAATTTGACATAAGTATTTTTAATATTTTTTTATTTATAGAAGTCAAATTTAGTATGACCCATACTGAGTATTTTATACCATTTTTTAGAATCTAATCGCTTCTTACAACATTATTGTCTTTGATTTATTCAACTTTAACCAATTTATTGAGTTAACTTTTGAGAGAAAAGAGATCAATACATTAAACCTATTTTGCAAAAAAATGTAATAATCACAATAAAAAAATAAGTGCATCGCTTTGTTATTTTCCAGAAGTCTACAGTTTGGAACGTTTGTTTCTTTAGTAAAAAACAACGCCATTTGATTTATTCGAATTTTCATTTTGATAAGAGTTGATGCTTGGAGCAGCACAGTCGTCAGTCTTCATTTGAATCTATTTTTTCTCATAATAGATATGAGTAATAATTGGATATCTATTCAAGAAATAATTATAATTTAAGTTAGGAATATCATTTGATTAATTTTTCTTGAAAATTATTATTTTTTTATTGATTGATAATCCCATCATTATTCAAAATTTGATATTTAGTCACAGTTAAGATTTTGAATTTAGAATTTTCTCACAAACTTAACATGTGATGCGAATTGACTTAGATCTAGTCTGAAAAAATTAATTTGACATAAGTATTTTTAATATTATTTTATTTATAAAAGTCAAATTTAGTATGACAGATATTGATTATTTTATACCATTTTTTAGAATCTAATGGCAGATATTGATTAAGTTAAATTTTAAGAGAAAACGGATCATTACATTCAACCTATTTTTAAAAAAAATCTAATAATCACAATAAAAAAATAAGTGCATCCCCTTGTTATTTTCGAGAAGTCTGTAGTTTGGAATGTTTGTGTCTTTAGTTGAAAACAACGCTATTTGATTTATTCGAATTTTCATTTTGATAAGACTAGTTGCTTGGAGCAGGACACTCCTCGGTCTTCATTTGAAACTATTTTTTCTCATAATATATATGAGCAAGAATTGGATAACTATTAAAAAATAATAATTATAAATTAAGTAAGGAATGTCATTCGATTAATTTTTCTTGAAAATTATTACTTTTTTATTGATTGATAATACCATCATCTTTCAAAATTTGATATTTAGTCACAATTAGGATTTTGAATTTAGAATTTTCTCACAAACCTAAAATGTAATGCGAACTGAGTTAGATATGGTCTGAAAAAATTAATTTGGAATTAGTATTTTTAATATTTTTTTATAGAAGTCAAATTTAGTATAACACATATTGATTATTTTATAGCATTTTTTAGAATCTATTGCCTTCTTACAAGATTACTGCTGTTGATTTATTAAACATTAACGAATTGATTGAGTTAAATTTTGAGAGAAAAGGGATCAATACATTCAACCTATTTTTAAAAAAAACATCTAATAATCACAATAAAAAAAAACTGCATCGCCTTGTTATTTTCCAGAAATCTACAGTTTGTAACGTTTATTTCTTTAGGTCGAAAATATCGTCATTTGATTTATTCTAATTTTAATTTTCATAAGAGTGTATACTTGGAGCAGCATTGTCCTCCGTCTTCATTTGAATCTATTTTTTCTCATAATAGATATGAGCAATAATTGGATAACTATTCAAGAAATAATTATAAATTAAGTTAGGAATATCATTTGATTAATTTTTGTTGAATATTATTATTTTTTTATTGATTGATAATGCCATCATCATTGAAAATTTGATATTCAGTCACAGTTAAGATTTTGAATTTAGAATTTTTTCACAAACTTAACATGTGATGCAAATTGAGCTAGATCTGGTCCAAAAAAATTAATTTGACATAAGTATTTTAATATTATTTTATTTATAGAAGCCAAATTTAGTATGACACATATTGATTATTTTATACTATTTTTTAGAATTTAATGGCATCTTACAAGATTATTGTCTTTGATTTATTATACTTTAACGACTTGATTAAGTTAAATTAAGAGAAAAGGGATCAATACATTAAACATATTTTTAAAAAAACACGAATAATCACAATAAAAAAATAAGTGCATCCCCTTGTTATTTTTCAGTACTCTGCAGTTTTGAATGTTTGTTTCTTTAGTTTTTATTCGAATTTTCATTTTGATAAGACTAGTTGCTTGGAGCATGACACTCCTCGCTCTTCATTTGAAACTATTTTTTCTCATAATATGAGCAAGAATTGGATAATTATTAAAAAAATAATTATAAATTAAGTAAGGAATGTCATTTGATTATTTTTTTTTTAAAGTTATTACTTTTTTATTGATTGATAATACCATCATCATTCAAAATTTGATATTTAGTCACAGTTAGGATTTTGAATTTAGAATTTTCTCACAAACCTAAAATGTGATACGAACTGAGTTAGATCTGGTTTGAAAAAATTAATTTGGCATAAGTATTTTTAATATTTTTTTATTTATAAAAGTCCAATTTAGTATAACACATATTGATTATTTTATACCATTTTTTAGAATCTATTACCTTCTTACAAGATTATTGTCATTTATTTATTAAACTTTAATGAATTGATTCAGCTAAATTTTGAGAGAAAAGGGTTCAATACATTCAACCTATTTTTTTAAAAAAAAATCTAATAATCACAATAAAAAAATAAGTTCATCGCCTTGTTATTTTCAAAAAGTCTGCAGTTTGGAAAGTTTGTTTCTTTAATAGAAAACAACGCCATTTGATTTATTCGAATTTTCATTTTGATAAGAGTTGATGCTTGGAGCAGCACAGTCCTCCATCTTCATTTGAATTTATTTTTTCTCATAATAGATTTGAGCAATAATTGGATGACTATTCAAGAAATAGTTATAAATTAAGTTAGGATTATCATTTGATTAATTTTCCTTGAAAATTATTAGTTTCTTATTGATTGATAATGCCATTATCACTCAAATTTTGATATTTAGTCATAGTTAAGATTTGGAATTTAGAATTTTCTCACAAACTTAACATGTGATGCAAAATGAGTTACATATGGTCTCAAAAAATTAATTTGACATAAGTATTTTTAATATTTGTTTATTTATAGAAGTCAAATTTAGTATGACACATATTGATTATTTTATACCATTTTTTAGAATCTAATGGCATCTTACAAGATTATTGTATTTGATTTATTATACTTTAAGGAATTGATTAAGTTAAATTTTAAGAGAAAAGGGATTAATACATTCAACCTATTTTAAAAAAAAATCTAATAATCACAATAAAAAATAAGTGCATCCCTTTGTTATTTTCAGAAATCTGCAGTTTGCAATGTTTGTTTCCTTAGTTGAAAACAACGCCATTTGATTTATTCGAATTTTTATTTTGATAAGAGTAGTTGCTTGGAGCAGGACACTCCTCGGTCTTCATTTGAAACTATTTTTTCTCATAATATATATGAGAAAGAATTGGATAACTATTAAAAAAATAATTATAAATTAAGTAAGGAATGTCATTTGATTAATTTTTCCTGAAAATTATTATTTTTTTACTGATTGGTAATACCATAATCATACAAAATTTTATATTTAGTCAAGTTAACATTTTGAATTTAGAAATTTTTCACAAACTTAGCATGTGATGCGAACTGAGTTAGATCTGGTCTAAAAAAATTAATTTGGCATAAGTATTTTTAATATTTTTTTATTTATTAAAGTCAAATTCATTATAACACATTAATTATCTTATACCATTTTTTAGAATCTATCGCCTTCTTACAGGATTATTGTCTTTGAGTTAATTTTGAAAGAAAAGGGATCAATACATTCAACCTATTTTTAAAAAAAATCTAATAATCACAATAAAAAAATAAGTGCATCGCCATGTTATGTTCTAGAAGTCTGCAGTTTGGAACGTTTGTTTCTTTAGTTGAAAACAACGCCATTTGATTTATTCGAATTTTCATTTTCTTAAGAGTTGATGCTTGGAGCAGCACAGTCCTCATTCTTCATTTGAATCTATTTTTTCTCATAATAAATATGAGCAATAATTAGATAACTATTCAAGAAATAATGATAAATTGAGTTAGGAATATCATTTGATTAGTTTTTCTTGAAAATTATTACTTTTTTATTGAGTGATAATACCATCATCATTCAAAATTTGATATTTAGTCACAGTTAAGATTTTGAATTTAGAATTTTCTCACAAACCTAAAATGTGATGCGAATTGAGTTAGATATGGTCTGAAAAAATTAATTTGGCATAAGTATTTTTAATATTTTTTATTTATAGAAGTCAAATTTAGTATAACACATATTGATTATTTTATACCATTTTTTAGAATCTATTACCTTCTTACAAGATTATTGTCTTTGATTTATTAAACTTTAACGAATTGATTGAGTTAAATTTTGATAGAAAAGGGATCAATACCTAGTTTTAAAAAAAATCTAATAATCACAATAAAAAAATAAGTGCATCCTCTTGTTATTTTCCAGAACTCTGCAGTTTGGAACGTTTGTTTCTTTAGTCAAAAACAACGCTATTTGATTTATTCGAATTTTCATTTTGATAAGAGTAGTTTCTTGGAGCAAGACACTCCTCGCTCTTCATTTGAAACTATTTTTTCTCATAATTATATATTAAGTAAGGAATTTCATTTGATTAATATTTCCTGAAAATTATTATTTTTTTACTGATTGATAATATCATAATCATTCAAAATTTGATATTTTGTCACAGTTAAAATCTTGAATTTAGAATTTGCTCACAAATTTAACATGTGATGCGAACTGAGTTTGATCTTGTCCCAAAAACTTAATTTCACATAAGTATGTTTAATATTTTTTTATTTATAGAAATCAAATTTAGTATGACACATATTGATTATTGTTTACCTTTTTTTAGAATCTAATGGCTTGTTAAAGGATTATTGTCTTTGATTTAGTCAACTTTAATGAATTGATTGAGTTTAATTTTGATACAAAAGAGACCAATACATTCAAGCTGTTTTTAAAAAAAATCTAATAATCACAATACAAAAATAAGTGCATCCCCTCTTGTTACTTTTCAGAAGTCTACAGTTTGGAACGTTGGTTTTTTTAGTTGAAAACAACGTCATTGGATTTATTCTAATTTTCATTTCGATAAGAGTAGGTTCTTATAGCAGGATACTCCTCGGTCTTCATTTGAAACTATTTTTTCTCATAATATATTTGAGAAATACTTGGATAACTATTAAAAAAAATTATACATTCATTTAGGAATGTCATTTGATTAATTTTTGTTGAAAATTATTATTTTTTTATGGATTGATAATACCATAATCATACGAAATTTGATATTTTGTCACAATAAAGATTTGAATTTAGAATTTTCTCACAAACTGAACATGTGATGCGAACTGAGTTAGATCTGGCCTGAAAAAATTAATTTGACATAAGTATTTTTACTATTTTTTATTTATAGATGTCAAACTTAGTATAATGCATATTTGTTATTTTATAACATTTTTTAGAATCTCATGACTTCTTACAAGATTATTGTCTTTGATTTATTTAAGTTTAACTAATTGATTGAGTTACATTTTGAGACGAAAAAGACCAATACATTTAACCTGTTTTTTAAAAAAAAAAATCTAATAATCACAATAAAAAAAGAGTGCATCCCCTTTTTATTTTTATGAAGTCTGCAGTTTGGAACATTGGTTTCTTTAGTTGAAAACAACGTCATTCGATTTATTCGAATTTTTATTTTGATAAGAGTAGATACTTACTCAGTTTTGATTTCAAACTATTTTTTCTCATAATATATATATTAGAAGTAGTTGGATAACTATTAAAAAAATAATTATACATTCACTTACGAATGTGATTTCATTAATTTTTCTTGAAAATTATTTTTTTTATTGAGTGATAATACCATAATCATATGAAATTTGACATTTAGTCAAAATTGAAATTTGAATTGAGAATTTTTTGACAAACTTAACATATGATGCGAACTGAGTTAGATCTAGTCTGAAAAAATTAATTTGACATAAGTATTTTAATGTTTTTTTTATTTATAGAAGTCAAATTTAGTATGACACATATTTTTATCTTGTACCATTTTTTAGAATCTAATGGCTTCTTACAAGATTATTGTCTTTGATTTATTCAACTTTAACGAATTGATTCAGTTAAATTTTGAGAGAAAAGGGACTAATACTTTGAACCTGTTTATACAAAAAAATATAATAATCACAATAAAAAAAAATAAGTGCATCCCCTTGCTATTTTGCAAAAGTCTTTAGTTTGGAATATTGGTTTCTTTAGTTGAAAACAACGTCATTGGATTTATTTGAATTTTCATTTTCATAAGAGTAGATGCTTAGGAATATGAAACCATTTATTCTCATAATATATATGAAAAGTAATTGGATAACTATTAAAAAAATAAATGTACATTAACTTAGGAATGTCATTTGATTAATTTTTCTTGAAAACTATTATTTTTTGATTGATTGACAATACCATAATCATAAGAAATTTGATATTTAGCCACAGTTAAGATTTTGAATTTCAAATTTTCTCACAACCTTAACATGTGATACGAAATTAGTTGTATCTGGTCTGAAAAACTTAATTTAACATAAGTATTTTTAATATTTTTTTATTGATAGAGCTCAAATTTAGTATGACATATATTGATTATTTTATACCATTTTTTAGAATTTAATGGCTTCTGACAAGATTATATTCTTTGATTTATTCAACTTTAACGAATTGATTGAGTTAAATTTTGAGAGAAAAGGGATGAATACATTCAACCTATTGTTAAAAGGAATCTAATAATCAAAATAAAAAAAATAAGTGCATCCCCTTGTTATCTTCCAGAAGTTTATAGTTTGGAACATTGATTTCTTTAGTTGAAAACAACGCTATTGGATTTATTCGAATTTTCATTTTGATAAGAGTAGATGGTTGGAGCAGCACACTTCTCAGTCTTAATATATATGAAATTTTTCTTGTCATAATATATATGAAAAATAATTGGATAACTATTAAAAAAAATAATTGTACATTAACTTTGGAATGTCATTTGATTAATTTTTCTTGAAAATTATTATTTTTTGATTGATTGATAATACCATAATCATAAGAAATTTGACATTTAGTCACAATTAAGATTTTGAATTTCGAATTTTCTCACAAACTTTACATGTGATAGGAACTTAGTTAGATCTAGTCTGAAAAAATTAATTTGACATAAGTATTTTTAATATGTTTTATTGATAGAGGTCAAATTTAGTATGACACATATTGATTATTTTATAACATCTTTTAGAATCTAATGGCTTCTTACAAGGTTATTGTCTTGATTTATTCAACTTTAACAAATTGATTGAGTTAAATCTTTAGAGAAAAGGGACCAATACATTCAACCTGTTTTTAAAAAAAGTCTAATAATCACAATAAAAAAATAATTCACCCCCTTGTTATTTTCCGGAAGTCTGCAGTTTGGAATGTTTTTCTTTAGTCTAAAACAACGTCATTGTATTTATTCAAATTTGCATTTTTATAAGAGTAGATGTTTGGAGCAACACACTCCTCAGTCTTCATTTGAAACTATTTTTTTCATAATATATATGAAAAATAATTGGATAACTATTAAAAAAAATAATTGTACATTAACTTAGGAATATCCTTTGATTAATTTTTCTTGAAAATTATTATTTTTGATTGGTTGATAATACCATAATCATAAGAAATTTGATATTTAGTCACAATAAAGATTTTGAATTTCGAATTTTTTAACAAACTTAACTTGTGATACGAACTTAGTTAGATCTGGTCTTAAAAACTTAATTTGACATAAGTATTTTTAATATCTTTTATTTATAAAGTTCAAGTTTAGTATGACACATATTAATTATTGTATACTATTTTTTAGAATCTAATGGCTTCTTACAAGATTATTGTCTTTGATTTATTCAACTTTAACGCATTGATTGAGTTAAATTTTGAGAGAAAAGGCATCAATACATTCAACCTATTTTTAAAAAAAATCTAATAATCACAATAAAGAAATAAGTGCATCCCCTTGTTATTTTCTAGAAGTCTGCAGTTTGGAACGTTGATTTCTTTAGTTAAAAACAACGCCATTGAATTTATTTAAATTTTCATTTTGATAAGAGTAGATGCTTAGAGTAGGACACTCCTTACTTGTCATTTGAAACTATTTTTTTTATAATATATATTAGAAATAATTGGATAACAATTAAAGAAAAAGTTGAAAGTATTTGACACCTGAACCTTGTATCTTGAACTTAGTACTTCAATGTAAGCTGGTTAGGATGACATTACTCCTGTGATTGGGAGCTAAATAAATGTTAACAACATGTTAACCTATAACCTGTTTTAAAACTTTTCTATTGGACTGTGTAAAATAGTCTATAATTAATTTTTTTCTTATATTTTTTTAATGGTTATTAGTACCTTACTGTTTTTTGTTACACCAAATAAGTCTTGGTGTACTTGGTTTTTTAAAATTTATTTAAGTTTTATGTTCTTATTAGACATTTTGCAGTATTTGCTGGTTTTAAAAATTTGCTATGAATTGCTTATTATGTGATTTGATAGATCATTTAAACTAAGCAGTTTATATTTTTAAGAATTTAAAATTTCTTTATTAAAAATACTTGTTTGGGTGAGGTATTTTAAAAAAATTTAAAATGCTAACAGGTATTTTTATTTTTATTTATCTTTGATTTTCAGTTTAATTAGGAAACCAAAAGGTATTGGGAGTAATTTGTTTTTTTTTTTAATGGGATTCCAATTTATACCTTTCTTCTTTTCCTAGTTTTGTCACGACAAACCTTGTAAGTTAAAATATTTATATAAAAACAATAAAATGAATTGAGTTTTTCTGTAAGCCTTAATTTTTAAAAAAATCTATCATTCAACTTCAAGTAAAGCTAATGTACAAAAGTTGATTTTAATTTATGAACTAGTTTAATTCATTCTAATTATTTGAAAGTAAGTTGTGAAAAAAAAAAGGAGTAATTATCTGTTTAAATTAAACTAAATCAAATGTGTGTTTTGTAGATTACAAAGCTAATTTGAAAACAATAAATAATTTAAAAGACCAAATGATAATTAACTAATGCAGATAATTTGAGTTTTAACATACAATATTTGAGACATAAACTCATAATATATATGTGTCATAAACTCATAATATATATTTGTGTTAATGAAATAAAATAAAAATAAAAATAAGTGAATTCATAAGTAGTTTTATGAAGATAATATTTTTTTTTATTTTTAATGTACTACAATAATTATATTAAATAATATTAAATAAAAAATAACATTATATTCATAATATTAAAACGCTAAACCATAAATGCTACATAGTTCATAAGTAACAACATATAAAAAAAATTAACCCAACTTTTTTCTCTTTAAAATTGATATTAAAAAGGGTGAGCTAAGTAAAGTAGGAGCTGAGGTGTATTTAATAAGATTCAAAAGGGTAAAAAAGAAAAAGAATTTAATCTTTGATAAAAAAATTTGTGTACCAATCAAAGTGATTCTGTGCGTTATTCGATTGATGGGTAATTTTCAGCATATTCTAGACGAAATAGGGAACGGATTTCCAAATTCAACCGGTCCTTTTTCAAATAATTTATTTGTAATACATATTCATGTGTATTATCTTTAATTTTTTATTAAAAATAAAAATTTAAAATTTAAAAAAGAATTAGACTGCTACACCAAGGCTGATTCTTAATCAATTTCCATCAAATTAGAAATCCTCCGTTTGTATGCTAACTGAACTTATCACAAAAAATGTTCTCAATCCAACCGACCAATACAATTTTGAGAGCAAAGTTTCTACCAATAAAACACCAGAAACAATTTAAGAATATACGCTCACTTTATCTGTGATAATTTTTTTTGACAACCTGTAAGGTAATGTTTAGTTCACCTTATTTTTAATGAGAAACTAAACTAAATAATTTTTTTATAGATTAAATGTTAATTTTTATTAATGATAAAAATTAAACTAATAACATTTTTTTTTCTGACCTGACCCACATTCATGGTGAACTGGGTTAACCATCATGTTTCTATTCGTTTTGTCAACTCTAGTTTCCACCTCATTGTAGAGGGGAGAAAACAAATTTCTATCAAGGTAGAATGTAATAACCATAAGTAATGATACACCTTAGAAACAACTAAAAAAGGCATCACAAAAATAACATTTACTCCTTCAATGTTGTGGAGGGTGAGACACATTGGAAATAACCTAATTGCATTATTTCCTAACTTAATTGAAATTTGGACCTCACAACAATCGGCTCAGGGACTTGATAAGTAATTTCAAATTCTTCCTTGTTGCTTCATCACCGGTGAAACCCAAAACATCTGAGCTGACATTCTGCAATAATGCAATAAAAAGTAATCAATCAAGAAGCAAAATATTTAATATTAATTATACTTATAGTACATTTAAAAATTAGGCTCCTACCTCAATGTTCTTCAGGGTAAAAATAAGAGTATATATGGACTTCTGGAGCAGTTCAGTGTTCTCAGGGGTCATAACGGATGAATGTACCCTTCTGCAAATGCATTGAAGGGTTTTTCTTCATTAGAAATTTAGAATACCACAGAAGATGTAAACTAACCATTATACTTAATGAATGTTCTGAGTGTAAAAATAAAAATTAAATGCTTATTATATCAGTTCTACACTTCTACTATCTTAAGATGGATCTTGGTTAAGCTATCACACTAGAAGAATGACATTGTGCGTGTTTGGAAATGCATTTGAATCATGTTCAAAAGAGGTTTTCCAAATTTCAATGCAGAAACCAAACATGAACTCCATGGATTACGCATCCAAAGTTCAACATAGTGTCTAGTTCTTGAACTAAATAACATTCAGCTCTATAACAATCAAACATTCGATATCCAACAACATCAAACATCAAACATCGATCAAAATATTCTACCATTATTATCACCTTTGTAATTTATTATTTGATTGTCATGCATTGCTAGACTTAATTATTTAAGTATTGTGAAATTTATAGTTTATTATTTTTTATTAAATATGTTGAAATGTATGTTATTTAAAGATATTTGTTTTTTATCATTCTTATGTAAAGTAAACCCTTCCGAGTCTACAAGTTGAGTTGTGAAACTCTCATGAGTCTAGATAGACTCTCGAGTTTGATAACCTCAACTACGAGTAAAAGAAACTTTACAGGCAATTTCAACTTTTAAGGGATAAAGGTTAAAAATCAGACATGTTACATGTTGTAAACTAACCTCAAATCCTCAGATGCTTGTGTAAGGCTTCGGGTTAAATTCTCAACTTCCTTCAACAGGTTACTGTCACGGACTTCAGTCAACAAAGGTTGAACATCGTCAGCCATGGCTTTCATCTGTGACATCACTACATCAAATGGAAAATATGGGTATGAGAATGCACGATTGAAGGGTATGGTATAAATGGAAACAATATATACATACCTACAACAAAGAACTTGAAACCCATAACCTAGGTGGATTTAAGACACCAGAGTTCATAGATAATTTTCCTATCACTCTGGTTGCCAATTTACTAAATTGTCCATGATTTAAGACATTACTAATTGACCGCTAATGAAGGGGAAAAAATGTAAGTCCATAATAAATTCCTCAGAATATGGATGAAGTCAGATGATTTTATATGGAATATGTTGTTTACTTTTGCTAACAATAACTTGATGCAATTCCACGTGCTTTAAGAGATTGACCCAGAATACTAAATAAATAATGTATTTATTGGAACATGGATGTATTAAGCTTCCAGAATACAATGGCATATCTTTGAAATCAAGTTCCATCTGCTATGTTGTTTCATTAACTGCTATAAGGGTGAAAAGTGTTCATGGGAACCTATTTGAGCTTATGAAAATAGCCTAGGGCTTCTATAAGCTCAGTTTGGCATATTTCAACGTGTGATAAAATCATAAAAGCTAATTGAATATTGAATAAAGTCTCTTTTGGAAGAGCTTATATTATAAGAGTTTATTCAATAAGAATTTCTTACATAAGAATTTATAGTATAAGCTCTTAAATTCAATAAGCTATTTGTGTTTGGATATACAAATTTAAAAAACACTTATACGAAAATAAAGTGTTTAAATATATATATATATAGAGAGAGAGAGAGAGGGAAAGGGAGAGAAAGAGGGGAGGGAGGAAGAGAGAGATAGAGAGGGAGGGAGAGAAAGAGCGAGAGAGAGGGAGAGGGAGAGGGAAAGGGATAGAGAGGGGGAGGGGTAGAGAGAGCAAGCAATAGAGAGATAGGGAGGAGATGGAGGGAGAGAGACAAATAACAATGAGAAGTGAGAGTTGAAAGAAATGTGGATTTTCAATAAGCTTAAAACAGTTTTTTTCAAAAAATTACTCTAAATAGCTTATTCAAATAACTTCAAACAGCTTACGGACCCTATGTAAGTATTTTTATAAATTTATCCAAATATTTGTATAAGCACTTATATGATAAGATAAACTCAAATAAACTGTACATAAACTCTTCCATACAGGGTCTAAGTGCTAGATTAAGTTGTTTAGGCAGGCGTATCCTAATTAGTACCATCTTATACCGATGCAGAAAAAGGGAATAGGCTACCATCAATATAATAAGAGCATATACAACAACAACAAGGCCTTATCCCACCATGTGTGGTTGACTGCCATTCAACACAGTTAAAAATCTAAGCAATATAATAAGAGAATACTTTCAAAAACGAAATCCAAGGCATTAACAAAGTAACGAGCATTCCTGCTATAATTACTAACACTTAAAAACTCAAAGTCAGGCAACCATCCATTTTATATTGACAAGAAAATTGCTCAATTCAGCAGTCAAGTTCAAAGGATATTTTACCATCAATCAAGTACACTAGCACAATAAAATTATATCACACCTTTGTAAGAAGTGGTTTCGCTTCTTCAATAATTGAAGCAGCTCGTTCAGCCAACGAATAGCTATTGGCAATGCCAATTTTCTCTACATCTTGCCCAAGGCGGGTAAATATCCCAACCAATTTATCCAAACTTACTCCTTCTCTACCCTTAATCTTTTCTCTATCACACAAAATCAGTCCTTCTTTAGAACATTCTAGATCAAGAGGTCCAGCTGAAGGTGTTGGAATAGGATCACGCGGAGTAATGTCAATTATAGTTTCCATAAGAAGACCTGACTGGTTAACTTCAACCAATGAATTCCTTGGTATGATTGTTTTATCATCTTCAATCTACAAATACAAGAAACCAAAGATTTAAACTGATATAACACACCAACTAAAATAACAAACAAAACCAAGCAATATTTTAATATGGGACGTAAGGTTTAGGAAGTGAAACATCCAAAAGATTATGTTATAAAGAGGCACCTCAACAACAGCTTCAATACTTCTTAACGAAGGATTCACACGAATGACATCACCAACAGTCACCCCTCTGATTCTGACAGGAGTTCCAGTGCATATACCGCAAGCCTGATCAAACTCAAATATTGCTGTATACTTCCTGAATTTGGATCGTATTTGGAAACCCTTCAACCAAGCCAAACTAAGTGCAAACAGAACTGCACCTGAAACTAAAAACAATCCTACCCCACCTTCCCATATGCTCCTACCACCAAACCCAAAATCACTTAATGGACGCATTGTTTGCCTCCAAATGGTACGAGGAATGTCCAAAACAACCGCAAGAGGATTCTTTGATCCTGAAGCTGGCGATGATTCAATATGCCCTCCATCTGTTGATGTAGCTCTTATCATGTTGATTTTTCTTTGGGGTTTAAATGGAAGGCAGGGCATACAATTTACATAATTTCCATGTGTAGTAATCAGAGAAGAAGATAAAGCACTTGGCAATGTTGCATGCAACGGAGGGTTCCTAATCATCTTTTTAACCAAATGCCCTAACTCCCAAATACTAATATCTCCCAATGTTGAACTGGAAATGAATCAAAACTAGAGACTCCAGCAGCAAAAATTGCCTTACAAATAAAAAAAAACAAAAAAAACTATTAAACAATACATACATAATTAGGGGACAAAACAGAAAGAAATATGAAACAATAAAAAAGACAATAACACAAATCAATTTCAATAGTTATAAACCCTAATTATACAAGAAAAACATGATGATTACAAATGGAGCAAAAATTGAATGAGGTATGGAAAATAGAATCCACAAAAAGATTTTAAATTTAAGATTAAGTGTCTTTGTGTGTTTGGGAACCAATTAATGCTGAAAAGTTTTTTTATTTAAACTCAAGCACAAAGTTGACAAAAGCAAGGGAATTAATTTCGCTAAAATAAATTGAATCAAGCACATCACTCACTAAATAAAAAGCATACACAACATTATCACCTGTCCAAGATACATAATAATCCAGTAACAGAAATAGGAAAAAAAATGGACATAAGATTGATACCACAAAAGGAAAAAGAAAAACATGGGTTTTCACTAGCACCCAATTCCCATTTCAAAAAAACAAAATTCTTGGTAGAAAACAAAAGAAACTCCTAAAATCAACTCAACTAAACTATGATATCTGTCAAAAACCGTGATTTGTGCAGCAGTAATTGACGTGACGTAATTTTAGGATGTCTTTATATTTGATGTGCTGTATTCATGCAACAGTTGTGTGTTGTTTTTATTAGGATCATTTATGTTTAATTAATCCCGTAATTATAGAGATCTGATTTTAGGATTAGCAGTCTGCATTTCCTAAAATATGTAACTGACTCATGTATATTTATAGAGGTTAATAACCTCATAATAATAAGATAAGAAACTATCCTATTTCTTCTAAATTTGAGATGGTATCAAAGCACCCGATCCCTGGGAGTCTCTGACCGTGCCGTCAAACCTAAACCGCAGCCTTCATTGCTGCGACCTATAACCTAAAATCGCAGCCTTCATTGTTGCGCTACCTTTAAGTCTTGGTGCTAGCCTTCATTGCAGCAGAATTCTCTACCTTAATCTCACCTTGTTATGGCTCAAGGCGTGAACCTGGAATCTGGGGACAGCCCTCAAACCATTGGAGAAATGCAGAATGTTCATCCAACTTATCGGTTAAATGGGAAGAACTATCTCAAATGGTCTCAAATCATTAGGACCATCTTGAAAGGAAAAGGGAAGATCAGTCACTTGACCGGTAATGCACCTAATGAAACTGATCCTAAATTCAAATCATGGGATGAAGAAGACTCTATGATTATGGCGTGGCTGTGGAATTCGATGATTCCGGAAATCAATGATACCTGTATGTTTCTGAAATCAGCAAAGGAAATTTGGGAGGCAGTTGAACAAACTTATTCTAAGGCGAAGGATGCTGCTCAAATCTATAATGTAAAAGTGAAAACCGTGGCTGCCAAACAGGGAAATAAATCAGTCACGGAATATGCCAATCAACTCAAGTCTCTATGGATGGAATTGGATCACTATCGAGTTATAAAAGCAAAGTGCTCAGAGGACTCAGCAATTCTAAAGGAGTACATTGAACAAGATAGGGTCTATGATTTTTTGGTAGGCCTAAACCCTGAATATGATCAAGTCCGAGTCCAAATCCTGGGAAAAGAAAAAGTTCCAGGGCTTAATGAAGTGGTGGCCATTATCCGGAGTGAAGAAAGCAATGATAAGGAGGAGCAATTATGATTGCTAACCAGAGAAAAAACTGGGTTCCCAGTATGGAGAAAAAACATGAGGAGGCTTGGTGTACTTATTGTAACAAGTCGCGCCACACAAGGGAAAAATGTTGGAAATTACACGGAAAACCCCCAAGCCGAGAATGGGAGCTGAAAGATGGAAAGACCTCAAGTAGAGAATGGGGATCGAAAGGAGAAAACTCAAGCCAAGAATGGGGGCTGAAAGGAGGCTTACACAAAAAAGGAGGGCAAGGACAAGCATACATTGCTAATGGGCAAAGTGAAGAATCTGTACAGTTGAATCATGAAGAAATAGAACGGGTAAGATCAATTCTTAGTAAATTGGAGAAGCCCACAAGTACAGGTACGTGCTCATTGACATATTCTGGTAAGTTTCCATTTTTGTTTGGGCTCAATGTTTCAGATACACCATTTACACATTACTGGATATTAGACTCTGGAGCCACTGACCATATGACCCCCTTACCCAAATACTTCTCCACATATTCCCCATGTCCTAGCAACAAGAAAATTTCCACCGCAGATGGAACCCTTATAACTGCAGCCGGACAAGGAGAGGTCCAAATAAGCCCATCCATGACTTTAAAAAATGTCCTTCATGTCCCTAAACTATCTACCAACCTGATTTCTATACAAAAACTCACCAAAGACCTTTCATGTAATGTTGTCTTTTATAGCAATGCTTGTATATTGCAGGACAAGAACTCGGGGAGGACGATTGGACATGCTAGAGAATGGAATGGCCTATACTACATGGAGAATCCTAATCTGCCTACCAAGAGTCTTATATCTACATCCACCATGACCAATAAAGAGAAAGTTCAACTTTACCATTACCGACTAGGACATCCGTCATTCCGAGTCATAAAAGTGTTGTTTCCTTCCCTGTTTAAAAATTTAAATGTGGAGAGTCTCCATTGTAAGGTGTGTGAGTTTGCGAAACACAAGCGTGTACCTTTTCCCATTAGCAATAAGATGAGTTCTCTCCCGTTTTCTCTTGTTCACACTGATGTATGGGGTCCTGCTTATGTTCCTAATATCTCAGGTGCTAAATGGTTTTTAACATTCATTGATGATTGCACCCGGGTGACTTGGGTGTTTTTATTAAAACAAAAATCTGAAGTCAGCTCCGTTTTTATCCAATTTGTCTCAATGATTAAAAATCAATTTGGGGTTAGTATCAAAAGAATTAGGTCTGACAATGCCAAGGACTACTTTAATCTTGTACTACTCCTTTTGACAACGGGAAGGGATAATCCATGAGTCCTCATGTATGAACACACCTCAACAGAATGGAATTGCAGAAACAAAAAATGGGCACCTATTAGATCAAACTAGAGCTCTACTTTTTCAAAACCATGTTCCTAAGAGATTTTGGGGGAAGCTCTTCTTACTGCCACCTACCTAATTAATAGGTTACCCACTAAAATTTTAAACTCAAAAAGTCCCATGGAAGTTCTATCCTCATTCTACCCACACTTAGACCCTACAAATAAACTCCAACCTAGGATTTTTGGGTGTGTATCCTTTGTGCATGTTCATAGTAATGAAAGGGGAAAGTTGGATCCTAGGGCTGTTAAGTGTGTCTTCTTAGGGTACTCTACTACACAAAAGGGGTACAAATGTTTTCAACCCCTCTCAAAAAGATTCTATGTGTCAAGAGATGTCACCTTCAATGAACAAGAAAGTTACTTTAAACAGCCTCATCTTTAGGGGGAGACAGTAAGAGAGGAAGATGAGACTCTCATGTTCCCAAATATGATGTTCGGACCTGAAGTTGTACTTGAAACTGAGGGAAGTATTGAGCATTCTGCACCTGAACCACCTGAACCAGTGAGACCTCCTACATCTGCACCTGAACCAACGAAACAGCCTGCACCTGCACCTGATGCCGGAGGAAAGTTTGGGAAAAACCTGGTATATTCAAGGAGAGAAAAGGCCATTCCAGGATCCGGCAATGTCCAAGAATCCAACCCACCGTCACTGCATGAGGTAACACCTTCAAATCCTATAAATTTAAGTGATTCTAATGAACTCTTGTCTGAAAATATAGAAGCACAGGTGGACCAAAATCTGGACTTGCCCATTGCCCTTAGAAAGGGAACTAGAACATGCACCCAACAACCACGTTACCCATTGTCAAAATTTTTATCCTTTGAAAAATTCTCTCCTACCCATAAAACTTTTCTCACTAACCTCAACTCCATACACACACCTTCCTCTGTATCTGAAGCATTGACTGACAGGAAATGGAAACATGCCATGGATGTGGAAATGGAGGCGTTACACAAAAATAGAACATGGGAACTTGTCATCTTACCTTCTGGAAAAAAACCAGTTGGATGTTAGTGGGTGTATACAATAAAGTATCGGGCCGATGGGACAATCGAACGTCACAAAGCAAGGTTGATGGCTAAAGGCTTCACTCAAACCTATGGAGTTGATTACTTGGAAACATTTGTCCCGGTTGCTAAGATGAACACGGTCAGAGTAATATTGTCATTAGCAGCTAATAATGATTGGGATCTGCAACAATTTGATGTGAAGAATGCCTTTTTGCATGGAGATCTTGAAGAAGAAATATACATGGAATTGCCACCTAGTTACAACGGACATGTTGCTGCTGGAACTGTTTGCAAACTAAGAAAGGCTCTATATGGGCTGAAACAATCCCCAAGAGCATGGTTTGGAAGATTTACCAAGGTCATGACAGGTTTGGGCTACAAACAGAGCCAAGGAGATCACACATTATTTATCAAACATTCAGTTTCAGGGGGAGTAACACTTTTATTAGTGTATGTAGATGATATTATAGTAAGTGGGGACGACAAGCAGGAACAACAAGTGTTAAGTGAATGTCTTGCCACTGAATTTGAGATCAAGACGCTAGGGAGACTTAAATATTTTTTGGGAATTGAAGTGGCTCATTCCAAGAAAGGGATCTTTATATCTCAACAAAAGTATATTACTGACTTGCTTAAAGAAACAGGGAAGACAGGCTGCAGACCAACAAACACTCCAGTTGATCCAAATATAAAATTAGGAAATATGGAGGAGGATATTGCTGTGGACAAGGAGATGTATCAAAGACTTGAGGGCAGGCTTATCTACTTATCTCATACTAGACCAGACATTGCTTTTGCTGTAAGTCTAGTTAGTCAATTTATGCACCAACCAAAGAAAGCTCATCTACAAGCTGCCCTTAGAATTGTTCAGTACTTAAAAGGAACTCCCGGAAGAGGAATTTTGTTCAAATGAAACAAGAGTGTAAGTCTTGAAGCATATACAGATGCGGATTATGCAGGGTCAGTTGTAGATAGAAGATCAACCACGGGATACTGTACCTTCCTTGGTGGAAACTTAGTCACTTGGAAGAGTAAAAAACAAACTGTAGTGGCTAGATCAAGTGCTGAAGCGGAATTTCGGGCAATGGCTCACGGAATATGTGAACTTCTATGGCTGAAGATTATATTGGAAGACTTGAAGATAAAGTGGGACGAACCTATGAGATTATATTATGACAATAAATCGGCAATTAGCATAGCCCACAACCCGGTGCAACATGATAGAACTAAACATATTGAAGTTGATAGACACTTTATCAAGGAAAAACTTGACAGTGGCATGATTTGCACACCATATGTGTCTACTCAGAACCAACTTGCAGACATCCTCACCAAGGGACTGAACTGCAGTAACTTTGAAGGAATTATATCCAAGCTGGGAATGGAAAACACCTATTCACCAGCTTGAGGGGGAGTGTCAAAAACCGTGATTTGTGCAGCAGTAATTGACGTGACGTAATTTTAGGATGTCTTTATATTTGATGTGCTGTATTCATGCAACAATTGTGTGTTGTTTTTATTAGGATCATTTATGTTTAATTAATCCCGTAATTATAGGGATCTGTTTTTAGGATTGGCAGTCTGCATTTCCTAAAATATGTAACTGACTCATGTATATTTATAGAGGTTAATAACCTCATAATAATAAGATAAGAAACTATCCTATTTCTTCTAAATTTGAGAATATCTCCACATAAGGGGTACCCAATAACACCCATCTACCAAGTCTAGAATTAAAATTTCTAAAGGGAACTGAAAATTCAAGTACAATTTCATGGTGCACAATGGAAATTCCACAAGTGACATTACAGTGAGATTGAGGAATATAGCAAAAGTGCGATTTTCAAAGGTACCCAAGAATCAAACCTAATGAACAGAGTGATTACTTCTTCAAAATTTTCATTTTCATGTATTCAAAGGAAAGGGAAAGTGGGGATAGGCTATACAGATCCATATGCAGTAGCAGGAGCCATGGACAGTGAGAGAATATACCAATGAAAGAGAAGGGTCGCGGAATCTAAACACAGCCCAACACTAATCCTATAATGGGCCCAACCTTATTTTCTGCTATGTCAACCTTCATCCTATAATGACCTAATTTATTTAGCACCAAACAGAAAAAAGGGAAAAGAATGACAAGCATCCATCTTTATCCAATATTTTTGACACAGACCAACAATCCGAGTAATTAGATGCAGAACTATTTCATTTGAAATAAATGATGGAGGAGGTGGTATAAGTGCAACTGATGAATGGAGGGTAATCTGGTTTGTGTGATATGGTGATCAATATGGCTTCAAAGAAATAGATGTATTTTTAAGGATGAGGAAGTGGATGTTGGATAGGTGGTGGAAGGTATCAAGAGAAAGTCATGATCTTCGTTAAAGGCTAAAATGCAAAAATTCATACAACTTACTACAAATGGGCACATGAACCAATCCTGATTTTGCGGTCAGTAAAGGGTGTTGAACTTAACCAATCATGGATGTGATACAAGCAACTCCACATGTCTCACATGAAGCAAAGGTTTTGGTTTTGATTGATTAGCCTAGGTGCTTGAATTCATTTTGCGGTACAAAACACATATCTATAAGTGTGATACTTGTATTGATTGTTTTTAGAACAAACATGTGTATGTGATTTTATAATTCTCTTTGAAGTTCTTTCTTTGTGCTATTTACAATTCTTTCTATTATAACTCAACCTCAAAAAATTAGCTTGTAAGGTGAGGTTTGCACCTCATTATATATTCTTGTTTGACCATATCACTAGTCAATGTAGGATCTCCAACACACTCCCCTCATGCTGAGGGTTGAACATCTCAAGCGTAAAATTTAAACATTTGTGAGTGGTCTGATAGCAGGTGACACGATAGACCTAACAACAACAAACCACTAGGATAAGCTCTGATACCATATTAGAAATGGAAGAATTGGACCTAACTCAACCACACAAAACTGGCTTGTAAGGTAAGGTTTGCACCTCATTATATACTTTTATTAGGTCATCACTAGTCAATGTGGGATCTTCAACACTCTCCAAGGTTTTCAAGTTTGAAAGCAATGGTGAATGAATTACTGTAGTTTTGTGATGATTTACCTTTAGGGTAATTGATTACTTAAGTTGGTAATTGATTAGCATGTTGTCTTAAACAAGAAAAACAACTTGGGTTTCTTATCAGGATCAAGTGAATCTATTACCTAAAATGGTAATCGATTACTTGCAGAAGTTGAGAAGAAACAAAAATGCATGCTCGTGGGTTTAATCGATTACCATAAGTCATGCACCTATTTTGGAGTATTTTTAAACACTAAATAATAAATTATCTTCAACGGATAATAGATTACTTCTGTTATAACTAACTTTTAACTAACATAAGAGTCAAGATTTTCTTAAAACGGAGGAGAATGACATTTTCGTGAATTAGAATTGGAACTTTGAGAGAAAATCTTCAAGAAAATAAAAGGAAAACCCCATAATTTTCTGTGTAAATCAAAATCTGCACAAGGAAGCTTCAAGAAAGAACAACATATTGTTGATCTTAATTATTGGGTACTCTATACATTGAGGTGTTGTTCTTCTAACCCAAATCTTTGTTAATTTTTTGTTATCAAGCTGAATTATCTCCATCTTCAGTTCTACTCATCAAAGCAGAACACAAAGAACTAGTCCAACAGTGCAAGAAGCTCCTCCTGAATCATGTCCATCATCCTCAGTTGCCCCTACAACAAATCCTAGTTCATCATCTCCCTCTATTGATGCAGATTTAGGATAGCCTATTGTCATTAGGGAAGATATTCGATCTATTTGAAATCCTAATCCTATTTAATTAGGTTATCATTGTTTATCTCCTTCATATTTTTCTTTTGTATATTTGTCTTCGATTACTATTCCCAAAAATGTTGAGGAATCACTTACTCGTCCTGGATGGAGACAAGCCATGATAACTAAGATGCAAGCTCTTGAAGATAGTGGTACATGGGAGTTAGTTCCCCTTCCTCCAGGAAAAATACTAGTTATTGTCGATGGGTATATGTTGTTAAGGTTGGGCACAATGGTAAAATTAGTCGCCTTACGGCTCACATGGTCACAAAAGGCTACACCCAATATATAGACTTGATTATGGTGATACTTTCTCTCCTACAGCCAAAATCACTACTATTCGTCTATTTCTTGCCATGGTTGTCATTCATCGCTGACCTCTACATCAGTTAGATATAAAAAATGTTTTTCTCCATGGTGAACTTGACAAAGAAATCTATATAGGCAAGAAATCTATATGGTGAACTTGACGAAGAAACCTTTGGGGTTTGTTACTCAGGGGATCTGGGTTGGTTGGCAAGCTCTATTGTTCTCCTTATGGGCTCAAACAGACTCCGAGAGCTTGGTTTGGAAAATTAAGTTTGGTTGTTCAAAGTTTCGGGATGCAATGGAGTGAAGCAGATCACTCTGTCTTTTATTGTTATACTTTCCCTGGTAAGTGTGTATATCTGGTTATCTATGTGGATGACATAGTTATCACTGGGAATGGTGTTGACAAAATCTCTAAATGAAAAAAACACTTATCTAGTCATTTTCAGACTAAGGATCTTGGGTCTCTTCAATATTTTCTTCATATTGAGGTAGCTCAATTAAAGCAAGGGGTTGTTGTCTTACAAAGAATATATGCTCTTGATATTTTGGAGGAGACGGGCTTGTCTAATAGCAGACCTGTTAATAGCCCTATGGATCCAAGTAAAAAATTATTGTCAAATCATGGTGAGTCATACTCAGATTTAGAGAGATATAGAAGATTGGTTGGAAAGCTTATTTATCTCACAATCACAAGACCAAATATTTCTTCTGTAGTAAGTGTTGTCAACCAATTCACGCAAGCTCCTCATGTGGATCATTGGAATGCAGTGACCCATATTCTTAGATACATTAAGAAAGCTCCAGGTCAACTATTGTTATATAAAGATAAAGGACATACCCAAATTAATGGGTATAGTGATGCTGATTGATCAGGATGTCTTATAGATAGAAGGTCCACCACTGTATATTTTGTTTCTATTGGGAATAACCTTACCACATGCAAAACACAGTTTCCCGGTCAAGTGCAGAAGCAGAATATAGAACTATGACTGCAACCACTTGTGAATTAATGTGGAGTCAAACATTTATTCAAGAATTAAGGTTCTGTGAAGTTCAAACAATGAAGTTGTATTGTAATGATCAAGTAGCCCTTCATATTATCTCTAAACCAGTGTTTCATAAAAGAACAAAACATATACAAATTGACTGTCACTTTATAAAAGAGAAGTTGTTGTCAAAGGAAATTTCTACAATATTTGTCAGCTCCAATGATCAACTTGCAGATTTTTTGACAAAATCCTTAAGGGGTCCTTAGGTTCAAATTGCATGTTTCAAGCTTGGAGTATATGATTTATATGTTTCAGGTTGAGGGGAGATGTTAGATATATAGATTGTATTTTGTCTTTTGCTTATGTCTCACGTATGCTCTTTTCTGCTAGTGTTGTCATGTAACATTTTATATATATATATATATATAAATGAAGCATCTCACAGTGTGTGAGGAACATTTTTCTCTCCCAAAATATCAAACCCTTTTTCATTCAAGTTAACCCATTCTTAGTATTTGTAAAGTTCTTTCAAATTGAATTGATTTGCTGCAAGTTGTACATACTTTACTCAACATTTTGAAAAGGAAATTTGAAAGAATCTTGAAGGCAAAAGAAAGGAGTGTTAAATTAATGTTAAATGTTGGTTATTAGTTGTTAGTTGAGGTATATTATGTTTCATTTATTATTGTATGTCAGAGGTTGGTGGTAGTTGTATTCACCACTCTGATTTTTAGATTGGATTGTATCTCTATTTAATAAGAGATTCAAAGCTGAGAAAATCACTCAAGCTTTTCTATATTCAAGTTGGTATCAGAGAAAGTTCGATTCTACTCTTTATCGTCTAGAGTCACACAGTAGGTCGTCCGCCACTGTCGCTGCTGTCTGCTGCCGTCCGCCACCGTCCGCCGTCGTCCGCCGTCTCCGGCGACTTTTTCTCCGGTGAGCACAGATCCAGGTGCGCCTCGACGTGCGTGTTCTACCCCTGTAAATCGCTCCGCCATACGCCGCTCCACGCGCCGCTTCGGTCTCGCCAAACAAAAAGCGGATGAGCTCCACGCGCCGGCTAAATGATCTCTGTTCACCGTCGTTCCGGTGCCGTTTGACTCGTCGAAGCCTCCTGAAGCCATTGCTGACCTGCGTGGTTCACTTTGAGCAAGATTTAGTGGATTTAAATCAAAACTCTCTCTCGGTCTCTGTTTTTCCTCTTTTTCAGATCTGGAAAAATGTCTTCTTCTACCGTAGTCAACTCTGGTCCCATTCTTCCTTTTTCTGGATCTGCCATCATCACAACAGAAAAGCTCAATGGTAAAAATTATTTAGCTTGGGCTGCTTCTGTGGAACTCTGGTTCCTTGATCAAGGACACCATGAGCATCTAGAAAAAGTAGATATTGAGGGATCAGCTGAACAACAAGCCCAGTGGAAGAGACTTGACTTTTAGCTTTGTGCTCTTCTATGGCAGTCAGTGGAGCCTAAGATATTGAGTAACCTCAGAGCTTTCAAAACCTGTTACTCGTTTTGGAAGAAAGCCCAAGATATCTACTCTAATGATATCCAACGTTTGTTTGATTGCGTTCAAAAGCTAGCCTCCTTAAAACAAAATGACTCAGATATGGTATCATATGTTTCCGAAGCTCAAGCCGCTGTAGAAGAATTGAAGCTTTTCTTAGAAGCTGATTCTATAGAAGAAATAAGGAAACGACATGATAACCTCTATATGGTTATGATGCTTCGTGGTATGAACCCGACATTTAATCACATTCGTGATCAAGTTCTGACTGGTCAAGATATCCCTTCCATGGAGAGCTTAACTACTCGTCTCCTCCGTGTTCCTACCTTGAGCAATGAGCGTATCTCCCTTGAAAATAATATGGAGTCCTCTGTTATGATATCTTCAAGAGGAAGAGGAGGATGTGGAAACAGAGGTCGTGGTGGAAGAGGTAATCGTCCACAATGTACTCATTGCAAAAGGATGGGTCTTACTTATGAGACATGCTACTCTCTGCATGGTTTTCTAGACAAGTCTGCTCATGTATCAAGGTCTGAGAAGCCGGAAGAGAGGAAACTGTCTGAAGAAGAATATCAAGGATACCAAGAGTATTTGAGGATGAAATCTAACAGCCTTGCTGGACCTTCTTCTGGACCTAATGTTTCAACGGCCTGCATTTCTCAATCTGTGGAAGGTCAAAACCCATGGATTGTTGACTCTGGTGCTTCAGACCATATCTCTGGTAATAACTCCTTATTTTCATCTTTATTACCTCCCAAATTTCCACATCTTGTCACATTAGCCAATGGGTCAAAGGTTTCAGCTCAAGGAGTGGGGTCAATTTTTATTTCTCCCTCCTTAAATTTATCTTCTGTTTTGTACATTCCTTCTTGTCCCAATTTACTTTCCTTGAGTCAATTAACTAAGTTCTTAAATTGTTCAGTTACATTTAACTCTGACTCCTTTGTCATTCAGGACCGTCGTACGGGCAGGCAGATTGGCGCAGGACATGAATCACGAGGTCTCTATTACCTGGAATCTAGCTCTTCAGTGTCTTGTCTTGCATTTATCTCTCCTAAATTGTTGCATGATCGGTTTGGACATCCTAGTCTTGCCAAATTAAAGATAATGGCTCCTAGTACTCAGAAAATCCAAACTTTAGAATGTGAAGCTTGTCAATTAGGCAAACATGTTAGGTCTTCTTTTTCAAGTAAAGATAAATCAAGAAGTAATTCAGCCTTCTCCACTGTTCATTCAGATATTTGGGGTCCTAGTCGAATTACTTCTTTTGGATTTAAATATTGTCACCTTTATTGATGAATATTCTCGGTGCACGTGGCTTTATTTAATGAAAGAAAGGTCTGAACTTCGGTCCATATTTATGTCCTTTCATGAAATAAAAAATCAGTTTGAAAAATCAATCAAATGTTTCATAAGTGATAACGCAAAAGAATATTTTTCTTCTGAACTCTCGTCATTTTTGTCCTCTCAAGGTATATTGCATCAGTCCACTTGTCCCCACACTCTTCAACAGAATGGGATAGCCGAAAGAAAGAATCGTTACCTTGTTGAAACCGCTCGCTCTTTAATGATTAATGCAAAAGTTCCATTACATCATTGGGGAGATGCGATTCTTTCTGCCTGCTATCTTATCAATAGGATGCCCTCTTCCTCTCTTGATAATCAAATTCCTCATTCCATCCTATTTCCAGATGAACCTCTATATCATGTTTCACCTCGTGTATTTGGTTGTACTTGTTTTGTTCATGATATGTCTCCAGGCCTTGATAAATTGTCAGCTAAGTCGATCCAGTGTGTTTTCCTGGGATACTCTCGCCTTCAAAAAGGATACAAATGTTATTCTCCTCATAATAAGAAGTATTACATGTCTGCAAATGTTACCTTCTTTGAAGATTCTCCCTTCTACTCATCCTCCACACCTGAATCCATTTCCATCCAAGAGATCTTGCCCTCTCCCTCCTCGAGTCCTGAGATTGTCATTTCTCCAGACATGCCTCATCAATCTGACCGCACCAATATTAGTCCAATGCCTATCTTATCTGAAATTGATCATTCTCCCTCAACTCCTCCACATGACATGACACCTGAAGCTAACCCCAGTATTCCTGATGACTCTCGTGGCTCATGTCCATCTCCGTCTGCTTCTTGTACAACGGCTCCTAATTCTCCTCTCATGGCCGATGACAACTCATGTTGGCCTGTTGCCCTTCGAAAAGGTATTCGCTCTTCTCGAAACCCTCATCCTATTTACAATTTTTTGAGTTATCATCGTCTGTCTCCATCTTATTGTTCCTTTATAAATTCCTTATCATCCATCACTATTCCCAAAAATGTTTGTGAAGCACTTGATCACCCTGAATGGCGACAAGCCATGATTGATGAAATGCAGGCCCTTGATCACAATGGAAACTGGGAATTGGTTCATCTTCCTCCTGGGAAGAAAGCTGTTGGTTGTAGATGGATCTATGCTATTAAAGTTGGTCCAAATGGTGAAATTGAACGCCTTAAAGCTCGTTTGGTAGCCAAAGGTTACACTCAGATATATAGACTTGATTATGGAGACACTTTCTCCCCGGTGGCCAAGATCACTACTATTCTTCTTCTTGCCATGGCAGCTATTCGCCATTGGCCCCTGTATCAGATGGACGTTAAAAATGCATTCCTGCATGGTGAGTTAGATGAGGAAATTTACATGGAGCAACCTCCGGGCTTTGTTGCTCAGGGGGAGTCTGGTCTAGTGTGTAAACTTAGGCGATCTCTCTATGGTCTTAAGCAGTCGCCAAGGGCTTGGTTTGGAAAGTTCAGCAATGTTGTCCAAGGTTTCGGAATGAAAAGGAGTGAAGCAGATCACTCTGTCTTCTACTATCACAAATCTATTGGCAAATGTGTTTATTTAGTTGTTTTTGTCGATGACATTGTCATTACAGGAAATGATGAAGTCACAATATCTCAACTAAAGCAACACTTATGCAATCACTTTCAAACAAAAGATCTTGGTCATCTGAAATATTTTCTGGGAATAGAAGTAGCTCAATCCAAAGAAGGCATTGTAGTTTCCCAGAGGAAGTATGCCTTGGACCTTCTGAAGGAAACAAAAATGTCTGATTGTAAGCCAATCAATAATCCTATGGACCCATACAAGAAATTAGTAGCTGATATGGGAGACTTATACTCAGATCCAGAAAGGTATAGAAGGCTGGTTGGGAAGCTCATATATCTCACTATTACGAGGCCAGATATTCTCTTTGCAGTTGGAGTTGTAAGTCGATTCATGAATTCACCTTGTGTTGATCATTGGAATGGAGTAATGCGTATTCTCAGGTACATAAAAAAGGCTCCAGGCCAGGGTCTGTTGTTCGAAAATAAAGGAAATAGCCAAATTGTTGGATACTGTGATGCTGATTGGGCTGAATCCAATACAGATAGACGCTCTACTACTGGGTATTGTGTGTACCTTGGTGGTAATCTTATCTCATGGAAGAGTAAAAAACAGAAGACTGTTGCTCGCTCTAGTGCAGAAGTTGAATATAGATCTATGGCTCTTGCAGCTTGTGAGTTGGTGTGGGTTAAACAACTCGTACAAGAATTGAAGTTCTGTGAAATTTCTCCAATGCAACTTTATTGTGATAATCAGGCAGCTATCCACATTGCTTCCAACCCGGTATTTCATGAAAGGACTAAACACATTGAAATTGATTGTCACTTTGTTAGGGAAAAAGTGTTGCCCAAGAAAATTAGGACCGAATTTGTTGGCACCAATGACCAGCTTGCAGACCTACTAATCAACCAAACCCTTAAAGGGTCCTCGGATTGAATACTTGATTTCCAAGCTTGGAACATATAATTTATATGCTCCAGCTTGAGGGGGAGTGTTAAATTAATGTTAAATGTTGGTTATTAGTTATTAGTTGAAGTATATTATGTTTCATTTATTATTGTATGTCAGAGGTTGGTGGTAGTTGTATTCACCACTCTGATTTTTAGATTGGATTGTATCTCTATTTAATAAGAGATTCAAAGCTGAGAAAATCACTCAAGCTTTTCTATATTCAAGTAGGAGAATAGTGAAAAACTTGGTTTTGAAAATGCTGAAAATTTTTATTCAAACCCCCTTCTAGATTCCCTCTGGGACCAACAAAGGGGAGGTCAATGGTTGAGGGTAGGCGTGGTGCTGTATTCTAATGGGTGGAGCAAACTTGCAAATAAATGAGTAGGGCATTGGGGATTGTTGGTATCTTCATGTATACACCAATGGGAAGGATATATCAAGATTCTACACAGCCATCTTGTGCAATTATTAATATATAAGATATTCTTGCTGATAAAAAAAAGGAACAGAAATACCCTTCCAAAATGAAGTTCTCTCAAAAACTCAGGATATTGTCAAAGACTGAAACAAATACATTTGGATTCCCTTTTAATACACTTGTAATAGATTCAGCATTATAAAACAATACACAAATAAGTGAAAAGAAAACTTTAATACGCAGAGCACACTATAACTAAATTAAATAATAAAGGTACGAAAAAAAAAATTCTGGAAAGCTTGAAATGAAAAGGTTTATAGGAACTGATTTGAGAGATCAATTAGGCTCTTAGAAGAATCAGAAACATTAGTTAATGATGAATTGTTGGGTCCTTTGGTTAATAAAAGTATTGTTATATATATATATATATATATATATATATATGCTCACACACACATATATATATATATTGTATTATCTTTTGTTTTGTCTTGCTTATGTAATGTATGCACTATGCTATGTTATGTATCCTCTCATATATATATATATATATATATATATATATATGAAGTAAGCAACCTCACTAAGTGAGGAATGTGATTTTTCTCCCCAAATATTAAAATCTCTTTTCATTCAAGTTGGTATCAAAGCCTATTCTAGCAATTTATAGTTGTTGGGTCTACTATGTCACCCACTATTGAATCAACCACAAATGTTAAACTTTACGCTCGAGGTATCCAGTCTTAAGCGGGTGGGGGGGGGGGAGACGGGTATTGTAGATCCCACATCAACTAGTGATATAGCCAAACAATAATATATAAGTGAGGTGCAAACCTCCCCTTACAAACCGGCTTTGTAAGATTGAGTTACTCCCAATTTCACCATTTGTAATAAGTATAAAAAAATTTCTGAAAAGCTTGAAATGAATTGTTGGGTTTTTGGTTAATTATATTGGTGTTGCTACCAATTAATCTCCAAGCTTTAACTCATACCCATATCCTTAATTTGGGCGCATTCTAACCTAGGAGCAGGGTATTTCCCATCTTAGAGCTTAGTTGCTCTTCTTTTTCCCTGTTTTATCTTTCTTATGCATAAGGAAATCATATAAAACTTAGAATCATAGAAGTTTATTAAGTTAACCTAATGATTTTACAGCATAATGGTCAATGCCAAGCAGCACTAATAATATTCAATTCACTAAAGCCAAACAGCTATTTAAGTTCACAAGTTTAAATTTTCACTTACGTTTAAATCCAGTCAGATCACCAAGAAAAATTAAACACATTACCGTGACCCCATTGTTAGGCCTCATAAATATTTATACATGATCATAGAAATAGGAGGTTGCAAGTTCTTGCCGTTAGATATTAATTGTTTCGGATCATCACTTTTCTGTAAAGGAAGATCAAGAATGATAGAGGATGCTGTACAAAGGAACATCCCCATTTCCTAAAAGTTTCTTATAATAGATTGCACAATTGTTAGGAGATATAAGAAACTATAATTTCTTTTCTCTTTAGGCTTAAAATCCATCACCATTTTAGCTCCAGCTTTGGGATATGTTGAAGTATTATAGGAGTTCAGTAACAAAAAATATTAATAAAATTAAATACTCACTACAAAAGTTAAACATGCGTTGATTGCACACTTCAATTTACTATGACAGATTTTAATTGTTTAAAGGAAAGTGCACTGGCAGTGCAATTTAAATTGCCATTGGGCAAGGGTGCGTTTGAAATATAAAATCAATAAAACGTAATTAGATGCATTAGCCATTAGGGAGGACTATGCACCAAACAAATCATGTAAAAGATCATGAATAACTCGTAAAGCATAATTTGACTTATTTTCACGCATAAATATAATATATAAGTGATATTTAGAAGATGATTTTAGAGTTATTTAATTTAGAATCTCTCACATACTCATAAACATATATATACAACAAAATAAAAACACTATGAGAAACTAATTATATTATTGCTGAAATCAAGTAATCAACATTAACAAAAAAGAGACAGACATAGTGGGTTACAGCTGAAGCTGAAACTAAAACATGACAGCTCCAAATACTAAAGTGAACAACATATTAAGAAAGCATAAACATTGAGCCAACTTAGATACATATGATCAAATAGTAAGTCAATCACCTTAATTCCTCAAGAAGGCAGGGTGTTGTTTCTAAAATTCGTCTGAGCTTGAACTAACAGCTCTGTCTGAAAAAAATAATAGAATATATGTGAGCACAAAAAGGGCTGAGAGATAAGAATAAATGTGAATTACCAGAACTTATTATTTTGTGTATATCCAAGTTTGAATGAGCACCATGCCTAAATTTCTATAGTTTGGATGAGCACCATGCCTAACTCCATATGCATACAACAACAATGGGTGTATATCATGTATAAACTATAAAGTAGTTAGAAAGTAATGTTCTCTCTTAATTTTAACTTGAAGTGTTGTTTTATAATTAGAAGAACAAGAAACTTAATGCCGCATAAAATTGTGACTAGGTGATTCAATTCAATCTTTAACTAGAGGACAAAAAGGAGGAGAAAAAGATAACATATTAATTAAAGTTTTTATATAGGAAAAAACTGATATAGCAAAAATATTCTGATAAAGACGTTCCTTAGTAATATCATCATGACTTTCAAAGTCATGTGCGGTAGCAATACCAAACCAAATACCACAAGTAGTGGGGCCTTGGGCTAAGCCTTGACTAAACCTTGGAAATCTTAATGCCATAATGATTTTCAAATCCTCCTAGCTATTATCCTACTGCAGTAATTCTTGCTAAGAAGAATGTCCATGTTGTGGCAATTCCACCTTGAAGGTAACGTAATTAAATAATGAAAAGTATTTAATCAAACGCAATACTTTTTTTATGAAAGGCATATAAGAATCCCTTCTAATATTTTTGGATGATAAATGAATTTGTTGAGCTTACTTGAATGAAAAGAGCTTAATACTTGGCAAGACAATCTTACTCACCTAGTGAGGTTGCACCATATATATATATAATAGAGAAGAAGTGCAGAACAAGTAGAGAGAAAATACAAGCATAAAAACTAAAGATAAACAACTAATCATATAGTTAGATATCTAACATCCCCCTCTAGCTGAAGCATATAAATCATATACTCCAAGCTTTGAACATAAGAACTAAATCCAAGGACCCCTCAAGGATTTTGTCAAAATGTCTGCAAGTTGATCATTGGACAGCACCTTCTGTATTGATTTCTTTGGACAACAGTTTACCCTTACAAAGTGACACTTAATTTCTATATGCTTTGTTCTCTCATGAAACACTAGGTTAAAGGCAAGAAGAAGAGCTTCTTGATTGTCACAATACAACTTTATTGACTAAACTTCACTGACCTTCAACTTATAGGTGGTGTACTGACAGTGTATATAGTTTGAAAATAACTGTGCATACACTATAATGTAAATTACTATTCTATTTTTCTTGGAATAAATGAAAACAAAATATACAAATATATGGCTGGTGGGGCTAACCAATGCAGAGTGCATAGTAATTTTTGGTTTATAGACATGATGGAAATTAATGATCTGAGATAAAATATTTAAATCCCTCAACACTATCCAATCAATATTATGAAAGGAGTATCATATTTGTAATTTGTAATATGTAACAAATCATCCTTAAGAAGAACCATTTAATTGTCTTAACTGATTGTGCACGACAACGCAGTAAGTAGTAACTATAAAATAATGTAAAGCCAAACATCACCCTACATGATTTTCCTATACTACTAAACAGTCAAAAAGTATCTTCTTAACTGTGTTTAGATGGTTGTATTTGTCTCCAGTTATTGACTAGATAATATGCTGAAGAGTGATAAAAGCATGGAATAGCTAGCTAATCTTATGTGATTACTAGGTATAACTTCCACCAGAGATAACTTCAAATTATTATACACAAAAAGATAATTAAGTTTCTTTCAACCAATAAATACCACAACACAACTCTCAAAGCCTTTAAATGAGAAAAGAAATCCATGGTTCCATGAACACCTACCCGTGGACTGCCAGGTACCTTGGCCAACCACTCATGAACAAAAGTCAATAAGTTCCTACAAACATTTATCCAAAAGCCAATCTGCAACAAGATCCAAAAGAGAACAAGAAACAGCAAAACAATCGAACACACTAATTAATTATAACGGTGCAATTAAGAAGATAAAAAAATCAGGAAAATTCGAGGGAAGAAATATAAACCCTAACTCAGTTGGAGCCCTTCCCTTTCCCCTTGTTGCACCCTTTCCTCACACTCACTGCCAGTTCAGAACAACCGTCAAACCCAAACCCTTGCATAAGCTTAAGGATTACAGAGGTTCAAGGATTACAGAGGATGAATACGTAGCTCACTCCATTCAAATCAGAGATTCAACCCACTCTCGCGTAACCACTAATACATGCAATTGATAAATGGCATACCAAAGAATTGCGATGGAGGTCAGGCGGTGGCGCACGGTGGCTCGGGACGGCCCGGTGGTGGCTGCGGGTTCGCGATACGCTGATGGAGAGCTAGGGTTTGTGATACCGTGATGATTCAGAACTTCAGAACTGCTTTGTTGGTGTTCTGTGTAGTGTGTCAAGTGTGAGGGGGTAAGGGAGAGGGTCCTGAGTGTGAGAGGCTAGCTGGGTGTTGGGTTGGGCTCGGAAATCAATGCATTTTCTTGTCGCACCCGTTTCTGCTATTTATACCCTCAAAATATTACCTTCCTAAACTACCCTTCTTTGCTTCATCTTCTCCCGCCGCAGTCCTCCGTGTACACCGGCCCCCACCCCCTTTTCCTGTATCCCACTAAAAAATTGAGATTTATATATTGTGGATCATGTGAAGGACCAATTAAAAGATTTGCATAGAAAAATATTTTAAGTATGGCATGATTTATAATTATATATTATAAAATTACGGATCTTATGTGCTTACTTAAATTAGAGATCATTTAATTCTAATGTACTTTTTTGCTTTTTACAATTGTAGATAACATGATCTATCGTGGATCTAAAAAATTGATATTTATATATTGTGGATCATGTGAAGGACAAATTAAAAGATTTGCATAGAAAAATATTTTATGTATCGCATGATTCATAGTTATGTTTACAAAATTACGGATCTTGTAATCCATAACGTGCTTACTCAAATTACAGATCATTTAATCCTAATGTATTTTTTCGCTTTTTACCATTGTAGATGACATGATCTATCGTTGTGTAGAGCATGTTGCTGATCACAATCACAAGATTGTATATTATATAATTGTAAGTCATGTGATCTACGATTTATATTTTTTTTATATGCATACACATATATCAATATATAAATCCACATATAAAAGTTATTGTTAGACCTGCAAGTGAAAAAAAACAAGTTGTGGATTAAATCTGCAAGTTGCAAATCATGGAGGCATAGATAGAGTAACCCAAGCATCATGGAGGAAAGAAGGAGGAAGGTGAAGGTAATTTAGGAAATTCAGATTTTGGGAGTGTAAAGAGTAAAAAAGGATGTAAAAAGAAAATGAAATCATTGTTGGTTACTTAAAAATAAATGGGATGCAAAATAAGAGAATTTAAATTCCCCCTACCTATTTTTCAAAAACACATATCCTTTCAAAAAATAATTCATTATCTTTATTTTACCCCTAACCTTAATTTTCTCTCTCTCTTTCCTCTTTTGAGTTGCATAACTTCTCCTTTTTTATTTCTTTTTCTTCCTCAACTAATTCCTCTCTCCTTCCTTACTTCTACTCTTTCTCCCTTCTCTTTTTGTTTACTAAAAGTCCTCCTTCTCTTTCTTCTTTTTTTTTGTCAAGCTCCTCTCTTGTTTAACCCTCCGACTAAATCTCGAGTTTCCCCCTTTGTGCAAGGATCAATTAAGGGTCCATAATGGTTAAAGTGTCGATTTCCACAATCAACTCCAAGAGAGCATAGTGACTTGGTTGATATTTGGAAAAAATTCATGTCACGGGACCTACTGGTGGCAAATTTACATAGCGGCAATGTTCAACTCCTACCCTACCAACCTTAGTTATGTGCTCGACAATTTGGACCTAGCTAGTTAGTGTCGTATCCCATGTTGAAGAAAGCACTCATCCAAAACATTACGATTGTTGATGGATCCCTGAATGCAGAACTCAAGACACTTCTTGGTGCAACACTTGTTGCATTCCTTATGATCTTTTTCCAAAGGTTCTACAAGTACTAAGAAAGTGGTTGATGGAGAGGCAATAGATGAAGATAAGGAACCACTTCCATGAGGAAGATAAGCCTTAAATGAAGGTTTTCCACAAGAAAGGAGGACCCTTGATAAAAATCACTAAAAGAGTCTCCTCAAAAGAGAGGAAACCTAATGACACTTTACTAAGAAGAAAGCTCTTAAATGAGTCTTATATCAATTCTCAAATTCAAGTGTAAGGAAATAATTAGGTATGAGGGCTATTTATAGGGAAAAAGGAGAGAATATGAGTTAGATCTAGAGGAGTTGGGTCTTGCCTTAATTAGCTCCTAAAAGGTTGAGGCACAATCTCACTTCCAACTTTGACGACCTCATCTTCAAGTAAAACTTGAGGTCGTGGTTCATTGTGCTCAATGGTTTAGGCACAACCTTAACTTCTACTTGTACAATGAGAGTGTAAGAAGTTTCTTCAATAAGATTCTCCTTAGAATCCAAGGGGCAATCTTTTTTAAGATAACTTCCCTCACTATTTCTTCCAAGTCTTGAACTTGACATTCTTCTTTGATCTCAATGAGCAATGACTCAAGTTTAATACTTAGGGAAGTGCTAGATAATGCCCCATGCTCAAGTTGAACTTGTGGTTGTGGTTCAATGTGCTAAAAATATTTTGGCACAACTTCAACTTCAACTTGTTCATTTTTTAAGAATTGGTGGGAAGACTTTTCTATATTAAGACCCTCTTTTGAAGCCAAAGGTGGATCTTTTTTAAGATCTCTCTTCCTACCAATCTCCCTTTTCTTTTTTTTCCCTTCTTTTATTAATTTGTTAATTTCAAGATCAAATCTTCTCTCTCTCCTTCTATACTTCTTCTTTCCTCATTCAATATTCCTCTCTTTCTTTTGTCTCTTTGTTTTTTCTCTCTTTTAGCTCTCTTTCATTTTCTTCTCTTTCTCTTTTTTCCTTTCTCTTTTATCTCTCTTTCTCTTTTTCGTCTCTTTTTTCTTTCTTTTTCTTTTTCTTTTTCTTTTTCTCTCTTCTCTTTTCCATTCATATTCTTGTTTCTTCTTCTCTTTCCACTCATATTTTTTTCTTCTTCTCTTCTCCACTCATATTCTTTTCTTCCTTCTTCTCTTCTCCTCTTATACTCTTCTTTTTCTCTTTTCCTTTTTGTCATACTTTTCTATCTCATGTTCTTTCTTCCTTTCTTTTTCTATTATCTCCATTTCTTCTCTTTCTTTCTTTTTTCTTCTTTTTCTTTCTTTTTTCTTCTCTTTCTTCTCTCTTTATCTTCTATCCATCTTTGTCTCTCTTCTATTCTCCAACCTCTAAACTCATCCAATAACCTCACCAAGGTATCTAACTTAAAAGTGTGTAAAGACATGGTTGGGTGCAAGGTAGGAAGCTAGAAAGATTTCACTTTCTCTCCCTTTTTATGATTTTTTCCTTAAAAGTGTTGAGAGCCTTTGGAACTCCACTACACCAAAGTAGTCATTAAAAGCAAAGAAACAAAGAAGGAAAGCAAAAGCGACAGCACACAGTTATGATACATGTTATTACAACACAAACACAGAATAAACAGAAACAAAATACACTATGACAACAAGTACATTTGCAACACAACATCGTCAAGATAAAAATTTCCCTTCATCAATAATTTACAATCATGAAATGCTCAAAGAAAATGATAATTCGAACTACGGTGCCTATAAGAGCAAGGAAAGATTTACCATGCACAAATCAACTTACAAGGCAAGCTATCCAGATCACAAAAATTGAGCAACCTCATAGGCAAAGTGTTTCACTCCATACAACTGTTTAGGATAGAAAAAATTTTACTCTCATGTCATATAATGCACCCACACAAGTATACTTTTTTATTCTTCCCAACAATACAAAAAACAAAACATGCATAATTGAAATCACAAGGACTTTATTCAGCTTGTAACTTGCCCGAGCTGTAAAGAAAATTGGTTTTTCTGGGAAAACAAATAGAAAGGTTGAAAGAGAAATATGCAATGAGATTAGTTCATCCATTTTACAAAAATATTCCCAAAACCCAAAAAAGTTTTTACTAACAACATTGATTAAAGAAAATTTGCAATAAGAACCAATCATTGACCAAACTTTTTATTCTGACTTCTTTTTCTTTTCTCTTTTTTTTTTAGTAATTATGTAACATACTTAAACCTCAAAATGCACTTGACTTTCCAAAGACACTCTCCCCTAAACTTGTTGTAGAACCAATCTCATGAACATGTTTTCTCAACCCTAAGGTAAAGAAATGATTAATGCACTAGTTTTAGCTTAAGGGTTCATAAACAAGAATAAATTAAATTAAGGCTAAAAGGAGAAATTAAGGGACAAGCATCAAACAGGTAGGCTATTTAGCTAAATGGCTACATAAAGAAACAAGACATTGATCATTTCTCAATCATGCATGCAAAGAATTAGTCAACAAGAATCAAGCAAAATCGATAGCATGAAATACCTAGTAACTCACACAACAATCAACAATTACGCCCAAAAAACCTCACGCGATTAATGCTCTCTTTCACATATCCACACAAACTTGCCAAATGAATCAATTGTACATGGATAACTCAACTCACTTTATGGCAACCACAAGCAAAACTTTTATAAAAATAAGCAAAAGAGCATTTTTCACCACCAATAAGGGAAAAATAAAGGATCTAAACGTCAGGCGATATGCTAACATCACAATGTCCACGAAAGCTACCCAGTAGTCAAATAATGCAAATATAAACAATAATTATGCAATTGCAATGAGATATATGACAGATTTATAAACATTGTGCTCTAAACTTACTTTGAAGGACCCATCCTGATGCATTCTCCCCAAGCAAGGGTCCTATCACTAGGGTCATGGCTAGGAGAATAGAAGAGGACATGGCTAGAGTAGAAGGAGGAAGATCTCACCTCCTTATGACCATCAAGTTATGCAATCCATGACTTATTTACTTGTAATTTTTCTTTTAGGAACCTAGGATTTTTATTTTGGACATGTATTAGTCCATTTAATTTTCTAGGAGGTGTCTTAGTAATAAAAAGGGGTAAGATTAGCTTTTGGGCCTTTGTTTAGGAAATAAGGGGGTAGTTTGATAACTACATCCTCTTTTCCTAAATAAAACCCAAAACTAATAAAGGAGTAATCTTGGCCCTTGGATGAGGTAGCTTGGGCACCAATTCTTATCTAAAGGAGGGGATTGATTGGACTTTGGGCTTCAATCCTCCTCCTTTGGATGACTCCTTTTAATCCTAGCCCTTCCTTTCCTTCATGACTTGTCCAAGAGGTTAGCTCCCTCTATAAAAAGGTGTTATTTCACACTCTTATATTTTTTACACTTTATTGAATGAAAAAACCTTGAGTTGGCCAAAATTCTTAGTGTCCACCCTTCTCTCTTTGAGAATTCCTTAGGTTTTTATCAAGGGTTCCATCCTTTGTGGCAAACTTTCCCTCTTAGGCTTATCTTACCTTAAGTGACACTTAAAACCACCTCACTTCTTACCTCTCCACAAACCATTTCACCAAAGAAGAAAACCTCTAGAAAAAAGATCAAGGGAGGCATGCATCACCCCCCCTTTCTCGCAAAAGTGAGCCTAGTCCTCAGGCTCATCAGGCCTAAGTGACAATGAAACTCATGAAGGATGTTCTTGCAAAAGAAATTCCGAACACCAACAGCACAAATGAATAAGGCACAAGAAAATTTACATCACAACATATACTAAAACAATGAAAAATATGCATGAACAAAGAGTTGAAAAGTGGTCTTTGTGAGTTAGTGCCCAACAGTCATGGAACTACTACTGGGTGCCCTTTAATAAAGACCAAAAACCAAGTGCATGGAAAGTTGGGATGAGCACCGAACACTCATCTACGAAATACACTATCTGCATAATTATGCAAACGGGTGCCTAACGGCCATAAAGCGAGCGTTGGGCGCTTAGGACGTAGAGAGCAATTATGGTTAATAAAAACCCAGAGCTTTTCTTCTCAATTCCCAACTCACACACCTGAAATAAAAATAACAGGGAATTTGTCCCAATTCACAACATATTTACAATAATTAGACCTAAATAAACATGTCTACAATATCAAATACACAGAATTAACATTAAAACTAATGAATTATGCAATTGAAATTGAACCACAAAATAAGGCACAAAGGTGTTTAAAACACAACTCATATGCTCAACACATAAGACATGCATGAAATGACTAAAATAACATCAAAACCATGTTGAGACACTAAACAAACTTGCACAAATACTTAAATTCACAAATTTAAGACTAAAATGACAAATAAATGCATATACAATTTCACAAGACACAAGTAAGCAAATTTGCTTAAATCACAACTCACATACCTAAACCACAAATTACACATACCACTTCACAAACAATACCACCATTACACACCAAACAAACTTGTCTAAACATTAAAATTGACAAAATCAACCCAATAACTCAAAATTTACAACTATGCACCTTTGACAATTTAACACTAAAACACTTTAAAACACTCATAGAGTGAAAACACAAAATACACAACAAATTGCATAATAAATCACATGCACTAAGTACTTACCACTAAACAAACTTGCTCACGCACTCACATGCACAAAATGAACACTTAAACTCACAAATCACACATGCCAAATTCTCCACTTAAAAACACTAAACAAATCTACTCATGCACAATCTAGACAACCTAATTACAATCACCTAAATGCATAATTTAAGCTGAAATTAAACATAACAAAGGCTAAAACTTAAAATTCACAACACTTACTAACTAACTAACAACACACTTACATAACTTAAACAACTAACTAGAACACATAACACAAGACATAAAATCTAAATTAACACTACATAATTAAACTAAACATCAAACTACAATTAACTAACTACTCTGAACTACAACAACCTAAACCAAGTACATTAATACTGTATTTAAAAAAATACAAGTACAATTAAAAACAATAACACAATCACTCTACATTAACTACTAAAAGCAAAAAGATGAGCAATCTACCTAAACACTAATAAAACCACGAATTACTACAACTATACGAAAGTAAAAACAAGAATAGAGATAGAAAATTAGGTTGTCTCCCAATGAGAGCTTGTTTAATGTCACAAGCTTAACGATCCATATGTCCTTAGTAGACATCAAAGACACTGATAGTGGTCAACCGGTTAACCAACATTCCAAAATAGGTCCTCAAAAGTTTCTTGTAGAGCAGGGAAGTCACACTAATCTAAATTCCTTCCTCTTCATGAAGCCTTCATCTCTTCTTCCTTTTTATGACTGAGAGGTAAAACTTTCTTTTCTTCTTTCCCTTCTTCCCACCATGCTTCTGTTGTTTAGTACTATGTTTTTCTAGCATGTTGGGCTTCTTTTTCTGCTTATCTTCTTCACCATCACCAACCTCCACAAGAACTAAAATCTGAATTGGGCCACCGTTAATGATGCATCCACCACCAAGGGAGTCCACTAGACAACACATTTCTTCACTAAATTGATGACTAAACATTTTGAAAATAATTTTTTCATTTTTCACCCTCAACTTGAACATCCCTTCATCTATGTAAATCACTGCTCTTGTGGCCTTCATGAAGGGTCTACCAAGTATGAGTGAGACCTCAACATCATCGATGAAGTCCACTAGAAAGAAGAATTTTTCCACTTCTAATAGCACCTCATCAATAATTCTGTAAGGCTTCTTGACAGTGCAATTAGGTAGTTGAAGAGATATCTTAGTAGGTCTCACTTCCACATCCCCAATATTTTTTAGCATTAAGAAAGACATGAGATTTATGCTAGATCCCAAGTCTATGAATGTCTTCTCAAGATGAAACTTTCCAATCGTGCAAGGGATGTTGAAGCTTCCTAGGTCTTCAACTTTAGGTGGAAGCCACTTTTGCATGATGGCATTGCATTTGCCACAACTTCAATCACCTCTTTACTGGTGTATTTCCACTTCTTCTTCATTAATTTTTTCATGAATTTTGAGAAGAGAGGCATCTATTGTAGAGCTTTTAGAGAGGGGCAAATGTATCTCCAATTGCTTGAAGATATCTAGGAAGCTAGCTAATTGCCTTTTAGTATCCTTCCTAGATGAAGTGGTGGGTATGACAGCTCCTTAGGTGTGAGAGATTCAAACTTCTTCTTCCTTTCCTCCTTAGTCACCTAGTGCCTAACCCTACCCTCTTTGTGCCTCACTTCCTCCTTTTCTCCCTCACTCAATTCTGTTTTATTCTCTCCTTCACTTTTTTCTTCCTTCTCCTCCTTAACTTTCTCTTTCTCACTCTTACCTTCATTCGAACCCAACTCACTTGATTTTTCATTCTCACTCTTCTTTTTCTTAACTTCTTCCAGACTTTTCTCCTCCCCTAATACTACCTCACTTCTAGTAATGATGGCATTACAATGCTCCTTGGGGTTAGTTTGTGTGTGTGTAGAGAAGGCTTCACTCTTTAAATCAGCTAACTAATTTGCAATTTGCCCAAGTTGTATTTCCAGATTCTTGAAATTAGCTTCATTTTGCTTTTGCTTAGACTGAGTGTCTTCCATGAATGCTCTAGCCATTGCTTCAAAACTAGAGTGGGCTTGCTGAGTCTGTTCTGCTTACGCTGGTTGGTGGAGAGATTGATACTGATTTTTCCCTTGAAATCTAGATTAAAAGTATTGTTGCTGAAATGGAGATCTATGTGATGGGCTAACAAGGTTATTGTTATTCCTCCAATTTGGGTTGAAAGAATTTGATGGAGGATTATTGCCATAAAAATTGGTCAACCTTGATTACCCATATAATTCACCCCCACATGCGAGCTACCTTGCACCAAATATTAACCAGTGAGATGGCCTCCTCCATAGAGTTCACAACACTCACCATTTTGAACTTGAAATATAGGTTGATTCCCTTGAAGAGGATTGATTTGAAGATTCTGAAGCTGCTCAGGGATGAGAACTATCTGCTTTGTGAGGTGTTTTAGTTGTTGAGCCAACTTCTGGTTTTGAGCCAGAAGAACATCCTATTTATTCAATTCAAATGCACCTTTTCTTTGAGACGACACCCTTTCATTTTGAGCTTTCGCATATATAGCTGCCACATTCTCAATTATCCTTCTAGTTTGGTCGGGAGTCTTCTAAAAAATAGTATCTTCAGTTGAGGCACTAAAAAAAAGCTTGGATTGAGGGGCTAGTCCATATATGAAGATGGTAAGTTGAGTCTTTTCATCAAAATCCTGAGTTGGACAATTCCGAAGCAATGACTTGTACCTCTCCCATACAAAGTGGCTTATCAACTCCCTACCTGAAGTTGGATATGTCAATCTTCTTTTGATTCACTTTGGATGGAGGGAAGAACTTGGTGATGGATTTATCTACCAACTCCTCCCATGTCATCTGAGCATTGTAAGGGAAGAATTGGAAACACTCCTTTGCTTTCCCAGTTAGAAAGACGGGAAAGAGGCTCAACCTTATGACATCATCATTCAGATGTTAGATTTTCACCATATTGTAGATGTTGACAAATGTGTTTAGGTTAGTGTAAGGATCTTCATGAGATAGCCCTATAAAATCTTATTATAGACCAAGTTAATGAGTGTAGGCTTCACTTCAAGATTTTGGGCCTCAGTGGGAGGCCTGCAATGCTATTGATCTGCCTCGGTCCATTATATGTGGTGTAGTCTCCCAAAGTGCTGACATTTTGATGAACTTCTTCTTCTGCCATAATTTCTTCAATGGGATCTAGCAGAAGGGATTCTTGAATCTGTGTTGATGTGCTGGCCTGCTTCTCAAGAAGTTTCCTCCTTCTTGTTGAGTTTTTGTTTCTCCTAGTTGTTCTTTAGTTCTCCGGGTCAAATAATAGCTGATCAATCTAGAGTTTATCACACATAAATAAGAGACAAGAAACTAAAGAAGTGGGTTAGCAAAGACAAAAGAATAACTCTAAAAAACTACTAAATAAATAAAAGAATAAATGAAAATACAAGCAAGAATTGCTAAAATCCACAAGTATCAAACGCCAGTCCTCGACAATGGGGCTAAAAACTTGATGATCAAGTTTTCTACTATGCTCCCAACAAGTGCACCAGTCTATGTAGTATTTGATAGACATATCGGGTCGATCCCACAGGGACTAGATTAATAGTATGGGAATCCTAATAATAATTACTTTTGAAATAATAAAGAAATTATTTTTAAACTACTCTAAATGTGAAAAAAGTAAAACACATAAAAAGAAACTAAGACTAATACAATGAGAAGCTTGGTAAGGTTTTGATTTCACTTTGCCCTCACTCTAATGCATAAATATTCTATCAAATCATTGTTCGTCACTCACGTTCCTATCACTCATAAAAATACCCTTACCCCAATTCCTTAAGAGTAAAAGACTAAGCTATTTGGGCTTTAGACCATGGATCCCTCACACAATCTAAAGTCAAATAACTTGCATTTAGAAAAGGAGCTCAAGATAGCCAATAAGTTGTATTCTCTTCCAAAAATAAACCCCATTGGGAGCTCTTCTTGTAACACCCTTAATTACCATCAAAGATCACTAGATAAGTGTTAATAAATTCTTTTGTATGTAATCACTTTTTAGACTTGTAAATGATGTAAAAATGAACCTTGTATGTAACCAATTGTTAAAGTGAATTGATAACAACTTAAAAAGCATGTTAGCATCAAAATTTTGGGGATTTTGGGCCAGAGAATTTTTCGCTGAATGAAATTGTTGGTGGTGGAAGTGGTTTTGAATAGTGGTGCATGACAGTGGAGAAGTTTCTAGTATGGCAATGCAGATGAAATTTGCTCACTGAATCCCATTTCGCTCAACGGTTTTGGAGCTGCGAAAAACTATAAATAAGGGACCTTGGTTCAGTTCAGTTCATACAATTCTCAGTTGAGTTAGAGAGAGAAAGAGTTCTAGAGAAAGAGGGAGAAAAATTTCAAGGAAGAAGAAGGAATTTGTGAAAGTGTTGCCTAAGTTTCTCCACCATTTATAGTGAAAGCCTTTTATCAAGGTAAGGGGGAGTGGGAGTTATAATCCGTAGGAGGCATCAATCTTAATAGCTATGTTTGTTTGTTTACTGTTTTCTGTTATTGCTTAGTCATGGCATGTTTACTGTTTATGCTTCACCAATGTGTTTAAATGTTTAATTATGATATGTATGTTTAATTCTTGGTTGCCCTTTAGATAATTGTCTGGTCCTTTACTCTAGACAACCATTTGGTTGTGGTTGAAGTTCTCTCCAAATAACCCTCTGGTCATTTCATCCAGATAACCTTCTAGCCATTCATTTCTTACCCTCTGGATAACTTTCTGGTCACTTGTTCTAGATAACCTTCTGGTTGTGGTTGCTATTATTCTGCATACATTATTTTGGTCCTTTATTTGAGATTGATTACTATTGTTCATGAATTCCATGTGTGTTATTAATGGTAAACAATTTAAATGATTTAAAGATGATGAACTGATAGGAAGATAATTGAGTATGCTCTATGGTTGCGGTTTAATCTAATATTCCACATAAGAAAAGATGTCTCGTGATGCATTCTCCCCAAGCAAGGGCCCTATCACTAGGGTCATGGCTAGGAGAATAGAAGAAGACATGGCTAGAGTAGAAGGAGGAAGATCTCACCTCCATATGACCATCAAGTTATGCAAGTCATGACTTATTTACTTGTAATTTTTATTTTAGGAACCTAGGATTTTATTTTGGACATGTATTAGTCCATTTAATTTTCTAGGAGGTGTCTTAGTAATAAGAAGGGGTAAGATTAGCTTTTGGGCCTTTATTTAGGAAATAAGGGGGTAGTTTGATAACTACACTCTCTTTTCCTAAATAAAACCCAAAACTAATAAAGGAGTAATCTTGGCCCTTGGATGAGGTAGCTTGGGCACCAATTCTCATCTAAAGGAGGGGATTGATTGGACTTTGGGCTTCAATCCTCCTCCCTTGGATGACTCCTTTTAATCCTAGCCCTTCCTTTCCTTCTTGACTTGTCCAAGAGGTTAGCTTTTGGGCCTTTATTTAGGAAATAAGGGGGTAGTTTGATAACTACACCCTTTTTTCCTAAATAAAACCTAAAACTAATAAAGGAGTAATCTTGGCCCTTGGATGAGGTAGCTTGGGCACCAATTCTCATCTAAAGGAAGGGATTGATTGGACTTTGGGCTTCAATCCTCCTCCCTTGGATGACTCCATTTAATCCTAGCCCTTCCTTTCCTTCTTGACTTGTCCAAGAGGTTAGCTCCCTCTATAAAAAGGTGCTCCTTCACACTCTTGTATTTTTTACACTTTATTGAATGGAAAAACCTTGAGTTGGCCAAAATTCTCTTAGTGTCCACCCTTCTCTCTTTGAGAATTCCTTAGATTTTTATCAAGGGTTCCATCCCTTGTGGCAAACTTTCCCTCTTAGGCTTATCTCACCTTAAGTGTCGCCTAAAACCACCTCACTTCTTACCTTTCCATAAACCATTTCACCAAAGAAGAAAACCTCTAGAAAAAGATCAAGGGAGGCATGCATCATCTCGTAGTAATATTGTATTAATGTTGATGAATATTAACTTGGATCTTTGAATTAAATTAGTTATTTCTTATTCTTGTGTATATGAAAGTTTAACTATGTTGTGAATTGTAATGCTTATTTATAACCCTTGAAGTATGAATAATGGTATGATGATTTATTATAAATTGTTATAATTCTTGAAATTGTGATGAGATATGGTGATGAGAACTTAAAAAAAGAGTCTAGGTTCCTTGATAAAAGTGTTGTGCAATATGTACAAGTATGGTGTTTTGGGAAGTCACAGTTTGGTACATTACAAGATGAAAAATATGATTGAACATCCTTGGATTCTTGTAAGTAAATGAATATTCTGGTTGTTGGTATTGGGACTTGGGATGTTTCATCAGGTGGGTGGACATCTGGATTGGTCCATGTTATTGCTTGGATGGAATATTTGTTTATTTAAAACATCAACAAATGCTTAACATCTCATGATTGGTATGGTATATTTTGCACAGACCTTAAATAGGGCCAGTTGAGGTGTTGGACAGGTGATCCAAAAATTGGCATTTGGCCAAAATATTATTAAGAGCGACGATGACTCCAGGTTTTTGACCTAATCTCTCAAGGGAGAACTTGTACCAAAATTAGGGTAAAATATAGTACTACCAATCACTTCCCAAAAAATTGATCCTAGATGATTAGGTGAATCATCTTGGATAGTTATGGATCCATCTCTAGTGTCATGTGGGATTGAGAGTGATGTTGATATGAGTGGAATAATATTATGTGTTGTGAAGTTTGAGGAATTGAGTCTTAGGATGAACTTAGACCCCATTGTCTGTATAGTTTGTTAAGATCTACACTTATGGTTTATAATTATCTCAATCCTCTATGAGTTTCTTGTTGGACAAGTGGCCTCAGTTTACTTAAGAGGGGGGTGAATTAAGTAGATCAAAATTTAAACTTAATTTTCTTTCTCTTTGATTTTATATTAGAGTATTTAAAATGAAAGTAAAGTATTCAAATATGCAAACAAAATACATAGATAGAAGTATAGGGAAGAGAAATATACAAACTCTTTTTATACTGGTTCGGCCAATCCATTTGCCTACGTCCAGTCCTCAAGTAACCCCACTTGAGCTTTTACTATCTTTGTAAATCACTTTACAAATGAATGAATCCTCACCTTGGGAGCCTTCTCCCTATGTTTGAGATTCCTTTTCCTATTCAAGAAGTCTCTCTTGAATACAATCAGTGAGTAATCGGAAGAACAAGAAGAATGAGAATCTCTCTTAAAGAGCAAATGATACAACTTAAAGATCCTATAAGAACTATTTTGGAATTTGCAAGTGTTTGAGCAAGAGTTTTTGTTCTGTAAAAGATTGGAAGAATTTGTATTTTGAAACAGAAGAAAATTCGCTAATTTATAGTGTCAAAACCAAAGTGATGTGTTCTTTCATGAAAGGTTGAGACTTTTCAAACTTTTCGTAACAAACACTAGTAATTGATTACATATAATGGTAATTGATTACAGACTCAAAAATTGTGCCTATTCACGAAAGGTTGTGACTTTTAGAAATTTTGTGATAACAACTTTTCTGGTAATCGATTACATAAACATGGTAATCGATTACATGATTTAAAAATTATGCCGTTCTCACTTTTGAATTCAGAAATTTACATAACAAACCTTCTGGTAATTGATTACATAGCCTGGTAATCGATTACCAATTCATAATTTTGAACTGATAAAAAACATATCTTGCCAAATTAAGTTTATACAAATTCTTAGAGATTGTTTTACAATAACTGAGTTAATTTAATTTTCTAGCTTAACATTATCTTGAATCTTTGTCAATGTTGTTTTGTTCTTTTTGCTTTCTTGTTTTTGTATCAACATTCTTTGTCACTTTTGGCATCATCAAAACCTGTAACATCTTAGCATTTACAATTTTGTATGTTCTTTTCTCTATGTACTTGTGATATGATTAGAAGAGGAGTTGGGATAGTGGCCAGGAGAGGACACTGTTGAAGACTTTCTATATTCTTGAAGATATATTTAATATTGTTATGTGTTAAGTGATTTAATGATGTTTTGTTATCTTGTTCTCTCAAAGGTACACTACTCTGAATTAGGATAATTTGGGGTAATGATTATTATGTAATTAGATATTTCTTATAGACAAGAATTTTGTAATGAATATTCACTTATATTTATATTAAAGAAGATAATGGTTCTTTATGTTATTTAAAGTTTTGAAATTTTCTCATTTTCATGTTGATTACCTTTGGCAAAATTTTCATAAATTAGATAATTGAATTGGTTAAAAGTTGGGTCATTACACTTCTCATTTTGCAAGTAAAATCCCTTTCTCAAGTTCATTCAACAAGCAAAATCCAAAAAAGCAAAGACAAATAAAGTGCAAGGTAAAGAGGAACTCCAACAATGAGTAAGGAAATTAGATTAATAAAACAACATGTACAATAGAGTTCAGGACAAAGCTACATTAAGAATCTAACCAAATAAACCTAGCCTTCCATGGAGGTGGAGACCATGATTAATGGCATGGGGTTAGAAAATATGATGTGAATAAAGGGAAAGGAGGGTTGAAAACATGCTTGAAAGAGACCCTAGGACAACTAGTTACAACTCCTCATATGTCTCAAATAAGATGCAACTTCATTTTATAAAATAGTCTGTTTGCACCAAGATATCGGAAAAATACCCCTTTGGGTTTATGGGCATTGAGCGGCCGCTCAAGGTGGGTGCCGGTGACAGACCCCTTAAAAACTCCTTGCTTCAACGTCTGCATACTATAGTACCATTTAGGCTTCAATTCATCTGACACTTCTTCTAGCCTTCTTTAAAACTTGACTCAAGTGATAGAAAATAGAAAAATAAAAGTAAAATATGCACAAATGTAAATTTGTAACTAATTGTCCTAAATATTTAAATTTTGTATAAAAAAGAGTAAATCAGAGCTTAAATGAGTTGAAATTAGGATAACTACTTTATTTTACATTATAAAATTAAGTAATTTAGGCAATTATCAATTAGGCACATGTTTTGTCTCTTTCTCACTCATAATCAGTGCTTAAGAGAAGGAACATGTAAGACCTTTTGTTGGTCATGCTTTGTGTGCTTCAAAGAGGGGTGCAAAAATAAACCAAAGGATGTGGAAGTGACCCACATGTCCAAACATGGGCTTCACCTTTTCCTTCACACACTCCACAAAATAACGAAAGGCACCTCATACTCTTACAAGGAAAATAACCAAAATACAAAGCCTAAATGAAGAACTAGCTGATGGAGGACCACCCTTAGGGCATCAAATAGGACCCATCATAAGGTCCATGGCAAGAAGAATAGAAGAAGAGGAGGGTCATACCACACCAAGAGCATTGATGATCACATGTGCGGACTTTGGTGCATCTACCTAGTCTTTTGCTTGTTTTCCTTATTTTTCCCTTGTATTTTGGGAAACTTTAATCACTTAGGATTTCATTGTGTATTTTAATTTAGCCTTTGTATTATGGGGAAAATTAGTTTAGGATTTATTTTGGGACTTAAACCTTGACTTGTGAGGTCAAAAGTCCATTTCTTTCATTTTCTAGACACAAGGGTATTTTAGTTATTTAGGGGGGAGGAACCTACATTTCATTTGAGGTCCATTTAGGGTTCATTCGAGAGGAATTTAGCTCTCAAATTTTCATGCAAATGGCCTAGAGGCCTCCCACCCTCTCTTTAAATACCCTAGGTTAGACTACATGTAGTCACTTTGGATATATTGGATATTTGAGAGAGTTTTCCTTATCATTCCTCTTCCTTAGTCATTTAGGGATCTCTCGACCCCCTTCCTCTCCTCTCTACCTTAGAAGGAGCTTCGGTCTCCCTAGGATTGGCCTTCACCCTTTCCATGTGAAGTGAGCTAGCCAAAGAGACACCATCTAACTACGACCACCCAAAACACCATTCTTTTGTCTCCATTTTTCATGAACCACTTTCACCCTTCATAAGCCCCATTTTCACACCTATTTCAGCCCTTGAAGAAGATCCATTTCAACATCTCATCTTGGTAAAGAGTTGGTGACACCATGGAGAAGGTGGAACCATTACTATTTATAAGCAATTTAATTCAAGACTATGGCTTAAAGTGTTCAAGAGCTTCATCCTTACCATGTCTTCCTTTATTCTCCTAGATAAGTATGAAGATCAACCCATACCCTTTCGTTAACAGCTTCACTGGACAAAATAGTTCAAAGATTGGTGGTCAAGCTTCAGCATGAATAGAGCAATCTCCTTTGCTGCTTATGTACAAAAGGTAACTAGTTTTCCTTCATTTTTGTAGATTTAGAGAAAGAAACTCGAGGTAAACACTCACTGCATCATAATCACCTTAATCAAGAGCTTTTACCAAGTTTGTTATGTCTCTAATAGGATCAATGTAACCTTTATAGACACAAAATATGCCCTTAAAAAAAAGATACAAATTGAGAGAAATTTAAAGTGATTAACCCAAAATTTTGAACTCCCTTTGAAAATAATGTCCTTAAAAACTACCTATATTCCCATCTACCAAATTTGGCCTAGCTAAACCTCTAAGAGGACACAAGTGGATAATCGAACTTAGGAGCGATGGCAATTATTTTAAACCAAAATGAAAACTTAGGGTGATTGCCACTAGATTGTTTTGTTATTATTATAATTATATCCCTTTTCATGCTTTTTATCAAGAGCTCCTTCCCTTGTGTCAAGCTTCTTCATGGCATATCTTCCTAGAAGTGGCGCCTCCAACTTCCATTCCTCTCCTATTCACCTTCATCTTTTTCCTAGTTCAACCTTTTGAAGAGATCCTTGGAAGCATGCCAACCTTGGATGCATCACATGTATTAAGATATTTTGATGTTTAATTGGTTTCTTTTTATCAAAGGTACACTGCTCTGAGCTAGGTTAATACGGGTAGTGATAAATGATGTATTAAAGTATTTTGTACAAGTATTTTGTAATATATTTCTCTCATATTTATAAGATTATGGTTCTTTATATAAATTATGGTTTGAAAATTTTCATATGTTAATTTCCTTTGACAAATTTTCCATAAAAATCTATGATTGAACTGGGTAGGAATATAGGGTGTTACATTTAGTGTATTAGAGCAGTTGTTCCTGTCAAGCCTGTGGTATGAACTTGACTATTGCTTGCTTGCTGTGTGTTCTTGCATTCTCTGTTGTCAAACAAAAGTACAAGATAGGTAGATATAGTCTTACACCCTTTCTTTGAAAATAGGAGTGTAAGATATGATAGATACTTAGAAAGTCATGGAACTTTAGGACATTGGTGATGAAGCTACTTTTGAGGATTATTAGGTAAGAAGTGGAACATATATAGAGAAAGTAGGGGGAACAATTTTGGGAAATGTTTTGGCTAAGAAAGAACTAAGGTGACATGTTTTATTTCAGGAAAGAATAGTGAACTGACAAACCCAAGAGTTGCTGGAAAGAATGACTGTTATTTTGGAAAACATGAACCAAAACCAAGGCCGCAATTCTGAGCTTGCGGAATATCAACGACTAGAGACCTTTCGTAAGAACAATCCACCTAAGTTTAAGGGAGGATTTGACCCTGATGGTGCAGAAGGATAGATAGCCGAGATAGAGAAGATATTTATTGTAATTGGATGTTCTAACGAGGGCAAGATAACTTTTGAAACCTTCATGCTAAGCGAGGAAGTTGAGAACTGGTGGAGGTTCGCAAATCAACAACTATTGGCAGAGGGAAGACCGATAGCATGACAGACTTTTAAATCAAAATTTTTAGAAAAGTATTTTGTTGGTTCGAGGGGGAATCTAGAAAGGGGGTTGAATAGATTCACCAAATTATTTTTCAAATTTTTTTTCTATTCGACAGTATCAAAGTATTTTAAAAAGCCATCCCTTTTAGAAATTTCCAAAATCTAACTTCTTTTACAAAAATGAGTTTTCAAGAATTTAACCCTTAAGGCAAAACATAAATCAATTCAATTCCTTCAATAATGATTTAAAATGTAATAGAAGAAAAACTTAAAGAATCATATCACAAGTACTTCAAAATCAAAAGGAAAGGGTAAAAAGAATGAAAATCAAACCCATAAAATGTGGTTCAAAACCGAAATTCAATATTAAAATAAAAAGTTTTGTAAATATTTATCTGTTGCAAGAAAACTGCACAAGCTTATTTTAGCTTCAAAAACCCAACCAATGGTTATCCAAATCTCAATATAATTTAGAATTAAAGAGTATAGGGAAGAGAGAAATTGCATAGTAATTTATACTAGTTCGATCAACCTAACCTACATCCAGTTTACAGACTTAGTCTCTCACTAATCTACTTTCTACTAAAATTTCATACATGCACACCACACATACAGATTTTAATGCTGGAAATATTTAAACCATACAAAAAGAGGCTTCCTCTTGCACCCCCACAAGAGTTTGCTAAACTGTGACATCCCGCCACTCACAACGCCTCACTTGCAACATCCTGCTGCAAGATTTCACAACAATCTTAAGAGCTCTTCAAGAGATTGTCAAAGAATATGCAAAAACACAAAAGAGGGTATTGAACAATATCACCTGTAGTGATGAATACCCAACAATATAGATCAAATCTTAAAGTAGTCTCTTCCTTGAATCTTGAATTTCTTATACCTTCACATCATAAAAAATGGGTATAGTTCTTGGAGAGAATTTGCCTAAAACAGTTAAGAGCAATAAACATTTAATGGACCTTTGAAATTTCTTCAAAAACTATTAAAAATCTATTTTAAAAATGCTTTTATATGACTTTTGAATCAGGTAATCAAATTACCCACTTGATTACCTGATATCCTGCTTCAAAACTGGTCCAGAATGCATGTTCTCTGGAATAATTAATTCTTACTACAGGTAATCGATGACCACAGAGAGTAGTAATCTCAATACCCAAATTTCGCGAAGGGTAATCGATTACCATAATAAGGTAATCGATTACCTTACCATAATTTTCACTCTTGAAGCCTTTTCAGCACTTCCCAACCTATGCAATCTATTTCTAAACTTCCCAAACACATTCTTAAGCCTATCTAAACACACAATACAAGTACCATACCTATCAAACATGTTTGGTACCATAAAATTGATTTGTGTAAAACCTAGAAATCAAAAGCATGATACATCTTCAAAACCAAAACCTTAAAAGACTTCAAAGAACTTGATGACTTCTTTAAGCTTGCTAACCCTTTAATTCCAACATAATTTCCTGAAGACCTTCGAAGGAGGAAGGAGATAAAATTTCTCAATCTCCATCAATGGAAAATAAGCATAGGAGAATATGCTGCAAAATTTGACGAGCTATCTCGATTCTGCCTTTATTTCAGTGAAGGCATGGATAAACATTCATGTTGCTCAAAATTTGAAAGTGGACTCAGAGCAGATATCAAGCAAGTTATTGGATATCTGGAAATCTCTTCCTTCCCAACTTTGGTGAACAAATGTAGAATTTATAAAGATGATACAAGGGCTAGGTAGGCGCAATGGAAATAGAGTAGATCCATGAGAAATAAGAAAAATGGGCACTTAAAAAAGAATAAACCTTACCAACGTCTATCTCAAACCACTACAAGACAAAAGAGTCTGGCTTTGGCAAATACATCAAGCACACCAAGCACTATTTCCTACTTTCATTGTGGAGGACCACATTTGATCAAGAATTGTCCAAACAACAAAATAACTTGCTTCAATTGTGGAAAAGTCGGCCACGTTTGCAGTGAATGTAGAGAACCAAAGAAGGAGTCTGGAAATGGCCACAACAACAATAATGGCAAGAAGAATCAAGAGGGAAGGCTAAACACATCTGGTAGAGTCTTCATAATGAGTGGTACTGAAACCATTCAATCCAATGATCTAATCCAAGATAAGTGTATTATAAATTGTCATCTTGTAAATGTGCTATATATTATGGTGCCACTCATTCCTTTATATCACATGATTGCGTAAAATTCTTAAAGTTACCTGTGTCTATATTACCTTATGATTTAACTATGTCCACACCCACCAATAACCCTGTCAAGACTTCCTTAGCTTGTACAAATTGTCATATTTCTATTGAGGGTCAAGAATTTACTGTATATCTTATTTGTTTTGCCCTTATCCCAACTAAACATTATTTTAGGTATGGACTGGGTATCTTCCAACCAAGTTCTCCTAAATTGTCATGATAAGACCTTAACCTTTGAGGCAAACCCTAATGTAGTAGTAGAGAGTGATACTAAACATAGCAAGGCCTCAAAAGAGACACAAGTTTACATGGTCTTAGCTTTATAAGAAAATGGAACCCCTAATGTCAATAGACTTCCTATAGTTTGTGAGTATCTTGATATCTTCGCTGAGGATGTTCCTGGATTACCTCTAGAAAAAAGAAATTGAATTTACCATTGATTTGATACTAGGTTTGGGACCTATATCTATTGCCCCTTATAGGATGTCACCACTAGAATTAGCTGAGTTGAAAAAGCAACTTGAGGAGTTGTAGAAAAGAAATTCATTAGAGCTAGTGTGTCACCTTGGGGAGCCTAATTTTGTTAGTAAAGAAAAAGGATGGGAGTATGAGACTGTGTGTAGATTATAGGCAGTTAAACAACATGACCATTAAGAATAAGCATCCCCTCCCTAGAATAGATGACCTCACAGATCAACTGAGAAGAGCATTAATGTTTTCCAAAATTGACTTGAGATCAAGTTACCACCAACTTCAAGTCAAGGCGGAGGATATTCTGAAGACTGCCTTTCGAATAAGATACGATCATTATGACTATGTGGTAATGCCTTTCAGAGTTATTAATGCTCCAACCATTTTTATGGACTACATGATGCATTCCCCCAAGCAAGGGCCCTATCACTAGGGCCATGGCTAGGAGAATAGAAGAAGACATGGCTAGAGTAGAAGGAGGAAGATCTCACCTCCATATGACCATCAAGTTATGCAAGCCATGACTTATTTACTTGTAATTTTTCTTTTAGGAACCTAGGATTTTATTTTGGACATGTATTAGTCCATTTAATTTTTTAGGAGGTGTCTTAGTAATAAGAAGGGGTAAGATTAGCTTTTGGGCCTTTATTTAGGAAATAAGGGGGTAGTTTGATAACTACACCTTCTTTTGCTAAATTAAACCCAAAACTAATAAAGGAGTAATCTTGGCCCTTGGATGAGGTAGCTTGGGCACCAATTCTCATCTAAAGGAGGGTATTGATTGGACTTTGGGCTTCAATCCTCCTCCCTTGGATGACTCCTTTTAATCCTAGCCCTTCATTTCCTTCATGACTTGTCCAAGAGGTTAGCTCACTCTATAAAAAGGTGCTCCTTCACACTCTTGTATTTTTCACACTTTATTGAATGGAAAGACCTTGAGTTGGCCAAAATTCTCTTGGTCTCCACCCTTCTCTCTTTGAGAATTCCTTAGGTTTTTATCAAGGTTCCATCCCTTGTGGCAAACTTTCCCTCTTAGGCTTATCTTACCTTAAGTGACGCCTAAAACCACCTCACTTCTTACCTGTCCACAAACCATTTCACCAAAGAAGAAAACCTCTAGAAAAAGATCAAGGGAGGCATGCATCATTTGGTATCTAGAGCATTGGTTCTAGAGGTTGAAACTTTCTTCCTACTGCATTTATTTTTTCTTTCTGTTTTCCTATTTTATTTTATCTTTAATTTCCGCAATTTTTTCTAGCTTTCCATTGTTGTTTATCATTTCCATTTATGTCTTGAGTTTATTGTTTTGAGTTATAGTTATTTGCGCCATTTATTTTTTTCTTGATGCAATTTATATTGTTCTTTTCTTTGCATCTACGTCTCTCCCATATTCATTAATTTTCGCTTAAGCTTTGAGTTGGGTGCTTTCTTGCTTGAATTTTGGTTTTGAGAATTTCTTGCTAAAAATCCATGCCGTTGTGGTGAATTCCACAACCTTGTGGTCAAGAAATTTAGACCAAATTCTTGTGTTTCCTTGCTTCTAGTTGCCTTGTTTTTGCCTTATTTTTAGCTTTTATTTTTCACTTTTTATACTCTTGTGTAGTTATCTATAAGTCATGTTTATAGTTTCCCATTTTGTCTATTAATTCCTTTTAAGTTTAGCCTCTTTTGTTTTTACAAACAAGATTTTGAAACTTCTTAAATTGAGCAACATAGAGGGTTATACCTCATGTCTAAGTCTCTTTAGAGGTTCATGTGCTTTTAGTTTCAAGCATATTCTTAAAAAAAATTCCAAAATAGTTGCTCAATTCCCTTTGTCTTAATTTTCCTTATACGTATAATTAGTAGCTCATTTGTGTGGTAAAGGTAGTTCTTGTTTGTGGGTGCTTTCACTTAAGCTATAAGTTTGGTATTTGTGTTCAACAAATTACTAAAAACTTAACAAAGCTTGAGTCCAGTGGCACACCAAACTACTAAACCATTAACAATCTATAACTACTTTGCATTTTCAAGTCATTTCTAGTAGTACCTAAATTGTTGCTTTTAATTTTCTTTATTGTTCCAAGAGCATAACTCTTTGTTATTAAGCACTAAATTCACAATCAATTTAGGTGCATGTAGTAAATATTAAAAAAAAAACAAGAAAACAAAGTCTAAAATAAAATATAAAAAAAAAAACAACGAAGGATTAAAAAAAAAAAGAGAACAAACAAAAGAAAAGAAAGTTTGAAAAATTCATTTGATGTACCTAACCTAAAATTAGCAAGTGCTTCAACTTTGAATTTGGAACCTTAAAAGAAATTTTATTACTTTTGGTACACTAGAACTTGATATTTGTGTCTTTCTACTCTTTAATCTAGTGCCATTCTTAGGTATTCCATTGTGTGCTCTCTTTATGTTGTTTACCTTTTAGTTGTTGCTTGTCTTTTAAATCATCTTTCTAGTTTGTATTATATACTCTTACCATTTGGTTAAGTGTCCTTTTGATTGTGTTATCTTTTATTGCTTTTTGAGTTTCTATTTGCACTTCCCCTTCCTACTTTTGGTTTCTTTGGTTTGTATGTTAGTGCCACTTTTGGGAGAAAGCTTGAAAAAGGAGGTTACCACAAGGGTAAAATATTTTGAAAGGTTGGACTAAGAGCCTAAGGGATTACCTCAAAAGGAAACACACCTAGCCGTGAGGACTTTGATTTGAGGGAGCATTTGGAGAATCATTTTTTGAAGACTTTACTTTTTCTTTAATTTGGGTGTATTAATTTTGTAGTTGGGAGTTTGAGTGCCCCTAAGGCCCTCCCTTTGGTTGTAATAAGATTTAGTTAATTTTTTAGTTTCTCGAAAATTAGGTGAAGAAGGAAGAAGTGGTACACTTTCTTCAACACCTTAGGAGCTCGATTTAGATCCTTTCTCTTTTGAATTTTTGCTTTAAAATTCTTGCTTTATTTTTCTTATTCAAAGCACTTAGAAGGCTGAAGAGTTCCAAAGACTCATTAAGCCATTTTAGGCAAGAAAACATAAAAAGAGAGGAGTGTTTGTTTGTGAAAAGTTTTTAGCCACCTTTTTCCTCTTTGAAATTCAAGCACAATGACATCACACACCCACTCTAGTGCTCATAGTTATTCATCAAACAAGAGTGTAAACCAAAGAAATAATTCTAAAGATTACACTCTAGAAAACTTAAACATGGACTTTAGGGAGTAGATGGCAAAAGAACAAGAGAGAAGAGAAGAAAAAAGGAGAGAAAAAGAATCTAAGGAAAAAAGAAAAATAAAAGAAAGAGAGGAAGAAAAGAAAAATAAAAGAAAGAGAGGAAGAAAAGAGAGAAAAAAGAGAGAAGGAAGAGAGAAGAATAAGAGAAAGGAGAGAAGATGAAGAAAGGAGAGAAAGAAAAGAAAGAGAAAGAAGAAAAGAAAAAGAAGAAGAAAAAAGAAAGCATGGGAATGGTGAGAATTACAAAATGAAAGGGATAGTCTTAGGTTCCCCATCTAGACATACCCATAGGAGTGAAAGTCAGGAAGAATACTACAATCATCCTAGGAGAAACTCCCATTCATCCATGCATAATAATGGGGCCCCTCCAAGGGAGCCCAAAATTGATCTCCCCCCATTTCATGGGAGGGAAGATGTGGAAGCCTACCTTGATTGGGAAATCAAGGTAGAACAACTCTTCACTTGCCATGAGGTAAGAGAAGAAAGAAAAGTTCCAATGGCAACCCTTACCTTCCAAGGGCATGCCATGCATTGGTGGGTTGGCTTAACCAATGAGAGAATCCGCACCAATATGCCTTCCATAAGATATTGGAATGATCTTAGAAGTGCTCTAAGAAGAAGGCATATTCCCTCTTGGTATGAAAGAGATCTTTTGGATAGACACCAAAGACTAAGGCAAACCAACCTTAGTATAGAAGAGTATAGATAAAAGATGGAACTTCTTATCTTGAGGGCGGGTATCATTAAGGAACCCAAGGCCACTATGGCAAGTTTTTTGTGTGGGTTGAGCCCCCAAATTCGTGATAAGGTGGAGTTCTTCTCATACAATTCCCTTCATGAGTTAGTTCAACTTTGCATCAAGGTGGAAAATCAACTTAGAAGGAAAACTTTTAAAAGGGATAACCCATCTTATGTAAAGAGGGACCAACCTAAGGGGAACTCTTTCAAGAGTTACCACAAAGAGGAACATCCCAAGCACTTCAAAGAGCATAAAACATCACATGTAGAGAGAAAAACCCCTACTACTAACTCTCATGAGAAAGTTAGTAGTATCAAATGCTTTAAATGTCTTGGGAGAGGCCACATTGCCTCTCAATGCCCTACTAAGAGAAACATCATCATGAGGGCCCAAGATGTTTATAGTAGTGAGTCTAGCTCATACTCCTCTAGTGAGAGCGAAGGAGAAGGGGTTCATGCATACCAATCTAATTGTGATGAAACCACTTATGCATGTGAGAGAGACCTCTTGATGATAAGAAGGCTTCTTGGAAGCCAACCTTTGAAAGTATCCTCATCTCAAAGGGAGAACATATTCCACACTTGCTGTAAGGTGAACGACAAAATATGTTCTCTCATTATAGATAGTGAGTCATGCTGCAATTACTGTAGCTCAAGGTTGATGGAAAAGCTAGCCTTGACCCCACTTCTCCACCCTAAGCCTTACAAGCTTCAATGGCTCAATGAGCAAGGGAAAATGGAGGTCAATGAGCAAGTCAAGGTTCCAATTTCCATTGGGTCTTATAAAGATGAGATCCTATGGGAAATAGTCCCAATGGAAGTTGGCCATATCTTGCTAGGAAGACCATGAGAATTTGATAAGAAAGCCATACACCATGGTCATTCCAATAACATCATCCTCACTCATAAGGATAAACGCATTAAGTTGTATCCTCTAACACCGTCATAAGTGGCGAGGACCAACTCATCATGAAACATAAGAGAAATGAGGAGGAAAAAAAAAAAGCAAAGCTTTACCCCTTAAGCTTGAAAGGGGTAGGAGGTTGAGTTGGAAGTTGGTGCCCCTTCTAAGAAAGTCATTAGTAAAGGGAGTTTATTTGCGACAAAATTGGATTTAAAGGAAGTCCCTTTAAGTAACAGACCTTTGTATCTCCTCCTTTGCAAAGAGGCATCCCCCATTTCTTCCCGCTCCGCTTCTTTCCCTTCTAGTTTTAGCACTGCCATAGAACTTGGACATGAGAACCTACCTCAAGAGGTTCAAGAGCTTTTAAAGGAGTTTAGTGATATATTCCCTAATGAAGTTCCCAAAGGACTTCCTCCAATTAGGGGTATAGAACACCAAATAGACTTGGTACCTAGGGCTAGCCTGCCTAATAGGCCTGCTTATAGGACTAATCCCATGGAGACCAAGGAGATTGAGTCTCAAGTCCAAGAACTATGGAGAAGGGTTGGGTTCAAGAGAGCCTAAGCCCTTGTGTTGTGCCAGTCTTGTTGGTGCCCAAGAAGAATGGCCAATGGAGGATGTGCATTGATTGTCGAGCAATCAATAACATCACATCAAATATAGGCACCCTATCCCTAGGCTTGATGACATTCTTGATGAATTGCATGGGGCCCAATTATTTTCAAAAATTTATCTTAAGAGTGGTTATCACCAAATCCGCATCAAGGAAGGTGATGAGTGGAAAACTGCTTTTAAGACTAAGTTTGGGCTGTATCTTCATGAGGCTTATGAATCATGTCCTTAGAGATTGCTTAGGAAAATTTTATGTTGTTTATTTTGATGACATCTTAGTGTCAAGCAAGAGCCTAGATGAACATGTAGGCCATCTTAGGCGCGTCTTTTGCATTCTTAGGTCACACCAACTCTATGGAAATCTTGAAAAATGTAATTTTTGGGTGGAGAGTGTGGTGTTCTTAGGTTTTATAGTTAATAAAAATGGGGTTCAAGTGGACCCCAACAAAATCAAAGCCATCCAAGAATGGCCCACCCTAAAAAGTGTGACTGAGATCAAGAGTTTTCATGGTCTCGCGAGCTTTTACAGGCGCTTTGTGCCTAACTTCTCCACACTTTTCTCACCAATCAATGATTTGGTGAAGAAGGATACTCCTTTCCTTTGGGGTGAAAAACAACAAAAAGCCTTTGAACTTATCAAAGCGAAACTAACCCATGCACCAGTTTTAGCTCTTCCTGACTTTTCTAAAACTTTTGAGCTAGAGTGTGATGCATCGGGAGTGGGTGTGGGAGCTGTGTTGTTACAAGGTGGTCATCCCGTGGCTTATTTTAGTGAAAAACTAAATGGAGCCGCCTTAAACTACCCCACCTATCATAAAGAGTTTTACTCTTTGATAAGGGCCTTTCAAACTTGGGAACATTATCTTGTACCCAGGGAGTTCATCATTCATAGTGACCATGAGTCACTTAAGTATTTGAAGGGTCAAGGCAAGCTTAATAAAAGGCATGCTAAATAGGTAGAATTTATTAAGACTTTCCCTTATATCATCAAATACAAGAAAGGAAAACATAATGTGGTGGCTGATGCTTTGTCTCGTAGACATACCCTTTACACCACCTTAAGTGCAAAGATTCTTGAATTTGATAATATTAGAGAAATATATCTTTCTGATAAGGATTTTGGATCCATTTATGCTGCCTCTACATTTACATGTAAAACCCAAAATGGGTTCTTTGTGAGTGAGGGGTACCTTTTCAAAGGTAACAGACTTTGTGTACCCTAAGGATCTATGAGAAATCTGTTAACAAAAGAGAGCCATGAGGGTGGGCTCATGGGGCATTTTGGAATTAACAAAACTCTTCTGCTTTTACAAGAAAAGTTCTTTTGGCCCCATATGAAGAAAGACGTCTATAGAAATTATCGTAGATGCATTGTTTGCTTGCAAGCTAAGTCTAAGACAATGGCTCATGGATTGTACACACTCTTACCTGCTCCTTCTGCACCTTGGCTGGATATTAGTATGGATTGTGAACAGAAGAAGGTAATGGTAAGGGCAAGATATCAAGAGGAGTGAGGGGGTTGAAGCCATAAACAACTTCAAAGGGAGAATGCTTGGTGGTCCTTTGAACCACCCGTTGTATGCAAACTCAATATGGGGTAGGTATTCATCCCAAGACTTGTGATTTCCTCAAAGAAGTGTCCTAAGCATAGTAGATAGAGATCTATTTACTACCTCAGTCTGCCCATCAGTTTAGGGGTGACATGTGGTAGAAAATAAGAGTTTAGTTCCTAGTCTTGCCCACAATGTTTTCTAAAAGTGGCTAAGGAACTTCACATCTCTATCAAAGATTATGGACTGGGGAATTCCGTGTAAACGGAAAACTTCTTTAAAGAAAAGTCTAGCGATGTTGCTTGCATCATCTATCTTTTGGCATGGTATAAAGTGAGCCATTTTTGAAAATCTATCTACCACCACAAAGATAAAGTCTGCACCTCATTGGGTTCGAGGGAGGCCAAGGATGAAATTCATACTAATATCCAGCCAAGGTGCAGAAGGAGCAGGTAAGGGTGTGTACAATCCATGAGCCATTGTCCTAGACTTAGCTTGCAAGCAAGCAATGCATCTACGACAATGTTTATAGACGTCTTTCTTTATATGGGGCCAAAAGAATTTTTCTTGTAAAAGCAGAAGAGTTTTGTTAATTCCAAAATGCCCCATGAGGCCATCTTCATGGCTCTTTTTTGTCAACAGATTTCTCATAGATCCTTGGGGTACACAAAGTTTGCTACCTTTAAAAAGGTACCCCTAACTCACAAAGAACCCATTTTGGGTTTTACATGCAGATGTAAAGGCAACATAAATGGATCCAAAATCCTTATAAAAAAGGTACATTTCTCTAGTATTATCAAATCCAAGAATCTTTGCACTCAAGGTGGTGTAAAGGGTATGTCTACAAGACAAAGCATTAGCCACCACATTATGCTTTTCTTTCTTGTATTTGATGATATAAGGGAAGGTCTCAAGAAATTCTACCCATTTAGCATGCCTTTTATTAAGCTTGCCTTGACCCTTCAAATACTTAAGTGACTCATGGTCACTATGAATGACAAACTCCATGGGAATAAGGTAATGTTCCCAAGTTTGAAGGGCCCTTATTAAGGAGTAAAACTCTTTGTCATAGGTGGAGTAATTGAGGGTGGCACCATTTAGTTTTTCACTAAAATAAGCCACGGGGTGGCCGCCTTGCAATAACACAACAACTATTCCAACACCCAATGCATCACACTCTAGCTCAAAAGTTTTTGAAAAGTGAGGTAGAGCTAGAACATGGGCATGGGTGAGTTTTTCTTTAATAAGCTCGAAGGTTTTTTGTTGTTTAGCACCCAAAAGGAAGGGAACCTCCTTCTTTACCAAATCATTGATTGATGAGAAAAGCGTGGAGAAATTAGGCACGAAGCACTTATAGAAACTCGCGAGACCATGAAAGCTCTTGATCTCAGTCACACTTTTTGGGGTAGGCCATTCTTGGATGGTTTTAATTTTGTCAAGGTCCACATGAACCCCATCTTCATTGACTACAAAACCTAAAAACACCACACTCTCTACACAAAAATTACACTTTTCAAGGTTTCCATAGAGTTGGTGTGACCTAAGGATGCAAAACACGTGCCTAAGATGACATACATGCTCATCTAGGCTCTTACTATACACTAAAATATCATCAAAATAAACTACACAAAATTTTCCTAATCAATCCCTAAGGACATGATTCATAAGCCTCATGAAGGTGCTTGGGGCATTGGTAAGCCCAAAGGGCATTACCAACCACTCATAAAGCCCAAACTTGGTCTTAAAAGCGGTTTTCCACTCATCACTTCCTTGATGCAGATTTGGTGATAACCACTCTTAAGATCAATTTTCGAAAATAATTGGGCCCCATGCAATTAATCAAGCATGTCATCAAGCCTAGGGATAGGGTGCCTATATTTGATGGTGATGTTATTGATTGCTCGACAATCAATGCACATCCTCCATTGACCATTCTTCTTGGGTACCAACAAGACTGGAACAGCATAAGGGCTTAGGCTCTCTTGAACCCAACCCTTCTCCAATAGTTCTTGGACTTGAGACTCAATCTCCTTGGTCTCCATGGGATTAGTCCTATAAGCAGGTCTATTAGGCAGGCTAGCCCTAGGTACCAAGTCTATTTGGTGTTCTATACCCCTAATTGGAGGAAGTCCTTTGGGAACCTCATTAGGGAATATATCACCAAATTCCTTTAAAAGCTCTTGAACCTCTTGAGGTAGGTTCTCATGTCCAAGTTCTATGGCAGTGCTAGAACTAGAAGGGAAAAAAAGTGGAGGGGAAGAAATGGGGGATGCGTCTTTGCAAAGGAGGAGATAGAAAGGTCTGTTAGTTAAGGGGGTTTCCTTTAAATCCAATTTTGTCGCAAATAAACTCCCTTTACTAATGACTTTCTTGGAAGGGGCACCAACTTCCAACTTAACCTCCTTACCCCTTTCAAGCTTTAGGGGTAAAGCTTTGCATTTTTTTTCTCCTTATCTCTCTTATGTTTCATGATGAGTTGGTCCTCCGCCACTTGTGAAGGTGTTAGAGGACACAACTTAATGCGCTTATCCTTAAGAGTGAGGATGATGTTATTGGAATGACCATGGTGTATGACTTTCTTATCAAATTACCATGGTCTTCCTAGCAAGATATGGCCAGCTTCCATTGGGACTATGTCACACAGGATCTCATCTTTATAAGACCCAATGGAAATTGGAACCTTGACTTGCTCATTAACCTCCATTTCCCCTTGCTCATTGAGCCATTGAAGCTTGTAAGGCTTAGGGTGGGGAAGTGGGGTCAAGGCTAGCTTTTCCACCAGCCTTGAGCTACAACAATTGCAGCATGACCTACTATCTACAATGAGAGAACATATGTTCTCCCTTTGAGATGAGGATACTTTCAAAGGTTGGCTTCCAAGAAGCCTTCTTATCATCAAGAGGTCTCCCTCACATGCATAAGCAGTTTCATCACAATCAGATTGGTATGCATGAACCCCTTCTCCTTTGCTCTCACTAGAGGAGTGTGAGCTAGACTCACTACTATAAACATCTTGGGCTCTTATGATGATGTTTCTCTTAGTAGGGCATTGAGAGGCAATGTGGCATCTTCCAAGACATTTAAAGCATTTGATACTACTAACTTTCTCATGAGAGTTAGTAGTAGGGTTTTTCTCTCTACATGTGATGTTTTATGCTCTTTGAAGTGCTTGGGATGTTCCTCTTTGGGGTAACTCTTGAAAGAGTTCCCCTTAGGTTGGTCCCTCTTTACATAAGGTGGGTTATCCTTTTTAAAAGTTTTCATTCTAAGTTGATTTTCCACCTTGATGCAAAGTTGAACTAACTCACCAAGGGAATTGTATGAGAAGAGCTCCACCTTATCACGAATTTGGGGGCTCAACCCACACAAAAAACTTGCCATAGTGGCCTTGGGTTCCTTAATGATACCCGCCCTCAAGATAAGAAGTTCCATCTTTTATCTATACTCTTCTATACTAAGGTTGGTTTGCCTTAGTCTTTGGTGTCTATCCAAAAGATCTCTTTCATACCAAGAGGGAATATGCCTTCTTCTTAGAGCACTTCTAAGATCATTCCAATATCTTATGGAAGGCATATTGGTGCGGATTCTCTCATTGGTTAAGCCAACCCACCAATGCATGGCATGCCCTTGGAAGGTAAGGGTTGCCATTGGAACTTTTCTTTCTTCTCTTATCTCATGGCAAGTGAAGAGTTGTTCTACCTTGATTTCCCAATCAAGGTAGGCTTCCACATCTTCCCTCCCATGAAATGGGGGGAGATCAATTTTGGGCTCCCTTGGAGGGGCCCTATTATTATGCATGGATGAATGGGAGTTTCTCCTAGGATGATTGTAGTATTCTTCCTGACTTTCACTCCTATGGGTATGTCTAGATGGGGAACCTAAGACTATCCCTTTCATTTTGTAATTCTCACCATTCCCATGCTTTCTTTTTTCTTCTTCCTTCTCTTTTCTTCTTTCTCTTTCTTTTCTTTCTCTCCTTTCTTAATCTTCTCTTCTTTCTCTTATTCTTCTCTCTTCCTTCTCTCTTTTTTCTCTTTTTTCTTCCTCTCTTTCTTTTATTTTTCTTTTCTCCTTGGCCTCTTTTTCTCTCCTTTTTTCTTCTCTTCTCTCTTGTTCTTTTGCCATCCACTCCCTAAAGTCCATGTTTAAGTTTTCTAGAGTCTAATCTTTAGAAATATTTCTTTGGTTTACACTATTGTTTGATGAATAACTATGAACACTAGACTGGGTGTGTGATGCCATTGTGCTTGAATTTCTAAGAGGAAAAATGTGGCCAAAAAATTTTCACAAACAAACACTCCTCTCTTTTTGTGTTTTCTTACCTAAAATGGTTTGATGAGTCTTTGGAACTCTTTAGCCTTCTAAGTGCTTTGAACAAGAAAAATAAAGCAAGAATTTTAAAGCAAAAATTCAAAAGCGAAGGGATCTAAAGTGAGCTCCTAAGGTGTTGAAGGAAGTGTACCACTTCTTCCTTCTTCACCCAATTTTCGAGAAACTAAAAAATTGACTAAATCTTATTACAATCAAAGGGAGGGCCTTAGGGCACTCAAACTCCCAACTAAAAAATTAACTCACCCAAATTAAAGAAAAAGTAAAGTCTTCAAAAAATGAATCTCCAAATGCTCCCCCAAATCAAAGTCCTCACGGCTAGGTGTGTTTCCTTTTGAGGTGATCCCTTAGGCTCTTAGTCCAACCTTCCAAAATATGCTACCCTTGTGGTAAACTCCTTCTTCAAGCTTTCCCCCAAAAGTGGCACTAACACACAAACCAAAGAAACCAAAAGTAGCAAGGGGAGGTGCGAATAGAAACTCAAAAAGCAATAAAAGATAACACAATCAAAAGGAAACTTAACCAAATGGTAAGAATATATAAGACAAACTAGAAAGATGATTTAAAAGACAAGCAACAACTAAAAGGTAAACAAAAGAAAGAGAGCACACAATGGAATACCTAAGAATGACACTAGATTAAAGAGTAGAAAGACACAAATATCAAGTTCTAGTGTACCAAAAGTAATAAAATTTCTTTTAAGGTTCAAAGTTCAAAGTTGAAGCACTTGCTAATTTTAAGTTAGGTACATCAAATGAATTTTTCAAACTTTCTTTTCTTTTGTTTGTTCTCTTTTTTTTTTTTGAATCCTTCGTTGTTGTTTTTTTTGTATTTTATTTTAGACTTTGTTCTCTTGTTGTTTTTTTTGAATATTTACTAGATGCATCTAACTTGATTGTGAATTTAGTGCTTAATAACAAAGAGTTATGCGTTTGGAACAATAAAGAAAATTAAAAGCAACAATTTAGGTACTACTAGAAATGACTTGAAAATGCAAAGTAGCTATAGATGTGTTAATGGTTTAGTAGTTTGGTGTGTCACTGGACTCAAGCTTTGTTAAGTTTTTAGTAATTTGTTGACCACAAATTATAGCTTAAGTGAAAGCACCCACAAACAAGAACTACTTTTACCACACAAATGAGCTACTAATTATGCGTATAAGGAAAATAAAGACAAAGGGAATTGAACAACTATTTCGGAATTTTTTTTTAATAATATGCTTGAAACTAAAAGCACATGAACCTCTAAAGAGACTTAGAAATGAGGTATGACCCTCTATGTTGGTCAATTTAAGAAGTTTCAAAAGCTTTTTGTAAAAACAAAAGAGGCTAAACTTAAAAGGAATTAATAGACAAAATGGGAAACTATAAACATGACTTATAAACAACTACACAAGAGTATAAAAGTGAAAAATAAAAGCTAAAAACAAGGCAAAAACAAGGCAACTTGGTGCAAGGAAACACAAGAATTTGGTCTAAATTTCTTGACCACAAGGTTGTGGAATTCACCACAATGGCATGAATTTTTAGCAAGAAATTCTCAAAACCAAAATTCAAGCAAGAAAGCACCCAACTCAAAGCTTAAGTGAAAATTAATGAATATGGGAGAGACATAGATGCAAAGAAAAGAACAATATAAATTGCATCAAGCAAAAAATAAATGACGTAAATAAACTATAACTCAAAACAATAAACTCAAGGCATAAATGGAAATGATAAACAACAATGGAAAGCTAGAAAAAATTACGGAAATTAAAGATAAAATAAAATAGGAAAATGTAAAGAAAAAATAAATGAGGTAGGAAGAGAGTTTAGACCTCTAGAACCAATGCTCTGATACCAAATGATGCATGTCTCCCTTGATTTTTTTCTAGACGTTTTCTTCTTTGGTGAAATGGTTTGTGGAAAGGTAAGAAGTGAGGTGGTTTTAGGTGCCACTTAAGGTAAGATAAGCCTAAGAGGGAAAGTTTGCCACAAGGGATGGAACCCTTGATAAAAACCTAAGGAATTCTCAAAGAGAGAAGGGTGGACACTAAGAGAATTTTGGCCAACTCAAGGTTTTTTCATTCAATAAAGTGTAAAAAATACAAGAGTGTGAAATAACACCTTTTTATAGAGGGAGCTAACCTCTTGGACAAGTCAAAATGGAAAGAAAGGGTTAGGATTAAAAGGAGTCATCCAAGGGAGGAGGATTGAAGCCCAAAGTCCAATCAATCCCCTTATTTAGATGAGAATTGGTGTCCAAGCTATCTCATCCAAGGGCTAAGATTACTCCTTTATTAGTTTTGGGTTTTATTTAGGAAAAGAGGGTGTAGTTATCAAACTACCCCCTTATTTCCTAAATAAAGGACCAAAAGCTAATCTTACTCCTTCTTATTACTAAGACACCTCCTCGAAAATTCAATGGACTAATACATGTCCAAAATAAAATCCTAGGTTCCTAAAAGAAAAATTACAAGTAAATAAGTCATGACTTGCATAACTTGATGGTCATATGGAGGTGAGATCTTCCTCCTTCTACTCTAGCCATGTATTCTTCTATTCTCCTAGTCATGACTCTAGTGATAGGGCCCTTGCTTGGGGAGCATGCATCAACTTGTTAGAAGATTGTTATGAATGCAAATAACTCTAGATAGATAGAGACACCACAGATTTCAAAACTCACTTATAGAAGCACTTAAGTCCAAGACCTGCCTTAAAAGGGTCAAGTCCAATTCAATTCATATTAATGAGTTGTTGGTCAATTTATAATATTCTTAGAATTAATTAAAATTAACTAACTTAAAAATTATACATTTATTTCATGGATTTGACTCCAGAGATACATTTTAGAAGATAAAATACAAAAATAAATTATAGATTAAAAAACAATGGTTAAAATTTGTGTTAAACTTGAACCCATATACTCTCTCCCAACTTAAATATAAGCAAAAATAATAACTTTACATTGATTAAAAATTTTAAATATTTTTCACTAAAACTTTGATAAAAATTATTAAAAATAAATCTCAATTAATCAAGAAATATTTTTAAAATAAAATTATTAAATAAATAAATAAGTAACTTTGTAATTGAAATCCAAATTTATTTTTTATAATAAATAAAAATAATATTTCAAAATTTTAAATTATTTATAATCTCAAGTATTAATTTTTAAGTAATAATTATTAATTCACTTTAGCATGGTGGAGGTAGTAATTATTAGTTTAAATTACATAAACATCTCCTCAATTTTTATTAAATTACATTTTTTTATAAGCCAAAAAAATAAATTAAAAAAATAATAAGGAAGCAAAAAGCACAAGAAGTGTCTGCCTCCTATAGGAATACAAGGTAAGTAAAGGAAATACAACTAAAACCTAACCATAATCTAGGGTTCATTACCCATTCTATATATGATCGTGTTGACAATTGCACTACATGACATCATTCCACATTGATTATTGCATAGCCTGAATTATGTTGTCCACCTCATAAGATTTATTTTTGAAGATTTTAGCATTTCTAGCCTTTCAAATATGCCAAAATCCAGCGAATCAAATAAAGGATCATGCACGTCTAATTGCCGAGGAGCCACTAATTAGGCTCAAGAATTGATAACAATGGCTTCGAAACTCATTAAGGAGAGTTGTGGAAATTCCTCGCCAATCACATAACTTCATCTAGACCTGATTCGTCAAAAAGCAATAAAAAAAATAGTTGGTGACCTATTTCCAATGCACTTTCATAGAATACACATCCCACCTAATCTTCTTGAAGAATTCCATGTTTATAAAGATTGTTCCTTGTTAGCACCTTGTTTGCTTCTAGTTTCCAAACTAAAACTTGAACCTTTATGGGAACTCCTTTTGCCCATATTTGTTTGAAAATTGCATCTTTATGATGGGAACCTATAGAATCCAGAATCTTGTATGTCGATCGGACTGAGTACACACCTGAACTATCTGCATTCCAAATCCACCTATCTAGAGACCCCTCAAACAACCGTACATTCTTCAATTTACGGCCTAGCTCCTCTAACTTCTTTTCCCCCTACACAAATAGTCGCCTCCTCCAGTCGACTTCCACCAAGAATCATCAATCGCTCTCATCTCCTTCACCGTAACGTTTTTGTCCACTACAAACTCAAAAAGCCTAGGGTATTCTTTATTGATACTCTAACCCCATACCATATATCGCTCCAAAACAAAACCTCACTTTCGTTCCCTACTTGACGCCTAACATTTTGAGTCCACCATGTCTCCTATCATTGCCCATCACTCTCTAAGGAATGTAAATCTAACCACCTACTAGAGCACTTGTTTCGTTGTACTTCCCGCTTACCATCTGGATTTTGATACCTCGACCTTAAGATTTGAACCCACAACCTATCCTTCTCAGTATACAACCTCCACCACCATTTTCTAGTAATGCAATATTAAAATTTTGTAAGTCCCTCACCCTTAAACCTCTCTCATCTTTTGGCCTACACACTTTCTCCTATGACACCCAATGAACCTTCCTTCTCTCCTCCTTTCTGCCCCATAAGAATTGTTTAATTAAAGATTCAAGTTTAGAAAGAATACCTTTTAGAGCCTTGAAGAACGAAATATAGTAAATTGACAAAGCACATAACACAAACTTAATGAGCATAACCCTTCCTGTTATTGAAAGTGATTTATGTTCTCAGGCAGACATTTATGAACACAACTCACTAGAGGTCGCCACATCTCGCTTAAAACTGGATTAGTGCTAATTGCATGCCTAAATATTTAAAAGGCAGGTTCCCCATCTTACAATTTAACAACACTGACACCCTATCTAACCATGCGTCTGGCACATTTATTCCAAGAAGATGACTCTTGTGGAAATTCACCTTTAATCTTGAAATTAACTCAAAATTCTGCGTACTGGATTTAATTGCCGCCATAGACCCCAATTCATTTGTGTGAGGAGTAAAGTGTCGTCTACAAATATGCAATTTATTTATTTTCTTACACTAACATCTCTTTAAGTTTAAAAACATTATAATAACATCCCTATATGTTTAAAAATATTACACTAGTACCTTCCTCAAAACCTTACACTAACTAGGGGTGGATATATGGACTCAGGTTAGCGAACCTCCCAAACCCATGCGAGTTTTGAACATTTTTTATGAGAATAAAAATTGTAGGAAAAAATTGAGGCCAATATGTGAAACTCGCAGACTATGCAGGCTAAGTCTGTAGGCTCACGATCTTGTCTCATAACCTGTTTAAAGGGATAAACTTTTAATTTTAACTATTGATTTGTGTTAATATTGTGACTTTTTTGTTCCAAATTATGATATTTTAAACTTTTAATATTAAAAATATTTAGCCTTTTAGATTATTATAAATAATTATATACTTTTTAGTATGATAGATCATAATTTAGTTAGCTTAAAAATATTTTTAAAGATATATATGTATGTGCGGACCCGTGGACCGGTCCGTTAAGTCCACGAGATTCGTAAACTAGATACAAACTTTTAAAAAAATATATTTATTTTGGCATATCAAACTTATTTGACTGTCTAAAATGCAAATTTTGCAAAGAGAATTTGAATTAAAACGCTCTAATATTTAATTCACACCTACTGACATATAGAAAAACATATATGTCATTCATATTATTTATCTTTTTTACTCTTCGACAAATTATTGCTTAAAGTAAAAATAATATTGCATGAGTTTTGCAAAATATAGACAGTTATAACATTCAACTTAGAAAAGGTATGCAACAGTTGATTTTTTTTAACTGATGTTGGAGATTAAAAAAAATTGTAAATTTTTTTAAAATAAAAAGAAGAGATAAAATAAAATATATATAATCGTAACATTGAACTTAGAAAAGGTATGCAACAGACAGTTGTTGGAAATTAAAAAAAATTGTAAATTTTTTTAAAGTAAAAAGGAGAGATAAAGTAATATATATATATATATATATATATATATATGTTTTTTTATATCTATGTTGTGAATTCAAATATTAAAATCTGTTAATTCAAAATTTGTTTTGTGGATTGAACTTAGAACCCTGACCAGTCAATTGACCCACTTCTAAAAATAATGGTTAAAAAATGCATGTGTAAGTTACTGTAATTTATTTAGCTAATTATCACCGTATTTATTATGGCTCAAACGAAATGGCAAAAGCTCCTAAAATTGAGATCTGGTAATTGAGTTTTATTTTTTTTTAATGTCAATAAAGTATGCCGACACCAAACAACAGCCAATAGTACAAAAGAAAAACACGTAAGCACGTTCATCCAATGCAATGAATGCACAATCTCAACGATAACCAATCAAAGTCAGACTTCAGACAATAAAAGAAAAACCAAACTATACACATTCCAAATTAAGAGGAAAATTATACCCAAAAATAAAATAAGAAAACCTTTTAATTTTTTTGGTCGGTCTTTCCAAAATTATAAATTATTATGTAATTAAAAATTATTAACTTTTGTAGTATTTAAATAAAGCAATTTTAAAATCAGATATTGAGATTTCACTCAATAAAAATAGGAACTTTTGATCTTATACACGCGTTAAACAACATCAAATATATATTTTAAAATATTTTCTTTATTTTGGAAAAATTATTAAAATGAATCCATTAAGTTTATTTTACTTTAAAAATGAAAATTCATTAGTCGAAATATATAATTTCACTCAAAAGAAAGTAAAATTCTGCCTCTTTAGATTGTAATATTAATCTTACAAAGCAAAGCATTTAGAAGAATAATGGTATAATTTCCTACAAATTCTCTTATAATTTTTTGTATTATTTTACAAGTTTAATAACTATGAGTTTTCAATATAAAAGCAATTATACTACCAATCAATTAGAAATGTTTGTTAATATAATTTTTAAAATAATAATTATAAAAATAAATAAATTTATCATATATAATTAATTAATAGTGTAAATTTACACTATCATATTAGGCTATCATTCAATATTTTAAGAGAAAATACGTCATTTAGTAGCGTAAAATATTTTAAATTATCATTTAATCATAGCAACCCATTCTTTAATATTATTAAGTAAAACACATTTTTTAATAAAAATTTAATAAAAATAAAAATAAAACAAATTATATATACACTTTCTCAATTTCTATCAAATTACATATAATTTTATTTATTTTTTATTTTCTTACACTAAATACTTCTATAGATTTAAAAACATTAATATATGTAAAAACATTAGAGTAACACATTTTTCAAAGAATTTAATTAGTATACATTATCGATGTTAAATGATTTTTACACTGACGTTCAATTACAACTCTCTTTATTCATAATAAATTTATTAACTTTATTTATTACTACTTTAAAAGTCACATAAATAAAAAGTCGTCATAATGTCAGTACAAAAATCATTTAACATTTAGGGGGTATATCAATTAAACTCTTTTTCAAATTTTATAGTAAAACAATGGTTAAAAAAAAAACAGCAATGCGTCTGCAATTAAAATAACCTTAAGAGGAAATAATGCGGTAATTTACTAAAAAAAAAAGAAAAAAATTAGGGTTAGCTTTTGTAATTGAAAAAAAACAACTAAAATGTAAAATATTAATTAAAAAGAAATGTAGAGACGTTATTGTCCACCAGAAACAGCCTTTTGGATCATTCAGCAAAAAGAACGTTGAAATAGAGAGTCACACTCACTGATAGATCAGAAAGGGAGAGAGTGAAAGAGTTGCAATGGCGAAAAAAGCAGTGTTGATCGGAATCAATTACCCAGGCACGAAGGCTGAGCTGAGAGGATGCATAAACGACGTCTGGAGAATGCATCGTTGTCTCATCCAACGTTACGGTTTCTCCCAAGACGACATCACCGTTTTGATCGACACGGACAGGTCAAGATAAATCTTAACTGAATATTGATAAATTTGATTTCGTGTTTAAGAGTTGATTCTGGTTTTAGAATTTATTATAGATTGATAGATTTTCATATGTTTAGTTATACTTAGAGTTGATTGTGAGTATGATTTCTGTAATTCAGAATTGATTCTCAGTATGAATCTGACAAGAAGTAATTGAGATGGATCAAGAATTTTACACGCAAAGCTTGATCTCAAAATTGATTTAAGATTAATTTTTACATGTTTAGTTTTGTGTTATAGACAATTCAGAATTGATCTCGACTCCGATTCCGATTAGTAATAAGTTATGTATTGGATCAAGAATTTTGGACTCACACGTGACCTCAACATTAATTTTAAAATTAATTTTCATGTGATTAGTTCTTTGTTATAGAAAAATTTAGAATTGATTTCGAGTAGAAACAACTGTGTGTTATTTCAAGAATTTTACACGTAACAAAATCTCAAAATGAATTCTAGATACATTTTCATACGTTTGGTTTTGCATTATAGAATAATTTAGAATTGAATCTGGTTTTGCTTTTGAATTAAAGAAACTTGTATTATCGATCAAGAATAGTAATACTCTACCAAACATGAAACTACTTTGTTAGGGGAAAATTTCGAAGGCCAAATTTCTATTTTTTTCTTATATCATATTTGTTATGAGAACAATCTTATGACTAAGTATCTTGTATGTTCACAGATCATATACGGAGCCAACGGGGAAGAACATTCGGAAAGCGTTGACCAAGCTGGTCCAATCGGCCGAGCCGGGAGATGTGCTGTTCGTGCATTACAGCGGACACGGCACGCGCCTTCCCGCGGAAACGGGAGAGGACGATGACACTGGCTATGATGAATGCATTGTTCCTTCTGATATGAACCTCATCACTGGTTGGTTCTTTTTTCTTTTGTTGGTTTCTTTTGTGGTGTGATTATTTATTCTTTCCACTACGTAATGGGTCAAATGTAGAATAATAAAAAAAATGATGAATGAGAAATTAAATTTTGATTTTTTTTTCTTTATAATCTTGTCATTCTTTTTTCTTTACTGTCGGATCCCATGTAATAATTTTTTTTCAATATCTTCTTGGTTTGAGAGAGATAATTTATGATTTGTTCGATGGGGTATTCTGATGTGAATCTCATCACTTGTTGGTTCTTTTTTTCTTGTTTGTTTGGTCTCTTTTGCTGTGTGATTATGATGATGCCTTTTTTTTCTTATACCATATAGTATAGAAGATAGATAGTCTTGATATTTAAACATGTGCTCACGAGATCCGTCCTGATCCATGGGTATGAAAAAACAAATGTTGTTGGGAGAGATCAGGGTCTTAAATGGATCTCCTTAGGTAAAGAAATTAGTCTTTGGCTAAAAACTATGGCAAGTTTTTGGTGATTGGCTTTTCTTGTTTTCAATTAATGTAGTTAATGGATTGTTTTGTTTTTTTTTTGTTGTTGGGTTGTGTTTTGAGATGAAGAGAAAGGTGAACTTGATCCAGACGGTATATGTGTGAAAACGGTTTAGATTTGTGAAGCTGTCTGAGTGAATGTTTGATTTGATGAACGGTTGATGGAGTGAAATGGAACAAATTAGTTTCTTGAATTTACTGGCTGAAATTATAAAATTGGCCTTTTAATTTTTGAAATTAATGAAGGTGAAGAATTTCTGATTGATCTATTGTATAAGTGTATAGCTCGTTAGGATCGACCTAGTAATGGAAACTTTGGGTAGTCATAGGTCTAATCTCAATGCAATTATTGTACACAAGAATAAGTTGTATAAATAGTAAGTCTATAGAAACGAATCTCTTGATCTACAAGTAAATAATCTATATGTATTAATTTGACAGTCTTCTAACCTCAATATAGGAAAATTTTTTAACTTTTACAATAACTATTTTAAAAATCATAATAATAATAATATTGTGTGATTGATTGATAGTGTACGAAAACTGTCATCCAATTGTGTATAGATTTCTGTAGTAATTACTCTGAAGTCATATTTACCAGTTGATAATATAAATTGTATATCAAATTTAAATTCAAGTTACTGATGCTTGTATAAATTTAATGTATTACTTCCTAGTTTTGTACATTGTGATGTGTGGTTATTACGTTTTTGGAGTTTTTCCCACAAAATGGAGCAAAATTTGGTATAAGGATCCGCTTTAGGGAATATAAGTGAAGTGAATAAATATGGATCTATTTAATTAGTAAAATGGTGTTGAAAAAAGATCCTTGATTTTTTTTTCCAGATTGACGCCTCTTCTGTCTTTGTTTGAGTAATTCTGATGTTTATAGCAACTTAATTGGAAACAATGGTAGTATTTTGTCTGTTCTGATTTAATAGATAATGTTGCATTGGCATGATTTATGTGGGAAGTAATAAAACATCAGTATGTGTCTAAACAGATTATGATTTTGATTCAATGTTTTTTTCGTATGAATATTGTCCCGTGCCAAACCCATCGTTTGTTCTGATCTTAATAGATACTTAAATCAAATATAATAAGTAACTTAGTGGTTTGTTTTAGATGGAACATTGTTGCATTGACATGATTTTCGCAGGAAGTAACAAGCTATTTGTGTATGTCTGTATAAACAGATGATGATTTCAAGGAATTGGTTGATATGGTCCCTAGAGGTTGCAGGATCACAATTGTGTCTGATTCTTGCCACAGTGGTGGCTTACTTGAGGAAGCTAAGGAGCAGATAGGTGAGAGCACAAAGGGAGATGAGGAAAAATCTGGCTCTGGCTTTGGGTTTTCAAGTTTTCTGCATCGAACTGTGGAAGATGCCGTTGAGTCTCGCGGATTCCATATCCCTTCTGCATTGCGCCACAATAGAGGCAGGGATGATGGTGATGAAGTTGAAGATAGGGATGTTGAACTTCCACATGGAAACCATGGCCACATAAAGAATAGGTCTTTGCCCCTTTCAACACTCATTGATATACTTAAGCAGAAAACTGGGAAAGATGATATAGATGTTGGGAAACTGAGGCCTACACTGTTTGATTGTTTTGGGGAAGATGCTAGTCCTAAAGTAAAGAAGTTCATGAGTGTTATTTTGAATAAACTCCAACAAGGAGGTGGTGAAAGTGGAGGTGGTGGAATTTTGGGGTTGGTAGGTGGTCTTGCTCAAGAGTTTCTCAAGGCAAAGCTTGACAATGATGAGGGATATGCAAAGCCTGCTATGGAGACAAAAGTGGAGAGTAAGCATGAGGCTTATGCTGGATCAAGCAAACGCGGCCTTCCAGCTGGTGGGATTTTGATGAGTGGATGTCAAACTGATCAAACTTCTGCAGATGCAAGTCCTTCAGGAAACGCTGCCAGTGCTTATGGAGCTTTTAGCAATGCAATACAAGCTATAATTGAGGAGACTGATGGTTCAATCACCAATGAAGAACTTGTTCAGAGGGCAAGACAGAAGCTGAAGAGGGAGGGTTTTACTCAAAAACCTGGCCTCTATTGCAGTGATCATCATGTTGATGCTCCTTTTGTGTGTTGATCTGTTCTCAATTCCTCATCTAATAATGCAGAGAAAAGAGAGAATAATGTGTGTTGTTTACTTGTTTATAATATGCTTGTGTGTTGCTGTATATGTTTGGACAATCAAAATGAAGTTATTGTTTTCATAGAGTGATCATATGCCACTCTGTTATCTCAGGTATGGGGACTATTTCATCCAACATTTTGTGTCTTGGCTGATTAAAGCATTATGGTGTCTATGCTGCTATATGACCTGGACGACCAAACTATCTGAACAATATGACCTGGACGACCAAACTATCTGAACAAGGTATATGCACCGAACCATAGATTTTGGCTCTGAACACTTTGGTGTATGTGAAATTATTATAAAATATATAGTTAAATTTTGCATGTTTTTGAAATCGTCTATTTCTTGCAGCTTTGTAAGGATTTTAATTTGTAGGAATGTGGGCTTTCCATATTGCTATAAATATATAATTTTTTTTATTAAGATGCATATAAAAATTGTTTCTCTTGTGATTTTTAATTGTGTTTTGTATAATTTTTAATTTTTAATTATTGTTTTTAGAATACTGATTAGCAAGACCTTGGATTAATTTTGAATTAATGCAACATGTCTACTCAAATGAAGTAACATGACGGAAGCATAAATCACAATCAGTCACACATTGCTATAAAAAATCACACCAAATCATTTTTTTAAAAAGGAAAAAAACACTGAAAACAAATTCAATTGATAAAAACCTTATTTTTTATTTTGGTTTCCTATAATTCAAATCAAATACATCTTTTATATATTTCCTTCTTTTTATTGTACCAATTTATAAAATGGAGAATGCTGACAAAGACTTAGGATATTGGTTGAGGATTTATAAAAAAGAACTTTTGATTAGAATGTAAAAAATTACTCTCACTTATGATTTTGAATTATGTTCACATTATTTTTAATTAGTACTTTCTCTTTTTACATCCTTTAATCAATGTCATAATGGTTAGCAATATCCTTGTAAAATTTACATCTCTCCTAAATCTGAATTATACGTTATATCTATTTATTTTATTATTTGTTAGTTATTAAATTTTTATCATTTATTATAAAGGCTTAATTAATTTTTTAGTTTCTTTGAACAAAAATCTGTTAATTGTAGAAATGATTAACAAAATGTCATGTTATCATATCTAACAACAGGTTTTGATTTTGGAGTGTAAATTTCGATCATGTAGTGTTACCTATTACATAGATGTTCCTCATTTGCCCGTTTCTATTTCAAGCGATGGCTTTGGTGAAATGGGGAGTTTCAAAAAATGAGGAGGTGATGAGGGTTTAGGCATTTGAGAGAGAATACCATAACATATGTTTTTAAAAAAAATTAAAAAATAACAAAATTACATGTGGCGTGTAGGTGGCAATGTGACTCACCAATGTTCTGCATAATTGAATGTGATGACATGACATTTTGTTTTTTTGAAAGAACATGTCATTTTGTTAGTCATGTAGTAAACACATTTTTGTTTTCAGTACTTTAAAAAAAATTAAAAAGGGTTAAAATCAAAAGACATCACAATGGAGACCAAAATTTTAAAACATAAAAAATAAGAAGACGAAAAAGTTAGTTAAGCTTTCATTAAATATAGTTTTATCAATTTATTGTATTAGTTTTTAGTGTTAAATTAAAAATAATTTTAAATTCACTTAAAATAAATAAAAATTTGAAATTAAATAAAAAAAATGTCTAATTTAATTTAATTTAATATTTCATTCAAATCCAATCAAATTGAATAAAGTCTCCAACCTTGCATGTCAAATTTCCTAAGGATCCTTTCAAGTGAATGGATAAAAGTGAAGGTGAATGGAGAAGGGGAGAGAGAAATGTGGTAGATTTGAGTTTCTTTTACTCACAAAAGTTAAGGACATATTTATTGGTGTTGCTTAAATTACTTCTTTTAATAAGCTATTGATGCTTATTTTATAAAAACCACTAGAGACATTTGATATGGAGATTATAATAAGCAACAATTGCTTAAATAAACAATTGTTGCTTAACTTAAAAACAAATAAAAATCATATCAAATATGATACTCACTAACTTAACTAAGCAATTTTTTAGGGGATGCACCACTAGAGAGAAGAGTTGCTTAAATTAGATAAAATAAAAATTATTGATGTATCAAGAATGCGACTCACTTTAGTAATTTGTGAGGGGCGCACCAATAGAGGACTTTTATTTAATCATGTTATATTTATCTATTTGGAGTAGAAGAATGTCATAAGGTTCATAATGATGTATTACATAATCTCGATAACTTATTTTCTATTCATATAATGGTCACAATTTTAATTGTAAGTTAACTTGATTTAATGAGTTTATGTGAATTAGTAGTTTTTATCCCTTTGACTATATTTTTAACTCAACGTTAAGATAAATTATTTTATTTTTCATGACTTGTTTAGTAATATCAATTCACAGTGTCACAATGTGAATCCTTTTATCTGAGTGACAAATCTAGTATTTAAATAATAAATTTTTATATTATTTTTTAAATTAAATAATAAAGCGTTAAGAGTAGAAGAGTGTCACAAAAATTAAATTATTTGAAAAAGTTACTTTAAGAACTTTTCAAGATAAGTTGATAGAAAGGTTATTATATATGAAAATAAGAAGTTGAGACCTATTGTATTCCATTAAAAACAAAGTTTCAGTTTTTTATAAAAAATACTTATAAATAATAAATCACTAGTTTTAATTTGCTTATTTTTTAGACTAAACAAACTCAGCCTATATTATTAAACTTCAATGTAGTAGAATGTAATTTTATTGTATATTGTTTTATGATTTAACCATACAACAAAATACCTTCATTTTGACTTTAATCTAGAGCTATTAATCTAAGTTATTCTAATTGGTAGCATAAAATGATAAAAACAAATTCAAAAGCAAATTCAATATAATAAAGGGAAGCAAATTCAATATAACTAAAATGAATGCCTTATTTAGGAAATATAATTATGGTAAACATAGTTACTGCAAAATGGCATGAAGGTTTAAATCCATTAGTTTAAGAATAAGATATTTGGGAGGAAATTGGATTCAATAGAAATTGATGTTCCCAGGAATATTTGAATTTGACGACATCTTTGTATAGAGGCTGATTAGGTGTGACAAGACAAAAACCTGTACCATCTGAGGTCAAGAGTGAAGGATCTACTACTTCGACAGATTTAAATCCAACACAATTCAAGATCACATTGTTTTGAGGACATGAATATTTGTTTGTAATTGTCACATTCCATTTTGGTTTTCCTTGCACTATAGCTCTATTTTTTGTTTGGCTTACAACGATATCACTTAATAAGCATTTGCTACAACCTGACATCTTCATACATACAATAAGTTATGAGTAAAAATTTATAAAATATTTATGTTTCATACAATTAGAGGAAATGTCACCTTTAGAAATAAGGATAAAGAGAACTATGTTGAAAATATTCATGATTGAATTAGCCATTTGAAAAACTTAAAAAAGTAAGCTGCTATTCTTGAGTTTGTATAGACAAAGTACGTATGTGATTGGTGTGTTATATTGTTTATATATAGATTAATTATTGTGGAAAAATTATGTTGTCAACAATAATTTAGTTAAAACTTACATTTTCCCCTTTATCATAGCAATAGTCAAATAAATAAATAATTATTTATTTCAAAGTAAAAAATAATTAAATATCTTCTTTGTAGTAAAAAAATAATTAAATAGCTTTTATAAGTTCTTAAAATCACATTTTTATACTTTTATAAAAAATAAAAAATTATTTTTATTAAAAAAACCTTTTTTTTTTAAAAATTAACAACATCAAATTGAAATTAAAGTTATTACAAATGTTGGTTGCAAATTTATAGACAAAAAGCCTATCACCTTCTTTGTTCATCTAAATTTAATTTAAAGATATTTAAATAAGGGTATATTAATGTTCTAGTGGCAAAGTTTACACGAGAGGAGAAGGAAGAGGTCGTAGGTTTGATTCTCTCCACAAATAAAACTAATACATTAACAATTAACATTTGTTTATGAAAAAAGTTTTATAAGGGGGAGGGAAAGGTTGTTGATTTATATCTCTCAGGTAACAAATTAACGTATTAACAACTAACATTTGACAATAAAAAGGATATTTAAATAATTTAATATTGCTCTCTCTCTTCCACTTATTTTCTCTCATGTCATCATGTATTAACATAATTATTGATATAATAATGTTAAAATACAATATTTTTTAAGCTAACATGCATATACATCGGGCGTGTGGATCAAATACTCGAAGGAAAAGTTTGTTGCCCATAGTGTTTGCACAAGGCTCAAATAGTGCTCTAGACGAAAAACAAATAAAGATGAATATTAAAAAAGTAATAAAATTATTTATAATATAAATATTGTCTCCATTTACTAATCTTTGTAAAACCAACTGAGAAGGGATGCACAAGGGATCACACACCCCTACTGAGAAGTGACTTGTACGCAAGGTTATCAAACTCAAGAGTCTACGTAGACTCGTGGAAGTTTGATAACTCGACTCATAAGAGTTTACTTTATATAAAAATAATAAAAATATGTATAAATAACATACAATTAAACATTTCAACAACATAATAAGTCAAAATAGTAAATCATACATTTCAGAATAGTTAAATATCAAAGTCTAACAATGCATGATTATCAAATAATAAATTTCAAAGGTGATAATAATGTAGAAGATTCTCATTAATGTTTGATATTGTTAAAAAATGAATGTTTAAATTCTTAGAGACATTTGTTTTTCAATTTAAGAATGACACAGTAAATAAAAATATATTGAAATCTAAACACATACAAAACAAACCGATTTATTGACTCGATGACTTAGTAGTAAACTCAAGAGTTTACAGAGTTTGCATACAGTCTACCGAGTTTACTAAGAAAAGAGTTTACACACAAGTTATACCACAGAAGGTATAGATTCATAAACTCGTAAGAGTTAGTTAACTCGAAAGTTTGATAACTACGCTTGTACGACTACATGGGATGGATGTCTAGGGGCAAAAATGAGCACAATATGCACCTTAAATTATCAAATGAAGACAGATTTTAATTTTTTTACTTTCTATAAATATGTATCTAAATTACTAAAAACCAAAGAGTGATGGGAGTTGACAGAATTTATAAATTTAATGATTATATTAAATAAGAGGAGAGAATAAATGGTATAGATAGAAAAACTAAATTTATAAAATATCCCTAAACTAAATTTAAATTAATAAAACATTTAATCATATTATATAATTTCACTACATCTTATATTCTAGTAAAATTAATATTTACATAATACTTAATTAAATTATATAATATATTTGACTAGTGATAATATTTAAGTTAAATTTACTAGCTAAATCAATATTATAGATAATATATCAATTAAATTATTTATTTAATATTATACTTATTATCTTTAGTTTTTAATATAATTTACTTAGAAACTTATCAAATATACGTTACTTTTATCAAATCAACTATATGGATATATGTAGCACCCTTGATCTGGGTTCACATACTCAATATAAAATTGTTTATTTTTATATATGAAAATAATAAAGAAAATATTCGTTAAGTATTTTTTGTTATGTGTTAGTCCATTTTAGTTTTACAAATACTTTGATACTTCAAAGTAAGCAAGTGAATACAACATTTAATCATTTAATCATATTATCTAATATATATTATATTTAGTGAATACATATTTAAATATATATTATATTTAGTAAATACACCATTTGACTATATTATTTAATTTCATTAAATATTATATTCTAGTAAAAATAATATTTAGCAAATTAATTAATAAAATTATATATTATATTTCACTACCAATAATATTTATGTTAAATTGACTACATAAGTCAATGTTATTGATAATATATTAATTAAGTTATTTATTTAATATTATATTTAATTATCTTTAATTTTTAATATAATTTACTTAGAAACTTATCAAATGTGTATTACATTTATCAAATAAATTATATGGATATAGGTAACAATTTCAATCTGGGTTCACATACCTAATATAAAATAGTTTATTTTGAAATCTGAAAATAGTAAAGAAAATATTGGTTAACTACTTTTTGCCATGGGTTAGTCCATTTTGATTTTAGAAATACTTGGATACTTCAAAATATAAAAGTGATTACAACATTTAACCATTTAGTCATATTAATTAATTTATATTATATTTAGTAACTACATATTAAAATATATATTATATTTAGTGAATACAACATTTAATCATATTATTTAATTTCACTACATTTTATATTCTAGTAAAAAATAATATTTCATATATTACTTAATTAAATTATATATTATATTTGACTGTCGATAATATTTACGTTAAATTGATTAGCTAAATCAATATTGTAGATAATTTATTATTTAAATTATTTATTTAATATTATATTTAACTATCTTTAATTTTTTATATAATTTATTTAGAAACTTATCAAATGTATATTACTTTCAGTAAATGAATTATATAGATATATGTAACACCTCAATCTGGGTTGGTTATTTTCAAATTTGAAAATAGTAAATAAATATTCGTTAACTACTTTTTGAATGTCTTAGTCCATTTTGGTTTTAGAAATATTTTGATACTTCAAACTAAGCAAAGCAAATACTACATTTAACGATATCATTTAATATATATTATATTATATTATATTATATTATATTATTATATTATATTATATTATATTATATTATATTATATTATATTATATTATATTATATTATATTATATTATATTATATTTAGTGATACAAAATTTAGAGAAGACAACATTTAATCATATTATTTAATTTCACTATATAGGATTGTAGTAAAATAATATTTAACATATTACTTAATTAAATTATATATTATATATTATATTTAAGTATCAATAATATTTAAGTCAAATTGACTAGCTAAGTCAAAATTAATGATAAAATATCAATTAAATTCTTTATAGTATTATATTTAATTATCTTTAATTTTTAATATAATTTACTTGGGAACTTATTAAATGTGCTTTATTTTTATCAAATGAATATGCAACCCTTAATGTTAGTAGAGATTTTGGTTTGCTTAAAAATTAATCTCTTTATAACCAGCAATACAAGAACATGCAAATTTGAATTCAATTTAAAATTTACAAATTAATTAGGAAGCGATAAAAAAAATATAAAGAGATGTAGATATAGGGAAAAATAAATATGCAAGAGATTTATACCGGTTCATCCAAACCTAGCGAAACATCCAATTTCAATCCACAAGAAAAACCGTGTTTAGACTGATCTCACTACAATCAAATTTGAGCTACAATCAAACTCACACGCATGCACATGTAACACAAAATGCACACCTTTTTGAAAACCTATAAAAAATTATTCCTTCATGTGAAAACCTATTACATGCAATGTTACCTTCTACCTAGAAATCAAGTTTCAATGGCAAAATGTGTAAAAGATAGTTAAAGAATGATATCACTTGAGTTTATTAAATTTGAAAGATAGAGTCAATTTCAGGATATCAAACTAGAGAAAACAATTATCAAAGATCATGAATCTTGAAACCCATCTTGTTTAGATCATTTGATTATTGAGAAGGATGTGTTTGCAAATTTATGAAAGAAATCTCACTTTCTAATCTCTGAAAAGATATGAAGTAATTTGTAATTGTAAAGAGTTGTTTGAAAAGTTTTTCAAGTACAAACTTTTATAAAAACACGTATCCTTTCTAATTTGATCAATTATCATAAGTGTAGAATAAATTAAATTCATTTAAACTCTTTAGGAGTAATTTAATCAATTATCTCATGTATTTAATCAATTAAATTGTTCTTGAGACCTAACTTAGCCATCGAAACAAAGATTGATTGATTGTTTCAAGTATCTAATCGATTAACTTTGTAATAATCGATTGTCTCAGTCATTTAATAGATTAAAACAATTGTTATGCTTTTCGATCACTCAAATAACTTCCTTAATCAATTTCATGCTACATGGATGGGATCAAAACATATTTTTAAAGCTTTTAAAAATAGTATCTCATTCATGCTTTCACATGGCTAATTCAACATAGATAACATAAAGAATCAAAATCATGAAATGATCAAAGTATGCTCATTTATGCACAATGGATCAAGAAATGCTCTAGCCTAGATGGATGCATGAGTCACAAGTATTCAAGCATAAAAGCATATAACACTCATCCTAGGCTAGCTGGTGTTCATCATAAAAAACACATTAAACAGTTTACAACTCAATCTCACAAAATCACTCATAGAAATCTTGAGTCTTCATCCTTGAGAATGAGTTCATCTTGAGACTAAGTTCGTACAATTGAAACACCTCAAAGCCTTCCATCCATTGAAGGAATTATTGAAGACCTCGACAAAATCAAACAGTCCCTAGGCCACATAGTCTTGACAAAAAGGGAGCCTCATATGCAATTTTCCAAAAACCTTCATAGGTCTTCTCATAAAGATCGTCTAGGGCATCAACAACTTGCTCAACCTCAAACTCCTTTAAAGAAGAGTTAACAAAGAGATAATTCAGGATGGAGTAAGAGTATTATTAATAATATCGAAGCGTTGGGAATGTAGGGGATTGAGCTTAGTGTCCACCTAAGGGATGGTTTGTCCCTCGTTTACTCGAGGCAGTTTGGGTGGAGGGACAATTTCGACATCCGATGAATGTGCAACACTAGTGGTCTAGAAGTAGAAATAAAATAGAGTATACATGTATTAATTAAAATGAGCTAAGATATAGACTGTTGGGTATTGGGCTCCCTTTCTATGTGGAGAAAAGGCTCAAACTGAGAAGCCCACTTGATATCTTATTTACGTTAAGCGGAGAAGGTGCTTTGAAAGAAAGGATTGAAAAGAGAAAAAGAGACATGACACTCTGCAATTGTGAATTCTCCACTGCAGATTCGTTCACCATTGGATCTAGCTGATTTTTGGACAGCACGTTTAGAATGTATGTTTCTTTATTCTGACCGTTCGGATCATTGAAAGACTTCTGTGTTGGGAGATATTCAGTTCATATGGAAACAATGTGTTTGGGGGTCTTCATCTTGCCTGTTCTCTATTTGTAAGCTTATTGCTTTATTGGTGTTGACATTAATATTGTTGTTGACACTTGATTGATACTCTTTTGTACTCTTTATTGATAATAGTGGAGTTATTTCTTTGGTCTGGATGACCCGTAGTTTTTTCCCTTGCTTTGAAGGGTTTTCCATGTTAAAATATTAGTGTCTTATGCAAAAAAAAATTGATGATTAGTTAGTGTTATATTTTGTTATTGCTCCTCATAGATTCTTGTGAGATAGGAGGATTTATTTCCGCTACTTTGTTTACATTTATTGCAAACTTATCTTATTGCCCCCATCATAAACAAAGGAGAAAACATATCATCTAGAGGTTTGGGGGTGCAAGGGTCTTTGTTTTGACAATCCTAGAAGAAGTGGTTGGTTTTGTTGAACATTGAAAAGGAGAAAGGGTTACACATTAGTATCATAATAAAGATGTCAACAAACAATTCAAGATGATTACCTTGGAGGCCCTCGACATTACCAAAGAAGCTTTGCTCCTCCTTGCAAGTAGATAAGCATAATTGTTTTCCTCCGTCCAATTCTCTTGTAGTTCGACAATCTTAGTTGCCGCAACTATCAAATAAACAAAAGGGTGAGTAAGAAATTGAGATAATAAAGGAACAAAATGGTAAGAGTTCAAGGAACTTAACCAAGCACGTATTGCCCAGTGCAGTGACTATACAAAATGGTTAAGCCACCTCGAAAGATCCGTAAGAAGGACGTGGCCATATAAATCATGACTAAACCTAGTGGCAGTAACTCCAAGGTTTTGTTTTGGTCTTAAATAATAGACGTTTGTCCTTAGTTCAGTTATCCGTCTTGGACCTTAAGGGGTTTGGCTAAGTCAAAATTGGCAGAGGTTAAAATGACTATTTTTCAAATATTGTTTGGCCATTTGGGTTAATAGCTCTACGAGTGGCTCGACTTTTATCACCCTAGTCAATTTGAAATTTGACAATCTACGAGTGGCTCGACTTTTATCAAGGTAGAACTTGAAAGAGGTGAGAATGTAAGAAGTCCTTGGGGAAAGTGTGAGTAGTCAAGCACCTTTCAGTAGCAGGGGTGGTTCAACTGAGGTAGAGGTAATGCCAGATCGAAAAATCAAATTCAGCCATAGAAAAAGAACCAATGGGCTAGTGAGAATGTTGATAGTTCCAGGTCACTACATGATCGAGACAACTTCTCTCATTGTTGTGTAAACATGGGCTAGTAGAAGCTTAGCCAAACAAATTTGAGTAAAGCCTGTATGTAAGAGTTGTGCCAAGTTGAAGACAGCAATCACTTTAACATATTTGGAGCACAAAAATTGGCTCATCAACCAATAGATAAGGAAAGTTATATGCTCTTTTGAAGTCAGGGTAGTGCTTGATTGTCCCATATGATTATGAAGGAATCCTTTGTAGTTCTTCTTGCTCCGGTCAATCATATGCTTATTAACAGTGTCCTTAAAAACTCCCACTAAGTATTTCTCACCCAAGGGCTTCAACCAAGTAATAGTGGCTATGTTGAGGAAGATAGGACCAACTGGGCTGTAAGGTAGTTTGGGAGAATTCATCTTTGAATTCCAGAGACACATCATCACAAAGATCATGTTAGGGCTGAGTAAGCTATGGTCAAGGTGACTAGGCTGAATGATGCAATCCCACCTAGCGTGGACTCATACCTAGGAGGATTGGGTGTAGACATGGCATGGATAGGAGCATAGTGAAGATATTTTTAGGCCATAGTCTATTTTACTTGTAATTTTTTTTGTTGTATTTTGCTTTATAATTTGGTGGGTGTAGTTAGCATCTTTTAAGGCCATGTATTTTGGCCTATTTGCTCCTTGTTTTAGGATAGGGGTGTCATAAATTATTTATGTAAAGTATGTGCAAGAGGTGAGCCTTTTTTAGAGCATAAGGATGTGTGGTTTACTTCTCACTTCTCTTGTTTGTTGTCCACACCTCTCTAGCAGAACATGAAGCATGAGCAACAAGTAGGACCCCCTTGTTCCCTCCTTTGGGTGCCATTCTCCTTCCCTTTCCTAGGTGGCGCGTAGGTGACCAATTCAAATTCAAATTTGAATTGGAGGGAACATATATTCACTTATTTAGGGGCATGTTTGGATCTAGGCAAGTTAACTATGTGTTAATTAGCCTCACTAGCTAAATTAACACTTAGTTAACTCTATTAAGCTTGGAGGTCCACGAGCCTATATATACACACCACCACCCTTTGTATTGGATTACACTTGAATGAATATAGACTTCTCATATTGTGAGTTCTTCTTTGAGTGTCTTTGATGCGAAAAGCTTTTGCACTCCCCTTGATCTTTCTCCTTGAGGTTCCAAGGGTCATGAAATGGATGATGGAGGGGAAAGAAAATGGAGGTGGGGTGCCACTCTCAAAGAGAGATAAGCCAAAGTGTTTAGGTTTACCACAAGGGAAGGAACCCTTGATAAAAACCAACTAGGAAGAGGTTCCTCAAGAGAGAAGATCCTCAAGACCTTTTACTAAGAATGTGCTCACAAAGAGACTATTTTCATTCAACTTGAAAGGTGAAATTTACAATGAGGAGGAATGAGTATATATAGCCCAATGGGAGAGCTTGGACACACTTTCCTAGGCAATGTGGGACTTAAGTGAGGGACCTAAGTTCACCTCCATAGGTGCAATTAACATCTCCTAAATTGAATGGACTAGGCCAAAATCATATCTTGACTTATGCACCCATTCTAAGCTTACTCCTCATTTTTAACTAAAAACACTTATACCTTCTAAACTAAAAAGAAGATGGCCGAATATACATGGCCTTAAAGGAATTAAAAGTATGCTCCTATTTAGCTAATTAAAATAAAATATTTACAAGCTAAAAATGAAGACTATGGCTTCCAATCTTCAATGAGCTTTCATCCATGTCATGCCTTCCTTGAATCCTCCTAGCCATGATGCATGCTAGGTGGGATTGCATCAGTCTTCTTCTCCTTTTGTGAGAGTACTTTTTCATGGCTTTTATCAAGATTTATTTCCCTTGTAGCAAGCTTCACTATACCTTAGCTTATCTTCATTGAAGTGGTGCCTTCACCATCCCTATTCTACCTCTCCAACATCATCTTCTTCATTAGAGAACCTCATAGAAGCAAGGTCACGGGAGGAGCAATCCAAGATTACATCATGTGGTATTAGGAACTTTTTTATTAGAGGTTCTTCTTCTTGCTTTTCTCTTTTCATTTTTGAATTTTTCTTCATCTACTTCATCTTATTCTTAAATTTTCATTAGGTATTTTGTGTTGTCACATTATTTTCCTTTAATTGTCTTCATTGTTTGTGTCTTGTAGTTTTCACTTCAAAAATTCTATGCACTTATACTTGTGTGGTTTATATTTAGTTCAATTTTCTATAGTTCCTTCAATTGAATTATATAATCTTGTTGTAGGTTTCTCTTATTTCTACCTTGCTATTTGTGTGTTGTTTTATGCTTGATAAAATTGTCCCAAGAAACTCTCTATTGTGATCCCAAAACCTTATGGAGGAAGCCACACATGTGTGGTTGAGTAGTCTTGGAAATCATCTTGCATTCTTTGTTGTGTTTCCATTCTATTTTTTCTTTATTTTTTATGCGCCTCTTCTTTTTAGTTTATGATCTATGTTTTGTCTTAGCTAAGTCTTGTTTAGTCCTTTTATGTCATATTATTTTCCTAAGTATTAGCCTCTTTTACTTTTACTAAAAATGTGTTGCTGTCTTCTTTGAAATTGAGCATGTAAGAGGTCTATAAAGAAGTCTCACATGCTTGTAGCCTAAGTATTTTCCATTAAATAAAATTTCCACAAAAAAATTGTAGCTCAATTTCTTCTTTGTTTCATAATGTCTTCTCTTGAATTTTAGCAGCTTTTGTGTGTGCTATTTGTGAAGCCATTTTGTGCTAATGATTGATTGAGACATTGGTCATGACTTATTAAGCATCAAACTTGTGTAATCAAGAGAGCTCTAAACACAACCAAATACTCTAGGTGCCTTTCTTGAGTCACTTCTAATTTTAGTGCACTCTGAGTTGCTTTGTGCATTTTTTTAGATTACGCTTTACTTCAAATTTTGCGTGCCTTGCCTTAGGAATTAGTTCAAGCATTTAGTGTCATTAGATCACTCACAAAATTGCAAATGTAAAAATTAATTAGGTGTATCTACAACTTATATATAAAAAAAAGTTAAAATAAAATAGAAGAAAAGAACAAAAAGTTCAAATGAAGTACAAAAAGAAAAATAACTAAAAGTTGATGCACCTAATAGCTAATTGAAAAATTGCAAGAGTGCATAATTTTGGTTGAATTTGCTTGAAACTAACACCTAGTAGCTCTCGACTATAGTGTAATTGTTGGTGTAATCTTTGAAAATTTGAGTCACTTTTGCATTTTATATACACACACTAAACATTATATCAGGTTTGTTAGCTATAAGATAAAGTAAGGATCTAATTATACCTCTATATTTAGTTTCATCAAAAGGTTTCCCTTTCTCATCCGAGTCTAAATAACATCTAGTTGAGATAGGTGTTGTAGCTTCCTTACATTTATCCATTTCGAACAACTCTTTGCAATACTTTAAATGTGCCATGCTTCATTTGCTTTACTTGAAGTCCAAATTTGAATTCTCCCATCATGAACATTTTAAACTCCCTCTGTATCTTTGCTACAATGTTCTTAGAAAGTTTTTCATTAGTTGATCCAAATATAATCTCATCTACATAAATCTGAATTATGAGTATATCTTGGGAAGTTTTCTTAATAAAAAGAGTTTTATCAACCTTTCCTCTTTCATACTTTAGCTCTAGCAGAAATTTACTAAGTCTTTCATACCATTGCCTTGGAGCTTGTTTCAGCCCATATAGAGCCTTCTTAAGCTGTAAACATGGTTTGGAAATATTGGATCAATAAAGTCAGGTGGTTATGAAACAAAAACTTCTTCCTCAATAAAACCATTTAAGAAAGCACTTTTCATGTCCATTTGATAAAGTTTAAAATCCATGGAACATGCATAGGCAAGAAGAAGTCTCACAGCCTCAATCGTAGCTACTAGTGCATACGTTTCATCAAATTCAATGCCTTCTTGTTGATTGTATGGCAACTAACCGAGCTTTATTACGAGTGATGTGTTCATTTTCATCAAGCTTGTTTCTAAAGACTCATTTAGTGCCAATGATGTTCATGTTATCTTATTTTGGAACAAAATTTCATACATCAATCCTCTTGGACTAATTGAGTTCTTCATGCATGGAGTTGACCAAAAAATTCATCTAACAAGGCATCTTCAATACAAGAAGGTTCAACTTGTGAAACAAATGCAACATGCTCACAAAATAAATTCAAAGAGGTTCGAGTAAAGACTCCCTTTTTAATGTTACCTATAGTATTATCTAAGGAAAGGTCTCTTGGAGTTATCCATTGCTTTGGTAGACTATTTTCAACATTTTTTGTAGGTTGTGTGGTCTGCTCATGTTTTCTTTGCTTTTCTTCATAAGGTAAAGGATTCATGATACATGTCTCATCATCATCAAAAGAATGTTTCCTTTATTGTATTCTCCGTATATAACACAACCTCCTGCTTTGCTTTTGAAACTCATAAATTTGTCTTTGTCTCTAGTCATATATGTCTTGAATAGTCGCTATCTAGATACCACATTCCTTCCTTGGATGCCAAGCATATATACCTACACCATAATTAAATTTGAAGACTTAGGTACCCAAATGGTGTTGGGTCCTTTGACATTAGTAGCATAACTTATTCCTTTGGGAATTCATTTCATTTTTCCATTAGGAATTGCATATTTCTTAACAAAACATGATGGTGATTTATGGCCTTTATGCATGTAGTATTGACATGTCATGAAAAATGAAGTGGATGGGTTAACAAATCTAAAAAAGTTTTTGTATTTTTTTCTTTTACCATTTGATTGAAAACCCAAACCAACTTTGTCAATTAAGGACATTTGTGAGTTGAGAAGGGCATCTAAATTAGGCTTTCCCATTGTGAATTTTGCAAGTGTCCTTTCTAAATATTTTAATTCTCGCAGCAAATTCTTGCAGGATTCCCAACTACTACTCACATTAACATTTTCAACTTTTCAATCACAGGAGGGAGTTTGATTAATTTGTTTTTGAAAATATTCATTTTGTTTTCTCAAAACTAAAACTTCTTCTTCTAGTGCTTTGCACTTTGAAATGTGAAGCGTAGACTGCCTTTCAAGGTTTTGTTAGCTAATGTAAGTCTTTATGCTTCATCATGAAGCTCATTAAATGCATCTAAAAATGAGCCATAATCCATTTCACTATCATAACACTCGAGGTATCATCCCTCTTTGCCATTAGACATAGATTTGCTTATTCATTTTCTAAACTTTCACTAGTAGAGGTGCTTGTGTCATTATCCTCTTATGTTATGTAGGATCTCTTATTTGAGTGAGAGACCTTTTTATCTCCCTTTTTTAGCTTCTTTAAATAAACTATGCATTCAAATTTTATATGCCCCAATTTTCCACATTTGAAAAATGTAAAATTTGAGGTTCCTTGGTCATTCTTCTTGTTCCCTTTCTTTTTTATTGGAACTTCTTTTAGGCTTTTTGTTGTTGAGGAACTTCTTGAATTGTAACCAACAAATTCAAATTTTCATTTCTTGAACCATTGTTCTCCTCGTCTTCACTTTCTGAACTCATTTCATTTGTTGAGCGATTAAGTGCCAACCTTTTACTTTTCTTCTCCTTTTCTTCTTCTTCATTCATCCTTATGATATCCATCTCATGCTCTCTTAATTTTCCAAACAACTATGGATTTTTCATGGTTGTCAAATCTTTTGATTCAGATATCACTGTGACCTTAGCTTGCCAATTCCTATTTAGAGATTTTAGCACTTTTACATTTAATTCTTCTTCATAAAAAATCTTACCAAGTCCGTTTAAATGGATGACAATGTGAGTGAAGTATTTTTGTACATCTCCAATGTTTTCTTCTTGCTTCATTCTAAAAGTTTCATACTCTTCGATTAGAGAGTTCTTCCTTGATCTTCTTACTTCCTTTGTTCCTTCATGTACTACTTGAATTAAATCCCACATTTCTTTGGCTGTTGTACATGCAGAAATTCTAAAGAATTTATAAGAGTTTAATGCATAATGCATGATGTTTTTAGCTCTTGAATCCCACTGATATTTTCTAATTTCATCTAGAGTCTAGGATTCAAAGGGTTTATCTCCACATATTCCATTAATAATTTGTTTTAGAAGTTTGTAACATTCTTCTATAGCTTTCTAAACACCTCAATCAACAAATTCCATAAATATTTTCATACAAACTTTCCAAAAAGGATAGTTAACACAAAAAAATATAGGTAGCCTATTTATCAATGCATCTTCGGTGAATGGAACCTGATTTACACTCATTGTTTCACTTAGATTACAGAAAAAAGAAACTTGTGTAAAATACAAGAATCAAGCTTTTGATGCCAATTGTTGATTCCAAGTGTAATAATAAGGAAATATAGAAAGGGTGAATGGATTTTCAAAAAAAAAGTTTTCTTTTTACCACTAAAAAGTATTTTCCATTCAGTCTAAGATTTACCAAACTTTCAAATCAAATAATCAACACAACTCATCAAGATGAGAAAAGAAAGAAAGATGCACAAGAGATTATACTTACAAACACTATGCACACACACAAAAATTCTATACACCTAGCTTGAACCCTACAAGGAAAGATAGGCTAACCTATGACCAAACTCTATGATCAAAGCCAAACATGCAAACTCTATATACTTCTATACAAAAACAAAATGAAAGAATGGATTATATTAAACTTGATTCATGCAGATAATCCAAATTTATGCTTTTTTCAAAATTTTCCATGTTCAAGATTCAAAGAATCATAATCTTTATAAAGAAAGATGTATTTGGCTCAGGGACTTGTTAAGAGAATGAGAAAATGTTTCCAAGAATTTTCTATGTGTTTTTTATCCGTTATCTAACAAGAATAAGCAGTAAACTATTTAAAGAAAACTTATTTTAATGAGTTTAATCATTTGAAAAAAAGGCAATCGATTATGAAAAACTTGTGATTGCTTATTTTATTTCTTTCTTTTGTTCTTGTTCAATTTTATAACTATTGTAATCTGTTACGAAAATTCTAACCTGTTAAAATAGAGAAGCTTGATTTTGATCCAAAATACAAAATTAACAGTGTAATCGATTATCAAATTGCTATAATCGGTTATCACAATCAGATTTTCACAACTTAGCATTTTGTTCAATCTCAGTTGAAGTTCTTCATCAAATAACAAATTACTAAAAGTTGTAATAAATTATTTAGATATAAAACTTGCTTCTAACTATAAGACTAACTTTGAACTAGATTATTAATCATTCCATAATCTTAACTTGGATAAAATCATTCATGCATGTCTATACTAAACAAACAGTACACTAAGACTAAGCTAAGGAGATGATCCATGCTCCAACATGATTGGTGGTTGAGGAGGTGGAGGAGCACGAGGATCTTATTAGATTCAAATTTCAAATCTGATTTTTAGGATTAGCCAATTACAGAAGGTTTTGATACGCTAGTTTGAATGGGGTTCAGTTAGTGGACGAGAGGATGGATTTGGAGAAGCCATATGATGGGCCTAAAACTTATCGAGTTGGACTAATCATTGAAAGAAATGTCTTTCATGATGCTCTTTTGGATACTATGTTAACACGTAAGGCAGTGAGCATCCCTATGACACCGACTTGTAAGCTCACTGATGAATTGCATTTTATCTATTTTTAGTTTTTATTTTAATTAGAATTTTATCTATTTTTATGTGATTTAGGTTTGATATTTTCATTTTAGGTGTTTTTAATTATATTTTGGAATTTCTTACGCTTTTAGTGTGTTTTAGTGTTTAGGATGTAATTTGATAGATATTGATGTGCTTTTGGACTAATTTGGAGTATCGAAGTGAAACTTGGAGTTCTGGAGGAAATTCAGAAGAAAAAAATTATGAGTTAATTAATAAAATTTGTACTCCCATGCAAAAATATGCACTCCCTTGTGTAATCAGTTTAAGTGCTCTGTTTTATGACATTTTTGGGTTTAGAGATAGATAGCCTATTAGTTTAAATAGAAAGTTTCAGTTTTAAATTGGGGGTTCTACACTTTGGATCAAGATGACATAGAGGTCAAGACTTGGAGTTTTTCCTTTTTCCTTTTCCTTCTTTATTTTCGGGTTTGATGCATTTTATTCCCTTGTTTTTAATAGTGATGAATACGTGGAGTAGAACTTTTTATTCTAGGATTATGGTTTAACCCTTGACTCTATTGATGATTTATTAAGCATTTTATATTGTTCTTATGTTGATTTCTCTTGAAATAAGGAGAAAGATCATTAATTTCCGTCAAGGGAATACAAAACCCTTTCCTGAAACCTGGAAGAGATTTTCTGAGCTCCTATTATCATGTCCTCATCATGGTCTTGAGAGACCCTTGACAATCCATTTCTTTCACGATGGATTGAATTATAACAGTGAGATGTTGTTACATTCTGCAGTGAATGGATCATTTATAGGGAAGCCATTAGACGAAACAAAAGATATAATAGAAGTTGTTATGGAAAATTAATGCCAATCAGTAGGAGAAAGAAGCCATAACTCATAAAGAGTAATTCTAGGTAAGTATGAAGTAAATAATGTTGACCTTATTCTAGCAAAATTTGATTCTTTAAATCAACAATTTGATAAGTTAGAAAAAGGAAATGTTAGTGCAATAAGTGCTACTAATATTTTTTGTGAGGTTTGTGGTTTGCATGGACACTTGGCCATTGACTGTCAAGTAGGGATGCTAATAGTCAGCAAAATACCATGAATGTTGCTGTAACTCATAATTTTTTTCATCATGCTAGGAAGAAAACATTTGACACCTACTATAATACTTATAATGAAGGATGGATGAGTTATCCAAATTTCTCTTACCATAATAATCAAGGGCTAGGAAACTAAGAAGTAGGGTACTCGAAAAAATTTGAGACAAACATCTTATTATAACAAAGGACATAGCAGTTAAGAAGGTTACCAACAAGGATTCCAATCCTTACTTTCCAAGCTGGAAAACTTAATTGAGGGGTTCATGATGAGCCAAAAGCAAATTAATGAGACCATGGGAAGCTCTATTAAGGAGTTGACTACTAGAATGGGTAGCATGGAATTTCACAATAAGCAATTGGAAAACCAAATTTCTCAAATAGCTCAACATATGCTTTCTTCTAGCAAAGCCCCTAGTAAGTTTCCAAGTAAGCCCAAAACTAATCTAGTTGAGCATGCTAATTCAATAGATAACACGAGTAGTAAAGTGCTAGATGAACCTATATCTAACCAAGTTAAAAAAGGAGTGAAGGAAGTTCAAGAGGAACTACAACCTACTGCTGAGATTGAAAAAGAAAATATTTCTAAAAAAAGGGGTTGAAATTTCACTTACTTCATCCACACCTTACCGACCACCTATACCTTTTCCCCAAAGGTTAGCCAGGGCAAAATTAGACAAACAATTTGGTAAGTTTTTAGATATGATAAAACAATTGTATGTCAACATTCCATTTGTATATGCTTTGCAACAAATTCCTATTTATGAAAAGTTTCTGGAAAAGATCTTGCCTGGTAAGAAAAAGGTTGATGAACATGAAATTGTGACCCTTGTCCATGCTAAGTTACCTCCTAAGCTTAAGGATCCCAGTATTTTTTCTCTACTGTGTCTAATTGGTAAAAAAAAGTTTAATAAAGCCTTATGTGATTTGGGGGTTAGTGTTAGTTTAATGCCCTTAGCTGTTTATAAAAAGCTTGGTATAGGAGAGCTAACACCTACCAATCTGTCATTGCAATTAGCGAATCAATCTATTATACATCCTATGGGTATAAGGTAAGCGATATAATTATCCCTTGTGACTTTTTAGTGTTAGACATAAAAATAATATTCCAATATCCCCATTATCTTAGGAAGACCTTTCTTAGCTACTGCTGATGTTAATATAAGTGTAAAGAAAGGAAAGATTTCCTTGACTGTTTGATGCATTCTTAGAATGCTCTTCCTAGGATCTTGCTTCAAGAGGCTCCTTTGGTTGAAGAAGATGGTGATGAAGAGGAGAGAAATGGTTGAGGAGGCACCACTCTTTAGGAGATAATCCTTGGTTGTAGAAGCTTGCCACAAGGGAAGGAGCCCTTGATAAAAGCCAAGAGGACTATCACAAGTAGAGAGAAAAAGGCACTCAAAAAGAGAACTCTCACAAAAGGATATTTCATAAAATGATTAAAATTTCCTTACAAGAGTGAGTGAGATGCTATTTATAGAGCACTAGCAAGGCCTTAGACATCCAAGGGGCTAAGAAAAAGAAAGAGGAAAAGATCCAAACAAGTCCCTAAGAATATGGATCTATATTCCCTCTAATTTGAATTTGAATTTTGGAGGGAAATGACATGACACTTCTAGAATTCAAATTCAAACAAGAAGCAACAAGAAAAGCCATGTAGGAGAGAGAAAGGTGATGTGGTGCCACTTATGAAGGAGCAAGGGGGCCCACATGTCTCTTACATGCTTCATGTGGTTGTTAGAAGGGTTTTAGAAGCAATTAGGTGTTGTCGAAATGAATAACCACACATCCAAATTCTCCTAGGACAACTAATTAACACACTCCCTAAAGGGACTAAATACACCTCGTAAAGAAAATAAATCCTATAGGCCAAAATACAAGGCCTAAAATTACAAAATTACACTCACTCAAGTATGTCCAAGACACTAAATGCTAGACTCATCCAAATAGAAGGTGAGACTAGTCCTGGTGCAATGGAACACTCTTCCAAGAAAGCCAAGTATGCTTTATCTTGTTGTTCACCCCAAGAGATGATGATAGGGCTAAGGTTGGACCATTCTTGCATGGTCTCTTTAATTGTGACTAGAGATTGGCTATGGGTAGGAAAAGTTTGTAGCCCAATCTCTTGACCAAATTTCGCCTCATCCATAAGTAGTACTTGAGGTTGTGTTTCATTGTGCTCCAGGCACAACCTCAATTCCTACTTGCAACATGGGAGGGTTGTTTTCAATTAGATTTTCCTTGGATGGAAAGGATAAATCTTCTTAAAGAACAACTTCCTTTTCTTTCAAGTGTTGAACTTGAGGTTTTTGTTTGAGCTTTATGAATAAAGCTTCAAGTTCAAAACATTGTGAATTTTCTTTTTCATATGCAACTAGAGGTTTTGGAAAGATGTGTTCAAATGATTGAGACATAACCTCTAGTTGCACTAGTTCTAAGTGAGAAGTTTCTTTAATAAGATCCTCCTTAGGACTTAAGGAGTAATCCTCTTGAAGACCTTTTTCTCTCTCACTTTTCACCTAGTTTTGAACTTAAGGATTTGGTTTAAACCTAAAGGGTGTAGGCTCAAGTTCAAAACTTGGTGAAGTGTCAAGTAGGACTTCATATTCACCTTTTCTCCAAAAAGTCCTTTTCTAAGCATTGGACTTGACATATTTGTTTCTCAAAAGGTAAGGATTCAAGTCCAACACTTTTAAAAGTGCTTGATGAAGAATCTTTCTCAAGGGGAGTTTAAGATTGAGTTAATGTGCTTCAAAAATTTTGGGGCATAATTTCAAACTCATATTTTGTTTTCAAAGATTGGGTAAAAGGTTGCCCTAAGCTAGAATTTAAATCTAACTCTTGGCTATGGTCACTCTTCTCACCAACCTCATTTTCTAAATTTTTATGTTTTAAGTTTTCAAGGGTGGGTGTGTGGTCTCTATCTCTTTTCTCCCACTCTCCTTTTTTCTCTCTTTCTCCCAATATTATTCTTTTTTTCTTCCAATTCCTTTCCATCTTTCTTTCCTCTCTTTTCCATCTTTCATCTTTCTCTTTCTTTTCTCTTTCTCTCCTTCCCTCTATTTTTTTCCAATATGTTTTTGTTTTTTGTTTTCTCTTTCCCATCTCTCTTACCTCTCTTTTTTCTCTCTTTCAGATTGATCTCTCCTTTCTTTCTCCTCTCTTATTCTGCTTTCCTCTCAATTTATTCTTTTTCTATTCTATCTTGCCTCTCTTTTTCATATTTTTTTCTCCTCTCTTTTTCTTCTCTTTCTTTTCTTTGTCTTTTCCCTTTTTTCTTTTCTCTTTTCTCTTCCTTCTCTAAATCTTTTCTCTTTTCTATACCTGTTGTTTATTTTTCTTTCTCTTTCCCTACACTCCTCTCTTTCTTTTTCTATTCTTTCATAGGGATAGGAAAATAAATGTGAATTTGGGTCATGGAAGGAACTAATGGGATACTTGTACCAAGAATAGGATTCACTCATCTCACCCTTTGGTTTTGGCTTCTCTAGTGAAAGTGTATGAGTCTTTGGAACTCAAGCACCACCTAAACAAAATGCATAAGCATACAACATTAACATACACGAATTCCTACAAGTGCAGGAGCCTTTGGAACTCCATACACTCTTTTAAAAATGTATGAAAAAACTAAGGCAAGGTTAAGTAAAAAACTGAATGATAAGGGATCTAAACGTGCTCCTAGAGATGCGAAGAAGTGTAGCACTTCTCCCTTACACCTTGAAATGAGAAGGCTAAACTATTACACACAAATAAAGTGACCTTTAGGGGCATCCAACACTCCCAAAAAAGAATAAAAGGCCATATTACAAGGAATTAACAACAAAAAAAATTAAAGAGAATCTTTAAGTCTCCTCTCCAAGCTTTCCTCACAAGTGTTTCATTCTTGTCTCCTTGCTCTTCCTTTTGTTCAAGTCCTTTTATCTATTTCAACTCTTCCTCAAGAGGCTACCCTTCTGAAATGCTTCCTTACTCAAGGCTTCCCCACACAAAAGTGGCACCAACCAAGGCAAGATTCCCAAGAGATAGGACAAGCAATAACAAAGCAAGAAAAACACAATTTGAGTGGCACAGTATCCAAGTGGAAAGAAGGATAAAGACGTGACTTAAAGAACACAAAGAAGATAAACTATAAATAAGGCTAAGATAAAGGAGTCTTATATCCATTCATTCAAGTGTGAGGTTACAAGAGAGTGAAAGGAGTATAAATAACCCAATAGGAGAGCTTGGGCACACAAACCAAGGAATTTGGGACTTGGGCTTAATTAGCATTAAGGCTAATCAATCCAAGTCTTAGTGCCTAAGTTTGGGGTGCCTAATATAATACATTAGGAGAGCAAATAACTCATTCAAAGTGTGAGAAAAGTGAGCCTAAAAAGCTACACAAGAGGGACCTCACACTAAGTCTTCTCCTCCAAATAACTAAAGGCATCTCTTCTTTCTAAACTAAATATAAATGGCCTAATTACATTGGCCTTCAAGGAAATATATCACACCCTAATTGCCTAAGCTATTAAAAATATTTATAAGTAGAAAATTCCTAAGACTATGTCTTCAATCAAGCTCACATCCAAGCCAAGTCTTCCTCTCATCCACCTAGTCATGATGCATGCTAGGTGAGATTGCATCATATATGTTACTCAAAGATTATATCATGTGTAATTTAATTACTATATGTTAGGGTTAGGAAGGTTCGTATCACTAGATGATCCTATATATACCGTAGTGATTTTGATTATAAAAATTATATTAAACTTGATCATCTAATGTTTATATTATAAGATGTTATTACAGCAAGTATACATATTAGAAGACGTGTACATAAGACAATAAAAAAAAGCCTACACCTATTGTAAATAGCTTTTAGTTGAAGGAGAACATTGCCTTATAAAGCTTCTGGTTAAAAGAGAAAATCATCTGATGAAGCTTCTAGCCAAAGAAGCATATTATGTGATACTATTCTTACAAGACGCAGTCAAATTAGATGTAGATGCAGACTAAGAATAAGACTCAGAGCTAGACATGTCACCCAATTGCATCCTTATAAGATGCAATTACGATCAAGTTAGATGCACACATAGATCAAATCAGATGAAGACGTAGCTCATGAATCTAATAGGCAGTTGTAGTTCATAAATAGTAAAGATACTTTTTGTGAAAACAAAGACACTACTTCTTAGACTATCAATACAAAGTAAACATCTTATAAAGGGAAGGCACAACACAACAAGAAAGATGCGACATATAAAGAGGAAATTGAACCACAAAATATAAAGATGAAAGACATGAAGGTACAAATAATGATGATTAGATACAAAACATGAAGAGAAAAAGTTGTGGAGTCATAAAACGCATAATCAAGCAAAAAAACCTGAAGAAAAGACTCAAATGAAGATGCAGAAGCTAAAGATTTGAAGATTATCTCCACAACTACATGTGTTCTTTATTTATGTTTATTAAATTTGTCTACCTACAAGAACATATTTCATCTTCGGGAAACACTATTTCAAATTGGGCATATTGGAAATATACAAGTGAACTGAAATAACATATACAAGTAATGCATTAAAAGTTGTGTATCCACCTTAGGTACATTGTTTCTAATTATCTATTATAAGAAGCTACTTATTAGAAGAACTTGCCTAAAAAAACAAATAAAAAGTACGGGAGATCATATCTAAAGTGCCTAGTTGGTGAAAAACACTCAGTGATGCATTTAATACAAGATAAAAAACCATAAGACGTACTAGACACATTAAACATAACTTTACTTCTTCAAGTGTCTCAACAGCCATATTTTGAAGTTGATAAATAGGGGCTGAAGCTTTGAAAAAAGAAGAATAACTTTGTAAATATTATCAAGTTTTAAAATCTTTCTTCCACTATGAAAGTTCAAGATCAAACAACTTGAGCAATTAGAAGCTTCTATACTACAACATTCTATAAGCTTATTTTTTTATCGTTCACTTAGTGAAGTTACCCCTTGTTAAGCGAATTTGTACATCCTCTCTTAGAGAGTTTTTTATCAAACACATACGTTTAAACCTTTGGGTTGTAAGCTAGCATTGGCTTATTTTTCAAAGACTCCTCAAGTAAGTGAGGAGTAGCTTAATATGCAAACAATACTCGTGTAGTTAAGAGTGGTTTTGTGTACTCATAAGTCACAAGTGGTTGAAATACTGGGTTTAGGTCAAAAGTACAGTAAGAATACTTGTTGTATTTCAATGTGGAAATAGTGAAACATTCCAAGAGGTTCTTGGAAGAGACTAGACATAGCTTAATGAAGATTGAATCAATACAAAAACAATCTTTCTTATTACCTTTTATCGCAATGTTTTTCTTTGCTAAAACTGGTTTTATTTAAAATAGTTTTATAAGAAAGTTATTTTATAAAATTTTTCTTTAAACCACGTCTGTGTAGCAAAATATAGGATCTCCTATAAAAAATAATTTTACTATGCATTTGTATACCTGAAGTTCGTCAGTATGACAATGTGCGTTTGTATAAAGAAACATATTTAATTTTCATCTATGTATTTAGAACATATTTTTTATCAAACATTTAACATATGTATACTTATTCGAAAGTATTCTTTCTTATAGAAGATTCTCATAAAACTTCTTAAGAAATTGTTTTAGAAAAATATTTACGAAAAACATCTTATAGATCTATTCAACACCTTTCTAGGGCTATCTTTTATTTCAATTGGTATCAAGCTTACTATCAAGGTAAGTTCTTTGTAGGACTAAAGGAAAGTACCTACCAGAAGTTATGGAGAATAAAGGTCATGCCATCAACAAACCACCTATGTTTGAAGGTTTGAAGTTTGATTTTTAGAAGCAAGGAATGATCATATTCTTTGAGAATGTCATATTGACATGATAAACATAGTTACAAATGATAATATTGATAAAATTCTACTTAATCTTCCTAGTTTTTTAGGAGCCTAGGTGGAAGCTCCAAGGACTTCAAAGATAATCAATTTCGTGCCTTTAGAAGAACTCATTGAAATCTTGAAAGTATAAAAGTTGGAGCTGCAACAAGACATACTGTTGCATTAAACACAAAAGAAACGAGATGCAAAAAATCAAAAGCTCTCAAATTGAAGAATCATTAGAAGATCCTTACACAAAAAAAGCATTTGATGAAGGTTCAAATGATGAATTATCATTCATCTCCACAAAATATGTATGGAGAAATGAGGCTTTCACTAGAGACGAATCTCTCAAAGTCAGACTTATGATTAGAAAGACAAATGTGAGAAGGTCCTCATTGTTTGTTACTAGTACCAAAAGTTTGGTCATTACATTTCAAGATGTCTAAAGAAAGAGAAAAGGCAAGAAAAGGCCAAAAAAAAGGAAAGTTTCTTACATGAAGAAGATCATCACAAGAAAAATTTTAAACTCTGAATTTCAAGTTTCTACAAAAGCTTCAAATGGACAAGCAAACATTTGTCTGATAATAGATGTTAGATCAGAAGCTTATACGAAAGGTTCAGAAGGAGAACCAAACATTAGTCTGATTAAAGACTTTGAATCAGAAGCTTCTACAGAAAAAGCTTATGAAAAAGCCAACATCTACTTTATTATCTATTGTAACAAGCCACATATTAGAAGAACTTATCTATAAAAGTAGAACAAGAATAGGAGATCATATTTAAAGTGACTAGTTAGTAAAAATAACTCAATGACACATTTAATGTTGGATCAGAAATCATAAAACACACCAGACACAACTTTACTTCTTCAAGTGTCTCAAGGATCATATTTCAAAGAAGTTTATAAATAGACTGTTGAAGCTTTAAGGAAAGAAGAATGGCTTTGTAAACACTATCAAGTGTTAAAATAATTTTTCCTACTGCAAATGTTCAAGATAAAAAACTCAGCATGAGTAATTAGAAGCTTATAGAGTAGAACATTTTGTGAGCTTATTTGTTTATTCTTCACTCAGTGAAGTTACCCCTTGTTGAGTGAATTTGTACATCCTTTTTCTGAGACTCTTTTTGTCAAACACATACCTTTGAACCTTGGGGTTGTAAGTTAGGATTATCTTAGTTTTCAAAGAATAGTCAGGTAAGCCAAGAGTGTGGAGTGTCTTAGTCTACAAAGAATACTTGTGTATGTTGGACATGAAGGCCATTGACCTATGTTTACTTGTTTTGGTTTTTGGGTTTAATTTTTCTTTTTTGAATATGCCAAACTATATAGATGTGGCATTATATTTATTTTTTAAAACTTAGGCTTGCAAGCAATATTTTATATTTCTCTAAGTCTTAAGTTCACTTCACAAGCCACAGAATTACATTGATATTGAATCTTAGCATTTGATCAAGGTTCCATTCTTCAAGTGTTAAAAAATATTTAACATATTGATCTAAGCAAAGATATCTTAAATTTTGATCATGGATTACTAACTACCTGTTCTCGTAATAAATTATTTCAGTTATTTTTCAAGTGGAGAGAAATTCAACTGAAGTTAAAGTTTCTAACTATTTTAATTGATTACCATCATGTATAATAGATTAAATCATGTCTGAAGTTGGTGAATTTATATTGAATTCATCAATTGCTAGAGTTAGTAATCGATTACCCACTGCTTGATGATTGATATAGCCTTTACTGATCAATTTAACTAGTTACTAGATCATGTAATTGATGAAATTATCTTTCATTATCCTTAACATTTAATGCAATCCTCCCTAGCATGGGTCCAATCACAAGGGTCGCGGCTAGGAGGATGGAGGAGGACATGGCTAAGAAGGAGGGTGGAAGACCTCAACTCCTCATGAAAGTCAAGATCATTAAATTTTAGGCCATATTCTTAATTTTTTATTCTCGTATTTACACCATTAATTTTTAAGTCATGAAGGTGTACTTAGCATGATTTTTAGCCTTTATGTCTAATTTAAGTTAGAAGGTGTAACTAGTCTTTTATGTGGAGTGTGTGTAGTAGTTTGGGCTTTTTGGATGACTTGGTTGTGTGGTTTTTGTCAACCACCCCCTAAGTTGGTTCCACACCCCTCTAAGATACATATGAAGCATGAGAGACATGTGGGACCCCCTTGTTCCCCCAAATGGTGCTACACTCCTGATGCATTCCTCCCTAGCAAGGGTCCTTGATGTGACCATTCATAGCCAATGACCTATCACTAAGGCCATGGTTAGAAGGATTAAAGAAGACCTAGCCCTTGCAGACAAAGGAAAACTTCACCTCCTATGGAGAGTAAAGATATTAGGATAGGGTCTTTAGTTAATAAGATGTAATTTTCCCTTATTTTAATTTTGAGGAGCATTAGGAATTTAATTGGGACATGTATTTAGTCCATTTTTTTATTTTAGAAGGTTTCTTAGGAATTTAGAGGGTGGATTTAGCTTTTTGGGTCTTTGTGAAGGAAATAAAGGGTAGCCTTGATATCTGCACCCCTATTTTCCTACATAAACCCCCTAAGCTAATAAGAAGGAATCTTGGTCCTTGGTTTGAGAGACTTGGGCGCCAAGTTTGATGATTTAAAGAGGGGATTGTTTCTCAATCCTCCTCCCTTAGATCTCTTCTTTTAATCCTAACCCTTCTTTTTTAGGTTATCTTGTTCAAGAGGTTAGGTACTTGTATAAATAGGAGCTCCTCCCCTCACTTGTATTTTTTACACTTGAATTTAACCATATAGACCATATTGGTCGTGAGGTTCTTACCTTGAGTGTCCTCCCTTCTCCTTTGTGAGAGCTTCTAAGAGTTATCAAGGGACCCCTCCCTTGTGGCCTCTCCTCTTTGGCTTATCAAACCTAGTGTTTGTGGCGCCTCACCCCCTTCCTTTCCTTTCCATAAATTCATTTCCCTTCCAAGTGACCTTAGAAAGGATCCTTTGGGGCAAGTGATCATTAATGATCACATCAGTCCTATCATAAGGGTCATGGTAAGACATGGCAGGAGAGGAGGGAAAAAGACCTCACCTTCTCATGGAGATCAAGATGTTAGAAATTATGCCATAGTCTTCCTTTTAGTCCTTCATGTATAAGTTTTTTTCTAGAAGTTTGGAGGTGTTTTTATTTTCTTTTTTGGCCTTGTATTTTGGCCTTTATGTCTATTTTAATTTAGGGGGTGTAATTAGTCTCTTTTGTGGAGTGTGTTGAGTAGTTTGGGCCCTTTTGGAGAAGCTTAGGAGTGTGGTTTTTGTGAAACACACCCCCTAAGTTAGTTCCACACCCCTCCAACTCACAAATGATGCATGAGAGACATGTGGGTCCCCTTGGTTCCCCTCACACTTGGACGACACCTTCTCTCTCCTCCAAGGTGGCTTCTACATGTTTTTTATGTGCTCTAATTTTTTAATTTGAATTTTGAAGGTGCCATGTGGCTTCCCTCCAAAATTCAAATTCAAATTGAGAGGGGACCAAGATCTTAAAATTAGAGGCATGTTTGGATCTTCCTAGAAATTAATCAAGTGCTAATTGGCTCTAGCTCAATTAACACTTGATTAAGCTCTCATAAGCTCCCCTAACTTGGACGTCACTCTTTCTTTCCCCTAAGCCCATCTTTTTCTTATAAATAGACACCTCCCCCTCCTATGTTTATTTTTACACTTGATTTTGAATACAAACTTCTTTTGTGAGTCTTATTGAGTGTCTTCTTTCTCTCCTCATTTGAGAGGTTCTATGGCTTTTATCAAGGGCTCCTTCCCTTGTGGCAAGCTTCTTCCATGGCTTATCTCACCATGAGTGGCGCCTACACCTTCATCTCTTCCCTTTCCATCATTAATTTCTTCAAAGGAACCAAGCTAAAAGGTGATGTTGGGAATGGTATCAACAAGAATGCATCAACCCCCTTCCATTTCCTAGTTGGTACATTCAAATTCAAATTTGAATTTAAGGGGAACATGATCCACTTTAGTAAGCCTTGTTTGGATCTTCTTAGAATTAATCAAGTGTTAATTGGCTGTAGCTAAATTAATACTTGATTAATCTCTCCTAATCCCTACTAATAGTGAATGTCCACCACTAAGCACCTACACCCACATCTTTTCTTATAAATAAGCACTTCCACTCTTTGTATCATTTTTACACTTGAATTATATTAGACTTCTCATTTTTCAATGCAAATTCGCTGAGTGTCTTGTTCTCCTTGAGTGGGAAACCTTCAATGGCTTTTATCAAGGATTCCTTTCCTTGTGGCAAACTTCCTTCACCTTATGGATTATCTCCTTGAGTGGTGCTACCTTCCACCATCATTCCTACCTCCTTCAACCTCCATTTCACTGATTGGATTGACTAGAAGAGGATCATGGGAGAGGCATCCATGGAGAATTGCTTCAAGGTTGATATGCAAAGGCATCTAATGGTAACTCAGGAAGATGGCTAATGTTGTGGGACACAACAAAGTTCTCTATGGAGGAGTGTTTTGAAGAGAACCATTTTGTGGGTGTGTCAGGAAAATGTTTAGGTCACTAGTTTTTAATTTAGTGCTCAATGTGTATGCTCCAAAGTGAGGTTGTTGGTAAAGAGGGTGCTAGGAGGAAATCCACGGATACATAGAGGCTGGGGTTGGGGAGGTGTGGTACATAATGGGTGACTTTAATTCCATTAGATACATGGATGAGAAAAAGGGGTGGGAAATGCTGATAGGACGAAAGAAATGCCATTGTTTAATGATTTCATTAACATGCTAGATTGGTCGACTTGCAGATGTGTGGGAGGAAATTTACTTGGTTAAAAATTTATGGTAAAACGATGAGTCAGTTGGATGGATTCATGGTGTCAGATGAGTTTCTAGTAAGGTGAAACAGAGTGGATAACAATAGGGTCTTTCTAGAGGGGTGTTAGACGAATGTCCGATGTTGTTATTAGAGGGGGATTTGATTTGGGGTCTAGGGTTTAGGGGGATAACAATAAGGTTCGTTTTCTGAATCGATATTGCTCATTTATTGTTCTAGTTTTAACTATTTTCCTTTACTGAGTATTTGAGTGAAGAGTTTATTAGCAAATTTAAACCTAAACAAATAATATTAGGGAAGCATAGTACAAAACATTTTTACTTATTTTATTATTGGACATACTATGATAGTCAGAGGTGCGTGATTATTTATTGAAAATATAAATTATATATAATATGCGATAAAAACTACCTAATTACCACACACATAATGACAAGTACATAAGTAGGTTGATGCACCAAGAAAGTCACATAACCCATAACCTTGCTTGTGTTGGCTTGAACATATTGCATTACAGCATGCCTCATTGCAATCAGCACTACAACGTCCAAGACCACTTGTACAATATTGAGTAGGTGGACTTGGAGGCCCACAATTGTAATAACAAATGCACAAGCCTAGGTCACAAGAACCTTGTCCGCCATTATGTTGAGCTTTACACCTCTGGTCACATTGTTCTATGGGGCCACATGCACCCATTGGTTGTGAACATACATTTCCTTCTACTCCTATTAGACCTATGCAATTCAAAACATATGATTAAATCATATATATATATATATATATTATTAATATAATGTTATATGATATGTAATTTAAAGAAGTCTACCTGATATAATAAGAGCAATAACTATAAAGAGAAGAGAACAATGTGAGATATGATTCACCATTTTGTTTGAAATACTTCACCTAATTTAGTTTTCTATTGGTTTTTCAATATGTGTATGTGGTATTTATAATTGTATCCATCTAATTTTCAGAGGATGATGGTCAACACATTAATGGTGTTTTAATTTATAAAACCGGAATAATTAGAGTAATTATTAGGGATGACAAAAAATACTTGTACCTGCGAGTCCCGTCCCGAACTTTGCCTCAATTTTGATGGAAATTACCGGTGTTGACCGAATACGAGGACATTTATTACTCGATGAAACAGGTATAGGTATTAACTAATCATCTCATACCCGTCTCATTATAATTATAAGAATTATATAATAAGTTTAAAGTTATATATTTAATTAAAAATGTAATTTTTAAACTATAATTTATAATTTTTTATTTATTATTCCATATTTGCTTTTTAAATTAAAATATAATTAATAAATTCATATATAATGTATTTGATAATAAATAACTAAATTTAAATTGTAAAAAATAATATAACAGGTTACCTGCAGATATATCCAAATTTGAAAATACCCAACAAGAAAGGGGATGAGAATTAAAATTTTATACATGTTTCTTTTATACTCACACCTGAACCAGTCCCGCACTTTCCGGGGACGAGGACAAGAATAAACAAAGTTGCATCCATCCTGTTGCCATCCCTAGTAATTACGTTAATTATGGTTAATATTTTTCGGAATAACTATTATTGTCAATCTAATATTTATGATTTAAACATTTAAATTAAATTTATTAATTTTTAACTAAATTTAAACTACTTAATTTTAATTAGATTTAAATATTTTATTTATGGCCTAAATATCTGTAGGCAAGGTTATTAAAATCGAGAGTTTACGTAAACTCATGAGAGTGTAATAAACTCGACTCGTAAAATCGTAAGAGTTTACTTCGTTAAAAATAACGACTATAAATCACATAATAATTGAAATTTTTCAATACATAATAAGTTCAAATCCACATAATAAATTTAAATTACTCCAAATAAGTAGAAATTAAAGTAAAAATACTTAAAATTTCAAAACTTTTTTAGACATAAGAACAAATTATACTCAAAACACTTAAAATTAGAGTCAACACATAAAAATATCACCTAAAAAGTTTGTTCACGAGTTTACTTCGATTTTACCGAGTTTACTCTAATTTTACTAGTTTACTCCGAGTTTACTACTTTTCCGATTTTACTGTGATTTAACTCGTGTGGGACTTGTAAACTCGTAAACTCGTATGATTTTATGAGTTAACTTGCGATTTTGATAACCGTGTCTGTAGGTTTCAAAACTATTTCCTGTACAATTTTTATAATTTATTTAAATGTAAACTATGTTTTTGGTACATGAAAATTTTCAAATTTATGGTTTTGATCTATAAACTTTTTGTTGACTAGTCAAGGTATACAAACATATTTTTCGCCTAACATTTTAGTCTTTTCGTTTAATTTAGCAGTTAAGTAGTGCGTGCACTCTAATTTTTATTATTTTATAGGTAAAATATGTTTTTGCCATATGAACCTTTTCAAATTTATGGTTTTGGTACAAAAACATTTTGTTAACCGGTCACAGCACACAAACATTTTTTGGTTAGAAAACATTTGAGAGGAAAAAGATATATTTGGTAATAATCTACAAAAAATATGTTTTAAAGTTAATTAAAAAATGAAATTGTGTTTAAAAGAATATTATGAAACAAAAATTTGAAAAAATATTATTAAAAAATAAAAATTTAAGTTGAGCAAAGTATTTCATTTGTTGTCTAAAAAATATTATGAAATAGATGTTGGAGAGGAGGAGGGAAAGAGGATAACAGATAGAAGGGGGAAGGGGTATTGAGTAATAGAAGTGGGAGTGGGCTTTCCATAGGTGGAAGTGGGGGACTTGTGGGAAAAAGGTAGTAGAGGAAGTGAGGATAGAAAGTGTGAGAAAGAAGATGATAATATTTTTTCTTTAATTTGTGACAACAAAAAACTACCACAAAATGTAATAAAAACTGCAAAAAAGATAATTAATAAAATAATAATAAATGGAGTGACATGTCATCATATAATAACAAAAATAAACAAAAAAACTAAGATGTTGGACAGAAAAATGTTTTTATATCTTGACCAGTCAATAAAAGTTTGTTTACTAAAATCATAAAGTTGAAAAAGTTTATATACTAAAATCATAATTTAATCTTATTTTATTAATTAATTTTTTTTACATCATCACTGAACAAATAAAATAAGCAGAAGGACTAAAATATTGAATGAAAAGAATGTTTGTATACATTGACCAGTCAACAAAATTTTTATGTACCAAAATCACAAATTTTAAAAAATGTATATAACAAAAACATAGTTTACCCTTTGATTAATTAAGTATTTAATTACCTTATATATATATATATAATTAAAATATACAATTATAGAAATTTATAATTTAAATACCTAATTATTATATTTAAAATTTAAATATTTAATTATAGAAACTTATAATTAAAGTATCTAAGCATATAAAAAATTTATAATTTCAATATGTAATATTAATAATTAAAAATTAAATAGTTGATTAAACTCTTTCCACTAGTTTGTTAAGCTTTACAATGTTGGTCATATATTCTTGAAGGGCCACGTGCACCCATAACTTGTGAACATACATTTCCTTCTACTTTTGTTAGACCTATGCAATTCAAAACATAAGATTAAAACATGTAAAATAGGTATATATTGATACGCTCCCTTGATCTTTCTCCAACCAAGGTTCTTCCTTTTAGAATGGAGGATGAAGGAGGCTAGAAATGGGGGTGGGATTGACGCCACTTCTTTTTTTTTTTTTATCCTTTTCTTAGAGGCACCTAACTATTTTTTATTTGCAAATTTTGTGAGTGATTAAATGAAAATAAATGCTTGATATGAATAGTAAGCTAAGACACACAATTTTAAAACAAAGTGCAATCTATGAAAAAAAACAAGTAACTCAAAATGCACTAAAAATTTAGAGTCATTTAGGTAATGCAGTAAGAGCTATGAATTGTTTGTTAGAGCTTCTTGTTTTCACAAGTTTTGGCTCAATTAGGTCACAATAATTTGCTCAAGCAAACTTCATTGCAATCAACTCAAAATTTAGCACAAAAGGAGCTATTAAAAAAATGTGAACAAGACAATGGATCATAAGAAGAAATTGAGCTACTAATATTTTTTTGAGAAATTTTTCAAAAGAACATGCTTGAACTAAAAGCATGAAGAACTTCTTAGAGACTTAAACAAGAGGTATTTCCTCTTTGAAGCTCAATTTCAATAAGTTAACCACACTTTTACAAAGCACAAAATCAAAATTAAAAGAGGTAAAACCTAGGGAAATTTAACGTAAAAAAACTAAGGACTAAACAAGACATCTAATGACAAATACTTGAGAATATAAAATTGAAAAATAAAGCCTAAAATATGAATTGAAAAAATCTGAGAAGAAACGCACAAGACAAGGCTAAGGCGCAACCAAAATGCTCGACCACACATGTGTAGCTTCATCCACAAAGGTGTGGAGTCATGATTTGGAACTTCTTAGGAAACATCCTTAAGCAAGATTCAACAAAAATAAGAGGTAAATTAGCAAAAATGGAGTCCTAAACACAAGCACACATGATTCAAAGGAAGAATAAGAAATTTGAACCGATTAAAATCAAAACAAAGTTCATACAACACAATTACACTGATTAAAAGGAAGAAAAATTGCTTAGAAATGAAGAACACAACAACAAAACAAATCCACACAAAACTAGCAAAAATTATGGAACATCACGAATTTAATTTGAAAAAAAAAAAGAAGAATAGATGGAGTAGAAGAAGATGATAATTCAAAAAATTAAAAAGATTTATCAAAGGAGGAGAACCTCTAGAACCAGGCTCTGATACCTCTTAATGCATTTTGGAATGCTATCCATAGGATCTTGCTTCAAGAGGTTCCTTAGGTGAAGAAGATGGTGATGAAGAGGAGAAAAATGGTTGAAATAGGTGTCATTCTCTATGAGATAAGCATTGGTTATAGAAGTTTACCATAAGGGAAAGAACCTTTGATAAAAGCCAAGAGGAACTCTCACAAGTAAAGAAAAGATACACTCACAAAGAGAATTCTTAACAGAAGTCAATTTCATAAAATGATCAAAGGTCCTTTACAATAATGAGTAGGGTGTTATTTATAGAGCACATGAAGTGGACTTGGACATCCAAGGTGCTAAGGAAAAGAAAGAGAAAAGATCCAAACAAGTCCCTAAAAATATGGATCTATGTTCCCTCTAAATTTGAATTTGAATTTTGGAGGGAATTGACATGGCACTTCTAAAATTAAAATTCAAATAAGAAGAAACAAGAAAATTCATGTAGGAGAGGAAGAAAGATGTGGCGCACCCTAGAGGTAGAAAGGGGGTCCACATGTCTCCTACATGCTTCATGTGTTGGTTAGAAGGGTGTTAGAGGCAAATAGGGGTGTGGAAAAGAAAAATCACACATCCAACTCCTTCTAGACAAGGCCTAACTAATTGACACACTCCACTAAAGGGACTAAATGCACTCTCTAAAGAAAATACAACCTATAGGCCAAAATACAAGGCCCGAAATTACTAAAATACACTCATTCAAAATACTACACAAAATATTTACACAATTTTAAAACCATGGCCCTAAAGTCTTCATGAAGCTCCTTCCTACCCATGTCTTCTCTCCAATCCTCCTAGCCAAGGGTCCTTGCTAGGTGGGATTACATCACCTTCATTAATGCGTGCACGCCTAGCATGGTCTTGAGCTAGACTAATAAAGGAGGGGCATGGCTTGGATGAAGCTTAAGGAAGCTTATTTTAGGCTATGGTCCTTTGTATTGTAATGATTAGTGTATATTTAGTCATGTTTAGGCACCCTTAAGTCATTAGGATTTTAGGGGTGTAGCTAGTTTAATTCGGCCTTGTATTTTGGCCTTTAGGTTCTTTTTTCTTTAGGAGGTGTAATTAGTCTCTTTGTGGAGTGTGTTAATTAGTTTGGGCTGGTCCAAGAGAGTTTAGACATGTGAGATTTAGTTACCACACCCCTAGTTGCTCTTCACACCCTTCTAACCAACACATCAAGCATGTAGGAGACATTTAGGCCCTTGAGTTAGCGCCACCTATGCTTCTCACTCCTATATGGCTGATTCTTGTTGCCTCTTATTTTAATTTGAATTTTGGAGGTGCCATGTCATTTCCTTCAAAACTCAAATTCAAACAAGAAGGAACATAGATTCATTATTTTAGGGTCATGTTTAGATCTTAGTTGAATTAACTTAATGTTAATTAAGCACATGCTAAATTACACTAAATTCAGGCAACTAACTCCCTAATTAGCTAGTTGGATGTTCAACTTGAGTGGTCTAGACCCATGGTTCATGAGTTGCTCTATATAAGGAGCTTCCCTCCTTTCATGTAGCTTTTAACACTCATTTTGAACAAAATTACCTTTCTCTAAATTGAGAGTTCTTCTTCTTTTTAAAGAGTGTTTTTTGTTCTCTCCTTAGTGATAGTTCTTCATACTATGATTGGGTTTGATTGGGTTGGTTCAGGTTTCACCCAATCTGTTTGGGTTGGAGTGGGTCTTTGGGTCACCCAACCTAATGAAGACCCCTAAATTTAAACATCCTAATATAGTTGCAAAGCTTCGATGTCATATATATCAAAGTATGGAATTCCACATCACTCTTAGACATTACTCACCTCTACCCTTTTAGCTTCATCCTGACCTATTCGTGTTCAGCCCAAGCAACAAACACAAATAGGGAGTGACATATTTACTTATAGATATTAATGCAATCCCACCTAGCATGCATCCTTAGTTAGGAGGATTGGAAGAAGACACAGCAAGGATGGAGCTTCTTGAAGATCTTTAGCCATAGTCTTAAAGTTTGCTTGTAAATATTTTCAGTATTTTTTAGTAGGTATGTGCATTTTGGTCTTTTCCTTTTAGGCCTTGTAGTTTGGCCATTTTCCTTTATTAAAACATGAGGTACCATTAGTTAAAATGGGAAGTGTGTGTAGAAGGGTATTTGACCCTTTTGGATGTGTGGTTTAATTTTTACACCCCTTGGCTTTTTCTTTTTGCTCCCTTTTTGCATTCACATAGGAGAGATAAAGAGACAAATCATGTGTTAATCTCCTTATTTAATGGATTGTTATATGTAAGTGAGTTTTAGCCTTGATTAATTAGCTCTTAAAGCTTATTAGCTCAAGTCCCACATTGCTCACATCTCACAGCCACTTTCCCCTCTCTCCCTATAAATAGACCTCTTACCTCATGTATTTCCTCACACTAGGTTGAATAATATTTCCTCATGTATCTTCCTAGTTTTCTTTTTATTAAGGATTCTTTCCCTTATTGCAAGCTTTACTAATTTTTTTGGCTTATCTCTTCTTCAATTGTGCCAATCCATTCTTCATTTTTCCTTCTTCCATCATTATCTTCTTGGTGCTTAGAGCCTCAATAGAGAAATATCAAGGAGGTACAATCAAGGATTACATCACATATTAAAGCAGCCTAAATAAGAAATATAACCACCCACAGTATATCACATGAAACCCACAACCACATTAAATTCAAATCATGCTGGTAATGCTCATGCAATGTAGGCTCATGCATGCTCTCTCAGGTACACGCTCGAAGCAGTTTTCTTTTACCCTAGTAACACATAAGTACAAACAACACAAGAATGCATGGTCTAGAGTATTGCACAATGGGCAATCTTTACAAAAGTTCTTTAACTAACTTACTTATGCATGCTCTCTCAGGTATAGGCCTGAAGTAGTCATCCTTTATGCCATTAACACATAGGTGCAACCATCTCACCTAAGTCCAACCGAAATCCAATCTTGTTCTACGTCAATAACATATAGGTAAATCATGCAATGCAACAAAACCTCAGAAGACCTGCTTTAGAGCACCACACAATGGAATATCCTTACAAAGTTTCTTAGATTGCCATATTCAAGCATCATGTTATCCAACAACATAAATAATAATATCAAAATTTAATTATACCATCAAAATCCATTGCCACCACAGTTGGGATGACACTTCGTCAGGCACACCCAAAACATCATCATAAAGTATCATGCGTTTAGCCAGGAATGGTAAATGGTCGGGGCAGGCACAGGTAGTGGTTACCCGCCACCCGACCCATTACAGAAACCCGCCACCCGTTACCCACTAAAAACCCGTCAAGTACCCATTATTGAATACCTACGAGTTTTTTTAATATTCGCGAGTATCCACGAGTACCTATGGATATTTTAAAAAAATAATTTTTTTAAAATTAAATATTTTTTATAATAAGTTTTATCAAATGAATTATTTATTTTTTGGAAAGTCTAGAAATAAAACTATACTAGTTTCTACAAGATTAATTAGATCTAAAAGTAGATTAATATAATATATTATAAGAAAATATTTAATACAATAAAATCTTTATTTTATATTATCATAATTTTTATAATAAATAATTTTATTAACTATGAATTTTTCATAAAAAATAAGATTGATATCAATGAATTTTGATAATTAATATCCTAAAAGGATTTATTGTCCCAAAATATTATCTTTTTTAACTTATATATATATATATATATATATATATATATATTATTTTAGTTTAGCAGGTACCCACGGGTACTATGATACCCATACTCGCGCCCGTTAAGGAGCAGGTAGAAAAAAACTCATACCCACGGGTAACGGGTACCCATTTATACTATCCGTGCGGATATTTTTGCGGGTTTTATCCACGGGTATCCGCAGGTGCGGATTTTTTTGCTATCCCTAAGCTTGCCACAACCCCACAAACTCAGATATGCTAGATGTGAAGCCCAAACTTAGTGTGAGGTTCATGAAAAACTCACCTTCAACATAACCAAAAATATCCAGGATAGAATCAACCACATTTATTAGTTACCCTTATTACTTGATATAGATCTAAATATTATATTTTCTCATTATCTTTTTAATCAAATATTAAGTTTCCTTGTTACTATTTATAGGGTAATCAATCATTCATGTTATCAAAATTACAGACCCAAAACAGGGTATCTCAATAGTATATAAACACACATGGTATTGTAAGTGTTTCAATTAAGCTTAATACACAATATTTACTAACTAACTTAATTGTCTGAATCTTTTCGTAGGTACCCTAGCGACACTATATCTGGTGGACTTCCCGGAGAATATCTTTTACATTTAAGAAACCAAGTTATTGATTCAATATTCTCTTTTTGAAAGACCCTTGACTTTCTTGAGTCTCATTCATAGATCTCCTCCATTGGAGAGTTTTAGTCGTTTCCCTTCTCCAAGGGAAGAAACCTTAATCATATCAGACGAAGAGATTTGTCTTGATTTCTTTTATGGAAGAAAGCTCTTTCATGCTTCCCCACCAGTCCAAGCAAGAGGATTATACTAGAGCTGGATGGATAGACTGGAGGTTATGTTCAACGATTACTAGAAAAAGGTTGCTCAGTCCTAACATGATCTTTGTCATGATCTGTCTCTGGAATTCAAAGATGAATACTCTCAAACTCCCTTGCAACCTAGTTGGTCCTACCATCCTCAACATAGACACTGTTACTAGGTTGAAGCCCCAGGGTGAGAAATACTTAGTGGGAGTTTTTAAGGACACTATTAATAAGTCTATGATCGACTGGAACAAGAAGAACTACAAATTATTCCTTCTAGCACCTTTCTAGGAAATTCTTTTAGTTGTGCTTACTTTCTTCTTACCTTTAATTTTAGTTTTGTCTTTATCTTTCTCCTTGAAGTCTTGTCTCTGTTTACTCATTCCACTTGGATAGTTTCCTCTTCTTGTTTGAGAATTTTCTTGTTTTATTTTCTTCTACTCTTGCAATTTTTGGTTTGCTTTGGTGTGGTGCCACTTTGTATAGAGAAGCCTTGGATTGAAAGCCTTCTACAAGGGTAGCACATTAGGAAGAGTTCAACAAGCCAACGAAGGACTTGATCAATAGGAGAAGCAAGACTAGCAGTGATACACTTTGAGAGAGTTTCAAGTGAAGACTTTTATTTTTCTTTGTTGCAATTTTTCCTTCTATAAAATGACCTTTAACCAGGAGGTGTTAGATGCCTATAAGAGTAACCTCTTTTTGCGTGTAATAACTTTTAGTCTCTTGTTTTTTAGGTATGAATGAAGAAGTGACACACCACTTTCATACCTTAGGAGCATGTTTTTAGGACCCTACTCTTTTAATTTTTTTCCTTTTATTGCTTTTATGTTTCTAGGGAAGACTTTAGTTCCAAAGGCTTTCGTTCTTTATATTGAGAAAACACAAAAAGAGGGAGGAGAGATCTTGAGATTTTGTGTTGTTTGTAACACTCCTTATTCCTACCCAGTTCAAAACCATAATTTACATAAAGAACCATAATCTTATAAATATAAGAGAAGTATATTACAAAATACTTGTCCTTACATATCATTAGCACTACCCCGCATTAGCCCAACTCAGAGCAGTGTACCCTTGACAAAAAGAAACTATTAAACATCAAAATATCTACATAATAGCATCAAACATAAACTTAGGCATATATGAAGTCTCCATTGTTCCCCATCTCTGCTGACTGATTCAATTTTTCTATATCTGAACACATATGAAAGACACATGAAAATAAAACACACAAAGGGGTGAGATAATTATAAACCATAAATGTTAATATTGATAAACTAAACAGAAAATGGGCCCTAGATTTATCCTAAAACTTAGTTCTTCATAACCCCAACTTAATCTCATTTATCTTTTCTCTAGCCTTGATCCCATTTGACTCTAATTATGGATCCATGACCATCCATGATGATTTACCCCCAATCATCAAGGATCTCATTTGGGAAGTGATTAGTAGTCATATATATTACCCCTTAATAATACTCATGAGAGTATGGGGCCATCTGTCTCGGGCCATCTACCCTTCACGGCACTTGTTGCCAATTAAGGCTCATTGCCACCACGACACTTGCTGACAATTAATGTTCATTGCCACCATGACACTTGTTGCCAATTAAGGCTCATTTCCAATTGAACTAGTGTCCACATAACCACCGAAGCCAGGCAAGACATACTCCACTAATCATGAGATGTTGAGAATTGTTGATAATTTTAAGTAAATGAACATCCCAATCAACTCCTCCATGGGCTCTCCGGAATGCCATCCACTTCCCACTCTTTATTCCACCAAGTTGTGACCTCCCAGACACTATATTTGCACAATACCTTTACCAAGGAACCTAGACAATTAACTAATTTATCCTCATCACATTCTATTATTTTCTCAAGGAAATACATAAATTATATATTATACAAAGTAAATCAAAATATCATAAAAAATAGTTCAAGTATAATTTATGTAAGCATCATAATTCATACAATAATCAAACTTCATATTAATATCAATTAAGAATTCATAGTAATTAATTCTTTAGATATTTACCAAAATATTCCTACAATTCATCTTGTCTTATGTGGAAGATCGGATTGTATCGCAACGACAGACCATACTTAATTTACCTTCCTATCTTAACATATTTTTACAATTTATTAATAATTTTTCTCATAATCAACAATAACACAGATAGAAATCTTAATAATTGGGAAGTATATATAGAGGATCGAAATAATGTCTGGAAAGAATATCAAAGTGAAAGAAAACCATAACCATGTCTAGAGGATCATCTGGAATTAAGGACCAGACAATAATCTAGAGGGTATAAAGAATGATCATAAATTAATTAAGAAATAGTAATCATAGTAATAAGCAATATAAATTATAAAAGAAATAACTAAATAAACACCATGTCAGTAGATTATCTAGAATGAAAGACTAGACAATGATCCGGAGGGTGCAAAGAATGATCAGAAAGATAATAAGCAATAACTAAATAAACACCATTTCCTACAGATTATCTGGAGAGAAGGACTGGACAATAATCTGGAAGGTACAAGGAATGAGAATAAGGGAGTTAATTAAAAGATAGTAATCACAGTAAATATCATAGATTACGAAAGCAACAACTAAGTGAAAGTAGTAACAGAACAAGTAAACAAAACATAAATGAAAGCAAGAATAGAACAAGTAATCAACACTTATAGGTTATTAAGATTAACATCTCACACATTTTATAACTCGCACTCCCCTCTTACCTCAATAAGAGGCTTGATTGAGAGTGCCACCAACCTTTAGCAGCACTTTCATAGATTCAACCTTTCTTCCTCAAGAACCTCTCTTTCTCTCACTATAAGGACTTTCTCTCTAACCTTAGTTGGGTGTGTCTCCAAATGAGAAACCCAGAACCCCTATTTATAGTTGGGGACTAGCCAAACTTTGCTCAGCGGTTTTGGCAGGCCACCGCCATTTTAGAATTTTTTGGCACCATCATGCACTACCATTCTAGAACCTTCAAACCACCATAAAATCTGCTCAATGAAATAAAATTCGCTCGAGGAATTTCTCTTGTCAAGGAACTTCAAGTTTTTTTATGTAAAAGTGCTTTCTAAATTGTCATTAATGAGTGACTATATATAGAATTACTTCCTAATACTTATCTACTAGTCTTGATTGATACACTACTAGAAAAAAAGTTTTAAAAATGACTTTTCTAATCAGTTACAAAAAACTCCTTCTAAAAAAAATGCGGTTGTAATTTTTTAATTATTATAAATGTTTTAAGATCTTTTATGTTAGGAATAGATCACAAAAGTATTTTTCTGATTTGTTAAAATTTTAACAGATCAGAAATGTATTTTTCTAATCTATTAAAATTTTAACAAATCAGAAAAGTATCTTTTCAAACCTGTTAAAATTTTAACAGATCTAGAAATACCTGTGAAAATTTTAACAAATCCAATAGAGACACTTATTGTTCATTCTAAGTTAAAATATTCACTTGTATTTCCCATAGTCTCTTGTGCTCCCTGTGTTTCTGATTCTCTCTCGCTCATCGTTTGCCATTTACTTTTGTCGTTCGCTCTACTGCTACTCAGGTCACCACTTGTTGCATTGTTGTGCTCACGTCTCGCACCGTCGTGGTCTCGCAACATCACACTCACATGTTGCGCCGCTATGGTTGCATCTCACACCACCGTGCTTGCTTTGCACACCATCGCACTCACATGTCTCACCGTTGCGCTCGCATCTTGCACCATTGCGCTCGCATCTTATACCTTCGCTCTCGCGTCTCGCACCATGCTTACATCTCACACTGTCATGCTCGCATCTTTGCGTCACCATGCTTATGTTTCAGCAAAACATATGGTAGTGGCTATGTGGATTCGCGCTTGCGTCTAGCCGCCGCGTCGGTTATTGTTCACGATGGTTCTTAAAAGTATCACTTTTAAGATGGGTGTAAACATAATCATTCTTAAAAGTGTCACTTTTAAGAACAGTTGCAACAAATCTTATAAGTCGCGACTTTTAACATCTCCTGATGCAATCTCACCTAGCATGCATCATGGCTAGGAGCACTCAAGGAAGGCATGGCATGGACAAAAGCTCATTGAAGATTCGAAGCCATAGTCTTCGTTACTTTTAGCTTGTAAATATTTTATTTTAATTAGATAAATAGGAAAGTATTTTTAATTCCCTTAAGGCCATGTATTTTCGGCCATCTTCTTAGTTTATAAGGTATAGGTGTCTTTAGTTAAAAAGGAGGAGTAAGCTTATAATGGGTGCATAAGTTAAGACATGATTTTGGGCTAGCCCATTCACATTAAGATATGCTAATTGCACCCATAGGGGGTGAACTTAGGTGCCTCACTTAAGGCCTAAGACTTGGGTTAATTAGTTTTAATCCTAATTAAGCTCAAGTCCCACATTGCCTAGCAAAGTGTGCCCAAGCTCTCCCATTGGGCTATATATACTCATTCCCCCTCATTGTAAAATTTCACCTTTGAAGTTGAATGAAAATAGTCTCTTTGTGAGCACATTCTTAGTAAAAGGTCTTGAGGATCCTCTCTTTTGAGGAACCTCTTCCTAGTTGGTTTTTATCAAGGGTTCCTTCCCTTGTGGCAAACCTAAACACTTTGGGTTATCTCTCTTTGAGAGTGGCACCCCACCTCCATTTTCTTTCCCCTCCATCATCCATTTCATGGTGCTTGGAACCTCAAGGAAAAAGATCAAGGGAGGCATGCATCATTTGGTATCAAAGCCAACTCCATGAGGTTCTTTTCTAGTCATAATTTTCTTTAATTTTTTTCATCTTTTCTTCTTAGAGTTCTTGATTTTTCCTTTATTTTTTCCAGCATTTGATTCTTGTCATTTAATTCCTTTTATGTCTTGTTAGTTTATGTTTTTGTAGTTTTCATTTTATGCAATTTATTTCCTAGTTTTTATTGCTTTCTAGATTCAATTTATCTTGTTCTTTTCCATTGAATCTTTATATGTTTCCTTTAGGATTGTTTCTTTAATTTTCTGCCCAACTTTTTATTTTTTCCTTATTCTTGTGCAAATCCTAAGAAGATCATTGTAATGACTTCACAAAATTTGTGAAGGAAGCCACACATTGTGGTCTTGATCTTTGGATGCACGTTGTTCTTCTTATTTGAATTTTTAATTCTATTTTCCTGCACCTATTTTTCTGTTTTTCCAGCCCTTTGTTCTCTATTTTGGGCATATATTTCTGGTTATTTTGAGTCATTTAATTTCAGTTTTTAATCTTCCAAGTTATGTCTTAGTTGGTCATGTTGTAGCCCTTTTATTGTCTCTTAATTCTACATAGTTTTGCCTTTTTATTTTTACCATAAAAGTGTGTTATTTGTCTATTGGAAATTGAGCATCAAAGAGGCTTACTCTTGATCCTATGTCCTTAGAGTCTCACATGCTATTTAGATCTTAGCATGTTCTTAAAAAAAAATCTTCAAAAAAATTAATGCTCAATTTCTTCCAAATTTCATTCACTTGTTCAATAATTTTAGTATCTTAATTTTGTGCTAGTTTTTGTGGTGATTTTTGTTGATTGGCTTTGAGAGGCATGTTGGGTATGATTGGGCTGATTATTGAGTAATCAAGTTGTCCTCAACTTCCATAAAACTCTCCTTGTGCCATTTATTTTTTATCACCTAAAATTACTAGTTCATATTAGGTTGCTTTGTTTCTTAATTTTGCACTTTTGTATATCAATTATGGTGGCCATTTCCTATCCTTTGTTCAAGCATTTATGATTCTCTGACTCCTCACTATATTTGCTACAAAATGTGTTAAGAGGTGTAGCAAAATTGTTTCAAAAAAAAAAGAAGAAGAAAAGAAATCAAAAGTGTAAAATAAGTAAAAAAAAAAAAGTTAGTAAAAAGTGCTAAAAACAAGTAAAAAGAGTACAAAAAAATAAAATAAAAATTAGTGCACCTCAAAATTATTAAAAAATTCAAAGGAGTGTTAAATTTTATTGAAATTTGCTTGAATTTATTTGACTATGATTTAGCCACCTTGCTTTACAATTGTGCAAATTATTGAATTTGTTGAGTCTTTTTTGTTTTAAGTCCAATTCTATTTTAGGCCCATTCTAGGAATTTTTTTTTGTGTGCCAACTTTCTTTCTACACCTTTTATTTCTTGCTTGTCCTTATTGGCTTTCTTTGTGTTTGTCAAATAAATTCTTTCCACTTGGATGTGTTCCTATTCTTGTTAAGTGCTTTTTATTGCTTTTTGCTTTCGAATTCTACTTCCCTTGGTCTCTTGCTTGGGCGCTTGTTTTCTCTTGGTAGGTAGCCAAATTGTTGAAATTTTCACAAGGGTATCATCCTTAGGAAGTTTTGATTTAAAACCAAGGAAGAGGAGACTTGAAAAGGAGGCCAAAACTAAAGTGATACACTTGGTGAGGAGCACTTGAAGAAATACATTCAACTACTTTTAATTTTCTTTGTTTAATTTGGGTGTATTTTTAAAGGACATTTTAATTAGAGGTATTGGATGCCCATAAGGGTCACCTCTTTTGTGTGTAATAAACCTTAGTTTCTCATTTTAGTGTGGATAAGGAATTGGTACCCCTTATTCATACTTAGGAGCACGTTAGAATCCTTTAGCTTTGCTTTAAATTTCTTTATTTGCTTTCAACGTTTTAGAAAGTGTTAGAGTTCCAAAGACTCTTAACACTTTAGGAGAAATAAAAAAAAAGAGGAGTGTTTTGCATATTAGTTCCCTAGGCCTTACACTTTGACATGTTTTCACACACTTCTAGGAGTGTTAGGAGTAGTAATGAAACTAGGGAAAATAAAGGAGAAGAATGTGAGAATAGAATAAAAGAAAAGAATGAGAAGAGTGATAAACCAACCTTGCCCACATATCCATACTCTATTGATTGGGAAATAGTAGAAAAACAACGTAGGGAATTTTGTAAAAATGAGAGAAAACAAAGAGAGATGAGGAAAAGAGAACAAGAGGAACTAGATAGAGAGGAGAGAAGAGAGAAAGAACAAAAAGAAAAGGAGAGACAAGAAAGAAAAGAAAGAAGAGAAAAAGAGAGACAAATAGAGAATAGGGAAAATGAAAAGAAAGAAAGAGAAGCAAGAGAAAAAGAAAGAGAAGAGAGAAGAGAAAAAGAGAAAAGAGAAAAAGAAAGAGAAAAAGAAGAAAACAAAAGAAAAGAGTTAGAGAGAAAAGAGAGAAGAGAAAGGAGAGAAAAAGAGAAGAAAGAATTGGAAAAGAGAGAAAAGGAACAAAATAAGTTAGAAAGAAGGGAAGAAATGATGATACAAAAAGAGAGAGATGCCTATAAGAGCTCTTGTGGTAACATTTACACACATTATAGAGACTTAGAGGAGCCTAAAATAATCCATGACATTCATGCTTCTTCTAGTAAGAAGGAAAACCCTAAGAGGCATCCTAAGAAAAAGACAAACCCTTCTATAATTAAACCCAAAAGAGAGTCATCCAAAAGAAAGCATATTGAGAGAAAACCCTTGAGTATGAGTGACACCCCTACCACTAGTTCGAGCACTCGTTTTCAAAGTCCTAAATGTTTTAAGTTTTTAGAAAAAGGGCATATTGCTTTGTTTTGCCCCAAAAGAAAAAGGACTTTAAAGGGAACATCAAATGAAAAGGGTATTCATTCATGTGATGATCTCTTCAAAGTGAAACAACTTCTTGGAAGCCATCCTTGTAAGGAAACCCAAACACAAAGAGAGAATGTTTTTCAAACAAGATGCAAAATTTTGGGCAAAACTTGTTCTCTTATTGTGGATGGTGGATCATGTTGTAATTTTTGTAGCACGAGGGTGGTGGAAAAGCTATCACTTGCTACTACTCCTCATCCTTCACCTTATTCTTTGCATGGACTTAATTATGAAGATGGTGTAGTAGTAAGAGAGCAAGTGGAGATTAGCTTCTTCATAGGGAAGTATCACGACAAAGTGTTATGTCATGTAGTCCCTATGGAAGCTAGTCACATGTTGCTGGGAAGGCCATGGCAACATGATAAGGAAACTTTGCACAATGGCCTCACTAATAAAATCACTCTCTCTCATAAAGGGAAAAAGATCACCTTACTTCCTCTTACCCCTACCAAGGTTATGGAGGATAGATCATGAAGCTTAAGAGAGAAAGGGATAAAAATGAAAATAAGGTTGTTGGTAGGAAGACCGAGTCTAAGGAAGATCCGCCTTTGCCTTCAAAGGAGGTTCTCTACATAGAAAAATTTTCCTGCCAACTCTTACAAAAAGAACAAGTTGAATTTGAGGATGTGCCTATATCTTTTGAGCACCTTGATCCACACCCTCAAATCCAACTTGATGAGTGCTCCATTCCACTTACACTAGTCTCACCAACTATTTCAAAACCTTTGAGGCTAGTATCTAGTGCAATTGGAGGAGGATGGGGAGCTGTTGTGTGGAGGCACATGCACACTAAAATATTTTCAAACTTTAGTGTCAACCTCCACTACCCCATTCTTAAAAGGCCTCCTTATAGACCATGATTTTGGGCTAGGCCATTCACATTAAGATATGGTAATTGCACCCATAGGGGGTGAACTTAGGTGCCTCACTTAAGGCCTAAGACTTGGGTTAATTAGTTTTAATCCTAATTAAGCCCAAGTCTCACATTGCCTAGAAAAGTGTGCCCAAGCTCTCCCATTGGGCTATATATACTCATTCCCCCTCATTGTAAAATTTCACCTTTGAAGTTGAATGAAAATAGTCTCTTTGTGAGCACATTCTTAGTAAAAGTTCTTGAGGATCCTCTCTCTTGAGGAACCTCTTCCTAGTTGGTTTTTATCAAGGGTTCCTTCCCTTGTGGCAAACCTAAACACTTTGGCTTATCTCTCTTTGAGAGTGGCGCCCCACCTCCATTTTCTTTCCCCTCCATCATCCATTTCATGGTGCTTGGAACCTCAAGGAAAAAGATCAAGGGAGGCATGCATCATCTCCCAGAAAGATAACAGTTGTACAATCAATCTTAAAAGTCAATTTTAACCGTTCTTAAAACTAATTTTTGTAGTAGTGATCATTTATGGTGTTACATTGTTGGCCATCCTTGGAATTGAAGCATCCATGCACATCTCAATGGAATCACACACATCTATTAACAATAATATGAACCAAAGGGCTCACCTACGGTAAACACACTCTGATAGGTTTTTCCATGAGTTTAGAGAGTGTAGGTTTGAAGAGAGCAACATAAGAAAAGAAAGGAGGCAAGAGAAGAGAAGAGGGGGAAAGAAAAAGAGAAAGAGAGAAAATAAAAAGATAAGAAAGAGAGATAAGAAAGATAAGAAAGAGAGGAAAGAGAAGAAAGGAGGAGAGAAGAAAAAGAGAAAGAGAAGAAAGAAGAAGAGAGGAAAAAGAAAGAGAAAGAAGAGAGAGAGAAGAGAGGAGAAGAGAAGAAAAAGAGAAGGAGAGAAGAGAAAAAGAAAAAGAAAGGGTATAGGTCTACCTCCTCTAGTTATAGTGAGATGAGTGACCATTTTGAGGGAACGTATGTTGGTCCTAGGGGGGAATCTAGAAAGGAGGGTTAATAGATTCCAAAAATTTTTCAAAAATTTCTTTTACAAATATTAAAGTTCAAAAATCACCCTTAAAGAAATTTTCAAAATCTACCTTAAGAATTTCCAAAAACAATTTCAACACTTGAAATGATGTTTAAGATTCAACTCTTTCTAAGATTTCAAACTCAAGCTTAACTAATAATATTTCCTTCAATAATGATTTCCAAATACACTTAATCAATTCATAATTTACAATTCCAACTTTTAATTTTTCAATACAAGAATTCAGCATTCTTTAATATACAATTTTAATTTTACTAATAACAAGATTCATTCTTTACTGAATTAAAGATTCAATTTTCATAGCAGTAAAAACCAACACAAATTCAATCAAGATATCTTTTCAGTCAAACATAAAGAGTTAAAGATAGAGATAATTTTCACAAGTTATTTTATACTTGTTCAGTCAACCTGACCTACATCCAGTTCCAGACTTATCCTTCTGCTAATTTGCTTTCCACTAAAAAATCAAAATACATGCACATCACACAGATTTTTCACAGAAAGATCAAAACAACAATAATAAGAGTCTTCCCCTTGCACCCCACAAGAGTTTTCTATACCACGATACCTCGTCACTCACAATGCCTCACTCACAACACCCCGTTGCAAGATTTCCACAATAACCTTAAGAACTCATTAAGATATTAGCCAAACCATGTACAAAAACACAAAAAGATGGCTAAAGAACAATATCACCTATTTGTGATGAATACACAAAATAATAAACTCAGTTCTACAATCTTTCCTCTTTCAATCAACCAAATCTTAAATCTCAACACATTGATTTCTGGGTATTTCTAGATTTCAAAAGGGTTCTTTCTTTGTAAATTCGTTTTCTCTCTTTGAAAACCTAAATTCCCTTCATTCTTTTTTGAACAGTCAGTTTCAAAATGTTTTTAATTGAGTAACAGACCATGATAATTGATTAGATTTTGCAGTCACTTAATTACCTGGTTATTCTCTCAAAACAGACCTAGAAATGCACATTCTCTGTTTTAATCGATTAACATTTCAGGTAATCGATTATTCAAGAGAGCTTACACTTGAGAAACCAAATTTTTATGTAGTTAATCAATTATCTAAATAGGGTAATCGATTAACATTCAAAAAATTTAGATTTTATGACTTTCTTTCTTGATCCAGCTTAGGTAATCTATTATCAACTTAAGTAATTTATTACCCATAAGGTAATTCAACTCTTAACTTAGTAATTTTGATTCTTTTTTTTTCCAAACAATACACAATCATAAACTCAAGATTCAATCATGAAGCCTAACTAAACAATTAATACAAGTACCACACCTATTAAATATGTTTGATACCATAAAATCAATTAAAATGAACTAAGCTAAAACTACAAAACCAAAACTCCAAGGATTCGAGATAATTCACCAAAGTTTCTTTCCAACGTTCAATCTCAACAAGTCCTGGACTGAGGGTAAGGAGAGTCATTCAACCTCACCAAAATAGAAAAGAACAAAAAATTGATCTCCCATAATTTCATGTAAAAGATGATGTGGAAGCCTACCTTGAATGGGAGATGAAGGTAGAACAACTCTTCACTTATTTTTCAAGTGAGTGAAGAGAGAAAAGTTTCATTAGCAACCTTATCTTCCAAGGGTATGCTATGTATTAGTGGACCGCTCTTGTTAATAATAGGTTTTGCCATCATAACCGTTCAATTGAATATTGGAATTATCTTAAGAGGGCTATGAGGCGAAGACATGTCCCCTCTTATTATGAAAAAGAACTCCTTGACAACCTTTAAAGGCTAAAACAAAAAAATTTGAGTGTTGAAGAATATAGACAAAGCATAGAGTTTTTCATGATAAGGGCAGGAATTAATGAAGAGCTTGGGTCCACCATTTCTAGATTTCTTGGTGGCTTGAGTCTTTAAATAAGAGATAAATTTGAACTCTTGCCATATAGAGATCTAGATGATTTGGTTCAAATTTGCATTAAAGTGAAGCAACAATTAAAGAGGAGAACTTCCTTAAATAAGGACTACTCTAATCATTCCTCCCACTCTTATGTAAATAAGGACCAAATCATTGGAATCTCTTCTAAGAGCCACCCGAAAGAAGGACCCATCACAAGCATGCATGAAAGAATAATCCTATGCATAATAGAGAAAAACTGATGGAGGACCATCCTTGGGCATCAAATAGGACCCATCACAAGGTCCATGGCAATAAGAATAGAAGAAGAGGAAGGTCATACTACACCAAGAGCATTGATGATCACATGTGTGGACTTTGGTGCATCTACCTAGTGCTTTGCTTGTTTTCCTTATTTTCCCCTTGTATTTTGGGGAACCTTAATCACTTAGGATTTCATTTTGTATTTTTATTTAGCCTTTGTATTATGGGGCAAATTAGTTTAGGATTTATTTTGGGACTTAAACCTTGACTTGTGAGGTCAAAAGTCTATTTCTTTCGTTTTCTAGACACAAGGGTATTTTAGTCATTTAGGGGGGAGGGACCTACATTTCATTTGAGGTCCATTTAGGGTTCATTTTAGAGGCATTTAGCTCTCAAATTTTCGTGCAAATGGCCTAGAGGCCTCCCACCCTCTCTTTAAATACCCTAGGTTAGACTACATGTAGTCACTTTTGGATATATTGGATATTTGAGAGAGTTTTCCTCATCATTCCTCTTCCTTAGTCATTTAGGGATCTGTTGGCCCCCTTCCTCTCCTCTATACCTTAGAAGGAGCTTGGGCCTCCCTAGGATTGACCTTCACCCTCTCCAAGTGAAGTGAGCTAGCCAAAGAGACACCATCTAACACCACCACCCAAAACACCATTCTTTTGTCTCCATTTTTTTTCATGAACCACTTTCACCCATCATAAGCTCCATTTTTCACACCTATTTCAGCCCTTGAAGAAGATCCATTTCAACATTTCATCTTTGAGAAGAGTTGGTGACACCATGGAGAAGGTGGAGCCATCATGTGGTATCAGAGCTAAGGTGGTCTTCAAGGGTAACTAGTGTTCTTCTCCATTCTTTTTTTTTCTTTGTCTTCAAAAATATGTTTCTTTTCATGTTTATGTCTTCTCCTTTGTCTTGAGTATTTTTTCTAAATATTGTGTTTAAAAGTTGTCTCTCTTTTTTTGTGTGTGGTTCATCATCATTCATGAGCCTTCTTAGTGTTCTTTGAGTTTTTCTCAAAAGGTTATTCTTTTAGAGCTTTCCTTTGTTTTTCCATGGCTGCATTTTTTTTTTTGTGATGAACATGCTACGAATATCATTTTAATCTTGTTTGAATCCTTGTTGTGTCATGTTTGAAGTTTCCCTCCTTATTTTTCAAAAACTAGTCAAATATATGCATATTTCTCTCACAAGATGCATGAAACTTTGAAAACAATCTGGTGCTTTTTCTTTCACATTCTTGGATGGCCAAACCTTTTTTGAGCCTTAGGAGACTCATATTTGCATGTAAAAATTGACTCTTGCATGCTTCATGTCTTATTTGACTTATGTGTGTAATTAATGCCTTACATATTTTTGGCTAGCCTTCCTTTTGCATGACTACATCATTCCTTGTCTTTATTGCATGACCCTAAGTCAAACAAAGTGTCATATGGCTGAATATATTCTGAAAAAACTGAAAAAAAAACTGCACCTAAACAAGAGAGCAAAAGACAAGAAACACTTCCCAAAAAGATACCTTTCTTGCACCAAAATACCAACTTTTATTTACCACCTTTTTGTACCCACTTTTAACACACCACAAGTGTAAAATCCATGCAACATATAAGGTTAAAAAAAGAATCAAATCTGATCCTCCTTGGTGGGACACATTTTGAGTGAAAAGAAGTGAAAGTTAAAAAAAAATTAAAAGGAATTGTTGCTAACTTGTGGACCATTTTACCCTTTGACTTTGGACTTGAACTTTGATCACATTGGACTATTTTGGACTATCATTGGACCCATTTTATGACCAAAACCTTGGCTTGAGTTTGGACATTGGACATGAAATTTTAAGGACAAGGAACATTAAACACTTAAGTTCTAATCTAGAGTCATTCTAAGTTCCTTTTGAATGCTTAGCTTTCTTGTGCGCCTTAATTTTTGCTTGTCTTTCTTCACATTCTTTGAGTCTTGTCTCATAATTAATCTCTTGAGTTTAGCCTTCTTAATTTTCCTTTTTTAGTTTTTATTTCTTGGCCTCTTGGTTGGCTTCTTTGCTTGGTGTAGGTGAATCACCTTGGGTTCACCTTGTGAATCTTGGGAGATTGAGTTGGAGGAAGTTGCCATAATTCCCAAAGTGCTTTGGAGAAAATCACCAAATAGTGGGAGTGCAAACACTATAAAGAGAGGACTAACAAGTTTGCTACTTGTGAAGGAACTCCAAGTTGGAAGCTTGAAGAATTTCAATTTTGTTTCTTTCTTTTTTATTTTAAATTTGTGCCTAGTATCGTTCTACTTTTATTCTTGTTTGATTTTTGTACCATTTTTTCTTCTTTATTTTGCTCTTTGTTGTTGTTTTTATTGGGGCCATTTGTACTTGGTCCTTTCTTGTTCATTTGGGTTGTAATTGGACACTTTAAACTCTCATTTGATTTGTGATAGCTTAGGCGTAATTCATTTTAGTGGTGGGATTGTTTCCACCTTAGGAATTTCGACTAGTGTATGCCTTTGTTACTTTCCTTACTTACTTTGTTGTAGTTGTATGCTCTAAGTTGTTGTATGTTCGTTTAGAAGACTTCTAAGTGCTTATTGGGGGTCCGTTGCACATCACACACTTGTAGTGTCAAAATTTGTTTTTGTAAGACTTACAAAGCGGCAAAGGTTGATAAGTTTCCCACTACTAAGAGGCTTGGTTATTAAGTGACTCCTTGTAGTCCACCTCCCTTTTAGAGTGCAATTCTAACCACTCCAAGTAATAAGTCTAGCACCGAAATCTCTTTGTGAAAACCTATATCATTCACTCTTTGAAAAAAAAAAATCTTTCAAGAAAACCTTTTGTGAAAATCTTTCCTAGATCAAAGATGAGTGATCATTCAAGTGTTCGTGGTCAAAACTCACACCCTAGTAATGCTAGCCTTAGAGATGAACTTAGAGAACTTAGGGAGTATATAAGAAGAAAAGAAGAAGAAAGTGCAAAAAAAAAAGGAAGAATTTAGGAAGAGAGAGAGAGAACATGATAAACAAAATGAGGAAATTAGATAAATGTTTGCTAAGTTACTTTCGGGGGTAGGAACTAGTGGTTCAAAACATAGAGTCCAACCATCTAGGTCCCAAAAAGGCAAAGAGGTAAAGGTTTCTATGAGTGAAAGTGAGGATAGTGATCATCATCATACCAAAACCCCAAGTGTTAGCCTTTATAGTAGTCATCACAATAATGATTATTATCAAAGGCCCCCAAGAACACATAAGCAAAGAGAATCCTCCAATAAGGAACCTAATGTCAACCTTCCTTCATTTTTTGGAAAGGACAATGTTAATGCATATTTGGATTGGGAAATGAAGGTTGAACAACTTTTTGCTTGCCATGGGGTAAGTGAAGAGAGGAAGGTTTCTTTAGCAACCCTTAGCTTCCAAGGGCATATTGGAATGAACTCTGTAGTGCCTTGAGAAGGAGGCATATTCCTCCATACTATGACCGTGAGCTTATGGATAAGCTTCGAAGGTTGAAACAAGGGTCATTAAGTGTGGAAGAATATAGGCAACAAATGGAGTTACTCATGATGAGGGCATGTATAAAGGAATAAGAGAGGACCATCATCTCAAGGTTCCAAAGTGGCCTTAATCTTGAAATAAGAGACAAAGTTGAACTTTTGCCATATAGAGATTTTAATGAACTTGTTCAACTTTGTTCAAGAGTGGAGCACCAACTTAAAAGAAAAAGTTTCAAGAAAGACTTCACTCCATCTTATTCCAAGAATTTTAAGAAGGAGGGTCCCTCTTCCAAACCTCTCTCCAAAGAAGATGAAAAAGAAAAAGATAAAGAAAAAGAAAAAGCATATTCTTCTAAAGTACCTTCTAAGGGGTCTAAGTCAAGTGACATCAATTGCTTTAAGTGTCTTGGATGGGGTCACATTGCTTCTCAATGCCCCACAAAGAAAACAATGATTTTAAGAGGCCAAGATCACTATAGTAGCCTTGATGAAGCTACTTCTTCTTCTTCTACTTCAAGTAGTGAAGATGAAGTCATGGATTCCATGGAAGAGACCTTACCTTGTGATGGAGACTTACTTATGGTAAGGAGGCTTCTTAACAACCAAACTAGTGAGATTGACCAATCACAAAGAGAGAACTTGTTTCATACAAGATGCAAAATTTTAGAAAGCACTTGTTCTCTCATTGTGGATAGTGGATCTATTTGTAATTGTTGTAGTACTAGATTGGTTGAAAAGTCGGCCTTATCAACAAAACCATATCCTAGACCTTATCAATTGCAATGGATTGATGAGGATGGAGGTATTATGGTTAACCAATAAGCACTTGTACCAATTTCCATTGGCAAATACAAAGATGAAGTTTTATGTGATGTTGTGCCTTTGGAAGCTAGTCATGTGTTGCTTGGAAGGCCTTGGCAATTTGATAAGAAAACCATGCATAATGGCCTTACCAATAAAATAAGTTTCCAACACTTAGGCAAAAAATTTGTGTTGTGCCCTCTAACACCTTCCCAAGTGTGTAAGGACCAACTCAAAATGAAAGCTAGGAGAGAAGAAGACCAAAAAGAAAGAAAACAAAAATAAAAAAAAAGATAAAAAGGGTCTTTCTAAGGCCAAAGTAAAGGAAGAAAAGGTATCAAGTTTAGAGAAAGGTGTCTCCTTTAAAGATGTTGTTCACAAGAGTCATTTATCACTTAAGAATGATATCAAGAAAACATTCTTGCTTGAACAACCCTTATATCTTCTATACTTCAAAGAGACACTTATTGCCACTAATCATGAACTTGAGTCTCTACCTCAAGAGGTCCACAATCTTTTAAAAGAATTTGATGATGTATTTCCTCAAGAGGTTCCAAGTGGACTGCCACCTTTAAGAGGGATAGAACATCAAATTGACTTCATCCCGGGGGCAAGCCTTCCAAATAGGCCCGTCTATAGGACTAACCCCCAAGAGACCAAAGAAGTAGAAACTCAGGTTCAAGATTTGTTGAAGAAGGGTTGGGTTCAAAAGAGCCTTAGCCCTTGTGTTGTTCCTGTTCTTTTAGTGCCTAAGAAAGATGGAAAATGGAGGATGTGTACTGATTGTAGAGCTATTAATAACATCACCATAAAGTATAGGCACCCAATCCCTAGGCTAGATGACATGTTGGATGAGTTACATGGAGCCATTATATTTTCCAAGATTGATCTTAAGAGTGGTTATCACCAAATAAGGATTAAAAAGGGTGATGAGTGGAAAACTGCTTTTAAGACCAAGGTTGGTTTGTATGAGTGGTTAGTTATGCCATTTGGTCTCACCAATGCCCCTAGCACTTTTATGCGTCTAATGAATCATGTACTTAGGAACTGCATAGGGAAGTCTGTGGTCGTATATTTTGATGACATCTTGATCTATAGCAAGTCCTTAGATGAGCATCTTGGGCATCTAAGTGAGGTTTAAAGATTCTTAGGGACAACCACCTCTACATCAACTTGGAGAAATGTACCTTTTGCAAGGAAAATGTAAATTTCTTAGGTTTCATAGTTGGTAAAGAAGGAGTGAAAGTTGACCCCGAGAAAATCAAGACTATCCAAGATTGGCCTACCCCAAAAAGTGTTGGAGATATTAGAAGTTTTCATGGTTTAGTAAGTTTTTATAGAAGATTTGTGAAAGACTACTCCACACTTGCATCCCCTTTTAATGAGCTTGTTAAGAAGGATGTACCTTTCATTTGGGGTGAAGCTCAAGGAAAAGCTTTTAATGTGCTTAAGAAAAAGCTCACCAATGCACCTATTCTAGCCCTTCCAAATTTTGAACAAACCTTTGAGCTAGAATGTGATGCATCCAGTCTTGGTATATGTGCCATTTTACTACAAGGAGGCCACCCCATTGCTTACTTTAGTGAAAAACTTCACGGGGCCACCTTGAATTATCCCACCTATGACAAGGAGCTTTATGCCCTTATTAGATCCCTCCAAGTTTGGGAGCATTACTTAGTGACTAGGGAATTCATCATACATACTGATCATGAGTCACTTAAGTACATTAGAGGGCAAGGGGAGTTAAATAAAAGACATGCTAGGTGGGTTGAATATCTTGAGCAATTCCTTTAAATTATCAAATACAAGAAGGGAAAGTGTAATGTGATGGTGGATGCCTTGTCTAGAAGGCACTCCTTGCTCTTTTCTTTGGGTTCCCAAATTCTTGGATTTGATAATATAAAGGAGTTGTATGAAGTGGATCAAGATTTCCAATCCACTTTAACCAAATGCCTCCAAAATCCTTTTGATGGGTTCTACATCCTTGAGGGGTACCTTTTTAGAATGGGAAAACTTTGCATACCTCAAGGATCCATTAGAAAACTTTTGGTAAAGGAAAGTCATGAAGGAGGACTCATGGGCCATTTTGGGGTTGATAAAACCCTTAGTCTTCTAAAATCTAAATTTTATTGGCCTCACATGAGAGTGGATGTTCAACGGCATTGCTCCAAGTATCCCACTTGTCTTCAAGCAAAATCAAGAGTGATGCCTCATGGACTCTACACTCCTCTCCCTATAGCTAGCACCCTTTAGGTTGATATTAGTATGGATTTTGTGCTTGGTCTTCCAAGGACTCAAAGGGGATTTAATTCTATCTTTGTGGTTGTGGATCATTTTAGCAAGATGACTCATTTTATACCATGCCACAAAGTGGATGATGCTAGCTATATTGCTAAGCTTTTCTTTAAGGAAGTGGTCAGTTTGCATGGTCTACCCAAGAGTATTGTTTCCGATAGGGATGCTAAGTTTCTAAGTCATTTTTGGAAAATTCTTTGGCAAAAACTAGGAACAAAGCTTGTCTATTCTACTACTTACCACCCACAAACGGATAGGCAAAATGAGGTAGTGAATAGGTCCCTATCCACATTGTTAAGGGCAATTTTAAAAGGGAATAAGAAAACTTGGGATGAATGTCTTCCCCACATAGAGTTTTCCTAAAATAAGGTGGTCCACAAGACTACTAGTTTGTCCCCTTTTGAGGTTGTATATGGCTTTAATCCTCTTACTCCTCTGGATTTGCTTCCACTCCCTAATACTACTTCCTTGTATCACAAAGAAGGAGTATCTAGGGCTGACTTTATAAAGAAATATCATGAAAAGGTCAAGAGTCAAATTGAAAATCAAACTCAAAAATATGCCAAGTACAACAACAAAGGAAGGAAAAAGGTAACCTTTGAAGTTGGGGATTGGGTTTGGCTTCACTTGAGGAAGGATAGATTCCCTACTCAAAGGAAGTCCAAACTAAGTCCTAGGAGAGATGGTCCTTTCCAAGTTCTTAAGAAAATTAATGATAATGCCTACATCCTAGACCTTCCCTCCGATTATGGAGTTAGTTCCTCTTTTAATGTTTGTGATCTTACACATTTCCTAGGAGCTAATGACATGGATGAGCTTGAAGATTTGAGGTCAAATCCTTCTCAAGAAGGAGGGCATGATGGAGTACCATCCTTGGGGCATCAAATAGGACTCATTACAAGGTTCATGGCAAGAAGAATAGAAGAAGAGGAAAGTCATACTACACCAAGAGCATTGATGATCACATGTGTGGACTTTGGTGCATCTACCTAGTGTTTTTCTTGTTTTCCTTATTTTTCCCTTGTATTTTGGGGAACCTTAATCACTTAGGATTTCATTGTGTATTTTTATTTAGCCTTTGTATTATGGGAAAAATTAGTTTAGGATTTATTTTGGGACTTAAACCTTGACTTGTGAGGTCAAAAGTCCATTTCTTTCATTTTCTAGAAACAAGGGTATTTTAGTCATTTAGGGGGGAGGGACCTACATTTCATTTGAGGTCCATTTAGGGTTCATTTGAGAGGCATTTAGCTCTCAAATTTTCGTGCAAATGGCCTAGAGGCCTCCCACGCTCTCTTTAAATACCCTAGGTCAAGGTTATCAATATCGAGAGTTTACGTAAACTCGTGGAAGTCCTATAAACTCGTAAGAGTTTACTTCACATAAAAAATTAGTATATTTGTATGCAGCTGCAATATAAAAGTAACATTTTAACAATATAAATATATAATAATAATACCATCAAATTCCAACCATAAGTGATAAGTTCAATCATAAGTCATTAAAAGTTAAAACTACATAATCAAATATTGAAATTATACCAAAGTCCTTAAAATTTAAAACAATAGTCAAATACTCAAAGAAATTGCAAAGTTCCAAACAAAGTCCTTAAAGTTATTAAATAACTAAAAATGCACAGATGTCTTCAGATGACCATGTCTAATCCTCTAATTTCACCATCTCCAAGATCATCATTACAATCATCATCATCTTCAAAATTATCTTCTTCAAACTGTGCATCACCATCATCAGGTTCCCTCAAAACTAAATTATCTAAATCAAAAGCATCAGTAATTGGATCAGTTGAACTTCCCCCAACATTTCTAGCCAATTCAACATTTTCACCATCACCTACAACTTGTCCTTGAGGATCCTCCAAGTCAATCTCATCATTATATCCATCTTCTGTTATCCATTCATCATCGGACTTAATCTCTTCAAATGGAAGAGTCATAGTTTTTTTAATTTGCTTACTCTTCAACTTCAAGTTATACATAACATAAACCAAGTCATTCATTGTCTTTTGATGTAAACGGTTCCTTATTTTTGTATGAACCTATAATTAAAAATAAATTTGTTATATTTTAAACCAAATAAATAAAATTAATAACACTAACACAGTAACACAAATAAAATCATAACTTTAATTTCATAATTTATAAACTTGAATTACCATTTCAAATGAGCTCCAATTACGCTTACAACCAGATGAACTACAAGTCAAACTCAAGACACGAATAGCAAACCTCTTCAACTCAGGAGTTCCATCTCCAAACATCTCCCACCATTCTCCCAGTTGCATAGCCTTCCTTGACTCCTTGGCATCTTCCATAGAGAAAAGCCTTCTAGCAAAATGAAACTCAACAAGTTGCAAATTAATTTTCTTTCGTTTTGCAACATCATTCACCAATTTTCTCATGCAGATGTGCAACCCTTCTTTCACCTCAGGGGCATCATGTTTAAAGGTAGGTTCATAATGCAAATGAGGATTCAAAAAATATGCAGCTGCATGCAAAGGCCTGTGAAGTTGATGTTCCCATCTCTCATCAATAATTTTACAAATAGGTTCATAGCTACAAAAAAATAAAACATGCACTATTAATAATAGAGTAATAAATAGACAAATAACAATTCTCCCAATAAACAATGAAACCCATGGAAAGTTTACGGTTTACCTTTTCTTAACGTTATTAAAGTTGTATTTTATCTTTTCTTTAGCTTTTTCCATCTCATCATAAATGAAACCCATGGCAGGTTTTTCATCAGAATCCACCAATCGAAGGACCACCATAAGTGGGACAGCAACTTTAAGACATGTAATTACACTCTTCCAAAATTGACTATCCAAAGCCATATTTTCTACTCTTCTCCCTTCTTGAGATTTTCCAAACTTGCTTCCTTTCCATTCTTCAGAACTAAACATGTTCATGAATGATGCTTTTAATTCATGAAGACAAGCTAAGGTTAAATAAGCTGTAGCAAATCTAGTCATACCAGGCCTAATCAAATCTCTTCCTTTTGTGAACTTCTTCATTATGGAAATTAACATTGTTCTACCATAAATGTAAGTAGTGATCCTTCTTCCTTTCTGAATTGTAACTTGATGAACATTCAAATTTTTCTCAAAATCTTCAAAAATCAAATCAATGCAATGTACAGCACACGAGGTCCAATACAAATTCTGTCATTTTTGCATCAACAATTCTGCACCTACTTTGAAGTTAGCAGCATTATCAGTAACCACTTGGATTACATTCTCCTCTCCAACAAATTCCACTACATCATCCAACATTTTGAATACTTTATTAGCTGTTTTTGAAATATCTGAAGTATCCACTGAATAAAGGAATACAATCCCTTTTGGACTATTTGCTAAAAAGTTACAAATTGAACGCCGTTTTTTATCTGTCCACCCATCCGACATAATTGTGCACCCAGTTCTTTTCCACTCATCTCTAAATTCTTGAAGCATATCATCAGTTTTTCTAACCGCTCTTTTCAAAAGTGGGTCTCTAATTTCATGATAAGATGGAGGTTTATAACCCACTCTATATCTCCCTATCATCTCACACAATTTTGCAAATGCAGGATTTTTTATAACATTGAATGGAATGGCACTAGTATACCAAAATTCAGCACATTGATCATCAACTTTTTCTTTCTCACCTTTTTTATACATTTGATTTAAGGTGGCTTGGACTCTATCACCTCTACCTTGAATGCTTTTTCCTTTTCCTCTAGAACCAAACATTCTTTGTAATTGGCTGGTATTTGTCTCTACCCCCTCAGACTGTATATCTTCTTCTTCCTCTTCAATACTAACCAATCTTCTTTTCCTTTTAGATGTCTCCTTAATTTCTGCAATAACTTTCATCATGACAACTTTGACTTCATCTGGAACTGAAGCACAAAGTTCACAATCCTCTCTAGTTCCAGCAAGATGGTGCTTGAATCTAGAAATACCCTCACTCACAATCTTTGAACAATAATTACATTTAACCTTTTTTGCATTTCCTTGAACATCACTTCCATGCTTCCAGCCAATATCTGACCTACTTCCAGCAGCATTTTTTCTAGATCTAGCAGCTGAAGAGGTTGTTGCTGTTGCATTAGGATCAGATGAATTTGATCCAGTTCTAGTGCCACTCCCAGACATTATAATTTACTACCAACTACCAAATTAAAATATCAAATTACTGGCTTACTAACAAACTACCAAATCCAAATCATTATCAAATTACTACCAAACTAAATCATAGTAAGTAAATCCAAATCAAGTAAATCAAAACTCACATATGGATCAATTTTAAAACACACAATAATACAAGAAATAAATTAATATAGTGGACTTCAGAAAATTAATATAGCTAAAAATACAAAAATTAGCAGTTAAGGAGAAAAGAGTTATAGGAAAAAAAACCTTCTTGTTGGTTGCCTCGCTGCCGCCGCCAGTCGCCGCTCGCTCTGCTCGCTGCCAATCGCCTCACCGCCAGCCATGTCGAAGGCCAAAACTCACCGCCAGTCTCCGTGTTGCTCGCCGCCAGTCGCCGCGCACTGCTCGCTGCCAGTCGCCTCACCGCCAGCCGCGTCGAAGGCCGAAACTCACTGCCAGTCTCCGCCGCCAGTCGCCCTTTTTTCGTAGTGCCGTTCCGCCCATTCGCCTCCAAGAAGCTGGTTTCGATTTCGAGAAAACAGAAATGGGGGAAGGAAAACGCTGAACGCACCTAAAATTGGTTTTCCTACTATGCCAAAACGACGCCGTTTTGAGCGTTTGTGAACTCGTGAAATCGTGAGTAAACTCGCGATTTCACACGATTTTACTCAGAAAATGAGTTTACTCACAATTTAACTCGAAAGGGACCACTAGACTCATAAAATCATACGATTTTATGAGTCATATCACGATTTTGATAACCATGCCCTAGGTTAGACTATATGTAGTCATTTTTGGATATATTGGATATTTGAGAGAGTTTTCCTCATCATTCCTTTTCCTTAGTCATTTAGGGATCTCTTGGCCCCCTTCCTCTCCTCTCTACCTTAGAAGGAGCTTGGGCCTCCCTAGGATTGGCCTTCACCCTCTCCAAGTGAAGTGAGTTAGCCAAAGAGACACCATCCAACCACCACCACCCAAAACACCATTCTTTTGTCTCCATTTTTTTTCATGAACCACTTTCACCCATCATAAGCTCCATTTTTCACACCTATTTCAGCCCTTGAAGAAGATCCATTTCAACATTTCATCTTTGAGAAGAGTTGGTGACACCATGGAGAAGGTGGAGCCATCAAAAACCCTACTAGTTTTTCCTCTAAAACTAGTAGTATTAAATGTTTTCAATTTATTGGGAGAGGCCACATTGCTCCCAAAGCCCCACTAAAAAGTCCATGATCATGAGAGGCAGAGACATTGAGAGTGAATCATCTTCCTCTTCTAGTAAGAGTGAGGAATAATGGGGTAGCATACACATTGAAGATACTTATCCGTGTGAGAGGGACTTGTTAATGATTAGAAGGCTTCTTGGAAGCCAACTTGTGACATTAGCCAATATCAGAGAGAAAAAATCTTTTCCATACAAGATGTTAAGTTTTTATAAAATATGTTCTCTCATTATAAATAGTGGCTCTTGTGGTAATTGTTGTAGTACAAGGTTGGTTGATAAGTTGGCCTTGACTTCCATTCCTCACCCTAAGCCTTACAAAATTCAATCATTGAATGAGAGTAAGGAAGTGGAAGTCAATCAACAAATAAAGGTGTTTTTCTCTATTGGGTCATACAAGGATGCAATTCTTTGTGATATATTACCAATGGTGATGCATGCATGCCTAGTATGGGCTTAAGCTAGGACCAATAAGAAAGGAGTATGACTTAGATGAAGCTTCAAGGAGCTTAGTTTAGGACATGTTCCATTTAATTGTATTCATTTAACCATTTTTAGGCTTGTATAAGTGCCCTTAAGTCATTAGGATTTTAGGGGTGTAGCTAGTTTAATTTTTGGCCTTGTATTTTGGCCTATAGGTTTATTTTTCCATTAGGAGGTGTGTTTAGTCTCTTTGTGGAGTGTGTTAATTAGTTGGGCTCAAGAGAGATGTATTTGGATGTGTGGGATTTAATTTCTACACTCATTTTTTCCTTCTAACACCCCTCTAACCAACACATGAAGTATGTAGGAGACATGTGGGCCCCCTTGTCCCCTTGTTTCACTCCACATGTGCTTTCTCACTCCTACATGACTGATTCTTGTTGCTTCTTATTTGAATTTGAATTTTGGAGGTGCCATGTCATTTTCCTCCAAAATTCAAATTCAAACTAGAGGGAACATAAATCCATATTTTTAAGGCCATGTTTGGATCTTTAGTTGGATTAAATTAGTGTTAATTGAGCACATGCTAAATTAACACTAAATTAAGCCAACTAACCCTTGTTTGAGCATGTTGGACGTTCATGTTAGTGTCTAGGCCCATAGATCCATGTCTTGCTCTATATATAGAGTCTTCCCTCCTTCATGTAGTTTTTAACACTCATTTGAATGAAAATAATCTTTCTCTAAATTTAAGAGCTCTTTGTTCTTAGAGAGTGTTCATGTTCTCTCCACTCTTGTGAGAGTCCTTCATGCTATTATCAAGGGTTCCTTCCTTTGTGGCTAGCTTCACCATGGCTTATCTCCTTCATTGAAGAAGTGGCGCCAATCTTCACCTCCATCTCCTAGTCTTCCACCTCCATTTCTTCAACCTCAAGAACCTCTAAGAGTATATCCTAGGCAGCTTCCTCCTTTGCTCAAGAATCTTCAATCATGGTTTGGGATGGATGCATCAAATGGAGGCAACCCATATCTTTTTAGGGAGGTCATGGCAATATGATAAGAAAGTTATTCATGATGACCACTCTAATGAGATTATCCTCACCCACATGGTAATAAAATCAATTTATACCCTCTTTCATCTTCACAAGTAAGGGAGGACCAACTTATTTTGAAAAAGAAAACGGATGATGAAGAGGAAAACAAAAAAGGAAAAAATAAAAGAGCATCAAAATTTGGTGGGATAGAAGGAAGTGCCCATCCAAAAAGGTTGTACAAATGGATGGCCATTTATCTCACTCCCTATTTGTGTGTGTCACTTGGGGGTGAATGCACATAGGTCAGGATGAAGCTAAAAACGTAGAGGTGAGTAATGCTTGAGATTGGTGTGGAATTCCATGCTCTGATAGATATGACATCAAGACTTTGTGACTATATTAGGATGCTCAAATTATTTCTTGTTTTAGAAATTTATTTCAATCACATCTCAAGTTTTTTCTTTCTTTTAAGTTTTTCAATTGTAAAGACTTATTATTATTTCCACTTTAAAATTTTTAACTTCAATTTTATCAAATAGAAGGTTTTGTTGGAAAGACTTTTTGTGAACCTTTTTACTCAGTTAGAGGACTTTTATTTAATATGTTATATTTATTTATTTGGGATAGAAGAGTGTCATAGGGTTCATAGTGATGTATTACATAATCCTGACAACTTATTTTCTATTCATATAATGCTCACAAATTTCATTGTAAGCTAACCCGGTTTAATGGATCTATGTGAATTAGCAATTTCTATCCCTTTCACCATGCTTTTAATTCAATATGGAGATAAATTATTTTACCTTTCATGACTTGTTTAGTAATACCTAATTCGTAGTATCACAAGTTGAATCATTTTACCCAAGTGTCAAGTCTAATATTTAAATAAAAAAATTTAATTATTATTTTGTAAATTAAATAATAAAGCGTTTAGAAGTAGAAGAGTGTCACAAAAAACAAATTATTTGAAGAATTTACTTGAGCAACTTATCAAAATAAGTTGATATAAAGATTATTATATGAGAATAGGAAGTTAAGACGTCTATAATTGTATTCAAATAAAAACAATTTCAGCTTTTATAAAAATTACTTATAAATAATAAATCATAGTTTTATATTGCTTATTTTTTAGACTAAACAAACTCAACCTATATTGTATTAGAATGTAATTTATTGTATATTGTTTTATGATTTAACCATACAACAAATGGCCTTCATTTTGACTTTAATCTGGAGCTATTAGTCTAAGCTATTCTAATTGGTAGCATAAAATGACAAAAAAAAAATGGAAGCAAATTCAATATGACTAAAATAGGAAGCAAATTCAATATGACTAAAATGAATGCCTTATTCAGGAAATATTATTATGGTAAACATAGTTAACACAAATGGTATGAAGGTTTAAATCCATTAGTGTAAGAACAAGATATCTGGGAGGAAATTGGATTCAATGGAAATTGATGTTCCCAGGCATATTTGAATTCGACGACATCTTTATATACAGGTTGATTAGGTGTCACAAGACAAAAACCTGTACCATCTGAGGTCAAGAGTGAAGGATCTACTACTTCAACAGATTTAAATCAACACAATTCAAGATCACATTGTTTTGAGGACATGAACATTTGTTTCTAATTGTCACACTCCATTTTGGTTTTCCTTGCACTATAACTCCTGTTTTTGTTTGGCTTACAACGACATAGCATTTGCTATAACATGATATTGTGATACATAAGAGAAGTTATAAGTGAAATTTTATAAAATTTTATGTTTCATACATTTAGAGGAAATGTTACCTTTAGAAATAAGGATAAAGAGAACTATTCTAAAAATATTCATGATTGAATTAGCCATTTGAAACACAAAAAAAGGTAACTTGATATTCTTGAGTTTGTACAGGCAAACTACGTATATCATTGGTGTGTTATACTGTTATATATATATATATATATATATATATATATATATATATATATATATATATATATATATATATATATATATATATATATATATATATATATATATATATATATATATATATTAATTATTGTGGATAAATTATGTTGTTAGCAATAATTTAATTAAAAAATACATTTTCCCCTTTATCATAACAATAATCAAATAAAAAATTAATTATCTATTTGAAAGTAAAAAATAAGTAAATACCTTCTTTGTAGTAAAAAAAATAATTAAATATATTTTTATAAATTCTAGAAATCACATTTTTATACTTTTACAAAAATAAAAAAATTTTATCAAACAAAACATTATTTTATTTTTAAAATTAACAATGTCAAATTGAAATTAAAGTTATTGGAAATGTTTGTTGCAAATTTATATACAAAAAAAATATCACCTTTGTTCAGCTAAATTTAATTTAAGGATATTTAAATAAGGGATTATCATATTAATGTTCTAGTGGCAAAGACTACAAAGAGGAGAAGGAAGAGGTCATGGGTAGGATTCTCTCCACAAATAAAACTAATACATTAACAACAAAAATTTGTCCATAGAAACAAGTTTAGAAGGGAGAGGTTGTTGATTTGAAACAAAACTAAGATATTATCAACTAACATTTGACAATAAAAAAGGATATTTAAATTATTTAATATTGCTCTCTCTCTCTCTTCCACTTATTTTCTCTCATCTCATCATGTATTAACATCATTATTGATATAATAATGTTAAAATAAAATATTTTTTAAGCTAACATGCATATACATCGAGTGTGTGGATCAAATATTCAAAGGTTTGCACAAGGCTCAGATAGGATTTCCTCCAATGGAGAATACTTGTAGTCTAGACCAAAAACAATAAAGATAAATATTTAAAAAGTAAATAAATTTATTTATGATATAAATATTTTCTCCTTTTATTAATCTTTGTAAAACCAACTAAGAAGGAATCGACAAGGGGATTACTGTTGGGTCCAAACTGAGGGGGTTAAACATCAGGGAGATATACAACAATAGGACACGAGCCCATATATAAGAGAATATAACACCACCTTTAACCCAAAACCTTAAGGCGTTAGGTTATGGGTCTTTCTTACTTATATATTACTCAACTTCCCAATTTCTTACCAATGTGGGACTTCAACTCACACTTGCACTCCAACAATCTCCCCCTCAAGTGTGAGTTCCTTTCACATTGTAAAATCTCAAAACCTTAAGGCGTTAAGTTATGGGTCTTTCTTACTTATATATTACTCAACTTCCCAATTTCTTACCAATGTGGGACTTCAACTCACACTTGCACATATATAAGAGAATATGACACCACCTTTAACCCAAAACCTTAAGGCGTTAGGTTATGGGTCTTTCTTACTTATATATTACTCAACTTCCCAATTTCTTACCAATGTGGGACTTCAACTCACACTTGCACTCCAACAATCTCCCCCTCAAGTGTGAGTCCCTTCCACATTGTAAAATCCCCCTTCAGCGGAGGCATACATTTAATGACGGCCCCTTATTCACACCGCCCTTAAACACAAGGGGACTCGCCTCCTGAAACCCTTATCAGGAGGACTTTCAATGAAGGGAATCCACACTGAGGGGGTTAAACACCGAGGATATATACAACAATGGGACACGATCCCATATATAAGAGAATATGACACCACCACACTTGCACTCCAACAATCTCCCCCTCAAGTGTGAGTCCCTTCCACATTGTAAACTCCCCCTCGAGCGGAAGCATACATTTAATGAAAGTCTCTTATTCACACCGCCCTTAAACACAAGGGGACACGCCTCCTGAAACCCTTATCAGGAGGACTTTCGATGAAGGGAATCCACCGTCAACCTGCCGATCACAACCATCGGCTCTAATAAGAGTTGTTGGGTCCAACCGAGGGGGTTAAACATTAGGGAGATATACAACCATGGGACACGAGCCCATATATAGGAGAACATGACACCACCTTCAACCCAAAACCTTAAGGCATTAGGTTATGGGTCTTTCTCACTTATATATTACTCAACTTCCCAATTTCTTACCAATGTGGGACTTCAACTCACACTTGCACTCCAACAATTACACACCCCAACTAAGAAGTGGCTTGTGAACAATGTTATCATACTTGAGAGTCTACATAGACTTGTAAGATTTTGATAAACTTGACCCGTAAACTCATAAGAGTTTACTTTATATAAAAATAATAAAAATATGTTTAAATACCATACAATTAAATATTTCAACAACATAATAGGTCAAAATAGTAAATCATACATTCCACCATAGTTAAATATCAAAGTCTAACAATGGATGATTATCAAATAATAAATTTCAAAAGTGATAATGATGGTGGAACATTCTCATTAATGTTTGACAATGTTAAAAACTGAATGTTTAATATTCTTAGAGACTTTTTTATTTAATAATGACACACTAAATAAAACTATATTGAACTATAAACGCATACAAAACAAACCGGTTTCTTGACTCGATGACTTAGTAGTAAACTTAAGAATTTACAGAGTTTACTAAAAAGAGAGTTTACACACAAGTTAACTCGCAAAGAATAAGTGACTCAAACTCGTAAGTTAACTCGCAGAGGATAAGTAACTCAAACTCGTAAACTTGAGTTTGATAACCATTACAACTACGTGGAATGGTAGTCTAGGGGTGAAAAGGAGCACAATATGCATCTTAGATTATCAAACGAAGACATATTTTAATTTATTTACCTTCTATAAATATGTATCTAAATTACTAAAAAAGAAAGAGTGACAGAAGTTGACCAAATTTATAAATTTAATGATTATATTAATTAATAGGAGAGAATAAATGATACAGGAAAAAAACTAAATTAATAAAATATTCCTAAACTAAATTTAAATTAATAAAAAATTTAATCATATTATTTAATTTCACTGCATCTTATATTCTATTAAATATAATATTTACGTATTACTTAATTAAATTATATATATTATATTTGACATTCGATAATATTTAAGTTAAATTGACTAGGTAAGTCAATATTATAGATAATCTATCAATTAAATTAATTATTTAATATTATATTTAATTATCTTTAATTTTTAATATAATTAATTAAAAATTTATCAAATGTGTATTATTTTATCAAATGAATCATATGGACATATGTAACTCCTTCGATCTAGGTTCACATACTCAAAAAACTGTTTATTTTCAAATCTGAAAATAGTAAAGAAAATATTGGTTAATTACTTTTTGTCATGTGTTAGTCCATTTTGCTTTTACAAATACTTTGATACTTCAAAGTAAGCAAGTGAATACAAAATTTAATCATATTAATTATTATATATTATATTTAGTGAATACATATTAAAATATATATTATATTCAGTAAAAACAATATTTAACATTTTAATTTATTAAATTATATATTATAGATAATATTTCAATTAAATTATTCATTTAATATTATATTTAATTATATTTACTTTTTAATATAATTTACTTAGAAACTTCTCAAATTTATATTACTTTTATCAAATGAATCATATGGATATATGTAACACTCAACATACTCAATATAAAAATTTTTATTTTCAAATGTTAAAATAATAAAAAAAAGGGAAAGCTAAGTTTTTAGCATATGAACATTTTTAAATTTATAGTTTTAGTCCATAAATTTTTTGTTAACTAATCAAGGTATACAAATATTTTTTTCGTACAACATTTTTATCTGTCTATATATTTTAGCTAATAAGTGGTGACATCACACAAAAAAATAATTAATAAAATAAGGGTAAACTATGTATTTAGTATATGAACTTTTTCAAATTTATGATTTTGATACACAAACTTTTTGTTTACTAGTCAAGATATATAAACATTTTTCCATACAACATCTTAATTCTTCTATTTATTTTTTCATTAAGGAATGATGTGTCACTCTATTTATTATTATTTTATTAACGATTTTTTTTACGATTTTTATTACATTTTATGGCTGCTTCCAATCATCACAAAAAAACTAAAAAATTATTCATCTTCTTTCCTACACTCCACATCCCCCTTATCCATACCTACCCCTAGTACCCCATCCCACGCGTCTCCCCATGCCCACCCATGTATAGCCCTCCTCTCCCCTCCATTGCCTAGCACCCTCCCCTTCCCGCCCAATGCCCTTTCCCTCTCCACCTCCTCCACCATTTTGGTTTTACAAATATTTTAATACTTCAAAGTAAGCAAGTGAATACAACATTTAGTCATTTAATCATGTTATTTAATATATATATATATATATATATATATATATATATATATATTTTTAGTGAAAATGTATTTAAATATATATTATATTATAGTAACTACAACATTAATCATATTATTTTATTTCAATAATATTATATTCTATTAAAAATAATATTTAGCATATTAATTAATTAAATTATATATTATATTTGACTATCAATAATATTTAAGTTAAATTGACTTGCTAAGTCAATATTATAAATAATATATCAACTCAATTATATATTTAATTATAATTAATTTTTCATATTATTTACTTAGAAATTTATAAAATTTGCATTACTTTTATCAAATGAATTATATGGATATATATATATATATATATATATATATATATATATATATATATATATATATATATATATCACGCTGAATGTGGGTTCACATACCAAATATGAAACTGATTATTTTTAAATCTGAAAATAGTAAAGAAAATATTCGTTTAGTAATTTTTTGTCATGTATTAGTCTTCTTTGGTTTTACACTGCAAAGTAAGCTAGTGAATACTATATTTGATCATATTATTTAATATATACATATATATTATTTTTAGTGAGTGCATATTTAAATATATTGTATATAGTGAATACAACATATTAGCATATTAATTAATTAAATTATATATTATATTTGACTACCGATAATATTTAAGTTAAATTGACTAGCTAAGTCAATATTATAGATAATATATCAATTAATTTTTGTTTTTTTTGTAAGCCAAGAATTTCATAAATAAGAGGTACAACACAAGTAAGGGAGACCTAAAAACAAGATAATACAAAGATAATGGGTATATAATTTAAAAGTGACCTCTGTATAAATTAATTTTTAATATTATTCATTTAGAAATTTATCAAATACGCATTACTTTTATCAAATAAAATATATGAATATGCAACAACCTCAAACTGGGTTCACATACTCAATATCAAACTGATTATTTTTAGATAAGGGTATAGCTTAGTTAGTTGAGCAGGATGTGTGAGATTCTTGTAAATCCCATGATAGCGCATTCAACATTTGTTAAGTATCTTTTGTCATGTATTAGTCCATTTTAGTTTTACAAATATTTTCACTCTTCAAAGTAAACAAGTGAATACAATATTTAATCATATTATTTAATATATATATATATATATATACAACATTTAATCATATTATTTAATTTCACTCTAGTCAAAATAATATTTAGCATATTAATTAATTAAATTATATATTATATCTGAATACTGATAATATTTAAGTTAAATTGACTCATATATCAATAAATTATTTATTTAATATTATATTTAATTATAATTAATTTTTAATATTATTTACTTAGAAATTTATAAAATATGTGTTAATTTTATCAAATGAATTATATGAATATATATAAGATCTTCAATCTTGGTTCAAATACCCAATATCAAACTTATTATTTTTTAATTTAAAAATAGTAAAGAAAATATTCATTAAGTAATTTTTTTATGTGTTAGTTCATTTTAGTTTTACAATTACTTTGACACTTTAAAGCAAGCAAGTGCATACAAAATTTAATCATATTATTTAATATATATATATATATATATATATATATATATATTTTAAATTTAGTAAATACGTATTTAAATATATATCATATACAGTGAATACAACATTTAATCATATTATTTAATTCACTACATATTATATTCTAGTAAAAATAATATTTATCATATTAATTAATCAAATTATATATTTATTTGACTAGATAAATATTTAAGTTAAATTGACTATGTAAGTCAATATTATAGATAATATATCAATTAAATTATTTATTTAATATTATATTTAATTATAATTAATTTTTTATTTACTTAGAAATTTATAAAATATGTGTTACTTTTATTAAATGAATTATATGAACATATGTAATACTCTCGATCTGAGTTCACATATTTAATATCAAATTGTTTATATTTAAATCTAAATATTTTTTTTCATGTGTTACTACATTTTGGTTTTACCAATACTTTGACACTTCAAAGTAAACAAGCTAATACAATAATAATATTATTCAATAAATATATATATATATATATATATATTTATTTAGTGAATACGTATTTAAAAATATATTAGTGAATACAACATTTAATCATATTATTTAATTTCAATGCATATTATATTCTAGTAAAAATAATATTTAACATATTAATTAATTAAATTATATATTATATTTGACTACCGATAATATTTAAGTTAAATTGACTAGCTAAGTCAATATTATAGAGAACAATGTTAAATATATGGATATACATAACACTCTCAATCTTGATTCACATACCCAGTATTTATCGTGTGTTAACTAATTTTTGTCAATACCGATAATATGAGAACAATGTTCTTATGTGAAAATGGTTAGTGATTTTATAGTGATCCAGATTTAAATAAAGGATTCAAATTAAAACATTCCATTTAAAGATATCATGTGCATCCTCTACTGTATCACCCCACCAATAAGTAATATTTTTCTCCCACCATGAAAATCACTACTACCACCACCTTTGTCCCCACCACCCACCACCATCGTCGTTGCTGTCACCACTGGTGGTGATGGTGTTGGGCGTGGCAGCAGTGGGTAGTGGCAATGGTGGTGGTGGGAGGAAAATATTACTTATTGGTGATGTGATATGGTGAAGATGCACGTGATATTTTTAAGTGGGTTGTTTTAATCTAAACCTTTATTTAAATCTGAATGGTTACAAAATATTCTTATCATTCTCACGTAAGAACATCATTCTCATGCAAGACGTTCCCTCTCTATATATATTATTTAGTGATTACAACATTTGATCATATTATTTAATTTCATTACATAATGTATTCTAGTAGAAAAGATATTTAACATATTACTCAATTAAATTGTATATTATGATTGATTACTGATAATATTCAAGTTAAAATGACTAGTTAAGTCAATATTATCGATAATATATCAATTAAATTAGGTAAAAAGATTCACATCACTCAATATATACTTACTTTTCAAAATAATAATATAATAAATGTATCTATATATATATATATATATATATATATATATATATAAAAGTAAATATGTTAGACTTTAAAAATTGTCTTTACAAGATTCTCAATTAATGAAACTCAATGAAACTTTAAATGATTCTCTATATGATGAAAAAATATTAATTAATCTTCTCTAGCCCAATGTTACACCAAATCAGAACAACTCAACATAAAGAGGTAAAGAAAAGTTGAAGTGTCATCATTCATGATATCATTAAGATCTTACTCACCTAAAAGTGTCGTTCAGCCCAAACAAAAGGCAACAATAAGTAGCAAAGGGGCGAGAATATGTCTCACACATGTTAAGGCACATAAAAGAGAATGAAAAATCAACTAAAGTACAATAAATAAACATATAAACTCATTTCACACCCATGACAGAGATCATACATCCACACACATAAATTTGTTCATGTGAATAAAGCTCATGCATGCTTTCTCAATTACATACCTAAAGCGATCCTCTTCTTTACCAATAACACGTAGGTACAATCGTGCAATGCAAAACAACCTAAGAAGATCTGATCCAGAGCAACACACAATGGGTGATCCTTACAAAACTTATTTGATAGCCATATTCATGCATCATATCATCTACAACATAAATCATAATGCCAATATTTGATCATGTCATCACACTCCACCCCCAATCACAGTTGGGATGGCATCTCGTCAAGCGCATCCTGACATCATCATCAACATAAATAATAATATCAACATCTAATCATGTCATCACACTCCAACCCCAACCGTAGCTGAGATGGCATCTCAGCAAGCACAATCTGACCATTATCATCAACATATTAATCTAATCATGTCATCACACTTCATCCCCAACTGCAATTGGGATGGCACATTGTCAGGCACACCTTGACTATCATCGATCGTCAACACATGATACACTTAATTATAATCAACATTAATATCATAGAGTGAGTCAAATCCCCAATCCATGCTCTCCAAAAAACTTTCAAATATTCATTCATTCACGATACTCAAAATTGAATATACATCACTATACTTCACACTACAACAATCAGCATCATTACAATTCGCATTATTCTTTCTTATCTTATTCTTTTATTGCATCATGTAGTCTAAATACAATATTTATAGTTGTACTAATGATATGAGGTGATACAAATTTTATTGGAAAGATAACACAATTATATAAAATTTTTATGTTGATGTCCAGAGTTAGTTTTATCATCTATTATTTTTAAAAATTACAAACCCGCAGCTATTAATCCTAAATTTGATAGCTTGACTTTTACTCACTATTTTATTTATAACTTGATTTATATATATATATATATATATATATATATATATATATATATATCTTTTTTTTAGTGATTCCAACTCCAAAGGAAAGATTACATATAAGGGTACAACATTTATGATGAACACAAAACCTAGTGAGATCGTTAAGGTCACGTAGCAGGGCTTACAACATAGAAACATATGTTTCATGCACTGGATTAGAAACTCAACTTCTAACTCATGTAACTCTGTCAATTATTAACATTTTTATATGATTCTTGAGCTTAAACTATAGCCCCAAATGCCTATTATCTAAAACAATAAATATAACTCAATTTGGTTAACCACATAGAAAGATATTATAGAAGCACTGAGGTATGTTCATACAAAAATTTTCAAATAACAAGTATTCAACTTATATAAGGTTCTTAAAATATAATTCTAACCTACACCCTTACTTCTCTATCTCGAATACTTAATTATCATCACACCCTACAATTTCATTGATAATCATTAATTTTTCCATCAATCTCCTCAATGGAAGAAAACATCCACCACCTAACACCTAATTCTTTACATATGGAGAATAGTTCAATTAACAGAGCAATCTCTCAGTCATTACAATCATATAATTAAAGTTATATATCATTTAATAATTAATAGCACATAGAAACAAACAATATATCCACACAATCAAAAATCCAATAATATAAAATCAGCTCAATAATTAATATAAACACTCATTATTGTGGTTAGGGGTACTAATCTTTAAGTATAAAAATGGAGAACCTCAATGAATCATTACATCCAAATAATCCTATAGTGCACATGATCCCCGATAAATGCAACAAAATAATTCATTCAAACACCAATTAATTATTCATGGGCACCAAATGTATTGATTCTAAGTTGTCATTTCTTCTCATTAATGTGTTCAAGGTACTAATCTCTAGGGTAAAAAGGGAAAACCTAAATGCTCACATAAGCATCACATCCAAATAGTCTGATAATGTACATGTACTCCAAAAAAATAAATTAGTAAGACATCTATTTATTCATGAGTATCAACCACACATGAATCCCAATTTATCATGTCTCATTCAAATACATATCTCTAATTAAAAAAAATAATATATCTACACAGTCACATTTTATTTTATCAATACTCGTTACGAGTGTTTATAACCATTCAATAACAGACATACAACATTGAAACCTATCAGCTTAGGGATCGCTTCACTGCCCATTTTCCCTACACATGCAACATGAGAGATCATTTCTCATACCCCTTACCTCAAATAGTGATCTTGATGCAAAAGATGTGTCTTCAAGTTCCTTAATGTTGTGCTCCTCAATCTTCCTTAATAAGGTTCTCTCTGTAATTTCTTACCTCCAAAGTTAGAAACATGAAACTGAAGCACAATCATCTAACCCCTCTGAATTACTCTAAGTTAATAGTTGGATTGGGTTTTTTAAAACTAGATCGAAACTTAACCTTTAGACTATTTTACTATTTAACCCACATTTATTTTATAAAATAAATTCTTAATTTATTCTAATAAATACAAATATTAAATTAATTTAAGCCTATTAATATTAATTACATATTTTTATTAATATTTTATTTTTCTAAAAAAACGGGATGTTACAAAGGCTAACTTTTCAACCAACCTTTTGCTAAAACAATTGCAACACGAGTCACTATCTACAATGAAAGAACACATTTTGTTAAAAACTTTACATCTTGTATAAAAGATGTTCTCTCTTTGAGAAGGGCCAAGATCACAAGGTTAGCTTCCAACAAGCCTTCTAACCATCAACAAATGCCCATCACAAGGAAAAGAATCCTCAATGTGATGCATGTTACCCCCTTCTTTTTCACTCTCACTAAAATAGGAAGATAACTCACATATAATGTCTTGGCCCCTCATGATCATGGTCTTTTTTATAGGATATTGAAAAGCAATGTGGCCTCTATCAAGACATTTGAAGCACTTAATACTACTGGTCTTAGATAAAGAGCTAGCAAGGGATCTTCTGTAAGATGCTACGGATTGTTCTTTTCATGCATACTTGTGGTGGGTTCTTCTTTGGGGTGGCTCTTTGAAGAGCTCTGCTTGACTTGGTCCCTATTTTTATAAGAGTGGAAAGAGTTATTAAAGTAGTCCTTCTTAAAGGAAGTCCTTCTCTTCAATTATTGCTCCACTTTTATACAAGTTTGAACTAAGTCATTTTAGATCTCTATATGGCAAGAGTTCAACTTTGTCCCTTATCTCAAGACTCAAGCCACCTCAAAATCTAGCAATGGTGGACCTAGGCTCCTCATTAATATCTGCCCTTGTCATGAAAAGCTTCATGTTTTGTCTATATTCTTCAACGCTTAAATTATGTTGTTTCAACCTTTGAAGCTTATCAAGGAGTTCTCTTTCATAATAAGAGGGAATGTGCATTCGCCTCATAGCCCGTTTTAGATCATTCCAATAAGAAATTTGAGGGTTATAATCGTGACACCTCTCATTAAAAAGTGAGGTCCTCCAATACATAGCATACCCTTGGAAGTTAAGGGTTGCTAAGGGTAATTTTCTCTCTTCACTCACTTGAAAACAAGTGAAGAGTTATTTACCTTCATCTCCCAATCAAGGTAAGCTTCCACATAATCTTTATCAAGAAAAGGTGGGAGATTAACTTTTTGTTCTTTCTGGATGCGCTCTCTCTTCCTAGGTCTCTCTCTTCTTTCATTCCTCTCAAAGTAGTCACTCGATCTCATTCATCTCACTTACTCTTGAGTTGGTAGGGCCAGACCTATAACCTTATCTTTTTCTCTCTTTCTTTTTCTTCTCTTATCATTTATTCTCTTTCATACTCTCTTCTATTTCACTTTTTTCCCTTTATTTTCCCTCTCTTCTTCTTTCTTCTCTTTCTCACTTTTCTTTCTCTTTTTTCTCTCTTCTTCTTTTCTTTCTTTCTTCTCTTTCTCTATTCTCTTTCTCTTTCTCTTTTTCCTCCTCTTGTCTTTTCTCATTTCTTTTGTCTCTTTCCTTTCTTTCTTTTCTTTCTTCTATCCTTCACTCCCTAGACTCACTCATGAATTGATCCATCACTCCTATCTTAGGAGAACCTTCTTGAGTTACACTCTTATTGCTAGATGTGTGTGAGCTCATTTTTTATGTGATTGGGGGGGAGAATAAGGCTACACTCTTCACCCTTTTCTGCCTAAATGAAATATTAAGAGTTTTTGGAACTCAAAACACTTCAATCTAAATGTGAAAGCAAGTAAAGAAAAATAAAATTGCAAGATGAGAGAAATATGGTCATGCTCTTAAAGGTGAAAGCATAGTCTACGACTTCCTTCCTTCACTCTAAAACAAGAAACTAAAGTTATTACAATCAAAAGAGGTCACCATTATGGGCATCCAACACTTCTAGTTAAAGGCCTTTAAAGATTACACCAGATAATGCAACAAAATAAAAGAAAAAAGATTTTGTTGTTGAAGTTTGCTCTCACTCCAGATGTTTGCCTCTCAAATGTGTTTGCTCTAAAGACTCCTTTCTTCTGTATTTGCCTTTGAATCAACCTTACTCAAGATGCAACCCATGTGGAAAGCCAACTCAAATCCTCTTGTTCCTACAAGAAACGATGCGCCAACACAAGAAACCAAGGAAAGTACAAGAGCAAAAACTAAAGCAAGAAAAGCTCAAAGAAACAAAGGCAATATCCAAATGGATATAGTAATATGGACAAACTTCAAAGAATGCATAAATAAAAAGACAAGCAACAATTAAGGCTAGAAGAAAAGTAAGCACAACAAAGAGAACCTAGGTTGGTACTAGAGTAGAGTCAGGACTAAAAATCAAGAAATGACTCAAAGCTCCAAAGATTTCAATTTAATCAATCAAGGTCGTGGGATATAATCATGAAGTTCAAGCACTTGCAAATAATTTTAGACACTTCCTCTTTTCAAATTTTAAGTGCACAATTTTTTTGGTATTCTTTTGTTTCTTTTTGAACTTTTATCAAACACTTTTTGTATACTTGTTTTTCTTTGCTTTTTTACTAATTTTTCTGCACTTTTATCTTTTTAGAATCAAAATTTAGTGAGGAAGATAAGGAACATAAACACTTGAACAATTAAAAAAGAAGAAACCACAAAAAATTTGAATAGAAATGTAATTTAAGAAGAGGCAATAACTTGAAAATAGACTAGCAAAAGAGGAGATTTCAACTAAGGCACAAAGCTTTTGGGCATAGGTGTTATGGCAAGCTTGTTTGCACAAGGAAAAAGGCCAATATTACACACCCAAAATTTGGAGGCCAAAGATCAAACAATAAACACCAAAAAACTAGGTAACAAAATCAAGCTATTACAAAATTAAAGAATAAGAAATTATTAAGAGGAAATTGAGCAATATATTTTTTTAAAAAATTTATAGAAACATGCTAGAACTAATAGCATGTGAGACTCTTGGACATAATATCAAGAGGTCACTTCCTCTTTGATGCTCAATTCTACAAGAATCAACACATTTTTATGGTGAAAATTAAAAAAGCTAGACAAGGAAATTAAGGTGACAAGCAAGGACTAAACAAGACAATCTATAGACAAACTTGAAGATTAAAAACTTAAAAAATAAAATGCAAGAAAGGTAAAACTCATGCCCAACAAGAATAAGACCATACACCCAAAAGAAAATGGAAACAAGGAAAGTAACAAGGTGTGATTCCAAAGATCTAGGCCATACTTGGATGGCTTCTTTCACAAAGCTTGTAAAATCATTACTAAGACCTTCTTACGAATCACAAGAATAATAGCAAATAGGTAAAAGATAGAAAATAAAGGAACCTAAAGCACACAATGATTGAATGAAAAGAACTAGAAATTGAATCATAAAACAAGTAAATTGCAAGGAATTTAAATGACAAGAAATTAAAACTATAAGATAATACTAACAAAATGTAAAAAGGAAATTAAATGAAAATAAAAGGATCTAGAAAATGAAGATAAAAATTGTATAAAAATGCTAAGAAAAGACGCATAATACAAGAAGGAAAAGGAGAAGAAATGAACCTCAATGAAGTAGGCTCTTGATACCAAATTATGCAAAACCACTTGAGCTTACCATAATCCACTCCATCCAAGGTTTTCCACTTCAAGAAGATGGAAAATGGAAGGCTAGAAGATGGTGGATGGTGATGTCACTTCCTTTTTGGGGAAGAAGATGAGTTAAAAATTATATTGTTTGCTACAAATGAGAGGACCCTTGATAAAAGCTTAAGAAGAATCTCCTCAAAAGAGAGGAAATTCAAGACGCTTTACCAAGAAAGAAATGCTCTCTCTAAAGGAGTCTTGCACTCAATCATTCAAGTATGTTAATATAAGAGAGTAAGTCGGGTATATATAGGGGGAGAAAGAGCTTGAGCAAGAACTTCTAGGCAATGTGGGGCTTGACTTGATTAGCTCTTAAACTAATTAATCAAGGCTTACATATCCTAATCAACATGCCTAAGCTAATCAAGGAGGAGAGGAGTCAAACCAAACCTACAAGTGTGGAGAAGAGCCCAACGTCCATAAGCTAAAAGCTTATTTACTACATACACTCCACAATCTAACTAAAGGCATCTCCATGTACAATACTAATGTAAATGGCTGAAATACATGGCCTAAATGAAAACTAGTCACGCCCTCTAAATTATAACAAGATTAAAAATATTTACAAGAAATTTAAATTCAAGATTATGGCCCAAGGTCTTCAATGAGCTTCATCCTTGACATGTCTTCCTCCATCTTCCTGACTAGACACAATGCTAGGTGGGATTGCATCAAAGCCTTGAAAACAAAAGCATTAAAACTACCCTAAGGCATTGATTTACCACTAGCCTTTGTTTCCAGTAATTTTCCCACTATCCCATTATTTTCCACTCAGAATATGTTTCCCACTTACATACATAATCGCTTAGGAAGCCAAAAAACTCAAAAACTATCTAGAAAAACATGAAAGATCATCTAAAAAATCCCCCATAAAAAATATTACAAAAAATTACATTGTAATTTGAAAATAGGCCTTAATTGATTCTTTAACCCAAAAACTATGTAATCCACCCTAATAAACTTTAGCCTACAGATACACCATCAGTGTAAAGAATTAGATTCATTTTGTTCTCCAAATTCTTATCTTGAAATTTGTTAAATGGGCCTTCATAAAGTAGATATGGACCAATTGTTGGTTTGGGTGCTTCCATGAATGTTTTCAAAAGCCATTAATTCTCTCATGTCTTGCTTTAAACATTGGACCTTTTGTCTATTGTAAAACAGATTTAAAATAATTGGACTTTGGCAAGATCATTCCAATTTGGTGATAGCATTGATTTGATACTTACCATGACACTGAATTTTATATGCATTATTGTTTATTTTTTCAACCACTTGAAAAAGCAAGGGTTTCGTGACAACAATATCAAGTGTCTCAAGTTCATATTTATTTGATGCTTTGCTTTCTACCTTTGGAATCACTTTCTCAAATCTCTTCAAAAGAGAGTAATTACAATCAGGTAATGAGTTAAAATACAAACAAAAATTCTCACATTTTTCTTTAGCCTCACTTATTTCTTTTTCATTATTTTTTCAATTATTTCTATTTCACTCATTTCCTTTTCATGTTTTCTCATCTCTCTCGATACTCTTGATTTTTATTTCTTTCACTTCTTTTTCTTTCAATTCTTTCTCTATAATTTTTTTCTTTTTCCAATATTCTTTGCTTTTTCTTTCTCATCATGATTTTGTCTAGTATGGATCCTAGACTTAGGATTGGATTATAAATAATCTAATTTAGAATTTAAAACCCCAAATTGTTCTTGAACCTCCTTCATGAACAACTTAAGTTCAACATCGCTTAGTCCTTTTTCGCCAATCATAATGAAAGTGCTGCAAAATAAATTAAGCAAGAAAAAATTTCCTCACACAAACTCTCTCTTACGGGTTTACACTCATATGACGATTTATTCACTCATTTTTTGCACTAAATTTGGATTTTGATAGCCTCACCACTCTTATCTTTTACCACTCAACTTCACCTTACGAGCCCTTAAGTAAGAACTTTTAAGAAAGATTCCACACAACAAGAAATAGTAAAGTATTGCTTATATGATAACTTGAAGAAACAAGAATAAAACAAGCGGGAACTCAAGAGGCAATACCAAAGAAGAGTGTATAGAAAAGATAACAAATGCACAAGACCAGAATTGGAAATGTTTTTAGTGATAGAATATAAGATTGAATAACGATTTTTTTAATATAACTTTTTATTTTGTTGGCAAAATGTAATTGGAAGAAAATGATTAATTTTCCAAACATTTTTTTAACTTTTAGTCTAGAATCTCTCTCTTTTTTTTCTCCACAATTTTCTTTTCTTTTTTTTTTTTGGATTCTCTATTTCTTTTTCTTTTTCTTCCCAGTCTTGATAGCTTAGTAACACAAAGAGAAAATAAAAGAAAGGAACATGAATAGATTTAGACAAAATTTAAGAAGAAACACATAGAAGATATAATAAAGAAAAAGGTATGGATTAAAGGAAGGTTGAAATAGGGAAACAGAAGATAGAAACAAAACACAATGATAGAAGAAATACAATACTAAATAAGAAAAAGAAGACTCAGACTAACATTAGACACAAGAAAAAAAATTAAACAAAGGATAGATAAAACTTGAATTCAATATCCGAAGCTTTCATACCAAATGATATGAATCTACTATGCGAACCATCTTGAAAAAAGGTAAGGAAAGTAAAAAGGAACTTGAACCTAACAATGACCTACTGGTAAAACCAAAGTTATCAAGAAACAGTTTGACCCTAATCGCGACCTACTGGTAGAATTGACAATATAAAGTTCTTATCCAAGAACTGAGATAAAGTTTCTCACAAGAGAAAAATCACTCAAGTTTTGATATTTTGAATTCTGTTATGTTTTCAAAAGGTTATAAGAGACTCTTATTTATAGGTAAAGATAGGAAACCTAGACAGTAAAAGTATTAAAACTTCACTAAGACATTGATTTCCCACTAGTCTTTGTTTCCCACTAATCTATCCATTATCCCATTATTTTCCACTCATAATTCATTTCCCACTTACATACATAATGGTTTGGGAAGCCTAAAAACTCAAAAATTGTCTCGAAAAATATGAAAGGTCATCTGAAAAAACCCCACAAAAAATATTAGGAAAATTACATTGTAATTTGAAAATGGGCCTTAATTGATTCTTTAGCTCAAAAACTATGTCTAAATAAACTTCAGCCCATAAATTCACCCTGAGTATAAAGAATTAGGTTCATTTTACTCTCCAAATTATTATTTTTAAATTTCTTGAATGGGCCTTTACAATGTAGATATAGACCAATTGTTGGTTTTGGTACCTCCATGAATATGTTTTTAAAAGCCTTATTAATTCTCTCATGTCTTACTTTAAGCGTTGGACCTTTTTCCATTTTAAAAGAGATTTAAAACAATTGGAGTTTGGCATGATCATTCAATGAGAAAAGTAACATAAGTAATTTGGGAAATTCTGTCCAAATTAAAGATCTCGAGAGTCTTGCAATATTAAATAAAGCATTAGGATCGAGGTTGGATAGAATTTAAGGCATTATAAGTAACTAGGCTCGATATCAAGAGTTATGAAAAGAGGCCATGGGAAGACACGCTTGGATCAATACTTTGACCAAAAAGAGGATCCCTCTGACACTCTTATTAAGAAGGATGATGTAAGCAACATACTCAAGAACATAAGGAGAACAAGCAAAGAACAAGATATCAAGAAGCAACTTGACACTTAGAGAAAACCTCAAAAAGTTACTCTACTCCTGATCATAATAGAAGGTTCAAGGAATACTATATCAAAGGGATAAGGATCAAAAGTCAAAGAAGGAGGAAGTTACTTTCCATTGGGTAGTTTTAGGAATTTGGGGAAGTTTATTACCATTAACGCATAAAATAATAGTTTCTTTTTTCATATATGTGATTAAGAATTTTTTGTAAAAAATTCTATTAAATACTTTTCACCATTGCTAGAATTAGTGGTTAGAACACTTAAATAGCATCTCACTTAACTAAATATGCCTAGGAAACGGCAGGGAGTAAGAGATTAAATATGTATGTTCTTTTCAAGGCTTTTAGTGCAATTATCTTTTCTACCATTTTCCATTAGTCTTTGCATTTATATTTACTCCTTTACTTGCATTTAATATTTGGGGATTATTTACATTTACTACCTTACTTGCCTTTAATCTTTGAGGATTATTTATACTTACTGCTTTACTTGCATTTAATCTTTGAGCATTATTTGCATTTACTACTTTATTTGCATTTAGTCATTAAGGTCATTTACATTTCCTCCTTTATTTTCTAGCACTAAGGTTATTTACTTTGCATTTATTTACTTTTGGGGTCTACTTTCGTGAATAACTTTGAGTACATCCTGTTGAAGCATGGATCAGCATGGACCATCTCTCTAGTCTTAGTTTTGATTTTTCTATTTTGCAAGTCAAACATGTTTCAAGGGTGTGGCTTTGTATTGATTGTTTAGTATAGGCATGCATGAATGGTTTTATCGAGTCAAGATTTTTGAATGCCTAATAATCTAAGTTCAAAGTTTGTTTTATAGTTAAAAGCAAGTTTCACATTGAAACAATCGCTTACAGCTTTTAGTAATTTATTATATTAATCAAGAAATTGAACTGAGATTGAACAAAATGCTAAATTTTGAAAACCTTATCGTGATAACCGATTACAGCATTTTTGTAATCAATTACACAGTTAAAACCCTAATCTAAGTTCAAAGTTTGTTTTATAGTTAAAACCAAGTTTCACATTGAAATAATCGCTTACAGCTTTTAGTAATTTGTTATATTAATCAAGAAATACAACTGAAATTGAACAAAATGCTAAATTTTGAAAACCTTATCGTGATAACCGACTACAGCATTTTTGTAATCGATTACACAGTTAAAACCCTAATCTAAGTTCAAAGTTTGTTTTATAGTTAAAACCAAGTTTCACATTGAAATAATCGCTTACAGCTTTTAGTAATTTGTTATATTAATCAAGAAATTCAACTGAGATTAAACAAAATGCTAATTTTGAAAACCTTATCATGATAACCTATTACAGCATTTTTGTCATCGATTACACAATTAAAACCCTAATCTAAGTTCAAAGTTTGTTTTATAGTTAAAAGCAAGTTTCGCATTGAAATAATTGCATACAGCTTTTAGTAATTTGTTATATTAATTAAGAAATTCAACTGAGATTAAACAAAATGCTAAATTTTGAAAACCTTATCGTGACAACTGATTACAGCATTTTTGTAATCGGTTACACAGTTCATTTTGCATTTTGGTCAAAATCAGGCTCTCTATTTTAACAGGTTAGGAAATTTTGTAATAGATTACAACAGTTATAAAACTAAACAAGAACTGAAGAAAGGGATGAAATAATTAATTACTGCTTTTCATAATCGATTACATAGTTCTTATTTGTTATTCCAACACTATTTGGAACACTTTAATTGATTCTCTTGTTTTTTAATTGATTAAATTCGTTAAAATCAATTTTATTTAAGCATTTGATTGCTTATTCTTATTAGAGAACGTTTTTGAAAAACACTTATAAATTCTTGGAAAACATATCCTTTTTCTCTGAACAAGTTCGTGACACAAAATAACATCTTTCTTCACAAGATCCTGAGTCTTTGAATTCTTGAAAGTGGAGATATTTGAGAAAAGCGTAAATGTGGATTATCTGCATAAATCACATGTAGTCTAAAACGTTCTTCCATTTCGATTTTTGTTAGAAGTGCATAGAGTTTATATGTTTGGTCTTTCATCATAGAGTTTGGTCATAGGATAGTCTATATTTTCTTGTAGGGTTCAAGAAAAGTGTGTAGAATTTTTTTTTGTGTGTGCATAGTGTTTATAACTCACAAAGATTTAGTGGAAGATTTATCTAGAGTGGATAAATCAAAACTAGATGTAGGCCCAAAACAGACACTCTTTCAGCCCAAAATAGATACTTTTTTGCCCAAAACAAACACTCTTTCAGCCCAACATGTCAACAAGCACTCTTTTAACCCAAAATATCAACGGGCACTATTTCAAACTGAGAGAGATATACCTTGTAGAATCTTAAGGATGTTGAGCGGTTATGGAAGATTTTATATCTATGAATATTTTAGCTCAAGTGTCAACATGGTCTGCCCTGAACATTTCATCTTATGCCCAAGTGATGACATGAACCAACTGGAATACTCACCCATTTAAAATCATCTTAAGACCTAACCTGATCTCTGTCTTTCATCTCGTAATGTATCAAATTGTAACTTCCCGAAACATGGCACCTATGCACCTGCATGGCATAACACCCAAAAATTTTAATAGTAAATATTAGTAATATATAACCTATTGTGTTGTTTTTATTTTGTTTATGAATCTAATTGTTCCGGTTATCAATGTGTTTAGAATTAATTTTTGTCTACGAAGGAAATTAATTATTTTAAGAGTAAATTATTCTAAAATATGAGTTAGTTAATTGCTAATGATATAAAGACAGATTAATTAATATGGTTTGAAGGAATATTTTGATACAATAAAAAAATCAATTTTAGTTTTTATTTTTAGTAATAATTAATTAAATTCAAGTAATTTATTTTAACTACAATTTGGGCATTAAATTAATTTTTTTAATAACAGTAAAAGAGGGAAATAAGTCAAGTATATACAAGAAAGAGTAAATCAAAGAGATAGTCTCACCTCACTTTCACTCAAAATTCTCATGAATGGTACTAGGGAAAGAAGTCATTTTTGTTCTTGTCTCCATCTCCATCATTTTCAACTTCATCTTTCTCACTAATTTCTCCATTTCCACTCTAATCTGAGGTAAGAACTTCAAATATTTGAGTTTCCCTCTCTTTAATCTTTGATTCTCTTCTCCTAATTCCTTTTTGCTCACCTAATCTTGCTCTCCTTAGTAAAAACTCGTGCTAGAACTCACTCTCATCTCTTTTTATCAAAATTCTTGAGGTAAGAGGGGTTGAACCCAAGCTTTGAACTCTAACTTGTATTGTTTTTCTGAACTTGGGATTTTAATATTGTGTACTTATTCAGTCATCTCAACTTTATTTATTTATTTAATTAACTATTTTTACTATAAATATTTGAGATTTATGTTCTCTTGACATTTCTTTAAAATTTATTCATATTTGTTGGTCATGTATATGTATATGATTTAAAGTGAACTTGTTGTCATATAAAGTTTTGAAAAACATTCTTTGAATGCTCGTCTTGAAATCAAGAAATATTTCACTAAAATCAAATTTTATCCTAAACAAGTTGATAGTAAAAAATGTCTTTGAAAGGTTTTATTGTTGTAAAAATTTCAATAGAGATTTTGTAGGATAATATAATGCATGAAAATTTAATTATACCTAAAATGGTATAAAAAAAATCTTTATTTAAAAAGAGGTAATGTATGTAGCTTTGTGATTTAGGGTGTTACACATGATACCATTACAAGGAAACCTAGGACTTTGCTAAGTTCATCTGACAACATTTAAACAAAGTCCCCAAAAATCATTAGACTTGACAACCACTAAGCCACACAGTACTTTATATATCAAACATCATTCACAAAATTATTTATGAATCAACCTCAAAGAATTAGAAGTTATAATACACATACAAATTAATTTCTCACCTCAAAATTTCTCTGGATAATAATAATAATAATAATAATAATAATATAGGTATAAAATTGATTAATTATAAGACATTTTTTTATGTGGAAGATCAGGTGAAACTATAACCATAGAGCATACTTATATTATCTTTTACAAATATGATTTTGAGAAATATCATATTCATCTCAAAATTTTCATAACTAAACTTTACACACAATTCTTTGAATAGTTTATAAGATATAAATATATTTTACCACAAACCTTTAACAAATAATTAATAACCTTTTGAATTAAATATAATATACACATATAAAATTATAAGATAGTTATTAATAATTTTAAGGGTAACAATTTTTACACATCAAAATTGCATAATTCAAAATGCATCATATTTTTAATTTATGATGAAGAGTAATAAAAATAAGATTTTAAGTAAAACTGAAATAATTAATAGCAAAGAATCAGAGTGTGTTATATGATAATAATATGACAAAATAAATTTATAGAAATGGATAACAATATAACTTCTAAAAAATAAGTTAAATGGTAAATAGTAACAGAGGACTATACTATAATATCTGGAGAATAAATTAAATGATAATGGCAAGATCAAACTGTAATATTTGAAAGTAATAAACAAATGACTAAAATTAATATCTGAAAATAATAAACAAATGACCAAAAGTAATATTTGGAGAATAATAATAAAGGACCAAATTATGATCTTTAGAGAAATAAGAGTTAGAATAGTTAGGTATTACTAAACAATCAACTAAGCATCTGAAAATCGAGGTCTAAACAATTAATATATTAATGGACAACCAAATCTTAGTTTTAGAATTAATAATAATCATAAGAGCAATAAAAACATATAAGTCTATTAAAGATTAACACCACAAAGATTTATAAATCTCACTTCACCTTTTACCCTAATAAGAGTTTGATGAAGAGTAGTGAAGAACCTTTGAATCTTAATCCCAATGTCAAGAAGTTGCTCTTCTTTTTTCTCCTATTGCACAAATGGCTTTCGCTATTTATAGCCAAAATTTGCATTTGCTGGCTAAGTGAATTTTGTTTGCAAGGCGAATATAATATAAAAAATAAATTCGCTTAATGATGAATGGTTGTTGAGCAAACGTTTAACATAATTCTATCTCATATTGCTTAGCCATGGAGCTTCGCTAAGTGAGTAACAATTCTTAATATTGAAGAAATTCTCACATGGCTTAGCAACGAAACTTCGTTAAGCGAGTGTCGCTGAGCGAACAACTTTCGCTTAGCGAATAACAATTCTTAATAGTGAAGAAACTCATTTTGCTGAGCAAATAAATTTTGCTTAGCAAATTATTTTTCAAAAAAAATGTTTTTGTTTCAAAAAATTCTTTAAAATTGCAATAATAAATTATGCAATCATATATTTTCATTTTATCACTTCATATTATTTTTTTAATAATATTTTCATTACTATAATTCTTGAGATGGATAAATATCTATTTCTAATTTCTATATTAAAATTCAACAAGTTACGTAATAATCTAACCATTAACAATACGAATGTTACAAAAGAAAGTAAAGAAGCAAATACAAAAGTATATGATGATTTGGCACCAAACTAAATCCATTATCAAAATCAAGGGTTTTGCCTATAAAACTCCATAGTCATAGATATCATTCTAAACTCATCTTCATTTTGATGGGCATTACCCGCTTTGACTGGATATAGGTATATATTACCCGATGCAGTGAATCAGACACTCGTACAACGATGGGTATGTATCTATCTGCCATGTATCTAAGCTTGTACCTGTCCGCTATGATTATAATAATTACATAATAAGTTTAAGAGTTTAATTGGTATGCACTGATAGTGTAAAGAATTTTATACTAGCATTCAATCACAATTCTTAATTTATGATAAATTTGTTGACTTTATCAATTAATACTTTAAAAGTCATATAAATGAAAAGATATAATTGAATGTTAATATAAAATTCTTTTACATTGTTAGTGTGTACTAATTAAACTCTGTTTAAAGATATATATATATATATATATATATATATATATATATATATATATATATATATATTTAAATAAAAATTATAATTCTTAAACTTTAATTTACAATTTCTTGTATTTATTTTCTTTATATATATATATATATATATATATATATTTAAAATTAAAATATAATTAATAACTTAATATATAATTTATTAATAATAAATAAGTAAATTTAAATTAATAAAAAAAACTATATTAGGTCAAACCTCAAAATACCCAATAGAATTGAAATGAAAATTAAAATTTCTTACCTACTTTAGTTAGTCGAGTGCTCAAATGAGATGCTTTGAATTATGAAACCATTATTTTTTAGTTTAAAATTGCAATAAAACGTCGATGCCACCACACAACAACCATTAAATGCACAGAGGAAAATAGTAAAATATGATCGTATGTCTTTCATCCAACTCCATGTCAACACCAACAAGAGGGAAGAGATAGTTAAACAAACACAAGAAAAAGAAAAAAGGTAAAGCGCATGTAAATTATTATTTCCTATAAGACCATTTTAATTAATTCATATAAATTAGTAAAATTAATTAATTTAGTTGTAATATCAAATTTATGAATAATTTGTATTGTTATTAAAATTATATATATTCGCTTACTTAATTATAAGAGTCATTTATTATTATTATTATTATTATTATTATTATTATTATTATTATTATTATTATTATTATTATTATTATATAAAAAAAATTACCTTTCTACCAAAACATGAATCATTTCTTAAAATATTGTTTACCTATTTATTTAAAGTGCAAAAAAAGAGTTATAAGTTTCATGATTTAGTTTGATTTGATTTTTTTTTTTTAGTTTTTAAAAATATTTTTCATTTATTAAGGACTTGATTGGTTTTGCTTTGATTTTGCATCTTTTTAAAAGAGTTTCAAAAGTAGTTTCTCATAACTGTTTTTTGGAAGAAGAGAAAAAAAAACTTGTTTAATGGGTGTTATTTGAAAATTGTTTTAAAGATATAAAAACACTTATTCATTATATTTTGAGTTTTCAAAAAAATAAAATAAAAAACTGAAAAGCAAAATTACTTTCAGTTGTTCTTTAGTTTTTAAAAACTAAAAACTAGAAATGTTTTCAAAAATTATTTTAAGAAAACACTTTTAGTTTTTAAATATTAAAATACTAAAAATCAAACACTTCTATTACTATTTATTTTCCTTGTTATCTTAATTCCAAAAGCAAAGAGAAATATGGTTCATTTTATTAAATTCTAACATTTATAGTTTATTAATTAAAAATAAAAATAGATTATATATTAACAATGTAAAATAATTTAAAAAAAAACATTTATACACTGTCAGTATAAAAATCTTTTCTCCAGTAACGAAATCTTTTTTCCAATAACGGTTATAAGTGTTAAACTCACTTATTTAAATATTCCCTACGCAACTAATTAATTAGGAAAAAGATAAAAATAATTTGGTTCGTACTATCGATTTTTTCTATTTGTTTTCATTCTCAATTCTTTAAAGAAGTACATATGTTATTTTATTGAAAAAATGACTTAGGCACTAACATTTAATTAACACTAGTATACCGTTAGCATAAAAATTAAACTCTATTTTTTTTTATTAATTTTTAACATTTATGATTTTTTAGTTTAGAATTGTAAATTAATTAAGGGGTTTTAAAAAAAGAATTAAAAACCGTAGTTGACATAAAACGCGTCTCATAAAAGAAAAATAAAGTTGTCAAAAGTTTTTAAATTTTATATAGGGAAGGACTAGGGAGAAGGTAGAGTATTAAAGTATAAACTACAACGCTAATGAAGACTCGTTTCTCGTCCATTTTGATGTAAGAGAATGAGAGAAATTCACATTTTGAATCCAATCTCGTGAAAGAGTTGCAATGGCGAAAAAAGCAGTGTTGATCGGAATCAATTACCCAGGCACGAAGGCTGAGCTGAGAGGATGCATAAACGACGTCTGGAGAATGCATCGTTGTCTCATCCAACGTTACGGTTTCTCCCAAGACGACATCACCGTTTTGATCGACACGGACAGGTCAAGATAAATCTTAACTGAATATTGATAAATTTGATTTCGTGTTTAAGAGTTTATTCTGGTTTCAGAATTGATCTTAGAATTAATTATGTATTACCGAAGAATTTAGAATTAATTCTGAGTTGAAGCGAGAAATGAAAATATTATTGGTTTCTGAAAATTATAAGTAATAGATATTTTAAAAAAAAAAATTAACCAAATTTATCTTGTAATAATTATGTTTCTTTAAAAAGTTTTAGATGAGTGTCAGCAAAATTGTCAAACTCTCTTTTAGATTTTTATTTTTTTTTATTTCTCGGGAATTATCAACTTTAATGGTCTCATGCTGTTTTTGTTTAAGTTAACTGTATGACTCATTCAAATATCTCAAAAATTAAATTATTACATGGTTTTATACTATTATCTCATTCAAATTATGAATAACCTAATAATATAAAACAATGTAATAATTCATGCTTTAAACATCTATAATGATATATTCTAGATTGATTAACATTAAAATTATTATTTTAATTAAATTTTATATATAGAAAAAGGTGCTTATATATGATTTCAATTTTTTATTAAAATAATAGTTTTATTGGTAAATATTTTAATTAAAAAATCATCAATTTAAAATTACTAGATGAATCTTATAATTTTAAGACAGGTCGTATAAAGAACCAACGGGAAAGAACATTCGATCAGCATTGAGCACGCTGGTCCAATCAGCAGCAGCGGGAGATGTGCTGTTCGTGCACTACAGCGGACACGGCACGCGCCTTACTGCGGAAACGGGAGAGGATGATGACACTGGCTACGATGAATGCATTGTTCCTTCTGATATGAATCTTATTACTGGTTAGTTTGTTGCTATTTCCATTTGAGTGTGTTTGACTCTTTTGGTTTTGAAATGTTTTCTATGACAATACTATGCTGTTAAAAGATTAATTTCTCATCTAAAAATTGTTGAATTTTAAAAGATATTATTGTTTTAAAAGCATCTAATTTGGTTTAGTAGGGTAGATTTTATTGTAAATATAGGTATATATAAGAAAAATAAGAGTTGAGATAAAGTATCGTATTAAAATTTTAATCCTAATTTTTTTAGTGAACGATGATGATAATCCTGTAATTTATCTTGTCAAACAAACTAAGCATATCAGGCTTATTATATGGTTTTTTCTGTTTCATTAAATTATCTGTTCATTTAAGTTTTATTTTTTTATCAAGAGATCCGAGAGTATACGCGTCAAAAGCATGATTTGAGAAACAATTATTATATGAAACGGTGTATACAATGATGATGTTTTTGTTACTTTGTCATCGGTGGGTAAACTTCCTTGAAGTTTCTCAGAAACTAGAGTCAAAATTTTGGTCTTTATTGGTCGGTTTGGTAAGAGTAAAAATTAAGTAAAAGCGCTTAAAAATGCATTTTACTAAAAATGGCGTGGAAAACGATTTATGTTTTTTGTTTCAAAACCAATTTTTGCTCCCGTACTAAAATCTCATCCTCAATTGTGGTGTCTATGTTTTTTCTAGTAGAGAAACTATATTCAGAATTATTCCATGCTTTTTATATATTTAAATTATTTTTATTAAAAAATTGATATTTTAGAATTTCAAAATCCTAATATGCATTACTAGTATTTCAATTATGATCAAGAGATGTCTGTTTTACGAAATCCGTTTGAAAAATATTTTCTGTTTTTATTAAAAACTGTTTTTATTTTTTGAAAATTATTTTTATTTTCAAGGTTTCAACATTAAAAAAAATGTTTGATTTTTTTACTTTTAAAAAAATAATATTATTAAGTTTAATTAATTTTTGTAAAAATATTATAAAATATTAATATATAATTTAAAATACATATATATATATATATATATATATATTTTTTTTTATTATAATTATAATATTGTTATTAAGTTTTACATAGCTTTAATTTTTTTAAACTTTTTTATAATCTAATTTTTTTAAAAACATTGAAAACTTATTTCTATTTTCAGCTTTTTTTAAAAAAATATTTCTAAAAAAATATTTTCTAAATCATAACCAATCATATTTTTACTATTATTTTCTATGAAAATAAAAAAGAAAATACTCAAAACAAACATCACCTTAACATTCTCAACAATATGAGATAGAAATATTTATTCTTGTTACAGGTTATACAAAAATATTCTCAAGTATTTATTATTCCTAAAACTGTTATATTTCCATACTTTTTTGTCTTTTATTCTCATAGTAAGGGATGAGAATGATATATTTCCACCAGAATATAAGAAGTTATTTACTAACCATACTATAATTAATTTTTTTATTTTTAAAATTTAAAAGATATTCTTAGAATTAGAAATACTAAAAATTAACCAAACATGTTTTTTTAATATACTCAAGAATATCATTTTCACATTATATTACCAGGAATAATATTTTCAAAAACGATTCCATGAAACAAACACCGCTTCAAAGTATTAAATAAGAATTTGTTTGCATCCATCAAATAAACTTTAAGTGTCAAAAACTAAGGCAGGAATGAAGTATTACTTTTGCATGTTTTGGCAGAAGAATGAGTGCATTTACTGAATTAGCACGGTTCTTGTGGGAAATAGTAACCTATTTGTGTGCATGTAACAACAGATGATGATTTCAGGGAATTTGTAGAAGGGGTACCTACAGATTGTAAGCTCACAATAGTATCAGATTCTTGCCATAGTGGTGGCCTAATTGACGGAGCTAAGGAACAGATAGGAAATAGTACAAAAGTTGAAGGGCAACAATCTTCTGGTTCTGGCTCTGGTTTTGGATTGTCAAGTTTTCTACGTCGTACTGTGGAAGATGCCATTGAGTCTCGGGGAATTCGTATTCCTTCAGCATTGCGCCATCATGGACACAAGCATGACGAAGAAGATAATGATAGGGACATTGAACTTCCACATGAGCACTACGGCTATGTAAAGAACAGGTCATTGCCACTTTCTACCATCATAGATATACTCAGGCAGAAAACTGGGAAAAATGATATAGATGCTGGTAAGTTGAGACTTTCACTTTATGATATTTTTGGGGAAGATGCTAGCCCTAAAGTAAAGAAGTTCATGAAGGTTATCTTGAATAAACTGCAACTTGGGAATGGTGGAAGCGAAAAACATGGTGGAATCTTGGGGTTGGTGGGTAGTCTTGCACAAGAGTTTCTCAAGCAAAAGCTGGATGCAAATGAAGAAGGGTATGCAAAACCTGCCATGGAAACACAGGCAGACAGTAAATATGAGGCATATGCCGGGTCAATGAAACCGCGCCTTCCCAGCAGTGGAATTTTGATGAGCGGTTGTCAAACCGACCAAACCTCTGCAGATGCAAGTCCTTCAGGTAATTCTGCTAATGCTTATGGAGCTTTTAGCAATGCAATTCAGGTTATAATTGAGGAGAATGATGGTGCAGTCACAAATCAAGAGATTGTTTTGAAGGCAAGAGAGAAGCTGAAGAGGGGAGGTTTCACCCAACGACCAGGACTCTATTGCAGTGATGACCATGTTGAGGGTCCTTTCGTCTGTTGATAAGTTCTCATGTAGGTGAAGAGAGAATCATTTGTGGTGTATGCTTGTCTATTACTTTGTTTGGACAATCAACTTTTTTATCAAAAGGAATATTTACTTCAACTATGATTTTCCATAATCTTTCATCATATCTCTGATACAAACTGATTCAGACAGGACTATGTAATACAACCTAGCTATCTAATATTTCACTTTTTCAGCGAATCGTCTTTACAAATATACAAAAAACGAATTATATCCCAAAATGGGTGACAAAATAATGACTAAAAATGAGACTGCACAATTGTGTAGTGGGGCGTAGAGAATGAGTCCTCCCCTCAAAATTCCACGTCAAGGTTGAGCCTTTTCCTAAAAAATTGCTTGTTGATATTCAAAGACATCAAATATTGGTGATAGTGCAAGCAACTGCAAGATGGAGTTACCTAAGTTCAAACTTTGTCAAAAAGAAAACGTTGAGCGAATCCTATAGTAATATGTCAATCATCAATTTCTTGAACCCACGCTAAACCTGCGAATGTTATAAAATTAGGTTAGCTTTTTCTACACAATTGACAAAAAATGAAAGATCAAATTAAAGAGAAAATTCATGTATTAATATTATTTCATGCGTACTGAACAGAAAACAACTCTCCCATCATGTTAACTGTTAGATGCAGTTTTGTATACATTGTTGACACTTATCCACGACCAAATACCATAGAGCATTGCAGGCCAAATGACTAAATGTTTTGAAATTTTCCTTTCAAGCAGCAGCTTTTCCATCACAAATAACTACCACTCCATTTCATCTATCAAACTCGGATCCTACTATTTACGTCTCTCTCTATATTACTTTTCTTGTTAAATCCAAGCCATATAGCATGATCTCATTTTCACCTCCAAGTCATCGGTCACGCATATCTTTGCTAAACTTCTATTAATAGCACTTGATCTTGCTAAGTAGAAACAGGCAATTCTAGATCATCTATAAGCATGCATTGAGGTACTAGCACCAGTATATTGTTAGTAATCCAAAACCAAGGTAAAGAGTTAACTGCCCAAGGTACCGATGGTTGACCCTTGATGCAATCTTATAGTTATAGGGAAATCTTTTGTGGACTCCACCATCCATTTGGAAGAGATATATCTACAATAACCATGTTTTATAAATTTAAAGGAGGTCAACTTTGTTTCCAAACGAGATATATAGCCATGTTTTATAAACTTAAAGGAGGTCAACTTTGTTTCCAACTACTATATAAATGAGTCAAAGGCAAAAAATTAACACTACATCATGAACATACTTGAGTCTTTAATCCAGTCCAAACATGTACCTCAGTCAAAAGGAACAACACCTTAGTCCAAAAAAAAAAATCACTTAACTAGCACATTTACATTACCTAGCACATTTACAAACAATTATATCCATTTTTTATCTTTTTTAGCAGACAAATCATAAATGCATGTTTAGAAATGTGAATGAGAGAGAAAGAACCTTGAAGCACAGTTTCCACTGCTGCGTTAGGAACAAGAAGCCCAACAATACGTTGGGTGTCCACCGTAGTTTCAATGCGTACAACACGTAACCTCCTATGGCTTAGGCGGGCCTGTACAGATATGATTCCATAGCTTAGTTTTCTATTTAAAAAACTATATTTTAAGCAATTCCTGAAAAAATATCTTATAATCTATCCCAAAGTCTACAACCATGAGTAAAGTATAATGGTCTAGCTATTCAAGACCTTAAGCCCCCTCATAAAAACTTTTCGTAAAAGAAATAAAATTTTATGAATCTCAAAGGTCACTGTACCCTCCAAACAGGGTTTTTATTAATAATAATAAATCACATCAACAGATATCATAATCCAAAAGCCAACACTAGATTTTTCATACAAAAAAACCTCTTCATTTCAAATTTCATCAAATGACCAGATTAATTAATAGACATTTTTCTCAACAAAATGTTTTAGTTCCTGGCATCTTATATGCTGGATACAAATACCTGCTTTGCAAGGGCCTTTTCTACGGCTCCCCAAACAGGAAGAATGAGGCCACCCAAGATATTTACTTCCTGTAGTCTTCGACCAACTGTACAAAAGTTGCCAATTTTACAATTGGGACCATGCATGCACTGCCAACAAAGGTAAAAAGAAGTCGTGTAAGACAACAGAGTCAAGAAAGGGTACATATTTTCTCACCATTCATTTACATGTGTTTGTAGGTAATATACCCTGAGTATAAGTTAGAGAAAGAGAAACAAGAATAAGTAGATCAGGAATTTCATCATGAATGAATGATTTAGAGATATTCATACTACACTAAGTTAGAAGTTAGATGCCCCACCCCCTTAATACAATATTATTATAATATTGTAAAAAGTAAATAAGTTAGTATTCAAAAGTTGTTCAATATGCACTCCCAAGTTTCAGAGATTTCCTGATGAATGGCTGAATAATTGTTTGGTTACCTGCTATAAGAGGGAGATTTTTTATAGTATTAAAAATGAGAAAATCATCCAATGATTTTAGAATGTGAATATTTGCATGCTTTATTTGGTACAGGACAAATTAGGAAGAGGGAGACAGATGAAAATTAATTAGTTTGTTTGGTAGAAAAGCTTAGAGCGGACATAATTTTAAAATCTGATAGTTTACTATACCGTTACATTTGTACTCATGTCTCTATCTCTCTCCTCATTATTCTTTATTTATCTTCAAATAAACACATTTCATTGCTACTTTATTTCTCACCTATTTTCATTTCTTTTCAAATATTTTATTTCCATCCACTGTAATTCTCTCTTCTCTACCATACAACATAGTAAAGAACAATTATGATATATATTTATACTTCAAAAAATAGTACATTATATTTGTACGGTTACAAATTTATCTTAGTATTCCCCTCCACTACATTAAATACATGGATCCTTCACTGCTAAGTCGAGTTAGGATAAATGACAATTGTCCCAGGTGTTCCCAGTAATTAGAGATGACAATAGTATATCACTCGATTTGCATATGTTTACTTTGTCCACTTTTCTTTTGTTCATTTTATTAAATAGACAACAAAAACGGGAATGATATTTTATGAATTTATGTAACCACGCGCTTTAACAAATCAATAAACTTGTTTATTTTGTTCAAATAAAACATGCAAATGCTTAAAACATCGCCAAGCTATCCTTGACTCTTTGTATCAAGCCTCAAGATTTCAATATTTCAATCACACCAATTTTCATGCAAATTTACAAAGAGAAAAAGGCTTAAGCCCTGACAATGTAACAAACTTACCATATATGATGTTATTAAAGGCCAATGTAAAATTATTTTACATTATCAGTGTATAAGTATTAAGCTCGTTTACAAATTGGGAAAAATAACTTAATGAAGATATATATACCTGTTTAGATGACACTTCATATTCCTCTTCCCAACCAGACTGAGCCTTCTCTATAGATGAAATTTTTCTATATTTACTTTTTAATTCAGACAGTGGCATCTCCCTATATATTTTGTGGAAAATGGTAGTTAAAAAGACAACACAGCTAAACTTAACAGATCAACAGGGCATAATTACATGAAAATACATACCTGTTTGATTCTCCAACAGGGGGGCGAACTATTTTATACATACCCGAAGCAGAACTGGAACAAAATGCAAGCAAATACTGACATAATCAAGTCATTATTAACAATGGCCCTAAGAACATTATTACTTATTCATGTATTGTTTTATGAATAGCTTTCTTCAATTACCAATTTCCTCCTTTTTTGTTACGACAAACAAGATTTTAAGCCATGGCCATGCCACTCAAATAAATACTAAAAGAAGATAACTTTATCAGAGATTAATTTCTCCTCACATTACCATCAATGATAATGAATTTATCCAGAGTCTATCTGTTTAAATTTTTACATTCCATAATGAACTGAATGGGAGGTTTGACCAGTTCCCTGTATTGAATGTCTAATGCAGATTTTGCACGTTGAAATGCTTTCATTTGAAGTTTAGAAACTCAGGCTTCACTTTAACAAATAGATTGAACCCAATTTTCCTTCACATAACATTTATATATGCATTTATTTAATGTTGACATTCATTCTAATAATGATATCGAAGGTGATGTAAATATTTGGGAAATCCCAACAATGGAAGGATCTGATATTGCAACCTTTTGGCATAAATCAGTGAGGGTTGAGAAGATTTCTTCCATTCAAATTTTACAAAAAAAAAAAAAAAAAAAAAAAAACCACTTTATATGAGTTGAAACAATCTCACCCGACATGATTTGAACGGTTTACTAAGGTTATGATTACCTTGGGAATCTTTATTCAAGAAACACTCAACTTCAGGGGGAGTGACTGTCTTGTTAGTGTATGTAGACAATATTATTGTTTCCAGTGATGATTGGAAGGAACAAGTCTTGAGCCAACATCTAGCAAAGGAGTTTGAGATAAAACTCTTGGGGACTGATACTTTTTGGGAATTGAAATGTCCCACTCCAAAAAAGGCATATGCATCTCAATAGAAACATGCAACCAATTTGGACAGGTATGGCAGCTTGTAAACCTAAAACTACACGGATGGATTTGAACCATGCTTTGAGTAATACAGATGATAGTGTAGCAGTTGATAAGGAGATGTATTAATGTGCATGTTGGAAAATTATTTGCTTATTCACACACAAGACCAGATATTCCATTTGTAGTTAGTTCGGTTAGTCAATTTATTCTTTGTCCAATAGAAGTCCACCAACAGACTTATAGAATTTTGCAAAACCTAGAAGGGATACCAGGAAGAGGAATTTCATATAAAAGAAATGGGAATAGAATTCTTGAAGCCTTTACACTGATGCTGACTATGCAGGGTTAGTAACTGATAGGAGATTCACAACTGGATATTGTATCTTTCTTGGAGGAAACTTAGTAAAATTCGAGGAGTAAAAGAATGTTGTGGCTCAATCTAGTGTTGAAGCTCAATTCAGAGCTATGGCACAAGGTATTTGTCAATTGCTTTCACTGAAAGTTATCTTAGAAGACTTGAAGATTAAATGGGATTGGACCAATGAATCTGTTAAATTAATGTTAGATGTTGGTTATTAGTTGTTAGTTGAAGTATATTATGTTTTATTTATTATTGTATGTCAGAGGTTAGTGGTAGTTGTATTCACCACTCTGAATTTCTAGATTGTATTGTATCTCTATTTAATAAGAGATTCTAAGCTGAGTAAAGTTATTTCAAGCTTTTCTATATTCAAGTGAATCCAGTGTTGTCAAATGGCGGCCATGGCGGCGCCATGGCGGAATTGCGTGGCGGTTTTTGAACAAAACGCCACAGTATGGCGGTCGCGTTGCGGCGTCCGAATTGCGGGTCATGGCGGCCGCCATGGCCATCGCGTGCATGGCGGCAACGCGGGCCATGGCGGAATGTGGCGGAATCTGGCCGTTTTTTCAAAAAAAAAAGGCTTTCGGGTCGCCAACCCGACCCGACCCGACCCGGCCCAGAAGAGTTTTTAACTCTCTAAACCCTAAAACAACCGTTACTCACCTTCACACGCACCTGAGAGCCTGAGAGAGAGGAGACCGGCAGCAACCGACGACCACGCGACGCCAACGGGGACGCGACGGCGAGAAACAGCAACGCGACGACGAGAAACAGCGACGCGACGGCGAGACAGTCACGAGACGAGACGAGGGACGAGAGAGCGACAGTCGACGGCGACAGCGACAGCGATACAAGGGAGAAACAGCAACGCGACGCAACAGGCACTCGCCGGTGACGCGACTGAGACCGGCGACGGCGACAGGGACAGGGACGCGCGACGTGACAGCAACGGCGAGACAAGCGACGGCGACGGCGAGACAAGCGACGGCGACGGCGAGACAAGCGACGGCGACGGCGACAGGGACACGCGACGATCGGGTTTTTTTCGCTTCTCTGATTCTCTGTTATTTCTGCTTCTGCTGACTGTTTTTTTTTTTTTAAACTTTTTTATTTGTTTTAAATAATTTTTACATTATGTAAAAATTATTAATTGTGTTATTTGTGGAGAAGTTGCTCTGTTTTATTGATGAGTAACTCTATCTTTGTTAATTTTTTTTAGTATTAGTACACTACAACTGTTGAGCAAGTTTTGCAATGGCTGAAACACCAACAACAACCCCAACTTCAACAGATTCAAGGGTTAGCTCTAGAACAGACCCCGGTTGGAAATATTGTCACCAACTAAATGAAGCTGACACAAACACAGTTGTTTGTAATTTCTGTGGAAAAGTTATGAAGGGGGGAATTACAAGAGCGAAGGAACATATCATGGGGAAGAAAGGGAACGTGGCAGCTTGTAGAAAAAGCCCACAACATGTAAAGGATGAACTTTGGGGACTTTTAACTAATAAAAAGTCTATAGCAACTTCAGTTGATTTGCCTATCAACATTAGAGAAATGGACTTTGCTCCCATTGGATGTGATGAAGATGAACCAGATGAATTTGAGGACTCTAACAATAATGTAGTTGCTGCCAAAAAAAGTATGGCTAGAAAAGGGTCAATCGACATGTTTTGCATAAATCCACTACAAGGAGTTAATAAAAAACAAAGGGAGAAAGTGCGACAAATGAACATAAAGGAGGCATGTGACAAAAAAATAGTGGAAAAGGTTCATCAGTATATTGCTCGCTTTTGGTATCAAGCTGGGATTGCATTCAACCTTATTAAGTTGAAGAGTTTTGAAGATATGGTAATTGCTATTGGTCAATATGGACCAAATTTGCCCATTCCTAGTTACCATGATATTAGAGTTCCACTGTTGAAGAAAGAGATGGAATATACTGAAGAGTTGATGAAAGGCCATAGGGAGCTATGGGTGAAGCATGGATGTTCTATCATGTCTGATGCATGGACTGATAGGAAACAAAGATGCATCATTAATTTCTTGGTGAACTCTCAAGCTGGGACAATGTTTTTGAAGTCTGTTGATGCTTCTGATTATGTCAAAACTGGAGAAAAGATTTTTGAGTTAATTGATTCAGTTGTGGAGGAGGTTGGAGAGCAAAATGTTGTGCAAGTGATCACTGATAATGGGAGTAATTATGTGTTGGCTGGTAAGAAGCTGGAGGAGAAAAGGCCACACTTGTTTTGGACCCCCTGTGCAGCCCATTGCATTGATCTAATGCTTGAAGATATTGGGAAACTTCCATTGGTTAGGAAGACAATTAGAAGGGCAATCGCACTAGTTGGGTTTATCTATGCCCATTCTAGTACTTTGAGCTTGTTGAGAAGTTTTACAAACAAGAAGGAGTTGGTGAGACCTGCAGTGACTAGATTTGCTACTTCTTATCTCACATTGGAAAGACTTCATGTTCAGAAAATCAATATTAGAACTATGTTTGTTTCCAGTGCATGGACATTAAGCAAGCTATCAAAAGAAGCTAAGGGAAAGGAAGCTATGAAAGTGGCACTTATGCCTTCTTTTTGGAAGAATGTGGTATATACCCTTAAAATCATGGCACCACTTGTAAAAGTGCTTCGTCTTGTTGATGGGGAAAGGAAACCATCAATGGGTTATATTTATGAAGCAATGGACAAGGCAAAAGAAACCAACATGAGGTCATTCAACAACAATGAAAGCAAATACCAAGATGTGTTTGCTATTATTGATAAAAGATGGAATTGTCAACTTCATAGGCCATTACATGCAGCTGCCCACTTTCTTAATCCAGAGTTCTTCTATGACCACATGGAAATGGAGTTTGATTTTGAAGTCACGAATGGGTTATATGAATGCATTAAGAAGTTGGTTCCGGAAGTAGATGTCCAACATGCAATTCTGACCGAGTTGCACCTTTACAAAACTAAAGCTGGTCTTTTTGGACATGAATACGCTATGCATCAAAGGAAATCTCATTCTCCTAGTAAGAAACTTCTACTAATTTATTTTATGGAAGTTTTAATTTTACAAATCCTAAACTTACAAGCCATGCTCTTCTATGTAGCTTATTGGTGGCGAATGTATGGCTCCAATGCTCCGAATTTGCAAAAACTAGCTATAAAGATTTTGAGCTTGACTTGCAGTTCCTCAGGTTGTGAAAGGAACTGGAGTGTATTTGAGCAAGTAATTCCCTAAGCTAATTTTATTTTATTTAAATTTCATGGTCAAGTTTCATTTGACCTTTATTTATCCTACTTATGTAATGTTTCAGATTCACTCCAAAAAAAGAAATAGGCTTGAGCACCAGAAGTTGCATGACTTGGTGTATGTTAAATACAACCAACAACTTAAGCACAGATATAATGCTAGAGATGAAATTGATCCAATTTCTCTCAATGACATTGATGCTTGCAACGAATGGTTAATTGGAGAGATGGATGATGCTACAGATGATGGAAATGAGTTGGTGTTTGATAATGATGAAGGTTTAAATTGGGCAACTGTGTATGAAGCTTCAGGGGTTGGAGAGCCTACGATCTATACTAGGCGTATCAAGAAAAGAAAGGACCCAACAAATGATGGTGCCCAGACATCTAAAAGGCAAGCACTAGAAAAAAATAACCAAGTTCAAGTTCAACAAGAAGATGAGGATGAGGAGTTTGAGGAAGGGGAGTCTGAAGAAGAAGCAATCAGAGCTCATTTTGACAATGACAAGTCAGATGACGATGAGGAAGAAGGATATGCTTCTCTTGATGATGATGAGAAGAATTTAGATGAGGATTATGTTGGAGTTAATGAAGATGAATAGGTTTTAGGTTTTGGAAAGTAGAAATTGTTTTTTGTTTGTTTTAAGTTTCATGACTTTGGTTAATTTGAATTTTAGATCATGTTTTAATTTGCATTTTAGATCATGTTTTCAGTTGAAGAATATTAGGTACTTTTAACATTGTATTGATTTAGTTATATGAGACTATGAGTGTTGTTTTCATTGTTTTTTTAATTATATTTCATGTTTTATATTCTCTTTTTGTAATTTTTTAATTTATATTTAGTATTTTGTTAATGTTTATTACTTTATATATAAAAGTATTACTATTTTTTAGTCCGCCATAGCGTCCGCCATTTCCCGCAACGCCATCCGCTATCGCCATATGGCATTTTTTTGGCAAACCGCCATAGACCGCCATCCGCCATAGATAACATTGAGTGAATCTATAGTGTGATAATAAGTCAGCAATGAGCATAACTCATAATGATATTCAATATGATCGAACAAAACACATTGAAGCAGATTGATTTGTACTCCATATGTAACTTCACAAGGTCAACTTGCAGATTCAGGAAAATTTCTTTATCATTTTCTCACAATTGAACCTTGGCTCTACTATTTGGATCTTTTATGATAGAAGAAAGCAATTAATTTAAGAATTTAACAACAGTCTCTAGACTCTATGGAGCTCATTTGTGGTAATCAAGCAACATTGTCAGTTGGGTCCAAACCAAGAACCAAACATATATGAACTACCATTTCAGCTAAGAAAGATGAACCTGACAAGCACTACCTCTTTCGTCAACCCTTATTATCCAAGAATAACATATATATGTAACAAGTTTTATGCATGAGATATACACACTAGCATGAGAAACCATGTAGATAGCAGGAAAATGGATGTGAATATATAGGTTATGCCTAAAATAGAGGGATTTTATCTCTAAATATAAATGAGGGATGAGAGAATCACTCTCGAGTAAATTTGAACATTTTGGGGTTTCAAGGGTTTGACCAATTCCCTTCCTTGAATCTCAAACATAGGCTTTTGCATATTGATTATTGAAAAGATTTTACTTGTAGTTCAGAAAGCTAGGTTTCGCCCAAACAAAGACCATACCCAATTCACATATGACACTTCCACGAGGATTAATAAAAATTATCTCGAATATGAAGTTGGATTAAGGAAACTCCTAATTCAGAAAAGAAAAATGCTACCAACATACTTTTCCTAACACACTCTATGATTGGTTAAATTTATTGAAAACAACAAATTATGTAGGTCCCACATGTCATTAAATGACTCTCTCTCTTAAGTTTGTAGTTTTTAATAGATTTCATCCAATAATAAGGAGTGTGTTAGGAGGAGTGTGTCAAAGAGTGTGTTGGTAGCACTCCTCTTCAGAAAATAGGAAACAGCAAAAGAAATTAAAAAATGGAAATTAAAAATGAGGCCACCTATCTCTTCCTTTTGAATTTTCATGCATACATGTGATCATAAGACAAACTTGGGCATTTAATTTAATTTGGCAACCCTAACAGATCTTGGAACATCATTTTACATTGGAATGACATCAAGATTTAGAATCAATGAGATTGAATTTAAAATACAGAAACACAAAGGCATAACAAAAACCATGATATATACCTTTCAAATGCTAAAATGAAATGACGTCTTCCCAACCATTCCCTCTTGGACTCATAGAAGCCATCATTGGTTGAACCAAGCCCATCCTTCTGCTTTTCATTAAGCATTGTACTTGCCAACTGAAATGTAAATATTAAATTATAAGTCAGCATGCTATGTTTGTAGGTGTAAGGCAGATCATTATTTGGGTCAACCAGAAAAGAACGAGTACCTCCCATGTGATCCCACGATCCAATATGAATGTAAACAAAACTGTTGAAGCCCCAGTTAATTGATCAACATGGACAGTCTGCATGCCATGAACGATCCCATCCATATTAGCTTTACAATAAAGTTAATATAAATAAATGAGCTGCGGCAAGAAGTCTGACAACAAACAAACCTTTGGAGTCCCTTGTAGTTCAATTACATTAGCTTTCAAGTCAACAATACCCGTGTCAAGGTTACCTTCAATGCGAGCATTCCGAACAAGAAGATCCAAGATACTCACAAATAACTCAAATAGCCTGTTACAGTATTATTTAATCATATTGAATTTAATGCCCAAAACTAGAAGCATCTAGCCATTTAATTCATAAAAAGACAGACCCGTTCTGAATATCAGGAGGTAGTCCCAAAATCCTGTTGAGGAACCGTCCAACTTCGTGCATATCCGAATCAATAATACGACCAGATAACCTTCCAAGATCTTTACCATTACCTACAAGTATACAAAGCATTTGTTTTATTATAATATGGTTAGGCAGTGGAATATGGATCCCAAACAACATTTTAACGGTCAATGATCAACACCGAGACATGCAAAATTTATTACTATCAAATCACACAATTTAACATAGAAAAGGGTAACAAATGAATTACCAAGAACTGTGTCCCTTACTATTCCAACAGATACAAGAGCAGCTTTGGCCTGCACAATAAAATCTTGAATTGCATCTGGTCTGTCAGAAGAACATCCCGGAGGTACCACAGGCAGAGAATCCTATAAAACAATTTGTCATTCGATGTGTTTCACCATTTTTTTTCCTTCTATTCATTTCAATAAACATATTTGTTATTTTCAATGGAAGTAAAGAAACCTGCTCCATTATTCCTTTATACATAACCATTAGAGCCTTCTTTCCATAGGCACTATCATAATTATAAGCACTTAATGAAGGTCCAGCCCTGCAAGCCATCAAGAAAGTCAGCAATAACAGACAAAAATGTTCAGCGTTGAAAAAATTAAACTGATAAATTCAACATGCCTGCGATCACCCTGAGTCAAAGCACCTAGAGATTCTAATCTCTTGGCAACAATTGACGCAAATCTTCGTTCTCCACCAAGATTTGTAAAGAGTATCCTGTTCAGCATTTATGATAATAGAGATTAGGTATAACTCGTGTGATGTCTAGAGAAAGCATCAGCAGAACCTAACACTGCAACCATGTCAGAGCAGATCCAAAGCACTTCCATCTCAACTTTCATGTTTTATATATTATCATATGATATTATGACAATAGTCTACCAATTCACACCAGCAAAAACAATTTTTTGACAAAGCGAGACAGCAAACTACATTCTATGAAATTAAGTTCCATATAAGGAAACATAATACACAGTTACACACAACACTAGGAGTTTAGCAAGGCAATTATACTTTAGTTCAGAGTAGTCAATTGCATCTGATATATTATACAGTCCTGATATACACGATAGTGACAATACTATGAAAGTCAATCCTGAAATAATCTATAGCATGAACATTTATAATAAATCCTCTTCTCTAACTGCTTTTCCTCTATTTCTCCTCTTCCCCAAAAGCAACATCAATCGAAGTGTTTTCCCTTAGGCCTAGGTTTTAGGTTAGATATTTAGCAGATTTGAAATCATAGAGCACGAAACAATTAATTTGAATTTAGTTTACAAATAATACCAATATGAAAAGCCACCAAATAAATTTTAATGAATAATAGTTATCGACCTGTATTCTGGAGCTGAAGCTTGATTTGATCGATGAGTTCTTCCAAACTGTTGAATAGCCCGGTCAGCACTCCATGGAAGTTCTAAAGTTAAATGAACCCTTCTTTTCTGTTGTGCAAAGATCAAAACCACAGAATGAGGAACACAGAACAGCAACATAGAATAGATATTTAAAGCAAAACAAGTGCATAAACATAGGATGGACAGACAATGATATCATGGATGAAACTTCTTCAAAATAAGTATTTACAACCTGATTTGAAGCTCGTCTATCTGCCTGCAAAGAAACACCAGCTGATCCAGCTTCAGAGATAATAGCAACTAACTTTTTGCCCTCCATGAAGAGTTGCTTTTCATGCATGTTAACCATTTCCATAGTGACATCTTTTCTAAATAGGTACACAGAAATTGGTAACTCAGCAATTATAAAATGTTATTAATTAGGGAAGCCAACAGCAACTCACGTATTTCGAGCCTGGTAAGTTACACCCTTTCCCGTAGCAGCCCTCACAAGCATGCCTCTCCTTCCTGTCATTTCTGCAACTTTATCAGGCCCTCCTAGCTGCATACAAATGACAATCATTTTAGCCAGAATAGAGTTAGCATTTTCAATAGGAAAAAAAATAAGAAAATGGGCAAAAAAATGAACATATCCAGACAAGACAACTAGAGTCTAGAGAAAAACTAGAACCAATGGGATTGAATCATGTAACAAAGCATCCCAACGTCTGCATGTTTAACAAAACTAGAACGCTGAAACTCCAAAAGGAAGCTAAAAGATAATCTATATCCTGAATGAACAGAAACACTGCGTTGAAGATTTGATTTATTAGTCTGATTTTACACCTAGTTGCTATTTTCATGTTATCTTCTATTTCTGATTGTATAAACCCTATAATTAAGGGATCCTCTATTTATTGTAATTATTCTTTGAACAATTATAAATATAAAGAGCTGAGGATCTTATTTATCGTAAAGGTACACACTCCACTCATAATCTCTCCCCTCATTATGTCACTCTGAGTTATCACAGGTTGTCTTTATCTCATTATGTTTGTCTTTCTTTCATTTCCTCTATGTCCATTGCTAAAATTGCAGGTGATGCCTTAGCCCACCTTGGTTGGAGACAAACCATGCTTGATGAACTGTGTACTCTACAGAACCGTGGTAATTGGAATCTTGTTTCTTTGCCTCCTAGGAAGTTTGGTTGTTGATGGATCTTTACCGTCAAAGTTGGCCCTAATGCCATTCTTTATCGACTCAACTCATTTAGTTGTCAAAGGTTATACTCATAACTTTTGGTTAGACTATGGTGACATCTTCTCTCCTGTCGCCAAGATGACTTTCATCAGACTATCTTTAGCCATAGCTACTCTTTGACGTTAGCCCCTCTATCAGTTGGATGTCAAATATGTCTTCCTACATGATGATTTGCTCAAGGAGATTTATATGGAGCAACCTTTTGGCTTTGTTGCTTGGGGAGAGTCTTTCAGGTTGGTATGTCGCCTTTGCAAATCTTTATATGGTCGTAAATAGTCTCCCAAGACATGGTTTAGTAGATTCAGTGTAATAATCTATTAGTTTGCTATGACTCAAAGTGAGGCTGATCATTCTGTGTTCTATGGTCAATCAAGGGTTGGGTGCATCTACCAGGTAGTGTATGTTGATCACCATGGCATTTGACAAATAAAACAACATCTTCGTCATCATTTTCAGACAAAAGACCCTGGCTAATTGGGGTATTTCTTAGATTGAGGTAGCACAATTTGCCAATAGGATTGTCATTTCCCAGAGGAGGTATGCATTGGACATTTTAGAGGAGACAACACCTATGGGAAATTGAACTACCTTCCCGTCACTCACTTTGACATCTCCTTCGCGATCGGTGTGGAGAGTAGGAGTGTGCAAAAAATGGGGATATGCAAAATCAATTCATATCCAATCTGTATCTAATCCATTTGAATCTCTTTTAATAGATTGGTTTCATATCCACATCCATTTTCTGGATTTTACATCCAATCCAATTAATTGGATATGAATTGGATATTTATCCGAATTTTTAAAAATCCAAAATTCAAACTATGAATACATAGAGTTATCAATAAAATATTTCCAAATTTAGTTGTTTTTAAGGATATAAAAATTTTGAAAACAAAATTATATTATGTGAAAGCTTACTAATAATTACAGAAACAAAGTCACGTGAATATTATATTTTATTAAATATTAAATTTATCCTTACTTTCTTTAGTAATGAAATGAAATATTGTATTTTGCTTATAGAATAGTTAAATTTTCTACTTTCTTGCAACCGTGTGGATATTTCCACAACGATGTGGAAGATGCACGAGAAGAGAATATAAAAAAAAATCATCAAGGATTTGACTACATACATGTGTTACATAACAAAGAAGTGTAGGACATACGCTAAAACAGCGTTGTCAAAACGCCATTATGGCGGCGCCATAACAGCGCCGTAACGGCATAACGGCGGTGGACGCGATCCGTGATGGGCGTTACGCCCTGGTATGGTGTGGTTCCACCATTTCGTGTGTGGCAGGCGCCATGGCAGAAACGCTGTGGCGGTTTATGGCGGACGTGGCACCCAGTTGGGCCTTTTTTAACGTTTGGACCCGGGTCGACCCGACCCGGTCTGATGCCAACATAGTGTCTGGGCATCTGTAGCCCTAGCCGCGCATCCTACCAACTTCGTCAACCTTCCCAGTCGCGCAGCCTTCGACGTCGTCGACCAGCCGCCGCACATCCTCCCAATCGCACAGCCTCCGACGCCATCGACCAGCCGCCGCGCATCCTCCCAGTCGCGCAACTTCGTCAGCCTTCAGAACGAGCTTTTTCCCTCCGACGAAATCGACCAGCCACCGCGCATCGTCCGACGCCGTCAACCAGCCACCGCGCATCCTTCGGCGAGTTCTCCAGCGCCGATTCTCCTGCTCGCGTTCTCTCTCGCATTTTCGCGCATCCTCCGGCGAGTTCTCCGGTGCCGATTCTCCTGCTCGCGTTCTCTCTTGCATTCTCGCGCGTCCTCCGGCGAGTTCTCCGGCGTCGATTCTCCTCCTCGCGTTCTCGATCTCACGTTTTCATTGACCCATTCTCTCCTTCTTGTTGTAAGCTTTATGTTTGATATCTCTTTTTTTTTTTTGTAAAAGAGATTAATTTTTTTTTTCTTTTTCTGATTTTTTTTTTATAAAAACTATTTTTCAATTTTTTTTCCAGTTTAATAATCATGTCAGGAGCAGAAACAAACACCCCAAATGTATCCTCAAATTCAATCAGCTCTAAGAGAACTGACGTGGGATGGAAGCACTGTACACCCGTTAGAGAGAATGATACAAATGAAATCTATTGTAATTATTGTCGGAAGGTTATGAAAGGAGGTATAACAAGGGGAAAACAACATTTGATTGGAAAAGTAGGAAATGTTACAGCTTGCTTGATGGCTCCTGAAACTATGAAGGCTGAGATAAGGGCAGTTATGGATGGAAAGAAGCAAAAGCAAACTGAAACGTTTAAAAAAGTAATGCAAGATATTGAAGAACATTTTGAAGAAGGGCTCATGGAAATGGGAAGTTCTGATGCTTCGTCTAAGCTACCTCCAGTTGGTGATTTGAGATTGAAAGATACAAGGAAGGGACCTTTGGACCTTTTTACTCAAGCTCAGTCTACAGCTGCAAAGAATAGGAAAGAAAAACTAGTGCAAGCGGGCATAAGAGAGCTTTGTGATAAAACAGCTTTAGAAAAGGTGTACCAATACATAGCTCGCTTTTGGTACTAAGCTGGCCTACCTTTCAACTTAATAAAATTAGAAAGTTTTCAGGATATGCTTCGCGAAGTTGGGAATTTTGGGAGACATTTGAAAGCTCCTTCCTACCATGACATTAGCGTACCACTTCTTCAGAAAGAGGTGGAGTACACTAATGAGTTAATGCAGCCACTAAAGGATCAGTGGACAAATTTTGGCTGTTCGTTAATGTTGGATGCTTGGACAGATAGAAAACAAAGAAGCATCATAAACTTTTTGGTGAACTCGTCTTCTGGGACAATGTTCTTAAAATCTGTTGATGCATCTGACTATGTAAATACCGGAGAAAAGATGTTTGAGTTATTGGATTCTATTATGGATGACATTGGAGAGGAGAAGGTTGTTCAAGTTATAACGGACAACGGAAGTAACTATGTTCTTGCTGGTAAGTTGCTAGAGGAGAAAAGACCAAAGATTTATTGGACGCCTTGTGCTGCACATTGTATAGACTTGATGTTGGAGGATATTGGTAAGCTGCCCACTATAAAGAAGACCATTCAACGAGCTATCTCTCTTGTTGGTTTCATATATAGCCATTCAAGCACGTTGAGCATGTTAAGATTCTTTACCGGTGGAAGGGAGTTAGTGAGGCATGTCATCACTTGATTTGCAACATCATATCTTTCCTTGGAGAGACTTCATGAAAAAAAAAAAAAAAACCAATCTCAGAAAGATGTTTGTGTCAGAACAGTGAAATGAAAATAGGCTAGCAAAGGAGGCCAAGGGAAAAGAAGCCACTAAAACTGTCTTGATGCCTAGTTTCTGGAAGAATATGGTTTTCATTCTAAAAGTGATGGCTCCTTTGGTGAAAGTGCTTAGACTTGTGGATAGTGAGCAAAAACCAGCTATGGGCTACATATATGAAGCAATGGACAAGGTGAAGGAAACCATTATGAAATCTTTTAAAAATGAAAGCAAATACAAGGATGTGTTTGCAATCATTGATAAAAGATGGGATATTCAGCTTCATCACCCTTTACATGCTGTTGGCCACTTTTTGAACCCTGAGTTCTTTTATGCAAACCCACAGATGGAATTTAATGGTGACATTATTAGGTGTTTGTATGATTCTATAAATAAATTGCTGGGAGATTCGGAAATGGAGAAGATTGTTCATAAGGAGTTGGCTCAATATAAAACTGGGAGTGGAATGTTTGGGTCCACAACTGCTAAAGCAATGAGGGGTGAAATTGCACCTGGTAAGAGACAAAAGATTGCAACTGTTGAACTTTTATTCTTCAAGTCATTTGCTGAACTGTCTGAGTTTAACATATTTTGGTTGCATTTGTAGCTCAATGGTGGTGGATGTATGGTTCAGAAACTCCTTATTTGCAACAACTTGCAATTAGGATCCTTAGCTTGACATGTAGTGCTTCAGGTTGTGAATGCAATTGGAGTGTGTTTGAGCAAGTAATTAATTTCCTATTTAAAGTGAACAATCAATATCTTCCTTATAGTTATTCCATAAATAATGAGTATTTATTTAATTGTTTTAGGTTCATACTAAGAGAAGAAATAGACTCGAGCACCAAAGACTACATGACTTGGTATTTGTCAAGTATAATCAAGCACTCCATCGAAGGTATAACCTTAAGGATGAAATCGATCCAATTAGTCTCACTGGAATTGATGATTGCAATGAGTGGCTAATTGGAGAGATGGATGGAGAAGAAGGTGAAGATGAGAGGGTTCGTGAAGGAGATGATGACGTTACTTGGAATCAAGTTTATGAAGCTTCGGGACTTAATGAGCCTAGACAATACACTAGGCATCATAAAAGGAAACAACTTGCAATTGGAGATGGGCAAGTAGGGGCATCTTCTAATCTTTCTAAGAGAGCCAAAGGAGTAGCTTCAAAGAAGAAAGGGAAAAGGGTTGTTATTGAAGAAGCTGAATCATTAGAATATTCTGATTCTAGCAGTGACGAGGAGGAATTAGTGTCAAATGCTAATTTGGCACATTCAGATGGAGAAGAAGCTGAAGGATTCTTGGACGAGCAGTATCGCCCTGTTGAAGTTAACTATGCAGACAATGATGAAGATAAGGAGGATTAAATAAAATAATTTTAGGACTTGTCATTGTGTTTACTGTTTTTAACTTTGTTTTTTTGTTTTGATGGTTGTTTAATCCTTTTGTTTTGGTTAGGAATTCATGTTTTTAAGTTTTAATGATGGCAATATCACTAGATTATGAATTCTATGAATTTTAAATTGTTAAATTGTTGGTTTTGATTAATCTGGTTGTTATTTTGCTGTTTTTGCATTATATATATATATTCTTCCTTTTTTTGTCCGCCATAGATCGCCATGGCATCCGCCATGGCAATATGGCGCTTAAAGGTCCTGGCCGCCATCCGCCGTATAACCTTCCTGACAACCTTGCGCTAAAAAGAAAGAGTGCATATGTTTGTATCTCACTTCCTTATGAGATAAACCACAACGCTCTGTGCAAACTCTAGAGATAGTGATCTTCTAGCGCACCCCACGCCTCTATGGATATAATCACATAACTGTGGTAGATGTTAAAATGATTGTTACGAATTTTAACTTCATTACAATTAGACTTTTAACTACTATTTTTAAGTATTTATTTAATAAAATATATTTTTTGTATAAATCAAATAAGTTGTGTGGTTAAATATAATTAAATTTTTTTAATATTACTTATAGTAGAGATAAGAAAAAAAATTAACAAAAAAATATGGTTGAGCAGGGTGTATGAGTTGTTATAAACCCCTGGACATTTTCTTCAAGATCAACAAAAAAAGGAAAAAAAATTAAATAAGATATGTCTATTGAAATTTGCTAAAAATCATATTGAAAATAAAATTTGATTTCAATTGCAAATCAATTTTAAAATCGATTTTAAACCATTTTCAAAAAATCCAATCCAATTAAATCCAATTAAATGGATATGGATTTAACTCATTCATTTAATTGGATATGGATTGAATTTTTAAATATACATTCTATGCACACCCCTAGTAGGAAGTCTATTTCTTAATTCACCATGTGCAGGACATTGGAATGTTGTCATCCGCATTCCACATTCTAAAGTACATCAAAGGAGCCTCAGGAAAAGGCTAGTTATATGAGCATAATAATCAGGTTGTGGGCTCAAATGGAGATTGGGCAGGCTCTCCCACTGCCAAGAGATCTACTTCCAGATATTGTGTTTATATCGGTGACAACTTGATTTCCTAGAAAAGCAAGAAGCAGAGTGTAGTAGCAAGATCTAGTGCAAATGCATAGTATAAAGCTATGGCTTCTACTACTTTTGAACTTATTTAGCTCAAACAACTCCTTAAAGAACTAAGATTTGGAGAGGTTACATAGATGACTCTAATTTGTGATAACCAAGTGACCCTTCATATTTCACAAGAGGACCAAACACATTGAGGTAAATTATCACTTCATTCATAAAAAGATTGTATCTAGAGATATTACTACCCAATTTGTTAACTTCAATAATCAGTTGGCCGATATCTTTACTAAATTATTGCAGGGTCCTAGAATTGATTATATTTGTAACAAACTTGGTGCATATGATTTATATGCACCAACTTTTTCTTATAAGCCAAATGTTGGTGTTGTTAATAATGTTAATTTATGTTAGCAGTAAGGTTCGAACCCACAAACTTCTCTCACCTCCCTTCCTCCTTAACCAACTAAACCGTCTTATATCCCCATTTATATTCACCAACATGACGAGCAATGTTAGATGTATTTCAATATATGGGCCTAAGCCCATCTCTTTGTAAAGCCTTTTTGTACTGCCTATATAATATACTCTTAGGTTGTGCTTGAGACACATAAGGATTTATACGCATATTCATTTATTCCTATATTACTTATTACAATCCTTAGATTAATGGTGGAGATGAAGAGTAAGTCTCTTTTATACATACATACATACATACATATATATATATATATATATATATATATATATTGCCAAGTATTAAGCTCTTTTTTATTCAAGTACTTTGTCGAAAACAAGGTGCTCTCCAGAGAAGTTAACACTGAATTTGTTAGTTCAAGTGATCAACTTGCTAATATATGTAACAATTTTGGCTCATATAACACATATGTTCCAACTTAAAAGGAACTATTAAAGATACGATAAGATGATCTAATCATATCAATTATAGAATTATCTTTAGTGTGTGTTTGGATAAGGGAATTAAACTAGGGAAAGTAATTTTTCAGGGATTTTAAAATTCTTCAATTTTAAATCTACCATATGGATATATTATCTGAGTAGAATTTAAATTTTTAGAATACTGTAAAGGAATTTAAATTTTTAGAATATTAGAAAGGAATTTCAAACAACTAAAATCTGAGAATTCTAATTTCCTTCTAAAACTAGCGAATTTGAAGAATTCTCATAAATTGGAAAGAATCTCATTCACATCTCACTCACTCTGACTCTCACATCTCACTTCAACGACTAGATGGACTCCCTCATCGTCACAGTCAACACCCCTCCTGGCACGCCAATGCCGATTTCCCCTTCCCTTCCTATCTCAATCGCCTCATTTTCCCTCCCTCCACATCCTCCCTGCTTCCCCTCCCACTCCCCCTCCAACCAACTACCTTGCGCCAACCCCCCTCTCCTCGGATACTGCCACCCTTCCTCAAAGTCCTCACGAACTACGACTCCCTCACCAAGACCTAACCAGATCGAGCTGCCAAATTCCTAACCCGCCTCACTAAATCCATGTCCCTGAACGTTGTCTTACAAAGCCCTAAACGATGCATGCCCCTACTTCAGGTTCGCTCACCTCAAGAGTTCAAATCCTCAAATGCACATGTAGAAGATCTGATGAATCCAGCATTTTCATTGGAGACAAAATTCTATGTAGTTGAACGAATGGCTAAACTCTTCCACTACAAAGAGAGAGCAAAATCGCAACATCCACCGAAAGCAAAAATCACATTACATGTCGCACTCTGCGAATCGGAAAGTAGCTTCGCGTAATTTAGCGATTCAACCGTAAATTTGTTGGACCTCCACACTGATGCTCATCAGAATTTTCAGTCTTCTATTCTTTACTGCATCTCTCAGTCTTACAAAGCCATGAACAATGCCTGATCCTCATCGAAAAATTCCATTAACAAAAAATTATTATTAAATATTTATATTTTTAAATTATTGAATATCAAAAATTTAATATTTATTTTTGGTAAAATTAATTATTAAAATATCAGTTCTAAACAAACATTTTAAAAAATAAAAATACTAAGGATTTGAATTTTTCTATCCAAAAAAGGAAATTAAAATATAAGGAACTTAGATTTCCATATCCAAACAAGACATTTAAACAATGAAGGGAATTCAAATTAAGCAATTCAAATGCTATGAATTTTAAATTCCTTGAATTGTTTAAATACTATATCCAAACACACTCTTAGTATTTCCCTTTTTATTGTACCAGTTACTCGTTATAAATAAGAATATCTTGGTGTGTACATACACGCAATTACATACCTAAAAATTGAGTTATCTCATTATATTATTTTAATTATCCTATTTTTTCTGTATGTGAATTCTGTAGATATATTTTTTCATATATGAAAATCTCTTACAAGTCATGTTACGACCTTTGATCTTCAAGTTACAATTCTATTACTCTTCCAAGGTAGACAACATTCCAAACCTCAACGAGAAAAGAGATTAGCAATGGATAATCGGAGTGAACTACTTTTACTAAACATAGGATATTAATGATAGAAGAAACAGCAACCAAACTAATAAAAATGATCCATAATATTCAGAATGATATGAAAACACTATTAATGTCATTATAGGATGAAATGAGATAACCAAGTATCAGAAACATAAGAGGGAATTAACCAAAAAATAATCAAGGCACATAATGTTTCCTTGCCTAAGCCTAAAGACTGCAATTAGTTTTCAATCATGGTGAGAGAAAATGTGAAAAGATAAAATTCAGAGTTGTTAATATCATTGGCAAAATGAAAAGGAATATAAGAGCACTATATATAATAGTGTGCTGGATAACAGATCTTACCAACACTAACCTAACAAAAGAATCAAAGATAACTACCCAAAGATACAAAGGTAACCCAAGGCTGCAGTTTAGTAACTGCAGCTCTACCTAACACTATAATAAAACAAAATTCTCAACAACTGACTTTCTGTTATTCACCCCTCTTTGTACTCCTCACCACCCTCTATAACAGATTCCTCTCCCCCCAACCATCACAGGCCCCCACACCTTGCCACTCATCATAATTAAACTAACCATCCCTAGGATCCTTAGCCACATGCTGTGTCCCACCTTTTCCCCTCCTAGAATATACTTTTAACCCCTTAGTTTCACCATTCACCTGCTGAGCCAGTAATATTTCCTTATCCCTTGTGGCCTGAATTATTGGGACTCAAAGGTCTTAACAACTAAAAATTTCAAACAAACAGAAATATCACACTGCAAGAACTAGAGCAAAGACCAGAAGTTCCAGAACTCGGTATCTAAACCAAACATTTTAGTTTTTCCACAACTGTTTCATTCATGTATAATACTAAAGAATTTGATATGTAAATTTAACATTTTAGTTGTTCCACTACATCAATTGTTATAAAGGAAAATATCATCATATTTATTTTACTGTTGGGCACACGTATGAACAAGTGTTCTTCAAAGCAAGAATATGAATTAAGCATGTGAATATGATCACTACCTGGTCAACAATATCATCCAAAGGATTATTTGGAAGATCCAAAGAACGAATTATCTCTAATATTTTTGTCTTACGTTCCAAGGCTGCATCATACCTGAAAGAATGAAAGAAAACATTCATCAAACATCACTTCCATACTCTTTCATTTTCATTTTTCTCCCTCTTAATTTTAGTTAATAAAATATAATGTGTAATTGTACAACCAGTTTCTTTAGTAAACAACTATTCAGCATAAAATGATAGTTTCACAGTTCACACCATCCAAACAAGATCCCAAGAATACAAGGTAAACGTTTAAATTCTATACCTCTTCTGAAGTTCAGCTATGTAGGCCTGTCTTGCTTGAAGATATTCATCTGTTTTTTCCTTACATAAATGGCATGACCACTCTTCAGGAGCTATATCACCAATTGGTGGCATCAAGCATGTGGAATGGACTAATTTACCACAGCAGGAACACTGTAGCAATTTTTTCCTTTCCTGCAGGGAAAATCAAGTGATTTGTGCATCCCCAGTATTAAAACAATTCAAGAGATTTAAAAAGTAATAACAATAAGAGAAGAAAATCTACCTCCTCAGTAGTGCAAATTTCACATATCTGAAACTCATCATCAGAGTCAGTAGATTCAATGGCAGAGTCAGCTGCACCAAACCAGAGGAATATTAAAAAGATACAAGCAAAACCCAGAAAGTTTTCAAATGCCTTCCAATGCCATCAAATTCCATACATTAGATTTTTAATAAAGATATAATGACTCGTGAATATAGACAGTGATATACAATTTAGGTGGGAAAGAGAAACAAATAGAAAGATAAAGTCAGTGGAAGAGCGAAGAAAACAGAATAGAGAGGATACAGAGAAAGAGAAACAGAGAGAGCAAAGAAATTTTGCACTGCATATCTGTTGTTATTATTCCAGCCTGTCTATATTCTGTCTAAAATACAGCAGCCCTACTTTATTCATAGGTAGAGTTAACCAACAGCTTACAGTTATAAAATCCTAACAGATACTAATATGGTAACATTCTTTTCTTATCTATATTTACATATGAGACACTGACTCAATAACAAGAGAAAAAATAAAACATGGTCACATGATACAGTGGTCAGTCAACTTTTACGCAGCAACAACTACTTCCTGTCATCTATTAAGCAAATTTATGCAGTCTGGGAACAATTTGTCACAGAAATTATGTTTACTGAAATCCAAATTTCTAACAGTAATTGGGAAATAGGGACTTGTAGATAATTAAAACCATAGTAATAAATAGCAAAAAGCTGTGCGGATTGGCCACCCACAAAAACACTATAGAAAGGTAGCGGTATCAGGATGACCACTATTCTATTTATATAGGTTGCATGTATAATACATACATATTGTTTTTCAAGATTTTCACATATGTATAGTTGTATTATATAACAATAACAGTATATGTACTTGTTTAATAGTATTCTATTTTTTTTACCAAATTTATAATACCTCTTTTTTTTTTTTAACCAAATTTATAATACCTCATTTTTTTTTTCATTTTCTGATAAATACAAAACACCACAAGGTTACAAGGTTTAGGTATTGCACTGCTATTTTATACAGTGACAAGCTTGAGAGATAGTTAACAAAATTTCAGCTAGGTGGTGGATGACGTGAGAAAATGCTAGAAATGTGATTTGTCAAACTCTTTCTACAGATACAAGACCAAGTGTTTTGTTATACACGTTACACATTAAAGAGCCAGCAAGAGCGAAAACAGTAGATATCAGAATTTTCTGGTGAATGAATGAACATTGCCCAAAAAAAGAAAGATCAGAAACAGCTGCATTAGTGCTTTCGAGAGAAAATTCGACATGCTCTATTGAGGGAAAGATAAAAAAACCCACCTATGTGGTTTGGTAATGTAAAAGAGAAGACCATCAATTTTGCTCTACAAAAAGTGGATCAAATGGAAGATAGTCTGGTTAAAAGGAAAAAGAAAACTGAAGGCCAAAGAAAAAAGAGCACCAAAACAAGAGAGAAGAAGAAAGAGAGAACATCTAAATGGTTTTTCAGAATATTTGACTTCCAAAATAGCAAGATGGTTTCATTTGCTCAATTTAGCAGACCCAACACAGTGGATGACAAAGATAGTGAAAGTAGGAAAATAGTCATAGTACCATGTGCAGCTAAAACGCAATAGCAACAACGATAAGTGCATAGGACTCATGAAAATTTGTTTCGAACAGACTCACTATCAGATTCTTCATCACTTTCAGCATCACTAGGAGGTTGCCACTTGGCTACTTTTCTGACCCTTCCTTTTACTGAAACACCAGGAGTTGCAGAGTGCCTCTTCCGTTGGAGTTCTTTTACCCCATCCTCTCCTATAACAGAAGAGTGATTAAATACACAATGAAGAAATAAATAAGAATCATTTAGCAAACCAAGTCTCAAACCTGGGAGCAGTTCAGGTTTTTCTGGTAAGGGGTAATTTTCTTCCACAAATTTAAGCAGCAATTCTCGAGGTCCAGAAACAAAGTCATCAAGTTCAGAACCCTATCCAAAAGTTTAAAGCATCTAAAAAACTGAATGCAGAAAACAAAAATACTTTATGTGGAAATCAACAGAGAATTCACACACATATTTTGTCACAGCTTCCTCTGTCCTTGCTTCTCCAGTACTCTGAAGACCAACAACTACACATTTTTCTTCAACTAATGCTAGCTTTGCTAGCCTCACAGCAGCGGGGACTTTAGCAGACATACACAAGTGTCTAAAGAAACGCTACAGCATTACAAGGAGCATTAACAAACAAAAGAGTCAATGAAAATCACTGCACATACAAAAAAATCAAAATACAGATTGTATCTTTCACCACCACGTAAACTTTCAAACCTGGTGGCTTGCCCAATATAATCTCCACAGTTGACTAGAATTAGGCTTATCATTTAGGAAGGCACTGGCTGACAGCAATTCTACTCGCAATTCAGCCCAAAATTCTGCTGCCTTTTTATATATTTCCTAAGTTTGATATGAACAATAAGATCATCAGATGAAAATATTATATTCAAAAGATAAATTAATGCCCTACAGATAACAAATAGATAACTATAGACATGGTACTCATATGAAAAGAATGTCAAACAGTCTGCAACCAGGAGACATCTCTTGATTTCTATGACTACAATTCCTTTTTCTTACCATACTTAAAATAAAAGCACAATGAATTACAGTACACAAAAGATAAAGAGAAAGTAAATTCCTAAGTTGACATACTTAAATACCTATCCTATATGAAAAATATACATACATGCACACAAGACAGTGCGAATAATGTTGATATTTGCTGGTACAAATAAATATGATTGATATTGACACACAAAACCAAATGAAACACAAACAAATTTGTCAGAAAAAGAAAAGGCTAATTATTTTAGAGTTTAACACCTATACATTGTCAGTATAAGGAGTTTTATACTGGCGTTTAATAATAATTCTTTGTTTACATGACTTTTAAAGTATTAATTTGTAAATCAACAAACTTACTATATATAAAGAGTTGTAATTAACTGTTAGTGTAAAACTTTTTACACTGGCAATGTATAAGTATTTTTCTCATTATTTTATACAATCTCACAAAACTAACAAACAGCCAGCTGAAACTCGTTGATGGAATTCCCTTTTAGTTTGCTTATACTCTATTATTATTATTATTTCCTATGCCAGTCAATATTTTCCAAGAAAATTTTCATGATTTCTTTAGTAAAGCAATTACAGCTTCTGCAGATAATAGTGCAAGTAAACATATGTGTCTCACCATCATTTTATCTTCTAATGGTGCTTCAATAACTTCAAACTCTGCACCCTCATAGCTAAGTGTCCGACATAAATACATACCCCTACAATAAGATAAATGAGGCAAAACAATATACTTCATAAGCATGTATGTTCATCAAAGATGAGGAATTGAGGATTGGTGTGTACATAAAAATATTAACCTTGCTTTCATGTCCATAGCAACTAATTCAAGAGCTCCAACACCCCCTCTGTCCAGAGCACCTGAATAAATAAATAACTTCAGAGACTTAGGAACGGAGGCCATCATAAACAACAAACACGTGTAGGAAGCAAGGATACAAACAATCCATGAATATTCTATATTATTTAGCAATAGCAAGTTGAAATTAAAACAGTCATAAAATTTTAGCTATTATAAAAAAATAAAATATCCATAAATGATTGTAAAGTAAAAATATAGGTAAAAAAAGTTGTCAAACAAAGAGCAATAATTAAATTAAAATGTATACATCATTAGTTAGAAAAGCATAATATGCCTGCAAGATGTCGCAGCAGTGAGTATTTGAAAGGAGAAAAAGGTCCACTGATGGATTTGTCCAAAAAATTATTTATGAATGAAAGAAATGGAAAAGCATGTTCAAAAAGAAGATGAACATCACTCATTAAATTGTATCTCCTTGAAAAAATATAGGAAAATAATAGATAAGAAACTACCTAGAAATTCACGAAAATCAAGGAAAGAAGTTCCAGTTCCCCAAAGACCAAGTCGAACCATATAACCCATATTGCGAGGTTCAGATGCTCCAGTCGCTGAGCAATAAACAACACGAGCTTCAGGTAGTCGATCCTGAGAATATAAACGGCAATAACTCAGAAACTACATTTTGCTCCCACAATTTCATTGCTACATATTGCAAAGTAATAATTTGACATTAACATACATTAATGGGGACAAAGTAGGAGAAAGAGGCATGAGTGAAGGGAATAGGGCATAACAAGACAAAGATTTTGAAAATAAGCAAAAAATAGAAGATAATTGTATACAAGCTGTTCTTGTTTCAAAACATCAAAACAAAAAAATGAGTTACTAAATCAGAACTACTAAATTCCAAATTCTAATTAGCCGTCATCTTGCAAGAGTGGGGAATGGATTGTTTGAGATAGTCAACTAATAAAGCTTTTGTTATGAGAGCAACATCACATTTAAACTCTCAAGTTTAACTATAAGGCTTCGTTCGGTTGCAAGGAAAAAAAAAAGTATGAGGAGAGAAAAGGAAATAAAAGAAAAGAGAGATGGAATAAAGTAGAAATTGAAGTTGTTCAATTATGTGAAAAGTGATTTGAAAAGGATGGAAGTTATAAATTTAAGTTATTATAATTAAATTACCCATATATTTATGACTTCCTTTTTATAAACAAAGATAATTTTGGAATGGTCAATTTTTTGGCACTTTTCTTCCTTTTCATGCCTTTTTTGTAGTAGAAAGTTAAACATGTTGGACCCACCAAATTAATCACACTTTCATTGCTACTTTCTTTGCTGATGAACTAGAGAAAGTAGAATTTTTCTCTCATTTTCTTGCACATGCAACTTTCTACTCTCCACTTTCTTTGCAATTAAACAGGGGGGGGGGGGGGGGGGGGGGGGGGGGGGGGGGGGGGTAAAAGACCATTTGTGTTAACCTACAAATCAATCACCAATATGCTTTTGATGGTGTAAAAAAAATTATTAGCTAATTGCCTATTTACAATCATATAAATGGTCAAGAGTGAACAGTCAAGGAGATAATATGTTTTTTCAACTTTTAAGATTAGAAGTGCTTTTAGAGATACCTTTATGAATCCACGAAAGAAACACCTCTCAAAATGCCATGGGCAGAAAACCAGACATACAATTTTATTTTACAAAGACACAATGAATACACTCATGCTAAATACACTACACAAAATAAGGAGACTTCCACAATGAATTGCACTCCTTTCTATACAAAACTACTACAAATCTGAATAAACAGTAAATGTTTCAGCAAACCAAGACAGTTCGTATCAATGAAATCCGTAATATGTACTGCTCTATTCCTTTTGCTGACCATAGATACCACAAATTGCAAATATACAACAATAACAATCATTAAATTAATCAACTAGCTAAGACCAGGAGCAGTATTACAAGGACTGTTGTAAAGTTTTGTACCTGGTACATGTTCAGGTACACAGCATGGAACTTTTTGACACAGGTACCATGGAACAGACCAAGTCAATTCATAAATTCAGATTAGAAATTTAGAATTCGCTAGAATTGGATCACTATTTATAAACTTCAAGGTATAGTATTCAGTCAGCATTCCACCAAGTCAAAAAATAACTTCATACTATCAAATGGCCAAAAAAACTTAAGTGTCTGTATGGCCTACATAAAATTATTGTCATCCATTTTGGTAGGCTAATAGTTGAATGGTGCAATATTAAAAACAAAATCCATATTTACTACTTGGAAAACCAACAACCAAGTTTTATCTCACTAATCTAAGTGAGATTGGATACATCGATTGCATGATGTAATTGAGCCTGATTAAAGAACAAAACTGCAGAAATATTATGTATCCTTAAATCTTCCTTGACTAATTCCTCCAGGCCATATTTTCTATTTCGAAAAGGAAAAAAACTCAGCGATAGTCTGCATTTTGAATAGGTCTTAGGGTATTATTTGTATCCATCCAATGCCTCCTTAATGAGGCCCCCCTTAATCACAGTCTCAAACACAGTGGGTTGAGCCAAACACGACCCACCGCTCAGACATGCAAATGGATACAGCCCACATTTTGGATGCAGACATGTCATCCTTTTTATTTTATTCTTTACAATTTAAAACACAAATTAAGAAATAAAGTATACACACAGATGAAACAAACAAATTTGGCATCATTTGCACTTTGTCTTCTCCCAGTGATAACCCCGCTTCAATGGATCTTACACTCAAGTAAGGGCTCATTTGCTAAACATCTCTGGAGGAGTTATAGTTTGTCCAAAGGTGACTCCATCAAATCTTGTTGAGTTTAAAACATTGGACAATGAAGCAACATTGAAAATAGAGAATTCAAAGAAAAAAATGTCCCTATAACTCCGCTCCTAATGAAGTAAAACAAATAGTGTTGTTAATTTAATCCAAAACTCAAAAGTCCTTTAGCACTTCAACATGCAAGCCAGATAGACTATACAAGACATTTGGGAAATTGCAAGGATGTTTTACACTGTAGGACTACCATTTCATTTAGTAATAAATCTTTATTATAGTTGTAAATTTGTGTCAATCTGTGTCTTAGATGACCACACAATGTCTATTTATAATGAGTCAATATGATCAAATAGGATCAATATTAATTACAAAGGATCTCTCAAATAATCATTAAAGATCAATCTAATAATAAGTAATAAGGAGTAAATCTTCAATTATTATGTAAACATAAATAAAGAAATAATATATAATCTTTACCACTCCCCCCAAGTTGGAACAAATGTGTGATATAAATCAAGCTTGTGCAGATGTGGTAAATCTAATAAAAATAAAAATACCATAAAAATGAAAGGCAATTCCAATAGCATAGTTGTGTCGGATAAACATGGCTTAGTGACAGCCGATGAAGGTCTGAAATGAAGACAGATATTGTTCACTTGTCAATAAAGTTGTTCACTTGTCAATAAAGCATGTCTTAAGGTGAAAGGAAAAGTATGCCATGAGGTGGAAATATAGGAGAAAAATGTCGAGAAGAGTCACCAAGAAAAGTCTCCAGGAAAAGCCTTCGAAGATGTCATGCATATTGTGTGTGAACTTCAAGCACCAGGGTCCTGCTTGAGACAACGTGCAGCGCTGTTTTTGAGTTAGTTGTGCACGTGGATGGCATAAAGATCTTAGGGAAAGGTCTCCGAAAAGGGTCTTCAGAAAGGGTCTCTGGGACGAAAGGCGAAGATATGACAGTGGATCGCCAAACAATGGGTCCATCGGTGACGAAGGTATGACAATAGGTCACTAGACAGTAGGTTCACCAGTGGCCTATGGCCACCAACAAACACTTAGGCACTTAAGACACTTAACAAGATCCTAGGATCTGGTTTAGACTCTGATACCATGTAAATGTGTGTCAATCTATGTCTTTATTATAATGAGTTGATATGATCAAAAGGATCAATATTTATTACATAGGATCTCTCCAATAATGATTAAAGATCAATCTAATAATAGGTAATAAAGAGTAAGTGTTTTTTTTTTTACAACAGTTTTCTAAAACTATTTTCAATATTTTAGTATTTAAAAACTAAAAAACTTGTTTGGTTAGTGTTTTCTTAACACAATTTTCAAAAATTGTTTTGGGTTTTTACTTTTTAAAAACTAAAAAAACGAAACAACTATAAGTAGTTTTGTCTTTCAGTTTTCTATTTTTGTTTTGAAAACTCAAAATATAATGAGAATATGTTTTTTTTGCTTTTAATTAATGGCATTTCCGTAAATTGAACAAGTTTTTTCATTTTCACATCTTCAAAATAGTTTTCACATAACATTTACCAAACAAGTTTTTTTTCTTTTTTTCCAGAAAACAATTCTTGAAAACTATTTTTGAAAACTTTCTTCAAAAATTAAAAAGCAAAACCAAAACAATCATGTCCTAAATCTCTAATTGCTATCAAAACATAAATAAGGAAATAATATATAATATTTAACAATAGTCAATGCTTCTAATCTCACTGGATATATTCAACAATTGAGAACTACTACAAAGGAAAGAAGCCATGTGGAGAACTTCTTGTAGCCAATAAGAAGTCCATGGTGTCATTGTTAGTGATGGGTGGAGCGATTGTTGAAGAAGACTTCGTATCAACTTCAAGGTTGTCACTTGAGAGTGAACCAATGTTTTTAAAAGGCAATAGATGGCTCTAGTGAGATAGAGGAGAAGGATTTTAGTGCTAAAAACATGAGAAATGCAATTGTGGAGTGGTTGGGCTTGCAAATGTAGTACAAATTGTAACTGATAATGTAGTTGTATGTAAAGCAATTGATGTGCTCAAAGTCAAAGTTTCCTTCCATCTACTGCATTCCATGTGTTGTGCATAGGGATGGTAAAAAAATTTGCACCCAAGGATACCCAAATAAAACCCATGAAAATATTTGCACAAATAATCTAATTGGGTACCTGCCACTCGCGAGATAAAATGACACCTCAAAGGGCAAAAAACTTACTATTTATTCATATCAATCTTCATTCTTTCAAAAAAAAACCCTAAAAATACAATGAAGAAACAACTAAAATATGGGATATTGCAGGAAATGACTTTTCACTAGATGACAATGGAAATCTTGAGATTGCTAGCTTATCTCTTGAACCAGAGTTAGAAGCTATACTTTTCAATGATGATAACCGAGTGCGAGTACTAAGATAGAGTTAGTACTTCTTTTCTTTTCATGAAACTCTTCATTACGATAGTTTCTCTTGATTTGGAATATGAACTGTGATGCCTTCAGTTTTTTTATTAGACTTATTATGATATGGATACATAAATCTTATTATATATTTATTTATATATGTTGTGTCCCCATCTATTAGAAATAATGAAATTGAGTCTAACTCAACTAAACCTCACAAAACTAGCTTGTAAGGTAAAATTTGCACCTCGCTTATATACTATTATTTAAGCATATAACTAATCGATGTGGGATCCCCAACACACACCCCTCACGCTGAGGGTTGGACATCTGGAGCGTGAAGTTTTAACATTTGTGGGTGGTCCGATAGTAGGTGGCACAATAGGCCCAACAACAGCAAATCGCTAGAATAGGTTTGATACCATGTTAGAAATGGTGAAATTGGGATTAACTTAATCCATACTTATCAATAGCGCGCGATAGCGGCGCTATCGCGTCATGGCGGAGCAGAGCGGCCAGACGGTGCTCCAACAATGGCTGTCACGTCGCAGCTAGGTGAAGCGGCAGTCGCGCCGCATTTCGTGGTTAGGGAACAAGATCGCGTCGCAGCTAGGTGAAGCGGCAGTCGTGCCTGGTCGCCACCAATTCGAGTCCCGCAATCGCACCTGGTCTTGCTAGGTCGAAAACGAAGAAGAACCAGAGCACGACGCCGTTTCGTGCTCTGTTTTTTTTTTTAGAAAAAGGTTAGCATGAAACGACGTTGTTTAGTGCTTATTTTAGTTTTATTAATAAAGGGAAAAAAGGGAAAACCAATTTTTTCCCTTTTTACTCAAACAAAGTTCGTGCAAGTAAAAAGCTTCATCTTCTCGCTTCCAACATCTTTCTTCTTCGCAAGCAAAACGTTGTTGTTGTGTGTTTTGCCTCGCTGTTATTGCATCTCCGACAAGCATCATCGTCGTCGCCGTCTCTGCTCTGAAGACCATCGCTGCTGCTACAGCTCCGAAGACCGTCGCTGTCGCTGCGGCCTTGAAGACCGTTGTTGCATCTTCTTCAGTTCTTCTACGTGTTGCTCTGCTACTTTGAACTCTGAACCTTGAAGACCATTGTTGCGTCTTCTTCCGTTCTTTTATGCATTGCTCTAGTACTTTGAAGTCTAAACTCTGAAGAAGACCGTGGCCCCTCTTTTTTTTTTCCAGCTTTTTTCTCTTCTTCTATGGCTTCTCAGCCAACTCTTTCAAATGGGTTAGTAAAACCCACTGGTCCGAACTTAGACATGGCTTGGCAATGGAATAGTCTAAGGGATATTAATAACAAAAAGGCTGTTACTTGTGACTTTTGTTTGAAAACCAGTACCGGTGGTATTTCTCGAGCAAAAAGACACCAAATGGGAATCAAAGGGGATGTCAACAGCTATACAAAGGTTCCCCCAGATGTAAAAGCCCAACTAAAGGAAGCATTTATGAAGAAAATGTCTGAGAAGGAAGCATATGCAGCCGAGAATGAAGACAAAAATGAAGAGGAAGAAAAGGTGGAAGAAATACAAAAAAAGGTCCCATTGATTTATTGTTCTTTAAAAAACCTAAGGAAACCATCAAAATGGGCAAGGAAAAAAAGCAAGCTCGTACCATTGATGCAGTTGATAAAGAGGCAAGAGCAAGGATGATACAATATATAGAACGTTTCCTTGTGACAAACAGCATTCCTTTCCATGTTGTGCGATCAAAAAGTTTTAAATTGATGCTACAAGCAGTTGGCAATTACGGAAAGTTTCTTATCTTATTATTATGAGATTATTAACCTCTATAAATACACATGAGTCAGCTACATATTTGAGGAAATGCAGACTGCTAATCCTAAAACAGATCCCTATAATTACAGGATTAATTAAACATAAATGATCCTAATAAAAATAACACACAACTGTTGCATGAATACAGCACATCAAATATAAAGACATCCTAAAATTACGTCACGTCAATTACTGCTGTACAAATCACAGTTATTGACACTCCCCCTCAAGCTGGTGAATAGGTGTTTTCCATTCCCAGCTTGGAGATAATTCCTTCAAAGTTACTGCAGTTCAGTCCCTTGGTGAGGATGTCTGCAAGTTGGTTCTGAGTAGACACATATGGTGTGCAAATCATGCCACTGTCAAGTTTTTCCTTGATAAAGTGTCTATCAACTTCAATATGTTTAGTTCTATCATGTTGCACCGGGTTGTGGGCTATGCTAATTGCCGATTTATTGTCACAGTATAATCTCATAGGTTCGTCCCACTTTATCTTCAAGTCTTCCAATATAATCTTCAGCCATAGAAGTTCACATATTCCGTGAGCCATTGCCCGAAATTCCGCTTCAGCACTTGATCTAGCCACTACACTTTGTTTTTTACTCTTCCAAGTGACTAAGTTTCCACCAAGGAAGGTACAGTATCCCGTGGTTGATCTTCTATCTACAACTGACCCTGCATAATCCGCATCTGTATATGCTTCAAGACTTACACTCTTGTTTCGTTTGAATAAAATTCCTCTTCCGGGGGTTCCTTTTAAGTACTGAACAATTCTAAGGGCAGCTTGTAGATGAGCTTTCTTTGGTTGGTGCATAAATTGACTGACTAGACTTACAGCAAAAGCAATGTCTGATCTAGTATGAGATAAATAGATAAGTCTGCCCACAAGTCTTTGATACATCTCCTTGTCCACAGCAATATCCTCCTCCATACTTCCCAATTTTATATTTGGATCAACTGGAGTGTTTGCTGGTCTGCAGCCTGTCTTCCCTGTTTCTTTAAGCAAGTCAGTAATATACTTTTGTTGAGATATAAAGATCCCTTTCTTGGAATGAGCCACTTCAATTTCCAAAAAATATTTAAGTCTCCCTAGCGTCTTGATCTCAAATTCAGTGGCAAGACATTCACTTAACACTTGTTGTTCCTGCTTGTCGTCCCCACTTACTATAATATCATCTACATACACTAATAAAAGTGTTACTCCCCCTGAAACTGAATGTTTGATAAATAATGTGTGATCTCCTTGGCTCTGTTTGTAGCCCAAACCTGTCATGACCTTGGTAAATCTTCCAAACCATGCTTTTGGGGATTGTTTCAGCCCATATAGAGCCTTTCTTAGTTTGCAAACAGTTCCAGCAGCAACATGTCCGTTGTAACCAGGTGGCAATTCCATGTATATTTCTTCTTCAAGATCTCCATGCAAAAAGGCATTCTTCACATCAAATTGTTGCAGATCCCAATCATTATTAGCTGCTAATGACAATATTACTCTGACCGTGTTCATCTTAGCAACCGGGGCAAATGTTTCCAAGTAATCAACTCCATAGGTTTGAGTAAAGCCTTTAGCCACCAACCTTGCTTTGTGACGTACGATTGTCCCATCGGCCCGATACTTTATTGTATACACCCACTTACATCCAACTGGTTTTTTTCCAGGAGGTAAGATGACAAGTTCCCATGTTCTATTTTTGTGTAACGCCTCCATTTCCACATCCATGGCATGTTTCCATTTCCTGTCAGTCAATGCTTCAGATACAGAGGAAGGTGTGTGTGTGGAGTTGAGGTTAGTGAGAAAAGTTTTATGGGTAGGAGAGAATTTTTCAAAGGATAAAAAATTTGACAATGGGTAACGTGGTTGTTGGGTGCATGTTCTAGTTCCCTTTCTAAGGGCAATGGGCAAGTCCAGATTTTGGTCCACCTGTGCTTCTATATTTTCAGACAAGAGTTCATTAGAATCACTTAAATTTATAGGATTTGAAGGTGTTACCTCATGCAGTGACGGTGGGTTGGATTCTTGGACATTGCCGGATCCTGGAATGGCCTTTTCTCTCCTTGAATATACCAGGTTTTTCCCAAACTTTCCTCCGGCATCAGGTGCAGGTGCAGGCTGTTTCGTTGGTTCAGGTGCAGATGTAGGAGGTCTCACTGGTTCAGGTGGTTCAGGTGCAGAATGCTCAATACTTCCCTCAGTTTCAGGTACAATTTCAGGTCCGAACATCATATTTGGGAACATGAGAGTCTCATCTTCCTCTCTTACTGTCTCCCCCTGAAGATGAGGCTGTTTAAAGTAACTTTCTTGTTCATTGAAGGTGACATCTCTTGACACATAGAATCTTTTTTAGAGGGGTTGAAAACATTTGTACCCCTTTTATGTGGTAGAGTACCCTAAGAAGACACACTTAACAGCCCTAGGATCCAACTTTCCCCTTTCATTACTATGAACATGCACAAAGGATACACACCCAAAAATCCTAGGTTGGAGTTTATTTGTAGGGTCTAAGTGTGGGTAGAATGAGGATAGAACTTCCATGGGACTTTTTGAGTTTAAAATTTTAGTGGGTAACCTATTAATTAGGTAGGTGGCAGTAAGAAGAGCTTCCCCACAAAATCTCTTAGGAACATGGTTTTGAAAAAGTAGAGCTCTAGTTTGATCTAATAGGTGCCCATTTTTCCTTTCTGCAATTCCATTCTGTTGAGGTGTGTTCACACATGAGGACTCATGGATTATCCCTTCCCGTTGGCAAAAGGAGTTTAGTACAAGATTAAAGTAGTCCTTGGCATTGTCAGACCTAATTCTTTTGATACTAACCCCAAATTGATTTTTAATCATTGAGACAAATTGGATAAAAAAGGAGCTGACTTCAGATTTTTGTTTTAATAAAAACACTCAAGTCACCCGGGTGCAATCATCAATGAATGTTAAAAACCATTTAGCACCTGAGATATTAGGAACATAAGCAGGACCCCATACACCAGTGTGAACAAGAGAAAACGGGAGAGAACTCATCTTATTGCTAATGGGAAAAGGTACACGCTTGTGTTTCGCAAACTCACACACCTCACAATGGAGACTCTCCACATTTAAATTTTTAAACAGGGAAGGAAACAACACTTTTATGACTCGGAATGACGGATGTCCTAGCCGGTAATGGTAAAGTTGAACTTTCTCTTTATTGGTCATGGTGGATGTAGATATAAGACTCTTGGTAGGCAGATTAGGATTCTCCATGTAGTATAGGTCATTCCATTCTCTAGCATGTCCAATCGTCCTCCCCAAGTTCTTGTCCTGCAATATACAAGCATTGCTATAAAAGACAACATTACATGAAAGGTCTTTGGTGAGTTTTTGTATAGAAATCAGGTTGGTAGATAGTTTAGGGACATGAAGGACATTTTTTAAAGTCATGGATGGGCTTATTTGGACCTCTCCTTGTCCGGCTGCAGTTATAAGGGTTCCATCTGCGGTGGAAATTTTCTTGTTGCTAGGACATGGGGAATATGTGGAGAAGTATTTGGGTAAGGGGGTCATATGGTCAGCAGAGTCTAATATCCAGTAATGTGTAAATGGTGTATCTGAAACATTGAGCCCAAACAAAAATGGAAACTTACCAGAATATGTCAATGAGCACGTACCTGTACTTGTGGGCTTCTCCAATTTACTAAGAATTGATCTTACCCGTTCTATTTCTCCATGATTCAACTGTACAGATTCTTCACTTTGCCCATTAGCAATGTATGCTTGTCCTTGCCCTCCTTTTTTGTGTAAGCCTCCTTTCAGCCCCCATTCTCGGCTTGGGGTTTTTGGCCCGCATTCTCGGCTTGAGTTTTCTCCTTTCGATCCCCATTCTCTGCTTGAGGTCTTTCCATCTTTCAGCCCCCATTCTCGGCTTGGGGGTTTTCCGTGTAATTTCCAACATTTTTCCCTTGTGTGGCGCTGCTTGTTACAATAAATACACCAAGCCTCCTCATGTTTTTTCTCCATACTGGGAACCCAGTTTTTTCTCTGGTTAGCAATTATAATTGTTCCTCCTTCGGCTATCATTGCAGAGCTTTCGATGGTTGGGTTTTCCAGCATCAGCCCTCTCCTGCTTTCTTCACTCCGGATAATGGCCACCACTTCATTAAGCCCTGGAACTTTTTCTTTTCCCAGGATTTGGACTCGGACTTGGTCATATTCAGGGTTTAGGCCTACCAAAAAATCATAGACCCTATCTTTTTCAATATACTCCTTTAGAATTGTTGAGTCCTCTGAGAACTTTGCTTTTATAACTCGATAGTGATCCAATTCCATCCATAGAGACTTGAGTTGATTGGCATATTCCGTGACTGATTTATTTCCCTGTTTGGCAGCCACGGTTTTCACTTTTACATCATAGATTTGAGCAGCATCCTTCGCCTTAGAATAAGTTTGTTCAACTGCCTCCCAAATTTCCTTTGCTGATTTCAGAAACATACAGGTATCACTGATTTCTGGAATCATCGAATTCCACAGCCACGCCATAATCATAGAGTCTTCTTCATCCCATGATTTGAATTTAGGATCAGTTTCATTACGTGCATTACCGGTCAAGTGACTGATCTTCCATTTTCCTTTCAAGATGGTCCTAATGATTTGAGACCATTTGAGATAGTTCTTCCCATTTAACTGATAAGTTGGATGAATATTCTGCATTTCTCCAATGGTTTGAGGGTTGTCCCCAGTTTCCAGGTTCACGACTTGAGCCATAACAAGGTGAGATTAAGGTAGAGAATTCTGCTGCAATGAAGGCTAGCACCAAGACTTAAAGGTAGTGCAACAATGAAGGCTGTGATTTTAGGTTATAGGTCGCGCAGCAATGAAGGTTGCGGTTTAGGTTTGACGGCACGGTCAGAGACTCCCAGGGATCGGGTGCTCTGATACCATCTCAAATTTAGAAGAAATAGGATAGTTTCTTATCTTATTATTATGAGGTTATTAACCTCTATAAATATACATGAGTCAGTTACATATTTTAGGAAATGCAGACTGCTAATCCTAAAAACAGATCCCTATAATTACGGGATTAATTAAACATAAATGATCCTAATAAAAACAGCACACAACTGTTGCATGAATACAGCACATCAAATATAAAGACATCCTAAAATTACGTCACGTCAATTACTGCTGCACAAATCACGGTTTTTGACAGATATCATAGTTTAGTTGAGTTGATTTTAGGAGTTTCTTTTGTTTTCTACCAAGAATTTTGTTTTTTTGAAATGGGAATTGGGTGCTAGTGAAAACCCATGTTTTTCTTTTTCCTTTTGTGGTATCAATCTTATGTCCATTTTTTTTCCTATTTCTGTTACTGGATTATTATGTATCTTGGACAGGTGATAATGTTGTGTATGCTTTTTATTTAGTGAGTGATGTGCTTGATTCAATTTATTTTAGCGAAATTAATTCCCTTGCCTAGGTTTGCAACACCTTACAACTCCTTGGCCTTGAATACCATGAGAAGATTCACAAACAAAACTGAATTGGTTAGGTGTGGAGTGACTAGGTTTGCAACACCTTACAAAGGTTGCATAATCAAAAGAACAACCTTAGAAAGATGTTCACATCTAATGAGTGCTTGAAGTCAAAGGCAGCCAAGGAAACTAAAGAAAAAAAAAAAAAAACAACTGACATTGTTCTCATGCCCACTTTTTGGGCAGACATGATTTACACTCTCAAATGTATGGGACCAATAGTTCAAGTTTTGAGGCTGGTTGAGAATGAGAAAAAACCAGCAATGGGATATATATATATATATATATATATATATATATATATATATATATAAGGCGATGGATAGGGCGAAAGAAGCTATCCAAAATGGATTCAAAGGGAACAAAGAGAAATACAAGGAGGTTTTTGAAATAATTGATAGAAGATGGGAGTGTCAACTCCATCATCCTTTGCATGCAGCTGGTCATTATCTAAATCCTCAATTCTTTTATGGTAATCCAAGTCTTGAAAATGATGCAGAAGTGACGGAGGGATTGTACAAATGTATTCAAAGGCTAGCTGGAAGTAATGAGGAGGAAGATATGGCAACCCGTGAGCTATCCATTTATAGAAGAGCAGGCTACCATTTTGGATTTCCTGTGGCAATAAAACAGAGGTCTACTTTAGCTCCTGGTAAATAAAATATCATTTTATAATTTTAAGTGATTATTACGCAATTTTGTCAAGGAGCTAATTAGTTGTGAAATTTTGTTTATAGCTGAATGGTGGAAGAATTATGGATCAAAAGTTCCAAATATATAAAAGATTATTGAAGTACTAAGCTTAACTTGTAGTTCTTCAGGATGTGAAAGGAATTGGAGCATCTTTGAGCATGTATGTAAATTTTAAAACTATGTTAGTTCTAATGTTTTATGAATGTCAAAGAATCAAAGGTTGCATGATTTGGTATATATCAAATATAATCAATCATTAAAGCAATGTTTTGATTGTGAAGATGTAAGAGATGCTATTGTTTTGAATGATGTTGATGGGAGTAATGAATGGTTGGTTGGTGAAATGGCCAATGAAGATGAAGAAGGTGTGCAAGAAGATGAAATTGTGTTTGATGATTTAACTTGGAGAGTTGTGGCAGCTGCAGCAGGGGTAGGGGAGCCTATTACATACACTAGGCAGCATAAAAGAGCTAAGAGTGCATCTACAGGTTCTACTTCTATGCAAATTGGAAGGACAAATCAAACACCAATACATGGTGAAGATGAGCAAGAGGAAGATGATGATGGAATTGGAAGTGAAGAGGAGGAAATTTATAGGAATGAAAGTGATGAAGATGAAGATCAAATCCTTGACCTTTCAGCTGAGGATGATGATATTTAGCTAGAGTCTTAGACTCCTAGTCTTTAAGTTTAAGACTAGCCATGAAATATGTTTGTTGCTTTGTATATGCAAACAATAGGAATACACTTAGACACTTAGGCTTTTAGTATTATACATGTCATGTTTGCTGTTTTGTATATGCAAACAATAGGAATACACTTAGACACTTAGACTTTTAGTATTATACATGTCATGTTTGCTGTTTGGTATATGCAAACAATATAAATATATAATATTATATATTTTCTTGAATGACTTCTTTATTTTTCAGCACTTTATACATTATATAAACTTAGTAAATACATTTATATAGGGATTTAAATAGCAGTCATCCCGCTCCCGCTATACCGCTATAGCATTTTTGGAGGGTAACCGCTCCAGGCCGCTATCCGCTATTGATAAGTATGACTTAATCTAACAAAACTGGCTTGTAAGTGAAATTTGCACTATACTTATATATATTATTGTTTTGTCATATCACTAGTCGATATGGGATCTCCAACACACCATGTCCTATGTTATTCAATTTAGACATATTCTAGTGTTTGTGTTCAAGGTAGTGCTTCATAAATCTATACTCCTCTTGTAACTAGCACCGCACCACATATTTCTACAAAAGCTTCAATTATAGCACAGCAGCAGCTTTACAACTTTGAGGCTTCAAAGAGAAAGGTTGTATCATGTATGAACCAATCAACATCGCATCCAATTGTCATATTGTGTTGCATTTGATTGCAAAGATGGCAATTGTGACATGGAACATTGCTTTAACCATTTTGGTTAGTTAGCAACCCGCATAAGGGAAAAAACATGAAAGGGATTTAACTATTTAAGCATATCATGCAAATGGTTGTTTACATCTATCTATTTACTGAAATTGAAATTGAAAATCATGAGGGAGTTTCTTTAGTTAGGTCTGAACAAAAAATGTGACCATATTATTAATTGGGATTTAGGAAACTTATTTTATGCTCAAGAATGAAGGAGGATTAGGTTTTGAACAACATTATAATGGGTGGCATACAGGCATGCAAACCCATTAATAACATCACCTCACCAAGTCCACAGAAGTTTAATTCACATGAATGTGTTTCTTTTACACCATTAGGGATGGCAACAGTGCGGGTTTGACCCTTCCCGTCCTCGTCCCCACAAAGTGCGGGGCGAGTTCGGGTATAAAAAGAGCGGGTATAGAATTTTAATCTCCGTCGGGTATTTTTGGGTTCGGGTATACTCACGAGTACCCGTCATATTTTTTACAATTTAAATTTACTTATTTATTATTAAAGAAATTATATATATTGTTATTAATTATATTTTAATTTAAAAAGTATATAAAGAATAATTAATAACAAGAAATTATAAATTAAAATTTAAGAATTTAAATTTTTTATTAAATATATAAATTTAAACTTATCATATAATCAACAAAATTATAACGGGACGGGTACGGGGCGGGTAGTCACATATCCATACCCGTACCCAGTTTAACATATCTGGTAATACCTGTACCCATACCGATACCCGGTCAAACCGGGTAATACCCGTCAAATCGAGGCAGGTTGGTTGTGTACCCACGGGTATGGGTATTTTTGCCATCCCTATACACCATAGGTTTGAAACTACTTTTATTAAAATAAATACATTTAGAATCATCATTTTGCCTCTAGACTTATGCTACAAGTTGCATCTACTAGGCATTTAAATAAACCACTTTTATTTTTCTTTCTGCTTAGATATCACTTATCTTATATACTGAAAATACTCTTCATTCATTTTAGAATTCACCATATAAAAAATATTCTGAAAAGACTACATATGAAAATAACAAACAGCAACGATTAAACAAAGGAAAAATATATTAGATAACGGTAAAAATATATCTTTCTGATGAATGAAGACCCACCTCAATGTAAATTCACATAAGAAACCAAAACAAATAATATAGAAATTTTAGGTTCCTATTTCAAAAGATTGGAATGGAAGAACAAACCTGGATATCAAGCACTGCTTCTCCAGTTCGTGTAGGCTGACTACCAGATTCAGGGACCAAATTTTTTGCTTTATGACACTACAATGAACCGTTTAAACCTTAGTAACAAAAAGGGGAAATAAAATTGAATCCAAGAAGCACTTGCAAATAATGACTAATGACTATTGTCTATGTGTGTCTTGGATGACCATACAATACCTTTATTTATAATGTGCAAATATGATCACTATTGATTACATAGCATTACTCTCATTGATTAAGGATTAATCTAATAATAGGTAATAAGGAGTAAATCCCCAATTACTATTTAATCATAAATAAGAACAATATCTAATCTTTAACAACTATCAAAATAAACATTAGAAATACCAATTGACATCAGAATATATTTCCACACCTCATCAAAAATTATAAGACCATCAAACCCAGGTCCGCACCACTGTACAAGCTGCTGGAGACGAGAACGACCTTTCTCTGAAGATGCTATGAGGCTATTGTATGTTGAGAAAACAACTCCCTCCCTAATCCCAACAGACTTTGAATCAAGTTTAGAGTAAGGTAGTTTGTTCAAAGCGTGTACTGCAAGATGGAGAGAAAAGGAAGATATTTACATTTGTATGGAACATTGTAATATAGCTAAAATAATTATAAATTTTTAAACTTAAGTCTGTAAAAATGTTACACAGACCTGAAAAGGACTACAAAAGAGAATTTCTCCCAAGAATATAACAAAGTAACAGACAACTTCTATTCTTTGCATATAAAAAACCATAAAGAGGTAAGAAAGTAGACAAGAGGAGGATAATAACGAATAATCTGTCACAAAGTGGCTAGTGCATATGATCCAACACAACAGCAAGGGATGGAAGGATAAACCACCACCAGTACAATCTATATATCGTAGAAATAGTAATTAGCCTAGTAAGTGTTTTATTTGTGTTAAGGTATTACTTGGTACAGATACAAAATGGAATTGAACAGTCTGTGCTGTTCTTAGATTCCACCCACTAATGGAATGTCCACATGTATTCAGTTTTTAAAGAAGAATGTTAATGACACTCTCTTTCTAGCTCTTTTTTAGATTGACAGAAATTTATTCGAAACAACCAATCAACATTAATGGGTCCCACTTCTAAATTAGAAGCGTCAATAAATGAGCCCCACAAAAATTGGTAATTTTGAAAAAAATTCAGTCAATCACAGAGTGTCACTAGCATTTCTCATTTTTAAAGTGCACCAAACACAAAACATAACCCAAGTGCTATTATGTTCTTTCCCCTCCTAACCTATTAACCAAAGGCTACCTAAAATTTCTAGGTCAAGCTCTAGCATATACAACAAGTACTAGTACAAGCCTGGCCTTATTAACACCAGTACTCTATATTAAGAATGAAACATCAAGGAAAAAAAATAAAAAGGAAAGAGATTAAAATAGAAGAGAAACAGAAAGGAAAAGATATATTATTTGCATGGAAAAATATAATATAAGTTCAAAAATGAAGAAATTTCTCTCCCCACTAATTAAAAATAATAACTCTTTCCTCCATTAACTTTTCTTAGGACAATTATTTATTATTTTTAAAAATAAAAAATTTGAGAAATCAAAACAAAAAATGAAAAGAGAGAAAGATTATTTTTCCCCAACTCATGCCAATTTGGGGGGCAAAATCCTTGAGATTAATTTTTGCAATAGTTGTGTATTTAACAATAGGCAAACAGGCTAATAGATACACCACAGAAGTAAGAAATAAACCTTATGTTGTCTCCTATCCGTATATAATTGTCAAATGACAGGAAAATAGCTTCAATGCATGTTGCACCCTAATCATTATGTTCTAAAAGTGTTGATCTTGTTTAGAATCACTGGCTGAACCACCCCGCCACACACACACAATTCCAATTCTATATATACTTGACAAAACTACTATCCCATGAACACAAATTCCAGAATTTAAAACAAAATATATATATATATATATATATATATATATATATATATATATATATATATATATATATATAAATCTACAAAGAAATCAATATCAATTTTTGCAATAGTTGTGTATTAACATAATAGGCAAACAGGTTAATAACACACCACACAAGTAAGAAATAAACCTTATGCTATCTCTTATTCGTATATAATTGTCAACTGTCAAGAAAATACCTTCAATGCATGTTGCACCCACATCGTCCAAGTCTCTTCTGGCATCAAACTTCAAGTCTGAACCAACAGAAATCCACCTGTGTAAGATCATCGGAAATGTAACAAAAGCATCAAAACAATTAAATTCCTAAAGCATATATAGCCAGACAACAAGCTGAAATTACAAACAAAGATGTAGATACATATGTTCAGATAAGCATGCAAAAAGGTATACCCAAAACATGAATCATTTATGTCAATTGTTAATAACAGACAAGCATGATTGTATGTGGATACAATGGCCCAAACTTACAATGCTTTCCTCCTTCCATGATGCCAGTTCTCCCAAATTAGCCCGGCAATTGTTCGACCTTTACCTACACCAGCTCCATCTCCAATAAAGAATCCTCCCCTAGCTCCATTTGGGAGGTGTTGAAGGTGTCTCTGTCATAAAAACAAACATCATACACAAGAAAGGTAAAGCAAAACATAACCATATATGGTCAATTATAGCATAGAAGAAACCTGACAAGCATAGACCAATGTCTCAATTTGCAAGCAAGACAAAGCCTTTGAACTTTCTAATTCATCTTTAACTTTTGGGTCATAAGTTGGCTCAGGAGGCTGCACTGCAGACAGGGAAGACGTCTCCACCACAGGATCTGGGTGTGGAGGTCCAATAGATACTTTTGGTGGACGCTGCACAGGAAACATTTTGATAATTTGATACCACTAAAATGTGCTTGCATAACTCAACAAATCAATTAAAAATTCAGCCAAAACATAGCTCTAGCATGCTACATCATCAAAGGAGACAATTAGTAACTCACATAGTCTGTAAAGGTTTCTCCAGCCAAGCCACCTTCGTCTTCATCTCTCTCCACTTCAACAGCAACCTGATTTAATTTAATGCATTACCAAAAAGAAATAAAAATATAGATACAAGGAAAATAAAATATACAAATAACATTTTTTTAAAACAATGGCCCTTCAACAAAAAGATAACAAAATCAAGAAATAAAAAAGCAGACAATCTAATGTTTATTTATTGAATACGAAATATTCTATTTAAATTAAGAAAATATGTCCTGTGTGTTACACAGGCTCAGTAACCAGTAAATTAATAAAAGGAAGAAAATGTCACTAGACCACAGGAGAAATGAAAATTATAAAGGGAGTTAGGAGGCCATCAATCTTATTTTATTTTTTTTCCTGGAGAGGAATTTTATGACTTTATGTTCACAGATTAATTTTGTTTTGCAAAACTTAGAAAAAATATCTGATAAGGACTTCTGTATTATGAGGTAAGATAAATCCTACATCGACCGACTAGTGTGAGAAGCTCAGTGGAGTACTGAAGTGTTTCTTTCCCCAAGAGCTAACTCTTGTGGTGTACTGATGTGATTCTTCTCAATTAATGTCAAAGCTGGTTGTCCGTGTGTTAGAAAGGGATACATGGGGATGAGCTGAACTAAAAGGCTGAGTTAAGCATCCTAGACCATGCTGCTAAGATGTAATTACGTAAACTCTAAGGGTGGTGCTATGATAGGGATGGGACTTGGGAAGAATTTTTTTTAGAAATAAACCACATTCCCTAGTTTTGTGTGAAAGGCTTGTCAGCTTAGTGAATGTTTCTGGATCATGCTTGCAAATGGACAGCAAGGACATAATTTTATTGTTTCTTTAACTGTTTTATTTGGTCTCTCCTTTCCAAATCTCACATTACATGACATGACATGCTAATCCAAAATGTAGCAAGGTGACATGTATGTTGAAGGATGACAAATTTGGATTAGCAATCCAAATATTGAACATTATACAGATCAAAGATCAATAAGACTGGTTTAGTCAAATGAATCATTGATTGATTCAGACTGACAGCTAAATAATTGTAAAATTTTCAATTCCCTTGAACAATATTATCATCCAAACTAAAGTACACATACAAGCCCATTATCATCCAAACTAAAGTACACATACAAGCCCATCATCATCCAAACCAGATCTACATGACAAATCCTCCTCTTCATAATCTTTATTCATCCTTATTAACATGTTTACTTTATCAACTGTCAACATCAAACATATTATCAATGTTATCAATGGCGAATAACAGAACATAGTTGAAGGCCAAATTCCTTTTCACAAAACTCGTTATTGCACCTTATGGTGCCTCCATGGCAGATATCCCTTCACAAGTTGTCTATAGAGGTTGGCAAAACATTTGTCATACCATGGCGGTAACTTAACAACAATATTCATATTCTACTTCATTGGCTGGCAGTCTTCATCCTTATTAGCAACATCATAATATCAACCACCATCAAAATCATGCCTATAGTATACCCTCCATATCAATCAAGATGAACTAAAGTACAAATAGAATCCCATTATCATGCAAAACAAGTCTACAAAGCAAAGCTTCCTCTTCATACCCCTTCTTCATCCTTATTAACATCTTCACCTTATCAACCATCTAGCATATTCATATTCCACTTGTTTTCTCCATCCTTATTAGCAACATTATAATACCAACCACCATCAAAATCACACTTTATATTATATGTCTTCCACATCAACCAAGATGAACTAAAGCACACACAAAAACCCTACCGTAACCTAAAATACACTAACAACACAGTAAGCCACCGGCACAATTTCCGAAATTCGAGTAAAAGCCGAATAATCAAAGCAACACGCCACATTGTAAGCCCCAATATCAATCAACATGAACAAAATTACACGTAGAAATCAAAATGTGACCTAAAATCACCCTACACACTAACATTATACCAGAAACCCTACCGAAACCTAAAATCACACTACACAGTAAGCCAGCGGCGCAATTCCCGTTGGCCACTTCACAATTAGCGAAACAGAAGCAACGGAACGGAGACAAACCTCATTAACTTCTTCGGCGGGAAAGAACTGTTTGACCTTGGAAACATCGACGGCGAGGTCAACGCCGCACTGAGGGCAAGCGAACCGTGCGAGGCCGTGAGGGACGTTGAGGATGGCCTTGCACTTCGCGCAGGGAAGCTGGATCTTAGTTGGATCAATGCCGTGCGCCGGAGCGTGCGGCGCCGGCGAAGCGGAGGTCGGAGGGAGCGGCGACGGCACTGTGGTGGTGGAGGTTCTCGGCATGAGCTCCGGCGGAAGCATCTGTGGCATTCGGCAGGTAGGGCACGCGAACTCGGTGAGGCCAGGCGCGACGGTCAGGATCATGCGGCAGCCGGCGCAGCGCACGCGGACGCTCTCGGCCGGCGCGGGAGGCGGCGCAGTTGGCGGCGGTGCCAGCGGTGGCGGAGGAGGAGGCGGAGGCGCGGATGGTTGTGACATTTGCGAGGGCCGAGGGAGGGAGAGAGCGCGAAAGGGTTTTCTTTGGGGAAATTGCGTTTGGCGGGCAGAGGGAAGGTGGTTTTCTTATTTTTTGTTTTTTTTGTTTCTTCCTCTGCTCTCTCTATTTCTCTGATTTGAGATGGTGTTGTGTTGGTAACAATGTGCGAACAAATGAGCCCAACGAGGATTTCTTATTGTCCAAGTTGTGGAAATGGATATTGGAGAGTGTGAGGGAAATTGGACTCACTTCTTTCGAGTTGCAAATACGGACGTGACACTCACGTGATAGAACTTGGTTTCTTTTCTTCTTTTGAACTGCCGATGGCCACGTGCCTTAGAAATACATTCTCTAATGCACGTTCCTTTTGCTTCTTTTTTTTTTATATGTATAGAACATATTTATTAGCCGGGTTTAAAATTAAATCAAATTAAAAATAAAAATTATTGAGTTTCTTCGCACTCTTAAGTACTTGAGAGTTGAGAATGGCGAAGCTAGTGTACCTCCTCGATCTTTGGTTAGGCGTGTCACACATTTTATTTTCTGTTTAAGTTTATCAGAGTATCCTTTTGACCTTTTAGCAACCTTGACCTAAGGGCTACCTGGACTAACCTACCCTCCCGGTCCAACAACAAAATTCAGTTACCCCAATCACCCTATGAGCCTCGCGAAACTAACCTATCACAATTTTTCCTAAACCTTGGATATCTCACTTGTGGATTCATTGAACAACTTCAAGTAAAATTGGGATCAAAACCACCCCGCGGAAAAATGGACGTATTGGTTCACGTAAGCATACTTGTAAAATACCAAAGGGAATTATTCATGTTCAAGCTAGTTTTAACAATACTATTGTGACTGTTACCGATGTACGAGGTCGGGTGATTTCTTGGTCCTCCGCCGGTACTTGTGGATTCAAGGGGACACGAAGAGGGACACCTTTTGCCGCTCAAACCGCAGCAGGAAATGCTATTCGAACAGTAGCGGATCAAGGTATGCAACGAGCAGAAGTCATGATAAAAGGTCCCGGTCTCGGAAGAGATGCGGCATTAAGAGCTATTCGTCGAAGCGGTATACTATTAAATTTTATATGAGATGTAACCCCTATGCCACATAATGGATGTAGGTCTCCTAAAAAAAGACGAGTGTAAAACTCAAAATAAACATTGAAAAGATTTCAAGAGAAATAAACAAGTCAAGGGTTTGATCAAAATAAAATAATATAGATTACTATGGTTCGAGAGAAAATAAGAGTATCTACTCGGACATTACAATGGAAGTGTGTTGAATCAAGAATAGACAGTAAGCGTCTTTATTATGGACGCTTTATTCTGTCTCCACTTATGAAAGGTCAAGCCGATACAACAGGCATTGCAATGCGAAGAGTTTTACTCGGAGAAATAGAGGGAATGTGTATCACACGTGTAAAATTCGAGAAAATACCACATGAATATTCTACCATAATAGGTATTGAAGAATCAGCACATGAAATTTTAATGAATTTAAAAGAAATTGTATTGAGAAGTAATCTGTATGGAACTCGGAACGCTTCCATTTGTTTCAAAGGTCCTGGACATGTAACCGCTCAAGACATCATTTTACCAGCCTCTGTAGAAATGGTTGATAATACACAACATATAGCCAATGTAACAGAACCTATTAATTTGTGTATTGAATTACAAATCGAGCGGAATCGGCGGTATTGTATAAAAACACTAAAAAACTTTCAATACGGAAGTTTTCCTATAGATGTTGTATTCATGCCTGTTCGAAATGTAAATCATAGTATTCATTCTTATGGGAATGGGAATGAAAAACAAGAGATACTCTTTCTCGAAATATGGACAAATGGGATAAGGCCAATAAAGCCCCCCAATCACTATAAAAGACATCTCCAAGCAAGTAGGGTTGTTCATGATTTCGAATCAACGCGACTAACCTGACATTCCAAACAATTGGTTCAGAATTTTCACTTGTCAAGTTTGACCTGAACCAAACCAACCAAAATCGATCACATTCAGTTCAGTTCACAAATTCAACATTTTAAAATTCTAACTCAACCTGAATCAAACATATTAAGATTATATATATTATTATAGTTATTTTGTATTTTAATTTACTAAATTTAGTAACCTAACCTAATTTTCATTTGTGATGTATGTCTTTGTTATAAAATTATGAATTTAGTAAAAGATTCATGGGTCGGCTAGTTCAAGGTATAAAATGGTTTTTTTATGATTTGATAAAAATAAATTTGATTTTTTTATCAATTTTTTCGGATCCAAACCGAACTAACCTAATTATTATTGGTTCTATTTAGTTCGAATAAGAGAAAGAATTTCAGCAATTTAAACCAACTAAAACCAATTAAAATTAATTGGTTCGGATTCTTTTTCTCCCAAAACCAAACAAACTTGAACCCAAAAACCAAATTAACCCGCTGGAACAGTTTTTATAATTTTCAAATCTCACAGTTCAGTTTGATTCGCGATTTGATAAGCTGAAATTACACCAAACAAAATTACTCACCTTTAGTTGTTTTAATAAATATGTGATAAGACATATAAAATTACTCATTACTTTTTAAGGTTTTTATATTTGGACTTAATTTTTAATTATATTTTTTTTAATTAATATGTATTAGTTGATAAATTAATATTTTAGTTAAACTATTTAATTTAATTACATTGGATGTATTTGAGGATAAGGATTTTCAATAGTCATTCAAAACTCATTCTCACCTCATCTCTTTACCATTAGTTGACTGTTGCGAATTCAAATCCAACTTGATAACAAGTAATATGTAAATTTTAAATGAATCAATTATTTTTACTTTAACTTAAATAGTTGTTTCTTTTATATCATTTTTTTGAGAGCAAGTAATTTTTAAAAATTTTGAAAATACACATTTTCAATATTTTTTTATACCTAGTAGTAGGATTTTTAAGCAGCAAAATCAAATAAAATCAAACTACTAAAGATTGGTTTAGTTTTATTCCAAATTCATAATTAATCTTAATTAAATCAAACCATATCGAACCTATTTTTTTAGTTTGGTTCAAACTAATTTTAGACTCATAATTGCATCTTGCACACTCCTAATAGCGATTCTTTGAGACAAGCATGTAACAGAGGTGTTGCAGTTCGGATTGCTATAATTTTTAGGAACAAAATCATATAAACCAAACATAAAATGAAAACGTGTTTCACGTCGTTTATAAATAAAACATTAAATCCAATTTAAATCAAACTAATATTTTGTGTTTTAGTTTGATTCAACATTTTTTAATATATTAACAAAATTTAAAATTTATTAAATAAACTTACATAATTATTTTGATATATTAATTTAAAAAACTTATATTAATTTTGTAAAACTTGTTTTTAGTTGAATGTTATTACTTTTTTATTTCTACTTAAGATTATTGTAAATTTATATTATCATATCTTTTCATAACATAAATTATATATTGATTAGTAATCAATATTATTTTTAACTATATTAGTACATATTTTTTAACATTTAAATTAATATATGTTTTTTTATTACAAAATAAACAAATATCACAAATTATTCAATATTTACTATTAACTATGACAACAAAAATCATATATTAAACAATGGTCCTTAAATATTGTCCAAAATGTAGCAAGGTGACATGTATGTTGAAGGATGGCAAATTTGGATTAGCAATCCAAATATTGAACATTGTTCTAAGGTATTTGTACCCTCCCAATGCCCTCCTCGGGACCCCACCAGTTCTAGCACCTCAGGACATCATCTCTCGAGTTCAGTCACTGACCCCCATCTCGGGACCTAGCACTCCAGCGCCAACTACAACTCGGTGCTCGTCGAAGGCCCAAGAAGGAAGGTTTATTTCTATAAAAAAGGTAACTTGGAATTTTGTAAATAAGGAAAATCGGAATCAAAACTCCTTAAAAGGAGGAGTCCTAAGCCATCACAGGTATTTAATCTCTCACACTCTAATCTTTATCCTCTTACTTCCTCACTAACTTGGGCATCGGAGTCCCTTTTGCAGGTACTCACTTGTCCCCTGAAGCTCCAAGGCCTAAAGGATCGAGTGGATAGTTGTTCTACCAAACTCCGGTAAGAACAATATTGATCAGCATTTACCTTGCATGATCAAGAGGAATGAAAAAATCTTTTTGCATCATAGTTTGAGGAAGAAAAAATTGAGAATGATTTGTGTAGCTATTAGAAGTGAAAGTTGGTTCTTTTACACTTGTGGAATGGTATAAGGTAGATGTGACTCAATTGATTTATTTTAATTTAATAGTTTTGACACAATGCTGATACAATAAGATGAAAGTTAAAGTAGTTTGGCAAGTTCTAATGAAAGAATCTCTACCAACCTTGAATAGCATGAATTCCAATAAGTTAAGGTAATGAATTAATTGGTCATGCAGGGGTATGCTATTAGTAAATTTAGATAAGCATGTGAACATAATATGGATTGTAAGTTCTTCAAATTTATTTTGAGTTTTTTTTTTCTTTAGTCCATTCTTATTCTAGAGCATTTCTTTGGATTCATCTTGATTGCTAACTTTTTTTTTCTTAGCCTTTATTTCTTGATTGAGTTAATTTCTAATTTCTTTGAGTTTTATCTAACAGGTCTATGCTTTGGGAAGTTAAGCTTTTTTTTTTAATTTTGAGCTTTTATTACATTTTTTTATGTCTTCTCTTTTACTCCTTGTGTGTGTGCCATTTTTCATTGTAGAGACAAACACTTGGTTCCTTGTCAAAGGTAGCATCTTAGGTGTTGATAGAAAGCATCAAGGAAAAGCTCTCACCAAAAGAAGCAAATACTTAGAGAGTTAGAGTGATCAAACACCAAGAGAAGGTTCATTGTATATTTGACCATTTCTTGGAGGTGTTAAAGGTTCATAAGGATCACCTCATTTGTTTGTACTTTTCTTGCAAAAATGCTTAGAGTGGAGGAAAGGTATTATAGAAACCTCTAAAGGGCCACTCAACTATCAAGTTTAGGTCAAAAAACATTTTATCTAGTTCCCTTTCTTTTTTTGCTTTTGCATTACTTTTGGTGTCATTTGGGTCAAAATATCCTAAAAACAAAAAACCAAAAACAAGGATGAGAAAGAGTTTTTTGCTTTTGTCTTTCCTCTACATCTTAGCACCTTAGCCCTTCACTTTCAACGACTTCACACACATCAAGTAGTGCTAGAAGTGTTTATAAATATGGTTCCTCAACAAAATACGGGAGAAAAAGAGCTTAAGAGAGTAAAAAATGAAAGAATAAGAGTTAGAAACAATGGAGTGTGAGAGAAAAAGAAAGAATCGAGATAAAAAGAATCCTTGAGCAAGAGAAAATAAGGGAGATAAAAGTTATTTTGTAACCTTTATTGATGATTTATCTAGATATATAGGAGTTTATTTTATTAGACATAAAGATGAAGCATTTATTATGTTTTTATCTTATAAAGCTAAAGTTGAAATCAATTAAGTTGAAAGATAAAAAAGATAAGATCAAAAGGGTAGGTGAATACATTTTGTTTAATGACTTTTGTGAGAAAAAAGGTATTATCCATGAGGTAAACCTGCCATATTCCATGAGTCTAATGGAGTAGCTAAGAGGAAAAATGGAACTTTTAAGGAAATGATGAATACTTTGCTGATTAATTCATCTACACTTGACAACCTTTGAGGAAAAACCCTTTTAACTGCTTGTTTTTTACAAAATAGGACCCCTCATAAGAAAACAGGAAAAACACCCTATAAGTTATGGAAAAGGTATACACTTAACCTAAAATATCTTAGAGCGTGGGGGTGCCTAACTGAGTTATGTTACCTGATCTATGAGAAATAAAATAGGTCCTAAGACCTTTGATTGCTTGTTTATTGATTATGTTAAGCATAGTGCAACTTATAGGTTTCTTGTCATTAAGAGTAATGTACTTGATTGTAATATCATCATAGAGACTAAGATTGCAAAATTTTTTAAGAACATATTCCCTTTGAAGCTAGTATATCTGCTACCTCTAATGATAGTACTAATGTTGATCAATTAGTTAAACCTATGATTAACAACTTAATGATACAATACCATTTGCACTTCCCATGACCATTTCCATCCAAGGTTCCAAGCTCCAAGAATGAGGAACATGGAAGGTAAGAAGGTGGTGGTGGGATATCACTTCCTTCAAGGAGAAAAAAGATAAGTCTTTACTCTAGAATGCTTGCCACAAGGGAAAAGACCTTTAGAAAAGCTTAGGAAGAATCTCCTCGAAAAAGTAGAAATTCAAGACATTCTACTAAGATGAAATGCTCTCAAAAGGAATCTTCTATTCAATCATTCAAATGTGCCAATACATGAGAGCGAGGTGAGTATATATAAGGGGAAATGAGAGCTTGGGCATGATTTCCTAGGCAATGTGGAACTTGGCTTAATTAGCTCTTACAGGTAATTAATGAAGTCTTACACTCTCTAATGTTAGAGGCCTAAGCTAATGCAAGAGAATGGTGCCAAACCAAACCTAGGGGGTGGGGAAAGGAGCCCAATGTCCAAACAAGAGAAGTCCACCTATTAAACATACACCCATTCTAACTAATGGCACCTAAAGAGCTAAACTTAGAGAAAAATAAAAGCAAACTAATATTTACAAGAAAATAATTCAAGGACTATGACCTATGATCTTCACTTTAAGCAAGAGTTGAGGTCTAACATGCTCTTTCCTAGTCATGTCCTTCTCTATTCTCCTAGTCATGACCCTAGTGATAGGATCTTTGGTAGGTAGGATTTCCTCGCTTAAGGCGTAGTAAGAGACAAATGATACAAAAAATCTTTTGGTGATGATTTTTACACATATCTAGTTGAGGATGATTCTTTGAGTTTTCTTAAAGTTATTAGTTCATTAGATGCAAACTTTTGAGAACAAGTTATTAAGATTGAAATTGATTCTATATATATTAAAAAAATACTTGATCTCAGTAAACTTGCTTAATGGTTCAAAACCCATTGGCTGTAAGTGGATCTTTAAGAGAAAGTATAACCTTGATGGATCTATAGATAAATATAAGGCTAGATTGATAGCTAAATTATTTACTCAAAAGGAGAACATAAATTACTTTGACACATTTGCGTCTGTTACCAAGATTTCCTCTATTAGAGTTATGATAACATTAGCATTTATTTACAAGTTGGTGATTCATCAAATAAATATTAAGACAACTTTCTTGAATGATGATCTAAAGAAAGAGATTTATATGACCCAACCTGAGGGATGTGTGATTATTGGTCAAGAAAACAAAGTATGTAAACTCTTAAAATCCCTATATGATTTAAAATAGACACCAAAACAATGACATGAAAAGTTTAATGAAATTTTATTTACTATGGTTTTTGTTCTAGCCATCTTGATAAATATGTGTATAGAAAGCTTCTGAATGGCCAATGTGCCATTATATGTTTGTATGTAAATGACGTGTTAATCTTAGACACATGCAATGATATAGTTTTCAAAATTAAATCAATTTTAGCATCCATGTTTGATATGAAAGACATGAGTGAGACAAGTGTAATTTTAGGAGTTAAAGTCATAAGGAAGGGAGATTGTATATTACTATCTTAAAACATTATGTGAAGAAACTTTTTAGGAAGTTTGACTATTATGATTGTAAATTTGTAGGCATAATTTTGAAAACCGAACTAGTGTTTCAACCAATTGAAGCAGGAATCGAACCAGTGTTCGGTCCAAAGTTTCCAAATAAACGAGGAAAGAATGAATTAACCTGGAACCAGATGAATCGGCCAGTTCAAGGTCAAACCTTTTTTATTTTTTTTTAAAGTAGAAAAAATTACAAAAAATTAAATTTTAGGTGCATAAATAAAAGTTGTTCATGAAATCTAAGTTCATATACGTGAAATTTTCCCCACTTGCTAGCCTTTTTACAAAACCTTTATCATAATTTAGAATATAAATATCTCTCAAATAGTCATTTTAGATAATGTGAAACTTTATCTCTTTATAATATTATAAAGACAACAACAGTTAAACTTAATAAGATATATTATATTTGTGTAATATAAATCATAGACAACTTATTTTTTCCTTAATATATTATTACATTAGTAAAAGAATAATATTTTATTAAATCTAATTCAACCTCGGTTCAACGCCGGTTGAACCTGTGAACCTTAAACTCATGCAATCATCGATTCAATGATAGTCCGATTTTGAAAACCTTGTTAGTGAGTACCCCTTTATGACGCTAAGTCTGAATTAAAGAAAAATAAAAGAGAATTAGTTCCTTAAACTCAATATGCCTAGATCATTGAGAACTTACCGCACTTGATGAATTTTTCAAGACTTGATATAGCTCATGCAGTAGGTAGATTGAGTAGAAACATTCATAATCCTAATAAGGATCATTGGGAAGTACTTGCTAGACTCATAAGATATTTGAGAGGTACCATGAACTATGATACTAATTACAGTGAATTTCCCTTTGTACTAGAAGGGTACAATGATGCTAGCTGGATCTCTGATTCACATGAGACAAAACCCACTAGTGGTTATGTATTTATACTTGGTGGTGATGCAATTACATAGAGAGCAACCAAACAAACCATTATAGCTAGATCAACAATAAAACGTAAGTTTGTTGCTCTCGAAATGACTGATATTAAGGTTGAGTGGTAGAAAAGTTATTGGCTAACATTCCTTTAGAAATGAAACCAACACCATTAGTGTTTATGCATTGTGATTCGCAATCAGCAATAGTTGTAGCAAAAAATAATATTTACAATGATAAGAATAAACATATACAATTGTGTCATAGTGTGATAAAACAACTGCTAAATGATGAAATAAACTTCCATAGATTTTGTGAAGTTAGAAGGAAACTTGCAGATTTTTCAAAGAAACCTTTGGGAAGAAAAATGATATTAGAAACATCAAGAGGAATGAAACATAAGCCAGTTGGAAATGGACAGTGATGGTATATTGTAATTAGTAGACTACTATCATACGCCACGTGCTTTTGGTTCATATAGCTTACTACCCGAGGTTTGATGCAATACATCTCATGTGAGAACCTAGCTAGATATTTCTATTTTTCAAAAGTTTGATTTGCCTTTGTAATACATGGAAGATTGTTGGAAACTTTGAGTATTCCAATAAACAACTTAATTTGTGACGGATAGTTTTAAAAGAGCATTACATCACATTATATTCGTTGGTAAGTTTTATTACCTATTAAATTTATTTTTTATTACATATTAAATGTAATTAATTCATAATCACATAGTTAATTACATTTAATCTTGTTTATTATAATTTATATTTATAATGACTATATTCATTATCAGGTGCAAATTCAAAACACTATATGTATGGTTTCTAGTTTCCATTGTGAGAAACACCTCAAAGCTCTCTTCTCTCTGATTTTTTTTCTTAAGGTTATTGTTTCATTTTATCAGTTGTGTAGCCTCAACTTGCTTGAGAGATTTTGTTGTATCTTGGAAAACTTGCAGATTACTCGGATAAGTGATAATGCCCAACATGTCTCGGAAAAATATTTTCTACACATTTGCATAGGAGTTTCCAACCATTTAACATTCATATATTTCATTCTCACATTTCGAATAATAATGGAAGAAAAAAAAAACCTTAAACCACGAGAGGGATAACAAATAACTACAATGTGTACCTTTGGTGGAGATCTACTACAATTTGTGCAACCAAATAAGAGTTTTATAAAGATAAAAGAAATAAAAACCGTCAATAAAAAAGACAAAAATATAAAAGAGTAAGGATACTACAACACTTTGTCAAATACCTGTTTGCTTTCATGAGTTTCGTGTTAAAACTAATTTTGCTTCCAACATTATATGATGGTGAAAGAGAGGAAGAACGTCTTAGATGATGGTGAAAGAGACAAAGAACGTTGGGGAAAGAAGAGACACAAAGAAAAGTTTCTAATGAAGCAACAAAGATGAAGACTTTCATTCAAAACTTATAATGAAAAGAGACATGAGAAACAAAGAAGAGTTCCCATGAAGCAACAAATGTAAGAGGAAGAAATGAGACTTTGGGCTTGATTGGTTTGATTTTGTTTTTTAGTTTTTGAAAAGAGTTTTTAAAAATAGTTTTCAAAAACTGTTTTCGGGAAGTTAAGAAAAAAAAAACTTGTTTGACAAGTTTTATTTAAAAACTATTTGGTTTTGATTTTTAGTTTTTTAAAAAAGTTTTCAATAATAGTTTTCAAAAACTGTTTTTGGGAAGAAAAGTAAAAAAAAAACTTGTTTGACAAGTTTTATTTAAAAATTGTTTTGAAGATGTAAAAATGGAAAAACTTATTCATATTTATTAGAGTTTCATTAATGAAAAGCAAAAAACAATATATTCTAATTGTATTTTGAGTTCTCAAAATAAAAATAGAAAACTGAAACCTGTTTTTTAGTTTTTAAAAACTAAAAAATCAGAATTATTTTCAAAAACTGTTTTCAGAAAACACTATCCAAATAGGTTTTTTAGTTTTTAAAAACTAAAACACTGAAAACAGTTTTATAAAATAGTTGCTAAATAAACACTTTATTTCCTTTAATTTTCAATATTTTTAAAAATTTTTAATTAACTTAACTTTTATACTTTATACAATCAAAACTACCTAGAAAGGGGGTTAAATAGTTAATATGATTTTTTGTTAATTTATAAAATCTATGACTGCAAATTTTCTTTTCCTTCTCCCAGTGTTCCCTCTGTCCTTCTTCAATGCACTATCTCAATGACTACCAAGCTCTTCCTTCGAGCATGTCATCTCCACACGCAAACGGCGTCGTTCTCGAAGCCAAGGCCAAACGACACCGTCGTGACCGCACTATGCAACTCCTTCAGAGAGGGACGCAACTGGGACTCCGCAACGCGCGAGTTCCGTTCCCTGCAACTAAACGACTCGTCGTTGGTGGAACGCGTCCTGTTACAACTCACTTCCCCAAACGACGCCAAAGCCGCGTTGGGCTTCTTCCACTGGGCCTCAAAACGCACCAACGACACCTTCCACCACACAACGCGCTCCTACTGCATCGCAATCCACCTCTTGCTAAACGCGAACCTACTCACCGACGCGCGTGCACTTCTCGAATCACTCGCCAGAGCAAACCCCAAACCACGCGCGGCCATCGATTCTCTGAGCGACACGTGTCACCTTTCACATTCTCCCTCTCTTGCGGTTAATCTTCTGATTCAAACCTACGCGAAGGCGAAGTTAACGGACGTTGCCTTCGACGCGTGCCGTTACGCCGAAGAGCGCGGTTCCGCCGTCAGCGTCGTTACTTTCAACGCTGTTCTTCACGCGGTTCAGAGATCTGACACGTGTGGCTTTGTTTGGGAGGTTTACGAGTTCATGATTCGGAGAAGGGTTTACCCTAATTCGACGAGTTTGCGAATCATGGTTGATGCGATTTGTAAGCGAGGTGAGTTGGGGAAGATTGTCGACGAGTTGGATCGGATTATGCGGAAGAGGAGTTTTCGTTCTCCGGTTATGATTGTGAATTGTGGTTTGGTGTTGAGGATTTTGGAGAGGGGTGCGGGATCGGGTTCGGAGAGTGATGTGGTGGTTTTGTTGAAGAGGTTGTTGCAGAAGAGTTTGCTTCATGAGAAGGTTGTGTATTCGTTGATTGTGAATGCTAGGGTTGTGTTTGGGGATTTGGATTCCGCGTGGGGGTTGTATAGGGAAATGGTGGAAAGAGGCTTTGAAGCGAATGCTTTTGTTCACACTTTGTTTATTGGAGCGTTTTGTAGAGAGGGGAGGGTTGGGGAAAGTGTTGAATTGTTGCGTGAGATGGAAGGAATGGGGTTGGAGCCTTATGGTGAGACGTTTGAGCATGTTGTTGTTGGTTGTGCCGCAGATTCGGCGCGGTTTGAGGAGTGTGTGAGTGTTTTTGAGAGGATGGTGAGGGTGGGGTATGTGCCGGGTTGTGTGGTGTTTAATAAGGTGGTGGAGAGGTTGTGTGAGAGGGGTGAAGTGGAGAAGGCGAATGAAATGTTGAGTGTGTTGTTGGATAAAGGGTTTTTGCCTGATGATGTTACTTATTGTTGTTTGATGCGGGGTTATGCTGAGAAGGAGGAGGTTCAGGAGGTTTTGAAGCTGTATTATGAGATGGAATATATGTCTGTGAGGCCGGGATTGTCGGTTTTTGCCACCATTGTTCGGTGTTTGTGTCGTTGTGGGAAGGTTGAAGATGCAGAGAGGTATTTGGGGATAATGAAAGGGCGTATGGTGAGTCCGGATGCGAGTGTGTATGAGGCGCTGATTGATGGATACATGAAGAAGGGGGGTAGTGCTAGGGCTGCTCAACTTTGTGGCAAAATGGCTTCTTTGGAGTTGTAAGGTGACATTTTGTTGTGCTAAGAACAGGTGAAATGAAACGAAGTTGGTGCTTCTTGTTCTGCAAAATGGTGATTCCTGGAAGGTAAAATGTTGAATAGGTGATATAGATGATTTACTAATTTTGTGAATGATTTTACTCATTTCTGAATTGATTCTGGGGATGTTGATCTGAAGATTGTGAGAAGTTGTTGATGGATGTTTCAATGTACAGATTAAGGAGGGAGGGTTGGGCTTTGGACATGCTGAGTATGCAACCGAAAAATCAACAGAAAAAGTAAGCTTTTGGTTCTTTAGAGTTGCCAACAAGCGTTTTTTTAAGATGGTCATACCTTCCTTTAGAAACGATAGTGACATGGACTTGTCAGATACACCTGGATGAAATTAAAACAACTATATTTTATTGAAATAATTTTCTCATTCCCAGCATTTTTGTTGTAATTTACCGACTATTTGGATTTTGGAGTAAATTATTATACTGTGTATTTGGATGTGGTTGTTGCGGTTTTTTTGTTGATGATATTGCTACAGTCTGCTATTTTCACCAGTATCACTTATGAGTGTCCTGAAGAAGTATATTGATGTAGGGGTGTATTGGGGAATTTATGTGGAGTGTGGTTATTGAATCCATGGTACTCTTTTTGCTAATTTGTGCTTCTCGATGCATGCCCTGGGATTTATTGATGAGTGGTTCATAATGGATTTTGGAATCTGTGTGTTTTGCTTTGCAGCTTTGGTGAATCACATCCCGCTTCCTTTTGTGCAACCAAGCTTCCAGCTTATGTTCCTTTTCGGCAACTGTTCATAGTCACAGGTTGAAGAAACAAATAAATGAGATGCTGTCTCGTGGAGAAATTTACTGTAGCCTCTAAAGTGCAGGTTTTTTTCACCAAGTAGCCTCTTTGATGCTTGGTTTGCTTTCCAATTTGTCCTTTTTGGACTTCGATTTCAACCCGAGGCTCTTCTATCACCACAACAAGTACGTCTGTTGAGAGCATGAGGAGTCCGGCAATTCTGCCACCTCCAAAGGAGTATAATTAGATCCACATTCACCCTGCTGTGAATCACAGGCTCAAGTATACAATTTTTTTCTTGGGGATCATTTTGGCAGATTTGATAATAATGGATTTTGAGAGTAGTATGAATTTTGGTTGGCAACTTTTGTTCCCCTTTATTTTGGTTGGTAGATTTTTCATCTTAATTTTTATCCTTTTTATTTTGTCTTTCATTTTGCTTATTAGGAGTGAGGTTTTTGTGTGCAAGATCCTACTGCGCACCACCTCTGGTGGCTACAAGTGCTGCGAGTGGTTCCAGTTGGACAAGGTATGCTTGGGTCCGTTCCGCAATGTGTCTTGCCAGGACAGTTTTATGATCCGGATTCGTAAGATACTGTCATATCCTCTAATCCATGCTTCTCTTCTTAGATACTTCTTCCTCTTTCCCCATCTTATTTTATTAGTTTTAGAGCAATCAATTGTAAACACTAACTCCTCTATTGATTTTTAGTTATGTTTTTCTTTATCTCCTACGTACTACCTTCACCTGGATGGACTGATATCTCTCTGTACCATCACTAATTTCAAATAGTAGCCACTAGCTGGAACTTAAAGCTTCTAATTGCTCAATATTCACTTTATTTGCTCTCTATTCGTTTATTGTTTCTAGATTATATCAAACACAACCATTTCAAGACCAATCCTGTCAGTAAAAATCCACTGGCTTCTGAAACTAGTGGCTTGACTGGGAAACCTCCCTTCGATCTGTCAACATCTTGAAGGAAATGTGCATCTTGACAAGTGTATTTCTATTGGTTTTACAGTGCTATTTGTAGATTATTTATTCTTGTAAATTGTATATTAAATAACAACAAAAATTACTTGTGGATACAAAATTTCTATTGGCTTTTTAGTGTGTCACTTTAGTAAGAAGGCATGGAATTGGAATCATGGTGTTTGTACTTTCTAGTGTGAACCCAAGGCAACTCTTTAATTTTTAGTGCATAACAAGAATGACAGACAGCAATAAAATAGTTAAATAAATAGGGTTGAAAAGTAGGACAAGGAATTGTGTGGAAGGATTCAATTTCAACTCCAAGTAGGACGGACACCTTGTGTAGGCATTTGCTTATACCATAAGGTAAACATATGGCACAAAACTAATGCTTTGTTAGCTTAGCCAGGAAATATAGTAAAAGAAGGGAATAACCAAAGGTTCCCTTCAATAAATTCTTGGCAATAGTTATTTTCCTTATGAATTTTTTACTAGTGATTGTTAGGTTGTAACTTGTAAGCCAACATCATGAAGAAAATGTTTGCCTTCTTTTTCCTAAGTTACACAAATTTTCAATGCTGAAAGAACTTTGCAAGCTTAGTTCATTTCAAATAAAGCATAGATCACTGCTGCCCAAAAAAAATTGTGAAATTCTGGTTAAAATTCATGTAATATATATAAAAAGAATAACATCAATGCTATGCTATATTAAGTGCGTGTTTGGGAAAACTTATTTTCTACAATTTCAGCTGTTTTCAACAAAATAAGCTGTTTATAAAATAATTTAGTTGTTTGGGAACTTTAGATAAAAAAGTTGGAATTTTTTTTTAATCCCAAAATAAGTGTTTTATAAATGCTTGCATGTTGAACTGGTTGATTATTTTTGGGTATAATTTTTTTCCCCCATTTAATAGATATATTTCCAAATTTACTTTTCTTACAGTGTGGTGTCACTCTTGTTTTATGTGTACTCGTCATTTATCTTCATATGAGCTGGCCTCTATTTTTTTCCAGTTTTTCTTTACATTTTTTATTATTGTTAATAATTTCTAAAAAAATTAATAAAAATATAAAAGAAATAGATATTTAAATAAACAATTAAAATAACATTTAATTTCTAATAATAAAAAACATCATAATAAAATATGAAGAAAATGAACATCATAACAAAATATGAAAGGGCTTTCCGGAATGTTTTTTCCTTTTACGATCACCTCTTTTGTAGAACATGGGTATATTTAGTAGGTGGAAAATAATCGTAGGTGAAAAATAAAGTGATATTTGTTTTGAGTGTTTTTTATTTTTTTTTATAAAAAAAAAAGTAGTGAAAATATGTTTGATTACAATTTAAAAAATATTTTTTCTTAAAATATTTTTTAAAGATAACAAAAACCAGAAAAAAAATTATTTTTAGTATTTTCAAAAATTAAAACTATGTAAAAACTTAATAAATTATAACAATAAATATATTTAAATATATTTTAAATTATACATATAAATACTTCATAATATTTTTACTAAAATTGATTAAATTTAAAAATATTATTTTTGAAAATAAAAAATATCAAGTAAAAATAAAATATATTATCTAAAAATTAAAAACTTGAAAAATGAAAATTGTTTTAAAAAATAAAAAAAAATAATAAAAAAAATAATTTTACACTAAACGTAACCCGGATTTCCTTCCAAATGCCAGTAACTATTTTAAGAAATGGACTTTCCTGAACTTTAGGTGAAACAATTGTTCATCTTAAAATATGATAGGTCTATTAGGTGCCATGTTTTCTAATTTTTCCCTTCAATCACTTTTAAAACTTCAAAATTTCTCTTACTAATTTTCCATCAAGATTGGGTGAACCACCTAATAGGATCAAGTGGCTTTCATGGGAGAAACTTTCTAGTTCTTTCAATGGTGTTAGAGAGGAAAAACTATAACTACTGTAGTTTACCTAAAACACAATAAAGAATGTTAGAAGATAATGTATGAAATATTACATTTTTAATAGTCTTTGTCTATATATAGTTCTAATGATATAGTCAATAGATTGTAATTATTCATGTGCTGACATCCTATTAGTCTTACTATAAATCAAATAAATATGTAACTTCATCTTATATTTGTTTAGGATACACAGGAAGAATTATTGTGCTGTGTAAGAGAATGGCATCTGGTATTGATTCCTCTCTTTAGGAGCACCCCAACATTGACAAGTGGGAGACCATAGACTCATGTCCTATTCTTATGGATATACTTTGTAGTCTACCCCAAAACATAAAAAACCAAGTACCACCTATTGGCAAATGTTATGAATTTTTCTGCTGTTATCTTTCATAAAACTTGTAGCCCATTCTCCAAGCACATTGTTTTCCACTTATACATATTATCCGATCGCCCACCACCTGCTTGATAAAACGCCTAAGTGTATCACTCTCCTCCCTATTGTATTGACTTCTGAGATATATATGTGACAGCAAAATATAGATTTAAAAATGCCTCAAATCTTACCACCCTTGTGTTAACGTGCTGTTTCTTGAATCAAAACCTCCATTTCCCATATCTTCACTATACTTCTCGTTGGAATCTACATTTTCTAGTGATACAACTAAATGAGTATATAAACAAGGGGTAAATCTCATATTATAAGGTCATTGTGTAATATTGAGTTACTTAAATTCACAATTTCTAATATAGTATTACAAGTCTAGAACTAATTACAGATGCATCTCTTGAGATTTAACATAATTACATATGCACCCCAGTTGTTTTAAACATTACTTTTGTGTCCTTTGAAGGGGTATTAGTATAAGGTTTGAGAGGAGTGTTACTGTAAGGTTTTCAAATATACAGGAGGTACAATTGTAATAAATACATAAAAATAAAAAAGTTATGCATAATGTAAAAAAGGAGTGGATGCATCTGTAATTTCACTAAACTTGAGAGGTGTATCAGTAATTAACTCTAAAATTTATTCAATGATTTTTTGTTTGGCTCATGATGCCACCCATTATCTAATGTGCAAATCTCTCAAATAATAATGGATAAGAGAAACTGAATGTGCCTTTTATTTTTTCCTATTACAAGGAGGTGTATTTTATTCTTTTCATATATATATATATATATATATATATATATATATATATATATTATTTTTATTTTTCTGGGTTAAGAACGAGAGATTAGAGATAATGAACAACGGCACTTTTCTGAAAATTACTTTTTAGAAGAGTAAAAGACACTTTTAGAAAAGATACTTTTTACAAGTACAAATGCATGATCCATGAAGTACTCTTCCAAACCTTTATTGTAACGTCATTTACTATAATAATAACCTATAGTATAATAAATAAGGAATTATTAAAAATAAAGAAACTTTTGAAATAATAAGTCAAAAATATCTCCTAATATTAAAATAAGGTGAATAAAATTCGGATCCTTACAAAGTATAATTCTCAAATATTGATGTTTTTAAAACAAATGTAATTCCTAATTGAAATAACGAACAACGATGTTCATTCTAAATAAAAAAAATCTAAGTTAGGGACAACACTTTGATGAGATGGAAATCTCAGTGAATAAAACAAGTTCCAAAAGAGTTCACAAATAACATTGTTCTTTAAACATAAATTATAATTTAATTCAAATAATTTCTAGTAATAATAATCAATACAATAAAAATAGTTTTCAATTTAATATCCCCATGCAAACATACAATCCACAAAATATTGTGATACTCATGATCACTCACTCTCACTCTTTACTGTCCCATTACTTTCCCCATACTATTGTGGTATCCCGAATCTATTCCCCGTCCCATATAGAGGTATCTAAAACCTCTTCCTTATATTAAATGAAGGTATCTCAAATTCCATCTTGATTTTAAATGGATGTATTTCAATCAATTTTAATAACATAAATAATATAAACTTATAAAATTAAATGTTATAATCCACTTAACAATAAATTAAAATCAATGCCACGTTAATGCTCATTCTTCCTAATCACAATTCAGTAAACATATGAATTTAATTCCAATTCATGTACTTGTAATAACATATTAAAAACACACCAGATTGTATACTAAGCAAGAACATCATATCATAACAAATGCACTTAATAATTAATAATGTTTAATTAAAAAGCTGAGACACATAAAATTTAATGTCTTGAATTTTATATATGCTTTGAAAGTATTTCATGGCCACTCTAAAGCAATTATTGAAAAGTAAAACCATTCAGGTAGCTCAATTAAATTCTATATATACCATGTACACATGAATACATTATCTTAAAGCAAAAATACCTGAAAATTTAAACAATTTTAGAAAAATCATACATGGAAGGTTAAAAGACGTTTCACTCACATCTTGAAGCAAGGCTCACAACTTTAATTTGGTCTCTTTTCCTTTCCCCGTTCTCTCTCTCAACTCTTGAATAACCAACTAGTTTATAATTCTTTTGAGAGAACTACCTAACCATATATAATAGATTAAAATTGATTTCTCTCTCTCTATATCCTTTTTTTTTTTTATAAAATCTTAGTTTTAGAGTTTAAATTTAAAGTAAAATAAAATATTTCTTTATCTTATCTTGCTATTATTTTAAAAGTAACATTATCTTAAATTAACTCACTTCTTCATTTAAAAATCCTAACAGTTTAACCTTTTAATTTTATCTAACGAAATAGAATGTATTATTTTATCTTTATTTTTCTTTTATTATCTTAAATATAATTTATAGGACTAAATAAAATATAATATCATCTTATTTAAATTTCATATAATATCTTCATATCAAATGTGTTTTCTATAAATATAGCATTAAGATGAAAACATGATAAATATTTATATCATTGTCAATAATCACGAATTTAAATATAACAATTTTTTATCTAAATTGTAATAATTATTTCATAAAAATAAACTTCTAATCTTTTAACTTGAATATAGATTCCATCATATTTTCTTTTAAATATCCAAATTAATTATTTATTTTTTAAAATTTAAATAAATCTTTAATTTAATAGTTTCTTTATTTAAATTAGATAACAACTTAATATTATTATTTACTAAGTAACTAAATTATTATACACCTAGATAATAATTATTTATTAATTTATTTTATGAGATGGTTTTTATTTTAAAAATTTGAGTATGTGACATTTATTTTCAATATATTTCTGAAAATACCTTTTAGAAGTATAAATGTACTTTTTTAAGACCTTTATTTTCAAAAATAGTTTTAAAAAGTCTTTCCAAATGACCGTGACTCTTTTAGAAGGTGATTTCCAAAAAGATAAATGCATATTTGAAAAATTACTTTTTGAAACTTTGTAATTTCAAACATAGTTATGGGGTTGTAATGGTGTATTAAGATATTTTGAGAGGATGTAATTAGTTGGGTTTAGAGAGGTGTGAATAAAATTAGAAAGATATATATTAATCACTATATTGTAGTGTATATCAAATAGGAGATGTATCTTTAAGGTGTTTTAGGAAATATTTAAAAAAACAAGAAAGGAAGTATATTAATTACTATTTCAAGGTATAAATAACATGAGCTCAATAGTATATAAGTGAGTTAGACCTAAATTCACCAATTCTAATATGATATTAGAGTTTATCCTGACAATTATTTTTTGTTGTTTATGATGATGAATGGTCTATTAGTTGCTATTGAGATATGGCCAAATAATAATATACAAGTGAGGTGTAAATATTGAAATAACAAGCTAACACTAGAAGGGGGTTCAATAGAGACGATAACGTTTTTGCAAATCTTATCGCAAAGATTCTCTTAAAAAGCTTAAAGGGACTCTTAACATAAAGACCTTCTTTTAAAAATGATTCTGAGTAAAACCAAATAGAAAAGAATAATGTTATAATAGAAGGCAATAAAACACATTTTTATATTTGTTCACTCAATTTAAATCATATCAAATTCTTCTCCAAGTAACTCTTGGAACGTTCCACTACATATTTAGTAATATACAAGACAAGTATTCTTACCAACACACATGACTTACAACGAGTATTCTTGATCACTTCTAGTTTTACTTTTAAACTCTCCCTGAATTTAATCCTTAGTATTCTTTTGACACAAAGTCCCTCCTAACTTTCAAACCAAAAAAAATTATAAGATGTACAAGAGAATTATCACAAGAAAAGATATATAAATATTCTCACAAGAGATAACTTCACTGGTAAAGGATATACAAATCTTGCTCTCTAACAAAGTGTTCTAACACTAGACGGTCTAGTGCAAACTAAGTATTTAGTTTGATTTCTAAAAGATGAATGTAGCATAAAAGAAGCAATCTTTTCTCTAAAATGTTTCTTCTTATTTCTGTCAGATTTCTTCTATGCACTAAGATCCTTTGTATAAATGTTAAATTCATGTAGTCATTGAAAAAATGTATTGTGTTGTCACATCAAGCAAGTAAATATTTTTCTTAAAGTGCATTGAACTGTGCACAAACTAGATTGTTTTTCTTAGCTTTCATTTTGTATATGAGATTCTTTCAAAATACTCTATTTTCAATAAGGTACTTGTGAATAACTCCAAATGAACATTGAGATTCAAATAACATGTTTGAAAAGGTTGAATCATCTTTGAAAAATGTGCTATTTTGACTTGATGAGATGTTGTTTGGTTATGCATGTTGATGTGACGTTCTTTGAGTTAAAACTAATAGAAGATTTTATATATTAATAAATGTAAGATTCAGAATATACTTATTACCATCAAAAGGGTTTTACCATTGGAAGCTTCTTAAGCTTCCAAGATCAGATGTTTCTGATGTTTGCATGATCAATGTATTTTAATAAGATGCATCTTAATTTTACGTGGTAGATGCTCTTAGCAGTTATGCTTAGATGCTTCTTACGTGTCTGACTAGGCGCTTTTGGTGTATGTGTTGCTTATTGTTAAACGGTTTGAGAACGTTTTGATTATTTTAAGTGCATGTCTTTCATTCATTATATGATTATGTATATGATTATTAAACTTGTATAACATCTATTTGTCATTTGTATACATCTTTTATATTAAAATGTTAGATGATTAAATTTAATTTTATTTGTTATCATCAAGCACTTAGGGTATGCTTTAGATTGTCTAGTCTGATGAGAGTATGAACCTTTTTGTCTTAATAAATTTCACTTTACAAGTTGTTTTGTGATGTTGAGTTATACCCAAAATTCTTTTTCTTTTTTTTTTTGCTAAGCCAACAAATTTTATAAAAGATAAGGAAAGAACAAGAAGTTTTTCCCTATACCCAAAATTCTTAATTAACAATTTTTAATATGATATCAAAGTCTATTCTAGCTTATTTGTTGTTGGGTCTATTTTGCCACCATACTAGCTGGCTGTTATCAAACTATCTGTAGATGTTCAATTCAACAAACTTCACACTTGCAAATCTCTCCTTATAAACTAACTTTGTAATGTTGAATTAAGTGTCAATTCACCATTTCTAATATCTCTCCTAATTAAAAAAGTGTTTGCATTCACATTTAATTAGGTTTAACGTCATTATTACAAATACTTCTCCATTGAACATACATTGTTATTTGAGAATGACATAAAATAAACACTCTAAGTGGTATACCAATGTTTTTAAAATGATATTGGTGAAAAAACTGGTTTAAGATTTATTGGTTCAATTATGGTTAAACCAATGATTGTATTGGTGATTGAATTGGGTTTAATAAAATGATATTTTTTATTTTAATGTACTATCATGACTATATTAAATAATATTAAACAAAAACTATCATGATATTTATAATATTAAAACTTAAAAGTGTCATAAATTGTATATATTTTTTAAGTCATAAGTTATAAATTATAACATATAGTAAAAAAATTAATATTGATTGTGAAGGTAATGGTTAAATGAAAAAAAAATTCTTACTAAATACATCCTCATATTGCTTAGTTAATCCATTTTTTCTAGTTAAATTTGGAATTACGAAAGGTTAAATTTAAAGAAAAACATATCTATTTAATAAGATTCAAAAAGAATAAAAATTGTCTTTTTTTTAAAAGAATCTATGAATCAATCAATCGATTCAAGACCAATTTAATTAGTTCAATTCATGACCTATTTTGAGGTCAACTTAGATTAAAGAACAAACCAATTTTTTATTGAATATGTTGTTTAGGTTCAATTTTTAAAACACTAGTGTTAGTGTATAATAAACATATTGAATTTTGTGTTGGTAAAAGAAGACCTCGTTATCCCTTGAGAATTATCCACAGCAAAGTAAAATAAAACAAAGAGTTTAATTGGCATACACTGTCAGTATAAAAATTTTTACACTAATATTCAATTACAAGCTTTCATTCATGACAATATATACCAATTAAACTCTAAAACAAATATCACATGAATATAACTTGGAAACCCCAAAGTCGGAGAAAAAACTTACAACGCATAGACTACTCTCCCTGATCCCAATGCATCAATACTCTCCAAAACAAGTAACTTAACTAAACCTCACAACACTCTACGACAAAAGCATAAGAAAAGTCAAATACAAAGTTTCTTTGACTGGTGCAATTTGATACCATGGACTTAAGTCCATTGTATAACTTAGTTCAGCCACTCCTTTATTCATCCTAGATGATGTGGGACTTCATCCAACATACAATGTGAGACTTCCAAAATGTACTATTTTCATCTACTTCAACAACTCCACCGTGATTAAAATAGACACATATTTTGTTTTCATTACCTACCCGGTAATCATTGTCTAAAATCATACTCTACTATAAAGAGTATACACACTTGGAATTACACCACTCCACAAATTTTATTTCCTTAATTACGTACACTGGCAATAATTGTATATACCGATAATCATAGTCCACTATAAAAAGTATATTCACTTGGAATTAAACCACTCAAAGAATTTCCTTTTCCTTTTACCACACACCCTGCATCAATGTCAACTAATACCCATGTATAATCACGATACACACCTTGCATCAATGATAGCCAATGCCCGTGTGCAATCACCATAGTCGTTCCGATGCTTTTCCACTTGAACAATTTTTCTTTACATGCCCAGACTTTCCACATTGATCCTTCCATGATATAACTTGCAAAAGACATGCACCAACAAGGATGATTCTCCAACAAGAAGAGATTACTCTCTTCTGATGTGGAAGAATATCCTACTGAACCTCTCTCATACAACTATTGGATACGTCATTACCCTTTGAGAATTATCCTATTAAATAGAGGAGTACCATAAAACAAATATAGAGAAGTACCATAAAACAAATAACACAAAATATAACGGAAACCTCCAAACTGGAGAAAAAACCATGACTGTTATCTAATGACAACAAAAAAATAACACTATGTAAAATTTTTTGCAACACATAAACTATTTTCCTTGGCCTCCAGTTCATCAACACTCTCCAAGGCAAGTAACTTAACCTCACAACTTAAAATCAAATACACTCCTTAAAATATATTTGCCTGGTGCAATTTGATGCCATGAACATAGGTTCATTATATAACTTAGTTCACCCACTCCCTTGTTTATCCTGGGCGATGTGGGACTTCCTCCAACATACTTTGAACAATGTGAGACTTTCAAAATATACAATTTTCATCAACTTCAACATTTTGTTGGCAACACATTTTACGAGTAATTTAGAGCATCTCTATTTCATTATCTTTAATTGCATTCTTAGGTTGATTTCATATTTATATATTATTTATTTTTACTCATCCTAATATAAATACATTATTCATTTTTAATAGGGTCTAAAGAAACTCCATTTTTTAAAATAAAAACTTAACAGACCATTTTTTCTTTTTAATACCAGTTTTAAAAAGAGAAACATAAATATAATAATTGAAAAAAGAATGATTGTCTTTCTTCATTACAATGATAAAACTAAGGGTGTTTCGGACAACCTGAGGACCCAATTCGACCAAATCCAACCTAAATAAATTGAGTTGAGTTTTTTTTGTGATCTGATGAAATTTGATCCAACTCAATCAAACCTAATCCACCACGAATTGAGTAATCAGTTCAGCAGGTTGAACCCGAGACCCAATCCAACTTCATCATAATATTAAATTATTATATATTATTATTTTATTTGAAATTATGTGTTTTGTTATTATGCGTTTCTTTTTTATATTATGTTTTTGTTAGTTTGAACAAATTGTGTAATTTATATGTATTTGCATGACTTTACTAATTTGGACAAATTGTGTTTACTTTTATTTTGGACGAATGTTTCTTTAGTTATTATTTCTTGAAAATTTAGTTTTATATTAACTTTAATTTGTTTTAGTTTTGATATATAATTTTTGTAACTATAATTTCTTGTTTAATTTTAAGTTATAACAATGATATAGTCTATTTTTTAAAAAAAATCTAAAAAAGCTAACAAAATAATATTCTAAAATTTATTTTTTAAAATTGTGACTCAATTAATCTAACTCAACTCTTTCAAGGGCAGATTGGGTTGGTTTTAATAAAATAAAATGGAAATCCAACCCAATATTTTATGATTGAATTGGATCTTGAATTTGCCTAAACTCAAGCCGTGTTCACCCTAAATAAAACCAATATTCTTAAATGACATGATTCTATTGCAAAATAAAACCAATACCCTTTAAATGGTACGGTTTTGGATTATTTTAAAAAAAATAATTGTAAAATAATTGAGTCCAATCCACAAAGTTTGTGGACTTTGCGGACTCATTAGTTTGACCTATAACTCATTTGAAAAAATAAAATTGTCATTTGAACTATTAATTTATGTTAATGTTATGATTTGTTTGTTATGAATTGATATGTTTTAAACTCATAATTAAAAATATTTAGTGTTTTAAATTATTATCAATATTATAATTTTCAGTATAATAAAATAAAGTTTAATTAGTTTAAAAAATATAATAATTTTTTAATATTGTTAAAAAATATATGTGTGAAGACGTGGTTAAATCCACATATTTCACAAACCAAAACTCTAAAAAAAATAATTTATTTAGTTAATTAAACTAATCCTTTCAATTTAAAATATGAGTTTCCTACAGATCTGGTATATCTATTCACGTATCTTAAATACTATGCAGATATTTATTAAAGTTTGTCTTATAGCCAAAAACAAGTGCCCACGAATTATTGATTAAAAATTGTTAAAATGTAAACGATCAAACATTAAATAAGATTTGAAGCCTATATTTTTAATAATGAGTTGTTATTATTTTGCATGGTGACAATAGCTTTTCCATCCATCTTAGAGCATCTCTAATAATAGATTAAGGTTTTTGATTATACCTAACTTTTTTTGTAAAACTGTAGTATCATTTCGGATATCAATTTTATTTTTTACTTCAATACAATATCATAGTTTGTAATATTTGAACACTTTTAATGCATGGCACACTATCACATCATTAAATTTAATATTTATTTTATTTATAATTTATGATAAATTCTTTAGATTTTTAGAGGAAAATATCTTATTCTAAAATTTATTTAATTACTTATTTATCATTATCATTATAAAAAATGTCACTTTTTTTACTACTATTAATAAAAGAAGGTCACTTTTGGTCCGTTGTTACATTCTTTTTTCTTTTTTTCTTTATCTTTTCTGTTATTCTTTTCTCTCTCTCTCACTAAAAACCATGTGTCTTTTAGTCCTTTGCTTCTTTTAAGTAGTGAGTAATTTAGTTTCCTCACAAGCATATCTAAAAATTATTATATTTTTAATTTATTTTATTTTATTTTATAATAGTATAAATAAACATAAAATTTAGAATAAAAACTGATCATTATAAAAAATAAATAAATTGTAAATGTGACATAGATTGGTATAAATAAATGCACATACAAATTATTTTAAATAGAAAATAAAATTAGGAATATTTTAAAATTATAACGTATTTTAAGAATATTTTAAATATAAAAATATGTGTTTATGTTTATTATTATTTATTTAAAATTTTTTGACATGTACTTTCATATATTATTGAGATTAATTAAGTAATAATATTTTCAAATTATTTTATTCAATTATTTTAAAAATATGTTGTAAATAAAATTAAAAATAATTATTTTTCAAAGTTGATATAAAATAATTTGTAAGACAATTTGTGTTTAGTATTATCTTCAACTTGTGAGAAGAAAAACTTAATAATTATTTCACCTGAAAAAAACTTAATAATTATTATGCTTTCTAATAATGGTATGGTATTTTTCTCCTATAACTTGTCATTATCAATGTTAGGGAATCATAAAAAACATATTGGTTGTTATAAATATCTGAAAGACTAATAATTTTATACATATATTTCAATCAGTTTTCATTAACAAGATCTAGTAATATTAAAATTAATATTAACAAGAGAAATAAAATATTAAAATATTTTAATCTAAAGTTAAGTTATATATTGTAAAAGAAAAAATATAATATAAATTGTTGATAAACCTATTTTATACATAAATTCTATGTGAGAATTTGTACTCTAAGCATTTTATTTTTGTGTTGTTGCAATGAATTTTAAAATAATTTCTATTAATTTTAATACAATAATCTCCTCCAAGGAAAAAAAGGCTAAAAACAATGAGAAAATAAATAAGCTGACCCAAAATTAAAGGAAGTAAGATTGTGATTAATCGTGCGTGGTCTTGCATACTCCGCATGAGACCACAAGGTTTTGATTTAATATGCACGACCATGCTGCGCAAACAACATTCTACTTACAAAGTCAACACAACCATGAATAGTTAAGCACAATTGTGCATATGAAAATGTGAGAAAATACATAAAGTTGACCCAAAATTGAAAGAAGCAGGATCGTGCTTAATCATGCATGATCGTGCATACTTCGCATTAGACCGCAAGGTTGTAATTCAATATGTACAACCATGCTTCGCAAACAACACTCTCCTTACAAAGTTAGCACAACCATGCATAGTTAAGCATAATTGTGCATATGAAAATGTGAGAGGATTATTTTTCTTTATGATTGATTGTTAATGTATGTCTAATTATTATTAGAATTAATCATATAAGTCCAACTAATTGAATTGAGAGGATTAATCATTTTCTCTTAACGAAACTCATCGAGTTTGAATAAATTCTCATACTTCTCAAACCAGATCAAAATCTTTTAAGCTCTATGGCCAAACTTACTCTAGGTACATAGAAAAACCAATCTCATGCCAAAACCGCTTATGAAAACCTCCAACTAATCTGTTTGAATATAAACACATCTTTTCTCCATAACCATTGAGATCAATCAATGTTGATGGATTAAGGGAATACTAATTATTAAACGTCAATCATAGTTGGTAACTTACAAAATCATTATAATAAGAGTCTGCTTGTTTAAGATTATTTCTTAAAAGAATAATTTTTTTAGAAAAAAAATTACTTATAAGAATTTTTAAGATGTTTGTCTAAATTTTTTCAAGAAGCTGAATTAGAAAATAATCAGTTTTCTATTTTTTTTTCAGAAGTAACTTAGAACTGCTTCTCAAAAAAAGTAGTTGCGATAAAAGAGAGAGAAAACAATTGTTTTTAATTTTTTTTAAAAAAAAAGTGATGATGTGACCATGCCTAGCCAAAAACCTATCACTAGGGCCATGACTAAAAGGATTGAAGAAGACCTAGCCCTTGTAGACAAAGGAAGTCTTCACCTCCTGTGGAGAGTGAAGATATTACGCTAGGGACTTTAGTTAATAAAATGTAATTTTCCTTTTTTTTTAATTTTGAGGAGCATTAGGAATTTAATTTGGGACATGTATTTAGTCCATTTTTATTTTAGGAGGTGTCTTAGGAATTTAGAGGGTGGATTTAGCTTTTTGGGTCTTTATAAAGGAAATAAGGGGTAACCTTGATATCTACACCCCTCTTTTCCTTTATGAACCCCTAAGCTAATAAGAAGGAATCTTGACCCTTGGTTTGAGAAACTTGGCCACCAAGTTTGATGATCTAAGGAGGGGATTGTTTCTCAATCCTCTTCCCTTAGATCTCTCCTTTTAATCCTAACCCTTCTTTTTTAGGTTATCTTGTTCAAGAGGTTAGCTACTTCTATAAATAGGAGCTCCTCCCCTCACTTGTATTTTTTACACTTGAATTTAATCCTAGAGACCATATTGGTTATGAGGTTCTTACCTTTGAGTGTTCCCTCTTCTCCTTTGTGAAAGCTTCTAAGAGTTATCATGGGACCTTTCCCTTGTAACCTCTCTCCTTTGACTTATCAAACCTAGTATTTGTAGCGCCTCACCCTATTCCTTTCCTCTCCATAAATCCATTTCCCTTCCAAGTGACCTTAGAAAGGATCCTTTAGGCATGTGATCATCAAAGATCACATCAAGTGGTATCTAGAGCCATTTTCTAAAGGTCACGTTCTTTCTCAAAAAATTTTACTTGTTTTTTTTTGTTTATCTCTTTGCTCTCATTATTTTAAAGTCCTTCATTTTTTGTCATATTTATTTCCTTTATTGTCTAGTAGTATAGCTTTTTATTCTTGCTATTATATGTGCTTTTGTTTCCTATATATGCACCTATGTTCCATTTAATTTGATGCAATTTTATTTGTCCCTTTATTTGCATCTTATTTCTGTGTTCAAGTTGCTTAGTTTTCCCTTGGTTTTTTATGCTAAAGTGTGCCTAAGAAGTTGTGACCATTAAACCCACATGGTTGAGGATTTTTCCACACCATTGTGGTGATCAACTTTGGCCACTTTGTTATGCCGTTGTTTTGTGTCTCTTGCTGAAATTTTTGCTTTATTTTTAGATGTGTTATTTTTTCTTAATCTTGTGTTTTGTCAAATACTAGTCATGTTAGTTTCCTATTTTGTCTCATTTAAATTCCTTAGGTTTTAGCCTCTTAAAATTTTTACAAAAAGCCTTCAAAAACATTTTGAATTGAGCTCCTAAGAGGTGAATCTCTTGTTGAGTCTCTTAAGTCTTTTATGCTTTTAGTTCAAGCATAGTAATCTCTTTGTTGTTCTTAAATATTTGCTCAAATCAATCTTTATATGCTTCTTGTATTATGTTCAATTATTAGTAGCTTTCCACTTGGTTTACCTTCACTATTGGTGCCTCTTTATGGAATTTTAGCTTGGGTGAATTGTGTTAGTAATTTGAGTAATCAATTTACTTCAAAATCAGTCCTACATCATTCCTTAAGCACCATTAGTTCAGTGGTATTTGGAACTACTAAGTTGTGTTGCTTTTATTTGCATGCATTGCTTGAAAATTATGTGACCTTACTTTGTGCTTATTCTCTCAAGCGTTATTATTTCAAGCATGCTCATTAAAATTTCAATTCAACAAGCTATTAGGTGCAACAAAATGATTAGAAAAATTTTAAAAAAATATATTATAAAATGTTCAAGTTAAAAAAAAAAAGAAGATAAAGAACTCAAAAGAAAGACAATTTTAAAGTTGTGTACCTAATAGTATAAACATTTGATATGAGGACCCAATTGTGATTAAAAAAAAAATTACTTGAGTAAGCCTTTTAGCTTTTGGTCACTTAAATTTTATTCAGTGTGCAACTATTGTTTCATTTTTTTTTGTTTGAGTCTTTTTTTCATCTCAACTCTTAGAGCTAATCTAGGAAATTTATTTGTGTGCTACCTTCATTTATGAGCCTTATATTTTCTTGTTTGTCTTCTTTACTTCTTTGAGTTTGTCATTATTTAATCTATCCACTTGGATTTGTGAACCTTTTTTTTTATTCACCTTTGTTTGTTGTCTTGTGTTGTATTCGGCCTTGGTAAGGAAAGCTTGGGAAAGGTGTCATACATAAAATTTTTACAAGTCCAAACAAGAGGAAATAAGGGTAGCATTCTTGGGGTGGGTTGATGCAACTCAAAGGGGCTTGATCAAAAGGAGACAAACACCAAAAAGCTTGGAGTGAATACTTTGTTTTATTTTTTTTTATTCTTTGTATTGTGTATACTTAATTTTAGATTAGGAGTTTGAGTGCCCTTAAGACCCTCCCTTGGTTTGTAATAGTTTTGGTTAATTTCAGCTTAGTTCCTCGTTAATTAGGTAAAGAAGGAAGAAGTGGTACACTTCCTTTAATACCTTAGGAGCACGATTAGAACCCTTTCTCTTTTACATTCTTGCACTTTTAATTTTTTGCAAAAAACTTGTCAAGGCTAAGAGTTCCAAAGACTCATCAAGCCACCTTAGGTGAGAAAATAAAAAAGAGAGGAGTATTGCTTGAAAAAAAAAAGTTTTTGGCCTACCCTCTAGTTTTTAGAATCCAAGCACCATGACTTCCTACACACATTCTAGTGCACATATTTGTTCATCAAGTAAGAGTGTCAACCAAAGAAAACCTTCTAAGGGAGACACTCTTGAAAACCTTAACTTAGAATTTAGGGAATGTATGGCTAAAGAACAAGAAAGGAGAGAAGAAAAAGAGAGAAAAAAAGAAATAAAAGAAAAGGAAAAACAAAAAGAGAAGGAAGAGTTAAAAAAAGATATGTTGGAAATAAGAAAAGAGAAAAAAGAGCGAGAAGAGAGAAGGCAAAGAGAGAGAAGAGAGGATAAAGAAAGGAGAAGAAGGAAAGAACTAGAAAGAAAAAGAGAAAAAGAGGAAGAAGAGAGAAGGAGAGGAAAAGAGAGTAAGAGAAGAGATGGGAGGGAGAGTGATAGAAAAAAAGAAAGGAATTCTCATAAGATCCCCATTTAGGAATTTTAGCTCTAGTGAAGAAGAATACTATAGAAATCAACATAAGCATTACTCCCATTCATCATACAATCATAATTCTCCTCAGGAGAACACAAATCATGCTAGGGAGCCAAAGGTAGACCTTTCCCATTTTCATGGTAGGGAAGATGTTGAGACTTACCTAGATTGGGAAGTCAAAGTGGAACAACTCTTTTGATGCTATGAAATAAGGGAAGAAAGGAAAGTACCTTTGGCCTCCCTTAGTTTTCAAGGTCCTGTTTTGCATTGGTGGGATAGGTTAGTCAAGGATAGGGCCCGTAAACAAATGCTTGACATTCGCTACTTGAATGATTTAAAAACTTGTTTGCGAAGAAGGTACATTCCTTCATATTATGAGAGAGATCTTTTGGATAGACTCCAAAGACTTAGGCAATATAACCTAAATATTGAGGAGTATAGACAAAATATGGAGCTTCTCATACTAAGGGCCAATATTATTGAGGAACCCAATGCCACCCTTGCTAGGTTTTTGTGTGGATTAAGCTTTGAGGTTAGAGATAAGGTAGAGCTTCTTTCATACTCAAACCTTGATGAGTTAGTAGAACTTTGTGTAAGAGCTGAGAATCAACTCAAGAGAAAAAGTTTTAGAAAAGATTATCCCTCTTACCCAAAGAAAGACCAACTTAAGGGGAACTCTTTCAAGGGTTTTCCCAAAGAGGAACCTAAGCACTTTCAAGATACAAAAGCACCTCATGTAGAGAGAAAACCCCCTACTACTAAGCCTACTGAAAGGTAAAGTAGTATCAAATGCTTCAAATGCCTTGGAAGAGGCCACATTGCCTCTCAATGCCCCAACAAGAAAACCATGATCATGAGGGGACAAGACATTTGTAGTGAGAATAACTCATCTTCCTCCTCTAGTGAGAGTGAGGAAGAAAAGGGACATACTTTTGAAAAAGAGTGTGAGGAAGTTTTTCCTTATGAGAGGGACCTCTTTATAGTTCAAAGGCTTCTTGGAAGCCAACCTCTAGAGCTTGGCCAGTCACAAACAGTGAACATCTTCCATAAAAGATGTAAAGTAAATGACAAAGTATGTTCTCTCCTTGTTGATAGTGGCTCCTGTTGTAACTATTGTAGCTTTAGGTTGGTTGAAAAGCTAGCCTTGACTACTATGCCCCATCGCAAACCTTACAAATTGCAATGGCTCAATGAGCAAGGGAAGATGGTACCCAATGAACAAGTTATGGTTCCAATTCTCATAGGATCTTATAATGATGAGATTCTTTGTGACATAGTTCCTATGGAGGTTGGTCATATCCTGTTGGGGAGACCATGGAAATTTGACAAGAAAGCCATTCATCATGGTCACTCCAACCAAATAATCCTCACCCATAATGAAAAGCGCTTCAAATTGTATTCTTTGTCACCTTTTCAAGTGGCTGAGGATCAATTTGTGATGAAAAAGAAAAGAGTTGAGAAAAAAAAAACAAAACAAGCTTCACCCTTAAAGCTTGAAAAGGGTAAAGAGAGAGATTCGGAAGGTGATGCCCCTTCCAAAGGGAATATTAGTAAACAGAGCCTATTTGCTACCAAACATGATTTAAAAGAAGCTTCTTTGACTAACAAGCCCTTTTATCTCCTCTTTTGCAAAGAGGCATCAAATCCTTCTCCTATTTTGCATTCTTCTTCTGAGAACACTGCCACAACCCATGCACATGAGCACCTTCCTCAAGGAGTTCAAGATATTTTAAAGGAATTTAATGATATATTCCCTAATGAGGATCCGAAAGGACTTCCTCCCATTAAGGGTATAGAACATCAAATTGATTTGGTGCCTGACGCAAGGCTACCTAATAGACCTGCCTATAGAACCAACCCCATGGAGACCCAAGAAATTGAGTCTTAAGTGAATGAGCTGTTGGAGAAGGGCTGGGTTCAAAAGAGCCTAAGCCCTTGTGTTGTGCCAGTCTTGTTGGTGCCCAAGAAGAATGGCCAATGGAGGATGTGTGTTGATTGTCGTGCAATCAACAACATCACCATCAAATATAGGCACTCAATCCCTCGTCTTGATGACATGTTGGATGAATTGCATGAGGCAAAAATATTTTCAAAAATAGATCTTAGAAGTGGTTACCACTAAATAAGGATCAAAGAGGGTGATGAGTAGAAAACTGCTTTTAAGACTAAATTTGGTCTTTATGAGTGGTTGGTTATGCCCTTTGGGCTAACCAATGCCCCAAGCACATTCATGCGCTTAATGAATCATGTACTAGGGATTGTCTTGGTAAATTTTATGTAGTTTACTTTGATGACATTTTAGTTTACTCTAGGAACCTAGATGATCATTTAGGACATCTATGGCATGTTTTTTCTCTTCTTAGGAGTAGTCATCTTTTTGGTAACTTAAAAAATGCACCTTTTGTGTAAATAGTGTAGTTTTCCTAGGTTTTGTAGTTAGCACAAAAGGGATCCATGTTGACCCCGAAAAGATAAAAAAGCAATTTAAGAATGACCCACCCCAAAGAGTGTGACAGAGATCAAAAGCTTTCATGATATGATCTCGCTGGATTTTATAGGCGCTTTGTGCCTAGTTTCTCCACGCTCTTCGCACCAATAAATGATTTGGTGAAAAAGGAAGTTCCTTTCCTTTGGCATGAGAAACAAGAGAAAGTCTTTCAACTAATTAAGCATAAACTGACCCATGCACCAGTCTTGGCATTACTTGACTTTTCTAAAACATTTGAACTTGAATGTGATGCCTCTGGTATAGATGTGAGAGCTGTTTTGTTGTAAGGAGGGAACCCCATTGTGTATTCCAGTGAAAAACTCAATGGTGCCCCCCTCAACTACCCCACCTATGATAAGGATTTTTATGCTCTAATTAGGGTCCTTCAAACTTGGGAGCATTACCTTGCTCCTAAGGAGTTTGTCATTCATAGTGACCATAAGTCACTAAAATATTTGAGAGGTCAAGGTAAATTGAACAAAAGGCATGCAACATGGGTGAAATATCTTGAATCCTTCCCTTATGTCATAAAGTACAAGAAAGGAAAACAAAATGTGGTGGTTGATGCTCTTTCTAGGCATCATGCCCTTTGTTCATCCTTGAATGCAAAAATCTTGGGATTTGATGACATTCGAGCTATGTATCCTTCTGACAAGGATTTCGGCCCCATCTTTGCTGTCTCTGCATCTGCATTCACATTAAAGGCCCATAATGGGTACTTCATCAGTGAGGGGTATCTCTACAAAGAAAGTAAGCTTTCTATACCCCAAGGATCAATTAGGAACTTACTCACAAAAGAGAGCCATGAAGGTAGGCTCATGGGGCATTTTGGGATTTCAAAAACCCTCCTACTTTTACAAGAGAAATTCTTTTGACCCCATATGCATAGAGATGTCCATAGACATTGCTCTAGATGTATAACTTGCTTGCAAGCAAAGTCTAAAGAAATGTCTCATGGACTATACACACCTTTATCTGCTCATTCTGCACCTTGGGAGGATATTAGCATGGATTTCATCCTTGGGCTCCCAAGAACCCAACGAGGTTCAGACTCCATATTTGTGGTGGTGGGCCGATTTTCAAAAATGGCCCATTTTATTCCCTGCCACAAAGAGGATGATGCGAGCAACATCGCAAGACTTTTTTATGGAGGACCATCCTTGGGGCATCAAATAGGACCCATCACAAGGTCCATGGCAAGAAGAATAGAAGAAGAGGAAGGTCATACTACACCAAGAGCATTGATGATCACATGTGTGGACTTTGGTGCATCTACCTAGTGTTTTGCTTGTTTACCTTATTTTCCCCTTGTATTTTGGGGAACCTTAATCACTTAGGATTTCATTGTGTAATTTTATTTAGACTTTGTATTATGGGGCAAATTAGTTTAGGATTTATTTTGGGACTTAAACCTTGACTTGTGAGGTCAAAAGTCCATTTCTTTCATTTTCTAGACACAAGGGTATTTTAGTCATTTAGGGGGGAGGGATCTACATTTCATTTGAGGTCCATTTAGGGTTCATTTGAGAGGCATTTAGCTCTCAAATTTTTGTGCAAATGGCCTAGAGGCCTCCCACCCTCTCTTTAAATACCCTAGGTTAGACTACATGTAGTCACTTTTGGATATATTGGATATTTGAGAGAGTTTTCCTCATCATTCCTCTTCCTTAGTCATTTAGAGATCTCTTGCCCCCTTCCTCTCCTCTCTTCCTTAGAAGGAGCTTGGGTCTCCCTAGGATTGACCTTCACCCTCTCCAAGTGAAGTGAGTTAGCCAAAGAGACACCATCCAACCACCACCACCCAAAACACCATTCTTTTGTCTCCATTTTTCATGAACTACTTTCACCCATCATAAGCTCCATTTTTCACACCTATTTCAGCCCTTGAAGAAGATTCATTTCAACATTTCATCTTGGAGAAGAGTTGGTGACACCATGGAGAAGGTGGAGCCATCACTTTTCTTTAAAGAGGTTGTCCGATTGCATGGCATACCATCTTCAATAGTGTCAGATAAGGATGTGAAGTTCCTTAGCCATTTTTGGAAAACTCTTTGGGCTAAGCTGGGAACTAAACTTCTTTTTTCCACTACCTGTCACCCTCAAACTAATGGGCAAACAAAAGTGGTGAATAGATCTTTATCCACTATGCTGAGGGCTCTCCTTAAAGGAAACCATAAGTCTTGGGATGAGTACCTTCCCCACATTGAATTTGCTTATAACCGTGTGGTTTATAGAACCACCAAGCATTCTCCATTTGAGATGGTCTATGGCTTTAATCTTCATACTCCTCTAAATCTTTTACCTCTTCCTCTTTCTGTTGCTGTGCATAAAGAAGGAGAGGCAAAAACCATTTTTGTAAAACAATTACATGAGAGGGTTAAAGCTAACATAGAGCGCCAATCCTTGAGAGATGCTACTTTCGCCAATAGGGGGAGAAAAGAGGTCATCTTTGAAAAGGGCGACTGGGTATGGCTTCATTTGAGAAAGGATAGATTTTCTTATCAAAGGAAGTCCAAACTTAGCCCTAGAGGAGATGGACCTTTCCAAATCCTTGAGCGAATCGGTAATAATGCCTATGTTTTAGATCTGCCTGAGGATTATGGGGCAAACGCCAGTTTTAATGTGTCTGATTTGTCTTCATTTGTAGGTGCTGAAAATGATGAAGACCCCATGGATTTAAGGTCAAATCCTCTCCAAGGGGGAGGAGATGATGTGACCATGCCTAGCCAATGACCTATCACTAGGGCCATGACTAGAAGGATTGAAGAAAACCTAGCCTTTGCAGACAAAGGAAGACTTCACCTCCTGTGGAGAGTGAAGATATTACGCTAGGGACTTTAGTTAATAAAATGTAATTTTCCTTTTTTTAATTTTGAGGAGCATTAGGAATTTAATTTGGGACATGTATTTATTCCATTTTTATTTTAGGAGGTGTCTTAGGAATTTAGAGGGTGAATTTAACTTTTTGGGTCTTTATAAAGGAAATAAGGGGTAACCTGGATATCTACACCCCTCTTTTTCTTCATAAACCCCTAAGCTAGTAAGAAGGAATATTGACCCTTGGTTTGAGAAACTTGGGCACCAAGTTTGATGATTTAAGGAGGGAATTGTTTCTCAATCCTCCTCCCTTAGATCTCTCCTTTTAATCCTAGCCCTTCTTTTTTAGGTTATCTTGTTCAAGAGGTTAGCTACCTCTATAAATAGGAGCTTCTCCCCTCACTTGTATTTTTTACACTTGAATTTAATCCTAGAGACCATATTGGTTGTGAGGTTCTTACCTTTGAGTGTCCCCCCTTCCCCTTTGTGAGAGCTTCTAAGAGTTATTAAAGGACCCCTCCTTGTGGCCTCTTCTCTTTGCCTTATCAAACCTAGTATTTGTGGCGTCTCATCCCATTCCTTTCCTCTCCATAAATCCATTTCCCTTCCAAGTGATCTTAGAAAGGATCCTTTGGACACGTGATCATCAAAGATAACATCAAGTGACTTTTTTATGATTATAACAACAAAACTTTACTTCTAATTATACAATAATCTCTAAAATGAAATTAATTCTTTTAAACAATTTTAAAAATTAATTTTTAAGCACAAACAAATTGAAATTAGAATTGAGTAATTACATAGGACACACTTGTAGTTAAGCACATTCTAAACACATCAATTGATTAGTATCTTATTTTAAAATTCTTTTACAAATTTAAAAATAAATATTTTCTAAATTATTTCAAATATTTAAAAATATTATATTGTATTATACAGTAACAATTGTTATACACTTGAGTTTATATTAATTTTATATTGTAGCATCTTTTTCTCCTAGATTGTCATCATGACTTTTTTCTTTATTGTTTATTTTCTAAATAAACAGTTACGCTTTCATTTAAACGAATATCATTATTTAAATCACTTTGAACATAAAAGTGTTTTATTTAAAAATTACATTGATGTTTAATAAATAAATTTTAAGGAAACTAAAATAAAATTGAAAATAATTTTAGAGAAAACAAGTATCTTTGTCGAAATAATAATTATTAATTAAATTTATTTTATTTTATTTTATAGGCAAATATTAATGTGTTAGTTTTGTTAATGAAATATTTGAATTCACAACTTCTTTCTTTCCCGTCTCACCAAGTTACATAAGGTCAACCTTATAACTCTAAATTAATAAATTTATTCTATATATATATATAAAATAATTTTTTAAAACATATATATATAAATAAAAGGATGAATAAAACACGTGCAAAGGCTAGTGTACTTTGTTAGTTTATATATTAAATTAAGAGTTTAAACATTGAATCACAACTTTTCTTTTTTGGAAATTCAATTACAGCCTTAGCCCTTTAGTTATAATAAGTTTGTTTACTTTACTAATTAATATTTTAAAAGTGGTATAAATTAAGATATGTGTTTCAACGTCAATAGAAAAATTTTTTACACCATTATTACATATTAATTAAATTCTGAAATTAATACTCAGTATGATCCTTTTATGTATCATTTTAGACATAAATCACACATATAAATAAAATTAGTTAGATTATTTTAATTTTATTATTTTTTTAAAAAATATTATTAATGTAACAATTTTAACCTTACTTTATAGTTTTGAAAATTGATAAATGATATAATGTTTGAGATTTTAAGATGTATCATATAAGAAAATATTTATAAATGATTTCTCAAATTATTCCAAAAAAACCTAAACTTCACAATATTGTAAAATGTCTTATAAAAATTTTCTACAATTGCTTTCAAAACTATGTCTTATAGGAAAGTTCAGAAGGAGTATATTCTTAGATCCATCAATGGAAAAAAGTTTAGAAGTTGATTGGTTTGAGAAAATAATTTTATTTTTTATTTTAGCAATGTTTTGAACAATAAAAAAATAGAGAAAATGAAATAGAAAAGAGGCAAGTGAAGAAAAAATAACATGTAAAAGTACCTTCTACTTGACACATAGCGACATGTAAAAATATAAAAATATAATCTTATATTTCCTTCACTCAAACCTAGGATTACATCCGGTTTCAATTCACAAGACAACTCGTCTTAGGACTGATTCCACTAGAATCAACAAAGTTTACAACCAAACTCACATGCAAATGCAAACCAACATGCACATTTTCTTGAAAACCTATCAAGAATGAATCCTACATGCAAAAGCCTATCACTTATAGTGTTACCTTTAGAAAAACTATATAGAAAACATATTACAAACACAAAAAGTGTAGAGATCAAGTTAGGAACAATATCACTTGAGTTCTTGAGTATAACAAGATGGAAATCAACTTCAAGATTTCAATCTTAGAATAAGCAACCAACCAAGAATTTGATTCTTGTTTAAAACTTGTTTAGATCATAGGCTGTAGAGAAAGATGAGCTTGCAACTTACTTTGATAAGAGAATTTCGAGTGATCAATCTCTCAAAAGTCAAGCATTGTTTTAAGTTTTTTAAATGCAAGCTTTTATCCCATATGTTGTATTTGCTAGTTTAATCGATTAAAATAAGTGTGTAATTGATTGAATAATTTTTGAACAATGATTAAACACTTTTGGAACAACTTAATCAATTATCTCAATTACTTAATTGATTAAATTGTTCTTGAGACCTAACTTAGCCAGTGAAGCACAATTTAATCGATTATCTCTTAAGTGCTTAATCGATTAAATCAACTCATGATAAATTAAATCAAGCATTTAATAGATTAAAAAAATTTTGTTTTTTCCATCAATTAAATGATTTCTTAATCAATTACTTGCATGATGGATGAAATCAAAACAAATTTTCAAACACATTTTAAAACTAGATCTCATTCATGCTAGGTTATGGCTAATTCAAGATGGTTTACTTATAGTATGGATCAAAATCAGGAGGTAGATTAAGAAAGATCTAGCCTACATGGATGCACGAATAACAACAACAATCAAACACAAAGCATCTTACACACATCCTAGGCTTTCTAAGTTCATCCTCAGAACAATTACAACTCTCAATCTCACAAGATCACTTGATTACATATCCTTGACTAGAGTCTTCATCTTTGAGAGTGAGGGCTTCATAGAGTGAGTCTTACAAAAATAATTTTATGTTGTTTCAGATTTTTAATTGATTTTTAAACATGTTTTAAACAAATATTTTCAAAATTATTAAAAAATATTTTTTCATTAATATTATTTTCTATTTTTTAAATAAAAATAGAAAATTATAAAACAAACTGAGCTTAGGCTTTGTTTGTTTTTATACATGAAAATAATTTAGCAAAGAAATAAATTAGAACTGATTGTTTGGAAGAAGAAAAATTATCTTTTCCCTTGTGCTTGATAGAGTGAAATGAAAAGAGGTGAAAGTAAAAGTGTGAGTTCCACAAAATATTAGTATACCTTATTTTCTACTTTCTTTTGGTACAAACAAATAGAGGTTTTCTCAAAAAATGCAATATTTTATATTATTTTCTCTTCTATTTTCACCATTTATACCAAATGAAGTCGTATTGCTCTAGTTGGTATTGGGTGGAAGGAGACAAATAGAGAAACTATTTTGTATTTTTCATGTAGGATCCATATATTTCACAATTTACTTTAATTTTTTTATTTTCTTTATTTTCATCCTTTTTAGGAGTATCAGTCAGGGTGGGTCGGGTTTGGTGAAATCTGTTTTTGCAATTGAAATTTCAAAATAACTTTTTATTATATTTTTTTTAGAATAATTTCTTTAAAAATAGACAATATATAATCGTTGTAAAGTAAAACTGAATATGAAATTATAACTACAATTAAAACATTAAACTAAAAACATTAAAATCAATAAATAAACAAAATGTTATCAAAATTTAAGTTATAAAGCATACCCTAGAACAAAATATGTTGATAAATAAACAAAAAATAGTAATAGTCTAAAATAAAATTAAAATAATAGTGCAATATATTAAAAAACTATACAATTTTATCCAATTTTGTGTTATAACATTTTTACATTTTTAATCATTAGTATTATCATTATTATTATTATTATTATTATTTATTAGTCGGGTTATGTTGAGTTGGGTCTTAGATTAAAAATTCGAAATCAATCACCCAGTAAGGCCCCATTGAGGGTGGTTTTTGGTTTCTAGTTTTGAAAGTTCTAAAAATAAAAACTAGTTTTGGTTTCAAGTTTTCAAAATTTTAAAAACAACATTGTTTTTGTTTCCAAATTTAAAACATTGTTCAAATCTTAACCAAAACACTAGTTGAAAGTAGCAATCGAGACAGTCGTTGAAGGTGACGGTCGATTATTAGCGATCGAAGGTGGTGGTTAGTGACTGATGATCAGAGGTGGTGGTTGTGACTGGTGGTCGGAGGTAGCGGTTGGGTGACCGGTGATCGGGGGTGGTAGTCGGTGATTGTTGGTCGAACATGGCAACTAGTGACCACTAGTTAGTGGTGGCAGCTAGTGATCGCCAGTCAGAGGTGGTGGTTGGTGACCGTCAGTCGGAGGCGATAGTTGGTCAGAGGTGACAGCCGGTGATCGCCGGTCGGAGGTGACGACCAGTGACCTTCCATCGGAGGTGACAGCTGGTGACTGCCTATCAGAGGTGACGACTGCCACCTCTGGCCGGTTGGAGCTGACGTCCGGTGATCGTCTGTCAGAGATGGCAGTTGCTGATCGCTGGTCGGAGGTAGCGATCAGTGACTGTTAATTGGCAGGTGGGGGCTGGTGACCGCCAGTCTAAAGTGGCGGCCGATGATGGTCACACAAAGGTGGCGGTCGATAACTTTTGGTTAGAGGTGGAGGCCGATGATCGCTAGTCAGAGGTGATGATCAATGGTGACAAGTGACGTTAAGTAATTAGCTTAAATAAAAACAGAAATAGAAATTTAAAAACCAAATTTTATTGTTTTTAAAATTAAGTGAAAACTATGTTGAAAATGAGTAAAAAACCAAAACAAAAACATTTTTGTCGAACAAGTTTATGTTTTCAAAATACATTTCAAAACCAAAAACCAAAAACTCAGAACCACCCCAAACGGGCCTAAGTAATTGAATTTTATTTAGTTGAGTTAAGTTTACCCAATTGTTAGGAAAGCCTAATCCAATATGTTCAGATTAATTTGGGTTAGATTAAATAATCAAATTACCCAACTTAATGATCACTCTTAATAGGAGTGTTCAAAATTGAACCAACCCAAGTTAAAAATCGAAAACCTATCTAAAAAATCGAAATGATTTGAGTTTGTTTGGTTTATTAAATTTCTAAACTCGCGGTTTGATTCAGTTTGCGGTTTAAGATTTGAAAACCAACTCAAATCGAACCAACCACTATATAGATAATTCCTATTTTTTTTCTTCCAAATAATGTCTTGTTTAGAAGACATGACACGATTCATGTTATAAACATAGTCATGCGAGAAATAAATAATGGCTGATAGCACTACTATAATTTCTACTAGTTAGAAATGTGGTCAAATTTTATTTTCTAGGATTTTTGGAGTGAGGTTAATTTTCAGTAAATCACCAATAGATATTTAAATAATTCTTAAAATAAAATAAACTATTTAAGTATTCTTAAAACTAATAGAAATTATACTAAATAATACTGAATAGTATATTTTCAAAACCAAATCAAACTAAACTACTAACGATTGGTTTGGTTTAGTTCAGATTTTATAATACTTTCAAATCAAATTAAACCAAACCGCACTTAATTTTCTTGTTTGGTTAGGAAGACTTTTATGGTAAAAATCGAACCAAACCACATTGCGAACACCTGTAACTCTTAAGGTCTTCTTTAATTGAGGGTCTTAAAGAGAGATCTTAAATATAATATCTAATTTTGGCAGGATCTATCATTAAAGAAAATCTGGGATCTCTACACTAGATGATGAGGTCTTCCACAATATCCTAAGATCTATACGGTCCATTAAAAAATAATTTTTAATCTATCTCCCCAATGACTCTCTTGGGGAACCAACAACTAGTGAGAGAAGAGGGAACCCAACAACTAGTGAGAGAAGAGGGAAACAGAGAAGGAAACAATGGAGGAAGATACAGATAAACAATACAAAAAAAATCCAATAACAGATCGAAAAATAAAAAAAAAAAATCTCAAAAAGAACAAGAACAAATTCATATGTCGAAAAAATATTCTCAAAAAGAACAAAAGAAACCTCCTTTGAACCGTGTTGTGTGAGATAGGGGAGACGAAAAGGTACGAGCGAAGGTGTAACAACGAGCTATGATTGATGATGGCATAGGAGATATGGCAAGAGGTGGCACTGTGGGTAAGGATGGCATAACGGGTTTGTCCGACCCGTTTAGGACCGACTCGCTTGTGGTCCACAAAAGATAAGGCGGGACGGGCTGACCCACCATACTAAGGGCGAGCGAAACTGTCAGGTCTGCCCCACCTATAGGTGGGCTAACAAGTTGACCCACTAGTTTTGTCCAAATTTTTAATTTCAATTTTTTTCTAAACTAAAATTATTTTTGTTTGGCTAAAAATATCAAAATAAAAACATCTTAACCAAACTAGTCTAAAAATCAAACTAGTAAATTAGATAATATAATAAAATCAAATATATAATTTGCAAATTCTATTTTATAAAATACAATTTTCCAATTTTAGAAATTCAGAAATTCTCATTTCTATTTCTCGGTTTCTTAATTCAATCTGCTAATTTTTGCACTTCTAATAGTTTTAAGTTTTAACTGAATTCTCAATTCTCAAATTTTTTATTTTTTATTTTTTATTTTTAATCTAAATTAAATTTTAATATAATTTGATTAATTTATAAAGTATAGTAACAGTGCTAAAGTTTGATTGTTTAATATATTAATTCTCATATTTTTAACTTTTAATTTGATTAATTTTTATTTTTATTTTTAATTGATTAATTATATTTTAATGTATAATATAATTAATATTAAAATTATCATTAATATATTATATTTAGGATGGTGGGTTGGTGGGCTAACTCGCCCCACTTTGTCTTTGGCTCGACGGAACAAAACAGACTAGTGGGGTAAAACTACACCCCATTTGCCAAAATTGTAATGGTTGACGGGCCGGGCTGGGCCGATAGTCTTGACCCACTTTGCTATCTTGAGACATGGGGCGGGTCCAGATAGAGAGGGAAGGAAGTGGTAGTGGCGAGGTGGGGTGAGTTGAGGGCTAAGGGAAGGGTGAGGTGGAAGCATAGGGAGGGGTAGGGGGAGAAGGAAGGTGAAGTGGAAGGAAAAGTAGTAGCTAGTAGATGAGATTTTTCAAAAATAATGATGGTTGAAAGTGTGAGAGAAAGTATTGATATTAAAGTTGAGACCAGAGTTGTGAAAATCGGTTTAGATCGGTCGGTCGGACCGAGATCCTGTGACATAACTAAGGTAGTTTACCTAATAGACTGGTCATGCAGTTGACCCGGGTTGAATCGACTGAGTCAAGTAAAAACTGATGACCTATACCAGGTTGACCTTGGCTGGGTTGAGCTTGGATTATTGTTTTTGAAACAAAGTAAGAAATGACGACATTTCTTTTTTTTTTTTATTTTCTTTTTATTTTTTTCTACAACTTGTGAATGTAGGAAGTGAAAATACCCATACTCGTGGGTACTTGCTTGAACCCGGCCCGATTTGACAGGTATTATCTGCTTTGACCGGGTATGGGTACGGGTATTATCCGATGTGTTGAACTGAATACGGGTATGTGACTACCCGTCCCGTATATAAACCCGTACCCGTCCTGTTATAATTTTATAATAAGTTTAAATTTATATATTTAATTAAAAATTTTAATTCTCAAACTTTAATTTGTAATTTTTTGTTATTAATTATTCTTGATATACTTTTAAAATTAAAATATAATTAATAACTTACTATATATAATTTATTTAATAATAAATAAGTAAATTTAAATTGTAAAAAATAATATAACGAGTACCCGCTCCACTATTTTATATATAAATTTTATATCTACTATTTTTATATTTGAACCCGAACCTGCACTGCACTTTGCGGGGTCTAGGACAGGGAGGGTCAAACGCGCACCCGCTCTATCCCGTTGTCATCCCTAAATGTTATATATATATATATATTATTTTTATATATAGACCGGGTTAAACTGGATTAATTGATTGAACCATAACTCATTGACCCACTGTCTTATTTGGGTTAGTGACTGATCTGATCTTCACAACACTGGTTGAGACTAGTGAATTTTTATTAATTTAATTAATTAAGTTTATTTTTAAAATAAATTTAATACTTTATCATAAAAATAAAAAAAAATTAAATAACAAGATTCATCAGGGGTAGCATACAAAATATTATAACATCCCAAAATAGAATCTTTCATCAGAAAAACAAATAGACAATGTCTTGTAACACATCATGTGACGTTCTGGAGATAAACATGGTCTATACCCATACGCGAAACAGATGGTCATTACTCAACATACCGAAGTCATCTCCTATTACCGTTAACCGGAACGACCGGTCACTCGTGTGTCTCAAGTGTTCAACACTTCACCCAGCTACAAACACAGTTCCCTAAACTCATAAAAGCCCAGTCTTCAATCCCAACTGGTCACAATCATCATCACACCCAAAAAATGAACCAAATAGCCCAGCAAATCAAGGCAGGAGTAAGACTCCACTTCTATTATTTTTCTTCTCCAATCTCCAAAGTCACCACCTCGTTTTCCACCACTGCATTTTCTATTTTAAAGTCTCCACCAACTCCATAACTTTTTCCAACCATCTTTTTTTTTTTTTCATTTCATATTCTAGTGCTTTTATATAACTAGCTTTATAATAATAGTAATAATAATAATAATAAAGTTTCTGCTATCATATTATGACACTATGCATACATGTCTTCAATTTTTGGGAACCCCAGTTGAAAGCTGCGATGGGAAGCTCCCAATCTAAAAAGCGTGAGTCTCAATTTTCTTCCAGAAACGTTGTTGCTGTTGAAGAGAGAGTTGTTCCTTCCACCTTGAACAGAACCTTGTCACCATCACCACCATCAATGGAACCGCCACAAGAACCTGTGTCTTTCAATAACCATAATAATCGTCATGCCTCTGCCAAAGATAAATATGCTCTCATTCCTGATAACTTCACTACCCTTCAACAGGTTTGCTAATTTACTCTTCCACTTTTTCTCTCTTTTCATTTTTTTTTTATTATTTTGTGGTTGTCTTTGTGTTCTTCTACATCTTGCTGCTTTGGAAGAAAAAAAAGGGACAAAATTGATAAATTTTATTTCAATTTTTTAATGGGCAAATGTGTTTGCAAGTATCCATTGATATATCATGAAGACAGTCTTATAACTTTTGATGAATTTTATTTCGAAAATATGCAAAAATATTTAGACTCAATTATATAGTAACATCTGTAAAAGTTTTTTTTTTTAGTATAATTATATATGTAATTATTATTTTTAATTAATAATTATTTTTGTGTCCGGAATGTTAGATTCAAGATGAAAATAATTTGTTTTTATTTTATATTTTTTATAATAATTAAAATGAAAATTATTTGTTTTTATTTTATATTTTTTTCTAATAATTAAAAGATGTTATTTATTTAATAAATTATATAAGAAATAAAAAAATTATAAAATATAATTTATTAAATGATATGATGTTGGTTAATTAATAAAAATAAAAAGAAGACGAAAGGGGAGAAAAGAGTTTTGGCTGGTGGATTAAGGTTTGACAGAGATAAGTGTAATATTTTTTAATATTGTTCCAAAAGAAAAAAAAACTTATATTTATTAATATATTATTTTCTTTTTTAAGTTAAATTTAAATTTTAGTTCAATAATATATAAAATAAAAATTATTTTAAATTTGATTAGACAATAATACAACAAGTTATGTTTTGAAAGTTTAAATTGGTGAAGACTTGAGAACTGAGCCTAAAATGGTGGCGTTGACTGGGAAGCTAAAGAGTTTGTCAATGAAGATAATAGATATTTTTATATGTATTGTTTAAATGGAGCACCAATAAGTGAGGAAAGAGTTGGTATTTTTTTGTTATTGTCTGATTATTTGGTGTGAAAGGTTGAAACATGACATTCTTTTTACCCAAATGTTAGTTGATAAAAGATAAGCTTAGATAGTTTAGTTTTTTAACTTAATAGATTGTTAACTGAAAGAAATATTAAATTTAAATTATCCAAATGTTACTTCAAGTTTCTTTTAAAAACGCTACAAGTTGTTAATAAAAAAATTATCAAATTTTCAAACAAAAGCTTTTCATAGCAAAAAAATAAAAATAAAAATAGAAGCTTACAAATTTCTTGTACATAACTTATCTTTAAATTTGTAAACAAATTTTTTTTTTATTTTTCTTTAAAATTACCTTTAAAAGATTTGAATGAAATATTTTTTTCTTAGAAGTAATTACAAATGAATCCGTTAGGTTTAGTATAATTAAATGTGCAACTTTTTTCTTTTTTTTAAAAATTATACATACTCCTTTTACTTTTAGTTACTAATTACAGTTGTACTTATTAGGCACGTGTTTCATAATTTTTGTATAATATTATATATATATATATATATATATATATATATATATATATATATATATATATATATATATATATATATATATATATATATATATATATATATATATATATATATCTATCGCTTAAGTAATTTTGTATGTTATCATAGATGCACCTTTATGATTTCAAACTTTACCGTCAACATCATTTTCACTTTCATTCTCGTGATGTTATAAAACTTGAAAAAAAATGATTTATATCATATTTATATGAAATAAAATACAATAATATAAAAATAAATAGAGATATTTATAGTTTGAAAATAAAAAAACACAATTATAATAGATATATAAAAATAAAAAAATTTGTATAAAGGAAAAAAAGATGGATATCTATAATTATATTAAACTAAAAGATAAATCCGTAATTATCTCTTTTCTTAACTAGTGTCTTCAAAATATTACTTAACAATTTATTATTATCCTTCTAATTATTATAAAAAAAATTTATTTAATAAAAATTTTACAAACTTCTACTTCCAATACACCCTCCTTAATTAACATTGAACAAGTCCAAGTAAGTTATTTAAACGAAGTGTGAGTTATTTTAGACTTGAGGACCATGAACTCATTTATTTAAGATTATTCGTTAAAAGAATTATTTTTTTTTAAAAAAAATTATTTATAAAAATTTTAAGATATTTTTCTAATTTTTTTAAGAAGTAGAATTAAAAAAAATTAGTTTTTTTTTTATTTTTTTTCAAGAAACAACTTAAAATTGCTTCTAAAAAAAGAAGTTGCATTAAAAGAAAGAGAAAAAAAATTGTTTCTGAAAAATTAAAAAAAAAGTGATTTTTGATAATTATAACTAAACAAAAAATTTATTTATGATTATAGAAAAGTTTCTAATAGATTAAAAATATTTTTAAAACGTATTTTTTTAATGACAAGCAAACCAATATCTTTCATTTTCAATGATAAAGAATATCTTTAAATGCATAAAATAAAATGTTAGATAGTTATTTATTGTTTGCATTAATAGCCCCACCTTCCATAGTACACTAACTCACTGGATCAGGAGAAGGAAAACCTTAATTGTAGTGTAAGTTGTTCATAATTTTTTTTTTTATATAAAGTGGTTTTTTATAGAGTTTAATAAGTATATATTACCTGTCTAAAAGATTTATATGTTGATATTTAATTTTGATTTTTATTTATGTGATTTTTTAAATACTAATAAATAAAGTCAATAAATTTACTATAAATAAAGGAGTTGTGATTAAATGTAAAAATTATTCTTTCAGTGACGTACTCTTTTGGATAATAATAAACATTCAACCAAAGATATTAAGAAGTTTATAACAATTTATATTTATTTTATTTTATTTAAATTTAAGTTTAAAAAGTTAATTTACTTGAACTTAATTTTTTTAACTTTAATCTAAAGACACATAATCTATTATTTTAAGGCAGGATTTTCAGTTATTTTGAGATTATGATGTTTTCATTTATTATTAGACCAATTTTTTATTTTTATTTTTTCAATTGATAATTTTAAAATATTATTTAATATAAAATAATTTTTTGTTATCATTTAATCACAAACAATTAAACATAATAATTTTGTTAGTATTTACTTATGGTAAAAGATATATCGATATTAATTTTGAATTAGTTACAATATAATTTTAAATTAAAATTCATAAAAATTTAAAAGAATCTAATTTAAAAGAATTAGTTACAACTTTTTTTTTTTCAAAAAGTAAATTAATCATGATCCACTACCGAACATGTTTCTCAAAAGGGCCACGTGTGACGAAAACGCGTTTTAGTCATAATTAAAAAGTGGCTGCGATCTGGAAAGTACGGTTGGTTAGTATTGTAAAATATTAAATAGATTCTCTCAATTTTATAAATTCTGAAATTTTGATTTTTCATCGAATTAAAATTGTTAATTGTTGTGAAGTTAATATTACAACTTAAAGAAATAATCTTTAGTTTTGCTGATAAAAGAATTCTTCTTTATGAACTCTTTCTTTTTCTCTTTTTTACATATGTATTTTGTTATTGGACTAACCTTTTAATTTTAATAATTTTATTTTATATAATTAAATTTAAATTACATCAATCTAATTTTTTAATAATAAATACTTTTAATTTAAAAAAAAAAATCAAAATAGTGAATCTTATAAAACTAGAAGATTAAATGTCTGTCTTATAAAATAGAGGACGAAAATTGTGAATTTTGAAAAGACTAAATGTCTTTAATTTAAGATAAAAGACCAAAATTGTTTATTTTGAAAAATAGAGAGACATAATTATATTTAAGTAGTTTTATGCTGAACACTATCATTTAATTATGACTTGTTTATTTGTGTGATTTTTAAAATAGTAATGAATAAAATAAAAAATTTATCATTAATGAAGCGTTTTGATTGAATGTTAGTGTGAAAATCTTTGTACTGATAGTGCATACCAATTAAATTCCTTAATTAATACTTAAAGTTTTTCTCATATTATTTTTTTAAAAAATATAAAAATTAATTTGTAAAAAAAGTTTCAAATAATTTAAAATAATATTATAAAAAAGTTGTTTTAATTTTTTTATATTTTTTCATGCTAAAAATGCTTATGTAGAAAATTACCAAACATTTCGAGACTAATAATAAATATTTCTTCAGTTTTTGTATGAATTGTTTTTCCGATGGATCTTATAAAACTCAAGTTGAGACCTAATATCTTTTTCAAATTTCAATTTCAAATAAACTTATTTGTGCAGAATTTAGGGTTATATCATTGACATTGGAGGGAATAAATAAGTTTTGGCTTTTTCGTTAAATTCAAAGAAAAATGAATATTTTATAAAGGACAAATGGTAAAAATTTAATGTGAATAGTTATATATATATACTTCTATAATGGTGATTCACATGTTCACGTGACATTGTGTGACTTTTTAAGCCTCTTTTTGTGGGGACCACTTATGACTTATTCAAGGTGCAACACGTGTGTAGGTTCTTTTGTTTTTTGATACCTACACGTGTGTAGGTTCTAAGGATGCCTCACATACAAGTATATAACGAACATTGGAGTATAAGATATAGTGTAATTTAAACACTTGTTTTTTTTTTTTTAATAAATTTCTTAAGTTGTATATTGTATTAATTATTATTTATGATCATAAAAAATGTTTTCTTGTCAATTTTTTATTTTACAATGAATAAATTAATAAGATAAGAATTTAATATAATTATATACTTTAGATGTTAGATTATATATATAGAAAATAGATTTGATTTATTATTAATTAGTTAAGTACACTTGTTTTCATTTTGTACTCTTTCTATACTCATATATATATAAAGAATATTCGTATCAAGAAAATTAGTTGTTATCATTTAATTTTACTAATCTTAATTACAAATTAATAATATTTCTAAAACATCTTTTATTAAAACTTCATATTATAAAAAAAAAAAAATCATAAATAAAGAGTGTTTTACAAATATGACAAAAGTGTTTGGATTTGCATATATTTAATTTGAATTTAAAACAAAAGCTAACTTTTTTTTTTAGTTATATATGAGTTGAAAAGAGTATTATAAGTTTAATTACACTTTTTGCTTTTTAACTGAGATTTAAATTTTTTTGTAACTAATTTTTAGGTTGAATTTACGCCTAGCCATTCGTGTATTGACCTTTAAGTAAGTTTTTTGTGAGTTTCACCAAAAATTATTTTTGTCATTGAAATTCAAAAATATTTTTTTAGTCTTGAAATTAATTTTTTTTTGTATTAACATTGTTCGTTTATAAGTTCTGGTGTATTTAACTGTGTTGGATGTGAAAGTTGAAAATTAATTAAAGGGGGTTAAGATTAAGGAAGATAATGACTCGTGCTTTCTTGTAACAATTTTTTAACGATGTTAACTAAAAAAGAAAGACTAAAAGTAAATTATAGACTAAAAAATACATTTTTGAATTTTAAAGACTAAAAGTGGTTTTTGGGAAAACTCTAGGGATAAAACTTATTCAAGTCTAATTAAAATTATTTTCTTATTATTCTAAACACCTTTAAAACACAGAATCAAGATTTGTTACATTATTAAATTACACGTATCTTATATAATGTTGATAACTTAATCGTCATTGTCAATTTACTAATTACATGACACATTAAACTATTTTTAAAATTGGGAGCTATATACAAATCACTTACTTAAAAGAGTATATATAAGAGATTTATTTTTCATCTCAAACATTAATTTTCTTAAAATTTAAGAGTCAGAAATTATTAATCTAAACCATTAAATTTTGGAAAAATGAAGACCGAAATTTATTGTATTTACTCTTATGATAGTAAATGTATCTTATATCCTGTACCTTATATATTTCTCTCTCTGTATAAAAGAAATCGGTAAACTAGAGTAGACTGTGTAATTAAGTGTACATAATTTGTTATATGGAATCTTGTAAATTTTGAGCTAAATTTCACAGGATACCGTTAAATAATAACATGCATTTAGACCCCACTTTAGAAAGATTTCTTATAACTTTTGAATTCAATTAATACACTTTATATGAGCAATGTTTATTAGTTTCAGTCCTATGGTACCCTAAGCTATTATTTCAATGTCTACTTTTTTACCCTTATACAGGTCACAACTGCCTTGAGGAACGAAGGATTAGAATCATCAAATCTGGTCCTTGGAATCGATTTTACAAAAAGCAATGAATGGACTGGTAAGTAGTACATAAACTAGCAAACTTAAGTTTAGAATGAGTCAAATTTGATTTTGCTTTAACCAATATCCTTGACACAAGTTGTTTTAATGTGATCTAGTGTTTAAATTTGAGCTTGCTCCAAAAAGGACTTCTAGTAATCTTTGCATTGTTTAAGTAGATCTAACATTTTCTACTGAATTTTATTTATAGTTCGAGGTTATGAAAAAAACATTCCAACATAATTTCAAAATCAATTTTATTCAAAATTAATTTTGCTAACTACCTACTAAAAACACACTAAGTAATTCTATGATCCATTGCAATTTGTATTAGATAAAATAAAGCATACTTGATATTTGAGTGAATTACTGTTTTAGTTTTGAAAGTTATAGGCGGTGATATTTAAATCTTTGAAAAAAAAAATTCAAAAAATTAGTCCTTAATGATTATTCTATTGTATAAATTGGTTCTTAAGTAACACTTTAAAAAATGATAAAACAAACAGCAACATTAGTAATTAATTTGGCCGAAAATTTCTTTTCAAAACCTAAAGAGTAGCACTTATAACTGTTAAAGATGAAAATGATATTTCTCCTTTAAAAATTGATACAAAAATGATTTCTGATTTTCCATAAGTATGGGATTTGCTTATTATTTCCTTTTGAAATTTTTGCTTTTTGACTGTTTGCCTACAAAGCCAATGCATCAATGTTGTTATTGAAGGAAAGGTATCATTCAATAATAGAAGCCTACATGCCATTCAAAGTACACCTAACCCTTATGAGAAAGCCATCTCTATTATTGGCAAGACTTTGGCTCCCTTTGATGATGACAACTTGATTCCTTGTTTTGGTTTTGGTGATGGTATGGCCTAATCTCTATAATCTCTATAATTAACATGTGTAATAGTATGGTTAAGTGAGTTTTTCTAAAAGTGCTTTTAAGAGAAAAAATACCAAAAACAAATTATTTAAGCTAAAATTAGCTTATAGTAATTGGTTTGTACTGAGAATATAAAAGAGTATTAAATTAATGTGCAATCATACACTTCTTTATTTATATAACTTTTAAAATATTAAATAGTAAAATCAACAAACTTATCGTAAATGAAAGATGATTGTGATTGAATGTGAGTGTAAATTTACACTCACAGTGCATACTAATTAAACTTTATAATAAGTTAATATGTACAAATTTTTTCATATGGTTTCTCTGGAAGATGCAAAACTTTTACAAATTGGTGCATGAAAGAGTCCCACGTCTTTTAGAAAAACTTTTACTTTTTTAATAAATTTTCATTTTCTAAAACCCTTAAAAATACTCACATACATACCCTAAAAAAAGTTAGTTATCCCCATATTAAAATTGTTCAACTTCTGTCTCTAAACAGCCACTACTCATGATCGAGAAGTGTTTAGCTTTCATGATGATCATTCATCTTGCCATGGCTTTGAGGAAGTTTTGGCTTGCTATCAAAAAATAGTTCCAAACTTGAGACTTTCAGGTAATTTTAATCTCAGCTTATAGTGTGATTATTTTTACTTTTATAGAAGACATAATATTTTTGTTCTAACAAAAGTAATTTTGCTTCTTTGGTTTTGTAAAAGATTTTACAAGACATTTCGACTGGTAAATTTTTTTTGTCTCTATGTCTTATATTTATCTCTATCGTTTACGGGATATTTCTGGTGTTTTTACTTCAAGTACAATTTTTAAAATACTAGCTTTCAGTTTCTAAATTTGTACGTTTATTTTTTTTTTAATATTTATTAGGTTTATTTTTTAATATTTTTCTATATAAGATAAGAATTTGTTATATTTTTTCATTTTACATTTTTAATTACTTCAACGAATAATTTTATCAAACATTTATGATGCAATAAATTAGTATAATATAACTTTCACTAGATACCAACTTTCAGCTACCAACAACTTCAAATTAAGTTTTCAACTAGATTTGTCAATCATGACATATTGTGACATTTTTATAATTTTTTCAAACAAGTAGAAAAGATAAACTTTAAAAAGGTGGAAATCCTCATTTTATTAAATAAAAGGATTAGTAGAAAATATAAATTACATTTCATTCCATAAAACATAGTAAGCATTGGGTAGACACATTGGAACAAATCATAATATAACATGAGTTCTGTTGTACATTTAGTTCATTTTGAAAATGGAGCATAATAAGACACAAGTTTAAAAGGTGGTCAATTTTAATTCAGTTGAAAAAGGTGGAACTAGAATAACCATTCTCACAATTTTTCAGAGAAGCTATGATGACTCCTAGTTTTATAGAATGAGTCATGTAGAAGAAATTCCATTCCATTTTGTGCTTTTAACAAAACAAGAAGTGCTCATGGAATAAACGATAGAATGGAATCATCACCAAATACCTATGTCAAACATAACTTAGTCAATTTAAGATGATGAAAATTGCTAGCAATATATTATTTAATACATTTTTTAATATATTCTCTTGGTTGAAACTTATTCAAAAACACAAATTTTTGTGGGTCTTACATTTTATTTAGGGTTTGATTAGTTTGACTGTGTTGATTAGTTTTTTTAAAAGAGTTTTGTAATACAATTTTCAAGAATTGTTTTTTGAAAGAAAAGAAAAAAAACTTATTTGGTAATTTGAAAATTGTGTTGGAGATGTGAAAATGAAAAAAATTGTTCATATTTATGAAAATATATTAATGAAAAACAAAAAAAAATCTATTCTCCTTATATATTGAGTTTTCAAAATAAAAATACAAAACTGAAAAATAAAATTACTTATAATTGTTCTCTTTTTTAGTTTTTAAAAACTAAAAAACCAAAACCGTTTTTGAAAACTATTTTAAGAAAACACAAACCAAACAAACTTTTTAGTTTTTAAATACTATAATATTGAAAACAGTTTTATAAACTGTTGTCAAACAAACACTTAGGACTTGATTGATTTGATTTTGTTTTTTAGTTTTTTAAAAAAGTTTTCAAAATCTGTTTTCGGAAAGAAAAGACAAAAGAAACTTGTTTGAGAAGTATTATTTGAAAACTATTTTAAAGATATAAAAATCCAAAAACTTGTTCATATTTATTAAAATTTCATTAATGAAAAACATAAGACAACATATTTTGATTGTATTTTGAGTTTTTAAAACAAAAATAGAAAACTGAAAAACAAAACTATTTTTATCTGTTGTTCCTGTTTTTTAGTTTTTAAAAACTAAGGGCTTGATTGATTTAGTTTTTTTTTTAGTCTTTGAAAGAGTTTTCAAGAATAGTTTTCAAAAACTGTTTTCGGGAAAAAAAGAAAAAAAAACTTGTTTGGCAAGTTTTATTTGAAAACTGTTTTGAAGATGTAAAAATGAAAAAATTTGTCCGTATTTATTAGAATTTCATTAATAAAAAGAAAAGACAACATACTCTAATTGTATTTTGAGTTTCGAAAACAAAAATAGAAAACTGAAAAGCAAAACTAAAAAACCAGAACTGTTTTCGAAAACTGTTTTTAGAAAACACTACCAAAACAAGTTTTTTAATTTTTAAAAACTAAAATACTGAAAACAGTTTTATAAAACTGTTGCCAAACAAACAGTAAAAAACTAGAACGGTTTTTAAAAACTGTTTTCAGAAAATACTACCCAAATGAGTTTTTTAGTTTTTAAATAATAAAATACTGAAAACAGTTTTATAAAACTGTTGCCAAACAAACACTTAATGTTTCTTTTTTCTAATCTTGTAATTTTCAATTTTAACCAATAGGAAAATGTGTGTTAGAGGTCTATTGGTAACATTCCTTTTTAAGACTATAGTCATAGCTGAAGAAAATGTGTATTTTGTTTGAAGGACCAACTTCTTATGCTCCAGTGATTGAGGCTGCAATAGACATAGTTGAGAAAAGTCATGGCCAATTCCATGTATTAGTCATTGTTGCAGATGGCCAGGTACATACTATTATTTTGTGCTTGTAAGCATTTGATGCAATTCTGATGTTTGAATAATTTTGATAAATTTAAAGGTTACAACAAGTGTTGCCTCTGAAGATGGAGAACTCAGTCCACAAGAAGCAAGGACAATCAAAGCAATAGCTGATGCAAGGTACATATTGCAATTTGATAACTAAAGCAAACCTAAATGCTTATAAGATTAATTGTTATTATAAAACTCTATAAAAAACACAACAAATTATCAAACAAAGTGGAAGTTAGCCTATACTATAGGAGAAATATAATAATCTTGCTCCAATATTAGTGTTAGGATATAAGAATGTGTTTATTAAGATATTTTAGTAATTGATAACCTTCTCTTGACTAGTTTATAAATTACTTTGACTAAAGCAAGTTTATTTGGTACACAAGCTTATTTTAATGGCTTACAGTTTATTTTCATAAAATTTTAAGTAGCTTATAAAAATAAATTAACTTATAAACTATTAATTTTTTTATCCTTATTAGTTTACTTGAAATTTTTTTTAATCAAATAATTAATTATATTATGTCATTTTACATTTATCAGTTCCTTTTACCATATACTTAAGCTTATAATCTTTTAGCTTTTCATCTAGCTAGTTTAGTCCCCTCCTATTACTTATCAGTTAAATTAAAACAAAACATGCTGCTACTGAATCAACCATTAATTTTTTGTTTTCTACTTTTTCTGGTGCCAGTTCATATCCCCTTTCTATAGTTCTGGTTGGAGTTGGTGATGGACCCTGGGATGACATGAAGAAGTTTGATGACAAGATACCAAGTCGGGAATTTGACAATTTTCAGGTATGCAACAATAGCAAAATTTTAACTACTACATATATTAATCTTTAGTAACATTTATTTATAATTTGCCACACATTTTTCAAACATTACCAAAGACTTTTTAGCATCAATTTTATTATGCGTTATGGAAAGAAAAGAGATTAATTAATATACACTTACATTAAATTATAACTTTTTATTTATGTGATTTTTAAAATATTAATTGATAAAATTAACAATTTTACTATAAATAAAGAGTTATAATTGAATATTAGTATAAAATTTTTTATACTGTCATAATATACATTAACTCAAAATTTTACGTATGTTGTAAAATTTACCACATCATTATATTATAGTTACAGCATCTCTCATTTTTCACAGTTTGTTAACTTCACTGAGATAATGTCTAAGAGATCAAGCTCCTCTGAAAAAGAAGCTGCTTTTGCTCTTGCTGCTCTAATGGAGATACCTTTCCAATATAAAGCAGCCATTGAACTTGGACTACTTGGGTTGGTTCCTTTTACACAAGATTATGTTCCATTATGTGCAAGTGAAAACATGTGCAATATACTCAGCCAGTCCAATCTTGAGAGATGCCTAAATTAAAATTTTAAGAAAAATAAAAAATTCTTCTAAATGTGATAGCTATATATTAGGTCTTTTAGGTTAATCCATGTGTTCTTTTTCTTTACATTTATTCAACGCTAGTAACAAATAATTTTTTAATTGATGACCTAAAATTTAGTTTTAGTAGAACTTAGTCATCATTGAATAGAAAGTTTCTCCATACACCTCCATAAATTTCTCTCTGCACTTTCATAATACTTTAAAGACTAAAATACATGAGGTGTTTTTATAAGTCTGGATTACTTAATTCGGACTTGTATTGTAATATAAATCCAGATTAGGTAATCCAGATTTGTAAAACATTCTCCAGATTAGGTAATTCAAAGTGTTTTTTACAAGTTTGGATTACCTAATCTATACTTGTTTGGACTGGTATTCTAATACAAGTCCTGATTAGGTAATTTGAACTTGTAAAAAACAAAATTCAGAGTGTTTTCTACAAGTTCAGGTTACCTAATCCAAATTTGTAAAAGAATATATTCTTAGGAATCTAGACTTGTGAAAAAAAAGCAACCTCTTAATTAGGTAATTCGAACTTGGAAAAAAACAAAATTTAATGAGTCTGGATTAGGTAATCCGAATTTGGTAAAAACTAAGTCAGATCATATGAATCTAGAGAATCACTTAAGGATATTTTTATTCTTTAATATATTATAGAGGTACAAAGAGAAACTTATAAAATTAGAAGGAGAAACTGCCCCTTAAATATACTTTGGGACAAGTCAAGATGAGCCTAACCGTGGATGAGACCTCAAGAAAAATTGGTTATTTAAATCTCAAAGCTATATACATTAAACCCTTTTCTTCATAAAAATTAATGACAAATATTTTTTTTTAAAAAAATTTTAGTTGCTTTACTCTTGGGTCGGTCCTCGACATTGGGAAGCAAATTTCTCAATGGCAATGAGGTTTATGTTAGGTGAATATATTTGTTGAAATTTTGTTTGATAATATATTTTTTTTTTTCTGTATTTTGGATAAAAGTCGTGCAACAGGTAGGTCAAATAAAATTGTTCCAAGACCTCCTCCAGCTCCATATTCTCGCCTTGTGCCACCAGCTCGTGTTGTTAGCAATATGCCAACTTTCATGAATGATGAAAGAGATCAAATGGTATATATATGATTCAAACCTAAAGTGATTCATTATACTCCCCAATAGTTTGAATACTTATCTCAACTTATCCACTAACTTTTAGCATAAATATGTTCTATATTAACGAATTTTTTATTGAGTCCCAATAAAATTTTTGGTTTCTCTTGGGTTCCTAGATAGTGCTTTAAATTTCTTTAAAATGCTTTAAAGAATTATTTAGACAGTAAGGATCCCAAATAAAAAAAAAAAAAAAAGAAACCAAACACAAAGCAAAAATTTTTCAGGGACTCAACACAAAATTTAGTAATATACCAAAGACCTTAAACATGTTTAATCCTATACTTTTTTATGTAAATAAATCCTCTGAATTTTGAGTTAATGTGACAAAATTATTAGTACTACTTTTTTCTTTATAGTTATTGAGGGAACACTTTTTTTCTTTTGACTTTTTTTTAGCCATGATATTGGTACAAATCCTGTATCACTTGGTTAAGAGACATAAACTGTTACCACCTGCATCAATCAATGTTAATTTTTCTTTCAAGTTTGAGATTGCATAATGTTACTATTTTTTGTATTTTTATCCTATGAAATTTTGTAGGCATGTGCTATTTGTCTCACCAAAAGAAAGGACTTGGCCTTTGGATGTGGTCACATGGTGAGCCTCATTAACTTCATGGTCCCTTTCTCTTCTATTGTTGGATAGTTTCTTTTGATGATTTTTAACAATTTTTGAAATGTAGACTTGCAGAGACTGTGGAGCCAGATTAAGCAACTGTCCGATATGCCGTGAGAGGATTACAAATCGTCTTAGGGTGTTTTCTAGCTAATTGAAAAATTGAAAATCACAATGTACAATTTGACTAACCTTTTGTTTGGAAAAAAAATTCTCTTATAGGTTTCTGATTAGATAAATCTTTTCATAAGCATTTATAGGAGAAGAAATTAAGATGGTAAAAAAATTGAGTTTCTCATAATCAACTTATCACTTCAACTTTTGGAAACGCTCTAGATAAAATATCTTCAATCAAGCTTAAAGAGTGTAAGTTGATTTTAACTTATAAAAGAAACTCATTTTTTTCTTATCTATAAGTGTTTCTAGAAAATGTTTATCTAAACAGGACTAAGAAGATTAATGCCTTCTGTACATTTGGTGATGTGGCTTTTGTGAGTGCCCAAGAATGACCATGGTGTTGCATAGAAAAGGTGGTTTTTCATTCCAGGGAAGGTTTAGGAGTGGAAAAAATTGTGCATGTTTTTTTTTTTAAGCTTTGTTAGTTGTTAAATTGGCTCATGTTCCATATCTGCTTGAATTTGAAGAATTTAGTTTGGTTGTTGATTATTGTACATATTGTTTATATGGTTAGAGGATTGTGCAAATACTAACTATTATATTCTGCAAGTTAATTATCGACTTTGAGATTCTATGATGTAGAGCATAACTAGTAATAAGTCATATGAGCTAGATTTCTATAAAAGAATTTTCAGTTTGTATTATATGTTAAGCAGCACGGAGACGGACGTGGGAACACAATTAAAAAAAAAAAAAAAGACATAGGACACAAGAAGACCACCTGATATATATATATATATATATATATATATATATATATATATATATATATATATATATATATATGTATAAAATAACAATTTGATAAAAAATAGTAAGTGGTATTATATTTCAGAATTCAAGAAATAAAGAAAAATTATCATAATAACAAAGTCTCAAAACATTCTTGGAAAATTAAATACACTTTTATAATAAGGATTCCTTGCTAAATTAAATAATATTTATGTAAAGAAAAACATCCTACAAGTTTTATTTTCAAGAGTTTCTACCAAAGGACATTTGAATTTAAAATTTGTATCATTGTTTGATTTGTTTCCTTCATTAGAAGAAGGTATAGGTACACTTCTATTAGTACAAAAACAGGATACAACATTTGTTTTACAAAACTTACAACAACTGTTTTGAAGCAATGTTGTAACTAGAGATGTAGTATATTCCATTTGACAACATTGGTTTAGAAATTAATGTTAAATTTGGACATCAACATCGGTTCTTCTCATAACCGATGTTATATCCTGTGCAGAAACTTTTGTAACGCTTAGCACATATTTAGTGTTATTTATAACCCCACATCAAGGAAATACATTCCCAAATCGAATTCACTTAATCAAATTCTCTAAATTGTATAATACACCTAAAATTAGTGAAAAACACACAAATATAGTGCGTTGTGCACCAATAAAGTAACAAGGAGGGATGGGAAAATGTTTAAATTTATTTATTTAACAGATGTAGTTTTTTTTTTTTAATTTGAGTGAAGATTAATTAAATAAAATAAAAAATTCTTAAACATTATAACAAAAAAGTAAAGTTTTCGGAGTTATTACTTAGAAGAATTGTCACAGCACTATTTATTTGGGTTAATTTCAAGCATCATAATCCATAATTTAGCTTCTGTAGCATTCCAAAATTTATATAAGTCATTTATAAATCAAAATAGATCATAAAATAGCTTATTTAAGGTTCTAAATAACATGTATAAATTTTATTTAAAGCCTATTCCAAAAAGTCAAATAGTTAAGAGGGAAAAAACATATTCTTTAATTATTATTTTTCTCACCCTAACTCTCACGTGTCACATACTTAATTGAAATTTATGTATATATAATTGAAAATTGATAAAAATAAAAAAAAAATTGGAGATTTGAGAAGAGAAAAAAATATTTACCAGAGAAATATTATATTGTTAAATTAGAATCTGTAAATGTAATTAAGAACAAAGTTATTAATATATAAGATAAGCAATCAAAGAAATAAAAGAAAAAAAAAGTGAATCAATATTTTGTTGGAGATGGAAGAACAAAGTTAATGCAATAGTGAACTTCAAGTAAAAAAATAATAATTTAATTAATAAAAACTTTTCTAACAAATTTAAAATATTAACTTATTTACATCAAAATAAAAATATTAACTTAACGACTGAAATAAAGAAAATGTTATTTTATCTCTTTAATTAGTATTAAATAAAAAGTGTAACTACAAAATAAAAAAAAAAAACTTATCTTTTCAATTGTTTTAAGTAAATATTTTCACAATTGTTAAAACAAAATAATATCTTTTAATTATTTTTACATAGAAGGTTAAAATTAGCTATTAGCATATTCAAATATATATTATGTAAATATTTATCTTAATTAATTTAACAATCAGATAGAAAATAAATAGTTTTATTCTTAACTACTTGAAAACATAGTTTGTTCTTAAAATAAAAATTATAGCTAATAAAAAAAATATTTTTAAAAGTTATAGTTACCGAAATCATAACAATAAAAATTTATTTTTTAAAATAATAAATGTGTGAGTAACACATTAAAGGTGAAACTACTGCTACTAATAAAAAAATTGTAAGGACCATATCCATTCCGCTTCTATCAATTGTATGGCATTTGTCTACAAAATCATCAATACATTCACCATCAGACTATAGCAATGTAAACATTAAAAACATAATTCTACCTACGGGCAAGAGCCAACAACTTACACAAGAAATCAAAATATTGTAAATCAATTGAGTCACCTCGTAATAGCACCACAAATAAGAAGTTATTTCAAATAGTATAAATCAATTTAATTCCTGGTGATAACACCTCAAACATGAATATTGGAATTTAATTTAAGAACTAGAGAACATAATCCTGAGGCTTTTTATAACTTACATTTGCTGTTCGGTAATAATTTTGAAACCGTAATGAGCTAAATTGTTTAGTGCTACAAGATTAGAAACGAACAATTACCTTATACCTTCTTTGTAAAAAGGAAAGAAAGACGTAATGTATGGCATGAAAGAAGTAATGTATATAGCTTGCTAATTGTTCATCTAAATTGATGGAAAGTAATTTGGTAAGATATGTTGATACATCCTCACAGTCACAGGAAGTTAACGTGGAAACTAACTTTTACACACATCATGACAAATTTCTTAATGAATTGTTGCTAGAGATCTAAATAAATAAGAGATTCATATAACTTAATTAAGTCCTTTACACTATAACGTGGGAATGGTTAACTCTAAATGAGCCAGTGCTAAACATATGATGTATAGAGAAGTATTGAAAGTTTGAGTGAGATTTATAAGTAATGTATTAATAGGAAAACAAAATTAGTGCAGTGTAAGAGATGTCACGATGAATGTGAAAATGCAACAACAAATAATAGTTAATCACAAAAGGAAAGATGCGATCCAAAAGTTTCAGCCTATTAAAGGGGAAATGGAACTTGAACAGAACACACAACACGTGATGACTGGTTTATGAACTTGAACACTACACGCAAAAATTTCCACCTAAGTTAAGGGGAAGACAAAATCAACACCTGATACAAAATTAGTCATGTAGCAAAATCAACTAGGGTTCGTGATGAGATGAGTAAAGGTGAACCATGGTCTCAAACTTGAACTCATAGCTGCAAGAGAATCAAAACAAATTAGTTATCAATCAACAATTAATTAAAACAAAGAAAGCAAAGAAGAAGATTGTAGCGAAAAAAGACGAGTTGATTTTGCAACTAATCGTGAAGAAGATGAAGCCAATGGAGCTTTACACGTGAATTAGGGAAGGGGTTTCGAAAGGGCAATAGAACTTGATAGGAAGAATAGTTTGGTACATGAGAATGGGGAAAAGAATGAAATATAAGATATTTTGTAAACTACAAACATCAATTATATCGTAAACTGATGCAGGACTACAACATCCCTACAGCGGTTTAAGTAAAAACCAAGGTAGGATTCCAAGGATGACCTCAGTTCCCTGAAAATTTATGTCAACAAACAAATACATTGGTCATAGGAAAACCGCTGCCAATAAAGTTTCATTTATTTATAAAACTGACACCGCATTTTGTACTACACTAGTCGTCACTAGGTTACACTAGCGATGTTGTATCCTATATATTTGTAGTAGTGTTCTTTTTTTTGAATTCTGCATTTTCAATATCACTTCATTATCTAACTTTTTAGATTCAAAAAGTTTTGATGCTGTCACCTATGAACAAATTTTAACTCCCTTGATTTGTAGGAAATGAGCTTGAAAAGTCACATAAGTTGAGTGGAATATTTTTTAAACAAGAGAAAATTATTTTCAGTTGTTTTTTTATCTTTTGCTTTTGCACCCACATATATATATATATATATATATATATATATATATAATAAAGAGTCTAAAATAATTGAACATTACTAAACTGCAATATATATAGGAAGATTGTTGCATAGATTGTCTTATTTCAAAGCTTGAATAGTGGGATAGGAAAATTATGTTAATAACCAATTTCAATGACAATAATATTTTCGTCCAGATACAATGAATGTTATATGTGGACCTTCAGACTTAGTCAAATTCTTTTAATTATTATTATTATCTTTTAAATAATATAATAATATAATAAAAATTAAATTTTAAAATTAACCAATCATTTCTAGCATTCCCTCACTAATTTTAAAAATTTTTAAGTAAAGAAAATAATAGAATAGTGTACAAGAATTTAAAAAATATGGAGCATGGTATATTATATTTTCAGTATAAGGAACCTTCCGGGTTTGAGCCTTATACCTAGTCCATATAAAACCTTACTTAAGAAAATGCAGAGACTTAAGATGACGTTTGGTTTGAGGAAATATTTTCTATTTTCATTTTCTGAAAACTGTTTTTATTTTTAAGTTTTCAACATTTAGAAAATATGTTTATTTTCGTTTGATATTTTCTATTTTCAAAAAATAATATTGTTAAATTTAATCAATTTTAGCAAAAATATTATAAATTATTTATATATAGTTTCAAATAAATTTATATATTGTTTTTTTATATAATTACAATATTATTATTAAGTTTTCACATAATGTTAACTTTTGAAAATACTGAAAACAACTTTTTTTATTTTCTGTTTTCAGTTTTTTTTGAAAATGTTTTCAGCAAAAATATTTTCTAAATTGTAATCAAACATATTTTCACAATTGTTTTCTTTTTCTTTGAAAATAAAAACAAAAAATACCCAAAAAAAATGTCATCTAATAGTCTTGAGCTACATATTTTTTAACTAGACTTTAATTCACAACACAATATAATAAAGATGTTTAATTGAGTTTTAACCAATGGTGCACGTTACGACCTTGCGCGGATATCTTGTTTCATAAGTGTCACTTAGAGATTTACCCATATCTCACAGTGGTAGCCCCAACACCACACTCATTAGGCGAACCCTTCCAAGGATAGTCTGTGACACTCACCCTTACAACTATTGTCATTGAGTCCATGAAGAGGTTATTTAAAGTTTAACGAATAAACAAGAATATTGAATATCTCAACATTATTACTGTCACAGTTTAAATAGCGTACACCACGCTATAGGAATGAGACATGTATAATGCGAAAATTATAACAATGTACTTTAGTTAACAAGAGATTTCATTTTACGCATTGAACTTCATTTATGGGATCGCCATTCATTTGGAGATGGTGTTCATTGTTGCAACTAATTGATGGACTTTAGTCCCATTCCCCTTGACGATGCAAGTACTTGTTGATGCATCAATCATTTTGTGAGCGGATCCATAAGATTATATTCAGACCTGGTAAAGTCAACAGATGTAATACCATGAGATATAAACTTTCTAATAGATATTTTGTATTCTCAAATGTCTTCTTTTTTCATTAAAATTATTTCTAGTAACTTTAACAATAGTAACTTAACTATCACATTGCATTAAGATTGGAGGTATAAGTTTATTTAACAAAGGTAAATTACATAATAATTTTTTTTTGTAGAAATTCAACCTCACTACTAGCAATATCTAAGGCAATTATTTCAGCTTCTATTGTGAAACGAGAAATAATAGTTTGTTTAACAGATTTCCAAGCTATAGCACCTCCAACTAAAGTAAAGACATAACCACTAGTTGATTTAGTTTCATCAGAATCAGAAATCCAATTTGATCACAAAACCTTCAATTACAACAGTATAATGAGTATACTAAATGTCATAGTTAATAGTTCCTTTAAGATATTTAAATATCCTTTCTACAGCAATCCAATGTAAATGATCAGGATTATGAGTGTATCTTCCCAATTTACTTACTGCATATGCAATATTTGGTCTAGAATAATTTGACAAATGTAACAGTGAACCAATAATTTGAGAATATTTAAAAGGAGAAACACCTTCACCCATATTTTTCTTTAAATTTTTTTATTGGAGTCAAAAGGTGTAGAAACAAGTTTTACATCAAAATAATTATACTTATTTAACATTTTTTCAATATAATGTGATTATGTCAAAACAATATCATCACAAGTCTTTGTTAATTTAATACCTAAAATAACATCAATTAGGCCAAGATCCTTTATTTCAAAATTACTAGATAGGAAATACTTCACATCATTTATCACATGCAAGTTACTACCAAAAAATTAAAGTATCATTCACATAGAGACATAGAATAACACACAAATTATCATTAAATTGTTTCACATAAACACATTTATCATTGTTATTAAATTGAAAGTCATATGATAAAACAACTTGATTAAATTTATCATGTCATAGTTTAAGTGTCTATTTTAAACCAAACAAAGATTTAACAAGCTTGCAAACTTTCTTTTCCATTCCAAGTTCTATAAAACCTTCAACTTGATTCATATAAATTTCTTCTTCCAAGTCAGCATTTAAAAAAATGGTTTTTACATTCATTTGATGAACTTCTAAATTAGAAACACAAGCAAGAGCAATTAAAACTCTAATAGTAGTGACTTTAGAAATAGGAGAATATGTATTAAAGAAATACACACCTTTTACTTGTTTATAACCAATAACAACAACTCTTGCTTTGAACTTTTCTATAGAACTGTTAGTTGTTCTTAATTTTTTTCCGAAAAACTCATTTACAACCTATACTTTTACATCTAGGAGGAAGGTTGGTTGAAAACCAAGTTTTATTGACTTTAAAAGAGAATTCAATTAATCATTAATGGTTTGTTTCCATAAAGGCATAAAAAAATCTCATGCCTTCACTATAATTTTTAGGATTATCTTCAAGCAAGGAAGAACAAAATTCAAGACAAAAAATTTAGCCTTCCTAAGCCTTTTACTTTTTCTAGGTTCAACATTTTTATATGCATTAACATTGGAAGGCATAATAGAACTATTATTAATATCCCAAATAGATTTAGATAGTTTAATCTTCAAGAGAAAAATATTTTCAAAGAAAATAACATCTCTAGATTCCATAATTATATTATTAGAAATATCAGAAACTTCAAAATTAATAACTAAAAATCTATAAGTAGTAGTACTATGCAGAAAATATCTAAGAAAAATACAATCAGTAGTCTTAGACCAATTTTCCTTTTCTTATTACTAGGAATATTCACCTTTGCAAGACACTCCCACACTTTAAGATACTTCATATTTGGTTTTCTATTTTTCCATAATTCATAAGGGGTTTTATATAAGGAATATTAGTTAGAATATGATATGCAGTAAAAAGAGCTTTCCCTACATGTTATCATGCAAACCAAACTTTTATTTGTTATTGCCAACATAAAAAGTTTTCACCATTAAATTTTTCAGATTTGCTAGACAAAGATTTTAATATATTCATTGCAGACATGTTGAAACAAACAAAAAAATCGTTTACTCTCTAAGATTGTTAGAAAATCAATTGAAGAAAAATAAATAAAATAATTGTCAAATGTCATGTTTCAATAATAATACACAACAAATACTTAAAATAGAGCAATTCAATAACAATAATTAAACAAAATAGTAAATAAGTTAAATTTAAATTAGCTTGTGTTGAAGTACACAAACTGTTGTCCTTAGAGAGTAAATGTCTTCACTACACTGATATTCTTGAACTTTATAATGCGTTCATCTCCCAAGATACGTAAACCTGATAGACCCTTCAAGTGCAGTAAAGGATCCCCGAGCCAATGAACACCACTGCAAAATTTAGAAGTAGAAGGTTTTTTAAAGAAGAGAAAATTATTTTCAGTTTTTTTTTATCTTTTGCTTTTGCACCCATATATATATATATATATATATATATATATATATATATATATATATATATATATATATAGATAGATAGATAGATAATAAAAAGCCTAAAAAAATTGACCATTACTAAACTGCAACAGGTAAAGAGAGAGAAAGACGTTGCATGTATGATCTTATTTCAAGGCTTGAAAATTGGATAGAAAGATCATGTTCATAATCAAATTCAAAGACAATAATATTTTCGTTCGGATACAATGAATGTTACATGTGGACCTTCAGACTAAGACAAATATTTTTAATTATTATTATTTTTAAAATAATATAATAAAGAATTAAATTTTAAAATTAATCAATCATTTCTAGTACTCTGTACATGGTGATGCTCTGCAGGAGGTGGTTGGGGCAGTGATTTGCGATTTCAATGGCTCTATGCAACTAATTTATGCAACCAATGAGTGATTTCATGCAATACAAGTTATCATTTAACAACGAAGGAAATGCAGATAACATGTTCAAATCGTATCTTCTTATATTTGATTTTTAAAATTTAAAATTAAAAATCGTATCTTCGTATTCATATCATGTCTGTGTTGATTCAAGTGTATCCATAGGATAGGTTGTGTCCAACCTAGTACAGGGTGTCCGACACTGTGTCGTACGTGTTCCCGCGTCTGGCACACTTTTAACTCAAGGAAGCAACATTGGTAGCACACTTCTGTTTTTTTTAAAGGCAAAGAAGATTTCAAATATTTATATTACTCGAGAATGAAACAAATCATTTCAAACTATCTACAACATCAAAAGGAAAATCAATGGAAGGGATTACACCCCAACACCTACTTCATATCTAGTAAGCAAAGTCTTGGATGGATACTCCAATCCGAAAACTTACGTTCTCTATTAAATCCAAACCTATATGACAACCATTTCCATGATAGAACCTGAATAGTCGACATAGTATCCAAAGACTCCAAAGCCATACCTTTGAAAATTATGAAATTCCTAGATATCCATATGCTCTAACATACCACCGCATCAAATAAGAGCCTACATTTTGTTTCTTATTTACCTACTATCCAAGAACTAAATAGATGAAACAATTGGTCTAGCGGATTCGGTAAGGGAGATTTTAGACCTAACCAACTTAGAACTTTATACCACATCTTTTGAGAAAAGTTACATGACAAAAATAAGTGCTTACTAGATTCCGGACACTCCTTACATAGAACACATAAAGACGCATCTGGATGGATGTTCATACCTCTCTTCATCAAGTTATCAACGGTTAAAAGTCTATTTAAGAGTAACTTCCACACAAAAGCTATCACCTTAGACAACATTTTCTCCTTCCATAGCCTATCAATCAACTGTGGATCCGAGGCTATCGTTCCCCTTTGATTATTACCCCCCTAAGCAAGTGATATGCCTTTGCGACAGTGAATTGACCCTCATCACCTGGCTTCCAAAACCATCTATCCTCTTGGTCATCGTATAGTCTTACATTTTGCAACATCTCCCCCAAGGATTTCAACAATTGCTCCTTCTACACAAACAACCTCCTCTGCCAACCCCTTTGCCACCTCAACACCTCCCCCTTTGACCTAGTCATACCTCTAACTGACACCCCGTTCTGTTGCGCCAATTCAAATAGCCTCGGAAAGCAGACCGATAACGATCCTTCCCCCTATCCAATTATGACGCCAGAACATGGTATCTGCCTCATTCCCCAATTTCCTACCAATATTGTTGGAAAACCAATCTGGATTTGGATGCATCATACCATCAATGTCCCAGATATCCCTCCACCACACCGAATACCTAGCTCTCGTAGAAATCATGAACGATTTATCCTGGAATTGTCCATACCTCAACTTTAGCAATAGAATCCAAATGACTGATTTATTATTCAGGAATCTTCATCTCCACTTGGCTAACAGATTGAGATTGAACTTATTAAGAAATTTGACTCCTAACCCCCCTTTTAATTTCGGCCTGCACAACCTAAGCAATTTTAGTAACATCAGCATTACCTCCCCATAAGAATTTCCTCTGTAACCCTATCAGGATTTTCATCACATTTCCCGACGCTTTATAGAAAGAGAAAAAATACAGAGGTAGACTAGAGAGGACTGAATTCAACATTACCAAACATCCAGCAAAGGAAAAATTCTTCACTTTCCACCCCGCTAGTGTTTTCTGGAATTCCTCAATAACTGGACTCCAGACTGCTACTACTCTACGGTTGACCCTCACTGCACACCTAGAAATTTAAAGGGAGGAGAGCTTACAGAGCAATTCAACATACACCCTGCTGCATGTTCGAACAGAGGATCCATGTTCAGCCCATAGAACTGACTTTTATTGAAGTTCACCTTGAGCCCTGATGCCATTTCACATGCCCTTAATATGACCCTCAAGGTCCACACTGTATGAAAATCAGCTTCCCCCATCAACATTGCATCATCCGCAAACTGCAGCAATGAATATTTACCCCTTTCTCCGACATTAATTTCCTTGTATTTTCCTTTTTGGATAGCTAATTGATACAATCCTGCCAAGCCTTCAACTACCACAAAAACTAGGAACGGTGAGAGCCGATCACCTTGCTTGATACCCCTTCTTGGGCAAAACTCAGGAGTTGGTCTTCCATTCACCAATATGGATACAAAACTGGCTCGTATTATACTTGTAGTCCACCTCCTTTACCAATTTCCAAACCCCAATCTTCCAAGCATGTAGTCTAAAAAGAGCCAATTGATTGAGTCGTAGGCTTTTTCAAAATCGAATTTAAACAAAAAACACGACTTTTTAAACCTATGGGCCCAATCAATAATTTCATTGGTGACTAGGACCCCATCAAGGATAGATCTTCTGAAAATAAAGGTTGTTTGGCAATCTGATATAATCTCCCCTATTAATCGCTTGATCCTTCCGGCTAGCAGCTTGGATATGATTTTCTGGATACTCGATATAAGAGATATAGGGTGATACTGTAATAGATTTTATGGACACCCCACCTTCGATATTAAGGTTAGGAATGATGACTTAGCACCTCTGGGTAGTCTTCCTGAGCCATGAAACTTTTGCACCACCTTAACAACATCTTCACCCACTATATCCCAACATGATTTATAGAAGTTAATTCCAAAGCCATCTGGGCCTGGGCTTTTACCCCCTTCACAAGCCTACGCCGTTGCTTTAATCTCCGCTGCTGAAAACAGTTGCCCTCTCAACCTAAAAAATGCTCCTAAAATGCACTTCATCCAATGTTGGTCTGTTGTTCCCCTTCTCTGCAAATAACTCATTAAAATACTTCATCACTTCTGAATTCACCTCTGGCACACTATCCACCCAACTCGAAGTAGATTCCACCACCAAAATACTATTTTGGGAGCATCTTGCTTTAAAATAATTATGGAAGAATTTCGAATTATTGTCACCAAATAGAGCCCACCTAACTCTAGATTTTTGCATAATGACTTTTTCCATGACCCTGGTCATACTCCAATACTTTGATAGTATGTCACTTCTAGCCCTTACTTCTGCCTCATTCCTCACCAACAACAAATTGTCAGCTTCGTCTAGTTCCTTTATCTTCTCTGACAAAAGATTCTCACTGTTTTGCATTACTTCTGAATTCCACTTCTTGTTTGCCACCTTCAAACCCTTCAATTGATTCATAAATTGGTAGGCATGTCCCCCTGAACGACAACCAAAATTGTTTCACCAGCTCGTGAAAGTATTCCTGATTCAGCTAATGATAAAAAAACTTAAACAGTTTCGCCCCCCAATTCAGTACATTATCTTTTGCCATGACCCATATGATCTATAAATAATTGAAATTCTCGCATCTCCAACCCCGAGTGGTAATTCGAGGCTCCGACCCCTTCCCTTCGACTTGCCATTGCATTGAAGTCCCCAGCTATACACCACCTGACATCAAGAAAGCCCCTCCTCGTCATCTCTAAATCTTTCCACAATTTCCTGTTCCTGGCCAATGAACATGGGCTATAGACATTAATGATGCAAGACAGCAAGGATGATTCATAACCAATTACCACCAGGTCTAGGAACCCATATCCTTGGATATTCCAACGAACCTTAAACAACTCTTTCTTCCAAATCGATAATAGTCTGCCACTACAACCATTTGACAGAAGATACCTCAACTCGAAAGCACCATTCCCCCATACCTCCCTCACCTCCCACTCTTAGATAGCTTGACATTATGTTTCTTGTAATAAGCAAATATCAATTTTATTCCCCACCACAGTTCTCCTAAGTCTCTGCCGCTTCAGGCTATCCCGGAACCCCCTTATATTTAGAGATAGTAACTTCATTTGGCTTGTATAATTCCTCCTACCTTCCGAGCTTCCTTCACCTCCCTATCTCTCCTTCCAGTTTACTTATTTCATCTATATGGATATGCTCATTCTCACCTCCCCCTACTAGTCCTAAGCCTTTCATGTCCTGCAATATCTTGGTAGCATCTATACCATCGGCTAGATTGGTTCCAGTGCTTCCTTCTCCCTTCAACCTATTCTGCGTGGACACCACTTCAGTAGATGGATATAACGCACATCTTATAGAAGTGCTCACACTACACCCTCTTCCACTCCTATAGACTGTGTCACCCCCTCCAGGCTTCTTCTTTGATGTTTCTTCCAGACACCTACCATTCTCTGTTTCTGCATAACTTTGTCATGAATCTATTCCAACCTCACCATAGACCATATATGTTGATCATAGGGCTTCGCAGTAGAAGACTCCCCCACCACACAATCTTATTGTGGCTCATGTTGGTTTTCGACTTGGACTTGGCCATCCAATAACACACCATTATCTTGCTTTATTTCATTCCCCACCCCATCCAATTTCAGCTCTTCTCTCTAATTAGATGTAGCCCCACCGTAGATCATCCTGTTCTCTATGGATGAAGGCTAATTTTATAATTTTGTCCTGGCCCAGCTCATTTACCACCATCTCGCCTCTCTCCTTCGAATTTAAATTCTCCCTACAAATGCCATCATGGACTTGCTGGACCTCATGACTACCAGCCACATGAGCCCAAGAACATTCATTAGAAATTGCTACCCGCACCTCCTCATCTACTTCAGCCACGGGTCCAAGGCCTACTCGACCCTTTCCTAATCCATCGTCTATTTCACCTAGAGAGAAGAGGTTTGACTCCCTTCGTTTGTTTCTTCGCTTTTTAGGTGATAAGGTCGTATAGTCACTTTCCTTGCCAGTTTTTGCAGCATAACTTTTGTAGCTTTGCAGAGAAACTGTTGTAGCTTTGAAGTCGCTGTCCGCGTCTCCTATTTCCGTTTGTGGCTCCTGCTCCTCTTCCCCTAGAGCCTCCCTTGACAGTGCTTTCTATTCCAGGTCAACGTTGACTTCGTCTTTGCCTGAGGTCCCGCCGGAGAAAGGTGATGACCCGGTTGACATAGCCTCCTCCCATTTATCTCAAACATAAAATTGTCTATCACCCATAGTTTTGCCTCACTGATGAAAATCTTATCAAGCTTTAAGGCCATGACTCTAGCATCTTCAACCCCAGCAAACCTAGCAAAACCAAAACGATTTCCCCTCTTATCTATCTTCTTTAGAATAATGACCTCCTTAATCCTTCCGTAGCATTTGAAGATGTCCCACATGTATTTGGCGCAGTACCCATTTGGAAAATGTGTAAAGAAGAAAGTCGAGATATGTGACCATTCCACCTCTGTAGATCCTTGACTCGTAGTTCTGCCTCCACCACGTCTTGCTTGGTTTAAACTGCTTCTACTTTCTCGTCCCCTTGACACCTCCCTTTAGCCTTCCATTCAGGATTGATCATAGCAACACACTTCTGTACTTCATAGATTATGTGTATGTTTGAACTTATGATTAGAGTTTGAAATAGAGGACAATGCCATCTCTAGAAAAATAGAGAGAATGAAAAATTTTCCAAAATTTATTCCATTTTCATATTCTATGTAGGATATAAATTCCACACAATGATAATTAAGCATAATAAATTCTATCAAATAGTAAATGTTAGTAGCACATATTAACCTCACCTATTGAATGAAATTATCATGATCACGTCAGGTCCATCTTTGTTATTTTCTAAACCTTTCTCATCTATTTTATCTTCATTCCAGCTTTTGTATATTGAAGATATATTAGAATTTAACCCTAACATTCTTTCATTGGACGAGAAAAATAAGACACCTAAAACTTCGAGTGATGAGGTGTACGAACTTTTCCTTTAATTTTCAATTATAAACTTAAGTGAAAACACATCCAATAATTTTATAGTTTTTAACATTCTAAAAAGTACAATCCAAAACATGTTTTTAGTTTTTAACATTCTAAACAGTATGTTTTGGAAAAAATGTTTGATTTTTAATATTTTGGAAAGTATTTTTTAGAATACAAAAATTCATTTTTGTATTCTAATGATTTTTTCCTTCAGTATAATTAAAATCAACAATGGTATAAAATATTCACAACAATAATTTTTTAACTATCTAAGTCTTGATTTTTATATCTAAACAAATGAAATTAAATTGTTACAAAAATAAATGCTTATAGCAATTACATCAATAAATTTATTTTCATCTATTTATTTTACTAAAAGATTTAACCAATTGGTATAGAAAATTTACAAAAGTTTTTAATTTGACTAAACCTAAATATTTCCTATTTACTATAGTTTTTTATACACCAAATGTTAGTTTTTGTTGACCGTAAGGATTGAACTCAGAGTCTTTTTTCACATTCCTCCTTCCTTAACCAACTAAGTCATCTTTTATCTTCTTACTACTTACTATTGTTAGTAACTTGTAAAGCTCAAAATCAAATTAAAAATTATAAACGTGGTATGAAGATGTTATCATTAGCTAACATATTAAAAATTGTCGGTATTAAAAATACATTGAAGGGGAATTATTCTCACCTAGAAAACATAATCTATTATTTGATGCTTATTATGATGTAATTTTCACATTCACTCAATATTATTTTATTTAATTCATAAAATACTTTTACACTTTTATGCAATTGCACACACGTGTATGAGAGATATGATGAAGTTATATGATTGATTTAGTACCAAAGTTCACTTGTTGGAAGAAGGGAAAGAGAGAAATTGTGAATTCAAATTCCTTCACTAACTTTAACTTCTAACATTTTCTTGTAAAAGAATTTATTGGTTTTTATTTGTTAATAATTATTTTAAAATTAATAAAAACCTTAATTATTATTAATTAAATGATAATTAAAGTTATTTTACATTGCTAGTGCACCATTTTTAAATTCATTTATTTAATTTTAAAAGCAGTTTCAATAATTTTGTTGAACAATATATCTATTTCTATTCAATTAGTACGCAGTGACAGTGTAAAAGAATTTACACTAACCTTCAATTACAACTCTTCATTTATATTACTTTTAAAATATTAATTGGTAAAATCAACAAACTTGCTATAAATGAATGATTTTGATTGAATACTAGTGTAGAACTTTTTAGACTAACAGTATACAATCTTTTTTCTCTATTTATTTATGGTTTTGCTAATTGATGTCATTAGGATACTTGTTGTGGAACTAAATAGACAAATTTCTATTAGAGGTTATATGTAGGTGCAATTTTACAAGTCTCAATAAAATATTTTTTCATTAACCAGTGTAACATTCTAAAAATCTAAAACAAATAATATCACTTATCATTCTATTAAGTCTATTTAATCATAAATTATACTTAAAATATTAAAAATTTCAAAGAATAAAATAAATCACATCCTGAACATCTCACCCAATGGCAAGCTTCACCCAGCAAGAAGCCTAGGTTAAAATATTCCAGTGAAAAAACGTTACTCAGCAAGATGTGTCGCTATGCGAAAAATCTAATAATTTTATGGCAAAGAAAAAATTACTTTGAGCGAAACTTATTATTAAGCATAAAGTCATAAAATTATTGGACAAAGACAACTTTTTGCTGAGCGAGAGTTATTGTCAACGAGACTGTAGAATTTAAAAACATCTCTTGCATAAAGTCTTATCCAATCTAACATGGTAAAAACCATTTTTTAATCTTCATGCATAAACACTAATATCCAGAATTACAAGTCCATAATACCTATAGAGTCTTATTCTCAATATACAATTACATATTTAAGTAACAAAATCATAAGATGTACTTCACCTAGACATATATACATAAAAATTATATGATTTCAACAAAAAACCAAAAAATCCATCAACTCCTTTAGTCAACACATAACTGCTTCACTGTCAAAAAATATCCTACAAAAGCTAACAAAATAACATTCTAAAATTTATTTTCTTAAAAAAACATTTTTTAAAACTGTGACTCTATTAACAAACTCAATCTAATCCGTTCAATAGTGGGTTGGATTGGAGTTAAGGAAAAAAAGCGAAAACCCATCTCAGCATAACTCGATGTTATATGATTGAGATGACCTAAATTCAATTTAACTTAACCTATGTTCACCCTTATTGTTAAATTAATATTAACTATAATTTGAATTAAACAAATAATATAAGGTTAATGTATTGGAGAACATAAAAAAACCTAGGTCACCTTGGAGAAACTTTCACTATCTCGGCTAAACCTGTATCATCTCAGATAAACACAACGATTGTGGAACTGCATCTTCTTACCTAGAAATCTAACCAAGTGAACTAAAATCATCTCGGAAGACTCACTAAAGACTTCACCATTTTCCAACCATGGATCATTCACCTCGGAACTTAATATATTTATGAATTACCATTCAATGCATGCTTATGTAGCATTAAGTCGTGATTAAAATTGCTTGGACCTAGATTAGCAGGCCTATGTGTCCTAAACCCAATATGAAACCTATAAATAAGAGGCAAGTGTCAGGGTAAAGATAATTGTATCATTTACTGCTCTTATATACTTGATCTGAGATCTACTCTAACTTAAGTGTCAGAGTAACTTTTGTAGGTCACACTTCTGTCATCCTGGAAGAGGACAACTCAGACTTGGATAATTAACTAATGAAGACCTTTGGATACAATAGACATAAGAGAAAGACTAGGCCTTTTTGACTAAATTTTATTGTTGGTTTAATGACAGGAACAATTATGTTACTAAATTGTAGTCATATTAAGTTAATTTTTTAACAATAAATATTTTTAATTTAAAAAAAATAGTGAATTTTATAAAATTAGATGACTAAATATCTCTATTTTAAAATGAATGAACAACATTATGGATTTTAAAAAATGAAGGGACTAAATGTCTCTATTTTAAAGTAGGATTAAAATTGTGGATTTTAAAAAATAGAGAAACTAAAATTATATTTAAGTCTTTTAGGTAATATGTAAAATTGTTTTCATATAATTTTTTAAAAATATGAGACTTTTAAAAAATTAGTCTTTAAAAAGTTTTATATTATTATAAAAAAAATAAACTTATAAAAAAGTTGTTTTACTTACTATTTTATTTTTTTTCTAACAAGTTGCTTGTGAACAAGATCATCCGAATAGGAATGACAAATAATTCCGTACTCGTGACTAATGTCGAACCTGCTCCGAAGTTGATGAAGAATCCCTAGTTTGACCAGGCATAGGTATGAGTACGAGGAATACTTGATTTGTTAAGTCGGGGATGGGAACAGTGATATATATACCCACCCCATAGCCGTTTCCGTACCCGTTGCACCTCGCTCTTATCTTAATGATTACAATATTTATTTGTCTTAAAAAAAATAAATATTTGACATTTAATTAACAAATTACAAACTTTGTAGTTATTAGATAACTTTTGAATTATTTCATTTTATTCAAATAAATTATTTTCTACTATAATATTATTATAACTTTTTTTGCGGGTATGAAACGAGTACGAGTATACCTGATACTCAACGGAAATGAAAATAGGAACATAAATCTCATACCCGCCAAGTATAGAAACAAAATAAGGATGAGTTTTAGAAGCAAGGATAAAAATAAAAAAGTCATGCTCATCCTGCCTCATTGCCTTGTCTACATCCAAACATTCATTTATAAGCTATGATAAATATTTGTTCAGTTTTGGTATGAATTATTATTTTATTTTATGGATCATAAGAAACTCAAGGAGACAACTAATTATGTGAATAAATAAGTTTTGTCTTTTTCGGTAAATTCAACGAAAAAATGGATATTTTAGAAAGGACAAATGATAAAAATTATGTGAATAGTTAATGGTTACTCACATGTTCATATGACATTGCGTGACTTTTTTTTAAGTCTCTCTTTGTGGGACCACATATGACTTATTGAAGGTGCAACACGTGTGTAGGTCTTTTGTTTTTCAATACATACACGTGTGTAGGTTTTAAGGATGTAACACATACAAGTATATAACCAACATTGGAGAATAAGAGATGTTATAATTTAAACATTTTTTTTTATATATGATTTTTTTAAGTGGCATATTGCATTAATTATTCTTTATGTTCAGAAGAAATAATTTTTATTTGTCATTTTTTTATTTTTTACAATAAATAAATTAATAAGATAAGATTTTAATTACATTCGTTTTGTCTCTATGATTGTAGAGAATTTGCTTTTTATTTTGTATTTAAAAATGAACTCTTTTAATATTTATACATATTATTTTTAATGATTTTTATTTGATGAAAAAAGATTAAAATTGTATGTTTTTTCAGAAAGATTCAAGCACTAAAAGAGGTAAAAGATTTAAATTAAATGTTGTTATTTTTATTAATGTGAATAAAAAATAAAAAATATTTTGAGGTTACCAATTTACCCTTCCAATATTTCATGTTTTTAATCGATTATTATAAAAATACAGGGCAAAGCAGTTCCATTTACAATACATGATTCATTTTAAGCCCTTTAATTTTTTTAAATAGCATAATCGATTATGTATTTGATGGTGATTAGGGTTTTAGTTTTAGAACGAAGGTCAAACGTGTAAATAATCCAACAACATCCTCTTTTACTTTGTTTCAGTTTTCATTATCACACTTTCATCTTGAAGTGAACTCTATTTTGTGTGTGAATAAAATTATGTTTAGCTAAGAGTTTGAATAAAATTTATTTAATTTATAAAACGAAATAAAATTTGAATATGTGAGACTCGTTAATTTCACATTTTTAATATGTGCAGTTTAAAAAATATGGCCTCCCAGAAGTAGTTTTTTTTGTCAACCAAGTACAACTCAATTTATTTTTAAAAAATCTTATTCAAAATTAACTTTCTTAAAATCTATGATGGGAATATCTTTTTAAAATATCAATTAAATCAAAACAAGTATTTTTAAATCAATTTCAATAAACTTAATCTTATCAAAATTTAAAATAAAAATTTATATAAGCTATCAAATAGACATACATGAGAGATGATACAGTGACGGATCTTAATACAAAATATTGGATCTATCAAAATAAATTTAATTTAATACATATATTTATTATATAAATTTTATATTTAAATATAATTTTTATTTTTATTTAAAATAAAGATTTTATTTCTTTTATTTTATCAGATATTATCTTTTTCTTTTAAATTAAAATATCAAATATTTATAAATTAACTTAATATGAGTCAAACTCTGCATTACTAACATAGAGAATAAACCTGCTGTCTCATATTCCTATGTCATTCTAGTGTCCCACCAATCAAATTGTGACATCTTAATAAATGGTCACATCAGCAAAAACAATGGTTAACGGTGTTTCAACTCTATTACGGTATTTATTCTTTCTTTTTTTTCCTTGGCGGCAGTTTCGTTTGTTAAAGCTTAGCACCTTCTGTTTCACGATTCTTGCTCTATTCTCGATGGTAATTTCGTTTGTTAAGACTCGACACTTTTTGTTTCAAAATTTTTGCTCTATTCTGGTGGTCCTTGCCTCTGTAAAGCTCGACAATTTCTCTATTCCAGTGGCACTCGACTTCTCTACCTTGCTCGTTTGTTCACTGTGTTTCTTAATAAAAGTTTTTAACAAATTTGAGCTCTTACGAAACTTCCTCTTCGAAATTTCTCATTCCTTCCTTTAATCCTATGCCACTAGGTATCAATTCCTTATTCACTAGATCAATCCTTTGCCACTGAGACGAAGGTTTGCTAATGGAGGTTTTAGTATTGTTATGATCTTCTCTTCTACCTTTCTCATTTATTTGCTCACTTTCCTGCCTCTAGGTATTGACTTAGTTGTGTTACCGCACCAAATATATCACTACCCCTGTTTGTGAGAAGGATATTGCGAACGTTCTTCACCTTGACTTGGAAGACAAAAGGGACCTTGACATTGTACCACTCTTTTGTTGCAAAGACAACCATATTGGTCCTCCTTAGCAAATAGATTTAAGCTTTGGACGAAAAGGAATGAGTTAGAACAAAGAACTCTTGATGTATTTCAATTTTTCCATTCATCTCTAATTTTAATCTCATCAAAGATTAAGGTGAGTTCTTAACTATTCTTATTTTTTTTACAGCTAATTTATAAGTTGTTTGCTTTTGCTACGTATCGTCATTGTAGTTCTTACCTATTCTTTTTATAGCAGATTTATGATAATACCAATTTAATATATAGTTTATAAATAATTATCAAAACAATATTTACTTTTGTATTGAGTTTATTAAATATATTTATGTGATCTTTATTTAATTTAAAGGCGGCCAACTATAAAAAACTATATGACAGAAGAATAACTTTGTAATTTATACCAACAAAAATTAGGATTTGAAGAGTTAGTCACTAATTTTGCAAAGAACATTTCATAAAATATTGATCAACCTTCTATTTAGTGAAGTTAGATGTTTTTCTTCTTCCATTTACCGAACTACTATCTCAATTGAGAGAGCTTGCATGTTTGGATAATAGCTAGGAAGTTGAGACAAAGTGCGTGTTTGCAAACTGTCAACCAAACATGCTCAGAATAGTAAGAGAACCATTATCATAGAAATTGAGAAGCACGAATCTATAGAAAAGTGATAGGGCAGCAATAAAACTAATGGACCATTTACCAGTTTGCAATTTAAATTCCAGAATGAAAAGAGAATAGATACCGGCGACAGGGGATTGAGAGAACAAATAGGGAATATATATCGGTGGTATGGGATTGAGCGAACAAACGAGAAACAGGAGAAGAAAAAAGTACAGTAACAAAACCCAAATCCAAATGTATGAGAAAGATTGAAGAGAAATTGTTAAACTTTACAAAAAAAATATGAGAATAGAAGAGAAATTGTCGAGCTTTACATAAGAGTATGAGAATGAATAATCACCTTAATAGAGTCGAGCTAGAAGCAAAAAGTGTCCAGCCTTAAACAAATTTGTTTTCAGAGAAAAAGAAAATAAACAGGAATAAAATAATCAATAAAACCCCATTAAACCATCATTTTTATGATGTGGCAATTTATTGAGATGGCACAATGTGATTGGTGGGACAGAAATATGACACAGGAACATGGACAAATTCAGGACATGACTGAAAATAATAATACTATAAGGCTGCTGAAAATAAAAATACAACTGCACTTCTGCACTCAAGCTATGTCTGATTTAAATAATGAACTTTTAGTTATGTCTTGAATTCGTTTCATTAGTATTTTTTAACATTTTTCTTCCAAGTTCTAATACTACTATTATCCTTTGAGGTATTTCTTTTTTATGCAGCTCAATTGAGTCATTGGTACAAATTAAAATGTGTTGATATGCTCAGAAGCATAGCATTTGTACTGCTGCTTTGTGGTTCCCATTTACCTCTAGTGCAACTTGCTAGTTTGTATAAATGATTATTTTAGATTTTGATAAAATTAAGTTTATTAAAATTGATTTAAAAATACTTGTTTTTAAATAAAAATATAAAATAAAAGTTTAAATAAACATTTATAAACTAGCCCGTTGTATTTTTATTCTCAGGAGCCATGTAGCATTTTTATTTTCAATCATGTCTTGAATTTATCCTGTTGATATTTTTTTAACATTTTACTTCCAAGTTTCAATACTACTATCATATTACCGTGTCACAGAGTTTGAATCATATTAAATTCATTTTTAAATATTTTATATTTTAATTTTTAAAAAATCAAGATAATAGATTTTAGAATAAAGAAACAAACATTATAAATTCTGATAAAATAAAAGAAATAAAATCTTTAGTTAAATAAAAAATAAAAAATATATTTAAATATAAAATTTATATATATATATATTAAATTAAATTTATTTTGACACCTGTAAAATTTTGGGTTAAAATCCGTTCCTGTATCATCCTTTCAAGTATTTCTCTTTCATGCCAATTTGTATAAATTTTTATTTTAGATTTTGATAAAATTAAGTTTGTTAAAATTGAAATTGATTTAAAAATACTTGCTTTGATTTAATTGATACTTTAAAAAGGTATTTCTGTCATAGATTTTAAGAAAGTTAATTTTGAATAAGATTTTTAAAAAATAAATCGAGTTTTATTTGGTTGACAAAGAAAAAACTATTTCTAGAAGACCAAAAGAGACAATTTGTAAACTTCCTAGCAAAAATCATATAATAATTTTGCCCACTGCAATTTCAAAACCCAACCTTATCCTGCAAAATCAATTTCCTTAAATGTTTCAAAACTGTGAATTTCATAGTTGACAAGGAGTTGTTCTGAACCGTTAATCATCCGTTATCGTAATCTACGGTTCAGATTTCTTAAACTAAACACTCTCCCGTTTTCGTTCACGGAGAGGATCCACTTCCCATTTTACATGTATTATGCTGTAAAAACATGACTGTTATTTCATTTTCATATAAAAAAAGTTTAATTAGTATGAATTAATAGTAAAAAATATTTTAAAATTTATTTAATTTTAAACATTAAAATCTATACCGTAAAGTGCAGGCTAATTAAATTTTTATCCTGATTTAACTTTAAAGTTTAAACGTTAGAGGGAGTATTTTTTAAAACGCACACTCATACATATAGGATATTAATTTTTTTGTTGATTTTAATTTAGTTGTCAACAAAAGAATTAAGTTTATTGACATTTTTATCCTTGTAGAAAAAATTACTGATTTTTATTTCTTATAAACTAATATTATCTTACGGCATATCGGGTGATTTTGAATTTGGATTGATTTGTGAATACTTGAATCCAAAACCAATTTAATTTAATTTAATTGAGAACTGATCAAAATTAAGTTTGGTCCAATCTGATTAAATCTAATCATAGACAGATCGAATAACTGATTTGAACTTTGAGAATCCTTAGATCAGTAAAGCGATAAATTAAATTTAAAGTTTAAAAATATATATTTATATTTAAAAATATGTAAATAAAAAATTTGCAATACAATTTAAAGTTTAAATATTATTTACTGGTTGAACATATCTTGGAAAAGAAATAAGAATTATAAAGTTGATCTAATACGGTAACAACTAATATTTGACCTATAAAAGAAAGTTGGAAAAGAAATGAATTAAGTAATGCATTGATGGAGATTATGAGTTGTTATAATTTATTATTTTTAACTTTTAAGGATTTACATTTTATTATTTATAGACTACTTTTATATGTAATTTTATTTTTATATTATTTTGAAAAAAATAATGTATGTTTTAATATTTTATTTACAAATTTTTATTTTTATTATTTTATTTCCTATGTTTTATACAAAACCAAAGAGATAACAAATTTTCTTTGTAGTTCATGGATCCAATCCAATCCAATATTTTCTTAATTAGATTGGATAAGATTGCTAAATTTTATCTGCAAATCCAATTCAATTAAATTTGCCGGATTGAAATTTATTTTACTCCAAATCTTATTCAATTTTTATGACAATCTTAAATTTGACTGATTTGTTAACCACCCTATCTTTCATGGAATAAAATAATGTTTATGACAAACATGATGCCATTTTAAAAATTTTGTGAAATTAATTTGGTAACAATAAATTGAATAACATGTAAAAAAATAGATTGAAAAGAACAATTAGGCATGGAAGAAATCTTATTAGAGGTATTTATAAATCCAAATTGATTATTGAATTTGTTTATTTAAATCAATTCAATTATATATGTAAACTGATTTAAATTTAATTAAATTAAATCCAACCTTAATATAATATATATATATATATATATATATATATATATATATATATATATTAAATAGGATAGTCAATACACAATTTAATTATCCTAAGCCCAACCCACATCTTCCACTCCACCTTATTCATCAATTCAATCCACCTTATAGATTAGTTATTAAACTTGGTGATAATCCATTTCTCAACAAAAACACCAATTGTTAAGATTTAAATACATGAGGAGAGTCTAATCTAAAGAATTAATCTTTTGAGTAAGAGAATTTCAAAGCTTAAGTATCACATTTAGAAGTGTAAACGGTAAACTATCTAATGTGAGGTGCTGCATACTTTTTTGTCTACATCACTTTGTTATTCACGCTTTTTGTCTTTGTTTTTAATAGTCCTAAACTATATTTTGTTTTCTCAGTTTCACATTCTTACTGTTGTTTTTCTTAATGATTTTACATAAATTAGTTTTGATAATGTAGTAGTTTTTGTACTGTAATACTTTTCTCATACTTTATGGGATTTAATTACTGTAATGTAAAAATTTGCAATACAAAAATCGGAAACTAGCTTCTATAGTACTATAAAATTTATATTAAAGAAATTAGTTTTCATAGTATATAATATATTAGAAGAAAACATTATTATAAATACTACTTATTTTAAAAGTATAATTATAAACAAATAGAAAAATATTGATTAAAAAATGCAAAAAAAAACAACAACTAGAGATATGTAAATAGCTTGAACCCTTAATTAAGAAGGCATAACAAGAATAAAACAGTTATTTTAGTATCTTTCATTTGTTATTTATACCTTCAATATTGATAATTTTTTTGTAAAATCAAACATCTCACCTATTTTAACTTAATTTTTTGGACAGAGTAGTCATCCAAGGTTCTTCGTGTCTGTGCGCACCTCTGTCCATGTCTTTGACAAAGCACTCATTCCATGTTACTGTTTCTTCTTCTTCAAACATTTTTTTCATTTTCATTTTTAGGAACTTCTTTTGCAAGGTCCCACTAACATGCAAGACAAAAAGAAATTTAAATTTTTAAATTCACATAAAGCATTCCAGATCACCTAATACAAAATTAACATAATGCATTCCAGATTAATTGATCCATAATATATTATGTTAATTATGGATTAGGTGATCTGGAATGCAACAATAAACTTAACAATTGTATTCTGGATAGGATGATCTGAAATTGTCACAATACTTGATAATTTGTATTCCAGACTGATTCATCCAGGATGGTGCACAATTAGTATTCCAGATCAATTGATCCGGGATATTAATTAGTTTGTGCTTCAGATTGATTGATCCAGAACACTGCAAACCAATCTTGAAAAATAGGAAATGATACCAAGAACAATACAAAGAATCTTAATCAATAAGGAATGACGTCAAGAAAGTCATAACTAAACAAAATTGTTTTGTTATCTTCTAAATAATGCTTAAATCAACAAAGAATACTCTAAAGACTTGCAAGAACATATAATAATAAAGGATATTTGATGTTTGATACACAAGAGAAATAATTAAGTAAGATCATCTACATATAACAATACAGTAAAAAATAATAATTTTAGTACTAAAAATCAAATACTCTTGGGCCAAATGCTGTGCTCAAATAGCAATTCTGAAAGATATTGCCCAAAAATAAAAGGTGAAGCACGAAGCCTCTTGGGCCTAACCGAATAGAATTTTCACTTTCAGATTAAAAATTTCTTTTAAGATCCTATCCCGTCTTCAATGTTAAATACAAGACTAGATAATGTAATATTTAATCTATACTTTAGATGTTAGAATATATATATAGAGTTTAATTGATATAAATTGTCGATGTAAAGATTTTTACACTGATATTTAATCACAACTGGTAATTCATAGTGGATTTGTTGACTTTACTCATTACTATTTTAAAAGTCACATAAATGAAAAGTCATGATTAAATGTCAATGTAAAAATCTTTTACACTAACAATGTATACCATATGAGTTTAATTGATATACATTGTCAGCGTAAAGGTTTTTACACTGACAGTCAACCATGACCCTTCATTCATGGTAAATTTATTGACTTTACTAGTTCCTACTTTAAAAGTCTCATAAATGAAGGGTCATAATTGACTGTCAGTGTAAAAATCTTTTACACTAATAGTGTATACCAATTAAACTAATATATAGTTTAATTGATATACACTGTCAGTGTAAAGGTTTTTACACTGACAGTTAATCAAGACCCTTCATTCATGTTAAATTTCTTGACTTTATTAGTTACTACTTTAAAAGTCACATAAATGAAGGATCATGATTGACTGTCAGTGTAAAGGTTTTTACTGACAGTCAATCATAACCCTTCATTCATGGTAAATTTATTAACTTTACTAGTTACTACTTTAAAAGTCTCATAAATGAATGGTCATGATTGACTGTGTAAAAATCTTTTATACTGACAATGTATACCAATTAAACTCTCTAAATATATATATATATATATATATATATATATATATATATATATATATATATATATAAAAGATAGATAGAAAATATTTAATGTAGATTACAAGATCCTAATATCCTATCGCATCTTCAATGTCAATTTATTAATGATAGGACATAAATTAAATTATTTTTAAAATTGGACAACGTATTGATATATATATATTTTTAAGTGATACTAAATTATGGTGAAAGAAACATGTTATTTTTTAGTGTGTTATTTTAATTTGGACAATATATTACCATCTAGTGGTTAATATTAAATCTTTTCTTAATTTCATTCTCATATAGAAATATTCTCACCAGAAGCGTCATATATATATATATATATATATATATATATTATTTAAACAAAATAAAAATAAATAGATGAAAATTATATTAAATAATTAGCTTATTAAAAGAAATATATCATTAGTACAAAGATATTTTCTTCTATTCTCTTTCAGTAGTTTTATTACCAAATATGTGCTATAAAAATATTATTGTATATAAATTAAGGCTATATTAATAATTAAATTATGCTTTTATGTCCACTTTATACTTAATTCTTATACATATAAACACTAAGTTTTAGTCTCTCATGAGCAAAAATATTAAGAATTAATTCTTATATTTATAACTGACTTTATATTTTAATCCTGACATATATTTACTGTTTGTTTGATAACAATCTTATTAAATTATTTTTAGTATTTTAAAAATTAAAAAAATTGTTTGGTTAATGTTTTCTTAAAATAAATTTCAAAAATAGTTAGTTTTTTAGTTTTTAAAAATTAAAAAAAATAACTGTAAGTAGTTTTACTTTTCAGTTTTCTATTTTTATTTTAAAAACTCAAAATATAGTGAGAATATATTGTTTTTTACTTTCCATTAATTGAATTTGTGCAAATATGAACATGTTTTTTCATTTTCACATTTTCAAAATAGTTTTCAAATAGTACTGAACTAAATAGTTTTTTTTTCTCTTCTTATAGAAAATAGTTTTTGAAAACTATTTCTAAAACTTATTTTCAAAAACTAAAAAATAAAATCAAACCAATTGTACCTAATATTAGAGAATGATTTTTTTTTTAATTTTAGAATTTATAACTATATGGAGTAAAACACAAAGTTAAAGTAAAGGACTAAATTATTAATTAACTATAAAGATTTTTTTAAGATATTAAATACTAACCGGATTATTTATTTTACAATTTCTTTATTTTCTCTTATTTAAGAGTTTTGGTGTGTTGACAGTGACAAACTTTTTTTTGTTGTGAATATTAATAAAAATATTGCTATTATGTCTCAAAATAATAGCAAATCGGGTTAAACATTATATGGAAAGAAATAAGTATAGAACTATGACCCTTTTTTTTTTACTTTATTTAATATAGGTGAAAAGTTACTAAAAAACGAATTATATGTATATTTTGAAGAGATTTAATTGTAATATGAAATGTGATTTTAATTGGTGCTAAAATTATCCAAAGTGTAAAAAAACACTTTTTTTGAGGGTGTGAATAACACTTCACAGTTGTGTCAATAACGCCACAACAATATCATTCAATTTTACATTGCTACTGAATTTTGGGTATACCTACAAAGTGTGTGTTCTCAGTCCAAGTAAATTCTAGTTAGGATATACCTAGATTGAGAGCATCAAGTTTTAGGAATGTGAATCCGTTGCTTCCTTGTGGGAACAGAAGATTTCCTTGTGAGAACAAAGAGTGTATTTATAGGTATTGTGGGGAGCGGGTATCTCAGGGTTTCCTGGATACAAATATTTTATATGATTAGGTGGTTGTGAGGCATAAATATATCATTGCTTTAGATAAAGTGTGTGTGTGGGGGGGGGGGGGGGGAGGCGGAGGGGCGACAATTATCGAAGGATAAGGCGCGGGGAGCGATAGTTACAAGGGTGAACTTATCTTTTGTGGTTGATTGGTATTAAGGAGAAGCGATGAAAGGGCAGACGGTCAGTCGGCTTGGCAGCGATATGGGTACATAGCCCCCAAGTCATGAGCGCTTAAAGAGTGGGAAGTGGCTAATGAGTATATCGGTTGATGTGGGGTGACCATGCTACATAGGCCCCAAGTTACGAGCACTTGAAGATTAGGAAGTGGCTTATGAGTAGGGAAGTCAGTCGGCTTGGGATAACTAGGGTTACGTAGCCCTTAGTAATGAGTACTTGAAGAGTGGGAAGTGGCTAGTGAGTATGTCGATCATCATGGGGTGACCAAGGGTACATAGCCCCCAAGTCATGAACACTTGAAGAGTGGGAAATAGGTTATGAGTAGGGAGATTTGTCGGCTTGGGGTAATTAGGGGTATATAACACCTTAGCCACGACTATTTGATGGCATGAAGTGGCTAAAGTCATGGGTATCAGTCGAGGCAGTGATGAGGTTGTGGCTTGTCTAGAATGCTTGAGTGTGTACGTCAAGTGGGTTGAAAGGACGTGGTGGCAAGGGTTAAGTGGGAGTGACCTAAGGATTGGGAGCTAAAATATGGGAGATTTTTAAATCTTGATCTTACATAAAGAACCATAATCTTCTTGTAAACATTGTGACCCAAATATAATTTATTACAAACTTAATTTAAAACATAAATACATTAGTTGTCATAGTTACCCTTTAAAAAGTCCTAATTCAGAACAGTGAACTTCTTATAAAACTAAATTTAGTTGAACATTAAAGAGTAACTTATTATGAATTCAACATATTCAGAGGGAATCCTCTAAATCCATCATAACAACCTATTATCATATCCATCTTCTATTTATACCACAAACATATATGAAAAGAAACATATGAAAGGAAACACACAAAAGGAGTGAAATTTTTATAAACCATCAATGTTAATCTTAATTAACTTAACAAACAATGCTGACCTAAATTTTGACCTTATGACTCAATCTCACTTGACTCAATCTCACTTGACTCAATATATGAACTCAACCTTACTCATCTCAATAATGGACTCAATCCCACTTGACTCATGTATGGATCCATAACCAATTCGTGATGATTCACCCCAATCATCAAGGATCTTTTTGCAAAATGATTGATAGTCGTATATCTTTCTCTAAATTGGTACAATAATTTTCTTGAGAAATCATAATCTTTCAACCCATAACAAAATATAAATGGGCACTCTTTTAACCCAAAACATACACTCTTTTAGTCCAAAATATCAACAAACACTCTTTTAACCTAAATTATCAATGATCACTCTTTCAACCCAAAATATCAACGACCACTCTTTCAACCCAAACTATCAATAACACTCTTTTAGCTTGAGAAATGTATACACTACCAATCTTGAGGATGCTGAGTATTTATGGAAGGTTTTATGACGATAAATGTCCTAGCCCAAGTGACAACATGGTCGACCTTGAATATTCATCTACATGACTTAAAACCATCTTAGAATCCAACCTGGTCCTTGCCTTTCACGTCGCAATGTACCAAACTGTGACTTCCCAAAACACAGACACTCATGCACCTGTATGGTACCTTTACAAGAGAACCTAAAACTTTAATAAGTTCATCTCACAACACCTCAACATAGTCCCCAAAAATCACTGGACTTGACAACCACTAAGGCATATAGTACTTTATATATCAATCATAATTTACAGAATTATTTATGAATCAACCTCAAAGAATTAGAATGTCATAATAGACATATAAATTAATTTATCATCTCAAAATTTCTATTTCATGGATAATAATCAATAATAACAATACTAGTAATATACATATAAAATTTATTCATTTTTTATACTAAAAGACATTTTTTGATGTGGAAGATCAAGTTAGACTACAACAACAGAGTATACGTATATTATCTTTTACAAATATGATTTTGAGGAATGTCATATTTATGATATTCTCATAACTAAACTTTATACACAATTCTTTGAATATTTTATAAGATATAAATATATTTTACCATGAATATTCATCATATAACTACAATCTTTTGAATAAAATATAATATACACATATAAAATTATAATATAGTTATTAATAATTCAAAGAGTAATGATTTTTATAAATCAGAGTTGCAGAAACTAAAATTTATCATAATTTAATTTGTGATGGAGAGTGATAAAAATAAGATTCAAAGTAAAATTTAAAATAAATAATATCAATGAACTCGAATGTATTATATGAAAATTATACGGTGAAATAATTTTATAGAAAATAATCCAAATATAAATTCTAAAAAATAAGTTGAATAATAGAACAATTGATAAATAATAACAGAGAACCATGCTATAATGTCTAGAGAATAACTTAAGTAATAATAGCAAAAATCAGATTGTAATATCTAGAAATAATAAACAAAGGACCAATATGAAAATAATAAATAAATGACTAGAAGTAGTATCTGAAAATAATAAATAAATGACCAGAAGTAATATATGGAAATAATAAATAAAGAACCAAAAGTAGTATCTAGAAATAATAATAAACAAAGGATTAGAAGTAATATCTAGAGATAATAAATAAAAAGACAAAAAGTAATATATGAAGATAATAAATAAAGGACCAGAAGTATTATTTGGAAACAATAAATAAAAGACTAGAAGTAATATCTAGAGAATATTAATAAAGAACCAGAAGCAATATCTGGAGAATAATAATAAAGGACCAGAAGCAATATCTGAAGAACGATAGTAAATGAGCAAAAATAATATCTAGAGACATAAAATTTAGAATAGTTAGATGTTACTAAGCAATCAATTAAGCATATGAAAATCGAGGTTAGAACAATTAGTATATTAATGGATAATCAAAATTTATTTTTAGAAGTAGTAATAATCATAAGAGTAGTAAAAACATATTAGTCTATTATGATTAACACCACAAAGGTATGTAAATCCCACTTCCCCTTACCTTAGTAAGAACTTGATGAAGAGTGGTGAATAACCTTTGAATCCTAATCCAAGCCTTTAAGAAGCCCTAGTTTTGTTTTTCCCTCTCTAATCTGACTTGGCTTCCCCTATTTATAGCCCAAAATCTGGGCCTGTTCGCTGACCAAAATTATGCTCGCTAATTGAAAAATAGACGCAGACAGTTTCATTGAGTGAAAAAGGTTTCACTTAGCGATGGTCAACAAATTTTAGTTACTTTGTCTCACTTTATTTAGCCATGAAGGCTTTGATAAGCAAAATTCTAGATCAGGATGGTTTTCGCTGAGGAAATATCTTCGCTTGACGAATTTCTTCTTAAAAAAATGTATTTGTTTTTGTGATGAATCCACTGAGCGAATTTGATTCTCTTAACAGAATTTCCAGAGAAAAAAGAGAAGTTGCAAATTTTTAGTAAAAATGCTTTATATGCTATAATTAAATTATTTTAATAGGTTTTTCACATGCAAAACCACTTTTATTATATAATTTCAAATAGATAATATAATAACCTATTTATAAAAATTGAGGTGTTACAATTTGCATGCAAAGTCTTGTTTGACTTCTATGCAACCAACTATTTCATCAAGCAAGGGCAACTTAACCTTTAGATGTGATGTCGACACCATAACTTGGAGTTTATTGAGGCTAGATTTCCTTAGGAGGATGTTATATGTTATCAGGGTGTTGACAATGAGGTACTTGATTAGAATTATGTTAGCCTCTTCTCCATCACAAAAGGTAGTTTCGAGGTCGACCAACCCTCACACTTCTATCTCATCTCCTACAAATCCGACGTAGGCCATGTGGTAGGGCTATAGGTAGTCTTTAGGAATTTTTAGTACAACGAAAAATGTCCAAGTATAGGATATCTGCCCAACTGCCTTAGCCTACCAAAAATTCTCTTCACATTATACCCCATGACTATTTCCGAGATGACGACTAGATTGTTGTCATGTGCGGTTATGCCTTTAAAGTCTCCGTTAGTGAAGGTGATAGTAGGAGCTTTGGTGGTCGGTTGGTAGTTGACTGTCAGGATTGAACATGCATAATGCTTTTTGGCTGAGGATGTCTGGCTGCCCTCGAGAATCCCTTGACAATGGTATTGAAGTCACCAAATATGACCTTTGGGTAAGCCTTGGGGTTCGTGTGTTCTCCGGTCGATTTGGGGATTTTATCTCGGGTTTTGGTATACTGTCGGTTCGTGCCATCTTCTTTATTCCAAGCATATTTCCTTAGGTCCTCTTGTTTGATTAACTCTCAATTTATCGTATGAGAGCGACACACTTCTCAGTGTCATGACCCTGTCTCTTATGGAACTCACACCATTCGACTCGGTTGGGTCCCATCTTCTTACTTGTGTAAGTGGGGAATTGCAGCAAGTTGGTATGGTAGACTTCTTTCAGTATTTTCTATCTGGGGACATCAGTGCGATTAATTTGGTCGACTATGAAGGTCGAGCCTAAGTTCGATTGCAGTCTCGGTCATTTGTATGCTAGTAGAGTGCCAATTTGCTCTAGTGATTTCTTGGTTTGAGGTGCCTTGTTGGAGGACATTTATGCATTACTTCTCGTTATTCTAGGACCCTTTTTTGCTCCATAGCTTTGTTAGCCTCAATTTGGCAAGTGGTACTGGAGTGAATGTCAGCCAATGAGTTGGGTTTTCATCAAACTAGAGACTTAGTGAAAGGGCCCAAGCATAATCCCTTTCAGAGCGTTGCTATTTCCATCTCTTCATTCGGGGGTTTAGGATGCACATGATCATGTTGTTGAACCGTGCGATGAATCCCTTCAAGGTCTCATCATGTTGTTGCGGATATTGATCAAGTCAGCTACCGACCAGGGTTATCGCTTATTGGCAGACAATTGTTGCATAAAACGCTGGCTGAAATCTCGTAGGTGAATATGGATGAGTCGAGAAGAGTGCTGAAGCAATTGAGGACGACTCCTTTGAGGGTTCCCATAAACATCTTTCATCAGATGAGATCCACCCCTCCACTAATCATTATTTGGGTTCGAAAGTTCTTCAAGTGTTGCTTGGGGTCGGAGGTGCCATCGAAGGCTTCTATCTTAGGGACAAGGTAAGGAACTAGGGCTTTAAGGATGTCGATCGAGAAGGGTTAGAAGTCCCTTGGGGCCTTAACAATTTTCTGTGCTTCTAATACTCATAGACTAGCATCCTATGCCCAAAATTCTACTTGGGTTGCATCGATCCCGATGATGGATTTTTTGTTTCGTCTACGAAGTTTGTCCAGCTCTGCCAGGATCTGCTCAATGGTGGGGTGTTCGTTGTCAATGGTTGAATGATGGTGGGTTGCTCGCATCATTCCCTGGGATAGGAGGATTTGAGCAATGAGGTTGTATGTAATGTGTTTAGCGTTGCCCCACGGTGAGTGTCAAATGTGCTCGAATCCAAGTAAACCTTAGTGAAGTATACCTAGACTGAGAACATCAAGTTTTGGGAGTGTGAATTTGTTGCCCCCTTGTTGGAGCAAGGAGGTGTATTTATAGGTATTGTGGAGGAGTGAGTATCCCAGGTTTTCTAGGATACAAATATTTTACATGATTAGGTGGTTAAGAGGCCCGATATATAATTGATTTAGATAAAGTGTGCAGGAGGGGAGAGAGGGTGGGGCAAAAGTTATGAAATGATAAGACGTGAGGAGCGGTGGTTACGGAGGTGGCCTTATCTTTTGTGGTTGATCAATAGACGATGAGAGGGCAAAGGGTTTGTTGACTTGGGGTGACTAGGGATATAGTGTAGAAAACATTTCTTTTGGAAAAGAAAACACAATGGCAGTGTGGATGGTAATACATGGGTGAAAATAGCAACAAGTATATAGATAGTTTTGGAACCGCATTTCCAATAGAGGTGTGGCTAAGCCCAAAAAAGTGTAAGAGGTGTTTATTCAAAATGCTATGGGTGTGATTTGGTGTGTTATTACCCATAGGAGTGTGAGTTCACCATAAGAGTATGTAGATGCTAGTTACAAGGTTCGAATCCATGAGTTTGGGTGACATACCATGGGTTTAGGCCGGGTTAGGTTCAAAAATTAAAAAAAATAACTTATGATATTTAATATATGAGTTGACCTATTTACAACACAATCCACCTGGGTCGAATGCGTGGTGGGTAAGGTTGACCCACTAATCCACCTAAATTTCATTTTTATTATTATGTGATATAATTTTTTATTTTATTTTAAAGTTTTGAATTATATGTTACTTATTTGACCTATATTTCATTATAATGTTTTTTTAGTTTATTGGTATCATTTAATTAATATTTTATATCTTTAAATAATATTTAACATATTGTAAATGTAAATTTTAATGGAGAATATCATTTAAATATTTTTGTTTATTTTTAAACTCATGAAATTTAAAAATAATGCTATCATAAGTTATTTAAATTTTAATGTTTTTAAAAATGCTCATTTTTTTCTTAAAAAATATTTTTTAAAAATTTTTTGTGGTTGGTGACTCAGCCCCTATCTAACCTGTAAACCCTTTTACTGAAGGGAATTTGAATTAAAACTCCTAATATTTGAATTCACACCTACTAAAATATAAAAAGATATGTATGCCCTTTACTTTATTTCGCTATTTTACTCTCCAACAATGGTTGGCCAGAGAGTAAAAAATTATTGCAAATTTTTTTACTCTGGCAAGCCATTGCCAAAGATTAAAAAAACAATTTCTTTCTAGCCAACCGATAACTGATTTCATCAATTTTGATGTGAGAAATGTTGTCATGGTCTTTGGCAAAAGGAACAAACGCCATGTCGGTGTCATCAAGAACAAAGACAAGCATAAGGGAAGTTTCGAGACCATCATTGGCATGAGTTTGCAACTCACATGGGCAATGTCTTCATCATTGGCAAAGCCTTTGGGTGTCTTCAACCATTTTCGGAAAGTAAAATTTTGCAAATTGTTTTATCTCTAGCATTGTTGCCGGAGACTAGAAAAAAGTTGTAGGTGTTTTGGGGAGAAAGAACATCCAAATAATGGCAAGAACGACGCTGACTACATGGTGGAGCTACTGTGAACAACAATCGTGAATGAGTGCAGTTGAAGAAGTATGGTTGAATAATGTAGCAAAAATTTGGTTCAACTTGGGCTAAAAAAAATAATAAAAATAATATCTTTAATGAAAATAAGGGTAAATTGGTATTTTAAAAAAAATTAAAAATGGTAGGTGTGAATTCAAAATGTGAGAATTATTAATTTAAATTTTCTTTTACTAAGCGGGTTAAGGTGGGTCGAACTCAACGAATCGGACTGATCCATTTTGAGAGCTCTAATTACAACCATAAAAATTTGAAGATGTGATCCAATACAACACCTCACACAATATTTCAGTACACTTGGACTTTGGATGAAATCTGACTGTCAATTTAAAAAGTAAATAAATTATATTTAAAATAATTATGTTTCTTTTTTCTTTTATACCCAAAAGGTAATCCAAAAATTATAATCATCATCTTCGATTATTATTATCTATATATAAAACTTTTAATCATATCTTATAGTAGTGAAATGAATATTCTCCCAACATCGTGTAGAGAACACTTCTAAAGGTTAATTACTCTCTTTCACCTATAGTTATGCTTTGCATGGAATATATTTTTATTTATTTATTTATGAGCTGATTAATCTCCACTAATTGAATAATTTCCATAAGGGAATATTCAGGTAGGACTAAACATAATTTGGGTAAGGTTAACTTTAAACAAACCCAATATCCAACTCAACCATAATACATCGGGTTAGGTTAGGTTGAGTTTTCATTTTTTAATTCATTAAACTCAACCTAACTTAAATCGTCCTTAAATATCTTGGATCAGAGAATTTCTCCTTGCACCCCAATAACTTCTCGTTGCACCTCCATAAATATAAAAAAAGTCTAAAATACCCATAGGTAAAAAAATACCTTAACTCCTTCTTCTTTGTTTCCTGATACCTCTTCTAGATACCTCTTCTTCGAGCTTTGTATTTGGCAGCTCCTTTTTCTTCCTCCTCTATTTTTCACTTGCAGTTCATGCCTCCTTGCACCTCCATTCATCTTCTCATTCGCGGTCGTTGTCGTCCTTGTCCCGTTCATCCATATATCTCTATGAGCGACTTGGTGATTGAGATGTTACCATCCAAAAAACCCTTTATCGCATTGCAATGAATTGACCTTCCCAAATTAACTGCTCCTAATTGAGAAAGGAGGCAATTGCAGATACTATACCAATTGTTTAAGAAGAAATACTTAAATACTGCATCTCCTTAAAGAGTTAAATACCCTTCTCATTATCCCCTATTCTACCATATCCAAAAACCATAAAGTTCTAGCAATTTCCACTCCATTGACATCGTAGGAAAATCCTCTCTGCCAAACTTAGTGTTCAAAACTTGCAATACATAAACAACAGAGAATCATTAACTTTCTCATATCCGCATAATGTTGTCTTATAATCACTCCATGAAATGCTTTCCCTTCAGAAACACCCATGGAATTACTAAAACCCGAAAGAATGCAACCGATAACAATCCCATGGGACGTATTCTGTTATCTTGCATTTCCCTAAACAACCTTGCACACTCCCCCATCACCCTAAACCTCACAAAAACCCCAATGATGAACGTCCAACACATAAGATCTTTGTGAATCACCTAAAAAAAGGACTGATATACTTATCGGGGAACCCCACATTTGGAATACATAGGCAAAACCTAAAACAGAATAAACAAAGCAAGCTCAGTTTTTAACTACCCTATACAAAATTTGCGAAAAAATTGATAAACGAAGCAAGTCCAGACAGGAGTGTCCGGATTTGTAAAAAAGTTTGCAAATTTTTTACAAGTCCGAACAAGGGTGTCCAGATTTTATAATTTTTTTTACAAGTTCAAACAGGGGTGTCCAAACTTGTAAATTTTTTTTTTAAAAACTTGATTCCATAATGTACCCTAGAGAAGATAAACGCAAACCTGAACCAGGTACAACAAAGCAAACACAGACAAGATGAACACAAACATACAAAGAAGAAGAAGAGAAAGCCATTGATTTATTAGAGAAGAAAAACAAAGTCGTCTGATAGAAGCAAATGAGACAGGTGCAAAACGAGAGAGAAGACCAGATGAAAGAGGAAAGACAGAGATGTGTGATAATTAAATTTTTACTGTTTTATTAAGGGTGTTTTGGTCATTTTAAAAATTTATGGACGTGTAGGGAAAACTTATGCGAGTGTAGGGAGAAATTTTCCTTAGATTGGGTTAGATTAATTAGATAACAAATGTAAAAATTGTAAAAAATATTTTTTTAAAAAAAAAATTGAATGTTTAGGACATTTTTTGTTATCTTTTTTATAATTTTTTAAAATAGACTATATCATTGTTATAACATAAAAATAAATAATAAACTATAGTTACAAATTACATGTAAAAACTAAAACAAATTAAGATTAACATGTCTATCATTTATCAATAATAACTAAAGAAACATTTGTCCAAAATAAAAATAAACACAAACTACCAATTTGTCCTAACTAACAAAACATGTAATATCAAGAGAAACAAATAATTTCAAATTACAATAATAATAAATAGTTTAATATTATAATCATGTTAAGTCTCAAGTTCAATTTACAAAACTCATTACTCAACCTAAAATGGACTAGATTAGGTTGGATTCATTCTCACTCAACAATATTAAAAAACTTAACCTAATTTATTTGTGCTAGACTCTGTTCAATGATTGTTCCGTTCAATAAACACCCTTAGAAATTGGCAAACCACCTTTAGTGGGATTCCCACTTACATTTTTCTCAATAACAAAACTCGAATCTAAAATCTTGCTGAAGAGGATTGAGTCTCATACTACTCAGACAAACAACTTATTGTTCTCGAATGGAATCTGACCGTTTATTTAAAAACAAATATTATACTCATCAAAATAATTATGTTTTGTTTTTCCTTTCAACATCGAAAGGTAAAAAAAACAACAAAGGGACCACACGGCAGTTGGTAACAACGACATTGCTCACATAGTTCTTCCAAATCATAAAGTAGAGTGATCCATCATAAAAGTAAGACTTTACCAGGAAACTATGCATGAGGACAAGTGCTATAATATATATTCTACTTGAGGACAATTGCCATTATTTGCAGTTTTGGAGTCAAAATTCAAGAGCCCATGTTAGTTTTGTTTGAATATATTGCCTTCTCAATTTCCCCTTGAGCTTCCAAACCGAGTTAAATAGGTTTTTGGATTTTGTCTGTGGGCCCCACACCCCAAATTCAACCTCAATTTTCGTACCTCTCTCTACCTTCTCAGAAAATGTTCATCATTCTTTAGTAATATCCTACTCGACACGTCCCCTCCCCTCTTGATTCTTCTACGTAATTGCACTTTCATCATTAAATAATGTGTTTTTCTTCTTAAATTTGTTTATTCGAACATTTTTTTATTTTAATTTTGAAAAAAAATTCTTTACTTTAACTTAAAAAAAATATTAATTAAGACTTTTGCAATTCAATAACTTCTATTAAAAAATAATTTGAAGAAAATAGTCCTATATAATTTTTTAGAAGAAGCTGTTTTCAATATCTAATGGGTTTAAATAAAAAAAATAAAATTAAAGAATCAAACCAAAAAATAATATTTTTTATGGACAAAAAAGCTAACTATTAAGTTAAAAGTCAAAACTAATAAAAAACTCAGTGAAACAACATGGAAAATCATGCAAGTAAAAGAGATCGTGTATAAAAGGTCTTCATCACATTCGTACCCACAACTCCTACCATTATTTTACAACTAACTATTCATCATATAGGTTAGTAGCTCTTTTTGCTTGTTTTGGCTCTCTCTACACTTAATCACCAATTTTAGAATTTGGATTTCCTAGGTGGTGTCCTTATATATATGGTGGACCAAAATTGGCTTCTTGGGTTGCTCGGTTTTGGAAAAGAGGAAACACCCATTTCTCATCACAACACCAAAACTTGGCTTCAGAAATTTTTCATATTGCTTCTTGCTCTAGGGATTGGTATCTTGTGGCTATTGAATCGGTTCATAGAGGAAAGAGAAACCAATCTCAATGTCAATGAGGACGATCATGGTGGAGAGATGGATCATCATCACCCCATGAGTGATGAATTAGACCCTCTTTTTGAGGAGGAACATGCCAATGGTGAATCAGACCATTGTTTCGATGACGGCGGCGCCGCCACCGCTGACGGTAATGGGAAGAGACACGGTGGTTGTGCTTTCTGTGGAGATTTTAGCACCACAAGGTGCTCTCGTTGCAAGACTGCAAGATATTGGTAAGTACCTACAATGAAATAATGGTTATATATTTTATTTTGAATTTAATTAAATATATTTATAGTGCATTTTTTGGGTTTAATATCTCAAGAATTTAATGAAGATGGATTTATAATAGAAAATAATTTAAGCAAATTACAGGAAATTCTGAGTTTTTCAAATTATATATATATATATATATATATATATATATATATATATTTAAAACTATTACAGTCTCATCTCAAACCTTATACATGATGTAAAAGTAATAATTATAAAAAATTTAGAAAGTGTTGTATTGGATTTAATAGATTTAAAATATAAGTTATGATTAGAAGATAATATAAAACTATTTTTTATGTTAGTTTATAAATTTTTATATTTTTTAATCCTATAATATCATGTATGGATTATGATAGAGTTGTAAATAAATAAATAAAAATATATAAAATGATCCGTCAGTGGAAATAACTCAAGATCATGTCACTATATCTTAGTTGTGAATTAAGTATTTCATTAAAGTACGAGAGTATTTTAGTGAGTACATTATATAGTAATTGGGATGGTTAGTTGTTGCATGATTAGCATTTGAAATTAAATTTAACAAGACAACTTGTATGTGTATTTGCCTAAAGAATAATAATAATCATTGATTGACACTATGTTTGATGCATATACGGTATACCTAATTGAGAAGAAAGAAAAAAGAGACATAAAAAATGTTATTTATGATAGGCAACGAGAAGAAAAGAACTGTAAATTACTCTAAAACATTGTGTATAACTATTAATAGAAATCGCCTCACAATGCAAAAAGTTATTATATAGTCTAGACCATTGCAATATTTATGATCCGAATAATAATTACACGATATATATAATTGATTTATTCTAATTTAAAAAAAAAATCAACTCATCTTATAAATTATAATCAAATTATTGATTAGTGGGAATGATGGATAACATGATGGTTCAGAATTATATAATAAATTTTTCACAACACAACTAAGATGCAATACTACTATTTAAAATTCTTTGTTAATTAATTAATTTCTTCTTCAAGACCATAGAAAAGAATAAAAAACTTAAAAGTGTTTTTAAGAACTGATATCTGAAGTGTAAACTGTTTTGGATGCTTTTGTTATTAGCTCAATGAAATGCCAAATTAAGCATTGGAGGTCAGGGCATAAATATGAATGTTTAGAGTCAGAGAAAAATATTGCAGAAGAAGCAGGACCAAATGATGATCACGGAACCAGCGAACATGTGGAGAAGTCGGAAATGGTAAAGTTTCTATCTTACTTATGTGTGCTTTTTAATGTCAACGCTTATGTTTGGTTCTTCATGTCTATGCTTTAGTAACGAATTTACGTTTTATTTTCTGTTACAATTATTCAACAAATGTTATATTTTTTAATAAGTCTTTTTTTTTTTATATTTTATATACCTTATTGAACGACATGACTGATTAGTATTAAGAATAAAACACTAGTTTAAAACAAAAGATATCATTATCTATACTTTAACTAACAGTCTTATATTTATATACTGAAATTTTTTAGTTTATGTTAAACAAGTGAAGATTGTAAATTTAATGAACTAGTTTGTGAACTAGAACAATTTTTTTTAAAAAAATAATTAAGTTTTTTTTAACTTTTTTTTTGTTTTAAAACAAACTAAATCCTATTCTATCATTATTAATATTATATTATTATTTATAATAATTTAAAATATTAAATATTTTTAATATTAAAGGTCTAAAATATCTAATCTAATTCACAATAATCAGGTCACAATTAACACAACTAATTGTCCAAAATTTTGGATGCAAAATTAATTTCATATGATCTTTTATATATTTAATTTTTCATGGAAGAATAATTAATAATTTATTTTTAGTTCTTAATCGATTTTAGTTGAAATAACTTGGAATGATTTTGTAAAGGAGTCTAGTTCAGTGGATCGAGAAAAATACATGAATTGTTGTAAACTTTCTTTTGAATTCTTATAGAGAAGATCAAAAGAAAAAAAACTTAAAAATAATTCCTGTGTTGTATAAAAAAATTTATATTAATTTTTTCTTTTTAACTTATTTTTATAATAAAATATCCTAATATAAATTACATAATTTCACAATTGATTTTTAACTACATCAATCTTGTCAACATTTATCCTAGCACCTACAAGCCATCAACCATGACTGTATTAGCAAATGAATTTCCACAAAGGGACAAAAGGGAAACAACGATAGATTAACAACCGAGTTTGGGGTCTTATAAAAAAAAGTAAAAGTTGAATTATAAAAATCACCATATTTATATATTTTGTTTTGAATGTTGGCCAGCATGACTTTTTTAATGATTTATATATAGTAGAGGAAATGGAAAATTGAAACGTGTTAAAGAACAAGAGAAAAAGTGAAATCGGGAAGAAGAAAAAAATGTTTAGATCTAGTTAATTAATAGTGGAGGTATATTAAGAATGTGAAAGGTTGAGAAAATGAAAATGAAAATTATATTTAAGTATATTAATTAATTTGACCACTGTATACATCCTCTTATTTTTACATTTCACAATTAGAAGAAGACTTTTACCAATACGAGACTAAACTTATATTATTTACAAACATTATATAATATTGCAGTTATATCAATTCAACTATTGATTTGTATATGTATCCATCACCTATGTTATTTATATCAAATTTTATAAAAATTAAGAATATAATGTCTTATTTTCATATAATTGAAAATATGGTTTAAATGTATCTTTTGTCAAAATAAAATTTTCTAGATTTTTTTCAAGCAGTTTTTTTATTAAAAAGCCAATGATATTCATTTTACTTTTATTTGGTCCTTGTTAACAATTTATAAGAGTTGTTTTTTTTAAAGGCAATTTATAATGGTTCTTGACATCAACAAATATAATCTGCTAATTGAACTAGATCTCCTTATTCCTTCTCCATAGAAAATAGTAAATTATATATAATACATCTTTTCACATATGTAGGGTTAAACGCAACAGATCATTCTGATAAATTTTGATACCAAATTAGAAATAATGAAATTGAACATAATTCAACCTCACAAAACCAATTTGTAAGATAAGATTTACACCTCACTTGTATATAATTGTTTAGTCATATCATTGGTCAATATAAAATCTCCAACAATCCCTTTATTCACACATACACATGCGCATACACACATATACATATTATATTATATTTATATATATATATATATATATATATATATATATATTAGCTTATTTATAGTAACACCTAAAGTCCACAGGAATATACAAATGCACCACTATAACCCAAAGATAGAGCCACTTAACCCAAAGCATCTAAGGCCCGTTGTCCACATAAAGAAAGTAAAGAAAGTAAGTAACTCTTAGCATTAAAGAAGGGGTCAAATGTATGGGTCATTTTTATATTTCAGTGGGCCCTTAGGTTTAAGTTTTTGAAATGGACAACATGGTCAACAAATCCAGCAAGTCAATCTTATGTGACCTCACAAACTAGAAAACGAGTTGCTTATGCAAAAATCGTACATGTGATTTTGTTATCAAGACCAGTTTGACAGGTAGTAACAACCCAAATTCGGAGTTATAAAATTAGATTAGTAACCAAGTCCAACGCATGTGAATAATAAAATCTAACTTTAAATTAGGTCACAAATTTAAACTTTACAAATTTAGTGATTTGTGAATGGTTTTGTTATATATAAGGTGCAAATAACAAATATTAAAATTCAACAAAATGAAAATAAAAGGATATAAAATGAGTCAGATGGTTAAAAAATAATGAAAGAAAAGAAATGTCATTACTTCAAAAGGAAAAACTAACCATACTAACATCTAACTTATAAAAAAAATAAAAATAAAACCCAATATCATAACTCAAGTTCACACTTACATTCTCATATTTCACCTCTTAGTCTCTCATACTCTGAAGTTGTGAAGCATAATACCTTAGTCCAAATGTTTTAGGATTTACTTTTATTTCTTTTATTGTAATTTGTTATAGAAACTCAGTTTATGATGAATGTTTTATTTACACACCCTTATGAATGTTTATTTTTAATGTTTTGTAAAAAAATATAATTTTTTTTTGTAACCCAATTAATCCAAATTGTTATTGATTAGATTGGATCATATTGGTTTGTCAAGTTTTTATTGAAAAATTTGATTCGATCCAATCTGATTATAATTGTTGGATTAGATTTTATTTTATCTCAAATATATTTTAATTTGTTTTGAAAATACTTCTAACGAAAACTTATACCTAAAATATTTGTATTAAGATTAAGCTTGACAGAATTGGATTAGACTAGACCATTTAGTTCAACTGGCCAATGATTCGGTCCTATTTTTAAGAAACCAATGAAACAAAGAACCAGAGACGACTAAGTAAGAATTGAAATAACTGAAACATAAAAAAAAAAACTTAGCTATGAAAAAAGACATTGTCAGACAAACTTAGCTGTGAAAAGAAAAAAAACATAAAAAATTCACAAGAATCATTAATTACATGCGAGGGGAATCACCAAATTTGTAATACATGGAGCCCATGAAGCCAAAATTAATATGTTGGGAACTTTCTTTAGGTACTACTCTCTTTACAAGTTTTAATAACAACTTACAATATAAAGTTTATAAAAACCTCTTAGAATTAGGCATGTAAAACTTTGTTTTCTTATAATATTTATAAAGTCAATAATACTTAAAATTAAAATAATGTATTATATTTGTGTGTAATATAACTTATTTTATACATATATTATTTATATTCCTAAAAAAATATTAAAAAAAATAATATTCTATTAAATCGAATGGAATGTCAGTTAAATTCTTAAACTCTAAACTTATATTTTCACTAGTTGAATTTCGGATTCAATTTTTAGCTTAAATTTTTTACTGCCTAAGCTAAAAAGAGTTGTGACAGGTGAGTAACTCTAATGGGTCACTAGTTGATGATGGTGTGCAAAGTTCAGAATCAAATGTGAGAGTGAAAGTATCCAATAATTCCAATAGCAATGGTGTTAACAGCTCCCATTGTTGTGAAGTATGTGGTAGCCCAAGTACAACAAGATGTTCACGATGCAAAATCGTCAGATACTGGTTAGTTATTGCTACATTCTTTTTTTTTTAATTTTTATTCATGGAAAATTATAATCGTTTCTCTAACAAAGAAAAAAATTACTATATGTTTCTAACCGACATTAGTTATCAATATTTTGATTGGTAGTTGGTTAGTTTAGGGAGAATTGTAATTGAATATAAGTATCAAATTTTTTAACATTTTCAATATATACTAAATAAATTTATATTATTGATAAAATAAGAAAATTACGGATATGATATATATATATATATATATATATATATATATATATATATATATATATATATATATATATATATATATATATATAGATGTATCATTTTAGTAGATTTCTTTTTATGATTTTAGTTTTTATTTTAAAATTAGTAATTTTAGTCTTTTAAAATTGTTTTATTTTTAAAATTTTATAATTTTACTCTTTTTATTTTTAAAAATTGTCACTTTAGTAAATATAGGTTACACTAAAATTGTAAAATTTTAAAAATAAAGATTAAAATTAAATCGTAAAATCAAAATAAGAAATCAGAATCACAAAATAAAATAAAATCACAAATTTTAAGAAAATGATCACCAAGATTACAATTTAGCCTAAAAGTAACATTAATTTTATCTGGTACATCAAATTTAAAACACATTTAAGATGTAAACTGTTTGATGTTTTCTAAGGATTTGACTTCGGTGATTTTGCTAATGGTAACTTTCTCTTATTTTAGATTATTAGATTAATTTAATTGTCTAAATTTTTTATTTACTATAAAAGATTTTAATTTAATAATTATAATAATTTAAAATGAATGAAATTCACCAAAATTATCAAACCTCAAATTCACTTAATTTATGCCGGTTTTCTAATGTTTTGATTCACTAATTGCATGAATGCATGGAAAATTAAACAACTACACACTGAATTCAGTTTCTTTGAATTATTTTGTTATATTTTTTTCTTTCCTTACCCTTTTCAGTTCAGTGAAATGCTTGATTATGGATTGGAAATGGCATAAAGATCACTGCATTGTAAGGGACGTGGATTCAGTTGCAATAATAGCAAGACCCCATAGAGAGGTAAATTTTGGTGTATTTCTGATACTAGGTACGTGTATATACTTCTTGTGTTATACTTCTTCTATTAATAATATTATTATATTTTTGCATAGGTAAATTTACTCCTTGAAAGTTAGAAACTATATCATGATTGATGATGTCTACTATATGTACTCGATTTATTTCTAGAAGAAGAAAAAATATGGTGATGATGGCTGGGATTGGTTATGAACATGCTTAATTGATCTTTTTAGTTATGGAAGTTGCAAAAAGTGCCACTCTAAATTGTAATTTGGTCCTTAAAGATAATTTTTTTGTTACAGGCTCTGTTTTAAGCAATAGCATTTACTTAATAACAGTTGAATAACTTGTCTTGTATTATAATAATATGAGGTAGGCTGGGAAGATCACCTCGAGCCTGTGGATATCCAAGTCCGTGGATTTTGGACTTTTTTTTTTTAAAAAAAGATTAGAATTGTTGGAAAAATTTAAGTTTGATTTACGAAATTTATGTACTTTGCAGGTTAAGTTTACAGAATTAAAAGCTTGATTCGTAAATTGTTTAAAGGAAAAAATTTATTATTTTAACCATTAGTTTATATTAATGTTGTAAGATTTTTAGTTGTAAATTATAATAATTTAAATTTTTAGTATGGAAAATATTTAATATTTGAAATTATTATAAATAATGATATAAATAATGTTTTCAAATAGTATTTTAAACTTTTTAGTATTGAAAATAGTTAATTATAGACTTATTTTGAAGAGTCAAACTTATTCAATTAATTTAAAATGTGAATTTTGCGAGTCGGACTTAAACAAGATGAAACAATCTGTATACCCGCCCCTAGTATTAGGTGATAATTATATGTAACTTGAAATACTATTTTAGTCTTGAAATTTATAAATGTTTACCCTTATTAGATTCATGAAAGAAATTTTATGCAAGCTGATGTCTAATAATTTTTTGGTTGTACAAATTGATTTTAAAATGTTTTAAATGACTCTTTAAAACACTTTAAGAAGTTATTTAAATAGTATTTTAAGTATCAATTCACACAAAGATATATGAAAACTGTTGGAAATAATAGTGGATTGGTATTAATCAATTATATTTTATCATTATCTGGCAATTTAAGATTTGGTGATAATCATATCTTATAATATCTTTATGATTATTTGAATGGGATTATAGTAAGATTGACTCTGTGATGGGTTGAGTCAATCATAAAAAGCCCATTTGAGGGGTCTCTGCCTACCCTGGGGGATTATAAATTTGCCATCCCATTAAGCAAATTAAAAACAACAAGAGCAATATACATTCTCTAAAATAATCCCCTAGAAAGTAGGTAGTAAAACCCTCAAGAGTTCTTATTGAACTCAAATCTCTGCAATAATCATTCCTACGGTTTTTTGTTGTTCTTGAAATTCAAGAACTTCAATTCAATATATTTGAGGTACACAAATTCTCTTTCCTCTATCTTTTTATATTTAATTCTCTATACATACTATAATCTTGTATCTACTGATTTAAGGTTTCCTTTTATTTCCATCAATTGGTATCAGAGCCAAATTAGATACATATTATGGTTGTTTTCTATTAGAGAATCATGCTTGTTTTCTATTAGAAAATTAAATTTGAATTGAAGTTTTTTTGTGTATAGTTCATTATTATCTTTTTCACAAAAAAAAGAGGGTTTATGTTACTTGTTATTGTTAAAATAACATGTTAAAGTTTCATTCCCTTACTCTTACATGGGTAAATTATATATTGGAACTTCCTTTTTTTGAGTATAAAAAAAATTATAACAACAACAACAATACACATTTTCTAGAATAATCCCCTAGAAAGTAGGTAGTAAAATCCTCAAGAGTTCTTATTGAACTCATATCTCTACAATAATCATTCCTAGGATTTTTTTTGTTCTTGAAGATCAAGAACTTCAATTCAATATATTTGAGGTACACAAATTCTCTTTCCTCTATCTTTTTATATTTAATTCTCTATACATACTCTATACATACTATAATCTTGTATCTATCGATTTAAGGTTTCCTTTTATTTCCATCAATTGGTATCAGAGCCAAATTAGATACATATTATGGTTGTTTTCTATTAGAGAATCATGGTTGTTTTCTATTAGAAAATTAAATTTGAATTGAAGTTTTTTTGTGTATAGTTCATTATTATCTTTTTCACAAAAAAAAAGAGGGTTTACGCTACTTGTTATTGTTAAAATAACATGTTAAAGTTTCATTCCCTTACTCTTACATGGGTAAATTATATATTGGAACTTCTTTTTAAGCGCAACATAATATATTTGTGTTAACTTTTACTTTGGAAAGTATTAATGGATTGCATGGACTCATTTTTATACCCATATTTTTGTGATTTGGTCAAGGGAGAACTTTGTCGTTTTGATACGATCATGTATGATGATTCGTGTGTTAAATTCATTCTCAAAAGCATTGAATGTTGTTGCTAATTTTTTATATTCTTATTTTTTCAAAAATACCATATGTATTTAATATTTTTATATTATTGGTATTTTTTAGTATAAAAAAAATTTGATTAATTCAAGATTAAATTAATTTTTTTTTACTATTATAATCTTGAATTTTTTACCTATTTTCATTGTGATAATTCTTTACAGTATTTGTATTCATTGTACTGTACTCTCTTTAATATTGAATTATCATTTATAAATTCATTTTAGGTTATTTTATTAATTATGCACAATCTTAATTGTCCTTCTCTTATGAACATAATTTTCTTTATTAATTTGCATTATTATTACTTGTCTATCATGGGTATAATAATGTGAATTTTGTATGTTGGTCATATAATATATATGATTAAAATTATGCAAATTTATTGGACAATATGCATAATTTCTTTTTTCATTTACATAATTATAATTTCACTATTTTGGATGCATTTATGTGAATTTTGTGATATAATTATTTTTTTTATTGCATTGATGATAACTATACTCTATCGTTGTATTGTTATTAATGTAATTTGGTGTTATACAATGTATTTTTCTTGGCTTATGTTAAAGATTTTTTAATACCCTATCGGTATTAGGATTTTATTGATATAAGTTATAGTACATTGTAATTTCTTTAGGGATTCTTTTTTAAGTGAAATTTTAGAATTACATAATGTTTCCTTATTTTTGTAATGTTCAGTTTATTTCCCTCATTTGATCATGTTTAGTTATATTTATATGGAACCAAAATTTACACTCTCATTTCCTTTTGTTCCATATTGACTTATAACTTTTAATTGGACATTTTCCCTTCAAAACAAAAAAAAATGCTGCATTTTTTGTGGTGCAAATTTTCTATATATATATATATATATATATATATATATTGATAAAGAAATAGTTGAATTTTATTTAGCCCTCTGGGTATTTTTTTGTTATGTCAACTTATTTTTTATTTATCAAGTGGAAGGATTTTGTATATTAGAATTTTAATTAATATCTTATAAAATAAATTGTTGTGATATAAGGTTTTTTACTTTAAATGTCCAATTAATCATACATGTGTAAAAACAAATGTTCTTGATAAAATTATTTTTTCTTATCACATTATTTGTGATCACATTGTTGGGATCTATATTAAGGATTTTATATTGGTCTCTTGTAAAATATTTTCTTGTATAACAAGCTCTCTGTTGATTTGCAATATTAGTATGCAATTCTTGTAAGGACAATATAGGAATCCGAAATTTTAAGAGATTAATTTCTCCATACCATATTTTATAATATTGTTAATGGTATTCTTGTAAAAGCTAGAGGCTTTATTTTGGGATATATAAATAAACCTATGTCCATTATAAATTGTGATGAGAGTTAGAGACTATTTATTATTATATCCTTAATATATGCAAGAATAGGTCTCATTCTTCCGCTGCGTGTAATCATGTTTTATTCTCAAGTTGTGTAAATATTGTTTATTGTAGCACTTGATTTTTGTTTATGATTACTTGAAAACTTGCTTATGATCTCATATTCTACGTAAAATTATCAAGTGATCTATTTTCTCACTCATGTAATTATTTTTTCAAGATCCTCATAGGGGTCAATATTTTTGTAAAAATTTATTAATATGTGGTTAATTATGAAACCATTTGTGAGAATTATTTATTCTTATGGATGAATTTGTAGGTTTCATATTCTTGTTATTTTAACCACTTCTCTCATTAATCATTTGTTATTCTACTACTTTCTAATTCCTTAAGTAGAATAATAATGAATTTTAATTCACTTTTATTATTATCTTGTAAAGTCATCATCCCACTATCACTAGAACTTTTAATACTAGTGTACCCTAATGATAATCCTAATATTTTTTTGGTATATTAAGGATTAGTGGGAGTATATATAATCTTGTATTATCTCTCGAAACTTATATATTTTTTATCGTCATATAATCATGTGCACATTTAATTTAATTATGATATGACATATTCTATAGGGCTTCTCTATTTATTTTTGTCCTATTTTTATTGAGATACATAAAATCCATTGTATCTTTGTAGACATCTTTAACTGATGTTAAGGTCATTCTGTTGGGTACTGCACATTAATCCTTTTGGCATAAAATTATGCATTGTGCATCTCTTTTACCCAAATTTAATATTGATCAAAATTTTAGAAGTATATAATTTTGTATCATGTCTCGAGACTTATCTATCTGTATTGTCATATATTCTTGTGCACATTTAATTGTGATATGACATACTTTATAGGACTTGACTATTTATTTTTGTCCTATTTTAATTGAGATACATAATTCATTGTATCTTAATAGACATCTTTAATGGATGTTAAGAGCATTTTGTTGGGCATTGCACATTAATTCTTTTGGTATGCAATTAAGTATTGTGCATTTCTTTACCCAAAATTTCACATTTTGTTTGGTCAAAATTCTATAAGTATATTGTAGATGCAATACTCCTATCGAGTATGGTTTTCTACTTTGTAAAAAAGTGCTTATTATGATAGTACTCCTATTGAGTACAATTTTGCACTATTGAAGTACTTATGAATTTTTTTGTTTGGACCAATTATCTAAGTGTTTGCTCAATTGACATTTTGTGGCCACAATAATCTGAGTATCATTTTATATAAACTAGGTGTCTATGTGGTTTTAGTAGGGAATTTATGGATTTCCTACTTATCTTTGGATTCTTACATAGTCACTCTTTTTTGAAACTCAGATTAGTTAAATGTCAAATATTATAGAGCATTTATGTAGCCTATATGTAATTACATATGTTATTGGGCTATGATGAATAACTAGATGCATGTAAATTATGCTTTCTCACCTATATAATTTTTCGGACTCAAGTAAAAAAAAAATATTAATTAAACATTTTTTTATTCACTGATCAAATACTTAACTTTGGAGTTTTATAACTCATATGGTTTGGTTAAGTTTTGATGTCTTATATCAGTGGGAGTCTGAAAACTTTCTTATGAGATATGTGTGAAGTAATATCATTTTAGTAACATATCTCTTAGTATTTTTGGATGCTTGAGACCATGTAGTATCATTTTATTGAACTACATTATTCTATATACTTTATGGGAAACATTTATGATATATATCCCTATCGGATATTATTTTGTAGCTCAAATTTCTCATTGTCTAATATAAGATTTGTCTATAATTGTCATTCTAGCTTAATGATTTATCTTTGTATTATTGATTAATACCATCCAAGTGGGAGAATGTTGGAAATAATAGTGGATTGGTATTAATCAATTATATTTTAAGGTTTCCTTTTATTTCCATCAAAAACATCATTAGAAACTAATTTGCTTAATATTTATTTGGAGGACCGAGTGGCTTATATTGATAGAGATTTTCAAAGACTAAAATAATACTTCTCTCATACCTCTTTTTGGATCAACTATTTTTTAATCAGGTATCTACTTATAAACTAATGAGAGATTAAAAAACATTTTTTCCTAAAAAATTATATTATATTGTTCCAGTCAAATTCTTATACATTAACAATGTAGTAAGTTATTAGAGTCTTAATGCCATTTAATTAATAATTAAAATCAAAGAAACAAAATAATTGTTTAAGAGTACTAAAATAAAAATCCACTCTTTACTCCTCTAACTTCATTCTCCATACAAATTCCAAACACTGCTCATGTTACAGCTGATGGTATTTTAACTACCTCGCAGGTTGAAGTGCTCAAGAATTCATCTTCTTCCCTTGCTTTGGAGTTTCATCCAGGTTTCTCTTTTCTCACTTCAAAAATAATTATCCTTATGTAGAATTTGATTAAATATATTTTCCATATTGATGAATTATTACATTGCATGTACAATTCGATTCCTTCATTAATTGTTAGTATTCTTTGTTTTTATTTGGCTGTTGCAGAAGGAAACACAAGCTTCAACTCTCCAATTGTAGTATCACATTCACAGGTACGATTCAGTATGAGTACTACATTTGAAATAGCCGAAAAAGTTGTTTGAGTTTATTTTAGTAGCTTTGACTTTAGTGTCATTTGAAACCTACTTCAAGTAGCGTTTTTCTAAAGAAGTAGCTTCTGATTTTTTATGTTTATTTTTTTTCCTTGAATATTTATTAGATTTATTTTTAATCTTTCCTATATAAGTTAATAATTTATTATATTTTTCTATCAACTGCATTGTAAATTTCCAATCACTTCAATTCATTACTAAATACTTATTATTTAATAAACTAGTTTAATAACAAATTTTAAATACTGACTACCAATTTTTAGTTTTCAACTAACTTTTTACTCGTTTTTGTTAAATATAATGAATATTCGGATACAATAGCAATATATTCTATTAGAGTCTATTTCTAACACCCCTAAATTAAAATTTGATGTGTGTCCTACCACCTATGTAAATCTAATTTATTGTTTAGGTTCTATTTGAATAATTTTTTTTAGAGCATTTATTTAAGAAAAAATATAGAAAAGAGAAAAATATATTGTGTCCCTCTAATTTTAAAAAAATTTACCCATTTTATTCCTTTAAATTAAAGTAACAATAGTTTAGATAACACTTCAAGATTTAGAGTAAAACATTTCAAAATTAATGAAACAAAAATGTACAAATTTTTTTAGAAAGAAAAGGTGAAAGTTCATATTTTAGGGGAAGAAAACAAATTTTTCCAAAAGAAACAAAATGAAGTAATCTTCAGTTTCATTTAGCTTCTTATAAGTGTTTATCGGAGAAGTTTCTTCAAACAAGATATTAATGGTTGTCATTTCCAACTTAAGAGTAATCCACGTGAATTTGATCCAACCTATTGAAGATAGTGTTGGAACCAAAGAATTAGAAGGTATCTCATGATAAATAATTGGTTGTGACAAAATGTGTCTTATAATGAAGGATCCTACCAACGAAGTGTCATATCCTGAGGACGAACAAGCAAAGTCTAGGTAAATTTTTCATTTGTTCTCGATACTTATTGCAATTTATTACTTGTATAATGACATCAAACTTAGTATTTTCTGTTTGCCTATTGTTGTAAGGAATGAGATTTTATTACTACAGTCAGAACTTAATGAGTGGAAGAATCGAGCAATATTTGCTAAAGAAAGATTTCAAAGCCTTAAAAGAGAATCTAACTACCAGGTAATTAATAAGTGACATGTCCTTTAATTATTATGACTTGAAGCAATTGAGACATTTTAGGAGAACATTTCCGTATTCTTTTGTCATTTTACAGTTGCTTTTGTTGAAGAATGAAAAGGAATCACTATCAGAAGCTGAAAATAGAGCTTATAATGTGATTCATAGTTTACAGGAGAGGCTAAACCACTTGCAGGTTTTGGATTTGACTAATTGAGTTTCCAGTACTTGGTAGTAGTGCAATTTTTTTTTCTGTGTCTACATATTTTGGTTACTTAACAGAATACAGTGCAAGAAAGCATTGCAGAAAAGAGAAATCTAAAAGAACATGTAGAGAATTTAAAGGTCTGTTTTCTTTCTTTGTTTCTGTATTTTGTTGTTTTGATTTTGTCTAAATTTTTCATGGACAAAACTTGGTATGTTTCTCTAATTTCACATAAGTGATATAGCATATAGATTACAAAGATAAACTATAATTTTGATAAAGAACAACACTATAAATGTTTTGACTTAATTGCATTTCATGACTCTTAATTTTTACAAATATGTAATTTATAACTCCTAACTTTTAAATTAAGATATTTTGATTCTTAACTTTTATAATTTTGCAATTGATAATCAAATGAATGTGAGGCTAGAGCGTTTGAATATCAATTGATATTAGAATTTTTTAATTAATCCTCAACTTGAATATCAATTGCAAAATTTTAAAAGCTTACGATTTAAAAGTCTTAGTTTAAAAGTTAGGGGTTATAAATTGTAGATTTGTAAAAGTAGGATCTTAAAATGCAATTAAACCAAACACTTAAGGAACTATATATAAATTTTGTCTATTTTTAATAATTTCCTTATCTGCAAGTTTCATTGATTGATGAATGGAAGTTATGTCTTTCCATTTGTTTAGACATATTGCTCATTGGTTAGTGTTTATGTAGAGTCAATCTGCTAAGCTGAAAAAAGAATTGCAAGAAGAGCATAAACACACTCAATGTCTAATAGTGGAATCTGACAAGAGTCATGAAGCTACACAAATAGCTATAGGAGAAGTTGAAGCAATGAGACAAGAGTTACAAGAAGAGAGAGAACATACCAAACGACTGAAGGAGAATTTTCGTAGGGATGTCATATTAGCTGAATCTAGAGCTGTCTTTGCTGAGGTACATTGGTATCTAAATTATTCTAGAGTAAATTACACAAACTCATCCGAGATTTGTATTTAATATACCTACTAACTCTATATTTTTACATTATTTTTAGTCTCTAAAAAGGGTTGATGTAGTATTTGTCTAACAGGAGTTGATATAACGAAAGTTAAAACCTTAGGGGTTCGCTATAGTGAAAGTAAAAAAATTAAAGAAAGTTTTTGTAGGGTTTAAAGATATAAGGGTGTTAGGTGTAATAAGATAAAACAGGAGACCTATATAATTTCTCATTATTCTATCGATTGTTCTCAAACATTTCTGAATATTATGGTTTTTTACTTTTGATTTGATCTCAGGAAAAACTCAGTGATCTTTATAGAAAAATCAGAATGTCAGATTATAAGGTGAACACCTTTTCTACTTTACTTTTTTGTGCTTGGTTGTGATACCTTAGCATAGTCTGTCATGACATAAAGGTGTATTGAAAAGAATTTTTATTCATCACATAATTCCAAGAAATGTTGGATGGTTTTGAATTTTTTTTTATTCATTTTGATTTATATATAAGTAAAAAAGTTGATTGGTTTGTGTGGTGTACTTAGATATAAATGAATCCAACTTAATTAGCCTTATTTAATGTTATTATTCCTAAAACATTTCTCATCCAATTGTAATTATGAATCTTTATTTGTGATATCAAGTTCTAATGAAAAATATTGAAATAATTTTCTTAATTAGTGTGAAATTTACTATTTTGCTAATATATGAATTTAAAAAGAGTATGCTGGTATAAGATCATATTAGACAGCTCACATTTCTCTTACACTCCACTAAAGGAGACATGATGTCTCCTAAATCATTTAGGAATTCATATTCCAAGATATGAAACATAATACAATTTTGTTGGTTGTCTAATTCTCATTAATCACACATGCTTTAGAGTATAAGGTTTTTGTCAACTTTGATAACCAAAATTGAGGTCTTGAGTATATATGGATCTTATGCCTCAATATTGGATCAGTCATTTCATTAAGAACCTACACTACATTTCAAATCTTATAACATTGTTGAAGCATGCATTCAAAGCTTTTAAATGGTATTTGTTTCTTTAAATTCTAATAGAATTTTGCAATAAGATTTACATCAATAAGATCAAGTAACTATTTGTAGAAACTCAAAATTGGTTTAGAATTTGGTTACTAGATTTTAAAGTTAAAAAAAAAGAAGAAAAAATAGGTGATGCACTATCAATATTTTACATTATTATTTAATCACAACCTACTATTTATAAATAGTAGGTTACTATGAGTTTGTTAACTTACGTCTTAAAAATCATATAAATAGTAGGTTATAATTGACCATTGCAAAACTGCTTTATAATGTTAGTACATGACTTTTAAACTCAAAAAACAAGAGAAAATAGGTGATGCATTATTAGTGTAAAGTATTTTATACTATCATTTAATTACAACTTACTATTTATAATAAGTTTGTTAATTTTTATCATAAATGTCTTAAAAATCATATAATCGATAGGTTATATATAATTGATTGATAATGCAAAACCGCTTTCTCTATATACCAAATACCATGGCTATCTTCCCATCTTTTAACCTGCATTTTTAAGCTTGAACTCATATGGTATTAAATGTAGGTTTGTTCTATATGTCTCTCCAATGAAAAGGACTTAGCCTTCGGATGTGGGCACATGGTGAGTTCTTCCAAACAATGTTCCTTGTTTTTGTCACGTTTACACATGATGACTATCAAGTAATTCTTTTGCAGACTTGTAGAGATTGTGGATCAAAATTATCAAAGTGTCCTATATGCCGTGAGAATATCACAAACCATATTAGACTATTTCCTGGGTGACTATGTTTGGATTCTCATATTAATTTCTATGAGATCGAAATATCTTTTGTACATATAATCATGTAACAAAGGTTTTACTATTGTTACACACTTCCCCCTTCATACCTCTCTTATGGTTCTACATCTCAAGTCACTCGTGCTTGCTCCACTATTACAAGAGAATAAAAATATGTAATGCATATATAGTATGCTAAATTTTATATTGTCATTCAATCACAATATTTTATATATGATAAATTTATTAAATTTATCAATAAATGCTATAAAATTAATATAAATGGTGAATTGTGATTGAATGATAATGTAAAATTGTTTTACATGGATGGTGCATAACCTATATTCTCTACTTATTAGTACTCTTAGAGTCATGATATATAAACTATTTACCTTGTTGACTTGAGTTGAAAAGTATGACATACCATTGGAAATTAGTCAACACAAATAATGTAAACCTCACATTTTATGGTGTCAAATGGCAGATGAGGTGTTTTACCTCACATCCTTGCACGAGTTGCACTCATGAGTCCCTTATGTCTTCTTTTATCCCAGACAGAAAGGAACAAGTAAATAATGATATTATCAGTTGACCCTTGAATGTAAACAATGCAAACATTTGGTTTTTTTAACACCTATGTATTTCACATTTCCACTGCAAGCATCTACATAACATATATGAATTGTCCATCTGAATAATGAATAATCTCTAGTCTTTAGATTTTTTTGTGCTTCATTATCCTTGCTTTCTACTATTTTCTACATAGCCTATGTGAATACTCCTTCAACTCCTACTATTTAAAGTGTCACTTAGCAAAACTAGTAAAATACTTTTTTATGTTATTAGTTATTCTACCATCAATTGATGTGCACCTTCACAAGTGAGAGAAGAAATAGGAAAGGTTACTTTCAATTATGTAATCCATACTCAAGGATGAAAAGAAAGAATTGTAAAGAATGTGTATGCAGTTATCTAATTGCCACAAGATAAGCAATTGTCTAATAGAGGAAAATATAATATTATCTTTGTCCTTTTTTATAAGACTACAGTCGTCAAAATTATGCATAGTAAAAAAGTAGAGTAATTTACTCATTTGCACTAAATGTCTCTTAAATTATAATATTTTTTTCAAATCTATCCCTAGTATAATTAGAAAACTATTTATCTTTTCCGATCTTCATAATAATGAAAAAGAAATAATAGTTGTATGTGTTTAGTAAAAAAAAATTAATACATGAGAGAGATAAAACAATCTTATAAAAAAAAGAAAATATTTTTAAAATAATGTGTTATATTCAAAGACACAAATAATACGAAACATGTGAATATGATTTTTATTTATTTTTCTGTAGTGTGTTTTGAGATACAAATATCACTATTTTTTTTTGTATGTACAACAATGACAAAAAAAAAAATCCTCACTTCAGTTATTCTCCTTTCAAGGAAAAATGTATGCTAGGGTTCACTTGAAAGTGGACATTTCCACCATACCCTCAAGCGAGGAGGCTGATCCTCTCACCTAGAGTGTGAGAAACGTTTAGACAAACAAGGAAGAGTTGATCATTCTTATGGTAGATGATGTAACTAGTAAGAGACTTGAGGAGATACTAGCTCTAGAGGCAAAGGACATTAATATATCATGGAAATATTTTTTCTATAAAGATAAAGCTTTTGTCTCATGAAAGTAAGGCGTGTTCACGAATCAGATTGGATTGAATTTGGGGTAAAATGAAATCCAATCTAATCAAATTTAATCAGATTGGATTTGAAAAAAAAAGGTAATATTGAAAATAACTCTTTTTTCAAATTAAAAAGAGTTAAGATGTTTTCAAAAATCAATATGAGATTGGGATGTCCTTAAGTCAGCATGAGAGAAAGGAAGATACGTTTAAGGCAACTTGTAAGTTCAAGATAAAGATCATGAGTATGTGGTAGTATCATTTGGAGTAACAGATGATTCAATTATGTCAAGAGCAATTGGCGACAGTGTCTGAGATCTTGAGAAAGAAATAGTTAGACACAAAGTTGGCTAAGTGTGAGTTTAATGGAAAGAAATAAAGTTCTTGAGTCAGGTGATGTCAGTTGAGAATATGGTAACTAATCCTACTATGGTGAGGGTAATGAATAATGAAAGCGTCTGAAGATCGTATTGAAAAACAAGAATTTTATTGTTGATTATATACTATTAAGGACTTAGAGAAATTTCAAGAGATGGTAGCACCCTTGACCTTACTTATTTGTAATGATTAACTTTTTGGATTAGATCAATGATTATGAGCAGAGTTTGAAGAAGTTGGAGCAAGGTTGACTAGTTCACTTGTTTTGAGTTACTTGATTCTTGGAAGTCTTTTAAGGTGTCTCATTGACTGCGTAATGTATTAATACAAGGATATTTGTATAGAGGTGATCTCTTATTTGAATAACAAGAAAATGGATCAACAAAACTTGGCAATAGAGGTAGTCATTGACGTAGAAGTTAAAAGTAAATGGTGAAGATGAATATGGCTGTGAGAGAAAGTTTGTGGACATCGTTGAAATACATTTGGACAATAGTGTTGAAGAAAAAGTGAAGAAGCTACATATTTGACCATTGTTAGAGGGGAAAATGCAACTAGAAGTCAAGAGAGAAAATCATGTTATACTTGGTGAAAAAGTAAACATATTCATGTCAAAGTAAATTTCAATGCAGTTGTAAAAGTGAAAATAGGAATAAGACAAAGCCTTTGGATATATATCATCCAAAGTATAAGTTGAAAGAAAATTTGGATGGATTGATTTACTTGTCTAAATCAGGTACCAAGACTATAGTAGCCCTGAATCATTTTGGGGTAAGATTCTTTGCTTTTGAAAGTATATGTGAAGCTATAAATGGGGAAAAGAAGGATTGTCCCTAGGAAAAACGTAAAATATTTGGTCTTTATTGTCAAATTCAGGGTGGCATAAATTATGTGAAGGAAAGTGGCCAAGGTGGGAATGTGAGGAGCACTGATAAAGAACTTGAAGATCATAAACTTGAGCATAGCAATATTGCTTTTGAAAGATAGTATCACTTGAGGAAGAGAGTCTTGTTACGACAATTTGTGACTCTGAATTAGTGAATGGGAAGTGCAAAACATATGTTTATAATGGATTGTACTTGATTGTGTTGTATTGGTAAGATGTGGAATCATACAGAAAAATGATGGAGAACACATGGAGTAAAGTCTAAGTGTATATCTATAAAATCCTTAGATTCATTATACGGGATAAACATGTGAGGGTAGAATTGGGTTTGGAGGCTAATATCTTTAACTTGCAGCTAGATCTTATGTTTAGATAGGATACCATATCTAAATTGATGAGTGTTAGCTAACAAAAATTAAAAAAATCAATTAGAGCCAAAACTAAGTGAAGCTAAAACCTTGATTTTAATTAAGAAGTTTTATTTCTAGTGAACGTGAAATCAATATTGATTTTGGTTATATGTATGTTTGTACTGTAATGCATGTTGTTGTAATGAGATGTTGTATTGAAATTGATGAATATGAGTGGTTACAGGAGGTAACTTAGCCTTGATTGAGGTGCATATATTTATATAGAATGTAAATGATATTTTGATGTGTGGTTTAGATTTTCATAAGTTATTGAATTATGTAGTTGGAATTTTGTAATTAGAAACCCTAGCGAAACCCATCCCCCTTCGTCGAGCGCCACTACCAGAGTTAGGCAATTTCTATCGAGCGACCACCACAACAACAATGTTGCGTCGCAAATGAAACTATTAATACTGCATGCGATGAAGCCCATAAACCCAAATCAAATAAGCCCTAAAGCTCCAAATTAAAGAAACCTAATTGACGAAGCCCCGAAGACCGAAAGCGTAGTTCGCGTGAAGAAAGGGAAAATAAAAAAAGGACTTTAATTTTGCTTTAAAGGGAGAATACTGAGTCTGTGAAAAAGACCTTGATTTTGCAGTGTTAATCTTAGGATTAAGATCCAAAGGTTTTTCACCACTCTTCATCAAACTCTTATTAAGATAAGTGAGGAATGATATTTATAAACCTTTGTGGTGTTAATCTTAATAGACTTATATGTTTTTACTACTCTTATGATTATTATTATTTCTAAAACTAAGTTTTAGTTGTCCATTAATACATTAACTGTTCTAACCTCAATTTTCAGATTCTTAGTTGATTTTTTAGTAATATCTAACAATTCTAACTCTTATTTCTCTAGAGATTATAATTTGGTTCTTTATTATTATTCTCCAAATATTACTTGTGATTCTTTATTTATTATTTCTAGATATTATTTTTGGTCCTTTATTTACTATTTACATATATTACTTCTGATCATTTATTTATTATTTTCAAATATTACAACCTGATATTTGCCATCATTATTTAAGTTATTCTCCAGATATTGTAGTCTAATCTTATGTTACTATTTACCATTTAACTTATGTTTCAAAATTTATATTTTGATCAATTTCTGTAAATTTATTTCATCATATTATCTTCATATAATACACTCTGGTTCTTTGCTATTAATTATTCCAATTTTACTTAAAATCATATTTCTGTTACTCTTCATCATAAATTAATATTATGATGTATTTTGGATTACACAATTCTAATTTGTAAAAATTGTTACCCTTGAAATTATTATAACTATCTTATAATTTTATATGTGTGTGTGTATATATATATATTATATTTTAATCAGAAGGTTATTAGTTAGATGTTGAATGTTCATAGTAAAATATATTTATATCTTATTAAATATTCAAACAATTGTGTGTAAAATTTAGTTATGAAAATATCATATGAATATAATATTCCTCAAAATCATATTTGTAAAAGATAATCTAAGTATGTTTTGTGGTTGTAGTTTAACTTGATTTTCTGCATTAGAAAAGATGTCTTTTAATATGAAAAAATGAATCCATTTTATACCTATTTTACTGTTATTACTATTATCGATCATTATCTATGAAATAGAAATTTAGAGATGAGAAATTAATTAGCATGTCTATTATGACCTTCTAATTCTTTGAGGTTGATTCATAAATAATTCTATAAATGATGATTGATATACAAAGAACTACGTACCTTAGTGGTTGTTAAGTCTGGTGATTTTTAGGGACTATGTTGAGATGTTTTAAGATGAACTTAACAAAGTTCTAGGTTCTCATGTAAAGGTATCATGCAAGTGCATGACTGCCTATGTTTTAGGAAGTCATAGCTTGGTACACTGGGAGATGAAAGACAGGGGTCGAGCTAGATCCTAATATGGTTTCAAATAAATGAATATTCAAGTTATTCCATGTTGGCACTTAGGTTGAGGGTATTCGTGAGGTTGTGGATATTCAGAGTAGTTCATGTGGGCACTTGGGTTGAGGATATGTAGGTGAATATTCAGGGTAGTCCATGTTGACACTTGGGGTGAGGATGTTTCAGGGTAGTCCATGTTGACACTTGTGATAGAATATTCATAGATCTAAAACCTTCCATAACTAATCAACATGCTTAAGATTGTGTAGTGTATATCTTTCTTGGGCTGAAAGAGTGCTCGTTTATGTTGTGTGATTGATAGGTAGCCAGAACACTATTATTGGCAGGTAGCCAGAATTTTGTTATGGGAAAATGACCCGATTTCTCAAGTAATTATTGTACCAATTTAGGGAGAGATATATGACTCGATGCATTCTTGGAATGCTCTCCCTATGATCTTGCTTCAAGAGGTTCCAATGGTGCAACAAGGTGTGGATGATTAGGAAAAAGATGGAGATGGAGGCGTCACTCTAGGTAGAGATAAGCCTTATTTGTAAAAACTTACCACAAGGGAAGGAACCCTTGATAAAAGCCATAGAAGCACTCTCAAAGTTAGAGAGAAGAAGACACTCACAAAGAGTCTCACAAGTCTAATTTTTATAAAATGAACTAAGCTCTTTACAAGAGTGAGTGGGGGGGTTTATTTATAGGGGAAGGGAGAGTGTTGGATGTTCAAGTTGAAGGCCAAGGAAAAAAAGAGAAAATCTAAACAAGTCCCTAGAATTTAGGATCTATGTTCCCTCTAGTTTGAATTTGAGTTTTGGAGGGAAGTGACATGACACTTCTAAAATTCAAATTCAAATAAAAAGTAACAAGAACAGCCATGTAGAAGAAGAACATGATGTGGCGCCTCTCATGAGGGAACAAGGGGCCCCACATATCTCCTACATGCTTCATGTGTTGGTTAGAAGGGTTTTAGAAGTAATTAGGCGTGTGGAAATGAATAACCACACGTCCAAATCCTTCTAGGCCAAACTCATCTAATTAACACACTCCTCTAAAGGGACTAAACACACCTCCTAGAAAAAATGAAACCTATAGGCCAAAATACAGGGCCTAAAATTACGAAAATTACACCTACTCAAATACTATATAAAATACACAATTTATTTACATAGTTTTGAGACTATGACCCTAAAGTCTTTATGAAGTTCCTTCCTAGCCATGTCTTCTCTCTAATCCTCCTAGCCAAGGTCCCTTGCTAGGGAGGAATGAATCACGACTACCCATCACTTCCCAAACAGATACTTGATGATTGGGATGAATCATCATGGATGAGTTATGGATCCATACTTAGGGTCAAGTGGGATTGAGTTCAATCATTGAGATGAGTAAGGCTGAGTCCATATATTAAATTAAGTGAGATTGAGTCATAGGTCAAACCTTAGGCTCCCATTGTTTAATTTGTTAAGTTTATTAAGGTTAATGTTGATGATTTATAAAAATTTCACTTCTTTTGTGTGTTTCTTTTCATGTGTTTCTTTTCATATATGTTTGTGGTACAAATAGAAGATAAATTTGATCAGCAGTTGAAAGATTTAGATGATTTCCTTTGAATATGCTGAATTCATAAATGAGTTACTCTTGATGTTCAAGTAATTTTATGTTCGTAAGGGGTCAACTGTTATGAATTAGGACTTTTTGAAGGATAATTATAGCAACTAATGTATTTATGTTTAAAATGAAGTTTGTAATACAATATATTTTGGCTTAAAATGATTACAAGAAAATTATGATTCTTTATGTAATATCAAATTTGAAAATCTCCCATATTTTTATAGATATTTTTTGTTAAGAATTAGGAGCATTGCAAAGGCAATAGAAAATACCACAAAAAAGATATCAACTATGAAAATCAACCCACTAAAAAGGTAAAAAACCAATATTAATACAATGGAAATTCTAGGATTGAGTCGCCACAAAGCTAAGAGTATAAGTCATCATAAGTCACTATGTGTATGTGTTTGTGACGTTTTTATTTGTTTTACTTCACTTCTTACGTTCTTTATATGTGTCTTAACATGTGTGAGACGTATTTTTACCATCTTACTATATGTTGTTGCATTTTGTTTAGTTAGAACATACCTTTTTATCCTTTTGTGTTAGAGAGAATTAGTTAATAACTTTTCAGCATGTATATGATTATTTAAAATTAAATTATGAGCTTAATTTATTAATTGAATATTTTGTAAAAGTCAGTTTTAGAACCAGTGTATTTACTTATATGTCTACATTTTGTTTCTTTTATATGTTAAATGTTAGTTGTTAATGTATTAGTTTTATTAGTGAAAGGATTCGAACCCACGACCTCTCCCTCCTCCTACATGTGGACTTTTGTACTAGACAAATCTTATAACTTCACATTTTGTTAATGTCTACATTTTGTTATATTATAATTTTAAAAAATAAGTGTATATTGTGTGATGTGAATATTTTTATCTAAATATCAAGTTTAGTATTTAAATGAACAAATTTCTATATTATTTTATAATTAAAGAATAAAACATTTAAGTTTAAAAGGATGTTTCACATTCTCTACCATCCAGCCAAATAAGGTAAAAAATGTTGAAACCAAGCAAATATAATCCAGCTAAACCAAATATACCATACCTCATATCAAGTCAAAGATGTTCAGTTAAAAAGAAATCATATTTAAAATAAAACTAAATTTATTAACTGTAAATTAATTTTAAACCATTTTACAATAATTCAATATTGCTCGCCACCCATAGATATATCACCGCGTATGCGTAAGCCTAATCATCCTCATGTACGCACATCAAACGAGTTATCTAACTTGTATCAGGTCAATGGTTTTCCACTGCACAATAAGTTATCCCTTTTAATTTTCTAACTTTCTCTGTTGACTTGTTCTTATTTAATCATACATAGATTTTTTTTTTTCCACTTCCTCTTAAAATAATCGAAGCAACTATCTCGGAAGAAGGGAAGGAATTTCCACAAAATATTCTCTACCAATATATAAAAAAAACTTAGATATGCTGAAAAAAAAACTATATCATCACCATAACCTCTCTTTTATTTTCCTAAACTTTCCCAAAATCTAAGTGTGTGTTTTATAGTGTCTTATTGCAAAGCTCTGTGTACTTACCTGTTCTAATATATATAAACACACACACTTTTCTGCTGTCCCCAAAAAAAATAAAGTTTTGAATTTGTATTTGCATTATACTTCGTGTCTCAGAAAACCAGTCACCGTTGTTCAAAGAATATTGTACAACACAAACAGGTCTTAAATCGTTCACGTGGTGCATGATGTATGTTTATGGGGTGCACTTGAATCTAAATTGTGTCCTTATGATCATATTGGTGATGATATTACCCATCCTAGGGTTGCTTTTCTGGCTAGAGAACACGTTATCCCAATGGAAGGAACGTGTGAGGATCAGTGATGAAGTAAATAGTTTATTCTATGAACAAGGCGCACACCCTGCTTGCACCTTCTGTGGCAGTTTAAGTGACATAGTCTCAAGATGCTCACGCTGCAATGATGCTAAATATTGGTAATAAAGCTTTTATATTCATTCACACTTTTTTTCCTCTTGCTTTTTCATCTTACTGTTTAATTCGTGTGAATCATTAAATTCTAACAAAATAAATTATTAAGATGAATAATAATTTTAAAGTTATTCTTAAAATAAGTTGATCACTCCTCTCCTCTCTTAATTTTCATCCCCTCTCTATATATGAGTTTGTATACTCACTTGTTTGTTTTAAAGGAATACATTAGCAAATTATAACTATAAATTTCTTATAATACACTCAAGTATAGGTTGTTAACTTATCCTTCTGAAAATTAAGTAGGTATATGTTAATAAATGCTTATAGGATTTTTGTCATGTAAAAAAAAAAAAACGTTTATAAGCTTTACTAACTTATATCTATTTATTCTTTTTAAATAAGTTAAGTTAAGGAATTATAGTTACACATTTCTTTAAATACACCCAATGTAAGATGCTAATTTACTCCTTTTATTAAAAATAAGTGTAAGTTAACGAATTTCAATCTTCTCTATATATAGAAATATGCTAAATCTACTTTCTTTGAAACTCTCCTTTTAAAACTCTCTCTTTGTAGAAATTATGATCAATTTTGTCTATTTGTCGATTTTACTTCTTATTTAATTATTATTTTCTTGATTTGTAAGTGAAGCTCACCAAAATTAATGCTTGATATAAATTTTAGTCAATAATTATTGGGAGAATGTTAGAAAAAAAAAATTCTCTTGAAATAGTGACACAAATTATATATATTGGCTAAAAGTTTTCTAACTTCTACCTTATAAAACTGGATGTCCCCAGCAGAAGAAAAGGAGGAATCTTTATTCAACTCTCATATTCATTCGTACATATGTGTAATGTATGAATGAAGTTCAAACTATACTCTAATAAAATTAAACCATCTGACAGCAACAATATTTTGTCCTTTATATGCATACACCATACATGCAATACTCTTTATTTATCTTTTGGGCCATTTTATGTTCTTTGAGATTCCCATAAGCTAAAGTTATTTTTTCAGTCACATATACACTTTGAAGTTTTAAATTCTTTTATTGAATTTGATGGCTTTCATTATTAATTTTAACAGCTCAAATTCATGTTATGATATGCACTGGAGATTTTGTCATAAATATGAATGCGTTGAGATAGAAGGGTCACAAGATGAATCATCTTCTCATGGAACCCATTGCCTTGCCATGGTGCCTGAAAACGTAATATGTTACTATTATTTTGATGACTCCATCAGCTTTATTTGTTTAACTAGTCCATGTTGTCATATTAACATGAATTTCCACTAGATGCAATTTTAGGTTTCAAGAAAAGTTCCATGGTATACAAGTGGATAATAGTATTATATTTTCTCAACAAGAATTCCCTTCGGTTTAATAAAAGATCATTAGAACTATTTTTTTTTTAAAAGAGTGTGTGTGATAAGCCTTTTTGACTAGTTAATGAGGTAATTGAAACAATTAACTATAAGATAGTTTTAATACAAAATATCCACTATTTTTACATCGCTAATTATTGAAAAATATAACTACTCATATTTAGGTGGTGTTTGGTTTGAGAAAATGTTTTTTCTTTTTATTTTTTATTTTTTTTAAAATAGTTTTCATTTTCAAAGTTTTCAATATTTAGAAAATATGTTTGTTTTCACTTAATATTTTCTATTTTCTAAAATTAATATTGTTAAATTTAATCAATTTTACTAAAAATATTATGAAATATTTATATATATAATTTAAAATAAATTTATATATAGTTTTTTGTTATAATTACATATTGTTATTAAGTTTTTACATAGTTTTAATTTTTAAAAATAATAAAAAAAAGTTTTTGTTTTCTGTTTTCAAATATCTTTTGAAAATGTTTTTAGATAAAATATTTTTTAAATTGTAACTAAATATATTTTCACTACTATTTTTTATTTTGTGTGAAAATAAAAATAGAAAACACTTAAACCAATGTTACTTTAATGAGACCTTTCATCCTAATTGCGTTTTTTTATAAGAGATTTTGCTTTAAAAAATTGAATCCAATACTAATTCAACCAATTACTTGTTGGGAGAACTAGCTTGTTAGTTGTTCATTGTATATTATGCAACCTACCCCAAAAAAAATATTAGGAGGGAATGTTTGAATGATTATAAAATTATTGATAAGATGTCAAACTTTTATGTTTTGGTTTAATTGATTGAGAAATGTTAACCAATGTTTTGAGAACACTAGTTAGAGAAATATAAGAATAAATTATTTATTAAAATAAAAAAAATGATAATTATATTTTAAATTGTTTTCATATATTTTTAATAATTTTTTTCTTATAATTTTTTTTAAACTAAGATGGTTACTAAGATCTGTATAAATTTGAGAATTGATTTTTTTTTATAGATAAATATTATTATTAGTGTATTAGTTTTATAAGTAAAAAGATTGGACCCCATATCATCTATTTCCTTTCTTCACATAAGGGATACTTTGTCTTAGATGAATTTTAAACATTAAATATTAATTGAATGTGCAGGACAAGTACCTATTCAATGTATTCAATGAAGTTGAGAAGAAAGGATATAAAGAAGACTTTTACTATATTGAAGGAGGAGAAAACAGTGTTAAGTTAAAAGAACATGGAAATGGCATTGTAAGTAATAATGATGGTTGTGTTGTATGTGGTAATCCACCCTCCAAAGTATGCTCAAGGTGCAAAGCTATAAAATATTGGTAAGTCTCTTCGATTTTATCTGCTAAAGTCAAGCTAACTAAACTTGTGAAGTCAATGCTTCTTTTCTTGCTTTCATGATTTTTTTAATTGATTATTTTATTTCTCTCATGACTTAATAGTATATGTATATATTTTTCTTCTACTAATAAAATATATCATCTTGATTATACATTTAATTGTTAATTAACAAAAGTTGTAATATAAAGTCTCCGGCCTTAGAACACCGATGACTGTGAAGAAAACTTTTAAAATATATTATATTATAATAAAATTTATAATATAGAATTTTTCTTAAATCATATTTTTTATAGGAAAACAATATCTTTTTATTTTAATCTTTTAAATGTTTTTTATCTATATCTGTAAAGATTTATTTTTTGTTTTATTCTTGTTTTTTTTTAAAATATAGCATTAATAATAAGATCATCAAAGAGTTGATAGGATACCATAAGTGTAATCTAGTTTGAATCACGTGTAAACTTATATAATGTTATAAGTTATTTTAAATAAATGAAATATTAAAAATATAAATTGTCCTAAAAATTAGAGCAAATTTCAATATTATCTCTTAAACTTTTATGAAACTATTCATAACTCCACTATTTTTTTAATTTTTCTATACTAATATTCTTTTAAATTTAAAAATATTACACTAGTATTTATATATATTTGAATATATATATATATATATATATATATATATATATATATATATATATATATATATATACTTACTCATATGTCTCTCAAATATTATACTAACATCATCAAATGGGTCAAAACAAGAATAGATACATATAAAATTACACTATACTTTACACATAGTACTATAATTTACTAAAAAAATTATACAAAATTATTCATGTTAGACTCTTTCGTGGTAAGTTAGACTACCAAAATCACTTAAAACATAGACAAAACACTTGTAAGTGAGAAGAAAACTCTTTAAGCACATTATATCACAATAAAATTTATAATATATTTTTTTTAAATAATCTATTTATCCTAAAAAAGGAAGCTTTTTATTTTAGTCTTTTAATTTTTTATCATTTTTAAAGATTGTTTTTATTTTAATCTATATTTTTCAAGAAATAATATTAACTAAGATAAAACAATGATATTAACTGTCTATAACTTATCATATCATTAATGTCTGGCAGGATAACTAAGTGTACTTTTTTAGAAAAATTATATTTTTAATTATTTATAAATTTATCTAATGTCATAATTAAATGGTTTTAAATAACTGAGACATTAAAAATGTAATTTGTAGTCTTCAAAATTATACAAAACAACTCGGACTCTTTGATGAAGTAGTAAGTCATTAGACTAAAAATATCACTTAATTAACTCTACTGCTTGAAAATAAAAATTAAAACTAAAATATTTGTAAAATAAAAGTAAAAATATATAAAATATTTGTAAAATAAAAGTAAAAATATATTTAAAAGATCATCTAAGCCATTTTTTATACAATGGTCGCTTGTTCTGAAAAAAAGCTAACATAAAAGTGGAGTTGATAATAATTTATCATCAACTCTGCTTCTGTACACGAAAAGGAAAAAGATTAACTGTGTTTAGATATTTGACTTTTCTTTGGCTAAAAAAAAAAATATCTTTGACTTTTCTTAAGAATATCAAACACGTCAGATGAATAAAACACTGTTTATCATCGAACATCACATTTCTATTTTCCAAAGATGATGGAATGACACTGTTGCGACTTGTAAAAAAAACTAATAGATGCACCAAACTACTTGACTCGCATATAATTTAGTTCTATGAATGACAACTTCAAAGTGAATATATTTTAATTTAATGCAAAAACTATATGAGTTGACAATTATTCAAGTATATTAACCCTAGTTTCTCTATTTTAATTAAAATTATACTTGTTTTAACATTTCAAAGCTACAGTTTTTTTTTTAAACAAATCTAACGCTATATTTGTAACTTTTTCAAGGAAATTAAGAAGTGAGTTACGAGTGAAAGTTCAACGACCATTGTATTAGAACAAATGAAAGTCTTCATAGAAAAACAAGAACAAGAACGAATCAAAGTCAAGTACGAAATAAGAACAAAAAAAGGGTCTACTTATGTTAAGCAAATTAATTTGAAGAGTCTATGACTCTCCATGTTCCCGAAAAATAACACTGTAGTAAAAAATTATTTGAAGACTCCTGCTATTAAGGAAAAAAAAAACACGATTCCTCCATGAATGCATGTGGATTTTTTTTATTTGGTTATTTAAAAATGAAAAAGGAAAGATAAAGTTGAGTATTGAACAACATGTGTGATTGAAACGAAATATCTTTTTTAAACTGGTGTATCAATCAATCATTAAATATTATATCATTTAATTAATTTTTTTTATAATTTTTTTATATTTTACATAATTTATTAAATAACATAGTATTTATTAAGTTGTTGAAATAGAAAATAAAATACTAATTTAGTACAGAAAATTTTGTTGTTGTGTGACTGTGGTGATAGACATTTTCGTTTGAAGTAGTTATTAATAGAAATATAATAGTAGTTATTAATAGAAATATAATAATAGTCCATTTTGCAAGACAATAGCTTTTTATATTAACAATATTTTTTAAATTCAAGACGATTAAGTCAAACTGGTTGTACAGTAAATTGTTGTTCTAACATTGATGATTAGAATGTGCATATTATCAATTTAGTCCATCTAAGATGATAGTTAACATGCGTATGTCAAATCATGTAATTCTCATAGTAGAAGGAAGTCAAAATGGTGGATGAAGGAGGTTGGACAGAGGTTAGGGAGAGGAGAAGGGGTACTGGCGGTGATGAAATAAGACAGAGAAGGGGGCGAAGTGTAAGTGATACGACAAGGAAAGGAAAAAATGGTTTAACGTCGTTTTACTTCACACATTTTCCGGATGATTAAAAGGCGGGAGAGATGTGGAAAATCTTCATGAGATATGGGGATGTGTGGGAGGTCTATATTCCAAAGAAAACGGATAGAAATGGAAGGAGGTTTGGTTTTGTGCGGTTTACAGGAGTGAAGGATGTGAACTGGTTAGGGGTGAAATTGGACAATATATTCATTGGTAATGAGAAGTTATGGGTCAATCGGCCCAGATTTGAAAAACCAGTGATACAAATCGCGAAGGGGAAAAAGATGGAACGGACGGGAAAACCGATTTTAAACAAGACGGAAACAAAGCACAAGGAAAAAATGACAGCAGTGCAGAATGGAAGCGAAAGACTCTCTTACGCAAAGGTGGTCGGTTCATTTGGGGAGAGGCAAAACTACAGAAATGAGGGGATGAATCAAGGAAGCCTTCAGACCAAGAGGGGAAGTTTGAGAGAAAAAACAAGTAGGACTCTGGTTTTTACAGCTGAGACAGAAGAGGTGAGGAGATTGGAGAAAGCATATGTCGGCGAGGTGAGGTGCAAAGGAGCAGCGTTTAGGACGCAGCAAGTTTTGGCCGAGCAAGGAATATACGATGTTAAAGCAACTCTGATGGGAGGGACTAAGGTATTGCTGGAAGAACGTGCGCCGGAAAGTTTGAAAAAGGCGATAGTAAGTAAACAGGCTTGGATAAAGGAGTGGTTTCTACGGATAGATAAGTGGGAGCCGGGGAATGTGGAAACAGAGAGAAGGATATGGGTAGGTTGTTATGGGGTACCGCTACATGTCTGGGGGGAAAAATTCTTCCGGACTCTGATGGCACCCTATGGTGAGTTGGAGAAGATAGGTGCCGGGACAGCCAGAAAGGAGAGGTTTGACGTGGCACGGATGCTCATTACCAGGAAGGCGTTCGAGCCCATACAGGAGGTGGTCCGGGTGGAAGTAGACGGTAGATTCTTCCATATAAAAGTAGTGGAGGAAGGTGAAGAACGGCGCAATGAGTACAGCAACGACTGGTATCCAGGGTCCGGATCTGAGATGAGTTCGTGTCAGGGAGAAGGAGAGTTCGACGAGTCTTTTGTAGCGGAGCAGTGACTGGCGGCATGGAAGGAGGAGATGATGCGTCGCCGGTGGGACGTAGCTTCGGAGGAGGAACTCGGAGGGCAAGTTCTGGAAAATTACGAACAACAGAACGCAAACAGCAGCTTAGACGTCAGGAGTGGTAACGCCGGCGAAGAGGCATGCGAGCAGCATGGTGAGACCGACTGGGTCACCAAGACGGAAGAGGGAAAATGTGAAAGGGATGTGCTAGACGGTCAGAGCAGCAAAGAACCGAAATGGGAAACTGGGCGGCAGAATGGCGAACTGGGACGGGAAAAGGACGAGCCATCACACCTCGGAGACTGTGAAGACCGATGGGACAGGTGGACAGCTTTCTTGTCCCCTCTGAAGCGCGACAGCGAGGCCAATACGGGCGTGACACGTCGGCACGGTACAGAGCTCACGGGCGGAACAATGCAGCAGTGCGAATACCGAGGCGGGACAGCTGACGACGTGGGCCCGTCAGCGCACAGCACGCGACAGCTTTTGCTCGCGGACCGAGAAGATAACGTTGCAGCAGAAGCCACGCGTCAGCTGGGTCAGCTCACGGAATCCGAGCTGGTGCGCGTCAGTGGTGTGGGCCGGAGCGGATCATTTTCGGGCTGGGCTGCAGAGGATGCGGGTGAAAGGCCTGGAGGGCGAATGGAGGGGTGCAAACAGCATTTGAGCTGTGGGTTTTATTCGAAAACCGAAATGGATGGGAATCAGACCCGGAATAATGGAATGAATGGATATTTTAGCAACGGATCGGCTGGGCAAGAAAACGGGAGAGTACAAACACTTTTTAATAGTGGAAAAGAAGATAGTAAAAAGACGGAGTCAAGTGCCACAAAGATTTATAATTACAAGCAATGGGAGTGTGTCGGTGCGGAAGAAATGTCTTGGGGAGGGAAGGGGGAAAGGAAGATGGTTACAACCTGGAGGCAGGTTCGAAGGCATAGTGTTGATGGAAGCGAGGTGCAAAGTTCTACTCAGGAGGGACAATCGGAGCAAGCAAGCCAAAAGACACAAGGAGAAGGAAATGATATGCGGAAAATGTGGTTAGCTATGAAGGTGATAGGAGTAACTGGGGAGCAACCGGATGACGTCTATGTAGAAAAGTTACAAAAAATGGAAGAGAGAGATAGTTCGGAAAAGGAAAATAGGGGGAGTAGGAATCAAGGAGTAGTTTAAATGAAGCTTCTATCTTTAAATGTGAGGGGTTTTAGGGAGAGGGTGAAAAGGAGGCGTATAAAGAGGTTGGTAGTGGCCAACAAGGTTGATATACTTCTGTTTCAGGAAACAAAATGCTCAAAATTGAAGGAGTGGGAGATTAAGGAGGTTTGGGGGCGCCATGAATGTGATTGGAGAATCCTTCCGTCATCAGGTCGGAGTGGGGGGTGCGTTACAATCTGGAGGAAAGAGTTGCTGGAGCTGGTCTGGCAAATTCAAGGGCAGGGTTTTCTAGGAGTGGCTTTCAAAGGAAGGAATTCAGATGACGTCAATTGTGTTGTCAACGTCTATGGTCCATGTACATTGGAAGGAAAGAGAAAGATTTGGGATGACTTAATGATGACCAGAAGAGGGTGCCCACATGTCAGGTGGGTAATTGGTGGTGATTTTAATGCGGTTAGAGAAAGGTCTGAGGTGATCGGAAGATCGACGTTTCATTCGAGGAGGGAGATGGAGGATTTCGATTTTTTTATCCAGGAGATGGGAGTGGTCGACATTCCAGTCATGGGAAAAGGAGTTACATGGATCTCACCAGATGGACAGTCAGCTAGTCGACTAGACAGGCTCCTATTCTCTCCGGCTCTGATGGACGAATGGGGAGTTATTGCACAGACGGTTGGTACCAGGGAATTCTCTGATCATTGTTGGATAAGTACTAATAATAACAAGCAGGACTGGGGACCGAAGCCGTTCAAGTTTTTTGATTATTGGCTGGAAGAGGCATCCTTTGGAGAGCTGATCAAAGCAAGGTGGAACTTAGTTCAGGGGTCAGGGTGGAAGATGTATCAGCTGGCAAGGAAGCTAAAGGCTATTAAAGGTGAGATAAAAAAGTGGTCTGAAGGTGTGTGGAAAAAAGATGATATTTTTCTGGCTGAAAGGGTTCAGCAAATGGAGGTGGTTGATCAGCAGTTAGTGGCGGGAGGCCAAGTGCTTAATACATCCAGGAAGGAACTTATGACAGAATATTGGGCCAAAGCAAGGGTCATGGAACATGCATTGCTGCAGAAATCAAGGGTACGATGGGCTCTTAATGGAGACAACAATTCTAGGTACTTCCATAACTGTTTTAAGGCAAGATGTATTGCAAATTCTATTTTGGCAGTACAGTCAGAGTCGGGGTGGTTGGAAAGTGTGTCTGATATCAGAGTTAAAATATTCGATCACTTCTCCGGGTTTTTCCAAGAAAGATGGTTGGATCGACCGACTTTGGATGAAGTTCCGTTGCCTCAAATTTCAGAGCAGCTTAAGCAGGGGTTGGAGGCGCCGTTTTTGGAGGAGGAGATTAAGGCGGCTGTGTGGGCATGTGAAGGCAGGAAAAGCCCAGGGCCTGACGGCTTTGGAATGAATTTCTACAAATCATGCTGGGAAGTAATTGGTCACGATGTGGTTAATGCTGTTCAGGAGTTTTATGGGTCTGGTATACTACCGAGAGGGGTAAGTTCTTCTTTTATTACGCTCATCCCAAAGGTGGCCACACCTTCAGGGCTAAGCCAGTACAGACCCATTTCCTTAATATCAAGCGTGCATAAGATTATCTCGAAGATATTGTCTGTGAGGCTGGGGAAAGTGCTGACTGGGCTAATCTCGCCCACTCAGACGGCTTTCTTGAAGGGCAGATCAATTATGGATGGAGTAGTGGTGGCAAATGAACTGATGGACTGGGCAAAAAGAAGGAGAAAACCGTGTTTTTTTCTCAAGGTAGATTTTGAGAAGGCTTATGATTCGGTCAGCTGGAATTTTCTGGATTATATGCTGGAAAGGATGGGGTTTGGATGGAGATGGAGACGATGGATGAGTGCTATAGTCCGGAATAATTATGTATCGATCCTAGTAAATGGATGTCCCACCCCAGAGTTTAAGCCTGAGAGAGGGTTGAAGCAGGGGGACCCTCTGTCGCCTTTTCTGTTCTTGTTAGTGGCGGAAGCTTTACCAGCATTGTTCAGATCGACCATTCAAAAAGGACTGTACAAAGAAATAAAGGTACAAGATGAGGTCAAGTTTTCGGTGCTACAGTATGCAGATGATGTCATTATGATGGGGGAAGCGGACCTGCAATCGGTTTGGCATCTGAAGGCGATGTTGCGGGGGTTTGAAATGGTGTCAGGTTTAAAGGTAAACTTCAGTAAGAGCAGTTTCTATGGTGTAAATGTGTCACAATCATTCACACTGGCGGCTACCGAAATGTTAAACTGTAATGCTGGGATGCTGCCATTTAAATTCTTAGGGGTACCAGTGGGAGTAAACCCTAAGAGGGAACATGTGTGGAAGCCAGTTATGGATCAGTTTAAAAGGCGCTTATCAGACTGGAAGGCAAGGAATATGACTTTTGTTGGGAGGTTGGTATTACTGAATTCAGTGCTAGCTGCTCTCCCATTGTATTTCTTCTCCTTCTATAAGGCTCCAAAGTCAGTGCTGAAGTCTCTCAAGAGGATGCAGCGAACTTTCTTGTGGGGAGGTAAGGAAAATCAGGTAAAAATAGCATGGGTTAGCTGGGAAAAAGTATGTAGGCCAAAAGATGAGGGAGGTCTAGGTGTGAAGTGTTTGGAGAAATTTAATATCAGCTTGCTGGCAAAGTGGAGGTGGAGAATTATGGCAGATGAGACGGCTATTTGGGGTCCATTGCTGAGAAGCAGGTACAGGGAGACAGATGGATATATGGACAGGCCCGAATCTTTTACCCATACCTCTCAATGGTGGAAAGACATATGGGCCATTGATGGACCAAATGCGGAGCTGCCGGGGTGGTTCAAAACGAGAGTCAATAGGAATGTAAGGTCTGGAAGGGGGACTTTATTTTGGGAACAGAGGTGGTTCGGAGATACAGCTTTCTGTGCTTCGTATCCCAGGTTGTATGCTTTGACAGAGGATAAGTTCATCACTATCAAGGATAAATGTCTTTTTGGAGGCCAATTATCATCTTGGAAATGGGGCTGGCAGAGGGAGCTATTTGTGTGGGAGGAGCAGATGCTTCGGGTTTTTCAGGAGGCATTAAGTCAAGTGGCATTGGTAGAACGGGAGGCAGATGAGTGGGGATGGAATTCAGGGGCTGAGGGGTATTCGGTGGCGGGAGGGTATAAAGTGTTGGCTGGAGGGATATCTGAATTGGGAATGAATTTTGTGGAAACCCAGCATTTACGTAGGTTGTGGAAGGAAAAACTGCCATCTAAGGTGTTGGCGTTTTCATGGAGGTTGCTAGCGGACAAACTACCCACTGTGGAAAATTTGCTAAGAAGAGGAATTCAGGATCCTGGATTAAATCCTGCTTGCAGGTTCTGTAATAATGGGATAGAGTCAAAGAATCATTTATTTTTACAATGCCCAATCATACAATCGCTGTGGTATAGAGTTATTAGCTGGGTCGGGGTAGAGACACCGCTCCCGGAAAATCTGAATCAACTGTTTCTGTTATCCTCTGGCTGGGTAGTGGGAAAGCGGAAGAAGGCATGCAGGTATGTGTTTTGGATCGCTGTATGTTGGTGCATTTGGCTGACAAGGAATGCTGTTATTTTCCAAAGGGTCGAGGTGGAATCCCTTGATATGTTTATGTCCATTAAAATGTTATCATGGCAGTGGCTGTTGTTTTCTATTGGGTTTAAGGCTGGATGTGTGTACTCTGACTGGTGCACCCAGCCTAGATTGTGTTTGATGAATTTGAGATAGTCTCATTTGTAATTAGGTCAATGTATGGCAGACTGAAACGTTGTGTTTTATCTGTTGTATATTCCCATCTAATATAAATATATATTTTGCTGTTCAAAAAAAAAAAACTTGGGTGACCCAACACATATTATATAATTTTTTTCGAATTACTCAAAAACTATTCTATATTTTCTATTAATTATGATATTGTTTTCCAATTAATATATGTTTCATCATGTTTTCTTTATTCGTCTATATTTTTTCTACCATCGCTTTTGCTTTATTGTTGCAACGTAATTGTTTATTCAATTTGTTGTGTTTAAACATAGTATATATTTAATTTTTTTATTTGTTTGAGATTTTGTTTATGAAGTTTTTATTTGTTTGAGATTTTGTTTATGAAGTACTACTTTCTTATTTTCATACTTTGACCTTTAATGTTATTGATTTATATGTTTAACACTTATAATTAGTATATACTCTAATTCAGAATACTATTGATTTATGTAACTTTTAAAAGTAGTAACGAGTAAAGTCAATAAATTTACTATGAAGGGGTATGATTGAATGTCCGTGTATACCAATTAAACTTTTTTTAAAATATTAATTAGTAAAATTAACAAAGTTCTCATATATAAAATGTTGTAATTAATTATTAATGTAAAACTTTTCACGGTATATAAATATTTTTTTCTTAATTTATGAGTTTAATTGGTATACACTATGAGTGTAAAAGATTTTTATATTATGTAACTTCTTGAAAAATAATAATAAGTAAAGTCAACAAATTCATTATAGAAAGAGTTGTGATTGAATGTCAGTATAAGTATATACTAATTAAACTCTTAATTTATTATATATAAACTAATAAATATTGTTTGAACTAAAAACATTCGTATTTAGAATAAAATATCCATATTTAATGCATTGATATTTGATACTTGAAGTAGTAACATGTGAACGAGGAAATAGTTTTTTTTTTTTTGTTTATTTTGATATAGATATACAATTTCTATGTTTTTAATATAAATTGAGTTATGTGTAGATGAAAATTATTTGCATCCATAGGTATCGTGAATAAAATTCGCAACTAAAAATTAATGAGTTTTAATTTATAAATATTTTAACAAGTCTAACTACACCTGTTATTAAAAAAATGTAAGCGTGGATGCAGGACCAAGGTAATCTGTTCCACGTATACCTGTTAATCATTCGTGAAGTGCTAACAATTATATTAACATCATTAAAATGAAGTTGTTTAAAAAATATAACGTTTGATTTGAAAAACTGTTTTTTTTCTCTTAAATTTTTTTTTATTTTAAATTTTCAACATTGAAAAAATATATTTGTTTTCATTTGATATTTTTTATTTTAAAAAAATAATATTATTAAATTTAATTAATTTTAATAAAAATATTATAAATTATTTATATATAATTTCAAATACATACATAATATTTTTTATATAATTACAATATTATTATTAAATTTTTACATAGTATTAACTTTTAAAAACACTAAAAATAATTTTTTTCTGTTTTCAATTTTTTTAAAAATATTTTCAACGAAAATATTTTTTAAATTATAACCAAATATATTTTAACTACTATTTTTTGTTTTATTTAAAAATAAAAAATACTTGAAACAAACGTCAATAACTTTTGTAATTTTATTTGAATTTACAGGATGGTTGCATATCTCCTATACATGTGTGATAGTGAAAAATATATATTTACATTCACTGCTCCTAATAATGCATAACTCTATATTATAAAAGTTAGAAAGTTTATAAAATAAAAATAAATGTTTGATACCTTTGTATGTTATCAGCCCAGCACACCAGTATGATTGGAATCTTGAAATAATTTTATATATACTAACTGTTATACTGTATAACAATATAAAATACTTTAGAAAGTTTAGTGTAAAGAATTAATGTATAATTTATTTTCTCATAATGACTACAAGATTTTAATTGTTATTCTTTTTCAGTTCCCAAACGTGCCAACACTTCGATTGGAGATCACGACACAAGTTTCAATGTCTTGCTGAGAAGCAAAATTCAACTCAACTAGCAGAGGTTAGTCATGAAAATGTAATTATTGCAAAAATTAATTTATTAAATAATAACTTTAGAATAAATTATAAAAATATTCCTGAAGTTTTATCTAATTATATATATGTTATTATTTTTTAACAATTACATTCACATTTTTAAGAGAATATAAAGTTTGAGAAAAAATTAATGTAAATGTTTTGGAAATATCAGTATAATATCGTTAAATTAAAGAAAAATTACTTTTTAAAAAAAAAAAAGTAGAATTATGTGAACGAAGGTTGATAAAAGTTAAGAGGATATACACGTAATTTGCTCATAACTTTATTACTAAGGATATGTAAAAAAATGCAATGCTAATAAATCTAGTAAGGAAGGATATGATGTATGTTAAGGAATTATAATAAGAAAATATTTTTATTTTAAAGTATAAAATTACATTCATATGTAATTTTTTATTTAAAGATCATATATCAATATAATTTAATCATAAAAAAATATATTTGTAAATTTTAATTCCTTAATCAGTATATTTAATTCACTTGTTAGCAAGACACAGAATTTGTCATTAGGATTGCATTATTTCTCAAAGCTAAATTAATTAAGGATATTGATTAAGTTTCGATTTTTCTCTCTTTGTTCATAGGTTGTAAATCTCAAGAATTCATACGAGGGGGAAGAAGATAAAGCTGATTCTTCTAGTCATCTTCGTTTGGAACTTTACACAGGTATGTCTACAAGTAAAATCAATTTATTCATACTTTGTGTAATAAATTTGCAGTAATAATAACATTATCCATGACATTTTATAGCAGTCTTCTTTATCTTTGTCATGTATTTTTCATCTTATATATGAATATTAAAACAATTGATTAATTTAATTGATTCTAATAAAGATAAAGTGGTGTATAAACTTTTTTAAATTTATAATTTTAATATATAAATTTTTTGTTTACCTGTGAACGGGAAAGTATATGAATATTTTCTTTTATTTAACATTTTAGTTCTTTTATTTATTTTTATTATTAAGGGATCATATCTTACTTTATTTATCATTATTTATTAATTAAATTTTTTGTAATTTTTATTATATTTTGCGATGATTTTTAACTATCACAAATTAAAATAATTTTTATTCATCTTTTTTCTCGCAATTCTCATCTCCCCTTCTCCTACTTACCTCTACTATCTAATTCTCATGTGTCCCCTCCACCCCTCACTTCATGTAAAGTCCCCTTCTCCCTCCCTCGTCTAGTACCTCAAACCCTTCGTGTCTAGTGTCTCCTTCTCCTTTGTCTCCTCTACCTTTGTTTCATAGTATTTTTAGAATAACGAATGAAATTGAATTACTCAATTTAAATTTTTATTTTATAATAATACTTTTCAAATTTCTCTTTCATAATACTTTTTGAAATACAATGTTATTTTTTTAATTAATTTTAAAGCATATTTTTGTAGATTATTATGATATATATCTTTTTTTTATCAAATCTTTTCAAACAAAAAAATATTTATATACTTTGATTGGTTAACAAAAACTTGAATACCAAAACCATAAATTTGAAACATCTCTAACCTATTATCCATATTATACTATTCATTAGCCTTCTTCATATAGTTGCTACAGTTTATTTATAAAATTCAATTACATAAATTATAAAAATAAAAAATTTATTTATTTTTTATTAATAATAATCATAATTATTCCACTCAAAATTTGTATACTTAAACAAGGCAGATCTTCCCACAAACACAACACATTGATATATAGAAAAATTGGTCAATTTAATTTATAATAATATATGTATTAATTATGTTTTCCAAACTTTCATTGTCATTGATTCTACTTTTTATCTCTTTGTAATGGTTTACTATTATAACTTTTCTTTTAATTTGGGACATATAAGTTTAATATATAGTTATATATATGAATTGATTTTTTTTACGAACCTTAATCATAACTCCCTATATGAATTGAATCTTATAAAAGAACAAAACATCACTTTTATTTTTGGTCTTATAATCGATCAGAACAATATGTTCAAGTTCATATTTTTTTATTAATTCCATTCCTATTTTCTGTTAATTTATCTGAAAATCTAAATCAAAATATAGCTAATTGTATTATTTGTTTGGTTTATACAAAAGGAAACACCAACTCCAGAGCACTAATTTTATCTCAGGTATGATTGTCATTGGAACTTATTAGTTGCATTAAATGGTCACTTTACTTGTGATCTCATCTTCCATTATCATGCAGGAAGTAGCCAATAATGCCCAGAAAGAGGTTGAAGAACAATTGAGAAACCTAAAAGAAGAATTGGCAAAGATTAAGTATAGTTGTCATTTTTTATTCTAAGTCTCATTATTTTTAGCATGTTGTAGTCGCAGCACTTACATTAAAATCTTAATAATTTTTTCTTTATAACTTTTAGATATTTTTCTAGAGAGAAGGAGAGTAGCAAGAGAAACTTCATTTAGTAGTCTCATTATCATTCATTTTCTATTTTGTTTGAGATTTCACGTTGATTAATGAATGATATGATGGTAAAATAATAGTATATAAGTGAGGTGTAGATTTCATTTTACAAATCAATGTCCTATGATTGAGTTAAACCCAAAATGTGTTTTAATATGCTATTAAAGCATATGCCTATGGATTTATTGGGCCTATTGTGTTACCCTTTATCAGATCGCTATCATATTACCTACATATATCTATGATAAAAATTGATGCAAATTCTAAAATTATATAAACAATTACATATAAATAGAAAATTCTAAAATAATGCATGATATCTCTAGAATGACATGTAGATAGAAAACTCTAGAATAATACTTAATATATCTAGAATAATTGTGTTGAATCCTATAAATAGATTATGTACTTAATATTTGTAATCAATCAAAAAATTAGAAAGTCATTTTCATTTAAAGCTATATTCCAACTATTCCTCTAAGCTGGTTTCCTTTCCCCCTATACCACAAATTAGCCTTCGTATCTTTTCTATCAATCAAAAAAGTTTTAATTATTTCATAATTCTAAAACTATGTATCCAATCCTGCAAATTTTACATTTAAGATGTTCAATCTTACCTTATAAATCCATTTTGTAAAATGATTAAGTCAGATCCAAACTCAACGGATCTAATATAATTAGTTGGAAGTCTCACATTTGTGTGTTGCATATAGTTATGGATGTATCATTTCAATCTTCTAATAAATCTTCAATCCCATTGGAGTTTAGTGCATGTTGCTATATCAGAGATAATACAATACGAATAGAGTAACCTACTTGGTTTTACAACTGTATTCTATGCCTGCATAGCTTTCAAACTTTTAGTAGGTTATGAAACTCATTAGTGATGGTTGCAAGTGTTTAATTATGTCAAAATATTTTATGGTGTTTTCAGAAATGAGAACATATCACTGCGATTACATCGTGATGAATGGGAAGTGCGAGCAAGGAATTCTATAGATAGACTTTACAGCTTCAGGAAAGAAAATGAACATCAGGTGATTACATCATAATCAAAAGAGGAAATTACAAATTCATCTCTTAAAGTTTAGTATAATTATTCTTACATTTTTTAAAAATTATTTTTGTACTTTTAAGGAAGTGTTAGTGTAAGGTTTAAGAGAGTGACTAATATAATATTTTCAAATATACAGAAATACAAATATAATAAATACATAAAAATAAAATGGTTATGTATAATTAAAAAAAAAAAGAGAGTATATCTATAATTTCAACAAATTTGAGAAGATACATAAAAAATTTGCTCTAATGTAAAACAGAAGTGAGCTTGTACATTGAAGCCAATTTTTATGATTTTAACATTTTGTGGTCTCCATTTTTAGGTGTTTATATTGAAGCATGAAAATGAATTGATGTCAAATGCTGAGAAGCAAGCACGTCAAATGGTTAAAAGTTTATCTCAGAGGTTACACTGCTTGCAGATTGCAATGGAAAGTGGAGTTGAACAAAGGCGAAAACAAGAACATATACATATGCTCCAGGTATATCAACCTAATTAATTGTGGCCTATAAAAGATACTAACCTCTAACGCAGTTTTAAGATTTGTTTATTCGAATGTGTTTTGGATTAATTGTTTTTTATTAAAATATTCTTATTACCTTTTATATAAACAATATTTTTCTTTTTAATTATTAATAAATACTTTTTTTTTATAATATTATGGAGGATAAATTTTAAAAAATATTGAATTTAACATTGTTATTGCACACTACACAAACTTCCTTGCCTTAGTCGTTCTTTCTTTAATATTCCTAACCTCCTCTTCAATAGTAATGATTCCTAGTCAGTACAGGTGGTATTGCAAAAGCATTGTAACTCTCAAGTCAGAGCAGAATTGACTATTCTCTCAAAGTATAATAATATTAGTAAAAAAATAGTTAAAAATTTAGTAGTCAAACATGTATTCGATATCCTTGTTTATAGTGTTTATCTTTTTAGCCTTAGACTTACATCATTAAGGTTTTGATTTATCTAAAAAGGATAATATAGACATTTTACTTCTGGTGGCAAACCCTACCCAAGCCAAGATACCTGTTCTTTTGCTGTGTCATGCTGGTGTCTCGACCTTTAAAGGTAGGTCCAGTCATACAAATAAACCTTGTCTTAGGGTAGATCCGACCCAAAACTCCTCCTATATAAACACTAATACTTAAATTTACTGATTTTTTTTTAATTAATAAGTATAATTTAATCAACATATTCTTATAATTAGGGATGAATGTGTGTTACATCTAATTCTAACTAATCTTTGTGTCTCTTATTTCTAAATTATCTAGAGATATCCCAGTCAATAAATTTGAGTAAAAATCCAACCTAGACAAGACAGGTAACAAGAGAAAATTAAGAGAATCTAGATTCATAATAGAATTTTATATTTTCATGTTCAACAAGATATATTATGAACCAAGAACAATAAATATCTTATTCAACAAAATATAGTTAAATATAGATTTTGGTAACACATTAGTCATTGTCTTCTCCATACAAGAATTCATTATTCTGGGAATAATTATATTCAAAATAAAATTTTATTCATAACATTTGTTTTTTGAAAGTTAAGTAGTCTTTTTTCAACGGAAGGAGATAAATATGCTACTTTCTCCTCCTTTCTCTACTTCTTAACAATCAATCCATCTTATATTAATTCCCTTTACTCATAACATATGTTTAATTATAAATCACATGTTATTGGTTATGACAAATCTTAAAAGTTTATTACTTGATATTTGATAATATTCGAAGTAGATTGATCACATGTCATGATTGTCATGATTCCCTTACCCCAGAGAATTGAGGTTAGTTCACAATTATGTAGGGTTGTTCAATTTGCCTAACCAATGAAAAGAACATGGCCTTTGGTTGTGGACACATGGTAAATTCCAAAAAACACTACATTTTCCCCTTTTTCGATCATTAACTTTCATGAAATGATAATTTGTAAATTGTTAAAATGCAGACTTGTTTAGAGTGTGGATCAAAAATTCGCAAGTGTCATATATGCCGAACAAAGATCACCACTCGCATCAGGTTGTTTTCTGATTAATTGAAGAAAGAGGACATAGTGATTTTGCATAAGTATGTAGTTGAATCACCACTCGAGATAATTTTTCATGCTAAAGATTGGGAGGATAATCTTTTCCAAGACTTCTTCTAGCTACCAACTCCTAATACTTCATTACACGCTACAGTTAGAGAACTTCAGCTTAGAGCAATAAAATTAAGAATACTATATATTATATTGTCTACTATCGAGATTCATACATCTATTTATATATGTCATGATGAGTTCATATTTTATAAGCTTTTTACTTCATTACAAATTAGGTAATTGGGCACTAACCCATCTATCATATACTTAATTATCTTTCTCACTTTTAATATCTTAATTACCTTTAAGTGTCAGAAACTTTCATGCTCTATGGGAAATGGGTTTGTGCCAAATACTTGAAAGGTACTTGACACTTGTACTTGAAAGTTACCCCCAATACACACATCATCATATCTATGTGTGTGTTGAAAGAAAAAGTAAGATAAATTAGCACTCTCAAATGAAATTTTGTAACTTTAACTACTTAATTTCTTTAGATTATATAATTCTTTTTACCAGTTAATTATAGGAGTATCATGTAATGTTCATCGTTATCGTAATAACCCATAATAAAAAATTTAAAGCAAATAATAAATTTTGTATTTGAATACATGAATTCTTACCTAATAAACAAAATATAATCCTCAAATTTGGGTCTCTAGAAAAAAAAAATAATTACAAGTACATTATGTTTTAAAATCGTTACAAACAAATACTACAAGAAAATTTGTTATTAATAACATACTAGCCCTTCAAGTCTCATTCAATTTTCAAAACTTCTCCTTAGAGTTCTGAAAACAGTACTTTTAATGAGATAACAATCTCAGTGAATAAAACAGAAAATTTTAAAAGAGGTTTGCAAATAGTGTTTTCAGCCGGAATCCGAAAAAACAACCATGGTACCCATAATAATAAACAATATAAATTTCATCCTCATTCCAAATGAAGATATTTCACTCAATTAGTGCAACATAAACAATATAAATTTATACTATTAAAGTGGTATGCTAATACTATTTCATGATTCAAAAAAAAATAAAATATATATATATATATACACACACTTTTTAAAAGTCATACCATGGAGGGTTTTAAAAGTAATTTTACTCACCTCTTGAAGCGAGATCTCACCACTTTAATTTGTTTTCTTGTGCTCTTATGTCCCTCTTTCTCAACTATAGAATAATCAACTAATCTATGATATTATAGGGAACTAGTTAACCCTATATATAATAGCTTAGGGTTGATTTTTTCCCTTTCTATATTTTTTAAAAGATTAATTTTTATAGATTAAATTCAAAATAATATCAAATCTTTAATTATTTTATCTTATTTCTATTTTAAAAGAAATATTATCTTAAATCAATTATCTTTAATCTTTTAGTTATTTAATTGATTCTCATCTAATTATTATCTTTTTTTTCTCTATATTATTAAACTATAATAATTATTTATTTATTATGTAAGACAATTTTTATTTTAATAATTTGAGGATGTTACAAGATCCTTTACCTAATAATATGACTTTGTGGATTTGAATATTTTATAAACTATAAATTTGTAGTCTCACCCTAGTCTCTTATTTTGAATGTACTCGAAATAATCTCATCCTAACTCTTGGTCTATGTTTAATTTTCCTTTACAACTATAAAGGTTCCACGAATCACAATTGATTACAACACGAGTAGTTTCCTACCATTGTAAAGGGTTTAAGTGAGGACTGGACATAGTCCTGAGATTAGGGTGAACCAGTATAAATTACTTTGTCTTTTTCTTCTCTTTAATAGTTCTCTTAATCATTGCATTTTGCTTTAATAAAAAGAAATATGTTTAAAAGAGAAGATGACTTATGTATTGACAGTTTAAAAATTTTATACTGACATTTTATCACAATTTTTCATGTATGGTAAGTTTGTTGGTTTTACTAATTAATACTTTAACAATCATGTTAACGAAGGATTATGATTGAACGTTAATATAAAACTTCTTTACACTGTTCGTGCATAGAAATTAAGCTCTTTTTAAAATTTAATACATAAGTAAAAGTTTCTTATTAAATACAATAAGATAAAGTTTTTTCAAAATCAACAATAGAAAGTTTATAAATTTAGTTCTAAGTAAAAACAATTTTTAAAAATAGCATCAAAGTATTATTAATTAAAAAAAATTAATTTGTTAAGATGAATTTTTCATTAAGAGAGCTATTCGAGGTACACAAAATAGTTCTATGAGTAACAATGATTTCAAAAGAGCTAAGTTTTTATTAATTGTCCAATTCAACCATTCTTGTGTCATTTTTTTCATTTCAATGGGAGAAAAATAACAAAATTTTCAATCATAAAAAATTGTTGTTTTTTCATGTTCTAGAAAGAAATATATTGGGAAGCATGGACAATGTATTTCAAATATCTTATTCAACCAAAATGTTATAATGAATTTTAGTAACACATTTGTCACTACCTCCTCATAGGAATTCATTATACTAGGCATGGTTACTCCTAACTAACATATGCAAGAAATTTTACTCATAAGTAACAAGTATGTATAATAATAAATCATGTTATTGGTTATGAAAAAACTTTAAGATTTATAATTTAGAATAGATTGACCAAATATTATTTTGATGATGGGCTTTTTTTTCTTACATATTTATGATATGTTAAAAGACAAAAATATCCCCGAATGACTTTTCGAAATGGATAATTTGAACATCTTTATACGCTTAAAGTGACTACTTTGAATGAGGGAGATTGATTGCGGGAAAAGGGATGTTATTGTGGGGAGGAAGGAGGGGCTGGGAGGGGCAGGTGAGGGATGGGGTTAGGGGTAGAGTGTTCAATTTACAACCGAATTTGTATTTTTCCCAATCCGAATTACTTATTTCAAAGTACTCCCATTCTAATTTTATTAAAGTTTAATTTAGTATATACTTATAGTATAAAAGACTTTTATATTGACATTTAATTGAATTTCTTTGTTTATATGATTTTTAAAATATTAATTAGTAAAGTCAACAAACTTATTATAAATTAAGGATTGCAATTCGATACTAGTATAAAACCTTGTAAATGCATACCAATTAAACTCATTTTATCAAATCTAAAATGGACAATTCAGATTTTGGAAATCCTAATTACTTTTCTCAGACTCACTTCTAAATACCTGTACCAAACTCATTCCCTGTTAAAATTAGCAAGAGAGTATTCTAGAATAGGTAATTTGATTTTTTTAAAAAAATAAAAAGTCTAAATTACTCATTTCATTAGCATGGAAGTATATAGAATATGTAAAAACAACATCTAAAATTCTAAAGTGTAAGGTATTTTTGTCTCAATATATTATAAAGGTGGAAAGATAAATATATGCTATGCTGGAGGAAAAAAAATTGGTTACGACTCTCATGCTCAACACAACCCAAGCTACCTCTACATTAATTATGTAGAGATATGAGAGGGAAGGGATGAAGAAAAAGTAAGGGTAAATTAAAGAAAGATAAATAAAAAAGAAAAAGTTATAACCATTTGATTTAAAATACGAAATATCTAACCATAAAGAATCATATTTTTTATGGTGATAGATGCTATCATCTCCTTTCCCACCCTTATTCATTTACCAGTGTCTTTAGAGTTTAGATCTCAAACTTGGAACTTTAGAAAAAGAGATAATAATAGGAGAAATACGACATCATCAATCGGTCGTTTCTCCAAACCCAAACGACAACCCCATAAAGTTCGTTTCACTTTCCCTTTCTTTCTTTGAGAAGCCGTCGTTAGTCGCAACAGAACACGACGATTCCCAGAGGAAGTGGGCGAAATTTGAAGATAAGGATCAGTGATAGAGGGATATAACGAACCAGGTAAAACCCCCCTTTTGATTCTTCTTTCATAAGTAAACCCCCTTCAACAATTCTAGTTTTTTATTCCAATTCTGGGCACGCTTTTTCGTTTTGCAGTGTTGATTCCTTCCAAAGTTTGCATTTTTACTTATAATTTGAGATGGGTTTTGGTTCGGTTGCTGTGTTGCATTTCTGATTTTTTATTTTCCTAAAAATGGAATTCTTGGGGTTTTACTCAGTAATTATAATTGTACTCTTTGCATGCATCTATTCAATATCGATGAGGTCAATGTTGCGGGACATTGTGGGTAACATAGTGAAATTGCATAATTGAATTTCATTTACTGGTAGCTAATACACTGTTACATTGAATACACTGTTTCTCAAAGCAAATCCTGTGAGGTGTTAGTTCTAATTGCTTAGCATTAGAAAGCAATGCATATGAGAAGAAAGCCATTTGGGATATGATTAAGCATATGAAAAGTTGAAGACCTCTAATTTCCAAAAGGGTTGGAGAAGAAAGTAAGGAATTACTCTTTATCCCGCTGTAGATCAACTATTGAATGTGTTTGACTACATGCCTGTTCTGGTACTGCATGTGTATGGCTCCTTTATATTGTAATTGGTTAAGATCCATTTACAGAAGAATGTCCAGCTTTGTCTGATTTTGATAGAGTGTGGGTTCAATAGTGTTTCATTGATATGTGAAATGAAGCTACATGGTTTTGGTAAGCTTATAATGGGAGTCAGAGTTGGACTCTTTACTTATATGTTTAAAGTTTACTGGTTAGGGTTTGATTTGTACTGCTTTTAGCACAAGATGACAAGGATAACAAAATCATGAAAAGAATGTTGCTCACTCATAGGCCGGTTTGGTAATTTGAAAGAATGCACTGGTCATCCTATGTCCTTATTAAAATGTTAGATGAAAAAAGGGACCATATTCAAAATATGGAATTAGTCTTATTTAATGCAGACTTGCAGAGTATTCATGTACCTAGCTTTCTGTTCTTTATCCAGTTTTGATCATGTCACCATTAATGTATCTAACTATCTATTCCTAGGAATTCGGTCATACTCACACAACACACTTTAGAAAGTCATATAATCAAGTAAAAAGTGAGTTTTTGTAGAAAAGTCATTTAATGTTAAAGTTAGGCGAGCCAAATGTGCACGATGAGAAATTGTTTAGCTATTCTCCATTAGGTATCTGAATTAGTACTTTTACAGAATTTCCTTTTCAACCTCAGCTAGCTATTTGGTAATGTAACTCAAAGGATTTACATATTGCAAAGCAAGAAAGTCTTGGCTTCCAAAGGTACAAGACCACGAGTATATAAGGTAGTTATTATGATTGATCTCAGTCAACTTCTTTTGCAGTTATAGTTGGTCCCTCACTCCCTCTTAATCATGAAGGAAGGTCATCTTCAATTCACTATTTTTTAAAGTTTGTTTGCTCTTAATCCCATGGTTTTTCTTTGTAATAGTTAGTCTTTCATTCCTATATCTCTTCTTCTCATATGGGCTTTGTTGGTCCCTCACTCCCTCTTAATCATGTAGGCTGTTGGTCTTTTAATAAAATATGGTGTGTGACTTGCAGTTTATTTTGGTCTATGATTATGTATTATGTATACTGTAGGGAATGGAAATGGAAAGATATGGAAGTAATAAGTATCAATTTTTGAACTGGTTACATGGAAAAATTAGTCTAAACAGTTTCATAGGTTAAAGCAGTACTGAATTGGTATTAAACCAGTTCAGAGGCCGAGGACTGATTTTGAACCTGATGTAAACTGGTTCAAAACCAGTTTGATTTGCTAAATATTGAATCATGTTTGTGGTTCAATTGGTTTTAATACCAAACCAAATCATGACCTCCCTTATTTGTAGTTACCCCCTCTTTTTAAAAATTAAAAGTCCGAGCTCTCTCTCTTACTACCCACAAAAAGCCCCAAAATTACTATGATTCCATATAGGTATATGACTATTTTTCTTTGTAATAAAATTGTTGATGTATTCAATTCTAATTTGGCATGTAGTTAATTGGTTGTAAATTGTGACAAATTTAGAAGCTTTTCAAGTTACTTGAGCTGCAAATTTTGTTAGTTTACATAATACATACAAATAAGAAATATCAAAACAAGTGTTTTATTGAAGCTTGATAATGATTTAAAATTTTAAATGGTTTATCTTTTCAACATTTAATGGCTCTAAGCAGTAATAGACTAAATTGATATGTTCATATGATCCTATTACTATTATCCTCTAAGCAGCAACAAAACAACATAAAATATAAAATTAAATGAGGAATAAAATCTTCCGAGTGTTTCTAACTTCTTAGTAAGGATGATTCTATGATATTTTTTTAACCTTATAAGTGCCTGCTTAGATACTTAGAATTTAGATAATAATCATATGTAATTGAAATATTGAATACCTTAATCTGAAAAATGAGTTGGAATGAAATTTTATAGTGATGGCTTTTGAAAATTACAACTACCCCCTTGAAGTAAATAACTTTTGATAATAAGTTTGCTTTTCTTATTCTCCAAAGCCGAAAATGATCTAACTATTGATTAAACTGTTCTGATTTTTGGAACATATGCTTCTATTGCCAAAGGCCTGAAGTTGAAGTGTTGGACCAATGGACTGTGCAGCTGCAAGAAAGACACAAAAGGCTGACCGAGAAAAGTTAAGAAGGGATCGTCTCAATGAACAGTTTGTAGAATTGGGTAACATTTTAGGTAAATCAAGTTTCATATTTTCAACATTGGAAATTAGTAGATATTTATATACTGGTATAACTATAAACTGGTAGAGGAATTCAAAGAAAGAAGTTCTGATTAAAATTGAAATTGCCAATTAATATGAATGCTAAAAATGAAAGAAAAAATATGAGGAAAGCTGTGTCTTCTGTGCCCTGTGGCTACAGCCTTCCGGAATCTACCCAATACCCCTCTACACTATTTATTCCTTTCATTTTCACTTTCCATTTCTGATCATACTGTTGGAAATGTTTATTTTTGCTGATGTTCTGATTATATACAATGTTTTTGCTGATGTTCTGGCATAGTGGGTCTCCCTTAACAAATTGTATATGGTGGTTTGCAAAAATTCTGCCACACCAGCTTCTATTTAACAACAGTTATTGCTCCACAGTTTTCCTTCATTAAATAGTATTTATTAAATGAAGCATTATAACTAACAATACCCACATTGCTTTTATTGTAATACAATTATTAACATTGTGTTGGATTTTTCTTTTTCATTCACAATTATTCAGAATTCTCTATCCTTTTTATTTTCTTTAAACATTTTGCTTCTGTCTTGCTAAGGACAGAATAAGCTGTGTAATGATTGAAATTTCATGCTATAGAGTTCAATTGATTTATTATTTAGACTGAACTATTTTGAACACAGTCATGCAATATTTGTTTTGGAATTATTATGGCAAGAACGGGTCTGTTTATTTTAGAGCTGGGGGCAATTGATGTGTATGAACTGTTTTGGAATTATCTAAAATGTAGTGTTCTGGTTTTCTTTGCGTACTTGTTTGTCATTAAAATACTTAAATACTGCAGTTGCCATTTTTTCTTTTATGAAAAGGGAGTTTTATTTGGAATTTCATATTTGAATTTTGTATAACTTTTAATTTAGTTTTTTAATTAAACTGATTAGAGTTTTATTTATTTTAAACTACATTTAGCTGAGGTTACATGATGATTTACATATGCTGATAATTTGTATCAAATACCTGTTTTTTATTTGGAATATATTCACCTGATAGTCATTTAATGCTAAGAACTGATAAAACAACAATTCTCTTAAATCTGCTGTGGTGATTCTGAAATACAGACCCTGATAGGCCCAAAAATGACAAAGCAACCATTCTAGTAGATACAATTCAATTGCTGAAGGACCTTACTTCTCAAGTTAGTAAACTCAAAGATGAATATACTATGCTAAATGAAGAATCTCGTGAGGTGATGTTCTCTCTTCTTGCTTTGACATTTTTGGGGCTTAAAATAATAAAGGACATAATTTATTTTTCATTCAACTTTTAGTTGACTCAGGAGAAAAATGATCTTAGGGAAGAGAAAGCTTCTCTTAAATCAGATATTGACAACTTGAATAATCAGTATCAGCAGCAGCTCAGGACTATGTTTCCGTGGACTGCAATGGATCATTCTGTTATGATGGCTCCACCATCATACCCATTTCCAATGCCAATGGCAGTACCTCCTGGTCCAATTCCCATGCAGCCATACCCCTACTTTGCGAATCAACATCCTGCAGTCATCTCTAACCCCTGTTCAACTTTTGTTCCTTATTTAGCCCCCAATACTATTGTTGAACAACAATCCACCCAGTATGTATCCCCTCCGCATCATCCAGGTGGTCGGTCCAATGTGTCTGGAAAACAAGAGTCCAAAAGCAAATCATCCAGGGAGAGCAAGGCTGAAAAGAATGAGGATTCTAATGATGTCACTACAGACCTCGAGTTGAAGACTCCTGGGTCTTCTGCAGATGAGGTAAGTGTTGTTTTCCCCGAGGAAATTTTGTAACCAATAAGTAGATGTGGTAAAACATCAGATTCAAGTTGTGTTTGTGTGACATGTTTGCAGGATTTATCATCCGGACAAAGAAAATCAAACAAGTTGTCAAGGAGGGAAAGCAGCTGCACAGAAGGGAGTTCATTAGGTAGGTGTTCTTCTTCTAGGAGTGTTCAGGATAGCTCATCGAGCAGTGTAGTGGCAAGCAGAAAGGATAATGAATGAAAAATATGCCTGGAAAACCCTGAAGTTTTTCATTGTGTATCTGTTGCAACTATGGAGGTATAAGTCATTCTGTTATCTCAAAATAAAAGTCTGAGTCTCTTCTGTTATCTCTTCCTGACTATGAACTTGGTCCAAGTAGGTTGAAATGCTAGATAATTTAAGTTAAGCATAAATTTTCCCTTCTGGGGCAAAACTTGAAATTTCATTGGAAAATGAACAAGTTGACCAGTGTAGCTAACATATAGGTTTGTAAATTTTTGCATAATTGTTAGAATTGCATCATTCAATACAATTCAGCAGGCTAACGATTTGTATCATGTAATGAATTGCCTGACTTTGAATTGTATAATACTTGCTTGAGTTGATATGAATGCAATTTCATATAATTAGTGCAATAAACTTAAGTCTGCAACTCATTACTATTGCTAATTCTCATGAAAGAAATTGGAAAGTCAAATAAACTTACCTTGTTAACTGAAAGTTTGGCAAGTAGCACTAGTGAAACACTTATTTGATCATGAGTTTAATACTCATGCACTGTTAGTGTAAAAAAGTTTTATATTAACATTTAATCATAACTTTTCTTGTATGGCTAGTTTGTTGACTTTATTAATTAATATTTTAAAAGTTATATACATGAAAGATTGTTATTGAATGTAATTTTACACTGACATTACATGGGCATTTTTCTCTTTGATTACTCGGTTGTCTTTGTCATTCTTGTGGAACCAGGGTAACAGTTATTTACTCACATTGTACTTTATTTAACTAGTAGAATCGAGATTCTGCACAAGTTCTTGACGTACAATATATGCACCTTATTTGGTAACATGCACCTCACAATATTGTGTGGCTCCTAAAGACAGAAAAAACGGACGAAGAATGTGACTTGAGAATTCGTCCAATGTTCACGATGTGCACATACCATGAACTACCTAGTCGATTGGATAACATTGCCCATCACTACAAACTCTCTAAGAAGACCCATATATGAAAAAATGTTAACAATGCATTTTTTGCCAATATTCTCTTCAAAACATTTGTATCATTGAGTGAATTATTATATGTAGGTCTAACTAATTATAGTGTGTTATGAAAAGTTAAAAAAATTAGATTATTTTGCTAATCAATTATATGTATAATTGGTTATATTCAAAATCAATTGTTGTTTAGTTAAGTTTGTTGAAAAGTGGTTTGAAAATAATCAATCTTGATGCAAAAATTAATTTTTATAGAGTAATATAGTGTGAAAGCAGTTAAAAGAAAAGTAAATTGTTAAAAAGTAATTGTAAGCGCCTCTTAAAAACAACTTATTTTCGGTGGAAAGCTTTCTCTTGAAAACAACTTATAGAGTAAGCTTTTTTCTCAAACATCCATCTTGTTTTTTAAAACAGTTTATAATCTAAAAAATTTATAATCTTTCCTAAATAATAGTAGTGTTATCATTTCACTTATTATGATTATAAGAAAAATATTAGCAATACACTCTACCTAATTAGTTAAAATTTATCGAAAACAACAAATTATGTTTGTTTCACTTTCTCATAACTTTTGTAGTTTTCAAGAAATTTTAATCAATAATAAAAAGTATATTAAAAAGTATGTTAAAGAATATGTTATTAACACTTCTTACATATATATATATATATATATATATAATCTAGATGAGAAAGGTGCCTCATAGATATTGAAGTATATATAAGGTAAATAAAATATATTCGCAAAGCTGGTGAGTGGTGTTTTCTGAGTTCTGCCTAGATGCAATAGGAATGAAAAACCTTACAATAGCAGCTAATGAGTCTACTACACACTATTTTCCTCCGTGGTTTGATACTTGAATCCTGAATTCCTGATATCGTGTGTTAACAATATAACCAATGCCAGCATGACCAAAACATTCCATTAATATCTCAAAATGTTAAACTTTATCAAATTACACATTCAATAATTTTATCGTAGAGTGAAAGTTTAATCTGTTAATTTTATGATATTATTTTATTAATTATGTTATCATTTTTTTAATTTAAATTTATTAGATATGTTATTTAATAAAGAATAATTACACATTTTTAAATATCAATGTATCATTATATGTTAAAATTAAGTAACATGATAAACTGCTAAATAATTTTGAAATTATATGAAATTTTGTATATCTGATATAATTAATACAAATAGAAAATTCAATAGTTGAGTTGATTAAATTAGAATTCTATATAAAGTTATTGAAAATCTGACTCAATTTGATACTGTTATAAGATCCTTGTCTATATATCAAATCATTAATTAAAATTTAAGTTATATGCTAGGGCTTTGCATAATATTCCGTTTGTGAAAATTAATTTAGATCATTTTAACATTTTTAGCCAGACCATCTTAAAGTGAAAAGAGATGAAGAGTTAAAATGAAATTTGACAAAGGGATAATTTTAATAAGAAGAAATGTATAGTGTGATATGATGAAAATTGAATATGGTATTTTAGTGCTTTTAAAAACGTATAGGTTTCTCATAAAAATTTAAAATTACATTACAAAACGATATTAATAACGCCACTACTATTTAACTTTTATCTTTAGAAGTAAATTAATATGAATAATATGTATAAGTAGTAATAATAGGGGAATGCCATAAAAAGGTATTTTATTACAACATGCAAAATTACAATATCTACGATTATAAATTGCGATTACATATAATTTTTAATAAATTTTTATGAATGAAATCTTTCTCTCTTTTTAATTCTTTAACCAATACCCTTAACAAGACTCTAATAATAATAACTAAATTAACTCAAATTGTACTGAAATTCTGCTTTATAAATGGCCCTGATACTCAATCTTGTAGAAAAAACCAGAAAGAAAAGTCAGTTTCACCTTCAAGTTCAATTTTCTATCTGAAACTGCAGGGTTGTGTGAGGAAGTAAGTTTAAGATTCACTTTGATAGGAGGTCCCTTTTTCTAGCTTTTGTGTTTAGAAATGTGGCAATGATAATCCATTTTTCTCACCCTTTTTAATCCACAAAATAATTAGTCTGTGGTAAGCAACATTTGCAAGCAGAAAAGTGTTGGGTAAGAACAAAAAAAAGACATTGATCAGGTAAAAGTGACACTCAAAGAATATATGCCAAAGCCAATCTAATATCTGAAGCAACAGAAGCTCATAAACTCTTATATAAAGCTTGTATGCCAAAGCCAACCTAACAGTCTAGTTCTGAAGGTTCCACTGAGTGAGAAAACAAGAGAGGAAAAAAAATGGGGTGGTTCTATCCCAGAAAGAGGAGTGTGGAGGGATACACAGGGCAGAACATGGCCAATGTTTCTCCTTCTCCAAATTTTCATTTGGTTGTGGTATTTGGCATTGTCTTTAGCTTGTTGTGGCTCTCAAATTACACAGCCATTTACCTTCAGTTTCTCCTCATGATGTCTCCCATACTTGGGATAATGTTCTTGATTTCATATTCTACTACCTGTGGAAAGCTCAACTTCAGCTTCATGCGTTTAAAGAATGCGGTGTCTCATGGAATGTAGCAGGGTCGGTTCGAGGGTAAAACTGCTGAAGTTAGAGTTTTAAGTCTATCTATAAAAAAAATATTTGTTACTAATTTTCATCGAGAAAAATGTCTTATGTGTTGACAAAAAAGTCACATATATTGATAAAAAGCTAATATATTACTATATCATTTAAAAAAAAATATTTTTTATAATTTGCTTTAGGTCTTCATTACTATTGAGTCGGTTAGAAATGTAGTCATGCTTCTTATACTTATATCCAAAGAGGTACAAGAAACCACAACGAGTGAAATAATAAACACTGTAAGAAGTCATATAAGTGTGTTATTAATATGCAGGTTTTAGCTGTATAATCCATTTTGTTTGGAAACTTTATGTTTTTGTTCACAATGCTGCTATATATAGGTCTCTCTTTGTCTCTCTCTCATTTTTTCACAACTAGAATATTTTAAACTTAATTGTACTTTTGCTTCTTTATTTAAGGGTTAAGACTATCTTTCTCAAGATCAACAATTCAATTTATGTCTTATATGTCAAATTGAAAATATTGACCATTCAAAATTAGCGTTATCTGTCATGAGTGGTGAAACGCTAGTAATTATGGTTCCTATTTTTCAAAATCACCCATTACAACGATAATGGAGTCAATTTTATTTTAAGGGAAACAATCTTAATGATATAGGCACAATTATATGGTAATATTAATCAAAGTTATTAAACTCGAGAATCTATATAGACTCGTGAAAATTTGATAAACTCGATTTGTAGATTCAAATCGTAGATTCGTAAAACTTTATTTTATATATAAAAAAATCTATGAATAACATACAATTAAAATCATATCTTTCACAATATTTAAATAATTAAGTCTAAAAATGTATTATTATCAAATAATAAATTTTAAAAGTTATGGTAAAACATTCCTATTGATGTTTTATATTGTTAAAATATAAAAGTTTGATATTCTCATATGCGTTTGTTCTTCGATTTAAGAATAATATACAAAATAAAAATATATTAAACTCATATAAAATAAACTGATTTGTTGACTTAACGACTCGGTAATAAACTCGAAAATTTACAGGATTTGTATAAAGTATGTTTACTTAGAGTTTATTAAAATGAGTTTACATATGAGTTAACTCAAAAAAGATAAATGAATTTATAAACTCGTAAGAGTTACTCAAGAGTTTAACAATCATGATAGTCATGATTAATTTGGGTGCGAGACGGTAGTAAATTAATTTAACTCTTGCACTTGTAGAAAACTGAACTTCCAAACTTGATCTCTAACACGAGAGAGGTTTAAGTTTAAGTGTTTAACTATAAAGTACATAAAAATTCAGTTATTTGTTTTGTTCTTGCTTTTGTTTTCATGTACTTGTTTATTAGTTGAATTTGAAATATATCAACTCAGGACAAGTCAAAGTAATAGAAAATACAACCAACGCACGCAAAAGAATTATTAGTGATAAAAATTTAAGTGAATAAAATAATTAATTTTATTAAATAAAACAATGAAGAAAAAAAATTAAATTCAATTAAAAATATTAAAACAAAGTTTTAACCTAATAATATTTATTTTAAATAATTTAACTAGTTACCTATTTTAAGATAAATTATTCCTTGTTTCATTCTGGGTCTTGCTACAATGCCTTGTTGTGGTTGAGTTTCGACTGATTTTTTAATATAATTTTTTTGCTTATAAAAAAGAAAAATGAATAACACAATATAGCTAGTAAAATAATTTATTCCTTTATGAATTTATATTTCTATTTATTATATTTTATTATTTTTTATATTATATAACACAAAAAAACAAAAAAATGAATAAAATTTTGCTTCTTTTAAATGTTAATTTTGCAATTTAATTTTTTAAATCAATGGTAAGATAAAGTGCTAGTGCACCAAGAAGATACTATGGCAGGTGCTGTACCGGATTTTGAACCTGGATTTCCACACCACGGCGGGATTATTTCCCGTGAAATGCTATTGCTACCCAATAGTTTTAATCATGTTATCAAATTCTTGAGTTAACTCTTAAATTTTTAGGAGTTTATAAGTTCATTTATCGTTAACTCATATGTAAATTCTCTTCTTAATAAATTCAGTAGACTCTATGCAAACTCTGTAAATTCTTGAGTTTACTATCGATTCGTCGAGTTAACAAATCAAGTTGTTTTATACGCGTTTAGAGTTCAATATACTTTTAATTAGTGTGACATTCTTAAATTAAAGAACAAATAATTCCAAGAATATCAAACCTTCATTTTTTAACCATATCTACTATTATTATCACATGTAAAATTTATTATTTGATAATGATTCATTGTTAGACTTAATTATTTAAGTATTGTGAAATATATAATTTACTATTTTGAATTATTATTTTATTGAAATATTAATTGTATGTTATTTATAGATATTTTTTATATAGAGTAAACTCTCATGTTTGATAATCTTATTTCTAACCACACTTCTTTATTTTTTCATGCTCTAGCATCTTATTTTCCACACCCCAATGGATGTACCCACATTCCTGTGGCCCACATGAAACTGAATTATTCATTGACTTATTTCTATAGTCACTCAATACATCCACAACACCTTTTTTTTTTTTAACTCAAGAATAATGTGTTCCTCGTGACTGTGGATGTACCCATACCCGTGTACGAAATGGAACCAAACTATTGCCCTTACTTGTTGGAGTGTTCAGAATTGGATTGGATCCATCTGAAGTAGAATTAAATTTGATCAAATAAAGTTTAATAAAAAATACCAATTTGAGAACTATTTTGTTTTACATAAAATATAAAAAATAAAATAGTAAAGATAAAAATTTGTAAATAAAATATTGAAAACACACATTGTTTTTTTAAAATAACACAAAAGTAAAATTACATATAGAAATAGTCTATAAATAATAAAATGTAAATATTAAAAAGTTAAAAACAATAAAATTTAATAGTTATGCAATATTTAATGCATTCATTTTCCAACTTTAAATCTTCAATTTGTAAATAAACTTTAAATTGTATTGTCAATTTTCTATTTACACCCTTTTAAATATATATATATATATATATATAAATATATTAAATTTTAAATTGAATCAATTGGTTCACATATCTACAAATTTTGAAAGTTTAAATTCATGATCTAATTCGTCTATAATTAGATTTAATCAGATTGAATCGAATTTGATCTGATTACGTCTGAATTAGTTCATGGATCTAATTGTATCAAATAAGATTTACGGACTCACAGATCGATCCAAATTCATGAACTCCCCTACTTATGTTTTTATTTGCACCCATGTAATATTATCCACACCCTATTTTTGTTTTTTTAAGCTCCCAATTTACGCCTTGTACAGGAGCGTGGGTGCATCAACATAATTGTGGGCCACAACATAGGGATAATTCTATGTGTCACGACCATTTGCACCTATGGTGCTATTTACACCCCTAAGTTTGTTATTTTAAATTTATAATTATTTAAAACTTTGATTTAAAATAATTATAACCAACTTATTATCACTGGTATTAAATTGTCCAACCATTCTAACATGTTAAGTATTGTGTGCATTATTTTACATGTCATCACGTGACAAAATATTTTTATTTTCTCTAAATAATAGTTATGATCATGGAGTTAATGAGATTAAATATTTGCATTTAAGTTTAGAAATTCTGAAAATAACTATCTTAATTATATGTATTTTTTCTATGAATAATTATATGTCTTATTTGATACATTATTACATGACATAATATCTTTTATTTTCTCTAAATAATAGTTATGAACATGATATTAGCGAGTTTAAATATTTGTGTTTAAATTTTAAAATTCTAAAAATAAATAAATTAATTATAATAATTATGAATAAACTATATTTTTATTAAATATTTAATTTTTAATCTTATTTAAACCAAATCATATCGTTATTATCCTAAATAATTTAAATAAATGAACAACTACCTCTATAAAATTTGTGTTTTTTTTTCTATACCTCTATAAAATTTGTTATACAATGTTGTTAAATACAATTTTTTAACATAGGTACCTCATTTTAAAACTTTCAAATTAATGGACATAAATTTCTCTATTTGGGGATTTTTATGTCTTTAAAATCATGGCATAAATTTATTATTATATTATATTATATTCAAATTTACAAAAAAAAATTATCTTTATAAAATAATTTTTATTAACATATATAAAACAATGATATGTCAATGGGGTTTATATTAGTTGATTAAGTAGGGTATGTGAGTTACTTTAACTTCTCTAACACGGTCTTCAATTCTTACCGGGACAAAAAAAACAATGATATCATGATATTAGTCTAAATTAATTTTAATTTTGATATTTATTTTATTATAACAAAATATAAAAAGAGATATATTATTTTTAGATTGACAATAAATTAGTATATGAGAAAGGTTACAAATTGAATAAAATGAAATATGTTACAACATGCGATAATTATTTTCCTTTGGCAAGTGCACCAGTTGTGTACTACAACCTACAACCTAAAGGAGTATACAAAATTGTATCCATAGAAACTTGTTGACACTACATAAATTTAAATATATTTTACTTGTAATAAATAAAATGAAATGTTACTACAACTGCAAAAGACAATATTGAAAAAAAAAAGCATAAGCAAGTAAATAAGAAAGGGTTACAAAAATGGAGATATCGTATATGGTTGAGTTTTGACTTCACTAACCTTGACTAAGTGTACAAATGAACTTACAATTATCATTTATTACTCATGTTTCCATCACTCATAAAAATGTCCTAACCTTGATTCCTTACAAGAAGGATCTAAGCTATTTAAGGTTTAGTTATCAATTTCCCCATTCCTTGCATAACCTAAAGATCAAATAATTTACTTTAAGAAAAAAGAATTTAAAATGACCAATGACTTTTACTCTATCCCTAGTTTATTGAGAGTTTTTCTTATTTTATGAGTCAAAAGCCTTTTCCAAGAGCATTCAAAATGTAGAATAAATAAAATATAAAGCAATAAAGCACAAATAGTAGAAGAGACACAAACATTGAATAATAAACTTTGATTAAAAAACAAAATATACACAAAAGTTCAGGTTAGTTACATCAAACCCTAACCAATTAGTAGCTTAGCTAACCATGGTGGTGGGAAGCTTCCTAATGGAGGGGAAATAAAAAAAATGGAAGCAAAAAGTGAAAAATGGACAAATGGGATGACTCCTAGACGTGCCCAAGGTCAAGTAAGTGAGTAATCCCTCTTTCTAGACAAAAAACTCCTTTTATACTCAGCAACACGAACACCACCACCCAATAGTCACAACATGATCGTTGGATGTTGAACAACTTCAAAAAAAGACAAGACCACCACTGGGCGCTCACTTCATAAGCATTGAGTGATGGTATTTCGAATATCTGATGCTCTCTATCAACCTCTGCTAGGCACTGCTGACACTTATCACTTTACCAAAAGTCTAATTTCTTGCTCTCCAATCCAATAAGCTCTACAAGATTTTATCTGTTAATGTATTGGTATGTCTTTTTCCCTTGTTTCAATCCAACTCCAAACCTGTCTGTGTACAAAAACAAAAAATAAAAGTGAAGTCTACACTAGATTAACTATATAACTATTTTCCTGACTAAAATCTATTTTTATATGTAAAAGGAGGAAAACAAAGTCTTAAAAGATAAATAATTAATATAATTTCTCTCATATACCCGTATAAAATTAGGCATACGAGGCAATTGTTAGTATGCATGAAAATCATAATATTGAATAAATTAATTTTTAACATATTTAAAAAATACATTATATTATAAATTAAGATCATGACGTTTGTATGAAAAAAATATTTATAATATAATTATTTGTAATTTATATTGATTTTTATAGTGATTTTAATATACTAAAATGATGGTTGTTTTATTTTATATTAAAAATCATACATGAATTAAATAAAAGTTTTTTTTTTCAAATTTATATGGGGAACAAATTAATAAGCTTTTACCGTTCTATTATGTTATAAATTTAAATTATGAACTCATGATACTATGATATTATTTACATCTTGAACCAAAGATGATTATATTATTTATAATAGTTTTTTTAAAAAAATAATTATTATATTTTTTATATCATTTAAAATATTAAATGAAAATATAAACTATTTTATTTCTGATTAACATTGTGAAAAAATAAAGGGGATAATTATTTATTCTCCCGAATATACACTCCCCCTATTTTGTTCTTCCTCATAGCTAGTTTAAACTATTGTTATATTAATACATAATTTTAACAAAACATTATTTTCATTTGTAGATTTTTTACTCTAAATTATTAATAATATTTTAATATATAGAAATTATTAATTTTCATTTACTAACTTTCAGTAACAAATTATTTAAAATTCAATCATGTGATACACAAGACACTTACTAGTTTTAATAATATGATGATTAGCCACCCCCAAGACATGATCATATCTCATGGGGTGAGAACAAGGATAAGAATTACCTAGTCTTCAAGGGTGAGTGCTTCAATTCACTGAGTTTGGCCCCTAACTATGTTTTTAATCCTCTTTGGCTAGAACTAGATACATTATGAATAAGTTGTAGAAGAGCTCTCTCTAGAGGGATAAGCACAAAAATATTATTTTCCTTGAAAAAATTCTTGGTGTCAACCTCCATTATCTCAATACATGGGTATCACTGTATTACTCCACTGTTAACTATTTATAGAAACTTGCTTATAATAGTGTGTATCATTTTACAAGTTTGGAAGAAGAGGAAAAAACTTTAGAGGACAAATCCTTTTGAAGAGAGAGGGAATAAAGGAAATCACTCTAAGGATGAGTTGAAGAAGAAGGATGAGTTAAAGTTAAAGCTAAAAGATGCTTAAATTATATTTTTATTAAATTTTCTAAAAATTATTTTACAATTTCTAAAAATACTTTTTACCCATATTATATATTATCACTATGAAACATGATTTGAAACTTAGATAATTATTTGTAATCATTTAAGACCTTATATCATTTTTATTATAAATATTATTAACTTTGTAAGAGACACTATTTTAATAATAATTTGGATTAAATTATTAAAAAGAATGATTAAATAGAATATAAAATCATAATCACATTATGATTTAGTATTTTACCATTCTATCCAAATTTTATAATGCTATTAACGAAGTTCACATTATGTGTATTTGAAAATACAATTTTTGGCAACATATATTGTTACAACATATACACATGATTTATTTGAATTTAACATTTATTAGTGATTATATTTCCAGATACAATTTTGAATAGATATAGACCACTACTAAACATGCACATAGGTTGAATGTTAGGCAAGCAATTTCTAATTATTTAAAATTGTTAGAAAATTTATACACTCTGAATATTTATGGCGGTAACAATTTGAACTTCATTAATAGCACTAAAACCATTAAAGGAGAAATATTAAATTCATATTTTTTCAAAGTTTGAGAACAAAATGTCAATTTGAAAGTAAAAAGACTAAAACTAAGACTGATTAAAAGTATAGGATCAAAGTCATATTTTATCCTTATTTTTATAATAATTTATATTTTATGGTGAGAAAAATTTTAAAATTTAATGCTAGTAAAAGTGTTGTCGCTAAGAGTTATAAAAAGCTAATAAAAAGATAACAAATGATGAAACTTAGATTATTGAATTAGTCCTTATGATTCTATGCTATATAATGCGCTTTAAAGGTTTATTCAATAGCATAATTATTAGGACTAATGAGTCAAAAAGTTTCTTTCTAGAATCTAAGTGTTGCACCTATAATCTTTAGGGAACAAAAGTTTACTCAATAACATATATATGGCAAGGTTTGGATAAAAAAAATATAAAATAAATATTAAAACTTTTAATCTTTTAGCTAATTAATTTTATCTCGTGTCCTCTTAATTAGTATTTTCTACCTTTATATAGCTATGCTCCATGCATAAGCATCTTCTTCTTCCTAATTTTTTATTTGAATAATAGGATCAAAATTATGGTTTTTATTAATAGGTAATAGCTAGTCAAAATGAAACAGATGTATTGATTCAATTGAAAATTCATTAGAATGACATTCTTTACGATTTTTTTTTAAAGGGATTGTATGAATATATATATATATATATATATATATATATATATATAATATCACATAAATATTACTTATTTTATTCTTATAATATACTAATTTATTATTATTTAAATTCTAATCTTATAATATGTTACTAATTTAATTAATATGCACTGACAGTATAATTAGTTTTACGTTATTATTAAATTACATTCCTTTATTTACAATAAATTTATTGATTTTACCGATTAGTTCTTTGAATTAGTTTTTTCAAAAAATGAATTTCTTTTAAAATTTTGAAATTTTTTTTGTTAATTAACAACATCTAATTATTACTGATTTAGTGACATTTAAGGTTTTCATCCCTTTCTAAGAGTGTATTATGAGCTCCACTAAAAAAAATTCTAATTATTTAATAAACTTTGAGATTAACAATAAGAAAAAGCATATGTTTTTTGTTACAAGAATAACACAAAGCATATGCCGAATGAGAAGCTTCACATTCTAATTATTTAATTAAATTATTTGACCTGATCTAAACATTTTAACACCTATATATAGAAGAAAAAAACATCCCTACTGTTCTCAACCACCACAGTGGCAGTCAAAACTGAAGCCAAGTGAAGGAAACCACAAATCTCGCTTAAAATCGATTATCCATGGAGTCGCCGTTCAAAGCAGAAATTCTGAAGGGGAAGGTTGCTCTGATCACAGGCGGCGCCTCCGGAATCGGCTTCGAAATCTCCACACAACTCGGAAAGCATGGCGCCTCCGTCGCGCTCATGGGTCGCCGCAAGCAAGTGCTTCACTCCGCCGTGTCCGTTCTCCAATCGCTCGCCATTCCCGTTACCACACCACTCTCTTTCTCTTCACTTAATTGTATTCTTTTTTGTTTCACACTTCAGTGAAAATGTTCAATTTCGTCACACGTTTTTTTTTTTTTTTTATTCAATTTCGTTCCTCGTTTTTTAAAAATATTCAATGTCATGTCATTTCACTCTTACTGTTTTTCTTTAATAGGTAAATATTAGTTTTCATTTCATTTCACTTTGGCTCCTCTACTTGGCAAATCTCATGTCTACTCATTATATGTTCAAATATAATGAATCCTAACTCTCATCTTGTAAATTGGTTATATGGAATTCACTTAGATTTAATTTCACATTTCACCATTTTTAATATAGTATAAATGTTTATCTTAATGATTTATTGTTGTTGGGTCGATAGTTCTATTCGTTATCGAGCCGTGGAACCATTACATTTATGGTTAATATTGAAATTTGTTCAATGTAACACATAGTTCTCCATATTAGGTGAGAAAGGTTTGTTGAAGATCTCAGGTAGACCGGTGATTAGGGCAAAGATAGGCCCAACCATTTCTTTTTACTGTACTTTGTGGTACATAATGGAACAGGCAAAATTTTGTACAGAAGATATGAAGTAGCATTTTGTGGAGGAGAGAAATTAGAAACAGCTTACATAAAAATAAGGAATTGAATGACCAAGATTTTGCCTAGATGGGCATAAATAATTTGAGAAGGAGAGAAGCCAAATTGTAGTGAAATGACATTGAATATTTCGCTGTCGAAATGCTGTTGCAGGTTTTTGCGTGAACTCTTGGCTGTTTTATTTTTTATCACACAAGAGATTGTCAAGATAAAAATAAAAAGGAATGGAACGGCCAATGTTTTGTGCAGTAGATGTGTTATGTAAGCCAAATCAAATAGTTTCTTGTGTGATATAAAATGGAACGGTTAAGATTTTAAGCAGGTGAGAAGGCAATTCAGACACTGTCCAGTGGAGTATAAAGTTTAGTGCATAAGCACTTTGTTAGGAGAGAAGCTGAAGTATTTAATGTTACTTCATTGTTACTGTGCTTGAAGCATTTATTTTTTATATTTAATTTTGTTTTCCAATTTTTTAAATATTCAATGTCATTCCACTGTTACTGCCCAGTATAATCCGTTAAACTTTACCAGACCAGAAATTGTTAATTTCAATCAGTTTGAGGACGAAATTGAATTAAAAAAACAATAATATGATGAAATTGGATATTTTCAAAAAATAGTGGGACAACAATATAATTAAGTAATTTTTCTTGGATTATTTGCTTCTTTGGTTTTGCTTTTCATCTGAGAGTGAGTTTTGTGGTGTAGGCGGTGGGGTTTGAGGGCGATGTGAGGAAGCAAGAGGATGCGGCGAGAGTGGTGGAGTCCACGTTTAGGCATTTCGGGAGGATTGATATACTTGTAAATGCTGCAGCTGGGAACTTTCTTGTTTCTGCTGAGGATTTGTCTCCCAATGGCTTTCGAACAGGTTTTGCTTCTTCAATCTTATGTTCCCTCACCCCTCTTGTTTTTTCTCAGGTTGTGTTTGTTTCTTTGGATAGAGAATTTTAAGAGTTTAAGAACTAGTTTAAGTTAACAAAATGTTTTCTAAAGTACTATCTCCGTTGCATTCTTAGTCATTTTAGTTTTTTCTTTTACAACTGATGTGTCTGATGGTATATTTTAGCAAATGTATTCTGTTAACTAGCTAATTAAAATCTTAAACCACTAATAAAATGAAACGGAGAGTAGGGTGCCATGAGCATGATTGGTTTGAGAAAATGTGCCATGAATGTGATTGGTTTGGAAAAATGTTTTCTATTTTCCTTTTCTGAAAATAATTTTCATTTGTAAGTTTTCAACCTTATACAAATGACCATGCTACTCTCTCTTTTTCATGTATTATGTTTAAGGTTTTTATATTGATTAAACAATATCTAGAGTAAGATGTCCTTGTTTAATGCATTAATATGAGATAGGTAGATATTAAATAAGGTATATTATTTGTGAAAAACGTTAATTAGACTTCGAAATTCTAAAACATTATGGAAAGAAAAGGTTAAATTATCAATACATATAGACAGGAGGGAGTGTGTAAAGCTCTCTTGTATAGCTTTCCTAAAAAATGGGAGACTTTCTACAAATTAGTATATGTAAAAGTTCCACATTTTAAAAAAAAAATTATGGAAATTTTTGTTTTGATTTTTTTGGTTGTATTTTTGTGTCCTATAAATTCTTCTAAGAAACTCACCTAAAGAGCCTCTAATTCAATTTTTGAAAAATCTTTCATACACTTTCTCTCTAATAACAGTTTTGTCTAGTTGGCTTAAATTTATTAGAAATCACTAGATTTGGTGGGTCTCACTCCTTGATTAATGGCTTTCTGAAAATGAGACCCTCTAAACTCTGTAATTTAATAATTTTAGTCGATTAGGAAGAATGCTAAAAAGAGAGTATTTGAGTGAGTGTCCTGCCATTGAAATATGGTGTTTATACACAGAACTTGAAAAGATATTAAAATTCTAGTAATTTGTAAAGACAATTTCAAATTTTTTTTAAAAAAAAGCTGTTATTCTTCTTTGCAGTTTTGGACATTGACTCTGTTGGCACATTCACAATGTGCCATGAAGCACTAAAATATCTCAAGAAAGGGGGAGAAGGAAGGAGCAACACTTCTAGTGGGGGAGCAATAATAAACATTAGCGCTACCTTGCATTATACAGCTTCTTGGTACCAAATTCACGTGTCTGCAGCAAAGGTTTATAGTAGCACATCACTTAGATGTTAAAATCATCTTGTTGGCATTTACCTTCAAATTTCTACTGTTACAGGCAGCTGTTGATGCCACTACAAGAAACTTGGCACTTGAATGGGGAACAGACCATGATATTAGAGTCAATGGGATTGCACCAGGTCCAATAAGTGACACTCCTGGCATGAGTAAACTGGCTCCTGAAGAAATAAGTAACAAAGCCAGAGATTACATGCCACTGTATAAACAAGGGGAGAAATGGGATATTGCTATGGCTGCACTTTTTCTAGCATCAGATGCAGGTTGGTCACTTCTTTTCCTGTCTTAACCCTTCTTGCATGTTTATGTGTTGTTTGATTTCTTGTTTTTATTCAGGGGAGGAGGTAGCTTATTTTTTATGGGGTGAACACATATAAAATTATTATAGATTGCTTTATAGATCAATTTGTGTTACTTATGTGCTTTACTTCTTTAAGAAATTTATGGTACAATGAATTAAAAAAAAGTAAAGAAATTCAAGACTTATAAGATTGATTTGGTGATAAAGTGGAAAGATGGAGAGGAAGAGGTCGTGGGTTCAAATTCCTTCATTAAAAAAAACTAACATTTATACTTGTTATCAGGTGATTAAAAAGAGAATGATGTTATGCTATTATTAACCGATGAAAAACCAATATGTTTATATATACATACACACACAATAATAGCATACAAATTTTATAATTTGATTTTTTTTATAATATATTATTTTGAAATAGCCAGTTATGTAGTATATTTTTTTGGGGGTAGCCAATTAAGTCATTAAAGAAATAAAGTAAAAAAATATACATACAAATTTAATAATTCGATTTTTTTGGAATAGAGCCATGCATGGCATAAAGAGGGATTTTTTTGGAGTAGAGCCATGCATGGGATAAAGAGGAACCGCCCCTGCGTTTATTCTTGTCTTCCCTTGGCTAGATATTTGTTCAGTGGGACTACAACATGCATTATTTTATTTTTACATCTGATTTTTTTGGCATATGCTATAATTTTAGAAAACTAAAATATTTTGGTATAAAACACCTTGAAATATTGATTGTGATTTATTATTCTAAGATATTTGATTCGGCAAGACTGCATGAATAATTTGTTTTTATAACTTCCACCAAAAGATGGCTAACAACCTAAATTCTCTACATTTCATCTGTTTATAAAACTTAGTTCCTTTTCAAGGTTGTTATAAATGTTTCTTCCCATGTGTTCTTTACTTCTGAGCCATCATACACCCATCTTTTGTTAAACATATCAAATTAGTATCTTTTACTTTCACTCATTCATATGAAAAAAAGGTGTTGACACTGCTAAATTATTGAATATAGTGGAAATGTTATATAGATACCTCAGTCATCAATTTTTACGCTTAGTTTTTTCTTTTACCTATGGAAACTTAAAACATTTCTGCAAATTTGTGAAGGAAAATACATCAATGGTGATACTTTGATAGTTGACGGAGGACTTTGGCTGAGTCGGCCTCGTCATTTACCAAAAGAGGCTGTGAAGCAGGTATCTAGATCAGTAGAAAAGAGATCCAGAAATGCAACAGTCGGAGTTCCAAAAAGCAAGCTTTGAGCCAGCAGATTTCTGGTCTTAGGCCCTATACATAGCCGTGAATCAATTTTTTTATAATTTGTACAATATTATGGATTATTGGTATGAAAGATATGAATTGATACTTTTAAATTAGTAAGTAGTTGAACTTTCTCAAACTACAAACTATGATGGTGAAGAAGTCAGGCCTACATCCAAGACAACATCCCAAATAAAATAAAGTTTCAATGTTACTGTGGTTTATGCCTTATGCTGTCATTTGTGCTTGGAACTTTTAATCAAATCTAGCAGCAACTATGAACATGATATAAGGCTTGGAGAATAAACTGATCCATCTCAATCAAAGATTCGTCCATGGGATGCTCCCTGCTTAATGGGTTTGTAATTATAAAAGAACATCACCACAGTTCTAACCTGTATTCAGTCTTCAGTTAAGTTTTGGATGAGGGGTGAAGAAAGTTTTTATTGTGATTTATCTTAAATCCATTGCTGCGGAAAATTTTTTTATTGAACGCCAATCTGGTGTGTTTGATGCTCCTAAACCAGAGGGCACTGACTGGCTTCACAGACCAGCAATCACCTCCGGGTCCTGACAGTGGAGGGAGAATACAGGCCGCTGCACTACCAGGTGTTCCAAGCTCATGAATCATCACTTTAAGTGAAGGAGAGTTTTACCAGCAAATTTTTTTGACTAATTTGAAACTACTCTTTATTCAAATAAGAGACAAACAAATAATTCTACTATTTTTCTTTTCATCTTCTTTTCACTATTTTGGCTAGTTTCCTTTTCAATATGCCTGTTGCAAATCCACATCTTTTATTTTAGTGTCTGCTGTATTATTACGTAGAATGTGGTCAGATGTGCCATTCTATACATGTAAATCTTATTCTATGATATGGGATTGACCTATCATAATAACTAACCATCGTAGCTTCTTTCCAGTAAGGTCATTAATTTATGACATAAGAAAACAACTGACAATTCCAATACAGGGTCATTTACATGGTACACACAACCAACTTGATAAGAGATTGTATGTATACAAATTTAGCTATAATGTCCTGAAGCTCTTTGTAATGTTTTAAAGTTTGTTTCACTCTTTGTGAGCCTCATAATGTTCTTCACCAACTCCGAGGTTTTTTATCATTTTATAACTAGTAATTTTATTCCATGGTGTACAGACATGTTTGTTAAAAAACAAATAGAATAGATGAAAATAAAGATAAGTAAGAGAAAGAAATTAAAAACAAGAGATGCTTATGGTTTAAGAGAAATGGATAAAATATAAAAATTTTAAAATTTATAGTAAGTGCTGTTATTAGCGGGTCCATTTACTTAATCTGATAGAAATTTTAGGTTGGAAGGTTAGGTTCTTATTAGAGGCTTAAATTTAAATGGATTATAAACTAGATATATACAAACAAAACTCTCACTTAAGAACTCAATAAAAATATAAGAGGAAATTATACATATTTCATAAAATTTTATTGAATTAAGCAGGATATCCATATCTTTTTTTTATCCCTATAAAAAAAATCCTTTATTTTTTTAAAAAGAATACATTACACTGGTTTTTTTTTCCCATTACATTACTATTTTGTTTTAAAAACATTATATTTTGTATCCTTATAAAAGAAGGTTATTATAATGATCTAAAAAGACAAGGATGTGAATCAGACAAAAATCATTCAAGCCACCCAAATGAATAAACATATGAATAATTGTTAAAAAAGAGTAGTAAAGATCTAGAACTTCCCTCAATGTGAGATAAAATTAATGTAACATCACATTAACAAAAACAACCTAAATCTCGTTATTAAAATAATTGGCAGAAAATCTTAAGTTTAATTTATGATAATATATATATATATATATATATATATTCTCGTACATTTTTATCCTCCGAAAAACATGATATATAGAAAATAAAGAATACATGAAAATCCATTATGAAAGATAGACCACCGAAGAACATTACATGACATAACAATGACACTGTCTGTCATCCAAAAATATTATTCGATGGAAAGTGCTTTTAGAGAAAATTACTCAAACATGTCCACGAACCAATTCTGTTAAAGAATTTCAATATTTTAATTAGGGATTTTTTAACCATTCCTGATCCTTCTCTCAAATTTAATGAAATTATATATACATAGTTTTTAAAATTATATAAAACTTCTTATTTTTATGTATTAATTACTATTGTAGTCTCAAAAGATTTAAAAATATTACATTAGCAGAGATGTATGTGTTATTACATTAAACTACTTCATAGTGTATCCTAAATCACTACGTACGTACCTGAAAACTTAGGTCAATGAATTTATTCTCAACCATGCTTGGAATGTCCTACATGTGCCTTCTGTTATGTACCCATATATATGTGGGGAAGCAAATACTTAGTACTGTTATTCCCTATGGAATTATGCAAAAGTTCACATATGTGCTTTCGTGAATCTACTAGGAATCTGCAGTATAGTTGATATAAAAAATAAAGGATACTCTAATAATATCAATAGAATCGTAAGAATAATCAATACAAGTTAAATCAGATTGCAGCTACATCAGTGCAATTAAGTTAACTCAAACGTAAAGATGCATGTAATTTCTCGTATGAAGTCCTATCCTTATTAGCCCTTAGAAACACACTTTCTTAAACAACGCTTTGTTTAGCCCTTAGAAACAGAATCCAATACATACAGAACATAGCAGTGTAGAAGGAACTAAAAAACTATAAGAGGTTATGATTTATCTTCAAGCCCAGTATTTGAACTTTGACTACTTCTTCTGGTCTATATATTATGTTGTCCAACATGCTCATGCGTTAATTTGCTACATCTAGTTGGAGAAGATTGGAATTATTAGTCTACCGATCAACGTTTGGGAGATTTACCAAGCTTGAAACATCTAAAAAATCATCACCAATAATTTGTTGCAGAGGAGAGTAGTGTCCACACTATATAAAACATTTTAATGAAAGAATCATAAAGACAACATGATTGGATGTGTATCCTGAGCTAGGAACAAATTAAATGCACTTTGGAATTTTAGTCCCATGTCTCTCTTACTATTTGTCCGAGTAGGTTGAAGTGTAAGTTGTAACACAATCTCTAGATGAGAGGCACCTTAAGAAGGATAAGTCCCACATCGGCTAGCAGATTACTTATATAACTAGTTATAAAGCTCTCACATATCAACTAGTTTGCTGAGCTTGGTAACGCTTGCTTGTAACCCAAGTGGGAGTATCAAAGTGGTAGAACATGGCTTCGGCAATGCTCAGCTGGGCCTGTGGGTGCACTATGTTGGTTTGCCCACTCCAAGTTGAGAGTTGATCAATGGGTCTTCAGCGAAGGCTAAAGTCTCGTTGTTCCTAAACTTGAGGGCATAGCGTGAGGCTGGCTTTACAGAGCAGCGATCACCTCTGGCTCTCAACAGTGGAAGGATAACAGACTGCTGCACCACTGGTTCACCATAGCTGGGTGTGGTTCACCATAGCTGGGTGTTCCAAGTTCTTGAACTGCCACTTTTTGTTTTAATTTCATATCTTGTTGCTAACACATTTATGTAATCGTTTTTGTTGCAGAAGGGTGCAGTGATGGAACATGGCTTAGAATATGTTTAGTTGAGCTGGAGGTTACTCTATGTTGGCTGCTCTAAATTTTGACGACTGCCATTACAATTATAATAACAATTAAAGTTTTATATTTAATTAAAAATTTTAATTTTCAAAATTTAATTTTATAATTTTTTAAATTAAAATATAATTAATAACTTAAATATAATTTATTTAATAATAAATAACTGTGAGTTTGATTTGTTATTTAAACTAACTGAAAGTTGAAAAACTAAATTTAAATAAATAATTATAATAATTTATACATGTAACTAATTTATATTACTAAAATATGCTCGTATTTGTTATTATATAATTTTCCGTTAGATGATAAACTAGTTTTATCAACTACTTACAATTAGTTTGTCAGTTTTTAACTAATTTTTCAACTAATTTTGCCAAACATACCCTAAATTTAAATTATAAAAGTAATATAACAGGTTACCTGCAAATGTATCTGAACTCAAAGATATTCGACGGGAATGACGATGAGAATTAAAATTTTATACGCACTTCTTTTATACCTGCACGCAAACTCACCCCACACTTCTGGGAATGGGTCGAAATGGGTACAAAGATAGTCAAACTTGCACTTGCTTTGCCCCGTTGTCATCCGTAAGTGTAGTTTGTAGCATTAAGTACCGTTGTGAATATATACTCTCTATATTTAGGTAGTTAATTATGACCTTTTGTAGGACCTAATATCCCATTAAAGGTGTGAAAATGGTTTGGCCAAGTTAAATATTATACTATCTTTACAAAGGTAGGCTGAGTATGCTTAACTCATTTAAATTTGAGATACAACCTAGGTTTTTTCTACCTACACCTTCCATTTTTTTTCCTACACCACCATACATTTTGAAAACACAAAAATGTCCTTATGTAAAAATTCCCATAACCACTTTTCATTGCACTATTCTTTCACAGCAACCACAACCTCCATCTCCATGTCACTTTTTTTTTTCTTTTGAATCCGAACTTCTAAAAGTTTTTTCGGCATTGATTTTTCTATTTTAAAATAAAATTATAAATTTAAATTCATATAATCAATTCGGGTTTTCAACAATTAAAATTTTAAATTATTGGCATTAAATTTTTTATTTTTTATTTTAATTCCTTCCACAAGTTGTTGATTAAATTTAAACAAAAGTTATTATTTTTAAAATTTAAGAAAATTTTATTAAAATTTGGTAAAAAAATAAATGCCGAAATTAAAATTATATATAATTTATATTGAATTAAAAATAAGAATATTAACAAATCATATTAAATTAAAAAGATAATATAACCAAAATCATTTTTTTTAAAAATATAAGTGAATCTTATTGACACTGGTCATTCATGATAATAAACATATAAGATATTATACCTTTTAAAAATATAAAATCACTCTTAAAAGATATTATATTTGAATTCAATGTTCTTTATTGGTTTTGGTGCTCCAAGAAAGATAATAAAACATGTAGACTAAGAGTCTCCTAAAAGGAAAGAGAAAGTGAGGAAGAGTGATTGAAGTTGAAACATATTTGGTAGTCCCTTTTTCTTTCTAGAGGATCACGATAATGACATACTTATTTTTCAAGGAGTTACTTGAGTTTGACTTTCTTGAGGTTAGTGATGATTTATTTTATGACCTGAAGAAATTTGTAGAGTCATTGGAGGATGTAAAAGATTATGCAAAAGAGCACTTGAATTGACTTAAGGACGAAGACATGTTGTGTGCTAGTGCCGCTGAGGTTCCTCCACCTCCATTTCCACACTGTGATGAACTGAAAAATTTTGCAGAGTCATTGGAGGATGTAAAAGATTATACAAAAGAACACTTGGATTAATTTAAGGACGAAGTGTTCTAGTGTCGCTGAGGTTTCTCCACCTCCATCTCCGCATGGTGGTGGATCTAAAACTCGAGACTAGTGGGGGCAATAAATATATATATATATATATATATATATATATATATATATATATATATATATATATATATTTTGAAGAAAAGACAAAAATATACTTATAAATATAAAAAGTATTAAAAAATAATAGATTCAAAACATAAATAAGAAGTATAAACATTAAACATAAGTGATACAATTACTTATCTTTATATGGAAATATGATAAGGGGTTTAAACATATAAAATTAAGGGTGCAAAATATGAAATTTTAACAAATACATATGACTTTATTAAAATGAGAGGATGCATTTGTCCACCTTCAAATGCATGTAGGTTTGCCTATGTCTCCACCTTTTGTTGTTCTCCTTTCATTGTTTCTTCTAATCTATTATTGACGTTCCTATAACTTAAATTGTTGATTCTCTTTTAGCTGAGCTTCTTTTTCTTAGTTAGACCCCTCAAGTTTTTATTGCCTTTCTTGCTCTAATCCCAATCCTCACACACTTCTCAAATTACCAAAAGAGACTTCATTCAAAGGAACATAAACTAGTCATATAAAGAACATGCAGCCACAAAATAATATATTAAATCACGTTATGTTACTTAATATGTTATTATATAGAAGTAAAAAATATGTGCATTAGACGGAAGAAGAGCACATGTTGGCTATTTTTAATGAAACTTTGGATATTAGGGTTTTTCTAATTTTATTTTTTTAATTTTGTATACTGAGGCTAACAATTCTATGTTTGTTGCTTTGTAATAGGTTATTTCTCCAATGGACTTCAAATATTTAGAAAGGGGAACTGGAAAAATATTTTGAAGTCCATTCTTCCATAAAAAACTCACTAAAATTGCAATTCATGGTAAAAAATACTTCATACGTGTCGCATGGAAGGATAAGTAAAAAAAAAAGCATCATGATATAATGTTGAATTGATGAATATACCTATCATCAAAAGGATGGTCTAGGGAATTTTAACAATGGCTCCTACCACATTATTGAGAATAGTTGAGTTTCTTGTCTAGATCTCTTGATTAAAAGTTGCTCATATACAAAAAGACCAAACTAGTTGAAACAGTCAAACAATAACTTGTTAATTAGGTGAAAACCAATTTTATAAAATTTTATAGGCAACTCTACTGTGAGCGTTGATACTTTTATTTTTTTTATTAGTTATCATGTAAAATTTTAAGTTTTATAATCTTGTTATGAAAATCTTATAGAGTTAATTTTATTTATTATTTCAAGTTATTACTTCTAGTTCTTTGTTTATTATTTTCATATATTATTTTTGGTCTTTTTTTATTATTTACATATATTACTTCTGATCCTTTGGTTATTATTTCCAAAAATTACAATATGATCCTTGATATTATTATTTAAGTTATTTTTTAAATATTATAGTTTGATTCTCTGTCATTATTATTAATTATTTTATCATTTAACTTATTTTTCTCAAAATTTATATTTTGATCATTTTCTATAAAATTATTTCATTGTATTATTTGCATATAATACATTCTAATTCGTTGATATTATTTATTTTAGGTTTTACTTTAAATCTTATTTTTATTACTCCTCAACATAAATTAAATTATGATAAATTTTTGTTTACGCAATTCTGATTTATAAACACTATTACTCTTTAAGTTATTAATTAATATCTTATATTTTAATATATAGATATGTATTATACACTAGACCTCAACTTCTACTTAAAGTGAAAAGTACTTGAGATGATATTTACATATGCACTTATCACTATTTGTATTATTATATATATGTTTTGCTTTCATGAATGTCTTTCATTCATTTCAAAGACAAATTTCAACAAACAAATAGTGAAGTACAAATGGTACAAAAAGATATGTCAATGCATTAAAAGGCATAAATCAATCTCAGTTAGAATGATTGAACAACTTTTCTATTTATCCATTGCAACAAAGTTGTTTCAGAAGTCAACTAACTCACACAAAAAGATAAGGAGTGTTATATCATATCTAAGATAACTAATTGGTGAAATAAATTTAATGCATGACCAGACAAAGTTAGATGAAGAGGCTCCAAATGCAACTTTACAAGTGTTTTGTGTCAAAAGAGTCATCTTTTTAAGAAGGTTAGAATTTCATTGTATATCTATCATTAAGACGCAAAATAATTTTTTAACAGTTTTGTAAACCATTAAAATCACCACCTTTCCTTAGTAAAGAGCCTAAAGAAACTTGGTGAAAAAAATATTTAAAAAAGTATCTTGAGAAAAATAGTGAAAGAATACCTAAAGATAAGGTCAAAAAGATTTGAAAAATACTACTTATATTTTGGTAAAATAGTAAAACTAAAGAACTAATCTCTGGGTTGAGATAAACTTTATATTTTTAGCTTGTCATTACTAACTTTGAATTGTTGTAGCACATTTCTATAATAGTGATAAACCTCTTGTAATTCATTGTGGTAACAGTGGCAAGAAGGGAAAAAAAGGGAGAAGAGTTTTGCAAATTTTCATTAATCGATGGTGACAGCAGTAATGGAACAAAGAGTAAAAGACAAAGGATTTTGAGAATTTTCTATTGAAGTAATCATGGTAATTTTGCAAAAAACAGAAATATATATATATATATATAAATAATAATATACTCTCCAATTATGTTGATTTATATCCATTTAAGCAAGAAAAATACTAAAACTGGGATTTAAATGGAAAAACTGAGATTGACAATTGAGAATGAAAATTAAAAATTCCATGCACCTTTTTCACTAATGACAATTTATAAACTGTCCAATTCAATTTTATAACTTCATTGGATAAAAAAAAAAATTACATGACTGAATTGGGTTGATAATTGAGAGTAGACAACGTTATCTATTTGTTTCTAAACGATAAAATTATTTCAATTCTGATAGGAAATGGCTGATTCGTAAACCAAAATGTACAGGAGTTGAGACGTCTCTTTCATTTTCTCAATTTTTTTAAAACTACATCACTCTCATTTCATTTTCTCATTTCAACCCGCCTTTCGCTTCATCTCCAATTTGAGATTATCAAGTCTTGAGGTCCATGTAATATTTCATTTTTTTTATTAGTTGTTTATTGGTAATGATTTTAATCTCAATGTTATTGATGATTGAATTTAGTTTGCTTCTACTTTGTATACTGTTGCATGAAGCTCAAGTCCTCATTGTTCCTCATTCTATTCCTTCCCTCCACAATCAGTTAGATAATGAAATGTTTTTATTTGTGTATCCGTGCGAATCATCAGGGTTCTTGCAGAACTCATTCTCAAAGATGGAGATATCATCTCTTCTAGTGGAAGATTTTCAAATACCAAATATTGAGTTGAAGAACCCAACTCAAGTTCTGGCATTAAAGTATCTACCTTAAGAATTGCTATTTTTCATGCATTTTATTTAACTGTCAATTATATCCTGTATAGACAACACGCTAGAACTATAATATACACAGGACGCAGTCACAATAGTTGTATAGCTAAACAACTTAAATAATTAAGATATTTCGCAAATGGCATTTTTCCCGCACCACAAACTAAAATGAGGAAAGTGGGGGAACTAGAAACGTTAAGATACACAAACAGGATGATTAGTGTTTTCCTGAATCAACTGGTTCGAGTAATTCTAAATGCACGAACCATGATGCAAATTCAATTACACATTTTTGCAAGCGATGTAAAACAGGGCAAAGGGGGAAGGGAATGAGAAGAATACAATATGAACACATTGAAACAAATATTAAGAGGCAAACACTTGTACCATTGTCATAGCTCTGAGAGAATGGCAGGAATGTAATGTGATAACTCTGCTGTCAGTGACTGAAACCCATTTACAAGCTGCGTATGGAAATCCTGATCTTCTTCGCCAATCAACCTGAAATGTACACGGATGGCACGCTTACAAACAGCCATGAACTCAAGAAGAGCAGCTATAAGTTGCTGCAGTTCCTGTGATCGCAACCTTGTCGCAGGCTCCCCAGACAAGAAGGCGGTACAAACACTCAAGACTCCACTGTTCACCTGTACAAAAGTACTGTCAACTATCAAGAGTTGAAAAGCCAAAAATAAAGCATACAATATTTTCAAAACTAACCAGTCATTGAATCAGTTAAGATATGACTTCAAGATGTAACACTTAAATTGTAATCGAACCAGTATTTAACAATAATAATAACAAATATAAAAATAAGAATAAAACACTATCGTAAAGATTAACATTCAAAATAAACTCAGACTACTCGGGTCTAAGTTTCAACAATACACAATAATGTATATTGACCATACAAGTTTACATCTAGAAATAAAAACAAACTGGCAAACACTTAGATTGATTCAGTGGTTACTGGCAAACACTTAGATTGACAATTTTTTAAATTACCCATTGTGAACCCATTTTTGTTGCATTTTGTCAACGCTGATTCAGTGGTTTGTCTCAGAGACACATTAAATTGGTTTGCTGGTTTTACGGGCAGACTGACAGGATCAGTCTGGTTTTACGAAGACTTGGAACCATTAAAAAAAAAAAAACTACTGTAACTTAGTGCAAAAAAGCTCCTTGCTAAGCAAACATATGGGGCAAAGAACATTTGCATATGCAAAGTGGTTGTTCTCAGCATTAGAATTAAAACCTCAATTAAATGAAAGATATTTTGGAGAGCTCAGTGCAATTTAGTTGTAACAGCATGACTAGTATAGTACACTAACCAGGAGAAACCAACTAGAGTTTGTACAAGGGAAAACAGAAAATAGTTATTTACAACTGGAGTTTACACTCGGAGTATGTGTTTTCTGCTTTTTTTTTTCCCAACTAATTTGACCGTATTTATTTATATCTCTGAAATATTCTTCATTTAATTAACGTTTCAATTCTAATACTTTTTTTGTTTTACAGTGAATTAATACAATTAAATGATATTAACCAATTTTCTTAATAAGTATAAAATCAATTTTTTTCTTATATTATAGACCAGAGTTGTATGCAATAAGAACCAATAATAAAACATACTTGTACTGCGACACTGCCTTGGAGTATTCTTTGTAAACTCTGGAGTCTTGGAAGTTGATCCCCCTCAGAACTTCGAGGCTCTTCAAGCTCGTTTCTTAAAGCAGCTGTTCGTGTTTCTATCATTCCGATTGCATTTTCCACAGGAGAGAATTCAAGGGACTCAGATTTGGTTACCAATAGCCTATTTACTAAAGCTGGAAAAGAGCCCTCAGTCTGAAGAACAGTGCGTCTCTTCCATTGATCTTCCAATCCACCTTGAGTCTTGCCATTTTTGGTAAATGGTGTGTCAAACAAGAATCGGTCAAATACGCGGGCTCGGACACTTCCAGTAGAGAGAGAGAAAATTCTTTCTCTCCTACTTCCTAAATCTTCATCTTCCATCACTGGGTCAACTGCAGTAATCTGAAGGTAACAGACACCAGGCTGTAACTCCTCTGCCTTCACTTGTCTCGAATCTTGAATAATACGCAAAGTGTGATTACCATCCATTCTCGACTCGTATATATGACTAAGTTTTTCCATTATGTCACCTAGACGTACATCACGCGGCTCACGGTATACATACTCCTTTTTATCAAGTTTCCCAAATCTATCACCATAAAATCCAACTCTGTAGTACGTTGCATCTGTGAAAGGAATTGGGCTAGATTCTTGTTCAAGAATTGATTCATAGATATTGGTAAGCAAAGTGTGACATTTAGCCAGCTGTCCATAAGCCCTCCTGCTTTTGTAAACTGGGATTACAAGTTCCAGAATGCTTGCACAAAAATGAAAAAGCTCAGCTTGTGAGAAGAGTTTATTAGCTAGCTGCAAGTATTTCACAGCAGAGTCAACAGTCAGTTTTGATGCACCGTATCCCTCAACTTCAGCAGCAGATGCTTCAGATGTAATCTCATTGCTGACCATAGGACAAATCTTACGTAAAGCAGCAACATGATCTTTGCTCCAAACCCCATCATTTCTGGCAACAAGGGCCTGCATAAAAATATATAATGTTAGCTCCAGAAAAGTATAGGCAAATAAACTACAGGAGCTTTCAGCTCTACCAAAAATGATAGTGATACCTAAAATGGAAAGGATGGTTATTAGTAACAAGATAAAAACATCGAGTTTTTAAGAATTGGAAGAAAGAGCCCTACTATGTTACCATGTGGTTTCTTAAACTTATTTGACCATGCTAAAGTAATTAAAAATCTTTATCACTTCAGATAATTAACAAACTTGGTTATTTAGTATCAACACATACTTGAACAAGTTAGCCAAGGCTTTTTATTTTTTAAACAAAAACAAAATCCTTGAAGTGAGAATACAAACACCAACATAAACAAAGCCTTATCCCAAAACATGAAGATAATCTATCTTCCTATCACAAAAAATAAAACAGATGTTATAACATGAAGAAAAAATCAGCTCATAGAGGGAAATCCAATCCTCTTCTACTTTTTAACTTTGAAATCCCCTTAACCCATGAAGGAGAAAGGAACACCGGCCAATCACATGTTGGAAGAAATTGATTGAAAAATGGTTCAGAATTACATTGCCAGAGTCCACCTATATGCACCAAACCAAAACTGAAAGAGCAAAATCCTACGGGTCAATTTTCCCTTGCTAATCCTATAACCTCATGCACTAGATTATTTATTGCTATTAGAAATGGTGAAATTGGGTCTAACTGAACCTCATTAAACCGGCTTGTGAAGTGAAGGATTTGCACCTCACTTATATACTCTTGCCTGGCCTAAAACAAGAGGTTACTAGCTTATTAGATTTGTTCACCTCATTTGGAGGTCTTTCTCCCTAAAACATTAGCTTATTAAAAGGTTAAAAATATAAGATAGCTCAATTGGTTAAGGATGGAGGGAGGTGGGGAAAGGTCGCGGGTTTGATCCTCACCGCTAACAAAAACTAACATTACTAATAACACATCAACACTAACATTTGGACTATAGAAAAAACAAACAAAAAAAAAACTTTTGTTTGACCATATCACTAATCGATGTGGCATCTCTAACAACCCCCCTCACACCAAGAACTGAACATGAAGTTTAATATTTGTGAATGACCCGATAGGCCCAACAACCATAGTATTCAATAGTGTCACTTTCACAGCATGGAGATGCGTCACGGTTGTCGTAGCACTGTGTGGCCGTCACAATTGCAGAGGATCAGCTCGCGTCAAAGATGGCAAAGGAAGATGACGTGCTTAGGATTTTCTTTCGTTTTTAAACCATTTAAGTGAAATGGTTTTTTTAATTAAAAAAAAACTACGGAACATATGTTTCACTTAAAACCATTATTATAATATACAAAACCTCAGCCTTCCCACAAGCAAACCCATTCGTGTCCAACAATCTCCTCCTTCAACAGGCATTCCAACATCTGACAATGAGTTCCAACACCATTTCTGATGGCTCTTCAATCTTCACTCTCCAACCACCTATTTCAAATATGATTTGATTACATTAAGTAGTATATTATCTTTACGAATTCAGTGATTGTTTACATTTATTTTGTTCTCCTTTAATTGTACCTATTAATCATTACAAATAAGAAATTCATGTGTGCTCCATACACACAATTTCAGTCATAAACTCTTACATGATATCAAGAGCTTAAGATTTCGATCCCTCTCTCCTTTTTCTTTCTTCTTTTTCCTTTTTTTTTTCTGATGTCGTACACTGCGAAGCCCAGTAGAGCCACTTTCGGTGAGACCCACCTATCATGCAGCCTACTGCCAGCACCATCTCTCTCTAACAACCATTTCCGGCACCAGATTGTTGTTGTTTGTCGTCGCACGCGCCACCTCTATTTGGCGTGTGAGATCCACTCGCATCTCTTTCCGCTGCCACCTGCACCAGTTTCAGGCTTTCACCACTTGTTTTGATGTCTAGGCAAAAGTCAAGAAGTTATATTCCAATGATGTTCATCGTTTCTACAACGTTGTAACTAGTTTGATGACTACCAAATTAGGGAACATAGACATGCAGACATATCTTGATAAGCTTTATCGCCTTATTGTTAAATATTCTGCTCTTATACCCTTCACTACTAATGCAGAGATGTTTCACCAACAACACGATCAATTTTTTATGGTTGATGCCCTTGCTATCTGAACTGGCAACTGTTCGTAATTAGAGTTTATCAACCCCCACTACTCCCACTTATGACATAGTCCAAGAACAGTTGTTGCAGCTTTCTACATTGTGTTCTTTTAATATAAATGTACATTATGTATTTCTTGTAATACACACACACACATATAGAGAGAGGGAAAAAAAACACTTATATACTATCAATGTAAAAAGTTTACACTATCAATTAATCATAACTCTTTATATCATATATTTGATGACTTTATCAATTAATACTTTATAAGTCATGTAAACAAAAAGTTGTGATTAACCGCTAGTGTAAAACGTTGTTGCACTGATAGTGTATAGGTGTTAAACTCATATACACACACACACACACACATATATATATATATATATATATATATATATATATATATATATATATATGTGTGTGTGTGTGTGTGTATGTATGTATTTCTTGTAATATAAATGTATTTAGGAATTGAAATAACAGTCATCTCGTTATAGAGCTTTGGAAGCCAACCGCTACATGCTGCTATATGCCAACAACAAATCGCTTAAATAGACTCTGATACCATATTAGAAATGGTGAAATTAAGGCTAACTCAACCTCACAAAACCGGCTTGTAAAAGTGAGGTTATATTATAGACTCTTGTTTGGCCACATCACTATTTGATGAGTGATCTCCAATAGTTGCTAATCCTTAATAACAACTATTGTTCAACAACATAAGCTTAATCTTCACCTCCCAAAATGAATGACTTGGGTTTGTAAAATTATTTCAAGGAAAACAAGGTGAAATTGAGTCTAACTCAACCTTACAAAATCGGCTTGTAAGTGAAATTTGCACCTCACTTATACACTCTTGTTTAGCTATATAACTAATCAATGTGGGATCTCCAACAATTGTTAATCCTTAATAAGAACCACTATTCAACAACAAAAGCTTAATGCTCATCTCCCAAAATGAATGACTTAGGTTTGTAAAATTATTTCAAGGAAAACATGAAAATGGATATTCCCATATTTGGTAGAAATTTGAAAGGAATATTCCTGGACTTTATTTCCAGAAAAATGACTTTCTCATAGCTTCCACATTTTTATTCTCATAACAAGGAATTCAAATGTTGCTTTCCCATTAGAATACTGGAAGTAAACATTCAACCAAACTAGTAACTCTTTCATGAAAATCAGCTGATTGTAACAATAAGTATGAGAATTCAAAACATAATTGGTCATATCACATTTTACACAATAAATAAAATTGTTAAAAAGAAGGGGAAATGGTAAAGATTCGAGTTAATTCCAATAATTGACAACACAACTTGAGTCCATTGTATATAGACTGGTTGCAATAAATAGAAACAATTATAGGAGATTTTGTTCCTGTATAATGATATGATATGCCTTATACATCTAATAAATCCATGATAGTTAGTATCCCAGGATACACAATACGCATTGTGACATGAACTAAATATGAATCACAAGTTGTTTCCTTTTTTGTGCGTGAATCATGCTTATATCTCTCATCCCTATGAATTGTTGCTGAATCGCGATTCTGGGAGAAATAGCATGATTCTGAATGAAAACAGCAGATCAAAAACAGGTCTCATCTCCAAATTGGCTCTCGCTCCAAACCTGGTCAGGTTGCACACAACCTAGTTCAAAAAACCCTGAAAGCGCAATTTTTTTCTAGGCAGGAATGGACCGATTTTTTCCTACATTGAGCCCTCAAGAAGACAAAAAAGCTATATCAATTTTCCAATTCTTCTCTTTCTCTTTCTCGTCTCTGGGTTGATTCTCTTCTTTTTCCATGGTCCCCAATGTGATGAGGTTGGAGCTGTGTCCCCTGTTTTCATTCATGTTTCTACTGGTTGCTAGGTACCCATTCCCATTGTTTATTCTATAATGTTGATTTGTTGGTGGAGTTGTGGTCCCCCTTACTTTATACATGTTTTCTGCTGTTTGTCTCCCATTTGAAGATCTGTTTTCAGTTGTTTATTGGCGGACCCTGTCATCTTCATATTAAAAGACGAGTCATTCAAAAAGAAATGTTGATATTCAAAAAAGAAGACTGTTAGCTAAGATTTTTACAAGGGAGGAGGTTCGTCTACACGGGGTCGCAGCCTCTATCCTCAGTGATTGAGATCCCATTTTTGTGACTTTATTTTGGAAGGAACTGTTTAAATTGCAGGGGACATAGCAAAAAATGAGCACAGCTTACCATCCACAAACAGATAGTGCAACTGAGGTTGTTAACCACTATTTGGAAACATTTCTTCTCTGTTTTGTAGCTGATCAACCCAAGCTATGGGTCCATTGGCTATCATGGGCAGACTATTGGTATAATACTGTTCTGATCTAGAAAAGTTGATCCTTTGTCTTGTAGCCCTACCTCCCTTATATGGGCCTAGATAACCATTTTATGGAGGTTTATGAGGTCGTGGGGAGGTACTCGGGTGTAATGAGGTCGTGTGTAGAGGTCGTTAACATATCGGGTCCAGCTCACAAGCCCTTCAGCCCTGAGCTCTGTAAGAGTAAGAGGGAAGAGGCTAGAAACGGGTCTGAAGCTGGTACGAGCCTTGGAGAGAGGTCAACCTTGATGGGTTCAATGTTCCTACTGTCAATCCCAAGACATCGTTAGGATGGGTCACTGCATCCGAGATATTGTCTGCTTTGGAGCTCGATACCTCTATCACAATTTTGTTGTGAAAAGGTGCTCCGGTAGGTTAAGGGAGGAGGGTGTTTATAAACTACCTTTGACCTCGACTCCTAAGCAATGTGAGACTTTGAGTGTACCGAAACAAATACCAACTTCCATGTGTCTACAGGTACAACACCATTTGAGGTGGTCTATGGCCGAAAACCACTTGTAGTGAGTTGATTCTTGCCATGTGAATGCAGATGGAAGCAGTCTAAAGAGAGTTGCAAGATAGGGACGAAGCCCTCAGGCAACTGAAATATCATTTGCAGAGGGACCCAAAATCTCATGAAGGAAGGACCATGCAGATCATAAGCGAAAGGATAGGTAGTTTGAGGTAGGTGAGTGGGTGTTTTTGAAACTTCACCCTCACAAACAACTAACGTTGGGAGCTAGAATAAATCCAAAAGTTAGCTCCCCATTATTATGGACTCTTTAAAGTGTTGAATAGGGTTGGACCGATTTCTTACAAACTGCACTTGCCTGAATCTGCCAAGATACATCCAGTATTTAATGTGTCTCTTTTAAAAAAGGCAATAAGGGATTATAATGTTGAGCAAATCCTTCCCTTTGACTTAGCTACTAAGTTGGTATCAACTGTGCAACCTAAGTCAGTATTAGAAAGGCGTGTGATCAAGAAAAGAGGGGAGTCAATCAACCAATTGCTAGAGCAGTGGAAGGGACAAGGCATGGAAGAGGCCACTTGGGAGGAGGTATTCAACTTCATGAATCAATTCCCTCATTTTGGACTTGAGGACAAGTCTCTTTTTGCAAAAGGGGATTTCTAATAAGATCGGGGGTATGGGCCAAGGTGCAAAGGAAGTGCCCTAAGTTTGGAGGGTGTATGTTATGAGAAAGAAAGGTGAGAAGTGCAAAAAGTGGGGTGGCAAAAGATTTAACAGAATTGCTAAACATGTGAGTTGTGAGTTGGGGTATCTTTTTGAGAATGTTCAGGAGTGAGAGGCGTATCTTTTTGAGTCAGGGAAATTCTGTTATGGACAGAGAATAGTATTCTATCTGTAGGAGCCTAGCTCTGCAGCAGTTGGATTCATTCCTTCTGTATTTACCTTTCCTATTTGAAAATAATACCAACAACCGCTGTTTTGAGCTCTATTTCCTTTCATTCTTTTCTGGTCTCTAACAAAGAAGAGCTTACAATAGTAGCTGTGTCTGTGTGTGTGTTTTTTGCTATAGTATACTGCTGAATATATGGAGAAACAACACTTATTATTGTTTGGAATTTTATGCATCAACAGCAGTGCTTTTTTGGGGTGCCATGTTGCTAAGTTGTAACAGCAGCAAACAGCTTTTTGTTTTGCTGAAATTGTGCAGTACACACTAGTCACTAGGAAGCCATTCCTTTTGGCATTGTGGCTGATTTTCTTTCTATAGTTGTTTGTCTTAAACATTTTTGGCTTATATATATTAATTATATGTCACTTTGGAAGTTATTTCACTTATTTAACATCAAATATGTAGGTATGTTTTCATTTTTCATGTATTTCTTCATATTGAATGTTCCTAGAGTAGTGTGCTAATATGTCTTAAAAATATACATTATGTGATGTTTTTATAGATCATGAATCTTACGATACACGATTCAGAAAATAGCCATTTGGATACCAGGTTTGTTTTGTACCTCGATCCAACTACAACGAATCTTATTACAATCATATATGTCTAATTGTAAAGATCCTAATTAAATTAAATAAGGAAATAAATTGGAAAAAATAATCTAGGATATTCTAAAATACTCTACAGAGATATTATCAGATATTTCACATTTCTAACAGAAACAATATTCAAGAAGTAATTACCGAAAATCATAACTAGACTGATACATATATTGAGTAAAATAAAGCATCTATACTTATAGAACACGTTGATATTAATAATTTATCTGAGCAGTAAATATACCCTTCACAATAGTTAATGTATCAGTATTAATTATTAGGTTGCACAATTTTATGTACAAATAAATTATTCCCTCACCTGCATTACAACACCAGCAACAGCAACAGCACACTGAGCAGCTTCTGCCCATGACTGCATTTCCTGATGTGCATCACATAGATGAAGCAACCACATTATGTGAAGATCAGGGACTGGAGCAAATGCCATGGCCAGTTTATAGAAGCTTTCAGCAGCAGCATATCTATCCATAGTCATCATGGGGGCCTGAAACAAAGATTACACTTATTTAAGCCAAAGCTCATCAAACAAGTAATGATCAGGAACCAAGTCATGAACAGATAAGCATCGCAAAAGCAGATGTAAGCCTCCACCTCAAGGGGAAAAAAAAAACTTGTTTAAAATAGGAGGCAGAGAGATATGTAGCTCCAGATATAACTTTTCTACACAATATAAGAAATCCAAACAACACTTTTAAAATGTGAAGAAAATTTAAATCAAAATCATTCAAATATCAAGAATTGAAATTTCCTAAAATTTTATATTTCCTCATCCAAACACAACCTTAAGGAAATGTGACTCCTCTAAATATTGTAGATCCATTGAATCTATTAGCCCAAGACAATCAATCTTGGTATTTAAGAGTAACTAAAGGTTGACTAAACAGGTTTATTTGTGGTGAGGTTTCTTTAGGAAGGTGACTCTTTTTTATACTTCAGATGTGTGTGGTTTTCTTTCGTTACTGTGATTTAGTTTACTTAATTATCTTCAGCTTTGGAGTTGATTTTGGAAGTTACCTCATCCTCTCAAGTATTTTTCCCTTATTAACTGTTGGAGTGCAAACGTCACTTTACAAATCCAGTTTTGTAAGGTTGAGGCCCTATTTAACCATTTCTAATATGATGTCAGAGTCAATCCTAGTCATCCTCTCAAGTATTTTTCACTTATTAACTGTTGGAGTGAAAATTTCACTTTACAAATCCGGTTTTGTAAGATTGAATTAGGCCCTATTTAACCATTTTTAATATGGTATCAGAGTCAATCCTAGTACAAACTCGGGATTTGTAATAGACAATCTAGCCACAGTATATATATATATATATATATATATATATATATATATAGCATAGTCCAAATTGGTTATTCCAGAGTAAATAGCAATGGCAGTATAATTGATCTCACTGCAAGCCTATAAAGATGAATAAATAATTAAAACTCACCAGCAGTGCATGCTCCAAGCTGGCATCAAGGGCCAAAAGAAGGCTGTCAGAGAGATATTTCACCTCTGACCAGGACCATCTATTCTCTGACATTTTTTCTGGTATGGTCACAAGAGCATTCTCAGGTAATCCACACTCCTTCAACAAGTAAGTATTTTTAGTTTCATCCTTCATTTCATCTAAAGATTTCCTTAGTCGACGTGCTTCCCCACTTTCTTCGAGGCTTCCATCAGATCTCATCTGAGTCACTTGCACATCAGACATTAGCTCTGATAATGTAATAATCAACATGACTCTCAATCTTGCTGTCTGCACAAAGTAATGAAATGAACTCTGCACAAATTGGAGAAACCATAAACAAGGACTAGATTAGTATGATATGAAACGCAAACAATGTAGCAACTTTTAAAATTTAAATAGATGAAAACTTACCCTCACAAGTATTTGAAGCCCAACAACTGCCCTTTGCCTGATGTTTTCATTCCGAAAAACTGCAAGCCGAAGTAGATGGAAAGTAACTTGCTTTAGAAAACGATCGTTTTCCCTTGCCATCAAAGTTGCCCCATGTAAATCAAACATACTGTTAAATACAGGAAAAAATGCTTTCCAAAAAGTCAGTGGCTGATTTCTGGATAAAAAGCTCATGAAAACAGCAGTTATGCAGTCAAGTTTCCCATAATCAGTCGCAATGCTATGGGATGCAGCCATCAAGGAGAATTTCTCTGTCACCTCCAAAACCTGAAGACTGACAGAGGCACTCAAATTTTCCTCCCAAAGTTCCTACAATATATACACATGCATACCAAAAGAAAGTGGAGTGTAAGTTACCGAAAGGGAACAAAAAACAAGTGAATGGCATTAGATATATAGTGTATTTATGTAAAGTTCAGTAGTTATTTTTTATGTTAGCTAATATTTTGTTAACTGTTAGTAAGTGTGCTAAATCAGTATGGAGTCACACCTCAGTACGCTTAGCCTATGTATTTCTCTCTGTACTCATCCCATGGTTAAGGAAACATTACTTTCCTATTATATTTTCTCCTTTCTCTCAGTTTCTTTTTAAGTGGAAGTTCCTTACAAATGAACAGTAAATGTACCCAAGTTCAGGTGCCATTGCAGCTGAAGATTAAGTTGAAAATTGTGCATAACAGTTGAAAAGTCATGACCCATATAATAAAGTACCAATGGCAGTCTACAGTGTGACCCATAAACAAATTATATTTTAACTAGTGGAAAAGTGTACCAATTTCTGCCTCAAAAGTGGATGTAAAGATTCTCGAAGTGCTTGAGCAGAAGCTCCAATCCTAGAAGACTGCGCTTGAGCTAGAGCCTCTCTCAAGGAATATGGTTGACTAGGAGAGCTTAACTGGGAATTTACTCTCTGCCATAAATACCCATTATCTGGTGTTCCCTGAGGCTGCCACAAAACATTTAGACATGAGATGCACAAAATGCAGTCACCTATATTGAGTATTTAAGCAAAATGGCAAATAATAAAAACAAATCAAGCCGTAACAGGATGTCAAACAGAGCGAAAATATATTAGAAATTGTACTAGTAATAGATAATTAGCTCTGCAGAAGTTGGCTCACCCTGACTTCCTGCCTTGAGGCCTCAGATAGATAGTTATTGATTGCAGGTGAAAGTCTGTCAGAGTACTTAGGGGAAGCAGGTGCCTCCCCTACTGGGTTACGTGAACTGGAGCCAAGTAACATGCCATCAGCAGGTTTTTTGTGCTGTAAAATGATGAGAGTTAACATAATTGCAGAACAACTATAACAATTTAAGAAAAAAATACTAAAGCTTAGTTGTCCAAATTAGCACAAGTGTTCAGCAACATCAAAATTTCAATTAATCGAAGACAAGCACATGATTTGAACAAATGACAAGTAACAGCATAAAGTGTAACCTCAAATAGAAGCAAGCTTTCCTCCATGAGCTTGAAAAACAACCTAGTCCGGGCAATGCTTTGCTGCCATGCCTTAACAAGTGATGCATCATCAAGGTTTCGAACTATTTGCAAAATTACAATCGAAACTTCCCGCTTTTCAACAGCATGGAGATTGTAGAAAACAGGCATCTCATCTAATATCTGTAAAAAAAAAGAAAATAGATTAGAGAATTTGTGCATCAACCAAATAGTTTAAAAAATGATAACATGATAAAATAAACTCAAAAAGCACAAAGAGGTTGCAGACGGCAAACATGTGCTCCATTCAATTTAGGTAAAATAATTACTCTATGGAAAACTAGGTAAATACTACATATTATTTTGCAGTTTACACCAAGGCTCCAATAACTGTGCCATACATCATATAGTTGAATAGTTCCGATATGCTTCAGCACCAGATTTTCACTACTATCACATCAGATAAGTATTGATGGCAAGTCTACAACCAAGTTTCTTCTCTCCGAGATATCTTATTGCAACAGATAATTATTGGAACAAAAATCAAAAGAAAGTAAAAGGGCCATTAGTTAGTATATCACTTTTAGTATTAGAAATGGATTGAGCTTATTAACTCAAGGGGAGGATTTACCAAGTTTGACATAAAAAGTGATTGAACAGGGAAACACAACTCCAAACAGAAAATTTCAAATAAAATATTAAGTGTAAGCAAATTAAAATTATAATAACTTTATACACCTGTCCAAGAAGTGGGAAATATAGCTGAGCAATATACAACTTATCTTCAGGCTTCTGGTATCTCACATCAAACTCATGTTTGCACAAGAGAACTACCAAGATTCTTGCCGCCTACAGTTCAGATAGACAAGTATGATAATTACAAATGAAAATGTAAGAATAAAAAATGATAAAACATTGATCAGGCAGAAGGAAATCAAGAGTACTCCATTATAATTAAATTCACCTTTGCTCGTAGAGACAAATCTTCATGATCCCAAGTAACAAAGAGTTCTTGTATTAATACAGAAGAAAGGTAGTTCCTATAACAATTGAATATAGTCAAAAAACATGGGTTGATTGATATAAAAAATTTCACCCCTTAACCAGTATACTAATTCATGAGACATAATAGAGATTAGATGTTATTCCATATGTTCCAAGAAGTTTTATTTATTAGTTATTACCACTATCTACCTAACATAGTTTCAAGCCATTGGAAGAAAACCACATCCAATCAGATAGGTAATAGGTCTCAACTAAATCTGTTATTGGTAAACAATATTCATAGGATTATCTAATGCACAATAGTACTTCAAAAACTGATTAAAAAAAATTCTAAGTACGCATGAGATATTTATAGGTTAATAATATCAGTAATTCAGTATCAAAGATAAAAACACAATAAAATACCTATCTGAAGGGTCCCTTCCTGGCATTTCCACAAAAAGATCATGATCACATATTATTTGTAGAAAGGTAAGTTTGCATTCATGAAGAACTGATTGACATACACCAGAGAATTTGTCAAGATATAATGATACCTGCAGTAAATAATTAACTTCACATTAAATCTCAGAATCAAAACATGAGAGGCAACTCTTCCAACAAAAACAAGATTTAGCTTGCACAAGCAACCATATCAACTATACCACAGACAAGATACTAATATAATAAACATTAACAAAATATAAATACAAAGATACAATCTTTCTAATTACTATATTTTTCAGATACATGGCATCTACTAGACCACAACACAACAACAAAAGCCTTATTATATCCCAACAGCAAAAAAGCCTTATTCTACATAGGGAATATTAATCTCCAAGAAATTCCTCCCATGTCCTTATTAGTCTCCCTCTACTCTTTCACAGGGTTAAATGACACTGCAATCTACACTCCTCACCAGTCCAATGGTCTTCTTTGCACACTCACATCTCCAGCACTTTTCCTCATGCTGGGGTGTACAATTTGAATGCGTCAAACTTGTAACAAAAGGAAACTTATGTCAAGACCCCTAAATAATTCCGTAAAAAAACCCTACTGAATTGAACATTTGAATTGACAAATTTAGTATTGATAATTTCATAAATAGCATCTTTGGTATGATAAAATGCCAATCTATTTCGATGTGCTCAATGATCAGTCACCTAATGGAAAAAAGGAATGGAGGCAACAAACCATAAAGCTTGGTTATCACAAGCAAGTTCAATTATCTGATTTCCTCATGCAGAAGATAATTTAGAACATTGTGAAATGAGTACAAAAGGGTGGATGTAATGGTGTGAAATTCTGCTTCAGCATTGCAACAAAATCAAGTCGTTACCTTTTCAAGTTAGCCCCAATAAGAACAAAATATGTCAAATATTAGATAATTTATTAGCAGTAGGATAACTTACCCATTCATATTGTGAATATCTGACAATTTCAATGTGTTGTTCGTCTTATCAAATGAGACCTTTTCCTAAAAATATAACATACCCCCAGTGATGCGAAGTTATGAGGGAGGGAGCCTTACCCTAGTACATGGAAAGAGGTTGTTCCTGAATTCAAACCCATGACCAACTGGTAATCAAGGCAGAACTGTGCCACAGTTTCCCATAGTTTAAAATGACCAATCTTACCCTTGCATACCGTAAAGGTATTGGGGAGGGGATATGCAGTTTTACCCTTTGCAAGAGCTCCAAGGTTGTTCCCGTAACACACTTAGGAATTAATTGCTTCACATCATGGACTGCACGACATCATTTAGCCTGTTTAAAGGCCAAACCACAAATATTATTTAACCTTATCTCCGCTTGATAAACTCCTCCAAAATCGTTTTAGGTCTCCCTATTCTTTTTTGCACCAAACAAAAGGCTATGCAATATACTCTTCTAGCAAGAGCCTCTTTTGGCCACCTTTGTCCATGTCCAAACTATCTAAAAAAATCAATTTTTTTTGTCATCTTTTTAATTGGTGTCACTCCAATCTTTTCTCATAATCAATATTCTATATTTTGTCTCTTGTATGCCCACACATCTACCTTAACGTTCTCATCTCTACCATTTCCACTTTTTCTCCAACCTTCCCCGTAAAATCCAATATCCATCACCATTTAGTATTGCTGGGTAAATAGCTCCCAACCCAATGCCTTTAACCATTTAAGTCATGCTGCTTGTGTGTGTGTGACATCCTCACTATTTATCCATCCTCCTGACTGGTGGATCCTACTGGGATACAAACCCAAGTGGCACATTGACTAGAGATAGTGCTAAAATACAATATATGAATGATGGACAACCTTCACCCATTAACCTAGCTTTTGGAGTTTAGTTAGACCCAAACCTCCATTTTAATATGGTATCATAGCCGACTTTGGATCCATTAGAAACAGGTCACTCGCCATTTAATATTATTGACACACCAAGTCCACTAGTGTTGGGAATGAAGGGCATATTTGGAAACAAACCTAAGTGACACATCGACTAGAGATAGTGCAAAATACAATACATAAGTAGGGACAATTCTCACTGCTTGAGTAAGCTTTTGGAGTTGAGTTAAGCCCAAACCAACATTCTAAGAGATCACAAGTACTTAAACAACACATGTGGTGTGATCTCCTCTCCCATTTTAACTTCTTATTTAAACTCCTCTTGTCTATAGCTAAACTTGGAGTGCATTAATCGGTCTTATTCCTACTTAAGCAAGAACCCTTGTTTTCCAAAGTTTGCCTCCAAAGTTCAATTTTGTTGTTAATTGCTTCTCTTGATTTCTCAGTCAAAACAACATAATCCACAAAGATGAATTTAGGGAACATCTTTTGCGTGTCCTTTGTAAGCTCATTCATTACTAGGTTGAACACGTAAGGACTTGAGGCTTAGCTATATAGTTCCTTGCATGAGACCATTATGCTGTTAAAAGATCTTTATATTAAAAGCTGTACATCTATCACTGTGATCCTTACACTAAATATACTAAAAGATCTAGGTGTATCCTTCGGCAACTAGATGAGATAAGCCTTGGGGCAATCAATTTTGTGACCGAACCAACCTAGGCTATATAAATCCATTGACAGTCAATAACAAAATCTCTAAATGACATCTATAAATGGCCCAAATATTTCGTTGTATTTATTTCAGATTAAAATTTTAATATTAATATAAATAAGCATTTCGACTTTGTCTTTGGTTTCACATCAAATCAAGATCTTTTTAAGTTATTCATTATATCTTTCCCCATTCCCTCCTTTGTAACCTTAAACCATATAAACTCACGTACTCAACAATGTATCAAAATTGTAACATCCTTTGAAACCATGTATCAGGTCACTTATCCCTTGGCAAATTTTCTCTAGTTGGAATGCTTTTGTTTAGGATATTTTGTTTCACTTTACCTTAATTTTCAAAGTCTTTTCTTCACCTTTCAGTTGGCCATAATAAATTATGGTCAGCCTTTCTAACATTCATTCAAGCATATATCACATCACATGATCCACAGGAATCTTTAATCCATAACTACATATGTTGGGATTGCCAAAAAAAAAAATTACCAATTTGTTATTCAAATCATAAATCACGATATTCCAACAATGGTCAAAAGCACTGATTGACTATGTTGAAGTTCAAGATTTCAAGACAATTTACACCAAAATAAGACAGAAGAGTAAAGAAAATATAGCATCCAAATGTGTGGAAACATATGGACAAAAGCATAAATAACATACCAACTCAAAAACTTGTCGTGGCTCAATGATGGATAGAAGATCATAACAAAAGAAGGCCAGACTACTGTTCAAGCGTTTTGCCAAGCTTAATCCCTTCTTACAGCGCTCATGCACCTCAGTCAGAAGGCAATCATACAACTGCATTATACATCTGAATACACCATCCTTCAACTGCATTGGGGGGATATCTTCACCTTTTCAAATAAGGGAAAGAAAGATTTAGATCAAAATCGAACCCAGAATCTAAGCCAATTAAGAGAGTCGTGTAGTGTTGACATCATTAATTTGACTTTCAAATACAAATAAAAAAGAGAATCTCCCCACTGAATCAAATATACATCAACACCAACAGGGCCAACCAAACTAGAAAGTACTAGACAATTTAGTAGCAGAGTAATATTTGATAAGGCTATATAAAGATGCTTGCTTCTCTAATCTAAAGTCCATCTTTTAGGAAATATGAAAGTGTTTAATCATGGGCGAGGGACAGATAAATGTAGACCTCTCTTCAAAAATTAGGTAACTACAAGATGGTGCCAAGAAAAAAGATATGAACATAATAAGATATAGAGTGGAAAAGGAAGCATAATAAAAGAATAAATGAGGTCATTTATTTATCCTCCAAATAAATAATCATGTAATATTAATATATGGAATCATAAAAAGAGTTTAACAGATGAAGGATAGCCCAACAGATAGAGGAAGACCAAGAAAAATCAAATTGATATTACAAAGACGATAAATCTAAATGGCATGTGTAAGGATCTGTTTTTACATAAAACAGTGCCCAACATATTACAATTAACCAACTGAAATTAAGGCTTAAAACATGTGAAACACACACACACACATATATATATATATATGAGAAGGAATCCACCTGTCCCAAAAGTATAAAATACATACTATTAATCTCTACCATTCATATTCTTAAAATCTAATGGTTAAGATTTGTTACTTATTATATCAATTTCAATACAATGAACAGTAAAGATCAAGAGCAAGTTTCTTATACTTACTCTTGAAGTAAGTGATATCAGTTGGTGTAAGTTATACTAGTATCAATTTAATACATATATATATATATATATATATATATACACATACATACATACATACATATAATGTTAATTAATATACATGAATGAAGAATAATCAAATAATTTTTGTAAACATAATCCTTGTGAAAAGAAACCCTTTATTCTTCAGTTAGTGGTGATCAAATTACGTAATTAAAAATTATAGAATGGTTTAATAGTTGGTAAAGTTAGACCAACGTAATTTCATCCCTCCACATAATATAATATCCTAACCAATTTAATATAATTGTTTAACAGTCGGGGCTGGTTACATCCCTTTCAATTTTTTAGACAATCGAATCTATGAGTAAGCTAACAAAATTTTAAAGTCAGGCTTGAATAATCTAGTGCATAATCACAAGTGTGTTTCCCCAGCTCTATTTATTCTAAAATTATTCATAACGGGATTAGACAAAAAGTTGGAAAGGATTAAAATTTTACAAGAGGTCATACATTGATCAAATCATAAGCTTTTCAAGGTACCTATTGGAAGGCTGTGATAAAAGAGGCGAGTCTTTTCCAATGCCATTGATTTAACAATTAGCTCCAAAAAAAACCATGCCATAGCCAAAACATCATCATACACAGGTCCAACACGATATCCCTTAGCCTGCAAAATAAAGCCGTTTATTTACTAGCCTGTGAAGGGTTAAAAGAAACATACATTTGATAAATCATGCTAATGCTAATTAACAGATTTTGTTGGCTATTATCACACTAATATTTTTTATTTAAAGGAAACAATATCCTCCCTTATGTGTAACTGATGCTATTAGCTTATATGAGCCTAACATAAACACATCCTTGGTGTATTCTATAAGTTCTAACACACAAGCGCAGTCCTTTATTCCTCTGCTTTTCTCTCATTTTAATAATGTGAAAGTGTCAGATGATCACTATCTTTATTTATAATTAGCCAATATAATCAAATAGGATCAATATTCATTACATAGGATCTTTCTAATAATGAGTAAAAATCAATCTAATAACAGATAATAAAGAGTAAATCTCTAATTACTATCTAATCATAAATAAGGAATAATATCTAATCCTTAACACTCCCCCTCAAGATAGAACATATGTGTTATATGAACCAAGCTCCTTACAGATGTGGTAAATGCAATGTAGTTAAATAACCACCAAGGCATAGTGGATTTTTTGCCAACTGCTATACACAACTTGTGAAGGGATGTCTGTCATGATAGCGCCATAAACTGCAATGGCGTGTTTTTATGGCGGAATTTTGGGCTTCCGCTATGTTCCCCAATTTTCCACTGATAGCACTTGATAAATCTAATAAAAATAAAAACATAAGGTGGTTGCCAGATAAATATGGCTTGGCGAAAGCCAGGAAAGGTTTGCAATGGTAGTGGGTATTGTTCTCCTGTAAATGAAGCACGTCCTAAGGAGGAAGGAAGAGCACACCATGAGGCAAAAAATAAAAGCACAAGAAAGAGTCACCAAGAAGAGTCTCCAGGAAGAAGAAGGAAGGTGCAGGGTTAGGTTGCTGGAATACTCGCCAAAAGTTTCTGGGAGGGTCGCCAGTGGTGGTGAGGGTTGCTTTGTGTCTCAACACATGGGAAGGAGAAGGTTGAACTCTGAAGAATGAAACTTGCATGAAAGGCGAAAAGGCAAGGGGAAGAAAGTAATACTTAAGTTTTAGGGTAAAAAGGTGAGCTTTTATCATTTACCCTTCATTTGAAAAACATGTCCGATCCCCCCTTCCCAAAGAAAAACTTAAACTTTCTTTTAAAGAAAGACACAAACATGATGCTTGGTGTGTCCTTGTCCCAAAAGCTGCAAACCTAATTGCGAGCCTGATGCACTGTGAAGGGCAGCACGAAGGTCACAACTTCCAAACGCGATGCTGGAACACCTTCCAGAGAGGCAGCTGGCCACTCCACCACAATAGTGGTGTTATCGCACGCTATTAACTACTATGATAATATGCAAAGACATTTAACGAATTCTTTTATTTTGCATACTATCAAAATGAAATAATAAATCTGATTGAAGAACAGTACCTATGATGCTATATATAAGTTGTCCTTTTCATTTTTCTTTCATTTGTAATGAAACCTAGTTCTATCAATTCTCTAAAAGTCTACTATCTCTAACAAATTCAAACCCCCACTAAAGAATCTAGAGACAGAAAATCTCATAAGAATTTTATTAAACAAGTATAAATGAAAATGATGGTACAGAGAACGAGCAACAAGGCTAAACTATTTTTACTTCTACATCAAGTTAAAACTTAAGACATTATAGCTGACTCCAGCTGTCATAAATAAAGACAGCTGACTAACTCTGACGTAGAGCCGAGTCAGAAACTGGCAAGCTGCTGATTCAGCTGAACAGACAGTCTATATAGCAACCATATAAACAAGTGATAGTGGTACACTTCATACACTATCACCCACCATCTGAATGGAACTTGGAGTTGGACACTGAACACACCAAATTAGCACAAGGAGAAATAGGTCATCTCCAAAAAATAATGGAAAACAAGACAGGCAAGTGATGGCTGTGATTATTACAATGAACAGGAGGTACAGGAATAAACAACTGATAAGGAACATGCCAGTACCTTACTTCGTGCCAAGCTTCCCCAAACAGTGGATAGTCCAGGATATACAGGTGGTTGGCGACCACCAAAATCATCAAAAGCACAATCAACATAATTGACTAGAAAATGATTTCTTTCAGCATCATCAACTGATTCCTGCTGCACCCTACATTAAACAATCACTTATTAATAACAGTAACAAATTCTAATAGCAAATTCCCACAACATTTAGAAGACATAAACAATTGCCAAATCAGAGGATTAATGTCTATGCATTCACATGTCTTTTACCGTTCATATTTTGTTTTGCATATCTGGTTACAAGTGAGAGACAGTTTGGCAAGTCAATTCACTAATTGAATGTCACAAAAATACCATGAAACTACAAGTAATAACACAGACAACAAATACTTCTAGTTTCCCCGAATTCTCCCATTTTGAGTGTCCTTCAAAGAGGTGTTAACAGATTACAATTTTTAAAAAGGAATGCTTAATCAAGATACATTACTGGAAGTTCTTGATACCTCTATAAGCAAAGGTGTGCAACAATGTAGTCTAAGCATATCATTAAGACTAAAGAGAATGAAGTACTATAGTAGGGTTATCAATGGCTGATGACAGAAGATAGCGGAAGGCCAAAAATTCTGTCATAAAAACACGCCATTGTGCCTTATGATGCCGCCATGGCTGATATTCCTTCACATATTGTGTATAGCGGTTGGCAAAAAATCCGTCATGCCATGGCAGTTATTTAACTACACTTTACTATAGTATAGCAGTAGTGTTGGAAAGCCACCTTAATTGTGGTCACCCTAGCAAGTCTTAATTGATTTCTCCTTGGGGGATGCCGTAATTGCGAGCAGGTGGGGGTGATTAGACCCACATTTCCTATAGATATGACTTAAACAGTGCTTATAAAGCTAGGGGAATTCCTACCTTTCAAGCTTTTGTAGGCTAGAGTTAAGCCTTAAGCCCAAATTTTCTAAGTACAAAAGTTGCTAAAACAATGACAGATTTATATACATGAAAATAACAAGTCTCGTTGGTTTAGGAAAATGTTTTCTATTTACACTTATAATTAGAAAATTGAACCCAGATTTCTTTTTCTCTTTATTTTCAAAGATTTATATAGGAAACAGTGAAACAACTTATTATTTTCAATGATTTATATAGAAGAAAACAGTGAAAACATCTTATTATTTTCACCATTTCCTTCTAAACATTTGAAAATTGAGAACAAAAGGAAAACAGGAAACATTTTCAAACCAAACAGCCACCTTAATTTGTTCACAAACATCAAATACAATTTTATCCAACTTGCATCAAATATAGGTAAAAGGCATACCTGGTTACAATATTAACCATGGCACGAAATGCAGCAACCTGAAAACAAAAGTGAAAAGGTGAATATCATGAAAGAAACAAACTGCACGTACAATGAATGGAGAAAAAGAGAGTTAAACCAACAAAATTTAAAGGGAAAATATAACAGTAAATGCAGCTTGAAGGCACTTCGTCACAAATATGACCAAAAAAAGAACAAACTTATGTGCAAACCTGAAGTGTTTCTCCACCATTGCCAATAAGATGAAGTAGCATGTTAAGAATCGGGTGAAGAAACTGAAGTAAAGCAGTGGAATCAACATTCTTCAAACTATTAATAGCCTGCGTCCAGAATAAGTGAATTTTTATTAAGCATTCAGAAAAAACAAATCAACAAATTATGTATACAGTTAAACATAGAAAAAAAAGGATCTGAGAAAAATGCTTGAATGAGTTTTCCACTCAGCAACTTTATATTATATACATAATAAAGGTCTGACTACAGAGAGAAAGATTAAACACAAGGGACTCTACCAGAGTAGATACAACAAAACAGCTTTACCGGTTACATAGTCAACATATGGCACAAAATATAATATAAGCTAATATATACAATATAACAAACAAATAGTTCAATGGGTGCAAAATCAGACAATCAACAATTTGTTTACAAATAACTAAAATCTAAAAGTTCCCTAAAATAATTTCACAATATACTATGACGACTTGGTCTTTGACACAATAACAGAACCTCTATGACCAAGTAGTTGCCAACCTCATTCTAACAGGTAATCGATGATTTTGAGAGCATAAAGAGAATCAATGAGCATTGTCCAAGCTTCCAGCCCTTCGGTGAGAGAAGGCATGTTAAATATAACACTAAGGTAGTACTTGGCATATGTTTATACAGTAAAGAACATAGCACAACTTCTATCCCATCCTTGGATAATATCATATAAAGAACAAACAGAACATGGACTGTGAAACGCAGTACAGGTTCATTCCATTCAAAAAGGTGGAACCAAAACTATTCTATTAAATGTTTCTGTTGACAAAAATACCACTGCAGTGTATTTATCTTTTTTTCTTTTCCCTTCCTCAATCGGGACATTTGATGCTCAGATGCTTAGGTTTCCTTCAAGATCAACTGAAAGGTTAAAAATGCTGACATGAGAGAGAAATATTCGCTTGTGATAGGAAGGCATGTTCATCTTTTCAGTGTTATATTGGAGTACTCATAGAATCCATTAAAGGGTCTAGAGCTTTATGGATTTTAAGCCTGTGTAGTTAAGAGGGTTCAGAAAGACGCTATATTATATGTATAGAGCACCTGACAGCAGGTCAATGGAGAATTGTGATAACATCAACAGCTATACTTTCTTACTATTTCTTATTAATAGTTACCTATTCAAAATCAAATCTATAAATTTATCCAAGTTGAGCAGTAATAAACAACAAACAAGTATTTTACTATATAAAAAAAAATACAATTTATTTGCCAACATATGTTCGAGAGATAATTTATGGTTTCCAAAAACCTTTCATTTTTGCACAACTAAGCTACATTTGATTTAAAAAAAACAATGAGACATCATAATCAAGCACATCACAGGTATATATAGACACACAGCCAAAAATGTCAAGAATGGAAATAAGAGCAACTCCCAACATATATAAACTCAACGTATATAAAAATCCTCAACAAACAAACAAGATAAACAATACTAGCCAAAATCATAAAAAAAATAATGCTACAAAAGAATGATACCTCCAGAAGTTCAGAACCCCATGGTGGACTTGTTCGAAGAGTGTGCCGATCATATTCAAGAAAGAAATCTCTAATACGTTCATTGATAGGGTATAAAGAAGAACATAAACGTAAACGCAATCTGAAGACACTTTTCCCTTCTTCCAAATAATCCAATCTCTCCTATCATAAAATAAGAAACCAAAATATAAAATGACTTTCATGTTCAAACATACAAATAGTAATCAATCCAGAGCTGCATAAAGTCAAGTGCAGACAGTGCAGTATAATAAATGCATCATATTACAATTCACAAATCCAGTAACCATCATTACGATTAAAAATTTATAACAATTGGACAAAGATATTATAAGTTTACTAATACATGAATTAGCATCCAGTAACCAGTCTTTGAATATTTAATATCCTCCAAAATTATGGGAACTTTCTTCTCCATTTTATAAACTCCTAAACAAGAGGAAAGTTTTAATTAAACCTCTCCATACTCCATCCAAAACAAACACATTGGTTCACATGCCCAGAGAGAACAGATTACACAAGAAAGTTAATTAACATGTATAGGTGTACAGTAATAAAAACACACCCGTCCTGCATCCTGAAGATAATGAGGAACTAATTCTCTCATGATAGGAAGATTAATTTCTGACCGCAGCCTGTACAGAACCACAAATGCGTAAGCTGCCACATACCAAGTTAAAGAGTATAAGTGCATGTTTATTGTTTGTAACAAATTTTGGGGAAAGTTCTCCTTAAAAAAGCTCTTTAGATACCTTATCAGCCAGTTGTTGTAAATGCACATCTTCTAAATGATGAACAACTATTAATATTGCGGGTTTAAATTATTATTTAATCTGCTCATGTATAACAATATAAGGAAAGAACTATAACCACGCAAGTACAAAACAGGAAGTAAATCTTTAAAACTCATTAGGTGTAAATGTTTAGATCTAACCTTGCATCAACACTATGGTCATTAATAGCATGTTTGGGAAAGCTTTTAATATAGATTATAATCTATTTTTTAGATTATAAACTGTTCTGAGAAATAAGTTGGATGTTTGGGAATACATCTTAAATTTTACAACAAATCTTTTCTTTGAAAAAATAAGTTGATTTTCTGAAGCCGAAAATTTGTAGATTTGTAGCATATTATTATTCAACAGCTTTTTTTTTTATTTCAGCTGTTTTCACATTCTTATGCTATAAAAGCTTATTTTTTGTTGCATCCAAACAAGATTAATTATTTCCAATCACTTTTTAGCAAACTTACGCAAACAAAAATTTATTCAAATTATAATTGATTATAAGATCATCAATTATATATAATAATTATTTCAACTATCCCAAACACAGTCTAAAATAGAGATTTCCATGCTAACCACTACATTTTGATTTCACTATGGAACAGCAACCAGCCAGGAACTATCATTAGGATCTAAGTCTAACCAAAGGAAAAAAGATCAAATTAAGTGAACATACTGAGCATGGGAAGATAAAGGAAGTGCTGCATATCCAATTACCACCTGTGAAAAATTAAAAAGCATAATCAATTCAAAACAATCAGTATGCAGCCCAGTTAGCAGCAATAAAAGGAAAAAATGAAAAAACAAATAATTGAGTGGAAAGCATAAACGAAGTTACAGGCTTTGGAGCTTCCAATTTTGTCTGCAGATCAACATGAAAAAAAGTAAACAGAAGGTGGTGCATTGGTGTCCACATAGCAGGAAGGGAAAGTTTAATTTCATCATGGTAGCAAGCAACTCTAGCTCCAACAGCAACTTGGGTATGACCCCACTTCTGAAACGATGCATCTAGACCTGGATCTCTAGGATATATTGCCTACACATATTGTGTCACACCGAAAAAACAAATAAGATTGAAGTATAGAAAGAACCAAGACTTTCCTTACGTACAAACATAAAGGGCATTACCTCCAACGGCAGCCTACGAATATCACCATCATCCTCCCTGAGCTCTACTCGTATAAACAAATTCCTTTTCCTACCCAAACTTATAGTCAACGGATACACATACAGGCAGTGAAAAAGTTGCAAAAACGGCTCGTTTCTTGTTGTCGTTCGGAAGTCAAAAGCATGGAACTATAGGTTAATCAATGTAGAGCACATTAGCAGAGACATGGCATGTATAAATAGAACTACTTAAAACCACAATACACACAATATCCTCACAACACTAGCAAAATTAAGCATGACTGACATTATTATGTAAACCAAATACAACCTAGACTAGTCAGATTCAAAGATCCTCGTGAAGTGATCCACATGTGAAATGACAATTAAGAAAAACCTAGTATTTAAAATTATGCCCTCCTTGAAGTGGTTCAACATTATATATATGTTCTCCGATCTCCTAACATTAATTAGAAATAAACCATTTAAAAATGAACCTGTAGGCTGTAGCACCAGATATGTCCAATTTATCATAATTCTAGCTTGTGCACCTTACATCATTAGCAATGCATTTTGCTGTAACAACGAAGTAGTTACAAACTTATAACAGCTGTTAACTTTGTTCCCTTAATTTACTCAGTAATAATAAAAACTAAGACCAAGGTATACTACGCCATAAAGATGTTTCCACGATCTTATACTAAATTATCCATAGTTACCAGTACCATACTTGAAAAGAATCTAAAGAAAACATCAACTGAGAACTCAGCAATACAAATTCACTTATTAAGACAAGTTTTGTTACCAATAATTCCTTTAACAAGTAATTCTACTCTTAAAAATTAACCCATTGCCTAATTAAAGGTTGTCAACTCGGTCATAAAGATATAATACTTACATCATCCGCATTAAATTCAGGATTTCCATGTTGATTTGCTCCATTTCCTGAAACTGGAGATACTACCCTGAGGATGCTACCCTGAGGGTTATCACAACCATTACTAGGATACTTTCCTGACTGTGAATCTACAATGCGATCCCCTGGGTCAACAGAATCATTGGTTACACTACCACTTTCTGATACATTATCCAAATCAGCTTGGGAAATCTGATGCTTTTCAATTTCCAGCCTCAAAACACCTTTGACAGGTTTGTGCACCTTACGTTTAGGATCCTATACATTTTTTTAATCATACAGTCATATAAATTTGTCTTCTCAAGAAAAGAAAAAAAAAAGCACAGTAACAAAAGTTCAGATATAAGAAGTGGCACAGCATAGTATCATACAGACCAATGCAAATTTTCTGATAATCTTTGGAAATGCAAAGACCAATTAAAAACAAAGTTCAATATATTGAATAAAACAAACAATTGATCATAGAGGACAATGCAATCACAATTTAATATTTAATCAGATGGAGAAACAGACAAAGAAAACCCAAATAAGAGGGGGGGAACAACAAATTAATATGTATAGCATACTGAATGATTGCAAATTTGGAATATAGTGCACAGAAACAAAACCAATAAATAACAAATCAATAACCATATAAGAGTGACAAATCAATAAATAAATAATATTCAATGCATACTGAATGATTGTAATATAGTGCCTCGTGTAAATTGTCAGTCATACTCATTCATATTACCTTAATGTACTATATATAACAGCAAATTTAAGCCACAGAAATTTTATTCCTTCAATTCAGCCTCTAAGGACAAAAGCAAAGTCAGGAAACCTGCAGCACAAACCTGAAGTGATTCCTCAGTATAGCTTTCTTTGACTTTATTCAAGTTTGAAACCTCAACTACCACAGAATTTCCATTAGAGTAATTCAACTTTCCATCCAAAGAGATTTTTGCACTAGTCTCAAAAACTCCTTCATGAGAACTAAACCCAGATACACTTGGGGCAAGAGGGCTGCTTGGGGAAGCAGGCCCTACAGAAGCTGCACCAACACTGCCATCAAATAATGACACTATGGTCCATGCAAAGGACTCTTTGTATGGCATGATTTTAGACCACACCTGCAGCTTTTGCTTCTCTCTTTCGGTCAAATGCACCTGTTTAAGAGAAATGAATGTTAAATGCCACACAATTTCCAACAGTACATCATTTCACACAAATATAGCTTTGACCCAGTAAATTATTGTTGAAATCAGCTTGTTTATTTATATAGTCTGTATATTTTAGTTTTATGTCTTGTCCATCATTTATTTCTTTCCTGCTGTAACCATCTAGGCAGAGCATAAAGGTCTGCCCCTCTGTATTATATTGTACTGTTCTATGACCTTTTTTGGTCTATATAAAAATAGCACAGCTGAGTAAAACTCAAGCTTTCACCAACATTTTACCTCTTAGGTTATTCAATTATTATATACTAAAATAAGCAACCATCCATCATCAGCAAAATACATTCATGGAACATATTTATTTCTATAATACAAAAATCAAAATCCAAGACAGAAAATGCATATGACCCTGCTTCTCCCTTTTAAACATATAATTCATAGCTTTGTAACCAACATCCTACGAACACCTGTCCAAAACTAAAGAAATGGAAAAAAATCATTTCTTTCTTTCACCATTTTTTGAAATGTCCAAGGCTAAAAATGAATCTTAATGAATAATGTAGAAGATGACAAAATAGGCTTATTATCGTTCTTTGAGAGTATTGTACAAAGGAAGCATTTACTCAACTACTTCCTGGGCTCTTTCTTTTCTGTTTTAAGAGTAGTTAGCTGTTAGTTTTTCAGTTGTTATTCTGTTAACTGTCTTTGCGACAGCAGTACTCTTCCTTTCCTATAAAGAGTTGATTGTACTCTTTCATTTTTTAACATAATAATAATAATAGAAATCAGAGAAAGTTTTTCTCTGCCCTTTGAAATTCCCTCTTGCTTTCTGTTTCAACATAGTACTCAGCCTAATTTTTTATCTGTGGCAAACACAGCTTCTTCTCCCTCCTCTTCCATGCCCCCAGCTTTCTCCCATCCTATTTCAGCGAAACTTACTAAAAACAATTCTGCTATGGAGGCAACAAGTTGAACTAGCTATCAAAGTGCATCATCTTCAACATTTTGTTGTAAACCTTGTAACATAATAATAATAGAAAACAGAGAAAGCTTTTCTCTGCCCTTTCCTCTGAAATTCTCTCTAGCTTTTGTCTCTTGCTTTCTCAACATTCTAGTTAAAAGCCTGGTTTTAATGTGTTTCTTATTGCGGTACATAATTTCATTACATGTTTCAAGTTCACATAGGAGAAATCACACGCTTGCTCACCCTTTACACTCTTTTCCCTACCCTTTTCTCTCAGTTTCCCTATATAAGGTGCATATCCCCAAGCATGATAGTAAAAATATTGATCTTACTTGTGAGATCATACATTTCCATAATTTTGGAGATACAATGTATCACAATCATCTAGGAACTTGTTTTAGTGGGATTGGTTGATGGATGCACTGAGCTGATTAGAAAGCCCACTTTTGGAGGTAAAAAAGGGAACCTAACCAATTTTGAAAATCCAATCCCTATTTCTTCCTCCATTCCAACTAGCCATGCACTCAAACCTAGTGTCTTCTAGTTAAATCTGCTTCTTCTTCTGGTTCAACCTTGTCTTTTCGGCTATTGCTTTGAATTTTCTGCTAGGCAACTCCTTGTTTCAATCTTGTCTTCTCTGTTTCATTCAATTCACTTATGGGGATTTTCCTACACAACTAATAGTTATGCTATTGTGCAGATTCAAAGTGAGTTTTTCTTCTTTGTTTTATTTGTTGCTTCTCTTGCCTTCTCTGTTTTAGTGATTGGGGTGAAGGAAGTGCTATTGCAGTCACCACTGCTGGCAACCAAGGTAAGGCTGAGCTGAGAGCACGGGTTCTATAATGCACAAGAATCCTATTGGCATAGGAGTGAGGGGGAAGCATATTTCAATCGATGTAGATATGAGATAACAATCAATGGGTTTATCAAATGAAGCATTACAGGCCATATGCTGAGAACACAAAATGCAAACCATTTACTGATGAGGTGAAAAAAGAAATGTGAGCAATTGCATCCCTATTGCAAGAGAGTTTAATCAGGAATTTAAGGTTATTAATAGCATATGGCACCCTATGGCAGTGAGCCAAAAATCCACCATATAAAAATGTGAGAAGCCATGGTGGACAATACACACATGCGCACACAACTAAAAATCTATAAAAAAAATTAAACACGGCATAAATAAATTTAAAAAGAATTACAGACTAAAATAAAAGAAAATATCACAAGTTTCAACTTTCAAAGAATTTGATTTTGGATGCTTGACATCGCCCTATAAATGAAAAAAAATTGGGAACATTATAGGTTCAATAAAAACCTAAAATCATAGAACATGATTCTGATATTCTATAAAACAGATAACTAAATTCTGAAATTACCATAAAAGTATTGAATAAATGAGCAAGACCAACTTCAACGAGAATAAAAGTGGAAACAAGAGACAAAAATAGATGAGGAACATCTGAAGAAATTAAGAATAAGCAGAGAAAAAGATAAAAATCAGGGCAGTTCTGCCATGGGTGCCACAATGCCACGTCATAGCATTAAAGTGGCACCATAACAGTTATTTAACAACATTGCAAGAAATCAAGCACGTAGTAGAAACCATAAAGCAGACTAAGCAAGCAACCAATCCACATTGAATTGAATTTTTAGGAAGAATTTGATAGACTAGGTGTGTCAAGAATTGCTTCTTTTTTCAACAATGCCATGCCATACCATTCAATGTGGCAAGAAGTGATGAATTGCATGACATCTTGGAATTGTTTGCAAGACATGGCACAAGATTGCAACCATCCTATCCTGAGATTAGAGTCAAATATTAGAATCAACAAATGAATTGACCACAGAGGCTATTGAAGAAAATACAGCTTATTGGAAGAGAACGGAATGCAACATCATGATTGGTGGGTGGAAGAATATTAAGGAAAGGAAAACCATATTAACTCTTAGCAAACAGCACTATGGCTTTGAGTGGATTGATGGCAAGGGGGGGGGGAAGGAGAGGAATGAAAAAAAGTTTTAATGTGTATCATTGTGGAGCTTACTTAAAGGGGACTGTCTATAGGGCACCCGTGGAAACAATGTGAAAGCATTAAATATAACCTAACCTATCATGTGCTTGAAATAATTTTTAAAACCATGTATTAAATTATTTTTGAGTTTTTGATATAATAAGCTCTCTTTGCCAATATAAACTAATTTCCAATTTTTATCTTCTTACAATGCATTCATGGGCACATAGAAGAAACCCGGTACTTAAATTGCAATGCATCGAAAACACATTCCCAAACCCCCACATCCTAGTGGAGTGAGCATGGGGAATGGAATTAGCACTTTCTTTTGTTTTATTTGTAAAAGAATTATTTTTTCATTGTGTCTTCCTCCCTCTGCAAATTCATGCTTCTCCCCCTTCTCTATTACAAGCTTGCAAATGGAAAGATGTGTTAAGACTATTAGCAACCTTTGCCACATTAATTACCTAACCTTGGGATGACACACTGACAAGGGAGCATTAATAAGAATATTCACATTTGATGAATAGAAAAGAAATACAGTCAGTTAACAAAGACAAAGGATGAAAAGTCTATGGAAAATATGGTTATGTACTTATGTATAAGGAGTTTTGGAAAAACATAGGAATTTGATTAAAAGGCACTTATCCACCAATCAAAGTGCTTTAATTGGCCAATTCAAATGAGAAGGCATCCATGGGGTTCATTTATGATGAAATGGACCAGACTAAAAAGAAAATACAAATCACCATTATTAAGTTTAGTTTGAATTGAAATTTACAGAGACTTGAGCTTAATGTTAAGCAGTAAGTATACACTAAGTAGCATTTAATGCTTCAGTTAATTTTACTCAATATCTTCTTTTAAAGAAAGTAATCATGGGTTGCTCTTCAAGAATTGAGATTGATTTTAATGTCCCACCCATCTTTCTTAAAGCTTTGTTGGTAGAGAGGATGGAAATAGAGAGAATGGAAAAGGAAGAGAAATGTGTTGATTAGAGTGCAGGTCCCATGTGGGACCCACCTTAATTCCCTTCAATACCTCATAAATAGTAACTTAACAAACATGGAGTAAGCTAGAACCTGTACAGTATTTTAAAAAATAGATCACACGCCAATTTTTGGTTAAAAGATTCTCCTATATACTGTGTGTCATGCACGTAATAGTGAACTCGGCTAACAATTCTTAGCTAAAGCACAAAGACAACAACAAAGGAAGAAAAATGTCAATACATACTGGATCTTTATGCATATAAACAGAAGCAGTAACCCCGCCTTCATTATTTTTAAAAAATAGAAGACACCCCATTTTTTGGTCAAAAGATTCTCCTATATACTGTCTCACACATGCATAGTGGAAAAAGGAAGAAAAATGCAAATACATACTGGATCTTTACGCGAATAAACAGAAGCAGTAACCCCGCCTTCTTCACTAACATGCTTCTCCAACTGGATTAACAAACAAACTGAAGCAGATGGTGCATCTAAGTAAAAGACTGCACGAGGTTCATATGGAATTTTGGCCTGAAAATTGTAAAAAAATGAGGGGATGGGAGGAAATAATAGTCACTTCAAAAACACCCATTGATTTCATATATTTAAAAATATCAAAGAAAATTAGTTGAACTCATATAGCTTACATCCAGAGTTTCAGTTGGTAAGACATGAAAGTAAAAGTCTTCTGATAACTTTTCTCTTCTCTCCCTATTGTATAAGCAAATCGTACCATAAAAGGGCTCTACAAATATGAAAACAAAAACAGAGCTCTGCATCAGACACTTGCATGGCACTTTCAGCATAAACACTAAAATTAAATGGCATAGCATTGGCAGCGGCACAATGAAATGAATCAATCTGCCTACCATATTAGCCACCAATATCAACCACACAAACACTCACCAACCAATCCAGCTTGAAATTGTAAACACTGAACTTTTACAGAGATCTTCATTCCACTGAGAGCCAAACAGAAAAGGAATGACAAAGAAAAACTCAGTTGAACCAAGAAGAACAGCAAAAGCAAATCAAAATATACTATACTCAGAAACAACATCTCACGAATGCCATACTGCGACAGAGGAGTTTCCGGTATCCTTTGTCCAAATATCAACGCCCTCTCATTTTCCCAATCAAATGCAGGCTCATAAGCAGGAAGGGGGGATTGACCAATATGCTGCACATTTAAGTAAATAAATAAATAAAGCCAAAATCAGTATCAATACCATTTCTACAAACTTAAATAGTAAACTAGCACAGAATCTCTAATAGGATTAAAAAAAGGAATTAAACTAAATCCCCATCAACCTTTGGAACATCCGAGTGCAGTAAGTCACCATCAGCACCTTCCGTAAACTGCCTTCCAGAAGTACTAGGTATGTCATCTTCACTAATATCATCACCCTTTGTTCGCCTTGCCCTGGCAAGCCTCATTTCTGCATACACCAATAATTTTGTTCAAAAGAGGGGGGAAAAAACTATCTACAGTCATCAATCACCAATTAACACAACCCAAAACTTACATGTACACTATTAATAGTGTTATGATGCACAATGCAAAGCTGATATGATCAGGAAGCAGCAGAAGCAACAAATATTGTAAAATAATAATGAATAATAAAATGAAAAAGAAGTACCAGAGTCATATGCATGTAAGTATTACACCGGTTAATAAGTACATTCACATTTAAAAAACCCCATTTCATAATTTAAACAAATAAAAACAAAATATCGCAGTGTCAGTGCCACATGCTATTAATAGCATTATCCCAATAAATAATAACATCCCCATCCAAAGTTCTAAACACCATTTCACAATTCAAAAAAAAATAAATGAAAAGAACAAATCGCACAATGTCCAAGGCCATGTTTGGATAATGTTCTCCACAAGAACTTACAGGGGAAAAAAATATGAAAGAAAAAAAGGAGAGAAATTAATGGATAATCTAAATTCAGCTTATGCAGAAACTTATCCAAAAGCTTAGTTTCAATTATGCTACAGAGAATCTCATTTCATTTTTTTCTTATGAAGAAGATTATCCAAACAGATCCTAAGCCGACATAAAGAAGAAGAAGCAGAAGCTAAAACATAAAATCGAAATAAAAGAGAAATAAACACCGGTTTCTGTCAATGTCACATGCTATTATTAGCATTATCTCCTTAATTAAGCACACTCTCAAATTTCACAATTTCAAAAAAATAAATAAAACAAAAATCCGCAGATTGCAGAAGCCAAATTCGATAAATAAAAAAGGGAGAAAATATTAATAAAAAAGAGAGAAACAAGAAATACCGGTTTCAATGTCAGTGTCGGGGCCTTCATATATCTGGTTGTGAAACGACGGCGTTCCGACGGTGTCGTAGTGTCCGTACTTGTTCTCATCCTTGACCCAATCGGTGGTGTAGCAATGGACCAGCTCGTTGAGGTGCGGCCACTGCTCTAGATTCTCCTCGAACTGCACACACAAACACAAACAAAGAAAGCGTCACTTCAAAACGCACCGTTTGGTGAGGGCTCGGTTCGACGTTTAACGTCTACGTACCGTGTTGCGCCACCGCGTGGTGGCCGGCGTGGCGTCGCGGCGCTGCCGGAGGTGGAGCATCGCAGATCTAGGGTTTTGCGTGAGAGAGGAGGGAACACGGTGTCGTTTCGGGGCTCAGAGATTAGAGAGAGAGGAAGCAATGTGGAGCATTTGCTGGATCTGGAAGAAGGAGATGAAGCATTGCAAGGATGAGAGAGAGAGAGAAAGAGAGGTTGTTGAAGTGCAGAGAGAAGAATAAAAGAAAGAGAGAGAGAGAGTGAAATGAAGTCAAAAAGAAGTCCAACGAGAGAAAACGCCAACGAGGGTTCGTGTGTACGCACAGCAGGGTGAAGGAGGTGTCGGACCCAACGTCTTTTTCTATTGTGAAGGTATAAATTAAACAAATTTTGCTCCTTACTTTTTTAAAATTTTGTACATTTTATGGATGTAGATGACACAGGTTAAATTAAGAAGTCATGGGTCTTTAGAATGGAAAATTGATTATCAATATTTAAATTGCGTTAAAAAATATAAATATTTTATAATTTATATTCTTTTTATATTGTAAAAATTATACAATAATTAAATTATTTAAAAATAAAAAACAAAATTAAAAAAGATAGTATTAATATCAAGTTTGTAACTTATTTAATGTTAATTTTTCGTTCAAGTCGTAATTTTAGAAAAATAAAATTTTAAATATTAGAGCAAAATGCAAATATACTAAACTGTAAATAGGGATGGCAATATGTCGGGATAAAGGTAGATTTGCCCTCCTCATCCTGGCCCCCCGTAAAATACGAGCAAAGAAATGACAGGTATAAAGAAAGCAAATATGAAATTTTAATGCTGATTCTCCTCTTTATCGAGGATTATCTGGTTCGAGTATCTCACAGGTACCCGTTATATTATTTTTTTATAATTTATTAAACAAATTATATGTTAATTTATTAATTATATATTAATTTATTAATTATATTTAATTTATTAAGTATTAAATATTATATGTGAGATTTTGTTTAACATATAATCATATCTAAAACAAAGAAACGGGTGGGAGGACTAGCAAACTTACACTCACCCCATCTCTGATTATCTTAGACGGGATGGAGCCCAACAACACGGGTTTTTCTCTCAAAATCGGGACAGAAATAGGCATAATTGTCATCCTTAATCTTAGAAAGTGAGGATCGAATGTAGAAAAAGTTATTAGAGGTTTTTTCCCATTTAAAACTACATAGTTTCACCCATTAAGAAAAAAAATTATGACCACGCTCGAGTTGTCGGTTCTCAACTGAGTCGCCGGAGTCAATCCTAATGTATTTTTTATTCAAAGGGTGTTTCAAGTTATATGATTAATTCCCAATTGAACTAATTGATCCGAGACAAGTTTTAAAATATTACATTTTACTCTTCATTTCTTAATTTTGACATTTTTAATTTCAATATTTTAAAATTATAAAGTTTTGATAAGTGGTTAAGTGTTTCACGTTGATGGTTTGTAGAGTGAGGCGTTGATTATCATATTTGGAAAATCCGGTGGTTGGTAAAAACATGGTGGATTTTTGAATTTTTTATTCATTGCAATCAACGCGTCTACACAATCAGATAACATGAATCACTTAACAAAATTTTGTAATTTTTAAAAGGTTTGGGTCAAATTATCATAAATTAAAAGGTGGGGGAAACATTTGAAATTAAAAAAAAAAGTAAAGATAAAAATTATAATTAAGTCCTAAATTAAATAAAATTTTATTTTCATTCCCATAAATTTGGATTTTTTTATTTTTGACATTTGATAAATTTATTTTCACTTCCTAGCATTTTAATTTTATTTATGGTTTTGTCATTACTGAACTCCGTTAAAGTAATGGTGCATCCATTAAAATTCTAAATTTGAAATTTCTAGTAGCCAAATTGCTATAATCATTTACTTTTTAAAAAAAAGTAAAGTTTTTATTCTCTCCAAACAATTAGGTTTAGTAACCTCCACTTACAGAAGTCACTAGTTAACACAGTTTTTAAAATCGAATTAAAGGTAAAGACATGAGTTTAAACTTTAAAGGTTGAATTAGAATTGAATCGAAGTTGAATTGGATTTATTAAAATATTTTTTACTAATATAATAATATACTAAGAAAAAATAAGTTATATATAATTTATAATATACAAATATAATACATCTTATCAAGTTTAAGTATTGTTGTCTTTATAATATTACAAGGAATTGAAGTAAAAATGACTGGGGGATATATTAATATTCTAAATTATGATAGAGACTTGTAAAGAGACTAGTAAGTGAAAAAAGTTTCATGCACATGAACTTAGATTTCATGAACATCTCTCATTTGTGCACCTAAAATTTAAAAAATCCCTATTTTTCTTTTTCTGTGTTTTTTTCTTACTTCTTAAAAAAAAAGCTTGACCTCCTGAACCGACCGGTTCTGGTTGGTTTTCCCGATTACAGGTTGCTTTGTTCCTCCCCTGATTATTTGGAAATTAGGATCGGACACTAGTCCAATTCTCAGTTCATTGGTTAAACCAGCCAGTTTGGTTTTGAAGATCATACTAGTTAGTAAAATATAATTAAAGTTGAGTCACGACAGTCTATTTACTTCTTTATTTTTAAATACAATAAGTTTTGAAGATTCAAAGTTACAAAGTTTTATTTAGAAATTCTATCTATTGAAGTTACAACTTGCATTCCTTATAGAGTAGTTCAATTAAACTTTTTAAATACTTAGATAAAGGTAACATTACTTTACATTGTCCAAATAAGATAACCAAGTTTTTAGGAATAGTAAAATTGTCACTAGTGAGTTGTCTTTTCTTAGTTCATCTAATACCTCTAGTAATAATGATAATGGATGTGGCATCAAACCTCTAGAAGATAAATTGATAACATGTAAAAGGTTGTTGGTGTTGGTCCTAGAGAAAATCTAGAAGGAGTTAAATAGATTCACTTCAAATTTTACCTTTTTCAAAAACAATTTTTTATGTATTCCCTTTCTTCTTCTTTTTTCCTTCAAAATTCTTTTAAATATATTTTCAAAATTGATTTTCAGAGTTTTCAAAATAAGAAAATGGGCAATGGTGAGACACTTCTTGGAGAAGAAGATGAGTAAAAAATTATGGTGTTTGCCATAACAGAGAGGATCTTGATAAAAGCTACTAGGTAGAAAAGTTTCTTGAAGACACTTTACTAGATCAAATGCTCAAATTAAGTCTTATTCCATTCATTCAAGTGTGTCAATACATGAGAGTGAGGTGAGTATATATAGGAAGAAAGTGGGCTTAGGCGTGATTTTCTAGGTAATGTGGGACTTGACTTAATTAGCTCTTAAGGCTAATTAATTAAGTTTTACATTTTCTAATGGCTCATGCCTAATCTAATCAAGGTGAGGGATGTCAAACCTAACTTAAGGGGTGAGGAGAGAAGTCCAACATGCCTAAACTAGAAGCCCACTCACTAAATCCACTCCTCAAACTAGCTAAAGGCACCTACATGATCTAAACTAGGTGAAAATGGCTGAAATATAAGGCTTAAAAGAAATACTAAGCTCGCATTCTAATTCATACATGAATTTATCTACAAACAAAAAGAAAATAAAGTTATGGCTTAAAGTCTTCAATGAGCTCCCTCTTTGCCATGCCTTTATCTAATCCTCCTAACTATGGTTCATGCTAAGTGAGATTATATCATCATATAATCATCATGAGATTGTATGTTGTTTGTAAAGAAAGTGCATGATAAATTCTTTGGTCATGAAAAAAAATTGAAAAAACAATGCGTTTTGTGTACCTAAATTTGCACTACATAATACATTAATTAAAGATACTCATGTGAAAATTTAATGAGGTACAGGTATTTCTTTTGAGCCTGATGTGAGGCATGATGAGTTTTAGTTTAATGATAGACAAATTGTGCTTAAATGGGACAAATCTAGATTTTTAGTTTAAGGTTTTAGAGTGACATTGTTTACGCATAAATTTTATTGGATTGATTTGGTTGTGGCATTTGTGATTAAATCTCATAATCCTAGTAGGAGTCGTATATTTTTTGGATTTCCCTTTTGATAGTATTTGTTACTCAATTGACAAATGTACCAAATTGTGTAGCATTTTCAATAAGTACAAAGGTCATATTCACAGGGGCATAACTGATACTTTAAAAAATTCAATACTTTTTACTTGTTTAACAAATAGTATAAAGTTTTAACAAACAATTACAAAAAACACTAAATTACTATTAAAATCAAAGAAAAATAGAGGAATAATGAACTAAAATTGTTGTTGGAAATTGTTTGAGTTGCCTTACCTTTTGTGTTTTTCTTTTTTTGTATTTGATTATGTAAAAGTTTGTTTTTTATTTTATTTTATAATGCCCAACATATTTAAACAAATGTGTATTTGATTGAATGTTTTAGTAGTAGGTATGTGTATGTGTTTGAGTTTTATGCATGATACATCCTTTCTCAATCTTTTAATTAAAACATTCTACTTTTTTCTTTATTTGAAACAAGGGTAGATCACCAAAGTTGGTAATAAATTATCAAACTTGATAGTAGATTTACCATCTCATTTGATCAAGGAAAAAGGCATAAAACATCTTGAAAAACACGATCTTTATGTTAATCGATTACCAACTTGCGTTAATCAATTATCAACTTATTTTTCTGGTTACGCTTTGTTGTAGAGGTCAGGTTAATTGATTACCTAATGGAGAGTGATGTAATCCATCCTAATGACCCTTTCTAATAATTTTCCCTTCATATATATATATATATATTAGGATTAGATTTTATTGACGTTGTATTTTGGGTCATAGTTAAGTGCTTAGTGTGTTGATCTTATAATCAACCTTTTTCTACAAGACATTATAGTCACCATCTTATGTAAGCTAAGTGGGCTACCTTTTTTGGGCTTGAGTGTGATGTTATATGCATTCATCTTCTCTAAAAATCACACTTTCATGTCACACACAATACATGACTACTAACAAAAAAACACAAAACATGACTACTATTCTTTCCCCTTTTTACAAGTGCACCCGTAGTCACACTTTACACATGACTAAATCCATCTAGACATGTTTAGGGGAAGGAGAGAGATTCATATTCTCACCTCTTATTTCTACTACACCCACCTAGTCATACTTTAAGCATGTTTAACATATCTAAACTATTTTGTGGGTGAGTCAAACAAACTATAACTAGTGTACCTTGATTGAGTTAACTATACCCAAGTTAGCCAAACCATAGGTTATACCTAACCATGGTTTAGTTAACCTAACCTAACTTAGATTACTCTATAAAGATTATCTCACTCACCTTTAGTGAGGACCTTTTTTATGATATATGAATTTGTGAGTTTCACATTTGAGTGTCTCCTAAAAGGTCACGAGCTACTCCACAAAAAGTGTGGCTCACTAAAATATTTTATCAAGGATCATTCCTCGTGGCAAGTTTTCAACTCAAGGCTTATCTCTTTAAAGATGGAGTCTCTCATCTTCTTTCCTATTCCATTTTCTAATTTTATTCTCCTTGATTGATTGTTATAATGAGTTTGACCTCTTCATGGAAGAAGATCTTCAGGAGCAACTTCAATTTGCATCACTCCTAACTTTCCATGAGTAGTCTTTAACACTGCAAGCCACTTTTGACTTACAACCCAAAGCTCACAAAGAAACTTTTGTTATACATGAGAGAATATATTATTATGCTTGCAAGAAATAACTTCACTTAGTGAAAGATATACAAATTAAGCTCACTAGCATACTATCCTAACACTACATAGTTTGGTGCAAACTAAGTGTTTGCTTTTCTTTTTTTAATGATGAAGGCATGAAACAAACTTTTCTCTTCGGATTATCTTTCACATTTTTTGTCAATCCTTCTTCATACAAGTGCTTCCTTTATATAGGCATTGAGTGCATGTAGTCATTGGAGGAAAGACTCTAAGATATCACATCGAACAAGTACACATTTTTATGAAAGGCAATCTTATGCTCAAATTAGCTCTATTTCTCTAGCTTTCATCATGTTTTGACATCTTTCAACTAATCTTCTGTCCATTAGGTACTTGATTATGAATTTGAATGTTAGGATTTTTGAATTGTCTTGGAAAGTAGAGTTCCTTGACCTAATTAATGAAGATCCAACTTCATGTCCAATGATCTCTTCCATGCTAAAAGGTAGAGAAGTTAAACAAATGGAATGATGGAGAGGAAGAAGTCAATATGGGGTGCCATTTTTAAGGAGATGAGCCAAGATAAGCTTGCTACAATGAGAAAAACCCTTAATAGAAGCTAGGAAGAGAAGTCTCTCTAGAAAAGAGACTCACAACTAAAGGGAGGAGAAGACGCTCTCACAAACTTTGAATCTATATCAATGACCAAAAGTGTTACAAAAGGGGATTCCTTATTTATAAAGTAGTCTAAGTTTGGTTAGGCTAACTAGATCACAGTTAAGTGTAACCTATTGCTAGGCCAACTTGAGGCTAGATAACTCAACCATAGTTCACTAACTACGATTTATTTAACCCACCTATACACTTAACCCACAAAATAGTCTAGATACATTAGACATACTTAAAGTGTGAGTAAGGGTGCACTAACACAAATGGGGTATGAATAGTAGCATGCTTTGTGCATGATGAAAGATGCGATTCTTTAGAGAACGGGGTGAACTAAGCTTGACACTCAAGCCTACAAGAGAAGTCCCTTCATCTTACACAAGTCACAATGACTATAATACCCTTTATAAAAGGTTAACCAAATTACATGGTTAAACAAATGGTCAACTATAAAAGTCAATCTACTAAAATTTCAACAAAAATACAAATAAACCTTAAGCTTGATACTTACAAAAGAAGATAAGATACATTTTCATGATTCTTTCAAAAGAGTCATTGGGTTATATTGCGACATCCACTCACCTTTCAAAAGATTTGATCTCAAATTAAAAGAAATTCATTAGTCAGTGATGAAAATTAGTGGCAGAAGTTTTCCCTTGTCATTCCCTTGCAAAATCATAATAAATTGGAAAAGATGAAATTTCCCTTGTAATTCCTACCTTAATTTAGTCAATTATTTGGAGAGGGTATTTTTCCATTTTGATTTCTTTGTTAATGAGTATTTTTTTATTTAAATAGGAAGTTTATCTTTTGCAAGGGATTGTTTCTTCTTTAATATCATGTTAATTTGTAAAGGAAAAATCACTTTCTAATGCTGCACAAAGTTAATGTTAAATTAGGACCTAGTCTAGTAAGAGATGTGATCATTGCTAATCTTCAGTTAAGTTGCGAAGGATTATTTTACCTCACAAATTTCTTATAAAATAAAAAAAAAGTTATGGATAATTTACTTTGCAATTCTCTTGCTATTTAATTGTAGGAAATTTAATTTAAACTAAAAATTTAAAAATTTGGAAAGGGTAATATTTTCACAATTTTTGTGACAAGGTGAATTATGATTTTAAAAAATGAATAATATACAAGTACTTAATTATGTCAATTGATATATTTAAACTACAAAATGAATTGAATAACTTTAACTTGTTTTATATTTTATATTGTTATATAAACATTACAATTATTTATTTTATTTAATCAATTCACCCAGTACATTTAAATATATTTATTTAATTCATTATTTTCAATAAATGTATCGTATAATTTTTATTTATCACAATTTTTTTACTCATTTTTACCATATAATTAATTTATATAACTATTTTTAACATTACAATATCTATGTTGCAAATTTATAAAATTATAATGATATAGTATTACAATATGAATTTTAAAATTGTGATATTTATGATAATAGTGGTTGTGATAGTAATGGTAATATTGTTATAGTGATGATGAGATGACGACGATAAAAATGATAATGCTTAATCTAAGAAATTTGGGAGTCTTATTTTTTTGTCCTCCAAATTTGAAATTGTTTTTTAATCCTTGAATTTGAAAATGCTTAAATTTCTTTAGTTTTTTTATTAACTTTTTGAGATTTGTAGGGATTTTAAACTATGGGGTTCGAAAATAAAATGAGAAGTATTAAAACGAAAGCCCAAATTTTTACAATAGTTTTTTTTTTTCTTTAGAAGTAGTTAAAGTTTTACAAAAGAAAAACAATCCAAAAAAAGCGTTAGTGTTTTGCCTCCTTGACAAGACGCACCACCTTTGCCTTTGCCTCTTCCATCAAGACGCTAGACTAGTGGCTACTGCAGAACATAAGAAAATACAGTGTCCGATTAGAGCAACTTCACCCTCCTATGGTTCTGTCAACAATTCTTTATCTTCTCAATCGATATGCTCGCAATTCTTTTATACCTCATATATGTTATCAATGCATTACTAATTTATTGTATGATTGTTGTTTTGATTCTTAAATTGAGGCTATTTATTCATTTGTCCTATTAGATTTAGTGAAACTAGTTTTTGACCCTGCAGAGCACGTGCCTTTATATAATACAATTTAATTAATATAATATTGTCTTGATATACATAAATTGAATTTAAGTATTTAATAACATCTAAGCATAATATAATTTACATAATTATAGAAATAGAAAACATATCAAACCTTCCTAATTAGCTATAGTAAAGCAATAATATCATAATAATGTTGATTACAACTAAATATGAAAACAAAATAATCCTTTTGAAACAAAATGCCACCAACATAATACAAAAAGAAAGTTTAACTACTTCAATTTTAAATATCAAAATTAGGATAATTAGTCTTATGTTCAACATAGTTCAATACTTGTATACCCTAACAACCGAAAGAGAGAGCTAAAAAATATCCTAAGCATGTGAACTTTAATCATATTGTAGAATCTAGCTAAGATGCCCAAAAAATTACACAAAGGTGCACCATCTCCATCAAATACCAACTTAACATACATAAAATTAAATTCTTTATGATTAGGAAAAATTGATCCAACCCAAGTAACATGTAAATACTTTTTAACAAAAATTGAAGGAATTAGAAATATTCATCCTACAAAAAATATCAATTAATAATTAATTTAATATAACATAATGATACAAAGCAAAAAAAAAAAAAAAAAATCAATTTTATACATACTTACATTTATGGGATCTAAAGAAACATCAAGATAAGGATGCATATAATCTAAATTTGGATCTTGCACAAGTTCAATAGGCCCTTCATCTTGAACATCCTAAAATAAAATTAATATTGCTAATAAAGTAAACTAAGTTATATTATAATTTTTATTATCTATATTATTTATATAAATAAGAATATAAATAAAATTATTTACATATGACACTTAAATTATACAAAAATTCAAATTTCTTAAAGTACAAAAAAAAACTCAATGTTAATAACCTGCATTTTTTATTCATTAGAATTTGGTTCACTTTCCTCATTTGGTTCATTTTGGAAATTTGCTTCTTCTATTTTAGGAAAATTAGGTTTATAAGTTTCATACTCAATTTCATTTGTTTCGGTCCCATCAATTGACATAGAAGCAATTTGCTGGAATGATTTAGACATAAAAAATAGATAATATCAATCAGAACATAATTAAATATAATGAAATAAAAAAGAGTGGAAATACTGAAAAAATATTGACGTGTCTCATAACATAAATCAAAGAATTTGTGTTTCCCTCGTCACTTATTTCATTCACACATTGCAACTGAACACTCTTCAAAATAATAAGAATAATATTTCAGATTAAAAAATCACATGATTAATCAAATTGAAAAAAAAAATCAATTATATTATAGACCCCAATTAATAAATGACATAGGCATACACAATATAAAATTTCTCCTCAAATGTACCACTACAAGAAAAAGCTTATTAGTGATGGTACTTATAGACATATTTATATTCGTCAATAATTTTGTATCTGACGGATACAATTTTATCTGTAATTAAACTTTTCTAATTAATATAAATTCGTTTTAATATATTTATTTATCCACAGATTTACCGATAACTTTAATTTGTATGTAGTTATTAATGAATATACTAACGAATATAACTCATAGATATTTACTAATAGATTTTAGCAACAAAAATTCTGTCAGTGAAATTTGTATGTTAATTATGAGTATGTAGGTTATATTTTATATACACATATTATTCTTTAATTTTTTAGCTTTTGTTAACAGTAGTTAACTATATCTTAGTTTTACAAGAGAATAGTATATATTAAAATTTTATCTAAAGGGAAAGATAAATCTAGTTACATGATGCTTGAAAAAAATTATTATGAGAAGCTTCATAGAACAATACACCAATTGTATCAACATCCTCTCCTTCCACCAGAAACCTTCTCCGTCACCCTCACCCCTCCCTCTCCTTCGACAACCCCTACCCGCCCATAAAAACCCCACTTTCTTGCCACTTTTGGTGACTACCACCGCATCTGGGATCTTTGCGACTCCTCCGTTGACGCCCTCTCCCTCTTCAACAAGAGCAAGACTAGCATCGGCACCAGCTGCACCATTTGGGACATTGAACATGCCATCGTTGAGACCCAACTCCTCTTCCATGACAAGGAAGTCTACGTATGACATCGCCTGGGGCGAGGCCACAAACTTCGCCTTTGTCTCTACCAACGCCTTTGTTTTCATCTTGTATTTGCACAACAAGGGTGATGTATAAATGTCTTAGGACACTACTATTTGTAGAGTCAATAGGTAGTTAATAGTAGATGTTTGAGAAAAGTTTAGTATTCCTTCAAATGACATAAGAATTATGTTATAGGATTAGTAGGCCTGAGGGAGAATAATGACAACAGAGTAGAGAAGGTATGAGAGTGTTTTTTTTTGTCCCGATAAGAGTTGAATACAGTTTTAAGGAGTTTACACAACTCACACACCTTACTTAACCAACTGAGTTAGACTCCCTTAACAAATAAGGTATGAGAGTCAAGAAGCGATTTTGAGAATAAATCAGTGACCTAAAGTCATAGGAACACTCTGAGACATTGTGTCTCATTCCTTTTAGTTTAATACTTTTACAGGTTAGCAGTTGAATATTTTGTGGAAGAAGATTGGAACTGCGTGAGAAAGTTTAGGATGACAATGTAGTTCTCAATGTATAGAATCATCTTTATGTTTTATATGTTTGTGACACTCAAAGTTTGTATCTGTGTATATATATATATATATATATATATATATATATATATATATATATATATATATATATATGATATATGTTTAAGTTGAAGTTTTCGCATAGTTACCTCTAATATGTTTATATGCTAATTGTAATATTTGGTAATATAAGAGGGCAAGAGTTAATATCCTCTAAGGGTGTTACAAAACTAGCATTTTAAAAATAACCATTAAAAAAATAGTCATTAAAATAATTATTATAAAACTTGTATGGCTTATAAGAACCCATCATTGAAGCAAAACTTTTAAAACAAGTGGTGCAAATTTCTTACAAATAATAGGAGTCATTTAAAGTGGGTTAAGAATCTTGGTAGGTTTCTTCTAACAACTAGCATTGGACCTTTTTTTTTTTTGAAAAGCTAAGCATATATTCATTAGAAGAAATAAATTATTTCTTGAGATACAACCTGATTACAAGTTTCTCGGTATGCTAATGGAACCTATCATGACATATTCATCTATATCATATTTAATAGACACAATCTAGGATTAGCATACCAATCAGAAACTAGCATTGGACCTACTCTAATACTCATGTTTTAAGAAAGTCAGAAAATAAATAAAATAGCTTTTAATATTATTATAATAATAATAATTAATTTTTATACCATTTGAAAAATAATTAATCTCCTTAAATAATTATTATAATAATTGATGATTACATAAAATAATTATCCATTTTAAATTAATAGGATAATTAATTATTTTTAGGTTTTTGAAATTAGATATATCATAAAATGACTAAACAATTTATAGAGATGTTTTTATGTCTTAATGCATTTCAAAAAGTAATTAAAAATATTATTTTATGAGGGATGAATATTCCTCAAATAAGTCATATTAAACTTGTTTTTTTGTGACATCCTTTCTAACGAATGGTTTGTTACGAAGTAAAGCCCTTTCTCCAAAACCATCACAAACTATTTTACATGCATTTGTAGTGGACTATGTGACATAATGAATTGAGAGGAATCCATTATGTCACAAAGTATTGTCCGTTTCTCACTAAAGTAAATTTATAAATTTATTAACTTCATATGTGACAAATTATTTAGATAAGGAAATAGTTCGTCGCAAAATTCGTCACAAATTGACTAAAATAAGTGTTTGTTGGGAGATTTTATGAATTCTCACAAAAAATGTCATAGAGTGTGAGGGAGGACTACATTTCTTTACAAAACTCCATAACAAATATTGATTTTTTTATTAGTGATTTGATTTTAATAATGAATTTTTTTATTAAGTTCTATTGTTTATTAATTATTAATCTCTATTTCATTTGTTTTTAGATTGTTTTGGTTATCTGAATTCATTGTTTTGAAAAGTTAAAAAAATTTCCAAAAAAGAGGTAAAAAACTTGGAAAAGTTTAAAATTTTTAAAATTGTAATTAATCACATGCAAGGAAAAAGTTTTATGTAATTTGAAATAGATTTTGACCTTTTATAGTTCCTTATCATTTAAAGATATTTTGTTTAATATAATTTATTCTTATATTGTTGTTTGTTTATTTTTTTCATTAGTGAGAGACATATGTGTTCATAACTTCTGATCTCTTTGTTTCTAAGTTGGTAAGATTCATATACTATTTTCTTCATTTTGGATGCTAAAAAATTATCCTCTTATATTCTGATTAATATCTTGCTATTTCTATTAAAGATTTTAGATATTAGTGTGTAATAACATTAGGGATAAATTTTTAGGAAAATTTTAGTCAACTAAGAGAGAGATGAGCATTTAGATAACTCAACACGTGAAACTTGCAACCCCGTGAAACTCAATTCACTAAGTTCACAATCTAAATGAGCTCATTATATTTTAACCTACACCCGTCTCGCAAAGCCCGTGAAGGCCCACAGGTCAACCTGCATAAAACACACAAAAAAAAATTCCTTTAATTTTTTTTTCTCAATTTAAATTATTGTAAAATCTTTAATATATATTTAAAGACATCACATAATGAGTTATGTTGCAATACTTAAACATCTGAGTTCACATACCCATTATAAAATTGTTTATTTTGAAGTTTAAAAATAGTAAAGAAAATATTCCTTAATTGGTTTTCAAAACATCTTAGTCCATTTCAATTTTACAAATACTTTGATTCCTCAAAGAAAGCAAGAGATGATTTTTTTAAAACTTGTAATTAATAATTTCATGAAAAAAAAATTGTTCATTGGTATAAATTAAGGTTCAATGTCTCTAGATAATTTAAAAGTTGCATCATACCTAAGTGTAAGTACATCTTTAAGAGTGAAATATAAATTTTTAAAGTGAGTAAAATGAAATTCACTTAAATAAGCCTTTACAACAGCCTTTACAACCATGAAATATACATATCTAAGAGTTGAGAGTTTTGGTCAAATGACACAAAATATATATTTTCATATAATAATAAACGTATATAACCAAAATATGAATAAAATATCCTTGGAAAGAAAATGAAATGATTTAAGTACATATATAAGGTTGAAACCTAAACATACTCTTGTAAAATATACAAAAGAAGAATAAAAGCCTAGTCTCAGAGAAATATCTCAAAATCAAATCCAGTGTAAGTTGCAATGGGCATGTTCAAGAAAGTTGTGAAAGTTCGCAAACAAACAAGTTGTAATCAGATTCTCGACCCTAACACTATCATCTGATCCTGAAATTAAACGTACGGGTAACTCTTTTGGCTTTGTCAAACAATCACAAAATTCACACAAAACATATATGTGAACTATCGACCATGGTAGTGTAGTTGTCTAATGGTCTCACTCGTAAACCTAAACATTTTCAATACTAGATCTTCAATCACTTTATCACTAGCTAGCTGGCACCAGAACTTTCAGAACTTAGTGGTCTTATACATTTAAGTCAAATGTCGTTGAAAGCGCCCTTCAACCATGGTATAATGGCAGAGTCCTCTGAACATGATTATGCCTTACATTTGTCAGAATTTTCCAAGTCGGCAATGTGGAAGCACGGCCATAACCTGGTGCCAGATTCTTAAGAAATAGCAAGTTAGCCAGGCATATCATCAGCATACCACTCTGTGGGCCTTCATACTCCGAGGATTGACTCTTCAACAACTCTTCTCACTAGGATTTTCTCTTATATATTTGTCTGAGTTTCTCTATCAAAGGTAATAGACAATGATCCTCAATAATGTATCATACAAAAAGATAATCCTGCTCCTTTCTTATTGTCATTACCACACCTGCTAGGCTTGACTTCCACCATCACCACTGATATTTGCTCCTTGCAAAGCACAATCATCATAGTCATACAAAATAAACACACAATGCAAAAGTAAGCATAATGATTCATGAAATTCATAGTACAAGTAAATTAATAACAACAGTAATATCAATCAAGTCAATCACACTTATATTCCCCCGAATATATGCATTTCACACAACAACATATTATGACACGACACTTTCCAGAATACCTACATTTAGTTTGGACACCAAGGCAGCTTAAATACCCCTTCTATTTGGCGATAAAAATCCAATCTGCACTGTGTTTATCACCAATTTAAGTATAAGCAATACTCACCCGACAACCGCAAATGGTTATCTAGTGTCTACTTGACACCTTGTGACACACAACTGTTGTATGGGTATGTCCTTACAGGTATCCCTTCACATATTTGGCACCAGAACCACAATGTAAATCATATGAATATCCCCCTTGCATATATGATATTCTGGATTACATTGACCTTAGTTGTGTCCTAACATTAATGTACCTCACAAAACATATCATCCAAGGCTAGGTTACTCAACTGTAATTGTCTGTAACCAACAGCATCAATAAACATTTCCTCCTCATACATCACCATCACATGTACTACGTTACAATTTCAATAATTACAAGTTCAATAAATAGAATATCAATTTCTCCATATTCACAAGAAACAATCAATTCAATTAATCACACAAAACTACCAATTTCATATAACATTCAAATTTAGTTCAAAAGCTAAATCACCCTTAAATAATAATTCTTCAAATTTAAAATAAAGATTTAACTTCCCTTACCTATTTCTCCTTTTCAAAAGTTGACTCAAACAAAAAGAGAAGAGTCCACTCGAAGAAATTTCTCAAAAACCTGACAAGAATTCCAATTTAAATAAGAACCTAAGAAATTGGAATTTTCAAAAAGAATTCTTTTCCAACAAGAACAACTGAACCTAAAATGAATGGAAAAGGCTAAAAAAATTAGGACCAGACATACCTATACTAACCCACACTAAGAGTCGAAAGTAATGAAAGAAGTTATGTTGAATTCTATTAGCTAGAAGCCACACATGCAAGCAATTGAATGGTGGTGGTGGCAAGGTGAGAAGAAAATAGTGTAATGTCGAGGGCATATGAATTTTTACATCCTCACAGATGGCATCAAACGTTCTTATTAGGTTTGACAAAACTATAATCTCTCTGGTCTTGGGCATTAAAGGATTTGTGGTGACTAGTAGGTACTTGCAAAAAAAGACTCCAAAACCCAATTTAATGTCATAATAAGAGAGTGATTAAGAGTGAATAGATATTGGATACTTAGAGGTGGGGTTTAGCTATCATTTTATACTTGTTTTTATAGGGGGTTTTCCCCCCTTTTAAGAAGATGGAATTCCAGTTGTCGGGCTTGTGTCAAGGTGGTCATGACACCGAGTTGCACCATGTTATTGGTATCTAGTATCCATTAGCTTCTTCCTGTGATAAATCTCCACTAGAGAACCTGATTGGCCAACTTTTAGTGGGGTCTCCCCTCCTAACCGTGTTTTCTCCATACACAACATTTGAAATTTTGCTTAAAGAGATTGAGTCCAATACCACTAGATTCAATGACTTGTTGTTGTTACAAGTGATTTAAGAAGTAAAATGGGTATTGAAATCCATGAATCCACACTTATTCATGACAAATACAAAATGAATATTGCAAACTAATTTCAAATTCATAATTTATAACCTTTATTATAACTAAAATGTGAACTCATGTGATGTATTATAAATATAAAAATATGTTTTAATTTCTTTTTAATTTAAAATATCTAATTAATATCAATTAATTTTTTTATAAAAATAAATTTATTATATTACTTTAAATGAACAACAACATATAATTTTTTGTAAATGATGGTTTTTCACAAACTCCTAATTCCTATTTCCAAAAAAAAATAAAAATTCTTGGTAGGTAACAAAAGAAACTCATAAACTCAACTCCAGTAAACTATGAGATCTCCCACATAAAGGGGTATCCAATAACACCCATGTACCAATTATAGAATCAAATTTCTCAAAAGAAATGAAAATCCAAGTAAAATTTCATGGTACCAAATAGAAAGTCCACAAGTGGCATTGTTGTGGGATTGAGGCCAAACATACCAAAGAAGAAAAACTAATGAACCAAGTTATTATTGCTTCAAAATTTTCATTTTCATGGTGTAAAAGAAAATAGAGCGAAAGGTGGGATAGGCTAAATGGATCTATATGCAATAGCTGGAGCCATAGATAGTGAGTGAGAATATACTAATGAAAGAGAAGAAAGGTCATGGAACCTAAACCAAACCCAACATTAATCCTATAATGGACCCAACGTTATGAAGAAGAGTTTGGAAGGGTAAACCCTCAAAGTTATTATTAATTAAATACACAAATACATAACTTTAATTTGATATTGATTGGTGCTAAAAATGTTAAGTGTTACAAATCAGTAATATGATGGTGAAAAAAAGGTTGAGCTTATTTTGCAGTCTCTTTCCACTAACATCATGCTAGCTGCCAGGTTTAGAAGGTTTGAACAACCAACTGATCCATTTATACCTTTATGATTTTGTTGATTACAAATAAATTAAGGTTGATTAACTATCTTTTTACTTATAGAATGATAAAAAGGTATTCACGCACCATCGAAAAATGAGAAGATCATCATATCAGAAGACAGGAAGCTATAAAGATCAAAAGATGCTTAGTTATAGCTATAAAAAATGAAGAACGTCAGAAGATGTTTTTAGTTTGAAGACCATCACTTAAGAAGATTTTAGAATGGTAAAAGATATCAATTAGAAACTCATTTGATTAGAAGCAAGTTCTCACTATGTTAGATGCTACGAAAACCAAGACATCATAGTCACTGATGTGGGTCAAAAAATAGTTGACTAATAGAAGACTGATAACTGTTTAATTTACCTATTTTTACATATGTAAAATAGAGCGGTTATCCAAATTCTTTCTCATTTAAGGTCTTGTTTTTCTTATATTTCACATAAAGTTATATTTACTTATGAAATTAGTCTTACGTTTATGTTTATGCATATTTTACCTTTATTTTCCTACTTTTTGTTATTCAGAGACATGTTTTGAAAAGGATTAAAGAAATGTCAGTTAAATTAAGATTTTTGGTGTTGTACTAGTGTTTCAATGCCCAACGATCACATTTGGAGCACCCAATGTAGGTTGAAAGAGAACTATTATTTTCGCTGTTTCACCGCCCAATGCCCATAAAGTGAGCGCCCAATGCTGGGTGACTTGTCCCCATGTCGGCCATCACCCAAAGCTCATAGTGAATTGGCGCCCAAGTTTCTTTGACACCCAACGATCATTTTGTCACTGCTGGGCGGTGGTGTTTCGAGTTGTATGACTATATAAAAGTGTTTTTTATCTAGAAAAGAGGTTACACACCTTATTGATCTATGATACACTCCAAACTGATTGTTCATCCATTCTCCACCTTTATCCACCCCGATGGTTGGTTAGACTTGTTATTTGTTGGGATTTGATGTAACTGAACCTAAACTCTTGTGTATTTTTGTTATTTTAACCAAATTTTATTATTCAATGTTGGTGTTCTTTTTTACCCTTTGCTTTGTTTCTTTATCTTTCATGGATTTTACATGTGTAATGAGTTTGAGAGAGAATTTTGACTTGTAAAATGAGAAAAACTCTTAATGGGGTTTGTAACAATCCAATTTTCATAAATGAGGTATTTTAGTTATTTTAAATTAATTGAATTAGTTAATAGAAATTTGGTCATTTACTATAATTAATTATTTCAAAGAAGCTAAAGTATATATATATATATATATATATATTGTTATTAGAGGAAAAGAATAAAATAAATATTTTTTGAAACAATAATAATAAGGAAGGGTATATTTATGTTATATATTTTTAATAGGAGTTTGCATATTATAAGTTAAGGGGTTAAGTGAAAGGTAAAGAGTTGGATGAGGTAGGTCAATTAGGGTTGTCATGTGAGAAGGGAAGGAAAATACATGTCCACTCTTGCCTCATTTTTTACTCTATAGTTTCTTGAAGTTTGGGGAAAGAAAAAGAGAAGCCATAAAGAGAAAAAGGAAGAGAGAAAGCTATTCTCACACAAAATTGTGCAGTTTCTCTTCTCACTGCGAATTGTTTAACCATTGGATCGATATTGAAATTGAATAGTAGGTTCCAAATGTGTGGCTCTCCATTCTGGCCATTTGAATATTCATTTGGAGCTCTAGTTTGGGAGCAAATGGCAGCGCAATAGAAACTCTATTTTGGCAAGGATTCGTTAAATCGAAAAAGGAAAATGTTTGTTTGTTTCTGTTTCTTTATTGAGGTAAAGGGGTGGGAAATTACCTCTTATGTGGCATATGTAGAGCAAATTGGTAGTGAAGTTATTTCTAAGCTTCGATAGGTTTCAATGTTGCATGTATGCTATTGAAGGATTATGAACACCCGTATAAGTGCTGATAACCTCTTTTGTGCATGATTGTGTAGACATATGTAATTGGAGATTTGTATTCATACAATAGGATGATTTGACAAATTAGAATTTATGTGTGGTTGGTTTAATGTAATAATTTATTTTTTTGACTGGAGATGTGTTTGAATGAGACATAAAGGAAATTGAGATTCAGGTGTGGTTGAAATTCATGAATAATTATTAGATATGTATATTAATTTATTTTGTTGGATTGTGGGAGTACATGTGTCCTATAAGATAATTTGGATGTGATAGTTATATTGGCATTAGGGTTTTCCCTTTTTATACCTTAGAGATTAGTATACTTGAACAAAGTAATGGATAATATTGATTAGTATCCTTGAATAAAGTAATGGATAGTATAAGAAATAGGGTAGTGAAGGCGAACCGTAAGTCTTTCTAAGGATTAAAAATTTTCATGTGTTTATGCAATTGATTAGTTAGTTTGTTTCTAAGAATGCTACTGATTATTAAATGGTAAAGAACTTAATTATATTATTGATTAATGAGATAATTGAGTAACTGCTCTGTTATTTGAAACCATTCTCTATACCTAAAGATTAGATGTTAGGTGTTGGATCTTTTCTTCCATTGAGAGGATTGATGAAAAATTAATGATTATCACTACAATTATAGGGTGTGTTGATAATAAACAAAAGAGATAGAGAAGTAGAATGCTTGAGGGTTTGAAGTTAGAATTACATTTTAGGAACCTTAGAAATTGAATACTTGTTATTTGAAAATTTTTGTATGAACATACCTTAGTGTTTTTGTAATATCTTTCTGTATGGTTAACTAAATTGAGTTCTGTCATTTGTTTTAGCAAGTGGACATTTGGGGCTACAGTTTAGGCTCATGAATCACATAGAAATGTTACAAATTCACTTAGTTATGTGAGTTATAAGTTAAGTGTCTAATTCAGTGAGTGGAACATATGTTTGTGTTTTGTAAACCCTGTGACATAACCTAAATGACCTGATTAGGTTTCATGTTCTTCATGAAAGTTACAAACTTATATGTTAGGTTTCTGTTGGAGTTGGAATCACTCAAAAAACATGTACATAACTCATGATATGAATAAATTAGTAAGTAAAGGTCAAGCTGTCAGATTTAGGGTTAATAACTGCCGGCTTATAATTTTTAAAAATAGTAGATGATAAAACTAACTCTAAACATTAGCATAAAAGTTTTAGGTAAATGTATTATCTTTCTAAGAAAATTTACACCACCTTTATACCAGTAGTATAACTATAAATATTGTATTTAGACTATACAATGCAATAAAAGAGTAAGATAAGAAGAGATATTATGAGTTGTAATGGTGTTGATTGTTGTGGTGTAAAATATTGTGATGTATCTTATAATCATGAGTGTTATGAATGATTAAATGTTTGAAAGTTGTTTGGGGTGCATAGATTGAGAATTTGACAACTGTATGATATTTGTGTTGATTACAATTGACTGTATAATGTGTTGATGATCGAGGATAGTCAAGATGTGTGCCTAATAATGTGAATCCTAACTGCGGTTGAGGATGGATTATGATGACATTATCAGATTATTGTAATATATCTTATAATTGTGAGTGTGGTGAATGATTAAATGTTTAAAAGTTGTTTGAATTGTGTAAATTAGAGATTTGTTTCACTGGGTGATATTGATGTTGATTTCAATTGGACATATAATGTGTTGATGATGATGGTCAAGGTGTGCCTAATGAGGTGCCATCACAATTGTGGTTAGGGATGGTGTGTAATGACTCAATTAAATATTGATATTGTGATTTATGTTAATGATAATGGTTAGGGTGTACTTGATGATGTGTCATCCTAACTGCAGCTAAGGATGAAATGTGATGTCATGATTAAATGTTAGCATTATGATTTATGTTGTGGGGAGATGACGTATGAATATGGCAATCGAAGAAGTTTTGTAAGGATAACCCATTATGTTGTGCTCCAGACCAGACTTCTTGGGTTATTTTGCATTACACGGTTGTACCTACATGTTACTAGTGTAGAAGAGAATTCACTTTAGGTGGACCTATGGTGAAATGGTTGTACCTATGTGTTACTGACATATAAGAGGACTGCTTTGGGCGCGTACCTGAGAGAGCATGCATGATTGTGATAGTTGGAGGAATTTTTTAAGGATCACCCATTTGTGGTTCTCTAGACTAGACTTCTTAGGTTTTGCATTGCACAATTGTACCTATGTATTACTGGCATAGAAGAGATTCAGTTCGGGTGGACCTATGGTGAGATGGTTGTACCTACATGTTATTGGCGTAGAAGATGCTTCGGGTATGTACCTGAGAAAGCATGCATGAACATGAATGAATTTATGTGTGTGGATATATAATTTTGGTCATGGGTATGGGATGAATTTATATGTTTATTTGTTGTAGTTTAGTTGATTGTCCATTCTCTTTATATGTGTCTTAACATGCATGAGACGTATTCTCACCCCTTGCTATTTGTTGTTGCATTTTGTTTAGGTTGAACGCCATTTTCAGGTGTGCAAAATCATGATGATATTGTTGGTGATAAATGATTCAACTTTTCTTTAACTTTTTGGTGAGACGCTCTGATTAGGTGTGACCTTGGACTAGGGAGAATTATTTAATATTTTTATTATGAAGATGAATTGTTCAATATTTCAATGAGTGTTACTAATTGAGAATCTTGTAAAGCTCATTTGTAAAGCCTTGTATTTACTTGTATGCTATGTTTTATTATATTATAATTTTCAAAAATAAGTGTATATAAGGAGATGTGAACCTTTTACCTAAATGCAAAGTCTACTATTGTAATAATAACAAATTTTTTGTTTTTTTTAATTAATGAATAAAGTATTTGGGGGTAGAAGGGTGTCACAAGGTTTATTTCTAAGAAAAGAGGAAAACCCATTGACCATTTTAAACTATTTTTCTTAATGTAAGTTATTTGACTTTAGATTATGCAAGGGATCGATAGCCTAAATCTCAAATAGTTTAGTTCCTTGCTTGCAAGAGATTGAGGTTAAAGATATTTTCATGGGAGATGGAAACATGAGTAGTGAATGATGATGTTGAGTTCATTTATGCACTTGAGAGATGATTTAGTGAAATCAAGACTCAACTAAATCTCATCTATGTAATTGTTACTTTATTTATTTATGCTTTTATTTACTTTCCATTCCGTAGATATCAGTTGGAAGATGATTGCTGAAGGATAAGTAAGAATTTCGGGTTACCTATGCACCTTTCACCAAAAAAGTAGTTAACAAATTTTGGCATGCTATGATTGACCGATGCTAGTTCCATACCTTTGCCTACTCCAACTACTGATTAGTTTTGTTTCACTTAACTAGTTAAATATTGTACAAGTAAAAAGTATTGAGATTTCTATGGTATCGTCCAAGTCCATGTGGGACCAACCCAATATTTATCGAATAATACATACGGCTAGTGCACTTGCTAGTAGTAGTGTAGAAAACTTTGTACTCATCAAGTTTTTAGAGCTGTTGCCGGGAACTTGCGCTTGATACTCAAAAGTTTCATTCTTTGGATTTGGAAAATTTTGTTAGGATAGTTGACTAACTCATTCTTTTATTGTTTATTAATATTAGTTTTATTTCTCTTGTTTTCAAAAATTGTTACTAATTGTTGTTCTAGTACTTTGTGTTGTAATATTTGATAGGTGAAGCAAAGCAAGAAGCAACTACAGAGCTAGAAAAGCAAGTTAGAAGGCAATTGTTCCAAGTAAAGCCAAACCATCCTAATTGATTTAGAATGATTGAGGGAATGAACTTGAGTTTCCAAGAATGGGGCAAAGAGTTTAAAAAATGCAAAAGAAAACAGAGAAGGCTATAAAAAACTATGAGATATGTGCAAACCAACTTTTCTCAGAGCTAGAATGGAGAAGAACTTGCACCTCACCAGAACCTCCTCAGCCATTGTATCAAGACTACACTTTAGGACCACGGTACTAGCAGTAAACTCAAGTACCTTGGTACCATTCTTGATCACAGTGGTACCAAGAACATCTACAACCATGATACCAAAATAACACTTTAGAGCTTGAAGGGAATTTCCAAGAATCTATGCAATATCCTCAGTGAACTCAATAGGAAAAAGAAGCTTTATATAACATTCCATATGAGCCACCTTTACAACCATAGCATCAAGGCATAACCTTCACTTTTTGGACTACAATTTTCAAGGCTACACGAAGATGAATGATCAACGAATGTACCACAATAGACTATCCAAAATAGGGGCATTGATTAAAGAATATAAGGAATCTTCTTTGGACACACAAGTTACTCTAAAAAGGGTTGAAATGTAGTCTAGTCAATTGGTTGAGCAATTTAAGGATGTAAATAAAGCATGTCTGGCTAGTTGTCAACAATAGCATAGGAACCAAGGTAAAATGACCATCACCCAAGTCATATATGACAGTGAAGATTTGGATAATCCACTCTATGAAGAACATGAAGAAGTGAGAAAAGAAAAGAATAAAGAGAAATTAAAGGAAAATAACTTGAGTGATAACTTGTGTGAGAGTGAAGAAGTGATTAAAGATGAAGAAAGTGAATATGGAAAGGTGAAAGAAGAAAAGAAAAGATAGGTTGAAGGTAAAGGTGAATAAGTTGAGGAGATTGAAATTAAGAAAGAGAACAACTCTCTAGTTGTTGAAACAAGTTCACCAAAATTTCTAGAATTTGAAATCCAGTTTACCCCAAGCATTAGAAGTCGTGAATTCATAGATGAAACAATAAATTCTTCGGCTAAGGGGTATCTCCATGCTCATGACCATGATAGGTATTTATGTCTCATGTTGTTCAAGAGGTGTATCCACTAGAAGACATTGGACATTCTGAGCATTATTTGGAGAAGGAAAGTGAAGCTTCTTGAGGCAATGGTGCCTCTAATGAATTCATCTCTTAATATCCCTCCCTTGATGTTTATGCAGACTCTACAGAGGAAAATTCTTTGAAAGCAACATCATTAGTACTAAGGAGGCCCAAAACCAGGCCAAGAAGACATAAGCCTCTGTTTCACTTCAAAGAATTCTTAAAGGCATGCATTTGCACTTCACTTTAATAGGTGCATCTTAAATAGTTCATCTGGCTCAAGTTATGTCTTATCATTAAGAGTTACATTTGTGTCTGGCCTAGATAAGTATGCTTCTTGCCTTATTAAACTACGTTTAGCTTGTTTGGGATTGTGTCGAACTTGACTAACATTGCACCTGTCTTTGCTGCATTTGCTTCTTACCTGTTTGAGTCTCTTAGCCTACATCTACATCTCCACTTTTGATTAAATGCATTTTATATGACTTGAGCAACTAGTTGCATCTTATCGTGACAAAGTCTTTTCTGTACATTTTGACTTGCATCTTTGTTATGTTTATCATTTACAACATTTTCCTTAAGGATAAACATTATAATCAAACTTAATTTAATTGTTATCATCAAAACCACTTGGTATATAGAGTTCATGTAATCATTTGAACTTTTGAACCTAACAATTAAAAAGAAACAATTTTATCCCAAAATTTAAAAATAATATGATAACTAAATAAATTAAAAAAATAAGTGTTTAAGATACATCAAATTAAGTCATATGAACCAACTTAACAATTTTATCCCAAAATAGTAGCTTTTAATATACATCAAATTAATGAAATTTACAAACATAATTACTTAACCATTTAACTAAATAAAGTCATATATAAATATATTTGATAGTTCATTAATGTAGATGCAAAATGACATCTTGATAGTTTACTTAATAAGTAACAATTTAAAAAAAAAATTAATTGGCATACACTGTCAGTGTAAAGATTTTTACACTGACATTCAATTACAACCCTTCATTCATGGTAAGTTTATTGATTTTACTAATTAGTACTTTAAAAGTCACATAAATAAAAATTTATGATTGAACGTCAGTGTAAAAGTCTTTTACCCTTACAGTGTATACCAATTAAAGTCATTTAAAAATTATATACATACATATATATATATATATATATATATATATATATATACACACACACATATAATGCAAAAGTAATTATAAGAGAATTACTCTTCATCTTCACCATTTATTTTTTTTTAAATTAATGATTGTATTAAGCAACTAATCTTATTAATTATTTTTAAAAAAATGAATCATTGGGATAAAGAGTAAGTCTTTTATACTCACTCTTGGAGTAAGTAGATCCCTCTTCTATCTATTTATCTAAACACATTTGATTGGTTTTGAATTTGAAATTTGAAATCTATAAATCAAATCTGAATTTTTTTGGTTCAATTCTAATAAAACAGGAAAAAATTAAACTAAATTTAATTATTTCAGTTTGAATAATTGAGTTTGCCTAATTAATCTAAACTGATCAACACCCGTAGTCATCATCACTTTCATCACCTCCATTAGTGATACTAATGTTATCGCGATGATATGTGTTGCCCCCTTCCATCACCACCATGATTGTTGTTGTTATATAACAACAATAATCATGGTGGTGACATTAACAACATTATGGTGGTGATAACAATAAACAATAATGATAGTAATAAGCTAGTAGCAACATGACAGTAGTGACTGATCATAATAAAGAGAAAGAAGAGAAATCCATTTACTTTATAGATAAGTATAAAAGATTTATGCTTTATGTAATAGTTCATTTTAATTAAATAATGATTAAAATTAGTTATGGATACCATTGTTAGATTTCAAAATAATAAATGATGAGAATGAAAAATAAATATTTTGTGGAGTTGTACTTGTTTTTATTTTTGAAATAAGTAGATGCTTTTCTTTATATATTTCAAAGAGAATATTTTAGTCCCAAATCAATTCTGGCACGTTAAATATCTATAGTTTTCACTCTTTTCATTATAAAAAATTAAAAGAACAAGCATCATTTAAAGTGATTATTGAAGCAGTTTTAGTATAATTGGCATTTTAGAAAAATTTCCGGAAAAACTACGTGTAAGGCTAAAAAATATAAAAAAGTATTGGTTTGTGAAAATGATTGATTTTGCAAGTAGTCAAACATTAGAAACGGATATTATAACAGAGTCACTTAATATAGTATAGTTTAATAAGAGGAAGTTTGTGGACAATCGACATCATAAAGGTATGGCCTGTTTGTTGAACCAAAAAGATGGAAAATGTCACGTCCTTAAGAATCCCAAGAGATTTTATGATAACGAAGAAATTTAAGTTGAGAGTCACGTCCACATGTGCGTAGAAAAAGGTTCACCTTCGATTAAAGTTAATAAATTTATTATAAATAAAAAATTATAATTAAATTTAAAAGTTTTTACATCATAATGCATATTAATTAATTTCTATTAAAATATTCAATCTAACTTTAAACGTTTATTTAGTGCTTATTATAACATTAAACCATTATTATGTCCATTTGTCGTTTTCCCAAGAATTGCACGATCATCAAATAAAAATGAACATCACAATTTCATTCAATCACTACAGAATACTTGACTCCAATTTCTAAGTATAACAAGCAAAATTATTGAAAAATAACATTAAATAGAAAATTAGTTCCATAATTCATAAAAACTTACAGAGGTTTCCCTTTACGATACAATCTTTCAACCAACATTTTTTTAACCAAATACCACCTCCACATAATTAATAAGTAAAAAATTATATATGAACAAGTATAGAGTAAACAATCTAAAAATTATTCAACATAAACTGATTCCAAATTCAATGAAACTTTGCAGAAAAATCCCACATCATACATTTAGAAATAATAATTAGAAAAGTGCGTCATGTTATTATATGGTGTGAGTTTCGTGAGTTGCATAGAAGGTAAAAAGAGTGCAAGTTACATGCATTAACACAAATTGATTTTTTTTGTAACCACTAAGAATTTAAAGTAAAAGATTAAAAGGGTGCAAGTTACATGCATTAAAAAATTAATTTTATGTAACCACTAAGAATTAAAAGCTTATGTCATTATGTCTATCTAGTGTCTTAGTTAAAGAGTTATGTGATGTTTATGATAGCTATAGCAAACCATGTAACCAAGTGTGTCAAATGAAGAGATGTTTCTCTCAATCTCTCCTCTTCTCTATTTGGTACCTCAAATATGATCACATTAAACACAACCATTTAACAGCAATTCAACAGAATCACAATAAAGATGGCATGTGACAAACTCGTTACATATCTTGTTCATCGTGATAGCCACTGCCTAATCTCCATTGGAGTATCTTTGGGACCAACTGCCAAAAATAGCAGATATTGAGAAGCGAAAATCATACCCACAGAGCTACTCATGTCTATGGGACCGACGCCCAAAAATTCATAAACAAAATAAGATATGAGAAAAACATTTATGAGATATTTTGGGTTTATGAGAAATGTTTAGAGGTAAGCTTTCTAATAATTGAGAATGAAGTAGCTCCTAACAACACTAGGTTGATAAAATAGCTATGGAGGTTGACAGTGCAACAAGAGAACAGGTTCAAACTAATTACCATTGCCTTGAACACAGCTTCTGACTCAGAATTAAATATTATAGAAAACTTAAATCCATCAATCCAAGTTACTCCTGTCATAATTTACAGTTATACCATACAAATGCAGATTTTTACTTGCATTTCTGCATTAGATGCATGTCCATCATGATTGTGTTAACATGAAAGGGGGGAAATTATCTAACCAAAATATGTGCCCAGTTCCTCTCCAGTAATGGAGAGGTTCACTAATAGAGATAGAGAGAAAGGTGTAACTCTCATGTGGGGCCCATCTTTATTGTTCCTACCTTTATTGAAAACGTCCAGTAGAAGAGAAAAAGTCAGTTTCCCAATTGACACCCTAGAAACAAGGTTTTTTAAGGATATGGAAGGCAATTTGTAAATCTTAAATCTTTGATGATTAGCATCCACCCACCAATGTCTTTTTCCAAAGGCTTTCTTCTATATTCTTGAGTTAACATTAATTATGGATTTTAACAAAAGGACTCAGTTTAAAGATTGCCTCTTCAGTGCAAGCGGCTCTCCTTCAATGCCAAGTATAATAACAAGCTTATGGATAATGGTTGATTAATCATGTAAGCTAACCAACGTGTAGCAAAGAAGAATAGGGGTACATAATTCAAATAATTGACAGAGAAAAATAACTATCACCACAGTTTGATTAGATTAGTTATTGTGCATTTCTATTAGACTAGTTTTAGAGATTATAATTTGTTTTCATTTAGAAATTGTTTATAATCTTGTTTTCTCTTTTTGGATTAGTTCTATACTTTTATTACAAAAGACAAGTTTTCTTTTTTCAAATAAAAATAATATTTTGGAGACTGATTAAAAGCAAACAGATTGTTTTCCAGCTAACTTCTGTTATTTTACCGATTTTACCCAGCAATTGATTAATTTAAATGCAAAACTAACTACTACAAATAACTTGCAACCTTGCTTTGTAACTTTAAAGTAAAAACCCTGATTTTTATACAATCCAAATTAAATTAGATTGTCTTAGAACAACTTATCATCTTACCAAATAATATAACATGTTAAACATAATTTATACTGTTAATAAAGGGAATTCTCCCTTTTATGTTCATTTTTTAAAATATCTATTTTACTCTTATACCTATTTAAAAATAAAAAATAAACTATTTTGTTAGGAGAGAATCAAACCCACACTCACAAATATAAATTTTTCTAATAGATATACTTTATAACCTTAAGAACAAAATTACTTTCAAACTTTTATATCCAACATACTTAGTTGTCTAACTATCTATAATCTATATGTATAAGTACTAATCTATAATATTATATTTTATATTATCTATACTATTAATAATCTATATCTATACTATTAATAAAGAGAATATCCCTTTTTTATGTCTGTTTTTTAAAATAACTATTCTACCCTTACACCTATTTTAAAATAAAAGAAAAACTAATTTACATAAGAGGGACTTGAACCCATAACCTCTTATTTTCTAAATAGATACTTTACCACTAAACCAACCTTATAACTTTATGTAAAAAATTACTTTAAAATATTGATATCCAATATACATAATTGTCCAATTATATCTATAATTTATAATATATGATATTATATACTATATCTATACTTCTATATCTATGCTATTAATAAATGCAATACCCCATTTTGATATCAACTTTTCAAAATACCTATCATTAACTTTTTCCTATTAATATATGCGTACATTTCATGATAAATATTTTTAATAAACAGGAAAATACACAGGTACAACAATATTTTGAGTTCTATTCAAACTCTCCTCTTTCCATTTTTTCATATTCATTGCATATTTGACATATCCATTGATGATCTAACATGTTTTTATCATGTTATCATAAACAAAAAATATAAAAGTAACAAAATATATTTCAAAACATTTGTCACATAACAATTTATATTTCAAAATATAAACATTTACAAAAGATATTAAAATAAAAATGTAAATACACAGGCGCGGCATCGCCTGTGTTTTCGCTAGTTATTAATAAAGGAAATTCTCCCTTTTGATATTCGCTTTTCAAAATACCTGTTTTACTTTTATATATATTTGAAAATGAAAAAATAAACTATTTTGTCATAGGAGGGATTCAAACCCATAACCTATCCCATGCAAAATGTAAACTTTGCCACTAGATTAACCTTATAACCTTAAAAACAAAATTACTTTAAAACATTTATATCCAACATATTTTATTGCTCTACTATCTATAGTCTATATGTATCTTCAAATTCTTTTTCCTCCCTATTTTCTCAAATTCATTTCAAATCTATCATAGTCATTGATGATATGACATTTTTCTATCATGTTATCATAAAAAAAAAAATATACAAATTAAAAAAATATATTTTATTATTTTATACGCAAAATAACATAATAAATTACTTATATTCTATAATGTTATTACAAAACATATTGAATAAAACACTAAAATTGTTATAACGTATGAAAATAGAAATGTGAATAGACAGATATGACAACACCTGTGTTTTTACTAGTTGATTATAAAGATAATTAGTTATTGAAGTAATCTCTAGAAATAATCCAAAGTGATAAGTAACTCTTTATGGTCAACATAGCCACATTTTAGATTGTTGCACACACACCTCTCATTTTACTCTATGTATTGATGTAATCAAGTCCAAGGAATTTTTTGTAGGATTCATGAAAATTCCTTGTGATGATCTCCAACACACACTTGGTTGGTGAACGACCCCTTTGCCCGCCCCTGATCCCTAAACAACATACATAACTACCTAAATGTCCTGTTAAGATCCCTTTAAGAACATCAAATTTTATAACTGCTGCTTTCATGCCTTATGAAAAATCCCGTCACATTCGAGTCTCTAACCACCTTACTATATTTGAATCCATATCTTGTGATCCCTAAAATACTCACGCCTAAAAACACATAAAAATACCCAAATGCCACAATAGAAAACTTAATAAATTCACTCTTAGAAATATTAATGCTTTTAGTCTAGGTGCTCTATCACTAGAAGGGAATTCACCCCTTTTGGTGTCCACATTTTATTTTCAATTTGAAAATTAAAAAAAAAATTCTATTTTTTAATGGAAAATGTTAATTTATTAGTGGAAGGATTTTAACTAATAACCTTTCCCTCCCCATCTCCCCCACATATGAACTTTATTACTAAACAAACTTTATAATCTTAGAACAATAAAACTACTTTAAAATATTTATATCCAACCTACGTAATTGTTCTATTATTAAAATCTATTATATATATTTATTCTATATTCTATAACATATATAAAGGAAATTCATCCTTTTGGTGTATACATTTAAATTCGAATTTTACCCTTATTAGTTTTTTCACTAACTACCTATTTGAAAACTAAGAAAAAAAAACAACTTTTTTTTTATCAGCAAATGTTATCTTGTTAGTGAAGGAATTTGAACCCATGACCTCTCTCCCCCATCTCCTTCACATATAAATTTTACCACTAGACCAACTTTATAACCTTAAAACAAAAAACTACTTTAAAACATTTATATCCAACATACATAATTGTTCTATTATTTATATCTATTCTATATTTTATAACATATATAAAGGGAATTCACATTTTTGGTGTTTACATTTCATTTCCAACTTTACCCTTATTAATTTTTTCAATAACTACATATTTACAAATTAAAGAAAAAAAACTACTTTTTTATTGACAAATGTTAATTTGTTAGTAGAGAGATTTAAACTCATGATGTCTTCCTCCCCATCTTTCCATAGACGGACTTGACCATTAGACCAGTTTTATAACCTTAAAACAAAAAAACTACTTTAAAATATTTATTCCCAAATATATATTTATAAATATATACCAAATTGAAGGAACTTGAATAATATATATATATATATATATATATATATATGTGTATGTGTGTATAAAGATATATAATTAAGTGACATATTTTTTAAATTTTCTTAAAATATGATATGATTTTTTTTTTTTTAAAAATATATCAAATGAAATTGGACACTTATCAGTGTCACCCGTTGAGCAATTGTCACAATGCTCTGAATAACATTTGAAATGCGCCAATTTTAACATTTTAAACACATAGTGCCGGTTTGAATAGAAAAATGATACATGAACATCCAATGTGTTATTATATATGTAGTGAGAAGAAGGGAAAAGAGAAACATAGATAGATATAATAAGATTTATGATGTGATAGGATGATAGAGATAGAAAAAATATAAAAAGTGTTGACAAGGTGTATAAATTAGGAGGATGCATTTGTATCATTACTCGTTTGAATAACATTTGAAACACGGCCAAACCTCAAGGCTTCCATTCACAATCTCGCATCTCACCCTGAGCCCTTGCCTTACTCCGTGTTTGTGCTTCTCAGTTCTCTCTTGCCATCACTCTCCCTAGGCTAGAGGTATTAGAAATCTTGTTGAGTAGTCTCTTACATACTGAAAATTCCTTCAAATTCCTAGTGAACTACTTTTATTTTCCCTAACTTAGAACCTTGAGTGAGCATGCATTTATGTTTCCTTATTTGGATGTAAACTAGTTTTCAGTTGTTGATATTTAAATCTTTGCCTCTTGAAATGCCTTGTGGTTGTTTATATTGTTGAATTAAAAAAATTAAATATTGGGAGAAGTTGCTAGGTTTGTTTATGATTAATCTTCTCTCTGGCTTTGCAATTTGAAATCTTTGACCCGAGATGTGTCCCTCGGTCTCACACGATCCAATTTAAAGGAAGGTTCAAATTGTGTTCACTCCCTTTAATATTAAGCATCATAGAAATATAACGGATTTGGCAGATGAATTATACGAAGCTAATCCCTTCAACCTTTTAGCATGATTTTTCAATAGCAAATAGAATATATAGTGCATTCTTTCACATTAATATATCCTTTTGCTCTTTTTGCAAGTTCCCGGGACACTGCCAAAAAGATACAAATTCAGTAGTAGATTTTTTATTTAATGTGAATATTGTTGAATATTCTAGAACTAAAGGGTTTCTTATTCTAGATAGAAATTCACTATTCACCTTTTTACGTTGTTGAATATTCTAGAACTAGGGTTTCTTATTCTTTTAGTTATGTGCTAAGTTTATCTATGCATATAGATGCATGTTTTATGTACTTCATGTGATACTTCATTTGGTTACTCAAATACCAATCAAGTTGTTTATTTGCCTGGTAATTTTTCTGAGTTTTAGGTAATCTTACTAAATATGGACATATAGTTAGCTACTCTCAATCACTCTCGACATGGGAAGTAGAACCTAGTAATCTAATAAGGATAAGTAGTAATAACTTAGTTTTGAGATAGCCAAACTTCATAAAATAAGAGTGATATTTTAAATAGTTTGATGCAATGTTAACCTTATAAACTAGAGATTTGTATAAATACCTTAAAGGAAGGATAATAGAAGTGAATAGAAAATTCTATCTAGGTATTGTTTAAAATAGAAACAAAATTCCTTGGTACCATCTATGTCTTAAGTAATCTCCTAAGCTAACAAAATCATCTTAACAAGGAGTTATGTCAGCTAAGACTCTTTGTGTCCATGAAAATTTAGGGCTACAACGAACTGAAGCCTTTATGAGTCTTAAGTTTTCTTTCACTAGTAACTCTCCTTTTTTATTGGGGTTTTTAAATAGTGTAACATTGTGTTGCATACTTATTTATGTTTAGAGCAATGTATTCTTGATGTTGGTTGGAGGACTAATAAGTCAATTCATTTGTTTTCTTGATGCTTCAACCTTTTCATAATATTTTTAGGATAAAATATGGACAAATCTATTGTTGATCATCGTCACTTTAGACCTACTATAAATATGAACGACTTGTTGGCTTTGAACAATAATTTATCAAATTAATCAAAAAGTGAATCTCAACAACCCCATTTAGTCAATTGTATGTTGAAGTTAACTAATAAAAGATTATATAAGATAAGCAATGTCCTCCTTTGAAGAGCTGAAACATAGATAATTTTATTAGATCAACAACTTATATTTGTTTTAAATTGTTAATTTTTAATTTGTTTTCTTCTAATGTTTTTTTAGGTGGATGGTGAATCTGCTTCTTTTAAGGTTGAAAACAAATTTGTACTTTGTTGTTACTTATATGACTTTGATTCTTGGGTTGACATGTTAGGCCATGACGATTTTGTGTTTACTATCCAAAAATCATGTGGTGGCAAACTCAGCGCCGTTAACATTTTAAATGCAATGCGATGTAATAGCGACAACATAGATGCTTGTAGTCACCTTTACATTGAGTGACTTTCATAAAATTATTTTTTTCACAAATTGGAGAAAATTTCTTTGCCCCACCCCTCAATTATCTAGAAAATTTAGATAATATAAATTCTTATAATTTGGGTAAGGTCGTCTACAATTACTTAGTGGACAGGATTAATATTTGTTTGACCAAATCCGGAAACAGTGAAATCCGTGAAAGGTTGCAACATTGCCCTTCAAGTAAGTATACACTTTTTTGATAGTTTTACTCACATTTTATTTTATCATGTATAGTTTAATGATATTGATTCTATGTTTAAAACAAATATTGATACTTATGATAACTTTAAACCATATCTCTAATTGGTTCTGATGTTAGACTAGAATGTTAGTCAAACAGATGCACCAATTAAAGACATGTATGGTCAAACTTTAAACAACACGTGATATGTATTAAAAATATAAGAAAATATTTGGCACTAGTTAAACATAAATATCAGCAGTATGTTCAATATAAATTAAATAAAAGATAAACACAATGTCTTAGTATACTTGATAGACTAACATTGTAAATATGTTAGCAATTCTATCAACTTGAAAGTTTGTCTAGTATACTGAAACATAGTGTTTATTTTTTATTCAATTTATGTTGAACATTCTGTTGATATTTATGTTTAAATAATGTTAAAGGATTTCTACATATTTTCAATGGGTATCACATGCTATCTAAAGTTTGCCCCTATGTCCCTAATTGGTCCAACTATTTGACTAAGATTCTGGTCCAATAACAGGACTAATTAGGGACATGTCTAAAGATATAACAAGTACTCATATCTGTTTTAATTAAACATAAAATCTATATCATTAAACTATACATGATAAATTAAAATATAAGTAAAACTATAAAAAATGTATACTTACTTGAAGGGCAATAATGCAACCCTTCACGAATTTTTGTGTTTCTAGATTTGGTTAGAGTGATATTAATCTCGTCCACTAAGTAATTATAGATGAACTTACCCCAATTGTAAGAATTTAAATTATCTAAATAGTATAGATAATTGAGGCGTGTGGCAAATAAATTTTTTCTAATTTGTTAAAAAAATAGTTTTCTAAATGTAATTGCAATGTAAAGGCGAAAATAATAATTTATGTTGTCGTTTTTACGTGGCATTGCATTTAAATGTTAGCGGCACTGAGTTTACCTCCACCCAATTTTTGGACAATAGACACATAATTGTCTTGGCCCAACATGTCCACCATGACTCCTTAGGTTGCCAAACCAGGAATCAGAGTCATGTCATTAACAACAAATCTTACAAATTTGTCATCAACCTTGAAAGAAATATATTCATCATCCCACCTAAAAAGACATTAGAAGAAAACAAGTTAAAAATTAACTATTTAAATCAAATATAAGTTGTTGATCTAATAAAATTACCTATGTCTCAGCTTTGCAAGGAGGATGTTGCTTATCTTATATAATTTGCTCTTAGTTAACTTCAACGTACAACTAGCCAAATGGGGTTGTTGAGATTCACTCTTTTGATTGTTGTGATAAATCATTATTCAAAGCCACCAAGTCCTTCAAATTTAGAGTAGGTTTGAAGCGACAATGATCAACATTAGATTTGTTCATATTTTATCCTGAAAATATTACGAAAAAATTTAAGCTTTAAGGAAACAAATAAACTGACTTGTTAGTCCTCCAACGATCACCAAGAATAAATTGCTCAAAACATCTAAAAATAAACATGTATGAAACACATTTTTACACTATTTAAAAACCCCAATAAAAAAAGAGAGTTTCAAGTTAAGAAAGCTTAAGACTCATAAAGGCTTCTTTGTTGTAGCCCTAAATTTTCATGGCTCAAAGTCCCAACTGACATAACTCGTTGTTAAGGTGGTTCTCTTAGCTTAGGGGTTACTAAGACATTGGTGTTACCAAGGAATTTTGTTTCTATATGCTTTTACTCATACAACTTCCTTAGGTTATCATATTTTAAGTAACTCTACCTCCTTCCTATTCTAAACAATACTTAGGTTGAATGTTCTATCCACTTCTATTATCCTTCCTTTTAGGTGTTTATAGGGATCTCTAGTTTACAAGGTTAACTATTACATCCAACAATCTAAAGCATCACTCTTATCTTATGAAGTTTGGCTATCTCAAAGCTAAGTTATTACTACTTATCCTTATTGGATTACTGCGTTCTACTTTCCATTCCAAGGGTGAGTGTGTAGCTAACTATATGTCCTATGCTTAGCAAGGTTACTTGAAAATAAAAAAATTCACCAGGCAAATAAACATTATGGACTACTTATTAAAAAAAAAACATAACTTGATTAAGTATCACATTTACGAGAAAAAACAATATTGGCAGGGACTTTTTTCCGGGGACAATTAAGTTATTGGTAAAGATATACATTTGGTAACAACATTTGTTTGTCATTGGGATAAGATTTTTACTTTGCCAACACAACTAATATTATAGGAAAAACTATACTTGTTTCAACAACAAAATTTGTCATTGTGAATGTTGCTGCAAAGAGTATATTTTTATGGTAGTAGAGTTTTTATTGTTGTCAAATTACTACTTAATGGCAATAACTATCATAGTCGCTGCAAAAACCGCTTATTTTATGCCAATGCATAGGTTGTAGTTGAAAAAAATACTACTTAATATCAAACATTATGAATGTCAGAGAAAGTTTTTTTTTTTTTTTTTTCATTTTCATATAACTTGCAAAATTCAAAATATGATAAGTGGAATAGTCGCCCCGATTATGCGAAAAGAGAAAAATATAATAATTTTTCTTTAAGTATATTCTATCATTATTAAAATTATTTTAAAATAAAATTTAAAGTTTAACAAATAGAAAAAACTGAAAATATATAAAAAAAACAAGCATTATATATCAATGATCACAAAATATAAAATAAAAGAGTAGATAAGCATGGTTTTAAATTATTCGAATTTGATTATTAAAACAACACAAAAAAAAAATGAAAAGAAAAAAATAAATAAAAGCATTATAAATTAATTTTATATCTGTTTTGTTCTGAATTCTGTTTAGATTGTTTCTCAATCTGGTTTTCTCTCTTTCAATTTTGGTTTCTCTGCTCTTCTTACCTTTTGGATTTCGGTTGTATACCGAATATAAATAAATTTTAGTTAATTATTTGATTTTGCATTAAAGTAAAATTTTAATAATGTAAAACTAAAATAACAACTTTATGTTGTTTTATACATATTAAAGTAATTTTATATTAAAAATAATTTCAAATTTTAATTTCTCTTATAGTTATTTTTTTAGGTTTTATATCAAAATTAAAAAATTCTATTACTGTAATTAAATTTCAATTAAGTAAACTTATAATAATAACTTCTCTTTGTTTAACCCTTATTAAAGGAAATTACCATATTTAAATTTATAATTCTAGATTAGATTTTAATAAGTAAAATTACAATAATAATTTTGTATTTTAAATAAAGAGTTTAATTGGTATACTTGAATAAATTCATATTAAATTTAAAGAATCATTTGACTAAGAGTATTGAATTTCTAATTAAATTACAATATTTTATATTTAAATTAGAATTACAATTCCATATTTAAATTTCATATTCAGTTTGTATATTTTTTTTAATTTTTCATAAAAAAATATTGTTGCAGAGAAAATTGGAGTAATTTGGATTTTTGAATTTTAAAATTAAAAATTAACAGTCTAAAAAATAAAAATTTATTTAAAAATAATAAAATAAAAGTGGATCATTAGAAACTTTAAATTAAAAAATTGGTTGTTTTCAACAAATGTAGTTCAAGTTTAGCTAATTGATCCTTGAACGTGTAAGAGTATAACAAAACAGCTTTATTTAAAAAAAATAAATTTTAAATTTGAAATTAATTGGGTTACCGGCACATCAGAGAATATAGTCACACAAGAGTTATTCCTTGACATGCATACTAAGGAATGTAGTTACAAAATATAAAGAGAAATAAAAATATAATCAAAATTTATTTATATATATATATATATATATATATATATATATATATATCTGTATTTTGTAACAGCAAAAAGAAGAAATTAATTTTTATGATATTATTAAAATTTTAAAAGATAAGAAAAAGACAAAAAATATAAATAAAGTGTTATAAAAATTAGTACAAAAGATAAAAGGAAAATAAAAATATAAAATAAAATTATAATAAAATTTAGATAAGCATATTTTTTTAAAATTATTTGAAATTGATTTTAAAAATAAAATAAAAATCTAGGAAAATAAAAATCTAGGAAAATAAAAAATAAAACTGGACCCGTCATTGAGCCGATGAAGGCATGGGTTCAGGGTTCAAAGGTTCAATCGGAGTTGAATCGGGGTTGAACTGTATTCAATAAAATATTATTTTTTATATTTATTTTTACTAATATAGTAATATACTAAGCAAAAAATAAGGTATATATGATTTATAATACACAAATATAATACATTGTATTAAATTTAAGTATTGTTGTCTTTATAATATTACAAAGAGGTAAAGTTTCACATTGCCTAAAATGACTTTTTGAGAAATATTTATATTCTAAATTATAATCAACATTTCGTAATTTGCAAAAATTTCTTTTAAATATTTTTATTTCACAATACCTTATTAAATGTCTCTTATTTGTGTACCTAAAATATTAAAAATCATAAATTTTTAATTTTTATGAATTTTTATATATTTTTTCCTTTTTAAAAAAATAAACATAAAACAAGATAACCCTTGAATGGCCAATTTTGACCGGTTCACTTGATTTTTGACCGGTTCCTAACATGCTCGATTTTTTGAAAACAATGGACTGGATACTGGTCTAGTTTTCGGTTCAACTAATTGAATTGGACGGTCCGCTCCGATTCAATTTTCCAAACCTAGATATTTATAGAATTTCTAATTTTAAATAATTTCATACTTATAAATACACTGAAGAACAAACTTATTCTTCAATATCTACTTCTCTTTTTTTTTTTTAATTTATTATTGGTTTTCTCTCTTGAGAGTTGAAATGTAATTCTTGTTATTGTTCCTCTCATCTTTAAGAGTGAAAAGAAATCATTCATTCAACATCTGGTGCAATTTAATAAATAGTTTTTTTCTCTCTTTTAAGTTGTTTTTTCTTTTCTTTGTTGATATTTAGTTCAATTTTCGTTCTCTTAGGAATTATTTATGTTTTTAAAATATGACCGGTGATCGAATCGGTGAAGGTACTGGTTCACGGTTTATTGGTTCAACCGTTATTGAACCAGTAGTTGAACTAATCTTAATAAAATAGTATTTTTTTATTATTAATGTACTATAATAATTAAAATTATAAAAGAAAAAATGTATTAAGGTTGTAATTATAAAAAGATAAAAGTAATTTTATCAAATACACCTTCATAGTGGTAAGTTAAACCCTATTTTATTAACTTTTAATTAAAAATTGGTTGATTTAGAAAAATGAGGGGTGTATTTAGCAAAATAATTTTTTTTAAAAAAAATACAAACCGGTTGAATCAGTGAACCACCAGTTTTTACCGATTCTTGATCTGTTTTCCGATTTTAATACCGGTTTTTTATTCCACCAGTTTTAAGGATTGGCCGAACCGATTCACTAGTTTTCTGGTCGAACCAGCTGGTCTGGTCCAGTTTTTATAACACAAGAAATTACTACTCAATAATCTTTTTTAGATTTAGTTTTAATTACTATAAAAATATATATTTTATGCATATAATATTGTATTATAATATTATAATAATATTTTATCTGTGCAAATATTTTTTCTAAAAGTCCAATCATGTAAGAGGTTCTTGATCAACATTTCTTGTTGCATAGATGCGTACCTTGTTTTATATTTTTTTCTTCCTTTTTAATATATGAATTAATTATATTTCAAGTTATGTTAATTAACTTTGTGAAAAGAGTTGTTATGATGTTGTTATTTTTGTTTTTTTTTTATTTTTTAATTTGTATCTTTTTATGAATTAAATTCATTTGGCTACCTATCCATTTATTAATTAAACTTTTTCTATTTTTTAAGTTTTACAAAGTCATGATATTAGTTTTGAAAAGTGAAGACACACTATATTAATTAAAATTTTATTTTACAGTCTTTGCAATATTTTGCATGATATTTTATATATACATATATATAGTTAAATATTTTTATTTAAAAACTAATAAACATCGCTTATTTTAATAAAATAATATTTTTAAATATTAAGTTTATATATATTAATTATTTTTACAAAATATGAAAAATAAAAATATATAATAAGATGTTAGATAAGTACATTTAGTAATTATTTTAATTTAATTTATAAAATAAAATTAAAAGTTTAAAATATATGAAATAACTATATATATATATAACATTGGTATGAATCACAAACGGAAATATGAATAAAAAAAATATAAATATGTTTAAATAATTTGAAATTTGATTTTTAAAATAAAAAAATGAAAAGATAAAAAAGTCATAATAACAACATATTTAGTTAAAATCTTCAAAATACTTTATACAATTTTCGCACTAAAAATGAAGGCAACAATTTTTTTTTGGTTACATGTACTGAAGGGAGAGGAAGGCACATTGGTGAAAGTGGCGTCTCACAATGGAAATATCGTTAATCAAATTGTAATGGAAGAGTGAATTGGCGATTGGCAAATGTGTCTAAACACTAATTAGTACTAAAGATAGTCCCAAATCCCAACTCTAAAAGGTATAGGATAAATTGGGATTGAATTTAATTAAAATAGTATATTCTTTTATTTTTATTTGGTTTTTAACATTTTGAATAATAATTGAAGAAATCATCATTGTTTTATAAGTTTTAAGCTTAACGCTAATTTTTTGTTTAAATCTTTTATAAACACTATATGCACTAAGTTTTTATACATTGTTTATATAATTTTCATCTTGTGTGTAAATTATACTGGTTTTATGGAATTTAATCTTTTAGTTTGTTTCAATTTTTTAAGGTAAATATTATTTTCATTTGTTTATACATCCTTTTTACTTATTTTCTCATGTACATACTTTATAATTTTATATTTTAAAATTTAAAATTGTAGAAACTTTGATCATGAATAAGCAAAGTTAAGGGTGAATAAAACTTAAAGATTGAATTTTGCCTGAGTATTTAAAGGACATAAATGATTTATTAGAATTTATGGTTTCTATGCTCAAAACTCGAAACACAATTCAGTGACCATGTTCTAGATGCAACAATTTTTACTATAAGACAATAGATGATGTGATGTATGATTTATGAAATATGGATTTCAGCCAAGTTATGAGCATTAGGAGTATCATGGAGAGAGCTTAAGTGATGCAACATCTAGCAATGATGATGATGATTTTGAAGATGATGATAATGTCTCAGGTGTTAATCTTGAAAAAAGTGATGATGCTCAAACCTATTCTATGCTTCATGACATGTATCAATCAATGCAGATAGAGATTATGTGTTTGGTGAGCCTATATCTAGTGATACCAATTTTATATATAGTTTGCTTAATGATATCCTGTATGTAAAAAAATACTCCAAGTTATCTTTTATCATGCGTATTTTTCAAATAAAATGTCTTTACGGATAGAGAAATACTTCATTTGATTCACTACTAAAGTTATTAGTTGAAACTATGCTGAAAGGAAATGTGCTTCCTAACTCATGTTAAGAATGTTGGAGTTGATTATGTTAAAATAAATGCTTGTATGGATTATTGTATCTTGTATAGAGGAAAATATGAAAATCTTGACAAATGCCCTATTTGTGAGGAAAGTAGATGACAAGAAAATAAGAAAAAAAAAACCCTAATAAGATAGTTGTTACTTTCCTATAAAGCCTAGATTCCAAAGATTATTTATGTCAAAGCAAATTGCAGAAGATATGAAGTGGCATAAGAACAAAAGAGTTGATGATGGAATTTAAAGACATCCAACAAATTCGATGACTTGGAAGGAGTTTGACAATCAACATAGATTTTTCTCTCTCTCTTAATGTGAGACTTGGTCTAGCATGAGATGACTTTAACCCTTTTGGCATAATGAGCACTAATCAGAATGTGTAGCCTGTGGTTTCAAAATTTTCAATTACATGCTACCTTATTGTGGACTATTAACGATTTCCCAGCTTATGCAATATTATCTAGATGAATTACTAAAGGAGATTTAACTTGTCCTTGTTGTAATATAGAAACATGTTCATGTTATTTGAATATACTCACAAGCATTGCTACATGAGACATCGTACGTTTTTACCTATTGATCACCCCATAAGAATAAAAACTCATTTGATAATACAAATGAGGCTTGCACCATAAATATTGACAGGAGAAGAAGTATTAGCACAAGTTAAAAATTTACATGTGATCTTTGGGAAATCGACAAGAAAAAGAAAACATATTGAAGAGATAAGTCACAATTGGAGAAAAAATATATTTTTTTCAATTAGTGTATTGGAGGAAAATATTACTGAGGCACAGTCTAGATGTCATGCACATAAAGAAAAATATTTTTGAAAGTATTATTGGATATTATTAGACATTAAAGGTAAAACAAAAGATACTTGAAAGTCTTGATTAGATTTGCGGCACATGGGTCTAAAAAAGTCACTTATTGAGAATCGAGATAAGTATATAATACCTCCTGCCTCCTACACGTTACATAATGTCAAAGGTAGAAAAAAATATGCCTCAAATATAGGTCGTTCATAAATGTAAGTCAATTGCATATTTCAAGACTTAAAAGTCATGATTATCATGTTCTATTTGAGAGAATTGTCGCCCTTGCCATAAAGGGGTTGCTTCCAAAAGATTCTTGTGATCCATTGATTAAGTTATCTTTGTTTTTTGAAATTTGTGCTCTAAAGTATTGAAAATGAATGAATTTGAGTGCTTAGAGAACAATATAGCAGTGACTATTTGTAAGTTGGAATGCATTTTTTCTCCTTCATTTTTTTATGTCATGATGCATCTACCAATTCACCTGGCAAATAAGGTAAAACTTGGAGGTCCGGTTTAATATCGATGGATGTTTCCTGTAGAAAAGTTAGTTTAAATGATATTTTGGCATATAAAATTCTAATACGATGCTTGCCTGAATATCATTAATTTCACTTTGCTTACTTTCAGATTTTTACGCGTCCTAAAAGGTAATGTGCGTAGCAAAGCACACCCAGAGGGTTGCATAGCGAAGGCTTTGTGGCTGAAGAATGTATGACATTTTGTGCTAGATATTTGGTTGATATGGATTCTAGATTAAATCAACTAGGTAGATATATGGAACATGAAAGTGATGATTATAATGGTTTGTCAGTCTTTAAGAATAATGGTCGATCTATTGGAGGGAGTTCTTGGAAAATTATGAGCTCTTATGAAATTCAACAAGCTCATTTTTATACATTACAAAATTGTCTTGAAGTTAGACCTTGGATTGAGTAAGTATAACTACAATTATATTTTCCTAAAAAAATAGTTACAATTTATATTGTTTTAATATTTTTTATCATTTTGTATGGAACACATGAGTAAGATGAGAAATGAAAATAATAAAAGTGTGGCACGACGCACAAAGATTAAATGGTTTGAAAATGAGGTATTATGGTTAATGTTTAGCTTATAGCTATGTTTAGTATTAGCAATAAATTAAATTATGAAACTAATTGATAATATTTATTTAGCTTTAATATAGTTTTGGTATGTTATAAATGAACGATTCTTTTGTTTTGAAATGTAAATATTTTTTACTTTTTACTTTTCATTGAAAATTAAAAATTCAGAGACAAAAAAATAAAATAATAAATTTATTAAAGATGAAAAGGTTAAACTAAATTACTTGGTCATTTATAACTAGAGAATAAAAATATATCTATGCATATTTATCTTATAAATTAGAATTTTTAAATCGTGCTTTTGTAGGTAATGCGACTGCAACAATTAAGTGACAGAAGAATTACTAACCAACTAGTAGCATTATCACACGAACCATATTTTTGAGTACTTAATCATAGTAGATATATCCTCAATGATTTTAAATTTCATACAAAAATGCTAAAAAAACACTTAAAAACTCAAAATAGTGGTGTGATAGTAAAAGGAGATAAGTTGATAGGATGTTGATTATTATGGGGTTGTTAAAAATATCATTGGAATGAGGTATTTAGAAAATAACTCCATTATATTATTTAAATGCGATTGGTTTAAAGCTCCCGTCCTTCTCAAAGTTGGAACCAAGGTCGAGGATTTAAGAGAGATGAATATGAATTTATTAATGGAGATATGATGAGATTGTATTACATGAATGATCAATTTGTTTTAGGTTCTCAAGTTAAGTTGGTTTATTATGTGAAATATAGTGACAAGGAAAATTGGTATATAGTCATTCAAGTCAAGCCAATAAATATATTTGCATTGTCACATGTGGAAGTTGACTTTGAACCATATTAACTCAACGAGTTGAGTGATACATGAGGACAATTAGAAACACAACTAGTAGACCAAGATGAGGAAATTATAAATAGGAATGATATTAGTGGATTTAATGGATTAGGTTAAGACATTGTTAACTTAGAAGAAGAGTTAAAAAAATCAAATAATGAAAGTGACATTAACACAGATATTGATTATGATGCTGATGCTCAAGAAGAATATGAGATAGATGAAAATGCACAGAGGAAGATTTTGACGCAACATAAAAGATATTTTTAATTATTATTTAACAATTATTATTTTTAGAATAATTAAATTATATTTTAATATTTAAATGTAAAAAGTATATGAAATGTAGATTTTTTATTTAGTTAGTAAAATTGTACCAATAAATTTTGTTATTATTATACTATAAATATTGAATACATAGATACATTTAAACATAATTTTATTTTATAATAACATGTGTTTCATAGCAATGAAGCTTCCATATGATTTATAATTATTATTTTTTCAATTACAGGCTTTTTAAATTTTAGCAATTATCCTATCATCAATTTTAGATAGAACTATTTTCTTGAATTGTGTTTATGACTAATTTTTTTTTTTATTTATATGTGGATTATTTGAGACTTATAAGTTGTTTGATTAGATTAAGATTTTTTATTTTCATTGAAGTTCAAAGTTAAACACTTGATTAGTTTTAGATTTATTATTATTGTAATATCTTTTAATACATTAAATTTGGAATTTTACTATCAATAAATATAAATATTTAAAATATATAATATATATGTTATATTTTCTTAAAAAGTATTCTTTAATATATTAGTATTAAATTTAATAAAAATATGTATGGATCTTTAATATAGTTTTAAACCATGAGATAAATACGGAGGAATATCAAATTCCAAAAAAAAAAAAAATGACCTTGGATTAAGTTTGTTTGAACGTATTTCAAACCTTTAACTCCTTAAAAGAGAGGATCACACATCCATTATTCTATCCAAAATATACAAACACAATTATAGGAAAAACATAGTCAAATACTCAAATGTATATTTTATTTTTATATTTCTTACGTTTATTTTCATATATTTTTGGAAAAATTAATATTTTAATTTTAAATAAAACACCTAATTAATTTAATTTTAATATTAAGAAAATTAAATATTTTCTTACTACAGATATTACACTATTTTTTAACATATATTACTTATAATATATTGTTAATAATTTTGGTTTTATTCTTGTTAAAATTATTATTTTTAAAATTACAACTACTTAAATCTTATTTAAATTTAATCATATTATAATTAAGTGGATTATATAAATTAGCTATATCTTTCATCAAAACTGAAATATTAACATATTAAATTATAAAAATATATAATATTTAAAGATTGAATAAGAATAAAAACAAAACAGAGACCCTTAAATTTTTTGCAGAGAAAGAAACTGCATTGAATCACTACTCTGTAGAGTTCTCATACTAGCGTAAACGTGGAAAAAATAACCTGAGAATTTGTATTAGGAAAAATTACACTATGAGACACTTGATTTCAATTATTTTTTTTTCTATTTAGTTTCTAGAATCGTCTTAGTAACTCTAGTAGATACTACAAAATTGGTAAGCTTTAAATTCTCTACCCTTTTTTCATTAACAGAAGAATCAAAGGGAAAAATCGAGAACAAAGAAGAGTGCAAAGGAAGGAAACGAAAGTGAGAGAAAACGCGCACAAGAAGCACCAATCTGTATCAACTACACCTAATACTCATTCCAATAGAAGGTTTTAGCTTATATACAAGGAAGAAATGCAAACGAAAAAGAGCGGGAGAATTAGTTGTGATAGTTATAATGACTAATTAACCAAAACTAACCTCGACAAACTAATATCAGAACAAAAAGCTAATTATTACTAACAGAATGATATAACAAAATTAAAATCAGAGAATGTTAAACATTGTTAAGTCAGCCAAGAGACTCCTTTAAGTTTGGGATGAATGTTAAACATTTCCAGCTTGAAACATGACTCAGAAAAAACTTAAGGATGTAGAGCTTTAGTGAAAAGATCAGCAAGCTATAGAGAAGAATGGACAGGAAGAAGCTTGATAAGACTATGATTGACTTTCTTACTACAACATGACATTCGATTTCAATGTGTTTAGTACGTTTGTAAAACACTTGGTTAGATCGAATCTAGATGACTGAATCATTATCATAGAAAAGTAAAGTTGGGTGGTCATAAGCAATTCAAAGATAAATTGGATGAGTTGGGATAAACTGTCACTTGTTTCTTAGAACGATAGGATACCAAAGAATCACCAAGATAAATTTTGAAACTAGTGATGGATCTGCATGTTTCATTGCAACCAACCCAATCCGAATAATGCTTTCAATTGCAGAGAGCTTGAGGTGCAAGAAAGATGCCCGAGCCTGGTGCTTGTTTTAAGTATCTAAGAATTCGAAATCCAGCTAAGTAATGTCTGGTCTTGTCGTAGTGAGGTAGATCAACTACCAATGAGCCTGTGAAATGGGGAAGGATCTGTAAGAACTGTGCCAGATTGAGATGTTAACCGAGTGGTATAATCCAAGGGATTAGAGGCTGGATGAGATGTTAGCATCCTAGCATAAAAAAACAAATCTAGAGTATACTTCCTTTGAGATAATTGAATTCCAGATTTTGTTTTGGCCACTTCTATCCCCAACAAAAAGTGTAAATTATCCAAAGCCTTCACTTTAAAAGAATGATCTAGTGATGAAGGTGATCTTAGCTAAATCATTATGAAGTCAGCTAAGATTCATCACTATTTAAATGAAAGGAGAAAAAGTCACTGTGTGTTATGGATGCTTAATCTCATAATAGGTTGTATTAGTTTATGCTCTACAACATTTTATTTTGTTCTGCTAGTGTAGTTTTTCTGTTCACGTTTAGTTGTGCAAGATTAGTGAATGATGTTATGTATTTAAATCAATATTTGTAGGTTTTTTCACATTACAAGATACTAAGATTTTATTTATTTTTTAATTTAGTAATGTCACAATCTAGTGGTGGTTTAGATTTAAGAGTTCAAAATTCTTCAAATAATACCATAACTCAACAACTAGAAGGAATTTATATTTTTAATTACTTTTAATTATAATTTAGTTTTTTTTTAAATTTATTATGTTTCTTCTTTTACATAAATTCTTAAATTTTCATATTATGTTTGTTATTCTCTAATATTTTTTGGGTAAAAATTGTGAAGAATTTACAAATCCAAGAAAAGCTAGAAGAGGCAACACATGTGGTTTAAGTATTGCAAAGAAAAAGAGGAAGAATGCTATAGGTTTAGAAGATAAACCTCTCGACTTGAGTTGTGAAAATTGGAAATATTTAGTAAATTACTTTTCAAGTTCTAATTTCAAGGTATATTAATATTATGACTTAATTACCAATTTTATCTCACTTAAATTATAATATTCTAGATTGTAGATATACTTAAATTACTTATTACCTATAAAGGTAAAAGTTATTTATATATTTTATTTGTATAATTTTTTAGAAAATTAGTGCGAGAAACAAATTAAATAAATCAAAACAAGTTATTAATCATACTTGTGGAAGAAAGTCATTTCAGGTGGTTAGTTTTGAAAAGGTAATTTTATTAATTTTAATTGTAAATTATTTATTACATAGTTTATTTGTTGTAATATAATAATAATTTATGCTTTTTTATTATCTTTAGAGAGATCCAGAAACTCAAATTAAAGGAGCCTAATTTTCAAGATTTATGACAAAACTCATACAAAAAATGAAACATGGATAGATGAAGCATCTAAGAAAGTACATGTATGGTCTTTTTGTGTGAAATATAAATTTAATTATTATTAATTCTCTTTAGAGGAAGAACGCTATAGGTTTAGAACATAAACCTCCGGACTTTAGTTGTGAAGATTGAGAATATTTAGTAAATTACTTTTCAAGTTCTAATTTCAAGGTATGTTCATATTATGACTTAATTACCAATTTTATCTTACTTAAATTATACATATTCTAGATTGTAGATATACTTAAATTACTTATTATCTATAAAGGTAAAAGTTATTTTTATATTTTATTTGTATCCTTTTTTAGAAAATTAGTGCGAGAAACAAATTAAATAAATCAAAACAAGTTATTAATCATACTTGTGGAAGAAAGTCATTTCAAGTGGTTAATTTTGAAAAGGTAATTTTATTAATTTTAATTATAAATTATTTGTTGCATACTCTATTTGTTGTAATATAATAATAATTTATGTTTTTGTTATCTTTAGAGAGATCTAGAAACTCAAATTAAAGGAGCCTAATTTTCAAGATTTATGACAAATAATTCATACAAAAAATGAAACATGGATAGATGAAGCATCTAAGCAAGTACATGTATGGTGTTTTTATGTGAATTATATATTTAATTATAATTAATTCTCTATCAAGAATTGTAATTATAATTATAATTTGCCTTTTATGGTTAAAAGATGAGGCTTCAAGAAGCTGCTTTGAAAATGTTAGCAGGCCTACATGAGGAGACTAATAAAGACTAAATTATTAATGAAGTTTTTCAATCAGTTGTTGGAGGACAATTAGGGTATTATCGTGGTCTTGGTGCAGGAATTCAACCAAAGAAAGGAAACTCTGATACAGGTTTACAACAACAATTATCAAATGAGTGAAAAAACCGTCAAAGTATGGAAATGAAATTAAAAGATGTTAAGGCTTAACTTCAAAAAGAGCGTAACATGAAAGAGGAAATGGTAGTACGTTTTGAAGAAAGTCAAAGAACAATTGAAGAATTAATGTTTAACTTATTATTAATTTGATATATTTAATGTTTTGATAGATTGGATACTCACTATGAAGTAAGATGTTTATTTGGTAATTATACTTATTTTCTTCATTTTATTTATTATTTTCATAATAAAAAAATTAAACTAAAAACTTTAAGTGGCAGTGACTTAGTTAATGTCCAATAGAAACAAAGTAGAAGTAGAAATTTTTAGTTATTTGTTATTATATTTGTAGTGTTGTTTTTTGCATTCCTAGTGTTGTTATTTAAATTATATAAACTTTTAGTATAATGAAGTTATTGCTGATGTGTTTAGTGTGGTAAAGTTGTTGTTGTTGCGTTCTTAGTGATGATATTATGTAAACTCAATAACTTTACAATTAAATTATGTAAAATTTTAAGTTGTGCTATTGAGTGATGTTTACATACTAACACATTTTGTATAATGTTATCATTTGTAATTAAAAAATATTAATTTAATATAATTTAAACTAGTTACCATAGTTAAATTATTTTTATTAATGTTAATTTAAAATAATATATGATCATCATGAGATTAAATTTCATATTCATATAAAAAATAATAAGATGTAAGTTTTTATAAATGATAATTTATGGATGTGTTTTTATTATTATAAAAAATAAAAATATAAAAAGATAAATTAATGAATGTTGTTGATAAAATAAACTTTAGCACGCCAACTTTAATTATTGATAAAATATACTTTTTGCAATGATATTAATTGTTAAGAAAAATATTTTATTTGTGCCTATTAAAAACAAAAATATCTTATTGCAGCAATTTTCGTTGATGAGAAAAAATATTTTTCATGGCAACAATAGTTGTTAAAAAAAAAAATTATAGTAACGAACTTATGGATAGTAAAAATTATTTATGCCAACAACAAATATGACAAATAATAAAAAGAATGTTGTTAAAAAAAAAATAGTGACGACATAAAAACTTACAACTTACAATGACTAAATTTTTGTTGACAAATATTATTTTATTAACGAGAATTGAAATTTTGTAACAGTAATTTTCGCTATGAAAAAGCTAGTTTCTTTTATAAGCACCTAAAACATGCATGCATATGCATAGATAAACTTAGCACATAACAAAGAATTAGAAACCTTTAGTTGTAGAATATTCAAAAACAGAGAAAAGTGAGAAGTGAATTTGTATCTAGAATAAGAAACCCTTTAGTTCTAGAATATTCTACAATATTCACATTAATGAAAAATCTACTACCGAATTTTGTATCTTTTGGCTGTCTCGGAAACTTGCACAGAGCATAAGGATATATTAATGTGAAAGAATGCACTATATATTCTATTTGCTATTGAAAAATCATGCTGAAATGTTGAAGGGATTAACTTTGTATAATTCATCTGACAAATCTGTCATATTTCTATGATGCTCAATATAAAGGGAGTAAACAAAATTTGAACCTTCGTTTAAATTCGATCGTGTGAGACTGAGCAACATGTCTCGGGTCAGAGATTTCAAATTGCAATGAGAGAGAGAAGATTAATCATAAATAAACCCTAGCAACTTCTCCCAATATTTATTCTTTTTTCAATAACAACATAAACAGCCACAAGGCACTTTAAAGACAAAGATTTAAATATCAACAATTGAAAACTAGTTCACAAACTTTTACTATTCTGAGAGGATTGAGAAGCACGAATTTAGGTAATTATCTTTTGGCATTGATATGCCTTATGACTAAAATAAAAAATACAAATTAGAGAAAATAATTTGGACATATATTTTTATTAAATTAGTTTACTTGATTGAAATAAAAAACAAACATTATAGTTTATCTTATGGTGCCAATTTTATCTAACATATTATCAAATTATTAATTTTTAAAATTAAAACAAAAATTATATATAATTTATCTATCTATCTATCTCTCTATATATATATATATATATATATATATATATATATATATATAAAATTCAAATTCTTTCGATTTGGAATATATTGTTGGAGATCTCACATTGGCTAGTGATATAACTAAATAAAAGTATATAATGAGGTGCAAACCTCACCTTACAAGCTAATTTTGTGAGGTTGAATTAGGCCTAATTTTACCATTTCTATATGCTATCAGAGTCTATCCAAACAGTTTGTTATTGGGCTTATCGTACGCTCAAGATGTCCAGTCTTCGACGTAAAGGGGGTAAACAAAAGTATATAATAAGGTAGAAACCTTATTTTACAAGTCAGTTTTGTGAGGTTAAGTTAGTCATAATTTCATCATTTCTATTATATATTATCCAGAAAAATAAAATAAAGTGGTGCCCAAATCCAATACCTATTTCTTGTTTATATATATATATATATATATATATTATTCAAGTTCGTAAATGTCTAATATGCCCATTTTGATTCGTATTATATTTTGACTTCCGAAATGGACGACATTGTAGATTTGACATGATATTCAAAACAATACGATAAAGTGGTGATCCAAATTTAATATTTATTTATTTTTATTCTATATATATTTATATTTTTTTATTATTCTTCTGTAATATTATTATTAATATATATAATATTATATTATAGGGGAGGACAGAAAATTGTAACCCAATCCAACCTGACAAACTTATTAAAAAAATTTGATATTAGGTCAGTTTCACGCAGGTTAGCAAGTTAAAATGGGTTAACGTATGGTTTTGAATGGGTTGCAATGGGTAGATGCAGACTTGGTTTTACAACGCATCAATGCTAGACCCAAATCGTCTATTATATATATTATTTTTTAGTTTTATATTAATAATACTTTATTTTTATTTTTATCCTTTTTAAAGAAGCAAAATTTTATTTAGCAAACATAACTCTCACTAGTCACAAGAGGTGACAAGGGAGAGAAAGAAGATTACAAATACATTGAAAAATATAAGGGTCTAAGCAAACATCCTCCCATAAACCACAACTTATGACATACCCCCTTCCCCCCTCCACAACTTACAGAAATAAGAAATACAACATAGTTACCCCACAAGGAACTAACATTTCTTGAAAAATTATACATGTATTTTTTCAATTCTAGAGAAGCATTATTTCGAATGAGTAGACCACTTGACAAAAGCTATAGAGGAGGCACTGTGAAAGCCTTTTACCCACAACCAAACCTTTTATAGGGATAGTTGTCAGATCTCCTCTACATTGAAAGGATCACCCTTAAAAATGACTACATTCTTAGCTAACCATATACCCACACAATTGCCATCCAAATTACACTTAGGATATCCTTAGTAAATTTACCTCTTGAGATAAGAAACCCCAAATGTTGCTAGAAGTTAGATTTAGTACACTCAGAAGGCATAACAATTGTATAAGCTAATAATCTATAATAGTACATCTAGATAAGATAACTAGACTTACAAATAAAGAGCAGATGACTTACAAACTTAACTATCAAATTACATATAAGACACATAGCCTCAGCTAAAAGAATGATATTTCTCTTATCCAATTCAACCTTTCAAGGGATCCGATTATTGACTACCTTCCATGAGAACCTTCGATCTCCATAGCCTTTTCAAGAACAGAGACATTTGACTTTGAGCACCTCTAGCTCCCTCACCCATTCTTCCTCCCAGTTGAACAATTCCCTCCTCTGACTAAACCTCCAAACCCATCTCTGATCACACCACCCCTAACCTTAGATAACATAGCCCCCTTTTTATTAGAAAAAGCATAAAGGGAAATAGAGATTTAAGCTCACCCGACACCCTTTATCCTCCTTTTCAGAACTTAAATAAGGACCCATCCCTAGCCAATGGTTTGACCGCACTAGAGAATCACTTACCTAGCCCCCTTTCAGAAGTTACCTTTAGGATATTATTCCACCATTATGAACCACCTCTCCTCTAACTCACGACCAGATCTCTTCTAATCTCAGCCTCATATCTAGCCTCCAGAACTTGGATCCAGAGTGAATTTCCCCCTGAAGAATCTGTCATAGCCATTTGCCAAGGAGTGTTTTGTTGAAAGCCACCACATCTTTGATTCCAAGGCCACCACAACTCTTTTCTTTGCACACCTGCTCCCACTTTATTGAAGTTACTTTGTTACATTCTTTGATTTTTATCTTCTTAAATAATTAATATAATTCATACTAATTATACTCATAAAAAAACAGTATTTGATATATTATTTTATAATTTTTTCAACCAATTGTATAAACATTAATTGTTTAACATTTATCTTCTTTAATTGAAATGTATATAAATGTATTTTTTCAGTCTAAAATATTTTTAAAGATTATGATTTTTTTTTATTTTTAAAAACCAATTTTTGTTTGAAAATTTATAATTTTTACAAAAAACACTAAATAATTACGATAAATTAAAGTCCAAACTGCACATCTGCGTAACCTGACCCGCAACTCATCCAACCTGAAAATTCTCAATCCGCCAAGTTAAATGGTTGAAAATGGATGAAAAATTATGGATGAAAAATTTAAAAGGGTGGTTTTATTCAGGTTAAGTAAAATAAGTCCAAACCCGACGATCCATTGTTCACCCCTATAAATTATATTCATGTAAACTAATATAATTTTTATTATTAATATATATTATTAAAATTCTTTCAATTTGGTATATATATTTATATATTATTAAGAACAATAAGATGAAGTGGAGCCCAAATTCAACACCTATTTTTTATTATATATATATATATATATATATAAATATATCTATATTTTTTTAAATTAGTATACACCGTAAGTGTAACACTTTTTATGCTGACATTCAATCATAAACCTTAATTTATGGTAAATTTATTGACTTTACCATTTAATATTTTAAAAATTATATAAATGAAAAGATATGATTTAATGTGAATGTAATATTCTTTTACATTGTCTGTGCATACTAATTAAACTCATATATATATATATATATATATATATATATATATATATATATATATATATATATATATATATATATATATATATATATATAGGACAACTCAGGTGAAAAAGAATGTTATAGTGAGAAATGAGAAAACATAATAATAACCATAAAATTTCAATAAACGATTTAGATTGAGTTATTAGTTAAACAAACTCATGTAGTTCTCTCATAAACCAAATCTTTGTATGATGCACCGCTAGGGGTGATGAATGATGACGGTGGTAGCAGTGATTTGGGGTGGTGCCACCTCTGCAGTCGCTCCCCACCATCGTCACTGCCACCACCATTGCTAGCATTACCTTGACCGTAGGTTGTTGACACTACAACCGCCATCATCAATACTTTCACTACCACTACCACCATCGTTGGTATCATTGGCAGTGGTACCAACGATGATGGAGACAATGAAGGTAATGGTGATCTTGTAGAAAATCCGCGAGACTGACAAAAGAGTACAGTGCATAAGATAAATATTTGGTTTGTGAGAGAAGACTATATGTGAGAAGACTATATGTGAGAGTACTATGTGAGCTTGTTTAATTAATTAACAAATCAATTTGGACCGTTTATTGAAATCCTAAAGCTATTATTATGTTTTCTCATTTCTCACCGTAACTCTTTTTCTCACTTGATTTATCCCCTCTCTATATATATATTGCCCAACGAGTTTCGTTGCCAAATCTAATTGTACATTTTCATTGCTCATTTCCCATTTTCTTTACTCATTCTAGTTTACTGATTGTTCAATCTCATCTAATAATCTAATTATCCATTTTGGTTCCCCAATTTTCTATGATGTCTAAACCATTTCTCTGATTTGTGTTTTTTATTTTAATCATAGCATATAACATATCAAGGACAAAATATAGTTACTTCAATCAGATAAAAAAATTTAAATAATAAATATATAATAAACTTAATATTAATATTAATATTAATAATATATATATATATATATATATATTAATAATAATATTAAAGAAGAATAACAAAAACATAAAAATATATATATATATATATATAACTAACTAAATAAAAAAAAATTTAAATATGTAATATAATAAACTTAATAATAATATTAAAGAAGAATAATAAAAAAATATAATTATATATAATAAAAAAATCGGTACTGAATTTGGGCCACCATTTTATCTTATTGCTCTTGATAGTTGATAATATATAAATATATACTAAATTGAAGGAATTTTAATAATATATAAAACTATATATATATATATATATATATATATAAATATAACACTCTTCTACTCAAAATTTATTCTTTGATTACATATAATATAGAAATTTTTTAAATACTTAACTTTGTACTCAGATAAAATGATTCACATTGCATACACTTATTTTAAACAGTCATAATATATAACAATATGTAGGATATAAATAAATATATTTGACTCTAAAAGTGACCTTTACATAATTCTAAATTAATAAACCTCATAATTAAATAATTTTAGAAAATGAAAAACTATTAAGTAAATGTTTGTTTGACAACAGTTTTATAAAACAATTTTTAGTATTTAAAAACTAGAAAACTCGTTTGCTTACTGTTTTCTTAAAATATTTTTTAAAAATAGTTATGATTTTTTAGTTGTTAAAATTTAAAAACCAAGAACAATTGTAAATAATTTTGTTCTTTTGTTTCTATTTTTGTTTTGAAAACTCAAAATAAAGTGAGAATATGTTGTTTTTTTTTACTTTTTATTAATGACATTTCTGTAAATATGAACAAGTTTTTCATTTTTATATATTCAAAACAATTTTCAAATAGCACTTGCCAAACAAGTTTTTTTTTTCTTTCAGAAAAAAGTTTTTGGAAACTATTTTTTAAAACTTTTCAAAAACTAAAAAGTAACACCAAATAAATCAAGCCCTAATTCTCCCTAGTCTAATGTGACACCTAATCAGTGCATCCCACCGGAAAAAGTAAAGAAAAACTCAAGTTTCATTACCCACGATATCATCAAGATCTTGCACATCTAAAAGTGGTTTTCAGCCCAAATAAAATGCAACAACAAATAGTAAGAATGTAAGAATACGTCTCACACATGTCAAGACATATATAAAGAGAATGAATAGTCAACTAAAGCACAAAAATTAAGCACATCACAAACACATACAATTAATGAATCAACACTCTTGACTCATGACAACTTATGGTCTTAACTCTATATGCATGTGGTACCATAACTCTTAGTACAAATCGCACATATTGTGTATAAGGTGAAGCACAAACCACGAAGAGCATCCATCTCTGGATCAACGCAAGCCACAAGGGGCACACCAAACACTGGATCTAACAACCACCTTAGACACCTATTACAGGTTAGCACAAGCCACAAGGGAACCCAAAACATGCATTGGGCCATGCAATCACCTTAAGCATCCATTACATGTCAACACAAGGCATAGGGGAACCCAAAACACACCCTGGACCATACAACTACCTTAGGTACACATTACAAGTCAGTATAAGCCATAAGGGACCCAAAACACATGAATTCATGCATGGGCTTTTGCACAACGCATCACACATATAAACACATGGCTATGAAAAAATAAGACTTAAGCATTACTAGACAAAGTCTAGACTTTAGAATTGATCAAGAAAATCAAAGTTCACACACTACTAAACAACAATTTAGACTTAACTCTTAACATAAATAAACTTATCAACACTAATTAATCAAAACACAGATTCTCATGACACAAAATATCATTCATAATATTTAATACATTCACTTTCTCCCATATACACATAGAATTATATCTCACCACATTATTCCCTAAGTTTTGAGGATTTCTTCACTCACTTTCTAGTAAGTCTCTATGACCTTTATAAAGTATTAACATGATATCTTGAGCTTTATTAATCCTATGATATTGATTATTATTTAGTTTGAAAGTAGGAAATTTATCTAAAAATCTTATGTTGACCTAAAAATCCAAATCAAAGACTTACTATGTCAAAATTTCAAGGAAACATGAATCTATCGTTTAATTCTAGCAGCTCGACCTTTAGTCACTAATATGATCGTAACTTGAGTTCTAGGTATCTTTTTAGTATGAAAACAACGACATTAGTTATCTAACATCTAGGGCTACAAATTTTATGCAAACTAGTTTCACAAATTACATCGTTTTACTATTAGTGTTCTTATCGGAAGATCATGAACGATGGTAGTAAAATCTACATTATGATTTTTTCGTTGTTTCTCTCTCATAAAATTTTCTTAATCCTCCAAAATACACTATAAATCATGAAATTGAACCCAAATCATTATCAATACATGATTAACAATAAAATGGATATATAACAATGATAAATAAAAACAACCTTATCTCCAACTAACTCAACTGTTATAACTAATCACAAGGAACTAAAAAAAGGCATTACTAGACAACCATTCGTACTATGTTTAGGACACTAATTTTTAGGTATAAAAATGGAAAACCTCAATGTTAACATAATCACTATATCTAGTCTATTTCATTCGATAATTCATGATCCTATGAACCAACACACCAAATACAATGATAAACCAACACACCAAACAATGATAAATCAATGATAATCTCATCTCCAGCTAACCTAATTGTTATAACTAATCACAACAAAAGGAAACTACTCCAACATTCCAAAAAATGAATACATACAACCGTTAGTATGTTCAGGGACACTAATCTCTAGGGTATAAAAAAAATTATACCTCAAGGCCACCAATCCAACAAAATTAATACATACCTTAATTAGTTATATTCATGAACACCAAATATAGAGGAATTAGAAGATCCAAAACATTCTTTTATTTAAATACAAAAAATATAATGATAACTGAACCAAACAATATATTCAGACAGTCACGAATAAAACATATAATCAACACTCACTCTGGGTGTTCATAAACCTTCAATGACATACATAAAACATATTGAAGCTTAAGGATCGCTTCACTACCCATCTTCCCTACATATGGCTCATGAGAGATAATTTTTCACCCCTGTTACCTCGAATGATGATCTTGGTTACAAAGGGGGTGATCTCAAGTCCTCAAATGTTGCTCCTCAAACTCCCCCGACAAGGTTTCCTCTATAGTTTTCTCTCAAACCTCTAGAGTAAAAAACATTAAATTAAAGTGCAATAACCTAATCTCTTTGAACTATTCTAGGTTAACCATTTGATTAAACTTTCTGGCTATAAACAACGTAACCTTTCTCACCATTTACACCCACATTTATATTATAAAATCAAATCTTAACTTATTCTAATTAACATAAATAATAAACTAATATAAGCTACTAATATAAATTAGAACTTTTCATTAATAAATTATTTTTTTTAAAAAATGGGATGTTACAAAATATATATATATATATATATATATATATTTTATGAATATATATGTATATATATAAAAATATAAAGTATGTTTTAATTTTAAAAGTTAATAATTTGATAATATGTTAATTAATCAAAATTTAAGCAAGCATACTGATAATATTTTTATACATAAAATTGGCGCCATAAGATCAACTATAATAAAGAATAATATATATATATATATATATATATATATATATATATATATATGTATATAAAATTAAAAAATCCGTATTGAATTTGGGCCGCCACTTTATCTTATCGTTCTTGATAATATATAAATATATATACCAAATTATGAGGGCAAACTTTAGACAGCATTGATGCCTTATGCAATCTGGATATTTTCTAAAATGTCCCTAATTGCTACAAATCTCCTGTGTTGATACCTCTACAATCTTGATGTTTGTCAAATCCTCATTCTTTTTTATCAAAAGGAATGATATATTGAAAATATATTTTGACACTCGGTGAAAATAAAATAATATAGTAAAATGCATGTCAGTTTTTAGTACTTTAGTTGAAATGCTCTTGAAATACAAATTTTCAACACCAAATAAAAAAATGGTGACAATAACAGATGTCGCCCAGTATTTATCATTTGAATGAAGTGAAAAAGATAAATACTTAAATATTGATAAATTAGATATTAAATTGTAACAAGTAACGATAATAATTGAAGATTGTAATTTCACATAGGTTACTCATTTCTAGAGCTCCTTACTCAATATATCATTTTATTTATTTTTGAGTTCCAATGGTTCAATTCTTCGAACCTTATCAAATAATTGTTTCATGTCTTCTAATTGATGATTTACTAATTTCTTTCGAATAAAAAGTTTGAGGCAACTAGCATCTATTTGAACTAATTCGTGTTAAGAATTTAAATATAACACCTCAATTTTAATTATATAAATTGATTTCAATAATCATCTATACTTTCGAATTGACATCTCTTAACATTAATTAAATCTATCATGTTAATTTTTGTTGGACTTAAGCTATCATGGAAGTGATTTGAGCAACTCATCAAATGAATGTTTTGGTTTTGTTATTTAGGTTAGGTGTTTCAATTTATTTTGCAGTACCAAATACATTTTTATAGGTCTAACATCTGTATTGGTTGTTTTTAAGAATAAGCATGTGTACGTGAATTTATAGTTTTTTTTAAGATATTTTTTTGTGCATTTGAATTCACTTCAAGATTTTCAAATTTGGAAAGCAATGGTGTTTGAATTATAGAGTTTTGTAATGATTTATCTTAGGGAAATCGATTACTTAACTTTATAGATTACTAGACTGACTTATACTAGAAAACAACTTGGAGTTCTAATAAGCATCGAGTTAATTGATTATCTGAAATGATAATTGATTACTTACAGAAATTAAAAAGAATAGAATTTGCAAGGTTTTTGGTTTAATCAATTACTTGTAGGCGTAATAAATTATTGTAACACCCAAAAATTTTAATGGTAAAATATTAGTGAATATATGACATGTTGTGTTGTTTTAAGTTTGTATGAGAATCTAATTGTTCTAATTATCAAAGTGTTTGAAATTAATTTCTGTCTACAGAGGAAATTGATTATTTTAAGTTGAGAGTAATATACACTAGAATATGAGTTTAATTAATAACTAATGATACAAAGACAAATTAATTAATTATGATTTGAAGGAATAATTTTGATAGATAAAAAATTTGATTATTTTTTTTATTTTTAGTAATAATCAATTCAACGCAAGTAATTTATTTTAATTATAGTTTGGACATTAAATTAAATTCTTTAATAACAATAAAAGAGGAAAAAAAGTCAAGTTTATACAAAAAACATTAAATAAAAAAGACAGAGATACAATGACTATTCATTAAGGTGACCTTATCTCTATCTTTCTTAAAAGAAAAGCTTTCTCTCACCTCACTTTCACTCATTCACATATGCATAAGAGTAGGAGTGACAACGAGTAGGGGCGAATATGGGTAGTGCCTACCTGCTACCTGCCCCGCCATAAAATATCAGTAATCACTCTCCACTTAAAACCCATTGGGTACCTGTTATAAAAATACTCGTAGGTATACATTGGTATATATGAATATTAATAAAAAATATTTTTGTAAAAAAATATTTTTTTTTACCTAAAGTTTAATCAAGCAAATGATTTATTTGTTGAAAAACCTAAAATTAAAATTATGTTAGTAAGTTGTCACAAGATTAATTGTATCTAAAAGTAGATTTATTTAATACATATATTATTTTCTTTAAATTAAATATGTGTAGTATTTCAATTTAGCGAGTAATGGGTACTATAATACACGTATCAATGCTTGTTAAGGAGCGAGTAAAAAAACATTCGTACCTGTGGGCATCAGGTAACCATTTAAATTACCCCTATAGATATCTTTACGGGTTTAATCTGCGGATATTGATAGACACATATTTTTTGCCATCCCTACACAAGAGAAAGGAGGAAGCCATTTTCTTTCATCTCCAGCTCCATCTTCATCTTTCTGATAATTTCTCCGTTCATATTCTAATCCAAGGTAAGAACTTCAAATATTTGAGTTTTTCTCTCTTGAATCTTTTATTCTCTTCTCCTAATTCCTTTTGCTCACCCAATCTTTCTCTCTTTAGGAGAAACTTGTTCTAGAACTGCTTTTCATCTCTTCTAACCGAAATTTCTTGAGATAAGGGGGTTGAACCCAAGTTTTGAACTCTAATTTGTGTTGTTTTTTTGAACTGCAATTTGTAACGTTTTAGCGAGGGCCATGCTTCGTTCTTCTAGGTTACAATTTTTATTTTTAGATTTTAACTTCAAAAATGGATTCCTTGTGTATGAAAACCTAGGGTTAGGCTCAAGAATCACTCAAAACAAAGTTTCCTAATAAAAGACGTGACTAAAATAAGTTTAGATCTCATTTGTAAAATTTTTCCTTTTTTAATCTGACAGGAATAAAGTACTCTAGGAGATGAATAATAGTTTTATATAATGATTTCGATGTTGGAAATGATAAATTTATATGTGAAATTATATGTTTACTATTTTCAATTGAGAAAGACCGATTTAAAAATTTTCTACGATATGTATTGTTTGCAGAATCAAGTAGTGTTATGTTGAAAATTAAAATGATTATTGTATGATGAAATAATTATTTTTGAAACTCAAGGATAATTTCCTTATATAAGATCGTGAGAGTGTAACCTAGACAATTTAATTATGGCATGTGAATTTATTTCCATTATACATATATTGAGATTTGCACTTGTTAGGTGAGTCCAAGGGTGTCTGATCCTATGCTGGTTAGGGTGATATATTATTGTGGATATGATAGCTAATTTATTTCAATTGATTATTTGGATTATGTAGGAGTATGTGAATTTACAGCCCTTATATTGATGATTTATTGTATGGATAGTTATTCATTCTTAAATTGTTAAATGTTGATGTTGTTGGTAAATGATTGTGTTATTGTTGTGCGAAAAGGATGAAAGAAATACAATTTATAAGTGAGAAATATAGTTTATGAGAAAGAAATACGGTTTAGGAAACAAATACGGTTGATAAGAAAGAAATATGATTTATGAAAAAGAAATACGGTTTACGAAAAAGAAATACAATTTGTGAGAAAGAAATATGGTTAATGAAAAAGAAAAAGTTGATAAGAACAAAATATAGTTGATGAGAAAAAAATACTGTTTACAAGAAATAAATATTGTTAATGAAAAAAAAATTAATGTGAGATATTTGAGAGGAATTCACAAAAGGAAAGTTTTGCAGTTTAAATAAAAGATTGAATAATTGTTAAATTGTATTTTTCTTTAATTATATGTTGATAGCATGTATATATATATATATATATGTGTATGTTGGCATGTTTATATATATATATATATATATATATATATATATTTTGATTGTTGCATGTGACTTTTAGAGGGTGGGGGAGACTCACTCTTACAACCAACATTTTTCAGGTTTGGATGACGTTGATTTTGATATTCTATTAGATTACATAGCTATATGTATTCTTTTGAGGATCGTACATTTGATCCACAATGTTTGGGTAGATGATTGCTCTGAAACTTGGGATTTTAATAGTTTGTACTTATTTAGTCATCTCAACTTTATTTATTTATTTGTTTATATGTATATGATTTAAAGTGAACTTGTTATGATATAAATGTTTGCAAACATTCTTTGTATGTTTGTCTTGAAATCGACAAATACTTCACAAAAACCAACCTTTATCCTAAAGAAGATGGATAGTTAAAAATATATTTGAAAAATTTTATTGTTGTGAAAAATTCAATAAAAATTTTGTAAGATAACGTAATGCATGAAAATTTAATTAGACCTAAAATAATATAAAAAAAGTTCTTTATTTTAAAAAGAGGTAATATATGTAACCCATGTTTTAGGATGTTACAAAGTGGTATTAGAGCGGTTTGTCCTATTAAGACTAGGAGGGTATGGACTTGACAATGTTTATGTTGTGTGATGTTGCATACTTCAGGATACAAGAATGAGATGAGTTGAATCTCACTTGAGTTGTATGACATATGATTAGAATTAAATAATGTGTGATAATGTTATGAAATAATAAAAAGATTGTTCTTAATAATGTGATGTGCCATTGTTCATAGCTATGCAGTCATCTCATATTAAAATAAAATCATGATTTAAAATTATATATATATATATGAATTGCCTTATATTTTCATTACTATATGAGCTGGAATATGAAGAATGTGCTGATTATTTGTTATGCCCCTTACCGGTTGCAATGGTTGAGTGTTGGATTAGACTGTAGCTTGATTGAGAAATGTCAATTCCATCAGTGTTTGGGCTATCTTGAGGTGCAGTGATATTGATATTGAATATGTGTATGTTATTAGAAGAATTTATAGATATATGATTTCTTGCACTATTGAGATGATGAGTGTCATGTAGCTGGAGGTTGTTGCAGTTGTGAATATACAAGGCCTGCATAATGAAAATGTTTTTTTTTTTTTTTTTTATGTAGAAAAATGCCAACTCCATAGTACCACCAGAATTGAGGACATCTATGCATATCTTACAGCTAGTCTTTGGCTACTTTCCTCCTAAAAACAAAATAAATACAGTAAAACTCCAATGATTCTATTTACAATTATATCCCAATTTTGGATGCAAATGATTCAAATTTTGAATGTTAAAATACATTAAAATAAAACTCACTTTACAGTTATTCCACCAAACGTAACCCCTACGGTCGATGTGTCCAGTGTGTCCACCCTCCATTAATTATAAGGCCATTGACATTCAAAAATTGAATCCAAAAGTCTTGATCCTTACCCTTCCATGCTTCTTTGTTATTTGGTGCAACAACAATTCCTTCCAGCTTTTATACACATTATTAATTAAAGCAAAGATTAATATGTCGAATAAAATAATACAATTACTACTTTTATACATACATACCTCTCTCTCACTCTCTTTCACACGCACGCACGCGAAACCTAATTGAAACATAATTTTGTTATTCATGTTAGAAGAAAGTCGGTTGATAATTAATTATTATAGTATGGGATTTTGCAATTGGTATTGTAGTGTTTAACCTTTAAAGCTAAGTTTGTGAAAAAGATATACCATAATCTTTTAATCTGTAACCTGTGTATAATTTATTATCAACAGTAACAAAATTATGCTAACAATTATTTAAGTAAATTGGTGAGCTATTTATCGTGTTACATAAGAAGAAAAGAAAGAATCATGGGGGATGTATTACACATTAAATCCATGACCTATATATTGTAAATATAAAAGAGAAATTACAGGACCACTGAATTTAAGAGGGTTAAACATGAATGTTTTCCCTAGTGGCACCTCAAGGGTTGCAATACTATTTTTTGTTGAACAAACCTTACTCCAAGTTTTTAGAAAACTCTTGTATTGTGTATTATCATCTCCACATGTCCAAGTAAAAATTTACAAAAAAAATTTGACAGCGGAATAAGATAAATTAGTGAACTTAACAAAAAAGTCCAACAATGCTTTACTTGAGAAGTGTTCAAGTTTATAGCATCTCCTTGTAGTCCAGTACAAGATAAATTAGTGAACTTAACATCTTTGAGACCATCTCCAATTGCACCATAATCCATTACATTGAAAGTGTTCAAGTTTATAGCACCTTCTTGTAGTCTAGTACAAGAACAATGTGAAAACAAATATAAGAGAAAGCAAATGGTAATAGTTTCCATGAGTATAATACTTTTTTAACAAACAATAATATAAAATATGAAAATAAATTTATCGAGAATGAGCATGTGTTCCTAAATAGAGGAATGTGAATATATGTAGGTGTGTCCATCTAAACTTATCATTAATGAATTGTTAATACAAATTAATTTTAAGAATTTGTTTCATGATATAATAGGTTTCTTTTCTTGATAGCAATTAATGGTATTAATGATATAATCACTTAAACAAATTCATTGATATCAAATGTATTATACACACTCTTAAAATAAATTAATGGGAATGAGTTTGTTTCATAATAATAAGTTTTTGGAGACTAATTAACGGTATTGATGATATCAAACGTTTAAACAAAATAAAGTCAAGAATAAAAAGAAAAGAAAGCAAAAAAACTTACAGTAGAGATGACCAGATGAACTAACATTCAATCTTTCATGACTTTAAACCCATGCCTAACTTGGGTCGTGCTTGAAAGGATAAATTTTTCCACTTAATTGCAATTAAAATTTAAATACGTACAATGATAAAGATATCCTAAAAGAATGACTCCAATGAAGAAAATGCATGTGGTTTTTAATTTTCAATATGTAGGGTGGCATTTCTCGTAGGACAAAAACAACATTTTCCCCCTCAAAACTAACTTTTTTGAAATTCTCTATTCTAAACACTAATTAACTATCCTGCTAATTTCAAAAGTAACTCTTGTTCAAGTTTTTTTTTCATTTATCCTTTTAATTTATACAATTATACATGCTTTATACTCTTAATATTTAATTTAAGTAAATCATTCCATGTTTACCTATTTTCTTTAAAGTGTTAATTATGATAAAAAAACATCTTAATTAGGTTATGTAATAAGAAGGTAGATATTAGGCATGATTGTTGATTATTGTTAACATCTCTAACGTACAAACATACACACAAACTAAGCATAAAAATAAAAACCTTACTTAATAACTCATATATACAAAATATTGTATATTGTATGTTTACACACATAAACACATTCACAAGTTTTATATAGAAAATTCATCAAACATAGAGTAGACAAACAGATAACACTAACAAACACATATAACATGACCAAAAAAAGCTAGGTAATCAAACACAAATCACCAAATGCACCTAGACAATTAGACTCATTTGGTCCCTAAATGTAGTTGATTCTAAAACGCATTCGATTCCCAAACGCACTAATTAACACTAAACTTAGAATTAAACTTGACATCCTCCTTAATTCAATGTTGCGTTTAAACATATGATACCAATAAAGTCTCTCAACACTCTAAATCTATTAAGCTTTAAAGCTTTGGCTAGCATTCTACCAACTACACTTTCTGATTTGTAGTCGTTGGAACTGTCTCAACCTCAAAAGATGAAGATAATAAAATTGTATTGGGTTGATTAATATTAACTTTATAGTTTTGATGATGAATGTTACTCATGCTTGTTACTTTTTTTTTTATTGAATGCTTGTGACTCATGCTTTCATATAGGTTAGAAATATCTTTGATTCATTGTGCATTCACATGATCTTTGAACAACTTCTTAATAATTATCTAAGATTCTTAACTTGGATTAGCCACGAGAAGCATGAATGAGATATTCATCTAACATGTTTTGGAATATCTGATTTATCTCATTAATGTGACAAGAAATTGATTTGTGAAGTAATGTAGTTGATTGAAATGCATAAACTGCTATTTTAATCTATTAAATTACCTTCATAATCGATTAAAAGTTGTGTTAATTGATTAGCAACTTGAAATATCAATTAATTTGTGCTTATTGGCTAAAGCAAGTCTCAAGAACAATTTAATCGATTAAATACTTAAGATAATCGATTGAATTGATTCTGATCAATATGAAAATTAGTTTAGAACATTTTAATCGATTAAATGCTCAAAATAATTGATTAAAACATAGCTAAAATACTTTTATATAAAAACTAAACATAGAAACTTTGAAAAAGAGAGAACATTTTTTAAATATCAAATTGAGATATCAGTTCTACGATTTTCAGGAAAAAAAAGCTTTTAAACTTCTCTAGAAGAAGCTCATAAATATTGAATCAAGATCTTGTTCAATATTAAGAAGATTGTACATTGAACATTGAGTTTGTTGATAACCTGAATTTGCTCTATCATGTGCACTAAATCTCTCAGGTGACATAAACCCTTTATTCTTTTGTCTAAGTATTTTGGTTGTATAATTTGCATCTAAGTAGGTTTCCTAGATAGTGAAACTGGTGCATAGGTTTTTCATGGTTAGAATAAATTATTGATAGGTTTTCAGGACTAGTGCATATTGTGACTGCATTTACTTGTGAGTTCATGTGTATAGCTCCATTGATTCTAGTGGATTCAATCCAAGATAGGTCGTCTTGTGCATTAAAAGCTGGATGTAGCCTTAGGTTTGGGTAAAAGTATAAATTCTTGTCTGATCTATCCCTATCTCTCTTTATGTTTTAATTGTTTCCACATTATTCACATTATTTGCAAGATTCACTTAATTCAATAAAAATTCAACTTAAAATTTGATCTATTATTGTTGCACACTCTTAATTGTAATTTTCATAAAGAAATTATATTTTATTCAATCTAAATTAGCTACAAAGTCGATTGATTCAATATATTCTAAAAGTTCAAAGTTCTATTTTTGAAGGGTAAAGAAACAAAGATTTTGAAACTCAATTCAACCCCTCTGGGTGTGAATCGTTTCCTTCATAAAACTCTTACAGCATTGCTCTACATGTAGCTTATGCTTGTTGACTTGTTCTCTAAGTTATCTCTTTCATTATGGCTTCCAAGAATGTTGCTTAACAAGCAACGTCTGAGGCTACTATAGTGTAGTCTGCAATATTAGTTGTAACATTGTTTCAATTTTCACAGAATATTCTATCGAAATTTACAATAAAAATAACAAATATTTATTTGTTAGTTTTTTGTAAAATTAAATTAAATTATCTCTTATAACTATTTCAATAAATTATATAATCACAAAATAGAAGAAAAGAAGGAAATTTTTTTACAATATTACTATTTTGACCATCGTTTTATTGAAAGTTATGGTATATAGGCTCTATGATTTCAATTTTACACCAACCAAACTGGATAAAATGTAAAAACGTGAGTTAATTGTAAAATAGCTAGTTATAAATTAACATTGGTTTATATTAACTTAGGTTTGGTTGATGCATACAAGTATCAATTTTTTTTTTCGTGTGTGGCACCCATTTATATAGGTTATAAAAAATTTTTTATATCATCATAAACTAATTGTGAATTTTATTAAAAATATTTGAACTATCATTTTGATATTGAGCCTAACATCATTCTCATCTAATATTCAACAAGATAAATTTGAATTATATATAAGTGTAACTTTCAACTTTCATACAACATTATATAATAGTATATAACATAAAAACATAGTAGATATGAAATGCTTATGGAGTAACCTCCTTTTCCATCATCAGTTATACATTGGGATAAAATTGAAATGAAAATAAATAATTATAAATATTCCTTAGAGAAGCTTTTTTTTTATTATAATACACTACATCTTACTTCTAATAGGTAATGCTTTGACAGAGTGTTTCATTAGGCCAGGAAAATGATCATTCATCATATAATCTTTCCAATTAAGACTCCTTGGATCAAAGTTAAATCCATCATCAATATCAATAAACTCCTTTGTTGCCATTCTTAACATTTCTACATTTTTCACGTCAAATCTGTAGAAAATGTGTTTCAAATTTAATATTAGTGTTCTAACAAATGTCAGCAAATTCACAAAAAAAAAGTATACGATAATGTAATACGTTTTTATTGATTAAGTATATATGGTATATAGTACATACATGCCCTTAAAGAAGGAATAAGCTCGGTAGAAATCTTCAGTTTTCATCCCCAACTTTAATCCCTTAAGTTAAACATTAATCAAAGGAAAAAAAGATTAGTAAAAAAGAGAGTAACAAAACTACTTATTAGTTTTTTTTTTTTAATCAAAAGATGCATTTACTTAAATTGTGAGATGACCTATGGAGTTTGAAGCAAATTGTTTTTAATTACTCATATATAATGCAGAAAGATTTAGTCAGTTACATGTGTTTAAACGTTTGTTTATATATATAGATTGACGGAGAGATAGAGATAGAGAGATATATCGAGTGAGAAAAAAAGTTATTGTAAAAAATAAAAAAAATGCATAATAACCCTAAGATTAAAAATAACGACTCTATATGCGGTGGGATGGGGTAAAGTTATGATAAAGTAAAAGAGACACATGATATCTTTAAGTGAGTTTTTTTAATTTGAATTATTATTTTTAATCTTACAATTACAATTCTTCTCATTTTTTACAATAACCCTTTTTTCAGTTGATATAATATATATATATATATATATATATATAATATAATATGACTATTAGACATATGAAACATAGTTTTGATATTCCAGGTGCTAGATTTAATGTCATCTTTGGTAACTAATTATTGTTGACATAAGTAGCACTTCTATTTTTAAGAAATTTCTTTTAATTAATAAAATTTCTCAAATAATAATTATGATAAACATTTAACCTTTAATCATTTTAGAATTCAAGAAAGAAGTATATATTATCTTATTTTGGTTGAGATCATTCACTAGTAGAGAATAAATTGAGTTTCTGAGTGACAACCATTGGCTTTCCATATTGATTAACGAATGGATATTTTATAAAGTACTAATACATAACATTTACAAGATCATCAATGAATTTGAAAGGATTTCTCAATGAAGATCCAATATGGTACACTAATTTTTAAGATAGACCTTTGGAAAAATATCCATGTTATGGTGAGGTGGGATGTTGGTATGATACGGTGAATAAGACACATAATATCTTTAAGTAAATTGTTTTATTTGAATTATTATTTTTAATCTTACAACAATTATCAATTCTTATTTTTTATAGTAACTCATTTTCTCACTTGATACGTGTGTATATATATATACACACACGTATATAATACTAATTACTCTTGAGATAAGTAGTACTTCTGTTTTTTAAGAAATTTCTTTCAATTAATAAAATTCTTAAATAATGATTATGATAAATAATGTATAACCTTTCATGAAAGAAGTACTACCTTATTTTGGTTGAGCTCGTTCACTCTAGCAGAGAATAAATTAAGTTTCTCTGTGACAACAATAGGCTTTCCATATTGATTAATGCATGGATATTTTTTGAAGTAATAATACATAACATTTATAAGATCAAGGCATTTGAAAGGATTTCTCAATGACGATCCAATATGGTACACCAATTTTTGGGATAGACCTTTCGATAAAGCCATTGATGCTACTATCATAAAATTCACCACCATATCCACTGGTATCTACATCATGATTACAAATAATTAATTTTTAAGAATAAAATAAATGTGAGTGTAGAGAAATATTTGATAAATTAATGAAATTAAAAATTCATAATAAATTATGTGAAACTTACCACATCTAAAATTGTATCTTGATTCCCAACAAAGTTTGATAGTGTCCCATTACCGTAATTAACGACCACAAAATCTATAGTTCTGTAATAATAAAATTAAAATTTTTACTATTTTTTTTTAACATTCATGATTGTCTTCTTGATTCTTATAAATAAAATATGTGCTAGGTACCTTATGCCTTCAATCCAACCTGGAAAAGGTTCAGAGTGTGTGCTGGTTACCATAGTAGGGCGTATTATGATCAATGGTAAAGTGTCCTTTGTTTTCATTAAAAGAATTTCTCCCATTGCTTTGGTAAACACATAAGTATTTGGCCAACCATGTATATTTGCCCTAGATTATCAATAAACTAAGGTAAATCAAGTGGACAAAAAAAAAAAACATGTAATTCAATAATATGTAAGTCAGAGAATGTACTCTTTGCTTTGCATGAAAATATTTAGGATTCTATGCTTGGTCCATGTTACTACATGTACCATTATGAGGAATATGACACAATTCATTAAAAAACAATGTTTTTAATTTTCTACATTTTCACTATAAAGTATTATTTATAATGAATTTTACCATTTAAACCATTAGAAAATAGACATAATTAAAAAAGTAAGATCAAGAACATTTGTTTTTAAAAGGTTTGATTTCATTTGTATTATATTTAAACATACAAGCCACCTGAGAACAATACATTTTAAGGGAATCAATAAAGACTTTTACGTGAAATATTTTATGCTTATATAATATAGATAAAACTAGTAACAATAAGCTGTAAGTAATTTCCACATCATTTTCAATAATATAGCTTCATGATGATGTCAACATGCACTTTTACTAATATCCTACTAATATTTGATTGTTTATAATATGTTTATGTATTACTTTTCATCCTCCTCTGAAAACATAGAGCAGTTTAGATTAAAAATTACCTTACAAGTCCAAAACTTTTCATCATTGACGTGATTGTTTCTTTATCAGAATTATTTGCTCTGAGTTCTTTTAATTTTTTTTCAATCAATTGCTTTTCTAACTTGATATCTATTTTCGTAGATCCTTTTTGCATTTGATTGACGTGTAAGGGTTCCTCAACTATAAGTCCTTCAAACTCTCCACACACATAAGCTGGTCATAAAAATATACACCAATTATTATAGTACGTAAGTTGTAAACAATGACATAGCTAAACATTTGCAATGTACCAAATTACTCTGTCCTAATGGATTTGACTATTTTAAATGAGAAACACACTTAAGAAAGTAAAGTATGAAGTTCTAATAATTAATTAAAATTAACATGGAAAAGTGTGGTAAACAAATACACATACATAACATTTTTTTTATAAAATCAATGAAATTAATTAATTTTGAGTTGCCAATCATTTGTCATAACTTCATATTTTATCTTCTAAAATTCAATCATAAATTTTATAAGAATCGAATTCTTATTTCACAACCAAAAACAAATCCAACTTGATATGTAAATATGTTTATGGGTTTAATTTATATGGATTGACAGTGTAAGTTTTACACTAACATTTAATAATAGTTTTCACTTATATAACTTTTAAAGTATTGATTGGTAAAGTCATCAAATTTATCATAAATTAAAGATTGTGATTGAATATTAATGTAAACTTTTTTACAATGACAGTGATACTAATTAAACCCTATGTTTATATAAGAAGCATATAAAGTTTGATTATTAATATCAGAATAATTAATATTATTAATTCACCTTATAATTACACAATAATAAGATAAAATTAAATAAAAGTAAATTACATTCATCCCTCTAGGTTAAAAATACACCCGTTTTTCCTAATAAAATCAAATATATAAGGCTACTGAATTTATGTCGATAAAAACTTATTACTAAAACTTCATGCATACTACCACATACTCAAGGATTCAAATGCTATACAACTTTTCCTTCCTTGTGTGTGTGAAGAAGATTTAAGAGTAAACACATGATTAAATTTAATGATGTTAATTGCATTGATTATTAAAAGTAACAAAGTAATATCCTATTAAAAGTAATAAGATTGAATTAAATAATAATCGTAGAATGATATTTAACGATACTGATTACATTGTTTTGTAAAAGGTCGGTTAGAGGCTAAGCAATGAGTCAAAGAACTCGACTAAGGGTTCATAGCCCCCTAGCCATGAGTGTTGGCAAGCGAAAAATGGCTTGTGAGGGAGGACAAGGTTGACCAAGGGTTCATAGCCCCCTCAACTATTTGTGTAGAAGGCCGCACACAAAGGGAGAACATTTTTCATATACAAGATGTAAGGTGCTTAATAGAAATTGTTCTCTAATTGTTGATGGTGGTTCTTGTTGTAACTTTGCAGCACAAGGTCGGTAAACAAATTAGTCTTTACTACCACTCCTCATGCTAAACCTTACAAACTTCACTAGTTGAATAATAAGGAGGAGTTGGTGGTAAACCAACTTGAGATAAGTTTTTCAATTGGAAGTTATGTAGATAAAGTTTTATGTGATTTAGTTCCTATTGAAGTTGTTTATATTTTGTTGGGAAAGCCATGACAACATGATAGGAAAATTATTCATGATGGTCTTACCAACAAAATATCATTCTCTCAAAAGGGTCAGAAGTTCGTGTTGAACCTTCTTACACCTTATCAGGTGTTAGAGGATAAAAAAAATGAAACTTAAGAGAGAAGATGAAAATAAAAAGGTAAAGAAAAACAAAGATAAGATCGATGGACATAAGAGCGTTCTCAATAAAGAGTACCTTTTGGAAGTAGCAAGAACTCTTTTTATTTAGAACAACTTCCAAACCTTCTTTTGCCAACTACCTAAGTTGAAAGTGAGATTGTACAAAAAGCTTTTAATAATAATACAATACAATCCCAAGTTCAACTAACAGAGGTCACTCATGATTGGTCTACCTCAAGGCATGGTCCTTTAAGGGTGAGTTCTCCAATGCACTATATTTAGCCCCTACCCAAGTTTTCAATCCCCTTAGGCTAAAGCTTACTACATTTGGTTTCAAATGTACCTACATGTTACAAGCGTAGAAGATGACTCACTTCGGGTAGACCTATGGTAAGGTGGTTATACCTATGTGTTACTAGCGTAGAAGATGATCACTTTGAGCATGTACCTGAGAGAGAATGAATGTATGTGATTGTCAGAGAAATTTTGTATGGATCACCCATTATGTGGTGCTCAAGACTAAGTCTTCTTAGGTTGTTTTGCATTCCACATTTATACCTACATGTTACTAGCGTAGAAGAGGATTCACTTTGCTGGTGGGCCTATGACGAGATGGTTGTACCTATGTTTTACTAGCGTAGAAGATGACTGTTTCTGACGTGTACCTGAGAGAGCATGCATAAGTTTGCATCGCATGAGTATCATTATTATGATTGATGTTTAATCCTTGACATGGGTGTAGAATGAATTTATATGTTCATTTTGGTGCTTTAGTTGATTGCTTATTCTCTCTATACGTGTCTTAACATGTGTGAGATGTATTCTTACTCCTTGCTACTTATTGTTGCATGTTGTTTGGGTTGAACTCTACTTTCAATTGAACAAGATCTTGATTATATAATGTGGGTGAAAAAGCTTCAACTTTTCTTTATCTTTTCCTTGGATGGTCTAATTGGGTGTGACATCAGGCTAGAGATGATTAGTAGTTTTTGTTATGTATATGAATTGTTTAAAACTTCATTATGAACTTTATTAATTGGGAATCTCTTAAAGGTTATTTTTGGATCCTAATGTACTTACTTACATGCTACTGTTGGTTATATTATAGATTAGAAAAATAAGTATATAATGTGTGATGTGAATCATTTTCCTTAAGTGCAAAGTCTAGTATTTAAATAAACAAATTTTCATATTATTTTGTAACTAAAAAATAAACAAATTTTCATATTATTTTGTAACTAAAAAATAAAGTGTCTGAGATAGAAGAGTATCACAATAATTAACACCAAAAGTTATCATTAGGTACATGTAGATACATGGACAACAATCTCTAGTTTGTGGCAATTCTTAGAGAATTTCACAACATGAAAAGCTCCCATTGTGTTGGTATCCATTGCAAGATCATAGAAGATATACATAATGTATGAGTGAGAGAGGTAATTTTATAATTACATATATATTAACACTAAAGAGTGTGTGTTATTCTAACTAAGAAGAAAGTGTTATCTATTAAAATTGTCTTCATTGGTAAAATAATATTTATCTAATGATTTAAGTTATTGAAATTGACAACATATAACAGAATAAATTATATAGACCCTCCAAATGTTGCTCTTATTATACTTAACAGCACCCTTCCATCTTTTAGCCCTATAAAGGTCTCCTTTAATTTTTTTACTTTCATTTAATAAATTCTCTTGAAATTTTACTTTCATTACATTAATCCTTACACCTCCAAACTAAAATTAATATACATCAACCTCCTTTAGGAGACTAAAAATAATATAAAAAAATAGATATAATAAAGACAACTTAAACGAGTATGTTCAATTTACTCTAAATAATATTGACTATATATGGTGCATGATGAGATATAGATTTCTGTCATTATAAAATTATTTGTTAACATTAATTACGTATATAATATATTGAAAGCATAACTTTAAAATCTATATTAATAGTTTTATTTCTTATAGACAAAATTTACACAATGACAAGTCGTGTGTCTTATTGTTCACCTTTCATTGAAAGTGGTACTGGCAGCTGTGCGTACTATAATATCTAACTCTTCCATTATTTGGTTCTTCATGTTTTCATCTTTAATTCCAAAGTTGTCAAGAGAAACATCACCAGCAACTACAATAACTTTCTTTGATATAAAAGAACCAAACTCAGCACCCAATTTATCTCGTAGTACCTTGAATAAGTCCTTCCCAATGACCTGGATAAATATCATATAGAACATGTGAATTTTTTATATGTTGCTCTGAATTTTTAAATTATGACATCATATGTCTTAATTTTTTAAATTATTGAATTTTGTCCATGTGAATCGACATTGACTATTAAATAAAAAAAAATGTTGATTACACAAAACAGATTTTAATTATGTGATTGAAGGTAATTTAATCATTTTTTCATTAACCAGATCACTTTTATATCATAAAATTAGGATTTTTATGTTATTAACTTGCGTATGGTCAAATTGTTGTTACATGTGAATAATGTTTGTCACTCCATAATCAATGAAAATTCGCAATGATTAAAGACAAATTAAACAATTTTAAAAATTAAAAAATATGAGACAAAGTGCAATTAAAAAATACGAAGCCCATGCAAGGATTGTTCAACGTGTAGTTGTGTTAAAAGCAACGGTCAGGAAAGGTGGGAGGCCGTAACGTGTGAATAAAGCTATGATTTGCCAAAATCAAGAGAAATAAGGCGGTTCGGAACAAAGGAGATTGGTTACTGTGGTGAGGAAGAGGAAAAATTGGCAATACAACTTCATAAGAATAATAGTGCATATTCAAAGACATGCTCAAGTTCTACAAAATTGTATAATTGTAAGAAATGGGAGTATGTGGGTGGAGAAGAAATGTCTTGGGGAGGGAAGGGGAATCGGATGACAGTCAACATTTGGAGACAAGCTCGAAGGCATAGTGTTGATGGAAGCGATCTAGAAAGGAGTGAACAGAATGGAAGCACGGAGCAAGCAAGTCAAAGCAAGGATGAAGGAGGAAATGAGATGAGTAAAATGTGGTTAGCAATGAAGGAAATAGGAATTACTGGAAAACAACTAGAAAAAGTGTATTTAGCAGAACTTAAAACAATGGAAGAGAGGGATAAGGCAGAAAAGGAGATCAAGGGGAGAAGGAATCAAACTGTAGTTTAAATGAAACTATTATCACTAAATGTGAGGGGGTTTCGGGACCCGGTGAAAAGGAGGCGAATAGAAGGATGGTGGTCGGGAATAAAATTGATATATGTCTTTTTCAGGAAACCAAATGTATGAATTTGAAGGAATGGGAAATAAAAGAGGTTTGGGAGAACACGGAATGTGAATGGAGAGTACTTCCATCAATGGGATTGAGTGGGGGTTGTGTCACAATATGGAGGAAAGACCTGCTGGAGGTTGTATGGAAAATTCAAGGGCAAGGTTTTTTAGGAGTTGCTTTTAGAGGAGTTAATCCCGATGAGGTCAATTTTATGGTGAATGTGTATGCCTCGTGCTCTTTGGAGGGTAAGAGAAAGGTATGGAATGACTTGATGATGACTAGAAGATGGTTCCTATGTGTAAAATGGGTAGTTGGCAGTGATTTTAATGCGGTTGCAGGAAGGAGTGAAGTTAGAGGGAGGTCGAAGCAGGGAGATCCGCTGTCTCCTTTTTTGTTTTTGGTGGTGGCAGAGGTGCTAGCATGATTGTATAAATCGACCATTCACAAAAGTTTGTACAAAGACATAAAGGTAGAAGAGGAGGCGAGATACTCAGTGCTACAATATGCAGATGATGTTATTATGATGGGTGAAGCGCATCTGCCAACAGTGTGGTATTTGAAGGTAATTTTGCGAGGCTTTGAAATGGCGTCAGGATTAAAGGTGAATTTCAGCAAGAGTCACTTCTACAGCCTAAATGGGTCGAAATCTTTCACACTTGCTACTAGCAGCATCCTAAATTGTAATGTTGGTACACTACCATTCAAATTCTTGGGGGTACCAGTGAGAGTGAACTCTAAGAGGGAAGAAGTTTGGAAGCCGATCATTGATCAGTTTAAGAAGTGATTATCAGGATGGAAAGCGAGTCATATGACTTTTGCTGGGAGATTGGTACTAGTGAATTCAGTGTTATCTTCTCTTCCACTGTATTTTTTTCCTTTTATAAGGCACCTAAGTCAGTATTGAATACTTTGAAGTGTTTGCAGCGATCTTTCTTATGGGGAGGAAATGAGAGTCAATAAAAAATTGCTTGGTTAAGTTGGGAAAAAGTTTGTCGCCCAAAGGAGGAAAGAGGTTTAGGGGTGAAGTGCTTGGGGAAATTTAATTTGAGTTTGTTGGCAAAGTGGAGGTGGAGAATATTATCAGAATAAATGGCTATTTGGGGCCCGCTATTGAGGAGAAGGTACGGGGAGGTACACAGATACATGGATAGGCCGACATCCTTTACCCACACTTCTCAGTGGTGGAAAGATATATAGGGAATTGATGGGCCAAACGCGTTAATACCAGAGTGGTTTCAAAATCGAGTTAAGAGGAAAGTACGATCTGGAGAGGGGACTCTATTTTGGGAGCAGAGGTGGGTAGGCGATGGGCCCATCAGTGTAGTTTTTTCCAGATTGTATGGCTTAGCAGAGGATAAATTTATAAACGTTAAGGAAAAATGCGATGCAGAAGCTTCATCGCTAGCATGGAAGTGGGTGTGGCGGAGGGAATTGTTTGTATGGAAGGAGCAGTTGCTACATGCTTTACAGGAGGCGTTAAACAAAGTGGTATTAGTGGATCAGATCCCAGATGAATGGGCGGGAATACAGTCACGAGTGGGGGATACACAGTGGCGGAAGGGTATAAGGTGTTGAATGAAGGAATAACTGACTTAGGAATGAGTTTTGTGGAACCGCGGGAGTTGTGCCGAATGTGAAGGATAAGTTACTATGTAAGGTAGTTGTATTCTCTTGGCGGCTGCTAAAGGACAAATTACCCACTATTGACAACCTGCTAATGAGAGGGATACATACGTCGGTGCTTACCCGCGATAGTTGTATTCTTAACGTGTCCAATAATCCAAAGGCTATGGTACAAAGTCATAAGTTGGATTGGGATACAGACTCCACTTTCGGGAGACCTGAATCAGCTGTTTCTTTTATCCAGTGGATGGGTCGTGGGTAAGCGGAAAAAGAGGTGCAGGTATGTTTTCTGGCTTGCTGGATGTTTGTGCATTTGGTTGTCCAAGAATGCTATTATTTTTCAAAGCTCCACGGTGGAATCACTTGATATGTTAATGTCCATCAAGTTATTATCGTGAAAATGATTGTTGTATTCATTTGACTTTAGCAAAGGATGTGTATTTTCTGATTAGTGTGCCCATCCTAGATGGTATTTAATGAATATGAAATAGATACGTTAGGTGGAGGTGTGAAACACGGAGTAGTGGACTATGGTAGATAAGTTGAAACAATTTATTTCAATGACCTTTTATATATTGATAATAAATTATATTCTGTTCGTCAAAAAAAAAAAAAAAAACTATTACAGAAAGTTGCTTGACTACCTCATTGTGGAAGCGTTGCTTTGCTAAATAAGAATTTGGGGCTCTTATAAGAACGTATAATTTTTTAATATCTGGCTGAACTCTTAGTATCTTCTCCACAAACACTGCAAAAATTAATTCATAACAAAACCAATGTTATTAATCATTTTAGATATTTACTTTATTATAACATATAGGAATATTTTATGATCCATATTTTTCTTAAAATGATATATTATCAACCAAACTGGTTCACTTTTTTTTTTTCATTTTCAAACACCTCATTATTTTAGATTAAAGAAAATGATGTTATTTTAATGATATATTATTTGGTAGATATAAAGTTAAATCTAAAAACGAAGTACTTGATCATAATCTAGATTTAAGATTGATAATTTGAAATAATTAAATTCTAATATTTGAATATTAATGATTTATAATCTTGTTTAAAAAATTGTGTCTTTAAATTATTGTAATGTCTTTTATTACAGCAATAACTCATAATAAAAATGAAAAATAATTATAAAAAATAGCAAATTTTAAATTAAAAGGTCTAAAATATTTTTGTAATATTAAAATAACATAAATATATGAATCATTCCATAAGAAACAAAATATAATTCCCAAATTTGAATCCTTTTAAATGAATGATACGAAAATAACTACAAAGACATTCATCTTAAAATAGCTACTATCCAATACCAAAAGGAAATTTTAATTAATAAAAAACTAAATCTTTAAACCTCCTTCGGTTCTAAAAACTTATTCCTCAAACTCTAAAAACAACATTTTTAATGAAATGAAAATTCCAGTGAATAAAATGGGTTTCAAAAGAGTACTCGCAATAAAAAAAATGTTTATATACATAAAATATACTTTAATTCAAATAATCTCTAATAATAATAATAATGTGCGATAAAAAATAGTTTTTTAATTACACCTCATGCATACACACAATAATTCACATAGCAATAATGATACTCATGATCGATCACTCTTACTCTTCGATTCCCAAAACTAGGTTTTTAATATATTCATAAAATATTTATGAGCTCATATTTTATAATGTCTCATTGCGTTTCACACTATTATGGATGTATATCCCAAATCTCTTTCCACCCCACAGAGGCATCTAAAAACTCTTTCCTCATATTAAAAGAAGGTATCTCAAAGTCATCTTCATCCTAGATGAAGATATCTCAAAACAATATTATTAATCATACAATATCCCTATCACAACATTATACACTATAAAGCACAACCTAAATCATGATTTTAGAATTCACCTCAGAATTCACTTCAGGTAACTCCAAATCATGTCTCAAAACAATCTAATTAACCATACGAAAATATATATATATATAAAGCACAACTCATACTCTAGACTAGCACCATACATATGACTCAAAAGACACGAATGTGCTAGGGTGTAATTTAAGATATCAATTCAATGCATATAGTTTGAAAACTCACTTATCAATAAATACCATTCCAAAAATATACCATGGAGGTTTAGAAAGATTGTTTTATTCACCTTTTTAAGCAAAATTTCATAACTTTGGTTTATTCTTCTCTCTCTTTCTCAACCCTTGAACAAACTAACTAGCTTATAATTGTCACAAGAGAACTACTTAACCCTGCATATAATAGTTTAAGATTGATTTCCCTCTCGCTATTCTTTTTTTTTAAATAAAAGATTAGCTTTATTATTCAAATTTAAAGTGAGATAAAATCTTTCCTATTCTTATTTGACTTTTATTTTAAAAGTAATATTATCTTAAATCAATTTATTTTTACGTAAGATTCCTAACAGTTTAATCTTTTAATTATTTGATTAATCTCATCTAATTATTATTCTTTTTCTTTTATTTTATCTAAGTAAATTTTAATATATTATTTTAACCTTATTTTTCTTTTATTATATTAAATATGATATATAAGACTAAATAAAATATAGCACCATCTTATTTAAATTTCACATTATAAGTATATTAAGATGAAACATGATAAATAATTATATCATTATCAAAGATCACCAATTAAATTATAACAAATATTTTATTTGAACTATAATAATCATCTCACAATAATAAACTCCTAATATTTTAGTTTGAATATAAATTCTATTATATTTTCCTTTTTTTTTAACACCTGAACTAATTATTTATTTTTCAAATTCAAATAAATCTTTATTTAATAAGTTCTTTATTTAAATTAGATAACAACTTATTATTATTTAGTAAGTAGCTAAATTATTATACATCTAGATCATCATTATTTATTAATTTATTTTATGGGATGATTTTTATTTTAAAAATTTGAGAATGTTATAGTTATTCCTTATGAACTTTGTTTTTGAACTTTATTTTAATTGTTATTTTGAATATTGATATTTTACGTTTATAATAATGTGTTATTAACTTTAAATTTTGAAGTATGAAATTATGTTAAATTAAATTTAAATTTTGAAATATAAAATTATGTTAAATATATTATTTTTAATTTTTTAATGGTTCAATCAGTTCAATTAGTAATCATCTAGTCCAACTATTAAACCATTAGATTACTATCTTTGTTAGTTCATTGATTTAGTTTTAATAACACCACTCCTTTAAATCACATTTTTTCCTATATACAAGCGCAAATCTAAAACCTTATTTAAGAGGATCGAGTACTCTACTATACAAATTAAAACAATAAGTTGTTGGTATATATAAAATATAATATAATATATTCTTATATTACATTAAATACTACATGGAGAAAAAAAAGAGTTAAGGGTGGATAAGAATTTTCATAAGTACTTGTAATATATAAAAATAAAAATATAAAATATTATTATAAACTAAAATTAACTTATATATAAATTAAAAGTATAGTCTATATATAATGATTTATTTATTAATTTATATACATAATTATTAATTTAAAATAAAATTACATAATAAATAAAATTTTACTAGTTAATATTAAAATTATGAAATTGATATTTAATTGTCAAAATTATATGTAAATAGCATTAGTTTTAGGAATTTAATTCTTCACTAAATAGAATTGATTTAATTCAAACCTTGAAATTTAACTAGTAAATTGAATCATGATAAAAAGTATATTTTAAAAATTTAGTTTAAGATAATTTATTATATAAATAAAAATTGTGGATAATTTAGAGTAAAAATATTATAAATACGAACAGTTTTTTAAAAAAAATAAAAAAATAATGTTATAGAAAAATAATTATGAAGGCAATGTTAGGTGATAGAAAAATATAAATATATAAAGTGAGATGCATTATGAAAAAATATATAGTAAAGGAAAATAATAAAAAATTGCCAAAGAAGAAAGAAAATAAGATAATTTCACTATAAACAACTGGAAGGTGAAAAAATATAGATCTATTATTAAAATTCTTGAAAGGTCCAATCAATAATGTTTTAACATGTTTTATTTTGTGTGTTTTATCATTTTTCAAAATTTGTTTTATCCACAAAATAATTCAGTGATTATATTCATAAATGTAACACCCTTGATGGTCCTTCCCAACTCAAATCGCAATAGGATTAGTAAAATGTAAAATAATTAACAAAAAATCACATGCATGCATGAAATGATTGTGAGAAAGTGAGAATCACAAACCTTTTCCAATAAATCCCGTTACACCAGTGACAAGCGTAGTCTTTCCTCTGAGGAAGTCATGAGCACTTACTACGCTAGCCATATATGGATATTGCCAACGATCAAAGTATAGCTGTATGAATTTGTAAGTGTTTAAAGAAAAAAGTTAGTGTTCCAAGAAAAGAAAACGTAATATTAAGTAAATTTATTTATAATAATCTAATATATTTATAAACGTTGACGTAAAAATGATAGCGTAGATTTTTACTGAGTATAATTTACCCTAAATATTACACCACTTAAATAAGTATAAGTTAAAAAATGCTTATAAAGTTTGTTAACTAATAATCAGTTATATTTTAAAATAAAAAATTAACAAACCATGCTTACAAATTTAATTAAATACATTTAAGGGATTAATAATTAAACATATAGAAGAGATAGAGAGAGTGCATACCCAAGTTAGCACACTAGGAAATCAACTGAGAAGTAAAGAAAAATTAAAGTAACAATGACGAGAGGAACTTGAAAATTTAACAATGTCTACCAGGCCAACAATAACAATCCTATTTATAGGTCAAGAATTATTGAAATAAGAGTATTAAGGGTATTCATTGGACTGGACAATTCGATGACTGAATCTGACCCGGTCTAATCCAAATAGATTGGGTAAGACTTTTTTATGATTTGGTGAAACCTGATCCAACTCAATGGTTGAGTGACGGATTGTTTGTTTGAGTGCGAAGGGTTGTGTTTTAATTCCTGTACATCTATACATTCCTTTAAAGGAGACCTTTGTCACAATCAGTCTATCCCGTTAGCCTTCCTATCTTTTCCCATTCCAAAATCCTCTCCTTTCGGTACTTGTTTTCTGATCCCTTTACTAAAAATTCCCTAGTAGGTCGGTATCCTAGCATACCCAATTATAATATTAAATTATTATATATTTTTATTATTTGAAATTATGTGTTTTTTTATTATGTGTTGTTTTTTATATTATATTTTTTGTTAATTTGGAAAAATTATGTAATTTGTATTTATTTGTATAGTTTGACTAGCTTAGATAAATTGTGTTTACTTTTATTTTAGAAAAATATTTTTTAGTTATTATTGTTTGAAAATTTAGTTATATGTTAATTTTAATTTGTTTTAATTTTGATATATAATTTGTAACTATAATTTTATTGTTTATTTTTATGTTATAACAAATATATAGTCTATTTTTTTAAAAAAAGATATCCTAAAAAAGATAATATTTTAATTTTTTTTAAAAAAATAATTTTCTAAAAAATATTTTTTAGAATTGTTACTGAATTAATTCAAAACTTGTTCAAGAGTGAGTTGAGTTGGATTGAGTTTAATAAAAAAAAAAAAAATCAAACCCAATATTTTATGATTCTATTACATTTTAAATTTGCATAAATACAAACTCAACTCCACCGGTCTTCATTTAAGACACGCAACAAGAATTCCCTTGTCTTAAGAACATGTCCCTACAATGAGTAATTAGTCATATATGTGTCATCAAAATTTTAGGTAAAATTAGTACGTCAACACAGTGGTTTTACTGTATTGATAACACAAAGCAGTTGGAAATGTTTCTGGTCACTTAAATAAGTTTCCTTCGAGTTGAAGTTTCTTATCAATTATTTTTTGAAAAATATATTTTCTTTCCTTTAAAATACAAAATGTTCATCATATTTACTCTTGTAAAAAAATTTGGTACATATTTTTTGTTGCTTTAATTTTGAAATGTACTATTTGATACTTCAAAAGGTGTATATAATACTTTAAATAATGTTAGCATATATTTTAAAATCCCGTTGCACCAGTAACAAGCATAGTCTTTCCTCTGAGGTAGTCATGAACACTTACAAGTTACAACACTAGCCATATATGGATATAGCCAACTATCACAATAACTGAGTGAATTTGGAAGTGTTTAAACAAAAAAAAGTATTCCAAGAAAATAAAATGTAATATTACGTAAATTTATTTATAAATTATGACGTGTAAGTTAATGACAGCATAGATATTTTTCGTCCTTAAGAGACTATGGGTGTAATTTGCACCAAATATTGTAATGACTTTCAACATGTATCATTTGATCTCATCGTTAAATAAGTTTATCTTAATAAATCATATATAAAAGAAATATATTTATCCTAAAAAAAAATTGTTAACCTATTCACGTATATAAAAAATATGCGTAATATAAAAATTACTTTTGCCTAAAAAAGTTGTCGTAATATGTAGTTTTTAAAATATACTAAAATATAGACTTTTTTATTGATATTCAATTTTAATAATTGTTTTTTAAGAGAAAAGGATAAAATTTAGTATCCATATGAAGAAGACTTTTAATCTAAGACTGAATTTTGAGATCAAATTATTCGAATAAAAGTTATTAAGAGACATTAGTATTATTTGATCCTTCCATATTATTATTAATTAACCATTTTTGTGTGACACATGAATGTCTTTTTTTTTTTTTTTTTTTTTTTTTTTTTTTTAAAACATGAACGTCTTATTTGGTAGTTGCATAGTAGTTCAACAATTTAATTACTAAATTTTCTTTTTGGCTAATTCTTTTTATCAGTAAAGATCTAATTAGTAGAATGAAACATATATGATTTTGAACATAAGTTATTTGACAGTTTAAAAATCTACTTAAATACACCAAGTGAATGATATAAGTTGCTAATTTATTCCTTCTTAATAATAAGTGTGACACTAGTTAGACGTCAAATTCAATGATTTTACATAGAATGAAAGTTTGACTATTATCTAAGCGTTGAATTTTATATTTTTATTAATGAGATAAATTATACATATAATTTTTTAAAAAAATTGGTAATTCATTATCAAATAGTAATATGTACAAAAGTTCAAATTATGAAAAATTTAGACATAATTAATAAAATAATATGATAAAATTCAATGGTTGAATTGGTTAAAAAAAACTAATCTATTTATATATATACACACACAAAGATTGAGCATATATAGGGACGGATCCACTTGTTGAACAATGGGAGCAACTGCCCCAACTAATTTTTAAATTTTTTCAATACTATGTGTATATGTAATTATAAATTATTCTCATAGTGTGAAATATAGTATAAAAACTAATGTATAATATAAATATTGCTTCTTCTGTCATTGAATACACAAACACGTACATGTACACACCTCCACGTGCACGCGCACACTCACACACACATGCACACACATCCATGCACACGAAAACTTTCTGATCATTTCTTTCAGATAATCTTCTGGTCATTTGGTTATTCTCCCCAGATAACTTTTCGTCTTTCTCTCCAGATAACCTTCTGGTCATATTGTTATTGTTTCCAAAATTCTTTTGGTCCTCTGGTTATTCTTTCCAGAACCTACTATGGTCCATTGATTATTCTTTTCGGATAACTTTTTGGTCCTATGTTCCAGATGACTTTCTGGTCCTTTGTTTATTTTCTCTAGATGTTATTTTTGGTCTTTTATCGTTATTCTCTACATACTATTTCTAGTCCTCTATTTTTTATTTCCAATAACAATTGTTGATTCTTTATTTATCATTCCATATGTTACTTTGGTTCTTTGCTGATGATTCTTGAATATTACTTTGATACTTTGTTCAGTGCAAATGGATTGTTAATACTATTTTATTGGTTCTTTTGATAATTAATCTATTGATCAAAGTTTTCAAAAGGATTATAAATTTGTGAACTTTCTATAAAACTACTCTGTACCATTTTCTACGTGATATGTTTGAGTTCATTGACATTACCTATTCAAGTTTTGCCTTAACTTTATCTTTCTACAAAGAATATGATAACTTGGTTTTCATAAGTTTTATTATTCCTCTGAGTTGATCAAAGAACAATTAGCTAAATGATTTCTATGGAAAATAATGGTTTATAGAATACTCAAAAGGATTTTTATGAAAATTGGTAAATATAATGTTTCTTGAAACTGATAAGAAGACAATATGAGTATGCTTTGTGGTTGTAGTTTTAATTTGATCTTTCACATTATAAAAGATATCTTTTAGTAATAAGAAAATGCTAATATTTCACTTGTTGTTGTTTACATAGATTTTTTAAGAAGTTAATTTACTTAAAGATCTGCTATTTGAAAATAATGTTTTGATTGGAATTGCTATGTCATTGATGGATTGATAACTTTTGAGTACCATAATATTTAGGCTAAAAGATTGCCCATGACTATCATATTTGAGCTAAAAGATTGTCTGTGATTGTGATATTTGGGCTAAAAGATTGCCTGTGAATGTGATGTTTGGGTTGAAAGATTTCCTGTAACTGTGATATTTAGGCTGAAAGATTGCTCGTGGATTTGATATTTTGGACTTAAAGATTGTCCAGTGAATTGATATTTTGGATGCAAAGTATGTGATAATATTACAATTGTTGTTATCATCAACTTTTGAATTTGGTTCACTTATGTATATGTTTTTATGATCTTCTATTTTAAAGTGATGTCGTGCATGGTGATTAATGTATGAATATTGTGTGATTGATGATTGATGAGTTGGTGATCCTTGGGAACGTGTTAAGAGATTTTGAGGTGAACTTAGCAAAGAATCCTAGGTTCCCTAGTAGAGGTAGCATGCAAGTGCATGAGTATAGTGTTTGAGAAGTCAAAACTTGGTACATTGCGAGATGAAAGGCAAGATCAGGAAGGTCCTAAGATTGTTTTAAGTAAATGAATATTCAGGATGATCATTGTTGATATTTGGGCTAAGGATGTTCATCAGGTAGGTGAACATTCAGGGTAGTCCACACTAGTACTTGGATGAAATATTCATTTATTTAAAACTTGACAAAAGCTCAACATCTCATGATTGGTAGGGTATATTTTGCTCGGGATGAAAGAGTGCCCGTTTTGGCTGAAAGAGTGTCATTTGTGATTTGGATGAAATAGTGTTGTATATGATGGGTAGGTAGCCCTCGGGCAGATGACTTGCTTTCTCAAGAAATTATCGTACCAATTAGAGTAAGACATACAACTACCAATCACTTCCCAAACAAAATCCTTGATGATTGGGGTGAGTCATCTTGGATTGTCATGGATCCATAAGCTCAATGAGATTGAGTCTAGTTTTGAGATGAGTGAAATTGAGTTATATGATAAGATTATGTGGAATCGAGTCCTAGGTTAAATCTCAGGCCTCCGTTGTTTGTTTAAGTTTATTAAGATTAACATTTATGGTTTATAATTATCTCACTCCTCTGTGTGTTTTCTCTGTGTTTCTTTTTCATATATGTTTGGGATACAAACAGAAAAGGAACTAGATTATTTAGTTAAAGAGAAGAGTTTCGAAGATTTTCTTTATACTTGATGTTTTGTTTATGGATGATGTTTTTTACTAAGTTACTTTGATGTTCAACTAGCTTATCTTGTCAATGGTTGACTACTCTATGTTAATTAGGTCTATTTGGGGTAATGGTGATAACAGATATATGATGTATTTTGAATCATTTTATAAAAGCAAGGTTTTTTAATGAATAATTTTATTCCATATCTGAGATAAGAAGATTATGGTTCTTTATGAAATATTAAAGTTTTGAAAACTTTTCATATTCGTGCAATTACCTTTGGTAAATCTTTAGCTTTTTTATAAATAAATTTTGGGTTAGTAGGAGCGTTGTTACACTCAAAACCCGCATGTTTTATAATATTCTTGATAGAATCTAAACCATATATGTCTTGTATCTTTGAGAGATGACCTAGGTTGTGCCTTCTAATGCAAAATTGGAGAAATCTAGCTTTTGTTTGATATTGACTTCAGTCATTCTTTATCAACACTCCATGTTGATGGTTCCTCTAACTCTTGAGGAGCCAGAGCTAGGATCACACTAGATTGACTAGGAGAGTTGCACTTAGATGAATCGCTGCAATTCAAGTTCCTTACCACCAACAACCAAGCTAAATATGAAGCCTTCATCGCCGATCTTTGCCTCGCCAAATATGTCGGTGTTAGAAAAATTTGTTGTAATAATGACTCTAAGATTATCGTCAAACAGATGAAAGATGATATGCAAGTGAAAGAAGACTAAATCTAAAGTATCTCCAACGTGCACAACAACTACTAAAACACATTGAGGAAGCCAAATTTATTACATTGCCCATGACAAGAATGATCAAGTTGGTATCTTATCCAACTCACTAGAATAATCAAATAGGGCCAACAACACACCATCATTCAAGAAACACTACAAAACCCAAGTATCCACGTCGAAGTGCTCGTAGTAGAACACATAACTTATACCTAGACAACTCGACACCAAACTACGCATTACACCCTTATCAAGGAAGACATATACCAACGTAGCATCAACGGCCCCCTCCTCAAATGCCTAGATGAAAATTAAGCTAAGTATGTGGTTGAAGAATTACATATAGGAATGTACGAATGCACTCAAGAGTAAGAAGTATCATCCAAAGGGTAATACGAGTAGGGTACTACTGGCTAGCATAACGGTTGATTGCAAAGAATATCTCAAAGATTCCTCCAATGCTAGGAACATACCCCTATACCCCAAACATCCCAAGACAAACTCCACCCCATAAATTCTCCCTGTCCCTTTTCCACTTGGGGACTAAACATCCTCAAACTATTCCCACCATCCAGAACCTAGGCTTGCTTCCTCATTATCAACTTCAATTACTTCACCAAATGGATTTAAGGAAAACTTGTCTCCTCCATCACAACCAACTAGGTCCAAAACTTCACTTGGAAACAAATCATTTGCAAATAACACCTACCTACTTCCTAATAACTGATAATGATAAACAATTCATCACCAATAACTACGAGTAATTCTTCCAACAACTCTGCATCAAACACCTCACCAACTCTATTGAACATCCTCAAACAAATGACCAAGCAATATCTGCAAACAAAATAATCTTTACAAACCCTAAGGCACGACTCAGACAACAAATAGATATTGGGCTGATGAACTCTTGAGTATATTATGGGTTTACCACTGCAAGCCACATACCTCAATCGGAGAAACACCCTTTAGCCTCACCTATAGAGTTGACGCAATGCTCTCTGTTGAGCTCGGGGGGAACACTCCCTACGATGAGAAGTGTTTGATCCTAATGAAAATAACATCTCTCTGGAAATCAAGCTCGACACCATTGATGAAATTCGCCACTCAGCCTACCTTTGAGAAACAACATGCAAGGCTAGAGCCATGCGTAAACATAACACCTGAGTACATCGTCAGAAATTTCAACAAGGAGACCTCATCTGGAGACTGAGAATAGAAGCTTGGAAAATCCCCAATGATGGAAAGTTAGTACCTACTCGACACTTGCCCCACTCAATATAAATGTCCTACTCGACACTCGTCCATTGACATAAATGTCCTACTTGACACTTGCCCTACTCGGCATAAATGTCATATTGGACACTCGCCTTACTTAGGATGAATGCCCTACTTGGCACTCGCCCTACTTGGTACTTGCCCCAATCAACACTCGTCATACTCAACACTCACCATTACTCGCCTCGTGCAAAAAATAAAATGTATGACATACAACACTTAGAATTTTTTTTGGAACTTGGCACATTCATTCATTGATAAAAAACACATTATTAAGTTGATAAACAAACAAAATTAGAAACACAAAGCTACTCATTTTCAAGGTGAAATAATAAGCCCAACAAGGGGAGTAATTGATTCAGATGCTTAAGGAGCAGAAGTAGCTTAAGCAGCGAGAGAAGTTTGAGCAACAGAAGAAGGGCCAACCTTGAGAGCTTGGGAGTTTACCTCTTGACTCACTACAGTCTCACCCACAGAAGACTCTTCCTTGAAAAACTACTCATCAAAAGACACAACTCAACATCTTTCACAATTTGTCCCTTTTTTGCATTAAAGCCAACTCCAACACCCTTTGCCACAAAAATAGGTGTAGAGAGTCTTCAACACCCTCGACTTTTGCTCCTTTCATGATACCTTGGAATTGGTGATGCAATCTGGTCCAAGGCCCTTAGCAGGACATGAAAAGCTTTCTTTCATTGTGTAAATTAGAATTAGGACTTTCTTTGTAATTTGTTGACTTTGACTTTTTAATAGGTAGGCTTTTAAAGTCTACCTTCTCTTTTGACCATTGTATTTAGGTTACCCTTTATTTTCTGAGGTACTATAGTCATCATGCTAGAATATGCTAGGTTGGGCTAGCTTTTAAGTAAAATGGGTGTGTGATATATCCATTCATTCTCTTAAGAGCACACCCCCAAGTCATGCATGAGCATGACTACTATTCCTACCTTATTCTTGCTAGGCGTTATCCCCTTATCATGCTTTAAGCATGACTACTCTTTGCCACTCTTTTCTACTATCCATACCTAAATGTATTTGACTAGATTAGGAGCATATTCTTAGTTGGTTATACATGGCCATAGTTAGCCTACCATGATTAGATGATGCAATCCTACCTTCCAAGGGTCCTATCACAAGGGTCACGACTAGGAGGATAGAGGAAGACATGGTTAGGAAGGAGTATTCTAGACCTCAACTCCTATTTGAATTTAAGACATCTTGGTCATAGTCTAGTTTTCTAGTATTTGTTTTGTTTAGTATTTTGATGGGTGTTTTTGGCCTTCTTTGGGGCCTTGTATTTCTGTTCTATTTTTTCTTGATTTTAGGCTTGGGGTGCCATTAGTTATTTTTGTGGAGTGTATGCAAAAAGGTGAGCCTTTTTTAGAGCTAGAGGATATGTGGTTTGCTTCCTACACCGTCTTGTTTGATTCCCACACTTGTCTGGCATACACATGAGAATTAGTAGCAAGTGGGCCCCCTTTGTTCCCTCCAATTGGCGCAAACCCCCTTCTCTTTCCTAGGTGGTGCCTAGTTGGCATAATTCAAATTCAAAATTTGAATTGAGGGAACATAGATCCACTGCTTTAGGGGCTTGTTTGGTTGAGGTAAGTTAATTAGGTGTTAATTGGATTTATTAGCTAAATTAACATATAATTAACTTACCTTAAGGTATACATCCAATAAGCTATAAATAAGACCCACCATCCTTTATATCATTTTACACTTTGATTAATGATATTTTGTATGTAAAGGTACCTTCTTAAAGTGTCTTGTCCTCTCTATCTTTCGAGAGTCCTTTTTTCATGGCTTTTATCAAGGGTTTTTTCCCTTGTGACAAACTTCATCTTGTTCATGGCGTAATCTCCTTGAATGGCACCTATTCACCTCCATCTTCTTACCTTCCCCCACCATCTTCTACTACGAAAACCTCTTTGAAGTAAGATCATGGAAGGAGCAATCATGGATTGCATCATTAGATTTGACTCTACTATAGTTAGCCTAATCTTGGTTAGATTAACCCACCCCTCTAGCCTATATAGGACCCATCACCTACATGTAAAGAATCTTTGATTTTTTTATGAATTGAATAGAGTTTAAGCTTTGTGCTTGAGTGTAAGCCTTTGAGTGAGTGAGAAAGAGAGTCTCTTCCTCCGTGGTTGTGAGCTTTTCTCCTTGGGAGAGAGTTATTCTAGCTTTTATCAAGCATCCGTCCTTGTGGCAAACATTTTCCACTTATCTCTCATCGTTTAGAGTGGTGTGTTCCCTTCCCTTCCTTACCGATCCATCCTCCATTTCACTTTAATCAAGCCTCTTCATGGAAGTAGATCTTAAGGAGAAGATGAACCTTCAACATCTTCATCGTATGGTATTATGAGCCAACTTCCTGGAGGTGAAGTTTTCTTATCTTTCCTTGTCTTGTTCGTCTATTACTTATGTCTTTTAATGCTTGTTTTGGTTCTTCCCATTTCCTTTTATTTATGTGTTGTCATCGTGATCTCCTTATTATGTAGTTTTTTTATTGTCTAGTGTTACTTTAATTTATTCTTCCATTATTTTGCACTTTATATGTTTGTTTTATTTTATGATTCAATTTTTGTTGCTTGTTTCAATTGAATCATTGTGTGTTCTCTTCAGGTTTCTTTTTAAATTTTTGTCCAAATTTTTATTTTTCTAATATTCATATGTTATCCTAAGAAAATCATGATGACCACTTGACAAAATATTTGAAAGAAGCTATACAATTATTGTATTGATCCTTGGAACTAATAGCAAAAGTTTTAAATGGACCTAATAGAAAATGCTAAACTACAAAAGAGTGTCTAAGGTTGAAATTTCTTGAACATCATTCATCTAAGTCTCAGCCATAGTGTTTTTGATTGGTGCAATTCTTGAAATATTTTGAGTATTTTGCATTTTAGTCCCTATTCTACTAAGTGCTTTTCTAGGATTATTCTTTAGTGGTGTTTGCCTTCTTTCTTTGCCTTTAGTTTAAGTTTTGTCTCTATCTTACTCTTAGAGTTTTGTCTCTACTTACTCATTCCACTTTGATAGAGTACTCTTCTTGTTTGAGCATTTTCTCGCTTTTCCTTGCTTCTATTCTCTTGCATCCTTGGTTACTGTGTGTGTGCCACTTTTGTAGGGAAGCCATTGGATTGAAGGCCTTCCACAAGGGTAGCATACTAAGGAAGGATTGAATTAGCCAAGGAAGGACTTAAATTAAAGGAGGAGCAAGACACAACGAGTGATACACTTGGAGAGGAAGCTTGGGAGTGAAGACTTTCTTCTTCTTTTTTTTTTTATTTTTCATCATTCTTGTATTAAAAGGCCTTTTTCAAGAGGTGTTGGAGGCCCCTAAGGGAGACCTCTTTTTTTATGTAATAGTTTCTTTTGGTGTATAGTTTTTTAGGTGTAAAGGAGGAAGTGGTACACTACCTTCATACCTTAGGAACACGTTTTTAAGACCCTTCTTGATTTACTTTCCTTTATTGCTTTTGCATCTTAGTTTTGTGCATTGAGTTCCAAAGGATCTTGCATTATTAAGAGAGAAAACACAAAAAAAAGAGTGAGGAGTGGTGGTGTTTGCTTGGCCAACCTTATTCTTAGTCTTTCCTTGCACATATCCAATGACTTCACATACTTCTAGCAATAACATTAATCAATAAGGGTCTCCTAAATTAGGGGACATGAACACCTTAGTGCATGCTATAAAGGAGTGGAGAGTTGAGGAGAGAAAAAGAAAGATAGATTGAGAGGAGAGAAAGAGAAGTAAGAGAGGAACAAAAGAGAAGAGAGAGAGAGAGACAAAAAGAGGAAAAAGAAAGGGAGAAAGAAGAAAAGATAGAAAGAGAAAAGAAAAAAGAGAAAAGAGAGAGAGGAGAGGGAATAAATAATAAGACAAGGTAAGGAAAGAAAAAAAAAGAAGAAAAAGAGAGGGAAGAAGAGGAGAGAAGAGAAAGGAGAAGGTATAGGTCTAGTCCCTCTAGGTATAGTGAGATGAATGAGAGTGATAATTTGGAAGGGAGACCTAGACCTAGGGTGAGGAGACTTACTCATAATCATAATCATCAACATCAATCCTTGCCTAGGGACAAAAAAAGTTGACCTCCCTCCTTTCCATGGAAAGGATGATGTGGAAGTCTACCTTGTTTGAGAAATAAAGGTAGAATAATTCTTCACTTGCTTCCAAGTGAATGAAGAAAGAAAAGTCTCCTTGGCAACCCTTAGTTTCCATGGGTATGCCATATATTATGGACTTCCCTTGTTAATGAGAGGCACCACCATAATAGCCCTCATGTGGAATATTGGAATGATCTCAAGGGGCTTTGAGGCAAAGACAGATGCCCTCTTACTATGAAGGAGAGCTCCTTGATAAGCTTCAAAGATTAAAGCAATACAACTAAGTGTTGACGATTATAGGCAAAATATGGAGCTTTTCATGATGAGAGCGGACATTAATGAGGAGCCAAGGGCCACCATTGCTAGGTTCCTTAGTGGTTTAAGCATTGAAATGAGAGATAAAATTGAACTCTTACCATATAGGTACCTAGATGACTTGGTCCAACTCTGCATTAAGGTTAAGCAACAAGTAAAAAGGAAAAGTACTTAAAAAAAATTATTCATCTTATGCAAAGAGGGATCAAGTCAAGGGGAGCTCTTCCAAGAGCTTCCCTAAAGAAGAGCCACCCAAAGCATCACATAAAGAGCATAAACCATTGCATCCTAGAGATAACCCCCTTACTAGTTCTACTTCTAGGACTAGTAGCATTAAATGGTTTAAGTGTCTCATGAGAAGCCACATTGCCTTTCAATACCCCAACAAGAAAACCATGATCATGAGGGGTCAAGACATTTATAGTAGTGAGGATAGCTCACCTTCCCACTCTAGTGAAAGTGAGGAAGAAAGGGGTCATGATCATGATCATATCATGTAACAATTCTATCCTTGTGAAGGTGACCTCCTAATGATTAGAAGGCTTCTTGGAAGCCTACCTCTTGAGCTAGATCAATCCCAAAGAAAGAATATCTTTCATACAATATGTAAAGTTTTAAACAAGACATGCTCTCATATTGTGGATAGTGGGTCTTGTTGTAATTGTTGTAGCTTAAGGTTGGTTGAAAAGCTAGCCTTAACACTAACTCCCCACCCAAAACCTTATAAGCATCAATGACTCAATGAGGAAAGGGAGATGGTGGTTAACTAGCAAGTGAAGTTGCCAATTTCCATTGGAACATATGAGGATGAGATTATATGCGATATAGTTCCAATAGAAGTTGTTCATATCTTATTATGGAGACCATGACAACTTGACAAGAAAGTCATCCATCATGGTCACTCTAATGAAATAATCCTCACCCATAAAGATAGGAAGGTTAAGTTGTATCCTCTTATACCTTCACACGTGGCAGAGGATCAACTCATCATGCATGAAGCATAAAAGGGATGAGAAAAAAAAAGCTATACCCCTAAAGCTTAAAAGGGGTAAGAAGGTTGAGTTGGAAGGTAATTCTTGTTCCAAGGAGGTCATTAAGAAACAAAGCCACTTTGCAACAAAATAAGATATTAAAAATGCTTCTCACTTGACAAACCCTTCTATCTCCTCCTTTGCAAAGAGACATCATCTTGCACTGCCACAAATCTTGAGGTTAAGTCTCTTCCACAAGGGGATCAAAATCTTTTGAAGGAATTTGATATCTATTTCCTAAAGAGATCCCTTAGGGTTTACCTACTCTAAGGGGAATAGAACATCAAATAGACCTTGTTCCTAGTGTTAGCCTACCCAATAAGCCTGCATATAGGACAAACCCCCTTGAGAGTAAAGAAGTTGAGTCTCAAGTTCAAGATTTGTTGGAGAAGAGTTGGGTTCAAAAGAGCCTCAACCCTTATGATGTTTCAGTCTTGTTGGTTTGCAAGAAGTATGACAAATGGAGGATGTGTGTTGATTGTAGGGCCAGCAACAACATCACCATTAACAACAAATACCCAATCCCTAGACTTGATGACATGTTAGATGAATTAGGTGGAGCTATTTTTTTTTTCAAAAATTGATCTTATAAGTGGTTACCATTAGATAAGAATAAAAAAGGGTGATAAATGGGAAACCGCTTTTAAGACCAAGTTTAGGCTTTATGAATGGTTAGTGATGCCCTTTGGGCTTACAAATGCTCCTAGTACATTCATGCGCTTAACGAATCATGTTCTTAGGGATTGTCTTGGTAAATTTTGTGTAGTTTATTTTGATGACATTCTTGTATATAGTAGGTGTTAGATGATCACTTAGAACATCTTAGGCAAGTCTTTTGCATTCTTAGGACTAACCACTTCTTTGCAAACATTGAAAAATGCACCTTTTATATGGAAAATGTGGTTTTTTAGGTTTTGTTGTAAGTGCACAAGGGATCCATGTGGACCCCGAGAAAATCAAGGCCATCCAAGAGTGGCCCACCCCAACAAGTGTGATTGAGATGAAGAGGTTTCATGGTCTTGCGAGTTTCTATAGGCATTTTGTGCCTAATTTCTCCATACTTGTTTACCACTGAATGAGTTGGTGAAGAAGGAAGTACCTTTCCTTTAGGGTGAGAAACAAGAAAAATTTGTCCAACTTATCAAAGATAAGCTCACCAATGCACCAATTCTAGCTCTTCCTGACTTCTCTAAAACCTTTGAGCTAGAATGTGATGCATCTGTAGTAGGTGTGAGAGTTGTTTTATTGTAGGGAGGGCATCTTATTGCCTATTTTAGTGAAAAAAATTCATGGAACCCCCCTCAACTACCCCACCTTCAACAAGGAGTTTTATTCTTTGATAAGGGCCCTCCAAACTTGGGAACATTACCTTGTTTCCAAGGAGTTTGTCATTCACAGTGCCATGAGTCACTTAAGTATTTGAAAGGGCAAGGGAAGTTAAAGAAAAGGCATGCAAAATGGTTGAATTCCTTGAAACATTCCTATATGTCATCAAATATAAAAGGGAAAGGCAAATTTGGTAACTGATACCTTGTTTAGAAGGCATAATCTCTTTACCACTTTGAGTGCTCAAGTTTTAGGATTTAATGAAATTAGGGAAATGTATCCCTCTGAGAAGGATTTTGGTTCCATTTTTGCTGCCTTATCTTCTAAAGCCAAATATGGTTTCTTCTTGAGTGAGGGGTATTTGTTTAAAGATGGAAAACTTTGCATACCCCAAGAATCCATTAGAAAATTGCTAACAAAAGAGAATCATGAAGGTGAGCTTATAGGGCATTTTGGAAAACTCTTGTGGTTTCAAAAGAAGAATTCTTTTAGTCCTATATGAAAAGAGATGTACAAAGGAATTGCTTAAGATGCATAGCTTTCTTACAAGCTAAGTCTGAAGTGATGCCTCATGGACTCTACAAACCTTTACCTGCCCCTTCTACACATTGGGTGGATATTAGTATGGACTTTATCCTTGGGCTCCAAAGAACCCAATGAGGTGTAGATTACATCTTTGTGGTTATGGACCGCTTTAGTAAAATGGCCTATTTCATTCCATGCCATAAGGTGGATGATGCGAGTAACATCGCAAGACTTTTCTTTACAAAGGTTGTCAGATTTCATGGGATGCTTTCCACCATTGTATCTGATAGAGATGCTAAGTTCCTTGGCCACTTTTGGAAAACTTTATGGGCAAGGCTAAGAATTGAGCTACTCTTTTCTACCACTTATCATCCTCACAATCATGGATAAACTAAGGTGGTGAATAGATTTGTATCACAATGTTAAGGGCAATTTGGAGAGGCGACCATATGTCTTAGGATGAGTACCTTCCTATAGTGATTTTGCATATAATAAGGTGGTTTATAGGACCACTAAACATTCCCTTTTTGTGGTTGTTTATGGGTTTAATCCTCTTACTCATTTGGACCTATCGCCTCTCCCTACTTGCCAATTCTTTGATAAGGATGTGGAATCAAGGGTTGAGTTTGGGAAGAGGTTGCATGAAAGGGTTAAAACTAACATAGAGAACCAATCAAAGGGTATGCATCTTCTTCTAATAGGGGGAAGAAGGAAGTGATCTTCAATGAAAGAGATTCAGTTTGGCTTCATCCTAGGAAGGATCGATTTCCTTCTAAGAGGAAGTGAAAACTAAGCCCTAGAAGATATGGTCTCTTCCAAGTCCCAGAGAGGGTGAACAACAATGCATATAAGTTAGACCTCCCTGAGGACTACAGAGTCAACACCATATTTAATGTATGTGACTTATCTCCTTTTTCAAGTGTTGATGAGTAAGAAGACATTTCAGATTTGAGGTCAAATCCTTCCCAAGGGGGAGGAGATGATACAACCTACCTTCTAAGGGTCCTATCACAAGGGTCATGGCTAGGAGGATAGAGGAAGACATGGCTAGGAAGGAGTATGCTAGACCTCAACTCCTATTTGAAGTAAAGACATCTAGGCCATAGTTTTTTTTCTTGTATTTGTTTTGTTGTGTTTTGTTTAGTATTTTTGTGGGTGCTTTTAGCCTTCTTTGGGACCTTGTATTTTTGACTTATTTTTTATTTATTTTAGGATTAGGGTTCATTAGTTATTTATGTGGAGTGTATGCATGAAGGTGGACCTTTTAGAGAGCTAAAGGACGTGTGGTTTGCTTCCCACATCCTTCTTATTTGATTCTCACATCTCTCTAGCATACATATGAGAATGAGTAGCAAGTGAGGCCTTCTTGTTCCCTCTAATTGGCGTAAACCCCTTTCTCTCTCCTAGGTGGTGCCTAGTTGGCACAATTCAAATTCAAAATTGAATTGAGGGAATATAGATCCACTTCTTTAGGGGTTTGTTTGGTCGAGTCAAGTTAATTAGGTGTTAATTGGCGTTATTAGCTAAATTAACACATAATTAACTTACCTTAAGCTATGCAAGAGGCTATAAATAAACTCGACCACCCCTTGTATCATTTTACACTTTGATGAATGATATTTTTCTCATTTTATAAGAGTACAATCTTAGAATGTTTTGTTCTCTCTGTCTTTTGAGAGTCCTTATTTCATGGCTTTTATCAAGAGTTCATTCCCTTGTGGCAAAATTTATCTTGTTCATGGCTTATCTCCTTGAGTGACGCCCACTCACCTACATCTTCTTACCTTCCACCATCATCTTCTACTAGTGGAAAACCTCTTTGAAGAAAGATCATGGAAGGAGTAATCAAGGATTGCATCATTAGATTTGACTCTACTAGAGTTAGCCTAATCTTGGTTAGATTAATCCACCTCTAATTAAGCCTAACCTACCCATCTAACCTATATATAGGACCCATCACTTACATGTAAAGAATCTCTTGTTTAGTCCTTTTTTTTGTCACATTAATTCCATGGTTTACCTTCTTTAATTTTATCATAAAATATGTGTTGTTGATTCTTATGGAATTGATCATCAAGAGGCATTGACCTCTTGATCCATGTTCAAGGAGTCTCACACGCTATTTAGATCTTAGCATGTTCCTTAAAAATTTTTCCAAAAAACATATTTGCTCAATTTCTTCCATGTTTTATTTCCTTGTTAAATCTTAGGTAGCTTAATTTGGTGCTAGTTTTTGGGTGTCATTTTTGTTTCTTGAGCAATCAAGCTTGCCTTAAACACCACCAAACTTTCTTTTGTGCCTATTTTTGTGATCACCTAATTTTTAGCTTATTTAATTTGTTTTGGTTTCTTGATTTGTACATTTATCTCAATTTCCTTTTTGGCTATCCCTTGCTATTAATTCAAGCCTTTACTATCCTATCACTCCCCATCATATTGGATTTCAAATTTAGTAAAGAGGTGTAAAAAAATATTTCAAAAAAAAAGAGAAAAATCAAAAGAAAATAACTCAAAAAATGTCTTAGTAAAAAAAAAAGCAAAAGATCAAAAGAATTTTAGTATACCTCAAAGTGACCAAAAGATCAAAAGAATTTTAGTCTACCTGAAATTGACCAAAAGAATGTTGAAAAGAATAATTATATTGTTTGAATCTTGCTTGAAATTTAAGTTGTATGCCACCACCTTAAGAGAATTATTTGTGCAAATCATTGAAACTTGCTAAGTCATTTTCTTGCTTTTTTTTAGTCCTTCCATTCTAGTACCATTCTAGGATTTCTTTGGGTGCCGACTTTATTTTTAGTCCTTTTTATTGCTTGTCTTATTTCTTATTGTTTGAGTTTGTCTATTATAAATATTTCATTTGGAAGTTTAGCTTTTCTGCATTTGTGTTTTGTTTGCTTTAGTGTCTTCTTCCATTCCTTGCCCTTGTTTTGTGCCACTTCTTGTGTGTAGGGACCAAGTTTGGAGACCTTGCCACTTGGTAACATTTTGGGTGTTGATTAAAAGCTTTAAGAAGAACTTACCAAAAAGGAGAAGAATATACTTGTGATAAAAACACTTGGAGAGGAGCCAACTTCAACATCTCTTATTTCTTTTATTTGCATTATTTTGGGTGAATTTTTAAGGTCATTTTAATTAGAGGTGTTGGATGCCCCTAAGGGTCTCTTTTGTTTGTAATAATCTTATTTTCTCGACCTAAGTGTCAGGGAGGAATTTGTACCCCTAACTCATACTCTAAGAGCACGTTAATCCCTTAAAACTTTTTCCGTAATTTTCCTTTTATTGCTTTTGACATTTTTAGCTAAATATTAGAGTTCCAAAGGCTCTTTCAGGAGAGAAAACCAAAAATAGAGGAGTGTTGTCCATCATTAGTTCCATAATCCTTGTACTTTCAAATTGTCTTCACGCACATCTAAGATTGTTAATAAAAGTTGGGAAGACAAAAGATAAAAAGAAAGAGATGAATATGAAAAAAAATTAAAAAGAGAAAGAGAAGAGTATGAAAAAGAGAGAAGGGAGAGCGAAGAGAAAATAGAAAAAGAGAGAGAAGAATATAGGAGAAAAAGAGAAGAAAGGTAAAGAGAAAGGAGAAAGAGACAAAAGGTAAAAAGAGAGACAAGAGAGATCGAAAAGGGAAAAAGAAAGAGAAGAGTGAAGAGAAAACAAAAAATAGAATGAGAGGAGTGTGAGAAAGAAAGAGAAAATAGAGAAAAAGAGAAAAAAAAGTTAGAAAGAAAAGAGAGATACAAAGAAGGGAAGAAGAGAAGAAAGAAAAATAAAAGAGAAAAGCCTATGAGAGTTCCTATAGAGAGGTGTACAAAGTTTATAGAGACCTAGAAGAGCCTAGTATAACCGAAGACCCTCATGTCTCTTCTAGTGGAAAGGATGAACCTAAGAGGCATCTTAGGAAAAAGAAAAACCCTTCTAAGAATAATCCAAAAGAGAGTCATCCAAAAGAAAATGTATAGAGAGAAAACCCTTGAGCAAGAGTGACATCCCCGATACTAGTTCAAGCAATTGTTTTACGAGCCTTAAGTGTTTTACATGTTTAGATAAGGGCTACATTGCTTTGCATTTCCCCAAGAGAAAAAGGACTTTAGGGGAAAAGTCAAATGAAGAGGTTACTTATGATGATGGTATCTTGAAAGTGAAAAAGCTTCTTGAAAGCCATCCTTGTAAAGACAACCAAACACAGAGAGAACATTATTAAACAAGATGTAAAGTTTTGGGCAAAAGTCGTTCTCTCATTATGGATGATGGACTATGTTGCAATTGTTGTAGCACGAGGCTGGTGGAAAAGTTGGCTCTTACTCCTCATCCTCCACCTTACTCTTTGCATGGGTTTAATGATGAAAAAGGTGTAGAAGTAAAAGAGCAAGTGAATATTAGCTTCTCCATAGGGCATTATAAAAATAAAGTTTTATGTGATGTAGTTCTTATGGAAGCTAGTCACATGTCATTGGGAAAGCCATGACAATAAGATAGGAAAACTTAGCACAATGGACTCACCAATAAAATCACTATCTCATAAGGGGAAAAAGTTTACCTTATATTTTGTTACTCTTATTCAGGTTTTGGAGGATAAAAGGCATATAAAGCTTAAGAGAAAGAGGGATACAAGTGAAGATGAGGTTGTTGGTAGGAGGATCAAGCCTAAGGAAGATCCACATTTGCCTTCAAAGGAAGTTCTTTACAAAGAGAAAGCTTCCCACCAACCTTTACAAAATGAACTAGGTGAAGTTAAGGTTATGCTTAAATCTTTTGAGCATATTGACCCTAACCTCAAGTCCAACTTAAGCATAACTTTTGGGAGGAGTGCTCTAATGCACTAAGTCTAGACCCTACTCACCATTTCAAGCTGATTGGGACAACCTTGGCACATCAAGAGCGGATTGAGGATTTGCTCAGTGGAGGGAAGAGAACTAAGATAACCTTCATCTTGAAAAATTTCATGGTGCTACCCTTTACTACCCCAACCCACAAAGGAACCGTTTGTTCCTACTCCGTCCCTTCTTGATGATAGATGCCTACTTATTACTTTGTTTATCTTCTTGCAGGTATGGAAGAAACAAAAGAAAAGCTTAAGATTTGAGGAAAAATCCTTTTATAGGAGAGGGGATGATGCAATCCGGCCTAAAGCCCTTGGAAGGATACATGAAAAGCTTTGTTTCATTGTATAAATTAGAATTAGGACTTTCTTTGTAATTTTGTTGACTTTGGCTTTTTAGTAGGTTGACTCCTAAAATCAACCTTCCCTTTTGACCATTGTATTTAGGTCACCCCTTATTTTCTAAGGTACTATAGTCATCATGCTAAAGTATGCTAGGTTGGGCTAGCTTTTAAGTAAAATGGGCATGTGATATATCCATCCACTCTCTTAAGAGCACACCCTCTAGTCATGGACAAAGCATGACTATTATTCCTACCTTATTCTTGCTAGACGCCACCCCTTGTTATGCTTTAAGCATGACTACTCTTTGCCACCTTTTTCTACTATCAACACCTAAACATATTTAGACTAGATTAAGGGCACATTCTTAATTGGTTATACATGACCATAGTTAGCCTACCATGGTTAGATTTGACTCTACTAGAGTTAGCCTAATCTTGGTTAGATTAACCCATGGTCTAGTTAGTCTAACCCATTCATCTAGCCTATATATAAGACCTATAATTGGAGAGACTTTAAGATTTGTGGTTGAGTGTGAGCCTTTGAGTGAGTGAGAGAGAGAGTCTCTTCCTCCTTGGTTGTGAGCTTCTCTCCTTGAGAGAGAGTTCTTCTAGATTTTATCAAGGATCCCTCATTGTGGCAAACATCCTACAGTTATCTCTTATCCTTGAGAGTGGCATGTTCCCTTCCTTTCCTCACCTATCCATCTCTATTTCAATATAAGCAAGCCTCTTCTTAGAAGTAGATCTTATAGAGAAGATGAACCTTCATCATATTTCATCAATTCGATACCAACTCCTCCTCCAAAGATACTTTTGCTAGCAATGTCGTGTCTCATTCCTCCTCGACCTTGTTGTAGCGCGAGTAAACATCACTTCATTGTTCTTCTTCAAAGTATGTAAGCTCTTGCGAACGAGCTCGTTCTCCTTAACTTGGACCATGGCTAAATGTTCTAGATTAGTGATCTTCTCATTCGTTGCACTTAGCAATTTATCCTTCTCCAAAAGAGCATGATCCTTCTTCTTCACCTCGACAACAACACCTGTCTTTGACTCTAAACCCACAATTTTCTCTTTATAATGTCTAAAGATAGCAAGACTCTGGAGAAAAAAAGATCTCGATGGAGTCAAAGCTACCCTCTACTCCTACAAACTCCATCATCCCCCATCTTGCTTAGGCAATAACTTATTTGAGTTGATGAAGTTTTCACCTTTGAGCTCAACATTTAACAACGAAGGTGACTCAGGAGTCATTGAGTAGTGGTCCAAATGCTTCACCACCTCCTTATGGTAGTGATACACCATCTTCCCTTCCCGACTTGCTAAAAAAAAAAATTAAACCAAACCCAAAATAAATCTTAGAAATAAACCAAACATAGAAATTCTTAAGTGTACCTTCAACCTCGAGGATTGACTTTCCCCACACTAGAAGAAGCCCGCTGATTGGTAGCACTTTCGCTACCTCATCGATATGTGGAAGCCTTGGTTGCTACCTCCCCCCATAATAGAGGAACCACCTCAATGTTCTCCCCTTGAACCGAGGTGGTAAGATCCACCTCAATCACTTCCACATTGCCACAACAATTGACTTCTTCATCTTTTCATCTTCTTCTTTTTCTCTTTCTTCTCTGTCCCCACCTCAACACTTTTTCTCTTCTTACAAAAAAGCTTGGTATAAAGTCGAGAACCCTCCTTACCAGCCTCAGTGTTAGAGGTATCCCCTTATTTTCTTGAAGTTAAATCCTTCCATGATTGCTATAAAAACAAAAAAACACCAATCGGGTTGGTGCTATTTTGATATGACCTCACACTCGAAGTTCGTCAACAAAAGTGACATGCCAAGCTCATTTAGCAACTCTTCACACAGAAAAGTAAAGGGCTCCTTACGTTCTCAAGCTCTCATGAAAATTTGATCCCCTAGAACAAGGCTCTACCAGCACTCAATCCGACCTCTACAAATCATAGCAAATGCTATAATCTTCCATTAACTTAGCCATAGAGTTCTCCGACATGAACAAACTTTCTAATGTTTTCATCTTCCCAATAACCCAGTTGTATTCGTCCAACGTCATTGGTGAGAACTTGTCCCACTTCCTCTTCCCACCGGCAGAGGAACCACCCTATTCCCCCTTCCCCCTTGTTTTTTATCTTTTCCAACCACTGCCATGAAAGACTCATTCTCCTTCTTACCCTTATCCTTCTTATTGTTATTCTCACCACCACCTTCCCCCTCCATGATGACACTGCCATCACCACCCCAACACCTTCAATGGACATTGCAAATTGAGAAACTGAAGGAGTCATATCCCCCTCCGATTCACTAATAAGCCTAACCTTCTTATCCATCAACAAATCACCCCTACTACCCACAAAATCACCAGACAAAGACATTGAAAAGAACAAAATATGTACCAATAATAAGAAACCAGATTCATAATCTAAACTTCATTGGAGATGACAACCACGAAACAAAGCACAAAAATGAACAAACACAAAGCAAATGGGCAAAGAGAAAGATGAAGCAACAAGAGAAATGAAGCAATAACAAGAAAATGTAGGAAATGAAGTAACTGAACATACAGGGTACTTAAGTAAATTCTTACATATGCTCCCTAAATATCGACCCTTTAAAACCCTTCACACTAATCATAGACTGCCATGTCATCACTCCTCACCTAATAACCATGTCACCTATAAAAACCCTTCTGGTACCCACCCCTTTACCCTGTAATTGCCTCCTTTAGCCATCCACCTTCATAAGTCTCACCTCTCTAACTCTTCATACCCATCCGAGCTACTCGCTCAAGATGAGTCAAGAGTTCTTCAACACATGTCTAGCTCCTTAACTCATCCAAGCTGCTCGCTCAAGATGAGTTAAGAGCTCGGGAGGCTTATATACATGTACGACCCCCCAACACCTCAATCCAATAGGCCTAACAATCAAACACCCCAACACAAACATCTCAACCCACACACCTCCTAGGCAAACCAGCCCAAACCCCAAAAGGTAACATATTCTAACCTCCAAAATACCAAAATCTACTCAAGATCATCTGATATATGTGTCCCACATATCTCGAAGAGCCAACCACCATCTAGAAGATATAATCAATTCCCAAAGTCATGACACTTATATCTAAAGCAAACTCTTACTTATACAGAACATGCAACACAACTCAGGTTGTTTCTCACTATACATTATCACCTTATATACATACTAACTTGGGCATCGAAGTTTCTACAGCTACCCACCTAGTTTTACCTATCGGAAAGGGGCTTAGAGACACATATCATTTTATATACACAAACAATAATTTAGATTTTTTTTGTTAATCCTTCTGATAGGAATTGAAGATAGTGTGTTAGACTCCCTTAACAAACAGTAATTTAGATAGTGTGTTAGAGGAGTAAAAGTGTTGTATTTCAAAATTAAAAACTAATTGTTTAGAAAGTCAAAGTAAATAATTTTAAAGAGAGGAAAAACACATTTTTCTTATTTTTTTTTCATTATATTCTTTGTAAAATAGTTCTCGAAACCAGTTTATAATTTTTGTCAGGTTCATAAGCAAACAATAAAGATTTCTTCAAAAACCAATTAATAATTTCAGTCACGTCATCAAAATTATTTAATTAACATTGATTTTTGACAACATAAATTTTAAGGAAACAAATAATTCACAAGAATTTTAACAAAACACCCTTATTTTTTAGGATAAAAAAATTATTTAAAAAACACTTTTTTAAAAACCACTTTTTAATAAAGACGATTTGATTTACAGAATAAGTATAATTTTTTTTTAAAAAAAATAGAATTATCTTAGAGAAGCATATAAAAAATTATATTTTAAATAAATAATTTTTAAAAATTAAACAAACTTCTCCTTAATTATATAATATAATATAATATAACGTAAACTATTTTTATATAAATATATTTTCCATTAAATAATCAAAATTTTATATATATATATATATATATATATATATTTAAGTTAAAAATAAGTTGGATGAACAATCCCACCGTTTAACTTAAATATATGTACTTTCGTCCTTCTTAAAACTTTTTGATTGACGTATGCTTGTTATCTTTGAACTATTCATCAAGCATGCCTCATTAAGTTGAGATTGAAATCATTAAAATCTGAAAATAGTTTAATTTATTTTGAAATTATAATTTCTATTTTTTGAACCCATTATAAAAATAGAATTTGAATTTATTTTAAAATCAAATTTATGTTTGAAATACATAAAAAGTTAAAATTATATTAACTTCGGCAAAATTTGATTAACTTCGTATAACACTAATTTTACCATCCTTAATTAGAAGAGTTTAAACACTTAAGATTTTAAAAAATTACCGTCATCACTCTAAAAATCAGAAGTGCATTCCCTAAACCCTCATCCTTAGTTAGAGGAATTGAAAAAAAACATAGTCAGAGGACAAAATTGTCTAAAAAATATGTACAAAAAGGAGTGTATTTCCTTTATATTTAGTTATTTACAGGGACAAATAAGCATTTCATGGCTGTTAACAGAGTAATTAAATTTTGTTGAGATAGTGAGACAGTTATCTATGTGATTATATATTGTTTTAGAGTAATGTTTTTGTTTTTATTTTTCAATTTTTAAATAAATACTTGTTAAAAAATAATTAAAAGTAAAAATAAAAATCAAATATGAATACCAAGAATTATTTATATATATGTTACATAATAGTTGGATAATTATGTATTTTAGTTACATATTTTTTAGAGTATTTTTTTCTTTAATTTTCAAATAGGTAGTTATGTAACAAACAATTAAGAGTAAAATAGAATAATTTTTTTGGTGTACACTATTTTAGACTTTTTTTTTGTGTTAGTATTATCTTTCTTTCTTTTATAAGTGTATTAGTATTATCTTTCAACTACAATTGTAATACATGTTTTAATTAAATGGTAAACTAGACAAAAAACCACCCAATCATAAATTTAAATTGAAAACAAAATAATTGCATAGTTTATTAACTATCCAGCCACTTTCAGTATTTCTTTCTTTCGTTCCTTCCTGTCAACGAATAACATTGTTTATTAGAAAGATATTTATCATATTTATTTACACCACTGAAAAAAATAGTTTTAAAAATGACTTTTCTTATGAGTTACAAAAACTTGTTCTAAAAACAATGTGGTGGTAATTTTATAATTATTTTAAATGTTTTAAAACCTGTTACGTTAGGAACAGACCACAAAAGTATTTTTCTGTTAAAATTTTAATAGATCAGAAAAGTATCTTTTCAAACCTGTTAAAATTTTAATAGATCTGGAAAGACCTATGAAAATTTTAACAGATCCAATAGATGCACCTATTGTTCATTCTAAGTTAAAATATTCACTTGTATTTCCCATAGTCTCTTGTGCTCCTTGTGTTTCTGATTCTCTCTCGCTCATCATTCGTCATTTGCTCTTGTGGTTTGCTCTGCTACTACTCAGGTTGTCATTCGCTGCATCGTCGTGCTCACGTCTCGCACCGTCGCGGTCTTGCAACATCACACTCGCATCTTGCACCATCGTGGTTGCGTCTCGCACCGCCGCGCTCTGTTTGCGCACCATCGCGCTCGCATTTCACACCATCGCGCTCACATCTCGCATTGTCACGCTCGCACCACGCTTGCGTCTCACACTGCTGTGCTCACATCTTTGCGCCACCGCGCTTGTGTTTCAGCAAAAACATATGGTAATGGCTATAAGGATTCGCGTTTGCGTCTCAACCGCCGCATCGGTTATTGTCCACAATGGTTCTTAAAAGTATCACTTTTAAGATTGGGTGTAAACATAACCGTTCTTAAAAGTGTCATTTTTAAGAACGGTTGCAACAGATCTTAGAAGTCGCGACTTTTTACATCTCCCAGAAAGATAACAGTTGTATAATCGATTTTAAAAGTTAATTTCAACTGTTATTAAAACTAATTTTTATAGTAGTGTTATCTTTACTTTTTGTCAAGTAAACTTTTTTTATTGCTTTTGTTACTCACCTTTTTTTCTACGCATTTCTACTATTCTCTACATTTCTTGAAATCAATTTGTCACACCAATGCTATATAGTTCTTCGAATTTCTCTGTGGAACTGAACCGCTGCTCTACTTTTGTTCAAGTAAGTTATTTTATATATATATATATATATATATATATTAATTTTAACTTTCATTTTCAGGCTTAAAATAATTATTTTTTTGTTATTTTTTAAATTATTGTGTTTATCTCTTCTAATTTGTTATAAGTATGCTTTGTTTTCAATTTTGATAATGATAATTATCGTTTTTAGTTCCGATTGGTTTTTGTAACTAAAACTTCATTAATGGGGAAATAAATAGGGTGTCAACTACGCCAGACAGTATCATCTTGGTGTGTCCACTGTTCTAGGAATTTGAAATAATGCCCAGAAATATGTAAAATGATATCAATCATCATGTTCACGAAGTACAAACCCTACTTTATTCATTAAATTTTGTTTAAGGTTGTTGAGTATTTTTCACACACGCTTTTGTTAATTTTTGTTTTATTTATTTTTTCTGATTGTGATTGATGTGATGGATGAAATTGTTGCCAGTAACCTATTGATGCAATTTCTTTTGCATTCCTAATTATCATCTTCATGGAGGTTCCCAACTTCAAGCAATGGAAGATGGAAGACAATGAAAATGGAGGTGGGACGCCACTTCCTATGGAGAGGAAGATAAGTCTTATATTTGAAAGTTTGCTACAAGGAAGATGACTCTTGATAAAAGCTTAGAAAAAGACTCCTCAAAAATAGGATTCTCAAGATACTTTACTAAGACGAAATGCTTAAAGGAATCTTCTATTCAATCATTCAAGTGTGCTAATACATCAGAGTGATGTGGGTATATATAGGGGGAAAGAGAGCCTTGGGTGTAAACTCTAGAGAATGTGGGACTCGACTTAATTAGCTCTTAAGGCTAATTAATTGAGGCTTACACTCCTTAACCCACATGTTCATGGTAATCAAGGGGGTGTGGAGAGGAGCCCCAACGTCCATCATGCTCAAGCCCACCAACTAAATATACACCCCAAACAAACTAAAGACACCTCAAAGCTCTAAACTAAGGGGAAATGGCTGAAATACATGGATCAAGGAAAAATACAAATACAATAATATTTACAAGGAAATAAATCAAGGACTATGGTCAATGATCTTCACTTCAAGTAAGAGCTGAGATCTAACATGCTTTATCCTAGCCATGTCCTCCCCTATCCTCCTAGCCATGACCCTAATAATGAGACTCTTAGTAGGGAGGATTGCATCATTCCTCCCTTTGGGAAGGATTTGACCTTAAATCAAAAGCCTTATCCTCTTCCTCATCAATACCTATAAAGGAGATAGATCACAAACATTAAACGTAGTGCTGACTCCATAATCCTCAAGGAGGTTTAATTTATATGCATTATTGTTCACACTCTCTAGGACTTGGAAGTGACATATCTTTTAAGGCTAAGTTTGAAGTTCTTCTTAGAAGGAAAACCATCCTTTCTTAGGTGAAGCCAAACTCAATCCCTTTTATTAAAGATTACTTCCTTCCTCCCCTTGTTAGATGAAGAAGTGTACCCTTGTGATTAGTTTTCAATGTTGGCCTTAACCCTCTCACTAACTTTTTTATAAACTCGACCCTAGATTCCCCATCTTTATGAAAATATTAGGAATTAGGGAGAGGCGGCAAACCCAAAGGTGTGAGAGAATTAAACTCATAAACAACCTCAAAAGAGGAGTGTTTGGTGTTTGGTGGTCTGATGAACAACCATATTATATGTAAACTCAATATGGGGTGAGATATTGATCCCAAGACTTATGCTTGCATATTGCCCTCAACATCATGGATAGAAATTTATTCACCACCTCAATTTGTCAACCAGTCTGAGAGTGGCAGAGAGTAGAAAAAAAGAGATTAGTTCCTAGTCTTGCCCATAAAGTTCTCAAGAAGTGGCCAGGGAACTTAACATCTCTATCAGACACAATAATTGAGGGTATCTCATGCAAGCGAACAACCTTTCAAAAGAAAAGTCTTGTGTTGTGGCTCGCATCATCCACTTTGTGCCATGGAATAAAATGAGTTATTTTACTAAATCAGTCTACTACCACAAAGATGGAGTCTATACCTTGTTGGGTTCTTGGGAGCTCAAGGACAATGTTCATGCTAATGTCTACCAAGGTGTAGAAGGAGTGGGTAAAGGTGTATAGAGCTCATGAGACATCACTTTAGACTTTGCTTGCAAGCAAGCTATGCATCCTAAGGAATACCTTTGGACATCTTTTATCATACGGGGCCAAAAGAATTTCTCTTTCAAAAGGAATAAGGTTTTATCAAACCTAAAATGCCCTATGAGCTCACCACTACAAGAAAAATGTTAACTACCAACAGATTTTTATCCCCAAATCTAAATCCATCGGTAAATTTACATTACTGACAAATTCAGTATTTGTTGGAAAATCATACTTTTTGACAGAATTTTACCAATACAAAAGAACCTTTAGGTAAATTTGATTTACCTATGGAATTACCAATAAATCTTTCGTGTGTTATGCATCCGTAAAAAATTATTATCGAAAAATATAGTATTTATCGGAAAATACTTATTACCGAGGAAATTATACTGATGGAACAAAAGTTGTAGGTAAATTTAATTTACTTACAAAATTTATCGATGGATAATGAGTAGGTAATTTTAAAGTTAGAAAATATAAATATTAAAAGTGGATTTTATGCTTTTACTAATGTATAATAATATGATATTTTTTTAAAATAATGTGAATAGACTTTTTATAGTTAATAGTTTTTAAATTGTTTGACATAACTTCTACATATATTAGTCACCATTAGTTGTAAAACAATCTCGTATCTTTTATAATTATTTTTTTTAAGTATGGAAAATAATTTTATCTAATACAATATTTTCATTATTATTTTTAATTTAAAATCTTTATAAGTGTGGCAAAAATATATTTTACAAGCTTTATAAGTAGGTCAAAAATATTTTTTAATATTAAAAAAATTATCAATAGGTAATTATTGATGAATATTATCTGTCGATAATTACCTACAAATTTTATCTATAGATAACTACTAATAGATAATTTTGTAGGTAATTATTTAATGGATAATTTTATAAATAATTATCTATGTATATATTCGTTGGTAATTTATCAACAAATAAAATTTGTTGATAATTATTGATAGAAAATTTAACAAATAATTGTATGGGTAATTATCTAAGGAAGATAAATATTCATAGTAACATTTACTTCCAAGAAAATTTTGGGTGAAATTTTGTTTGTCAATTGGGAAAACATGAATTACTGATAGAGTTTAATTGTTACCTACAAATTATGGTCGTCAATAATTATCATTTTTCTCTTAGTGTAGCAAAGGCCAAATATCAAACTTATTGTTAGCTTACGAATATCACACTCATATTGAATGGACTCTGAACAATTTTTTTTTTTACTGAAAGTCAATAATTCATTCTCTTTGCCATTCATGTTTTAGTTACATCACCATTCAGAAAGACATATCTTATGTTTTTTTAATAGTATTAATAATATTTATTTTGTTTATAAAAAAATATAATACAAAAAGAGATGATAACAACATACTACTAACACATGTTTTCTTTTTCTAACACACAATCTATTCTTAGTTGAAACTTATTAAATCTTACAAAACAAGAGAGAAACGTTAAAAAAATTATGACCCACCAAAATTTATATTTTTTTAAAAAATTAATCAATAATAGAAAACATATTTTAAATAGTATGTCAAAAAATATACTGATAATATTTCTCAATAAAAGCACCTCATGGAAATGTAATTTACTATTAGATTTTGTATTCCATAGAAGCTTATCGAGATACGGACTAAAACTAGTTAGGAAATAGACATCTCCGGTCAACTCAAAGCTCCTCATATATATTAATTGACCCCTGTCCTGAGGTGTAGAAGAATATCGACTGCTGAGTTTTTATTTTTTATTTTTTTAATTGGAAGGTGTTGAAAAGAATTTTTGCTTTAACAAAATGGCATGTAGTTTTGGCTAATGAGAAAAAAAGATAAATTAAGAAAAAAAAAAAAAACAGAAACATGTACATTCTTATAATCTTGTGTGAGAATGAAAGACTCATCATCTTTGTTGTTATACTACAAGTTCTATCCAATATTGATAAAAACTTACCATTTCTTATTCATACTTTATCTTCTACCATGCTCTTAATTCTATTTTTATTTTTTTTACTTATTGATTTTTTATTAGAATAAAATATAGGTGTTTTGATTTAGGCTTCCAACCTTTTTGTTTTTATGTCTTAATTACACATTTTGTTTCTTTATTTTTATAAATTTGGAAATTTGATCTCCGGCCTGTTTTAAAATTAAAAGATTATGTGTACATTATTTTTAAAAATTTGTGAATTTTATTCAAATCATCAAATAAGTGGGGATGATTTGAAAAACAAATATTGATTTTCACATAAATTTAATAGGGTGACTAATCAAATTAACAATAAAAAATAAAAAAATTATTCCTATAGTTTCTTTTTTAATTAATTAATTAGTTAGTTAGTTACTTGTTAATAAACTTATAATCATGTTCCACGTAACTTAATTAACTTACATTTTTCTTCTTCTAAAGATAATGCTTTCAATTTAGCGATTTGAACAAAATTTGCGGATATAATTTTAAAATAGGAGAAATTTTTAAAATTATAAAAATAAGGGAAAAAATATACAATTAAGTATTTTTTTGTGTTTTATTTTCTATTATATTTTTTTAAAATAATGTTAATAAAATTTAGTTTAGTATATAAATATATTTTCACAAATATATCACTTTTTTTGTTTCAGTGTTTGTACATTTTTTACTTTTAGTTCATCTAAGCAATTCTAAATATGTCCTTTCTATTTTTAATCTTGTATTTTTGTTTTTTCCCTACAAATATGTCGTATTTTGTTTAAGTCCTAAATATTGTACATTTTATTTTTAACTTCATAAATATGTCACTTTTGTAATTTAGTCCTGCAAATTTATTTTTTATTTTTTCTTCTACAAATATTTTACCCTTTTATTATAAATTGCTAAAAATATCTCACTTTTTATTTTAGTCTCTAATGACTCATAACTATTTTTTTATAACCTAAATTTGTTAAATATAATAGGTACTCATAGCAAAGGAGTATATATTTATATATTTATTTATTTATTTATTTATTTGGCATCTCTTAAAAATAAATAGAAAATATTGCAAATAAGTATAGATGTATCAGGGACTGAATCCAATAAAATTGGTGTAATTTAAAAATTATAATCACCAATTCTATTTAAACTGTCTTTAAAGTGAAAGAAGAAAAATAGATAGAAATGATATAAAAAAGGTGTAAGGCTGTGTTGTAAAAACTGGTTCGTTACTAACCCGGTCAAGGTAGTGGATTAATGAGTTAGTGGTCAGACTGGTTAGTCAGTTTAATCTGGTCTATATATAAAAAAATAGAAAATATATATATAAAAAAGTAACATCGTAATTTTCACTTCCTATATTCGCAAATTATATAAAAATAAAAATAAAAGAAAAAAAATTAAGAAATGATATCATTTAAATAATTTTTATTTTCTAAAAAAACTAAACTAAACTTGGTCCAGGTCACCGGTTTTTTCTTGACCCGGCCAATTCAAATTGGTTTACACTGGGCCAACTGCATGTTTGGTCTATTAGAAAAACCAATTTGGTTAAGTGACCAGGTCTCGGTCCAACTGGCCGGTCTAGACCAGTTTTTATAACTATAGTGTAAGGTCCACCCAAATCCACAGGCAGAAATATAAAAAATCATATATCATAAACCTTAAATGATTAAAATCAACTTTTCAAAAAGAAAATTTTATATTAACAACTTATTTAAATTTCTTTTAGCAAATATTATTAGGAGTGAGTAGGTGCATGTTCAAGCAAAAATACATATGCAACACTGTCTGCTTTTTTATTTCACTTTTGCATTTTTTCTTACATTAATGTATTTTTATTATTAAGTTTATTTGGCATACAATAATATATTTTTATGTACATTACATGCATCGATGCAAACCTCCTTCTATGCCTATGGTTATCTCTTTTGTCATGGTTCCTTGATGAAATGGAATATTGGAGAAGACAGAAAATAAGGGGTGAAGGGCGCCATTCAAAGAGATAAGTCAAGATGTTTGTCAAAAGAGAAAAACTCTTGATAAAATCTAAAGAAGGCAAGTCTCTTTAGAGTAAGAGAACTAGCTCGTGCACTCAAAGAGAAATGACTGTCACAAAAGCTCAATCTATACCAAAGTTCCAAGAGTGCAAAATGAGAGGAATGAAGCTCTATTTATAGGCCAATAGCCGTGATCAATATTGTTTTGATTAGTGAGTTAACATTGATTTAATTAGCTCAAAACCAACTAAATTAAGGTTAGCTCTCCACTAACTCCAACTAGCCAAGTCACAACCATCTGGCTTGTCTCCTCGCCTTAATTGGATGTGTAACAAGAAGAGATAAGGGGAGTCCACATGTTGGTTATGCTTTGTGAATGCTTGAGAGGTTGTGAAACCAAGGAGAGGGGTGTGGGTAATGCCACATGTCCATCAACTCAATTTTTATCGCTCTTTACACACACTCCACATACTAACTAATGACACCCCTAACTAAAAGAAGTGATAAAAAAACAAGTCCCAAATGAAAGAAAATAAATTGTTAATTACACCCAAAAATAAAGACAATGACTAATGGTCTATGATCATCAATCTTATCATGAGTTGAGGCATCTCATGCTCCCTCATAGCCATGCCTTTCTCTATCCTCTTAGTCATGACCCTAGTGATAGGACCCTTGACAGGTAGGATTACATCATGCACGCCATTAGTAAATAGTATGGAATATGAAAGTTTCCCTATTTTTTAATATTTTTTGTAACAACCCTAATTTTGCAATCTAGCATATAATAAACACTGCAAAAATATAGGTACATGTGAAAATGTTAAGATGGTATGTAACATTATATATTTTGACCTAAAAGTGAATCATGTTTCTTATTGAAATTGGAATAATTAAAAAAAAAATCTTATTTTAACCCAAAAGTTTAAAGATGCAAAAGTTGATTAGTATAAATGCATTAAATATTTTTTCTTTAATTGTAAAAAAAATGAAAATTTAAAGCAAATTTTAATTTTACTTAATAATAAGCAAAATTAAAGTAATAAATATGAGGATAGAACAAAATAAGAATTAATGTTTTGAAATGAACCAATTTCTACATATTTATATGTTTCTCTTTAATAAAAGAAGAAATTTTTTCATAATTGATATACGAACATTACAAATTGGTCATGTTCTAAATAGATTTAAAGATGACAAACTTTGTGTACCTTAAGGATCAATGAGAAAATTGCTGACAAAAAAGAGCCATGAAATGTGAAAAAGTGAATATATTTAATATTATGAATGATAGTTTGTGCCATGAGAATTTGTGCTTTAAGTAATTAGTGTTGATGAACTTATTTATGCTAAGAGTTAAGTCTAAGTTATTACTTAGGAGTGTGTGAACTCCAATTTCCATGATCAATTGTGAAGTCTAGACTTTTTCTAGTAGTACTTAAGTCTTGGTTTTGCATAGCCATTTGCCTATATGTGTGATTAATTGTGAAACAGTTCATGCATGCATTCATGTATGTTTTGGGTCCCTGCCTAAGGTGGTTGTGTAACCTAGGGTGTGTTTGGGTCCCTATGACTTATGTTGACCTATAATGGTGTCTAAGGTGATTGTGTGGCCTAATGTATGTTTTGCGTTCCCCTATGACTTGTACTGACCTATAATTGATGCCTAAGGAGGTTGTGAGACCTAGTATTTATTGTGCCCCTTGTGGCTTGTTTTGATCCAAAAATGGATGCCTTAATGGTTTGTGTTTCACCTTATACCCTATATGTGCGCTCTGTTCTAAGAGTTATGGTACCATATGCATACAGAGTCAAGAGCATAAGTCATCATGAGTCAAGATTCTTAAGTCATTATGTGTATGTATTTGCGATGTGTTAGTTTGTGGTGCTTTAGTTGAATACCCATTCTCTCTATATGTGTCTTGAGATGTGTGAGACGTGATCTCACCCCTTACTATTTGTTCTTGCATTTTGTTTAGGTTGCATGTCACTTTCAGGTGAACGAGATATTGATGATATCGTCGATGATGAAACTTTGACTTTTTCTGTTGGATGCTCTAATTAAGTGTGGCATTGGGTTAGAGAGGATTAGCTAAAAGATTTTCTTTATGTTGATAGTTTATTTAATATTTCATTGAATTTTAGTAGTTAAGAATTGAATCTTGTAAAGATCAAATTTAGAGTCTAATGTATTTACTTATATGTGATATTTCATTATATTATAGTTTTCAAAACAAAGTGTATATTGTGTTATGTGAATCATTTTATCTAATTGGAAATTCTAGTATTTAAATAAAAAATTTTCTATATTATTTTGTAATTAACGAATAAATTGTTTTCTCGCGGTACAAAGGTGTCACATTTAATGGTATCAGAGCCTAGTTAGTTCTTTCGTCCAGTGCGTTAAGTGCTTGCTATGTTTCCAATGTGTATTTTGTGATATTATTTGAAATAGATTGAATAGTTGATGATTTCAATATTGATTGTTTGTTTAGCTCCTTTACAAACATGTGTGTGTAATGTCTTGAAATTCATATTCATATGTGTCCCATTTAAAATTTGTGATTGTGCTAGCTGAGTGTTTTGGTTGTTGTTATACCATAAATCATAATACTTTGTTGCAACATATTAGGATTTGCCAACGCAACACCTTGTGCAGTGTGAATAGGACATTATGGCAAACGAAAATCAAGGCTCAAGGCATCTTTGACTGCTTGATTGCATATATATCTTTTTATTATATGATAAATGTAAAGTAGATGTGTCTTCTTATATATTTGCTAGGTTAACTTATGTTTGAAACTTCTTTTAAAGTTTTCTTCTTTTCCCCCTTATGAATGACTTGTTCGACTTCTTCCTTTCATTGTCAACCTTTTCCTTTCGTTAGGAAATAATTGTGTTAGTTCTTTAAAGTGATTATGTTTCACTTAAAGTTGCTCTCATATAACTATTTTTTCTTTGATCTATTTATTTAGAATGAAACTTATTTTGTGAGGGAGGAATTGAAGTGGCGGATATAGGACCTAAGACTAGTGAGGTCAATTTATAAAAAAAATAAATCTGATAATAACTATCATATGTGTGTGTATATATATATATATATTTTGAAGAAAAGACAAATAAACTTTCAAATCAATTATAAATAAAATAATAATAATAAATATATAAAAAGCAATGAAAAATAATGAATTCAAACACATAAATAAGAAGTATAAACATTAAAATAGAAGTTTATATAAGAATATGAAAGGAGATTCAAATATATAAAATTAGAGGGTGCAAAATATAAAATTTAAACACATATACATGTGACTTTATTAACATGAGTGGGTGCATTTATCCACCTAAAATGCATGTAGGTTCCCCATCGAGGGAAGTGTATCATTTTATGACTAAACAATTATTTGTATGAAAATTTTCCCATTATCATAAATTCCTAAATTTGTCATTTGTTAGAAGTAAAATTTAGTGTAAAATTGTTTATCTAATGCAAAATTTATTACTTGTCATTCAATATCAATTTAAATTCTTCTTCAACTTTAAACTATACATGCAAAATTTTATATAAAATAAACTATTTTAGGAAAAATTAAACATGCACGTAAGCTACGTATGCTACGATTGCACGTCAAACTAGATTTTAACAATTAAATATTTTTATTTTATATTTATTATTTAAAATAAAATTGTTTTTTAATTGAATAATTTGTTTATAATAATGTCAAGTTATTGAAATTTGTTATGGTCTGAATATATTTATTTTATAAATAATCAATAAATTAAACAAATAACTGAAATAAATTTGAAAGTATAATATATAATTTATTTTAGTGTTATTTTTTATGTCTTTATCATTGATATTGTGAGTTTGCATGAGTACGTATTTATTTTTATGTGTCTATAATTAGTATTTTTAATATATTTAAGGTAAAACTTAAAAATTTATTTTAATTTGTTGTACTATATTTTTTATACATTTTATAGGTTGATATGGTTATTATTTATTCTGAATTATTAATTTGGACCAAAAACGTTGTGATATTATTCAATTTGAATTATTGGAAACTTTTAATATTAGTTTTTTACTGAATATATTTTAATTTTATTACATGTTATTTTTTTATATGTTACTATTTTTTCTTGTTCTAAATAATTAAGAAAAGACAATATTTTTAATAATAACTATTCAAAAAAAAAATTATAATAGCTACACTATATTGCGTACATATTTATAACGAATATTTATATTTATTATTCTTTAAGTTATAAATTTATTAGCATAAAATATATATTATTTTATAAATGATAGTTATCAAACTATTTTTTATTATTATTATTATTATTATTATTATTATGTAATTAGTTTTTGTATTGAAAATTTGAAAGGAATCTATTTATTAGACTGTTATTATATAATTATTAATTGAAAATTATTAAAAAATTATTTAATAATTATCATTAATGTAATCAATTTAAATAAAATAAAATTTAAATCTCTAAATATCATCTATTGTTGAATGTTTTGTCGTTAAAATAAGATAGGTAAATCATTTTATTAATTACAATATAGTGGTAAAAGAAAAACATATAAGAATATACACCAAAACATGAAAATAATAAGGAAAACAAAAAAAAAACAACATTAAAATGATAAATAGAAAGTAAAAAAAATATAATTTAACATAATAAAAAAACTAAACAATTTATTATTTTCTTAATAATAAATCAAAATTTGTTGAATAAATAATGTTCTTGTTGTAATAAATAATTTTCTTGTTGTAATAAATTATCATTGTAAGCATGACAATACTAACAATCTACCCTTGAAACACAATTTGGTAATGTAATTTTCTATCAATATTATTTCTTGTAGAGAAAAGTTATAGAACAATTTTACTTTGCATAAATAATAAAAGTAAGAATCTGGTTTATCACCTTTAATAGACTTTCCCCTTTTAACTAGGTTTTTTTCATACACAAAATTTGAAACGAGTTCTTACTTAAGTAACAATGTCCAATACAATATTACTATTCTAATTAATAACTTGTTGGTAACACAATTAATTAATTTCACTATACCTTACAAATTTTTTAGCATTTTAAATTAGAGTTTAATTGGTATGCACTAACAGTTTAAAGAATTTTACACTGACATCTAACCATATCTCTTAATTTACGGTAAGTTTGTTGACTTTACTCATTAATACTTTAAAAGTAATATAAACTAAGGGATATGATTGAACAGTCTTTTATACTATCAGTTTATACCAATTGAACTCTTTAAATTATATGTCTACTGCAAATTAATATAAATTAACTTGGTTTCTTTTTCCTAATTTGAATTTAGCTCAAAACGGTTAGTAAATTTTCTAAATTGGTCATTTTGTTCAGTTAATCATCTAATAATTTTTTTTACCTTTAATAGTTTAATAAGTTTACCTTTATTTTCGCTTAATTAGAATACTTATTTACAATTTAATAAGTTTTTCTTTTGACTTTGGTTAAGTTTCTAGTCTAGCTTTGACTATCTAGATCACTTAATTAATATTGGTTGGGATGTTATTAAATTTTTATTTTCTTTACTAAAAAAAAATCTTTGTTTTCTTACTTAATCCATTCACTATTTAATTTTCTTAATCTTTCCCTAAATCCTATTTAATTAAAGGTACCAAATATTTTAGCAACGAGGAATTGGCATATAGGCATTGAGACCTATGACTTGATTGGTTAGGTTTTGTTTTTTAGGTTTTAAAAAAAGTTTTTAAGAATAGTTTTCAAAAACTTTTTTCGGGAAGAAAAGAAAAAAAACTTGTTTGGTAAGTATTATTTGAAAATTGTTTTGAAGATATAAAAATAGAAAAACCTCTTCATATTTATTAAAATTTCATTAATGAAAAGCAAAAGACATAATATTCTGATTGTATTTTGAGTTTTCAAAACAAAAATACAAAACTAAAAAGCAAAACTATTTTAAGTTGTTCTTGTTTTTTAGTTCTTAAAAACTAAAAAACCATAATTATTTTCAGAAAACACTATCCAAACGTGTTTTTTAGTTTTTAAATACTAAAATACTGAAAACAATTTTATAAAATTGTTCTCAAACAAGTACCTAATCTCTATACATGACTCTAGGATCACATAATTCCAAGGACATTTGCGTGTTCATTATACTAGCAACTCTAACGCCCAAAATTTTCTTAATAGATTATATACTAAGTAGTTTTGATAAAATAATCTTTTTTAACAATTATTCTAATATGCTTACTCAAGAAAGCAAAAATCTATGATAACTTTTTTTAGCATGTATATGTATTATAAATTTACAAGAAGATATTTTAAAAGTATGAGTAATATATTGTAGTCAACAATACTATACCTCACATTATCATATGACTATAATACATGTTACTTTAAAATATAATATATTAAAAGAATTTGACTACTAACTGACTATAATATATACATTCAAAAAGTCTGATCCTACCATTCCCAAATATAATACAGTAAAAAAAAGGAAAAGGTTTAGAATAGAGTTGTTAGTCTATGTCATAATATATATTCACTAACTATATCCTCCTAGTTTGATCCCTCAGACAGATCACTCCTGTAACTTCATTATCAGTCTTGTGATCATCATCTTTCAAGCCTCCATGTGATTTAGAAGGTCCAGTTGCAAATTCAAGTGCTCATCTAGTAATAAGAAAACCAAACTGAGTAATGTGAATGTCGTGTTAAATGATGACTAGAAAATACCAAGATTTTCAAAATCGTACTGGTCTTTGAACCGGTGAAGGCATGAATTCAGGATTCAAATGTTCAATTAGGGTTGAATTGAATTTAATAAAATATTATTTTTTTATATTTATTTTTACTAATATACTAAGTAAAAAATAACATTTTTAATAGTTATAATTTTTATTTAAAACAATATTTTTTATAGTTACAATATTTATTTAACAATAAGATTTTTTTAGCATATGTTTGAATTCAGAGACGTTTTCTCATCACCTTAAGAAATGATTTAATTCATATATATTTGGTTGAATCTAGAATTCACGGGAAAAATATATTTGAATTAATTAATATATATTTGAATTAACACGAAATAAATATTCATATAATATATATATATATATATATATATATATATATATATATAAATTACAAAATATTTATTTATTCGGATTGTTAAAAAGCATTTACATCATAATACTTATAATTTTTTTTATTTAATAGTTATGAAGATATTTATTTAAAAATAAAAATAATTTAAAAGATATGTTAATATTTCCTTTAATTTTTTGTTTGAAAATTTTATTTAAAACTACTAAAAGATATAAGCAAACATTTTCTTTATTTAGTGGTTAGAATTTTTACTTAAAAATATTAAAAGATAATTTAATATATTATTTTTTTATGTATATTTGTTAATATCCACTTAAAACAATATTAAAAGATAATTTAATATTTTACTTTTGATATAGATTAGTTCATATTTAGAAGAGTGTAAGGAAAAAGGCCTAAAATATCTAAAAAGTGAACATTACTCCCCATTGCATGTCTCCTGGGGATTATGCCTTGGTAGATGAATTGATGATGAAGGAAAAGTTGAAAAAACGAAAAGAGGAAGCTTGTGATGAACTAATAGTCGAACCTTTGTGTCTTTCTCCACAACATGAAAAGTGGGAGATGGCTCACACTAGAAAAACAAGCATGTAATCTAAGGCATCAAAAGAGATTGCAGATAAGATTGTGAATTTTTATATTTAAATTGTAGATTTTGCAACTTTAAAAATTGTTTTATCATCAACGATGCTTTGATTGGTTTTAGGACATGTTGAAGGAGAAATTCAAAGAAGGCACATTTGTTCCCAAGGGTCGTGAAGATATTCTCACTACTGTCATTGGAAAGTTAGATCCTTTTGACTGTGTTAGGGTTGTTGGATCAAGTGTGGGTTTGTGACAATACTTTGGACCATTATTGTACTACTCCACAACATCATAATCGATGAATTCTAAAGAGTTGTAGTGAGTTACATAGAAGATAAAAGAAGAGATAAGGGAAGAATTATGAGGGAATTTGTCCTATATTCTAGAGTTTAAATTCTTAGTCCCAATAGCCTCCTCCAACTAAGGTTGAATTAATTCCTCACACTCCTATAAGCATAAAGGGTAGTTGTGTTGATGTTACTACCACTGATCACTCAGGGAAGTTGGATCTCGTTCCTACTATTACAATTCACTTAGGGAAGAAGGATCTCATTGCTACTCCTATTGATCCCTGAGAGAGATGGATCCCATTGCTACTGCCACTACCTCTACTCGATGTAGTTTATACATTCAAGAGTATCTTATTCAAGTAGTTGCAATTGGGAGAGTTTATGAATGGGGTTCCACAATACGTGGTCATAAATTATTTGATGATTTGGTCAAGGTGACAATTGAAGAGCCTTTGGATTCTATTGCACCAGTCCTAAAGCCTAGTGAAGAATTCAATTCATTGGAGAAGCTTTTAATGGTTTTATTGCTTGGCTGAAAAACTTGGTGAGACCTTTTCTTGCAACAGTACATATTTCCTTTTGGAAGGGTTTATCTCTATTAAAAATACATTTTACATAAATACATTACTCATTACTATTATTTTATTCATGTTTAGGATACTCAATAATTGCAGCAACATATTCCAGTTGTTGATATGTCAAAATTGAAACCAATAGAATCAACTAATAGATAAGAATCTATAAAATATGTGGTTGCTGATTTATTGAATGTCATAACCAATCCTACAACATAATCCGTTGCAAGTTTCATAGGATGTGCATGTATTTGGCAAACATAATGTTGTGTTAGGGTACATAACTCAAATTGATGTTTTGGATATTCAACGGTAGTATGAGGTTTAGCATACTAATTATACAATAATAAAGATGAGAATTGAGATATTCGAGATATTCTTACCATTTGATAATGTCTACCACCTCCTCGAATCTTTTCTAGGTCGAGATCACCTACAATTTGACAAATATACCCACCCTATTTCTCAAGATGAAAATTATAAATCTCAATTAGTTAACAAATTATATTAATTAAAAAAATAATTTTTAACACAATTATTTAAAATATTATTTAAGAATCGTTTAATAAAAACACACGGGTATACTAGTAAATTTTTAGAAGTATTTTAAGATCATTATGAACTATTTTAATATTTACTTATTAAAACATTTTACTATTCTACTAGTAGTACTAGTCTTCTAATAGTACTAGAGACTAATACTACAAGTAGACTAGTTCTGCAATTAGACTCATACTACTAGTACAACTATTACTATTATTACTAGTAGTAGTAGTAGTAGACTACTAGTAGTATACTAATACTACTATAGTAAACTAGTATTCTAGTATTATTAGTAGGGTGTTCAAAACTGAACTAAAACAAATTAAAAACCGAAACTAAACCGTCCAAATTGAAAACTGTGAAAAATCGTTTTAATTTAAGGTGGTTTGATTTTTATAATTTCTAAACCAAGCGGTTTGATTTGGTTTGCAATTTAAAATATTGAAACTGCACGAAACCAAATCAAATCGCTCCTTCATAGTTGTTTTAGTAAATCCCCAAGAAAGCACCAATAAACTAGTACTACTATGTGTGTTACTTAGAGAAAGCTTCGTAAATGTGGCTTATTCTTTAAGGGATAAGGTTAACATACTAAACCATAGGTTGTTAATAAATAAAAAGGTCAAACTATTTTTTACAAGCACTGTCCTTCAATTCCAAACACCCTAGTTTTACTTCAACCAGGTTTGGATTGTCAAAAAACTTGAGAAAACCCAAATGGATTGCCTAACTTCGACCACTTTGTAATTTACTTCAACCAACCCAAAAAACCCTCTTAATTATTTGTATGATCGAGGATGAGATTCCTAAATGAATTTCATTAGATATCATCGAGGTTTAATTTTGACGACCACACTCAGGGGAGAGTTTCTCAAACAAGCTTTATTTAATTTCAATATTCTAGTGATACAGAATAAGAGGGTAAAGGTAATAGTTCACTGAAAAGAAAAAGGAAGGGCCTTCTAAAACGTTGAAGAGAAAAACTCAAGAGACTTCTTAAAATATTAAATTATAATATTATAATATTAAATTATAAAACGAGCTTTATTTAATTTTAATATTCTAGTGATACATAATAGGAGGTAAACGTAACCCTCTTTCAACCGTATTTGACACTTGATATTATAATATTAAATTATTTCTAATGATGGATTAGATGAAATTGATGAGTTGTGATAAAATGATTTCTATATCATCCCGAGGTTAGATAAATTACTTGATGATCGTAATAAGTATCGGAGTGTAAGTGTGAGTTGAAATTTTATATTGATTAAAAATTGGGAAATTGAATAATGTATAAGTGAGAAAAACTCATATAACTTAATACTTTAAAGTTTTGAGTTGAAGATAGTATCATATTTTTTTATATATGAGCTCGTGATCTATTGTTGTACATATCCTAATGTTTAACTCCCTTAATTTGACACAACAATTGGCATTAAAGTCGATCAACCAAACTAGCTAGATTAAATGTAAAAATATGAGTTAATTGTAAAATAGGCAGTAACTTAACATTGGTTTATATTAACTTAGGTTCGGTTCATGCATACTAGTATCAATTTTTATGTGTGTGAATATTCGTAGTAGTCCACCCATTTATATATGTTATTGCTTATAAAATTTATTTATATCATCATAATCTAATTGTGAAGTTTATTTTGTTAATGAAAATAAATTACTTATATAAAAAATATTTGAAATATCATTTCATATTGCGCCTATTGTCTCATCTAATATTCAACAAAAGACATTTTTGAATTATATGTAAGTGTAACTTTCAACTTTCATACCACATTATATAATATTATGTCACATACACGTAGATATGAAATGTGTATGGAGTAACTCTCGTTTTCCATCATCACTGATACACTAGGATAAATTGAAAAGAAAATAAATAGTTATAAATATCCCTTAGAGAATCATAGAATTTGTGCCCTGCAAATTTTTTTGCAGATTTTGTCCAAAAAACTACAGATAATAGGTTTCTTGCAGATTTATTTGCGAAAAAAATCTTCTTAAAACTTTTATGGATAATTTTTTCTTAAAGAAACTTATAACTACAACAAATTTTGTGTGGAATTTTTTACCAAACCAATCTCAAGAAACTTACCTATAATTTAAAAAAAAACACAAAGGTTAATAATTTTGAAAATTTACCTGGAGATTCTAGGGGCAAAAACTTTCGCAAGAAATTCCTGCTGTTTCTAAAAAACCCAGGTAACTTTCTTGCCATTTTCAAAACCTGTACGAATTTCTTGCATATTTGTTTGGGAAATTTTCCAAAAAAATGTGTTTTATTAAATAATTATTTAATATATAATAAAAATATTTTTAAATGTTTCTATAATATTTGTCAATTTAAAATAATTGAGTTTAGTTGGTATAAATTGTCAGTGTAAAAGATTTTTATACTGACATTCAATTATGACTTTTTATTTATATGACTTTTAAAGTAGTAATGAGTAAAGTTAACGAATTTACCATAAATGAAGGATTGTGATTGAATGTTAGTATAAAAATCTTTACCCTGACAGTGTATACCAATTAAACTCAAAATAATTTGATGTTATAATAAATATACACACAAAATATGTTAAATTTGATCTTATAATAAGTATACATACAAAATTATACGTTTATCCCCGATCTCTCTAAAAATTATTTTAACCGTAATAATGAAAAAACGTAGTTGATGCCAAACTGTTTCAATTTTAAGGTGTGAAAATTAAAAAGAAATAGAAAAATTTAAAAACTAAAAATAAATAAATACTCCTGAAAGAAGGAAAGAAGTGATATAATATAATAAAAAATTATAACCATTGTGTCATCATATACAAACATAATTAATTAAACATACTGATTATTTCATATAACAACGTTTTTTCTTTAAACATGTGAAATCACATGATATCAACAGTCCCTAACATACACTAAAGTATCTTTGAGATGAAAGACGTGGCAGAGCCATTTTTATTTTTCTTATCAGAGAAGAATAATTTATCATCTGGAAAAGAGATAACTCAAAACAAATGAAGAAGATAAGCTATTCTCCTAAATGGTGGAATACTGAAGGCTAAGTATGGGAAAGATATTAGAAGAAATTTAGGAATGAAGTAGAGGAGTGAAGGGTTTCAATGGTGGAATGATATTCTTAAGGTAATTTTTATCGTAGGGGTAGGGGAGTGATTCTCTAGTATGACTAAACCTCGGGTTGGAGATAAGTTCTTGTTTAAGTTTTGGGAAGGTGAGTGGAAGGTGGAGGGTGAGTTTAAATCTATGTTTCCTAGACTTTATGCTCTACCTAACCAGAAAGAGGTGACTATTTCTAAGGTTGGAGGTTAAAGGGATCATCGATGGAACTGAAGGCTTAGTTGGAGGAGGGCCTTGCTTAGCTGGAAGGAGAGTGGTTCAGGGAGCTTGAGGGGATCTTGATGGGGTTAGTATTTAGTGTGATGTGAAGGATGGATGAGGGTGGGGTGCTGGGGTTGGTCATTCTGATCTATACTCTGTGAAGGAAGCATATAAGTTAGTTTGTGGCGGTTCTTAGGCTCATAATTCTCTATTTTTCAAAAGGTTATGGAAGTCAAAGGCATCGTCTAAGGTAGTGACATTCTTATGGAAGATGGCTCATAATAGGATTCCCACAAAGGTGGAATTGGCAAAGAGAAAAATCGTACCGCTAACTGAAGTTATGTGTCCTATATGCAATACGAACCATGAATTTGTCAGACACTTGCTATTCACTTGTAAGTCTAACTACCTTATCTGGATGTATTGTCATAGATGGTTATAATATACAATTTTTTGCCTTCAGACTATGAATCTAGTTTCTGGCATCATTTGGGTATCTCTTATTTGAAAGGAAAATTCTCTCGGGATATTCTTAATGTGATTTGGTTGGCTACCTTGTGGGGAATTTGGTTAGCTAGAAAGGGCTTGGTAATATTTAAAGGAAAATCTTTCATTACAGAGGAAGTGTGACAATTATCCTTGCAAAGGGCTTGGTCGTGGTTAAAAGACTTCTTTAATGTTTCGTCTATCTCATTTGTTAAGTGGTTTACTCAATTAGAATTGTGTTTCTCTAGAATTGTTAAACGAGACGCTTAACTTGGGTTTCCTCATTATATATTTTGGGCGTGCTTGTATTGGAGGGTGGAGATATGTTAGTTGTTGTATGTGGGGTAATTCTAGTTTCATCTCTTAGTTTTGCTGTGTATTTGTATTTAGCTTGCTCTCTTGATTCATCTCTTGTGACTTGGCAAAGAGGTGCTCATAGTAAATTAATAAAATTTACCTTCTTAAAAAAAACCTATTCTCCTAAATAGAGAAACTAAAGGAAAATTGATAATCTAAATGATTATCTAATTTTTCCTTTTATTTTAAAGGGATTTAAGCTATTGATGCTAAATTTTAACTTAGTTTCTCCTCAAGAAAATCATTTTAGAATATTAGAGTGTTTCTATTAAATTTTATTGAGGATGATTTTGATGAATTTTAGAATTTTAACTTTGTTTACTGAATTTTATGTTTTTATTTAGGAAATAAAGAAACGAAATTGGACCTTTAATGGATCAAGAAAATATATCAAAAGTGCAGCTCAAAGTGTACAAGAATATTGCATTTATAAAGCATTCAACCTATGCATCTAACAAAAACATAAATAGGATTAGAGAAAGAGAAAGAGAGATTAGAGATATGTTGGTACTTGTTTGACAACAGTTTTATAAATCTGTTTTTGGTATTTTAGTTTTAAAAAACCAAAAAGCTCATTTGGATAGTGTTTTTTGAAAACAGTTTTCGAAAACAGTTCTTACTTTTTAGTTTTTAAAAACTAAAAAACAGGAACAATTAAAAGGAGTTTTGCTTTTCAATTTTTTATTTTTGTTTTGAAAATCAAAATACAATCAGAATATATTGTTTTTTACTTTTCATTAATGAAATTCTAATAAATATGAACAAATTTTTCCATTTTTATATTTTCAAAACAATTTTCAAATAAAACTTGCTAAATAAGTTTTTTTTTCTTTTTTTCCTGAAAACAGTTTTTGAAAACTATTTTTTAAAACTCTTTTCAAAAACTAAAAATCAAAACGAAATCAATCAAGCCCGATTCACTCATGGTTAAGGATACCTAAACCATCATTTTGTTACGATAAGATGAATTTCAATGTAATCTAAGGATCTCCATTTTGGGATATTAATAGAATTTTATTTCTTTTCTATTGTGTTTGTTGTGTTTATATATAATCTATATGTATAATCAATAATTTATTATATTATATATTATCTATAGTTATATTTATACTATTAATAAAGGAAATTTTTCCTTTAGATGTCCACTTTTTAAAATACCTATTCTAACCTTATACCTATTTGAAAATTAAAAAGTAAATTACTTTGTAATAATAGAAGAGATTTGAATCCACAACCTCTCCCTCATTAAAGGTAAACTTTGCCACTAGATCAATCTTATGACCTTGAGAAAAATTTACTTTAACGCATTTATATCCAACATACTTATTCGCATTTCTATTTTGATATGTTATAACAAATTTATAATTTGAATTTAATATGTTTTGTAATAACATGATATGATGTTAATAATTCATTGTGTCATTTTGCGTATAACATGATACAATATGTTTTATTAATTTGTACATTTATTTGTTTATGATTAGATGATAAAAACATGTCATATCATCAACGAATATGACACATTTGCAATAAATTTTGAAAACATTGGGAGGGAAAAGAATTTGAATAAATGCACATCTTCACAAATTCTATCTTACCACAAATCAATTTTCTTGAAACATCATTATTATATGTATACCTTCGATCATAAATATTTTTAATAGAAATGTGAATACACATGTGCGATAATATGTTTAATTTGATTCAAACTTTATTCTCTCAATATTTTCTTAATTCATTGCAAATCTTACATATTCATTAATGATGTGATATGTTTTTATAATATTTTTTTATAAGTCATGTTTCTATCATGTTAACAGAAACAAAAAAGAAGAAAAACACACTAAACTAAAATTATTGTATACAAAATAACACGTGAGTTATTTATATTCTCTCATGTTATAAAAAACATATTATTAAAACTCTAAAATTAATATAACATATCAAAATAGAAGTGTGAATATACATGCACTTGTGTTTTCGCTAGTTTGAATTAAACCAATCTCATCGCATTCTTGTTTTTCTAATTCTAAAAGAAAACCTAGAAATAACGCTTTAGTGCTTGTTTGACAACAATTTTATAAAACTGTTTTCAGTATTTTAGTATTTAAAAACTAAAAAAATCGTTTGTGTAATGTTTTCTGAAAACAGTTCTAGTTTTTTAGTTTTTAAAAACTAAAAAACATGAACAACTAAAAGTAGTTTTGTTTTTTAATTTTCTATTTTTGTTTTGAAAACTCAAAATACAATTAGAATATATTATTTTTTCTTTTCGTTAATGAAATTTTAATAAATATGAACAAGTTTTTTCATTTTTACATCTTCAAAATAGTTTTCAAATAACACTTATCAAACAAGTTTTTTTTTCCTTTTCTTCTCGAAAATAATTTTTGAAAACTATTCTTAAAAACTCTTTTCAAAAACTAAAAAACAAAATCAAACCAATAAAACCCTTATTGTTTCTTTGTAATTTTAATTACTATTTTCTTCAAACAATCCAATTCGAAACCTCTTTTCCATGACTCCTATTAGGATTGGATTGTCTTTGCGAATTGAAAATCACCCATCCTTCAATATCTAACGATCATACTTCAATTTAACCCATTTTAATTATTGCTTGCACTCTTCACTTCAGAGGAACAGACATTAAATGACAATGCAGATAATCCTATAAAATATTTTAAGTCAAAGAAATCTAGCGACAATATGTGCAGTCTCTCCAAACCAGATTCACCAAAGAACAAGTAAAAGAAACTTTAGCATGAAATCCTGAGTCTGAAATAGCTCACGAAGCATGTTCTAAACAAAATGAATAAATAAATGTAACCCCCCTCATACTTTTTTTAAACTAAAATTTCAAATTAGGTGTATTAAAAATTTTCAACTGAACATTCAAAAAATCAATCAAAACAATGACATGTCAACAGCCCAAACAATAACATCAATAATAAATGTTGCACCAGTAACTCAAGTAAACTTTCTCACTGCCGTGTATCCTTCAGGCCAGATGAATCTTCCATCCCCAAATGTGGAATCTTCAACTATTTTTCCTGAAAAAAGAAGGTTTAACATCTCTATTTTTACGTTACTATTCATTACTTCTAATCATAAATTAGAAATAATATCTAATATCTAATCTTTAACAAAAATGCAGTATACCCTGTTCACTCCAGAATATGACAATATTCAAGAATGTAAACTTAATACAAAATTTCAATGTAAAACTTTGTATACTATCAATAAGAAAAAACGTGTCATGCCATTGGAGACTTTGAAGTTGCTAAAATATTTCACTATTAAAAACAAATTAAAATTGTTTATATGCATGGCATCGGAAGGTTGATCATTAGATTATAATTGTCACGTTATGCATATCAATGAATCAAAATTATATCCAGGTATCAAAAGTCTTCTGAAAGGTCAAGTCTATTGTTTGGACACTATACTAAACACCATTTAACATAAAATGCATTGCAGCAGATTCATGAGCCTCCTCACATTTGTGTCAGTGATTTAGCACAGAGGGCTCTCTGCAAGTATAAATTTTGTCGTACAATCAGGCAATTTTTTATAGTTCAGTGCAGAAACTTGTGAGTGTATTAGATTGGAGTAGAATGATAGCAACTACGTGTCTCTTTGTTAATTTTCTCATAATGTTGATCTTCACATGCATGAACCTAGCTGCAAAAAGAGAAGGAGATGCCGTTGATGTTGAAGTTGGCATTGGTGTTTCTATTTTTATTTAAATTTATCCAAACACTGACTATTCCGATAAGACACGGGAAATAAAATGATGTATTGAAATAATGCTCATAATTTATTATAACTATTAAAAATATTAATTTTAAATTATTTTTTAAAAATATTATAAATTAATTAATGTGTATTTATTAATAATTTAAAAACTTCTCAGAATTATAATTCGCAGGAAAATTCACAGATAATTTTCTTACAGTTTTTAAAATCTGCAGAAATTACCTGAAATATTGAATGCAAAAAAATACACAAAAATCTCCTTTACATTTTAAAATCAGCAGGAATATTTTTTATTGGTTAATTCAAGGTTATTTTTCTCCTAAGAACTAAACTCATGTTAAAATAGTATTAAAAAATTATTTTTCTCCATATCACAATATATCAATAAGAAAGTATTATTTTTTTAATCAACAAATTTTATCAAAATCCACAAATAATCAATTAAAAATGGAATTAGTTCATAATAAAGTTACATAAAATATCATCAACAAATTTCATAAAATAAACTAACTAAATCTACACCAAAGTTCATAATAAAGACATATAAAATATCAACTTGTTCAAAAATAAAAACAACGTACTAACAAAATAAACAGTATAAGAATCAACTATAGGTATATTCATTTAGAATAGAAAAAACATATCAAACAATTTCAAAAATTAAGTTCATCCGAGTTCACCTGAGTTTACCCAAGTATCCGAGTTTACTTGAATTCATCCGAATTTACTTCTAGACGAGTTTATATGCGAGTTGACTCATTTTACTTAGTTAAACTCGTAAAATCATATGATCTTACGAGTTAACTCACGAGTTTAAAACTATGGATTGATTTCCACATGAAAATCTACAAGAAATTTTTGCAACTTATTTTTTTGTAGAAAAAGTACTAGCAAATCAACATTATTATAGTAGTGATATTTTTATTATAATATATTACAACTTACTTCTAACGGCTAATGCTTTGAGAGAGTGTTTCATTAGGCGAGGAAAATCAGCATTCATCATGTAATCTTTCCAATTAATACTCCTTGGATCAAAGTCATATCCATCGTCATTATCAATGAACTCCTTTGTTGCCATTTTTAACATTTCTACATTTTCCATGTCAAATCTGTTGAAAATTTGTTTCAGTTTAATATTAGTGTTCCAACAAATGCCAACAAATTCACAAAAAAAGTATACAATAATGTTATGTATATGGCATATACATGCCCTTAAAGAGGATTAAATCTTCAGTTTTCATCACCAACTTTGATCCCTTAAGTTAAAATTAATCAAAGGAAAAAAGGATTAGTGAAAAAGTGAGGACAAAACTATTTATTAGTTAAATGTTTTTCTTTTTTATCAAAAGATGCATTTACTTAAATTGTGACATGTGTTTAAAGGTTTAGGGTTTAAATGTGTGTGTGACATGTGTTTAAAGGTATGCGTGTTTAAAGGTTTGCTCGTTTAACTTTAAATTAATAATCAAAGAAAAAATTCTTTCAATTAATAAAAATTCTTGAATAATGATTATTTGTTTAACTGTAAATTAATAATCAAAGAAAAAATTCTTTCAATTAATAAAAATTCTTAAATAATGATTATGATAAACAACGTTTAACTTTAAATAATTTGGAATTCATGAAAAAGTATTACCTTAGTTTGGTTGAGCTCGTTCACTCTAGTAGAGAATAAATTGAGTTTCTCGATGACAACCATTTGCTTTCCATATCGATTAATGCATGGATATTTTGTGAAGTAATAATACATAACATTAATTTATAGGATCAATGAATTTGAAAGGATTTCTCAACCAAGTTTTTTTAGATAGACCTTAATTTGGAAAAAGCCATTGATGCTACTATCATGAAATTTAATTACCACCATATCCACAGGTATCTACATCAAAATTATAAATAATTAATTTTTAAGAATAAATTAAGTGTTAGTGTAGAGAAATATTTGATAAGTTCATGAAATTAAAAATTCATAATAAATTGTGTGAAACTTATACTACATCTAAAATTGTGTTTGGATTCCCAACTAAGTTTGATAGTGTCCCATTACTGTAATTAACAACCACAAAATCTATAGTTCTCTAACAATAAAACAAAACTTTTTATTACTGAAATTTCCAACACTCATCGTTGTCTTTTTGTTTGTTAGAAATAGATAATGTGTGATAAACCTGATGCCTTCAATCCAACCTACAAAAGGTTCAGATTGTGTTCTAATTACCCGAGTAGGGTGTATGATGATCAATGGTAAAGTGTCTTTCATTTTCATTAAGATGTTTGAATAAGAAATTTTAAGATTTTAAGAATTCGAAATGTTATCAATTTTGTTTGGATAAATAAATTAAAATTTCTTAAATTTGAAATTTCTTATTTAGGTAAGGTAATTTAAATTTTATATTAACAAAATCAATTCAATTTCTTTAATTTTAATTTTTTAGTCTGGATAAGGCAAATTAATTCTTAAATTTCTTGAATTTCAAATTTTATTTTCAAATATATATTTAAAAAATTAAAATCTGATATTAAAATTTATAAAAAATATATTATATTATCTAATTTATAACTATGTACTAAAATATCTTAAAATATTTAATAGTTCAAATATAAATATCGATACTTTTTATATAATTATTCATAACATTTAAAAAATATAATATCATTGTAAATTAATTTATTCTACAACAATACAGTCATTCTAATAGTCATGAAACTACTTTTTTTATAATTTGATATATATTTATAAATGAAATTTTTTGTTTTATTTTCTTTTGCAAAATTCTCACTGTTGTGTGTTGGTCCACCTGCGCAAAGACTTTTTTTGTATTTTTTTATGTTAAAAATTGATATTTTAATAATAATTTTACCAAAAATAAATATTAATTTTTTAATATTTAATAATTTAAAAAACTATAAAATATAAATATTTAATAATTTTTTGTTTTCCTTCTACACAATTATTTAATTAAATAAAGAACATTTCATTTTCTTGCAGCGTTTATAAAATTGAACACACTGATCAATAGAATTTTAATTATTAGAATCTTTGCTTTGTTGTGAAATAAATAACATAATATAAGAACCTACAAATAATGATTGATCATATTCATGGCTACTTTATCTGTTTGGCAAGTTGTTTTTAAAGAGGTCTATATTGCAAGATAATCTTAAGAAATAATAATATAAAATTATAACTCTACATTTTAAATCATACTTATTTTAACTACGAGAGATTGTTTATTATCAAATATCAATTTGAAAAACTAAAATCGTCAACTCCCTCAAAGGAATGTCAATTTCATTGTTTCCACGATTCTATCTAAGTACATCAAGACTGAGAATATAATATGAAACTAACACTATGTAAAAAGTTTTTTAATTCATTTGTTTATTGTATTAGTTTACCAAAGAGATATTATATTAGTTTAAACTTCAAACACTCTTCTCAATTTTCTCTTTTCATTTGTTTATTGAATCTTTGAATCAAGTCTCGAGCATAGTTCCAACCTCAAATTTACTCTCTCAGGTGTACTTCTTTTTGTCAGATCTTGATCCTCCAAACTAAACCCTCTTCACAAATGACTCATTCTTGCTCACTTGCTACTGCAACCTTTTTCCCTTGTTATTTAATAGTCGATTCTCCATTTCTTGTTTGCTGCATTAGTAATAGTATCTTGTGCATTCAAAACTGCAACCTTTTACCAATTCTTTATTCAGAACCCACATTTAAGAAGTTGATCGAGTGGCACCAAGTACTGCACAAGACCATATTTAAGACCCTGCCACTCTTGCAATTGGAGGTTTGTGTCTGGAATTTCAAGTATTCAAAAATCAAAATCCTCTAAAATTATCAACAAAACCGCTACATATACACAATCCAATGTTGTTACTATATTCTCTTTTAGCTTAAAAAGTTAAACTTCCATGTTGCTCATACTCATGGACAGTCCATCTATTACTACCATAATATATCTCTGCTTCCTCTACTATTACACATACATAAATTCATCTTCAGTAAAAATAAAAAGTAAATTGAACGTATAACATTTTAATTTCCTATACTTTATACATATATTAAATTTAATGTTACATATATTATAGGTGTACTATAAATTGATGAATGTATATATATATTGATGGGAGAAGTGGAACAACAAGTGCAATTCCAACAAGTAGATAAATAGAGTTACAACATGTAACATTGGCAGAAGAAGCATTGAAGAAGAGGAAATGTTTATCGAAGCAATTGTCAATGTTTGAAGCACCTGAAGACATAGTGTGGGAAAGGAAAAAGGAGACAAGAAAGGAGGACCAGAAGGAACAATTTTCACAATTGTGATGATGTGAAATATGAAAACCTTTATGGGCTAAAATGGTGCATAGAATTAAGGTTCGGATTCAACGAAGTTTTGCATTATTTTAAGGCACAAGAGCAAAGAAGACTCATAAAGGAAGAAGGATCTATGGAGGGTGCTTTTCAAGTCAAATTGCATATCAATAACAATGGCAAAATCCATAAAAATGGTAAAATTGGTCAAAACAAATTTCATGTTTTGCTGGAATATCATACCCATTTTTAACATCTTCTCAATTTTTACCTTGGTCTGTCTTTGCTCAAAAGCTCAACAGGTTACAGAATCCTAACCTTTTTGTTCTCTCATTTTCAGCTTTGTTTTTAGTATTCTTTTGTCATTGTTCTCTAAAACATTCACAGTGATGATTCAGCAGGCTGGATTATTCCATCATATCCAACAAACTACAATAATTTGTCACATTTCCATTCAAGAAGCGACTCACAAGCCCAAAAGGACTCACCCACCTTTGCCATAATCACTGACGACAAACCTGAGCAAGAAAACACTAAAGAGGGTGGAGTTGAAAACCAAAAAGAGAGCCAAAAGGAAACAAATAAGGAATTCAATGAGAAAACCAAGGCTAAGACGACAACAGAGCATTATGGTAAAGAGAAAAAAAGGTGGGAGGAGAGTTATAGAAGCCCAAAACAACTTGATGAATGATATGTTTGAGAGACTGACTTTTGAAGCTGCCAAGCTAAAAGACTACATTAGGCACATGACATTGTCTTCAAGGGAGATTCAAGGAGTTGTGAAATTGATTTTTCTAGGAGATCTTGGAAAGCATGCAATTGTTGAAAGGGTCAAACTATGGCATGTTATTGTAATCCTTAACTTTATGTACTTCTTTTTTTCATGGCATAAAATCTATCTACTATTATAGTTAGAGTTAATAGATGATTTGTTTAACTGTGTAAAACAGCTTTAGCCAAAATAAAGAAACCACCAATCACCTAAAGTTGACATTTTATCAAACACTTGATATACAACTATCAACATGCCAAACATATAATATTATTAAAAACCACCGATTATAACTAGTAATGCAAGTAGTAAAAACCAACTATCAACACTTGATATGGAACTATCAGCATGCCAAGACAAATAATACATGATGACATGAATCAATATATTCATCATTTCAACCCAAATCAAACCTTAGGAAAAGAAATAACAAATAAAGAGATCTAGGTGAAAGAGACAAACCAAAGAGAATGACACAGAGAGAGTGACATAACGGAAAGAGCGATGTGAAAGAGAATGGTGCATAGAGAGCGATGAGGGTTGTAAGAGAGAGATCGAGGATTCCAAGAGCAAGACCAAGGTTATGCAACGCTAGAGTGAGAGCAAGATGGGGGTTGCAAGAGCTACAGTGTTGACCTGTTTCCATCTCAGGTATACAAAACACACATTCAATAACATCAGCTGAAATCATTCCTCTCTTACATAGATTATTCTTTGTTGACATCTTGTTTGCTTCTAGTTTCCACGCAAAACATTGTACCTTTGAGGGAATCGCTTTTTCCCATAATAGTTTTAAGAAATTGTCTTTATGTTCTTGTCCTACAAGAGCCAGAATCTTGTATGTTGACCCATTGGGTACACTCCTGATACGTCTGCTATCCAACTCCATCTATCCTGAGGCCCTTCATTTAACCCCACAACCTCTAGCTTCTGGTCTAACTCCTTTAACTTCTCCTCTTCCCATGCATATAGTCACATCCTCCAACTCCAACGCCATCCAACCCTACCTCCCTCCCTCACTCCTTTCATTGTGATGTTTTTATCAATTGCTTGGTCAAACAATCTCGAAAATTCTTCATCGAGAGTCTACCCTCTTAGCCAATTATCCTTCTAGAACCAAATCTCGTTCCTATCTCCTAGCTAACATCTAACATTATAGGTCCACCATTCCTCGTTTCCTATCCCCTGTTCCTCTATGGAATGTAAGTCAATCCATCACCTAGAACACTTTATACTTTGTAACTTCCACTACCCTTCTTGGGTCAGGTACTTAGACTTCAAGATTCGAACCCACAAGCTGCGACTCTAAGTTAGTAACCTCCATCTCCACTTCCATAATAAAGCTAAATTAAATTTGTGCAAGTCCCTCAAACCCAATCTCCCTTATTCTTTACTCCTACACAATCTCTCCTTAGCCATCTAATGAACCTTCTTGCTCTCCTTCTTCCTCCCAATATGGAATTTTTTAAAATAGATTCAAGTTTAGAAATAATACCTCTTGCAGTCTTGAAGAGCGAAAGATAGTAGATTGTTAGTGCGAACAACACAAATTTGATGAACACAACACTCCTAGCCATTGTTAGAGATTTATGTTCCCAAGCAGATAACCTTCTGTGAACACAAACTACCAAAGGTTACCACATTTCCTTTAGTGATGGATTTTCGCCAATTGGAAAACCCAAATACTTAAAAGGAGCATACGCCACCTTATAGTTTAACATCGAAGCCCTTTGAAGCCACTAGTCAGGCACATTAATTCCTAAAATGTGACTCTTATGAAATCAAAATTCTGAAGAACAGATTCCACCATCTCCATTGACTCCCAATGCATTTGAGCTAGGAGTAACGTACCGTCAGGAAATTGCAGAAGAGACACTAATATTTTGTTTTCCAACAGTATACCCCTTCCACATCTAATAATCTACTGTAGTTGATATCATTTGACTACTTTTTTATATGTTTGTTTTTATATTAAAATTATGTTTTTTTTAATGTGTTTGTTTTTATTTTAAGTTTAAATAGATTGACTATTTTCTTATATAAAAATTTTTGGTTGAATTTCCTTTTGATAAAAAATTAAAAATAAGTTGTACTATATACAAGTTAAGATTTAGTTTTGCCCATTATTAACACTTCGATTAATAAAAAATAATAACCAGGTACACAGTATTTGTAAAACTGCATCTTCATATTCCATCTCTATTAATTTCCAATGGGATTGGAACTGTGTAAACCTGAATCATATGCCTTGATTTTTTTTTTCATAAAACAATAATTTCATTATAAAGTATAAGAAATACCCAACATTTACATAAAAGAAATAGAGGATAGTTGGGTAATTCTTAAACTATCAAGAATTAACTAACCATCACAAAACCCCTTCCTAGCCATAAAACATAATTACAAATCAATACCCACATAGTATGCTTTCCCACATTCAAACTAAATTTACAGACAATATCCACATACATATAAAAGAAGAGTCAAAATTATATAGCCAAGACCATATATAATAATGTGTTTGAGGAAGCAATTTATAAAGCTACGGAGATTCACCTCTAAATACACACAAGTTCCTTTGCTTACATATGCACCATACAATTCCTAAGCATATTATTTTCCACCTTCAATTACAACAACTATGTAGAGCCCAACCAGTATGCTGGATAAAGTGTAATCGTGGATCTTGATGTGTCACTATGTCAACACCTAACCATCCATAGCACTTGAGCCAAACTTGGGAAGCCAAACTACAGTTAAAAACAAGTGACTAGGGTTCTCTCTTTGATATGATACAGAGGACATAGTAGACCAACTTCATTCAATGGAATATTCCTCTTCTTGAGATTATCTTTAGTTAGTAGCTTGTTTAGCATTAATCTCCAAGCAAATATGAGAACTTTCAGTGGAGCTTTGGATGTCCATAATAGCTTCATTTCCCCCCTTGGTGTCCCCCCTCCAATATTTCTCTACTGTAGTGTTAAGTACCTTGTTCTGGTATTATACATTCTCACCGAGTCAGACAACCACACCTAACCATCTACCTGATTTGAGTTCTGCATGAGATTAGTTAGTATACCATGAAATCTTTAAACAGAATCAAGCTCCCATTGAAACAATTGTGTTCTCCATTTGAAGTTCAACACCCATTGACCCTCTTCCCACTAACCCATATCACTAATAAAGTCTGTTTGCTGCTTAGATTTATTATATAATCTCGGTAATCTATTTTAAAAGGTCCACTTTCCCACCCACTCATGATTCCACAATCTAGTTCTATTTCCTGAACTCACCTTCCACTCCCTCAATTGCTGAAACCATCCACCTGAATTGTCACTTTCATAGACTCTACCTAGATCCCTCCACTGTATAGATGAATTACTTTTGTCACTCCCCCACTTCAGCCTTCCCACCCCTCATACTTAGATGTAAGCACTTGAACCAATAACTCATTATTTCTTTGGAACAATTCCCATCTTCACTTACCTAACAATACTCTATTAAATGTTGCTAAATTCTTTATGCCCAGGAGGAGGAGGGGGAGGAGGAAGAGGAGGAGGGATAAGGTTTTTTTTCCATCCTGCTAACTTCCTTTCAAACTTCTGAATAATTGGTGTCCATGTGCAACCCCTCCTTGGGGTAGCAGCAATCGGAATACCCAAGTATGTGAATGACATATTTAGTACTTTGCAATTCAATAGATCCGCAAATTTGCATATCTCCAACTGTGATAAACTAGTAGCCCTGTAGCTACTCTTATTGAAATTCACTCTAAGCCGAGAGATCATTTCGAAATTCCTCATAATATCTTTAATGGTCATTATGTTTTTCATAGATGCTTCACCAATAAAGACTATATCATTTGCAAACTGAAGCATGTTAATTAGCACCTCATCCTTGCCACATCTATAGTTTTGATAGTTTCAAGTCTCTTACTAGTATTATTAGGTAGCATATTCATTTTGTTTACCTACCAGTAGTTGCTTCATTTATTAAACTACAAATTTTCTAATTTTAGTTGATAGTGATGATTTGCACTTCCATTCCTACTTTGGTGGTTGCTCAATATCTTTCGTACATTACTCAATTTTCGCGTAGTGATATTGCAGTAATTTCTTTTATCATATATATAAATTTTATTTTTCAAGACTTATCCTTCGTGAATATACAGATTCATCTGGTGTTGACCTCTCACATAAGTAAGACTATTTTCTAAATATATAATTTTTCTATCCTAAAAAATATGGGTGTAAGTTTGTTAAAGACTTTTATAAATTATTTTTTATTAAAATCCTTGTGAATTTTTTGTTTGTTTCGTAAAGTCAATCTCTATTATTAAAAAATGTTGAGTAAGTGGTTTTGATAATCTATTAATTTATTACATCACTATGATAAATATATTTTAGATCGATAAACTTTGTTACTAATCGTTTATGAACATGATTGAAATTATAAATTCATTTAAATTTGAAGAAATATTTTCCAAAGACTCTAATTAAAAAGAGAAAATTTGTTTTTTCTCTATTTAGAATAAAATGTTGAATTTCGCTTTTTAATTTTAAAATATATCATTTTTAATCTCCCAACATCATTTAAAGTGTTACATATACCTTTTCAAGTATCAAAGTAGTACATTTCAAAATTAGAGCGACAAAAAATGTACCAAATTTTTTTAAAAGAGTAAAAATGATTAACATTTTATATTTTAATGGAAATAAAATATATTTTTCAAAAAATAATTGATAAAAAACTTCAATTCGAAGGAAAGTTATTTAAGTGACTGGACACATTCCAATTGCTTTGCCTTATCAATATAGTAAAACCAGAGTGTGTTGACGAACTAATTTGACCTAAAATTATGTTGACACATATATGACATAGGCATTGTGGGGACATGTTGTTAAGACAAGGGAATTCTTGTCACTGTCTTAATTCAATAATTCTTTACCCATAAATAGGATTGTTGGTGTAGCAGACATTGTTAAATTTTCAAGTTCTTCTCATCATTGCTACTTCAATTTTCCTTAACTTCTCAGTTGTTTTCCTTGTGTGCTAACTTGGGTATGTACTCTCTCTATCTCTTCTATATGTTTAACAATTCATCCCTTAAATGTATTTAATTAAATTTGTAAGCATAGTTTGTTAGTTTTTTTTTTTTTATTTTAAAATATAAGTGAGTATTAGTTAACAAAATTTTTAAGCATTTGTTAACTTATACTTATTTAAGTGGTGTAATATTTAATGTAAGTTATACTCAGTAGTCCAGTTCACGGTGAAAGCAATCTACGCTATCATTTATACATCAAAATTTATAAATATATAATAAATAAAGTTACTTAATATTACGTTTTCTTTTCTTGGAACGCTAATTTTTTTGTTTAAACGCTTACAAATTCACACAGCTATACTGTGATCGTTGGCAATATCCATATATGGCTAGCGTTGTAAGTGCTCATGACTTCCTCAGAGGAAAGACCATGCTTGTTACTGGTGTAACGGGATTTATTGGAAAAGGTTTGTGATTCTTACTTTCTCACAATCATTCCATGCATGCATGTGATTTTTTGCTTTTACATTATACTGATCCTATTACGATTTGAGCTAGGAAGGATCATCATGGTGTTAAATTTATGAATATTATACTTTTTAATTTATTTTAATTTATGTATAATCTAATTTTAGCTTATAATAACATTTTTCTTTTTATTTTTATCTATTTCAAGTACTTCTGAAAATGTTTACCTACCCTTAATTAACTCTTTTTTTCTAGTAAAGTCATGAAGTCATTTAATTTAATATAAAAATATATTATATTATATTTTATATATACCAACAACTTATTATTATTAATGGTACTATATTTGATACCTTAGGTAAGGATTCGTGTTCAAGTCTGATATATAGAAAAAAAAAGTAGTTTAGAGGAGAAATCTCACTAAATGTAGTCAGTCAAATTAGTCATATAAAATGGTAGGTTGTGATCGAAAAATAATTTTTCATTTTTGGTAAAAAAGTTTTTTTTTCTTTTTTAATGAAATTATTATATACACTATTATTCCATATCTTAATTGAACTTTTTATAGCTTGAGTATATATTTGTATAAAATATTAAACAATAAGATGATTTATTATTTATAAAAAATATTTTATTTTAAATTTATCATATAAATTTATTTATTTAATTAAATAAAAAAATATTATTAATAAATATTTAATACATTTTAATCTTTTTTATTGGCTAAGTAGTTATTTAAAAACAATAATAATTAATATATAAATAATGATATATAGTATATCTTTTATATATAAAACAAACAAGCCAAATATTTTTTGTATATAATTTAAAAACTAAATTGATTGATAACATATCATTTTAAGAAAAATAAGGATAAAAAGTTCTTATAAGTTAAAGTAAAGTAAATATATAATAACATTGGTTTGTTATATATGACTTTATTTTTTTGTAGTGTTTGTGGAGAAGATACTAAGAGTTCAGCCAGATATAAAAAGGTTATACGTTCTTCTGAGAGCACCAAACTCTTATTTAGCTACCCAACGCTTCCACAATGAGGTAGCCAAGAAACTTTCTGAAATAGTTTAACATAATTTAAGAAACATTGAAGGTTTAATTGTATTTTGTGTTCAATATTTTTATAATTTTTTTCTGTTTTTAAATTATGATATTATATTCTCCAATTTTTTATATTGTTGAATTTGTATCTGGTTGAATTACAATAGATTATTAAATGACAAATGTTGATTGACATGACAGTAATTTCATATATTTAACAGTAGAGTGGTGGCATAATTAACAAATCCTAATTTTGTTGATATAAAAGCAATTTGATTAGCGAGGAAATAATTATAATTAATCAAAATTTGTCTCCTTTAAATTGCATAATTAAAAAATGTCACATCCTTATATTACTCCTGTATCTCAATCAACGTTTATCAGTGAAAATTTTCAATCTCCGATTAAATAAAAATTTAATTATTTAAAAATTGATAAGCATAATATCATTATTTAAAAATAGAGGAGAAAATGTTAAAAATTAAAAAAATAGCAACATAAAATGAAATTAAACTAACGTTTAATTAAAATGTTGACATAGCCATGGGTGAATGTTGTATATAATATTTATGCAGGTCATTGGGAAGGACTTATTCAACGTACTACGAGATAAATTGGGTGCTGAGTTTGGTTCTTTTATATTAAAGAAAGTGTTGGGAACAAGACATTAAAGGAGAGAAGAGAGAAATAAACAATATTAAGAAGTATTTGTTTTGGTGCATTTTTAAATCTTACATAAGCTTACTTATATAGCAAAGTGAAGAACACTATCTCACAATACTAAGCAATGTGCGACTAAAAATCAAACTACAAAACTTAATCAAACTATAAAACTAACAATTCTCCTTCTTTGAGTTTGATTATCACTTATTGTAGTTGCCTTCATTATCAATCATTCTTGAAGGTCAGTTGAGACACTGCAAAACCTCAACTTTTCTGTTGTGACAACCTTTGTCAACATATTCGTTGAGTTCTTACTTGCTAGTATCTTCTTCAACGTTAATACTTCATTCTCAAGTAGAGATATGATGAAGTGATAACGGAGATCAATGTGCTTCGTTCTGGGGTGAAATGTTGAATTCTTAGCCACATGTATTGCACTCTAACTATCACTGTGCAAAATAGTCTTTTCCTGGATGAATCCCAACTTTGTTAACAATCCTTGAAGCCATATCAATTCTTTGCTAGCTTCTATTACTGCTGCATACTCAGACTCTGTAATGGATAGACCAACGATCTTTTGTATCCGTGACATCCAACTAATAGCTATAGTTCACACAGTGAAAACATAACTGGTGGTACTTCTTCGGTGATCAACTTCACCTCCAAAGTCTGCATCTACGTAGCTTGTAATTTTAGATCTCCTTTTCTAAAATACAAACATTTTTCTGTTGTGCCTCGTAGATACCTCAAAATCCATTTAACTGCTTCCCAATGTGCTTTTCCTGGATTTGCCATAAATTTACTTACAACTCCCACTGCATAGTCAATATCTGGCCTCGTACAGACCATTGCGTACATCAAGCTTCCAATGGATGAGGCATACGAAATCTTAGCCATAAATTCTTTTTCTTCCTTTGTCTGAGGAGACTGATCCTTGGATAGGCGAAAATGACTGGCCAAAGGTGTACTAACTGGTTTGGCCTTGTCCATGTTAAATCTATGCAAAACACGGTTGATGTACTCCGCCTGAGATAACTGCAAAACTCCTTTTTGCTTATCTCTCGTGATTTGCATTCCAAGAATCTTCTTTGTTGGGCCTAAGTCCTTCATGTTAAATTCTTTTGACAACTGAATCTTCAGATTTCTGATGTCTTTTATATCTAATCCTGCTACTAACATGTCATCAACATAAAGTAGCAAAATGACACAGTTGGACTTGTACCTCTTAAAGAAACAACAAAGGACTTAGGCCCAACAAAGGTGTACTAACTGGTTTGGCCTTGTCCATTTTAAATCTCTGCAAAACATGGTTGATGTACTCCGCCTAAGATAACTGCAAAACTCCTTTTTGCTTATCTCTCGTGATTTGCATTCCAAGAATCTTCTTTGTTGGGCCTAAGTCCTTCATGTCAAATTCTTTTGACAGCTGAATCTTCAGATTTCTGATGTTTGTTATATCTGATCCTGCTACTAACATGTCATCAACATAAAGTAGCAAAATGACATAGCTGGACTTGTACCTCTTAAAGAAACAACAATGATCAGCATTGCTCTTTTGGAAACCTTCCTTGTACATGAAGCTTTCAAACTTTCTATACCACTGTCTTGGAGCTTGTTTCGGGCCATACAGGCTCTTCTTCAATTTGCACACCATGTTTTTCTTCTTTCCTTCTGAAAAACCTTCAGGCTGGTGCATATAGATCTCCTCATCTAGATCTCCATGAAGAAAGGCAGTCTTCACATCTAATTGCTCTAGGTAGAGCTCCTCACTAGCCACAATACTTAACATAGTCCTAATAGTATTGAGCTTGACAACTGGAGCAAAGATTTCAGTATAGTCAACTGCTTCTTTCTGCTGAAATCCTTTGATAACCAGTCGGGCCTTGTATCGCTTGGAACCATCATGGTCTTCCTTCACCCGATACACCCATTTATTGTGAAATGCTTTCTTTCCCATAGGTAACTCAACTATTTTCCATGCCTGATTGGAGATCAAAGACTTCATCTTGCCTTTCATAGCAAGCTCCCACTTGTCGGCGTCCATGGTTTGACAAGCTTCCATATAATCTTCAGGCTCCCCTCCATCAATCAGCAACATGTAATCTATATATCTCCTGTTAGGCACATGGGGCCGAGAGGATCTTCTCAATACAAGAGTTGGAGTAGGAGGTTCTGATTGCTCATTGTTCTCTTCATTTGATTTCTCTGGCTGAGGACTCCTCAATTTAGGACTTTCTGGGATATCTTTCACCTCTGCATAAACTGGTCCACTTGTTTCTGGGTTGCTGGTGCCAGTATTATGCATGTCCTTGTACATCACTTTTTCATTGAAGATTACATCTCTACTGCGGATCATCTTTTTGTTTTCATCATCCCATATGCGGTATCCAAACTCATCTTCACCATAACCAAGGAAAGTACACTTCTTTGATTTTGGGTCAAGTTTGTTTCTGCCTTGATCACTGATGTGCACATATGCTACACAGCCGAAAACTCTAAGATGTGAGAGTTTTACCTCTTTTTCACTACATACCTCTTCTGGTATCTTATGCTCCAATGGTACCGATGGACTTCGGTTGATCAAGTAAACTGCTGTGTTGACGGCTTCTGCCCAAAACTGTTTTGGTAAGCCTAACTGCACACGCATGCTTCTGGCTCTTTCAGTCAACATTCGATTCATACGCTCTGCTACACCATTGTGTTGAGGCGTACCTGACACGGTTCTCTCCATTCTGATTCCGTGCTCATAGCAAAACTTCTTGAATCTGGTGTCTACATATTCACCACCATTGTCGGATCTGAGCTTTTTAATCTTCAATCCTATCTCATTTTCAAATCTTGAAAAGCTTCAAATACTTCAGACTTGTGTTTCAGAAGGTAAACTCATACCTTTCTGCAATGATCATCAATAAAAGTTACGAAGTATTCCTTTCCACCAATGGAAGGGACAGTCGTTGGTCCCCAAACATCAGAGTGGATGAGCTCAAGCCTCTCTTTCTGTGGGGTTTTTCTACTTGTCTAAAAGCTAACTCTCTTCTGCTTTCCAAGTATACAGTCTTCACACATGTCAATTTCTACTGACTGAAGACTTGGTAATTTTCCTTTTGAGTGCATGACCTTCATCCCTTTCTCACTCATATGCCCAAGTCTTTGGTGACTGGCATGCTCCTGCTGTCTTGTAAAGAGTACCACTCTTTTTGCCTCGAGCAATTGTCATCGCACCCTTTGAAATCTTCCAATCATCACCATGGAAGATTGTTGTGTAGCCTTCACTGGCTAACTGGTCCACTGAGATTAAGTTCTTAGTCAGGTCGAGAATATGTCTGATATTTTTCAATTCCCATACAGACCCGTTTAACTTAATCTTTATTACACCTTTACCTACAATCTCACATGACTGCTCATTACCAAGGTAAACCTTACCAAGGTTTTCAGGAACATAATTCTCGAATATTTCCATTTGTGAGCTAGCGTGAAAAGATGCTCCAGAGTCTAATACCCAAGACTCCTCTTTATCTTCAAGAGAGCATATCAATGCTTCATCTTTTCCTGAGGTGGAGGCAACGTTTGCTTCGCCCTTTGCTTCTTGACTCTTCTGTGCGCTCCTGCACTGGTTTTTGTAGTGTCCATTTTTCCCACAATTTCAACACTCGATCGTCTTCGAGTTTTGGGAACTACGATGATTTTTGGACTTGGATCGTCACTCCTTTGATTTGTCGCGTCCGCTTTCTTTGGTTGAACTTCTTCCTCTTGAATCTGTATGCAATACTAAAGAGGTTGATGGTTCACCTGATTCTCTCTGCCGGATCTCTTCACTGAGAACCAAATTTTGAACATCATCAAATCTTAACTTATTGCTTCCCGATGAGCTACTCACAGTCGTGACCGTAGCATTCCAACTTTCTGGCAGGGAAGACAAAAGTATTAAAGCCCGTACTTCCTCATCGAACTCAATCTCAACTGGGTTGTAACAGTGTTTAGTTCATTGACATGATGTGCCACCGAAGCACCTTCAGACATCCGCAGATTGAACAATCGCCTCATCAAGTGAACTTTGTTTGAGGCTGATGGTTTCTCGTACATGTTGGAAAGAGCCTTCATGAGACCTGCTGTCGTCCTTCCTTTTGCAATGTTGAAAGCAACATTATGGGATAACGTTAGTCTAGTGGCTCCAAGGGCTTGTCTATCAAGGAGACTCCAATCTTCCTCCTTCATACCCTCTGGCTTTTTTCCTGTGAGTGGTTGATACATATTCTTCTGATACAGATAATCTTCTATCTGCATTTTCCAAAAGCCAAAGTTCGCACCATCGAACTTTTCAATCTTCATCTTGCTTTCGTCCATTGCCATTGCTCCTACTGCTTTTGAAGAAAAGCCCCCACTAGTTCTCTAGACTGAGATCCCCAAGAACAAGAGAAAAAATCTTTTCTGATGTGGAATATCAGACACAGCTGCAGCCACAGAGCATACTAAGAAAATTTACTCTAACCAAATCTTTTCTGATGCAAAAGATCAGACACTGCTGCAACCATAGAGGATACTAAGAAATGGGCTCTGATACCACTTGTTGGGAACAAGGCACTAAAGGAGAGAAGAGAGAAATAAACAACACTAAGAAATATTTGTTTTGGTGCATTTTTAAACCTTACATAAGCTTGCTTATATAGCAAAGTGAAGAACACCATCTCACAATACTAAACAATGTGAGATTAAAAATCAAACTACAAAACTAACAGAAAGTTATTGTAGTTGCTGGTGATGTTTCTCTTGACAACTTTGGAATTAAAGATGAAAACATGAAGAACCAAATAATGGAAGAGTTAGATATTATAGTACACACAGCTGCCAGTACCACTTTCAATGAAAGGTGAACAATAAGACACATGACTTGTCATTGTGTAAATTTTGTCTATAAGAAATAAAACTATTAATATAGATTTTAAAGTTATGCTTTCAATATATTATATACGTAATTAATGTTAACAAATAATTTTATAATGACAGAAATCTATATCTCATCATGCACCATATATAGTCAATATTATTATTTAGAGTAAATTACACATTCTTCTTTTGAGCTCTGTTTTTATTATATTTTTTTATATTATTTTTAGTATCTTAAGTCAGGTTGATGTATATTCATTTTAGCTTGAGAGGTGTAGGCGTTGGTCTAATGAAAGTAAAATTTTAAGGGAGTTGATAGAAGAAAGTAAAAAAAATTAAAGAAGTCTTTTGTAGGCTCAAAAGTGGAAGGGTGTTAAGTAAATTAAGAGCAAACTTTAGGAGGGTCTGTTTAATTTATTCTATTATATGTTGTATTTTTCAATAAAATCATCAGATACATATTATTTTACCAATGAAGACACTTATACATTATATATATCGTCTTCTATAGATATGATATTGCAATGAACACCAACACAATGGTAGCTTTTCATGTTGTGAACTTCTCAAAAAATTGCCATAAACTAGAGAGTATTGTCCATGTATCTACAGGTACATCATGATAACTTTTGGTGTTAATTACTAAATTATTATTTCTTTATATCTAAATATTGTAATTCATTGTTTAGATACTTGGATTCATAGAACACTTCTGGTTATTAAGATCTATTTTTTTATTGGTTCTAAACAATAAATCAAGGCTAAAGAAAAGATAAATGAGCAAGCAAACTCAAGCTACGCTTGAAAAAAGATGCAAAAGACTAAAAGATGGTCTGACACACTTTAAGAAGCTTAAAAATAATCCATGGTGTGAGCTTGAAATAAGGAAATGTTCCTTGATAAAAGCTTAAAGAAGAAACTTCTTTCTAGGATGAGCTCATACGAAAAGAGATTCTACTCTCACAAAAGCTCAAATTTCATAAATGATAAAACATATTACAATTTGTGAGATAAGGGGTATATATAGGCTTAGGAAACTTCGGGGGTAAGATTTCTCAACCAAGGTGGGAAACTTAAACTTAGTTTAAGGTCACTTGGACATGTTAAACAAGCCATGACACATGGTGTTATTACATGTGAAGAAGGGATGTATAGTAGAAAGGGATGTAAATAGCAATCATGCTCTACATGTTACCAAGGGAGGTGTTAATAGCAAAAAGAGAATGAGAAACTTCAAAAGGAGACTCTCTCACTCTCCTTGGGTTTCATAAACCAACTTGGTCACAATTAGAGCAAATGACCTATTTATCCTAAAAACAAAGGGGTCTTACAAATTAAGAGTCAACTAAAAAAATCAACTATTCTAATATTTACAAGGAGAAATCACTTTTTTACAAATAAAGGAAAAGTTGTCTAACCCAAGCTGACATGAGTTTGTGCCTTTTAGCTTCAGCTCTAACTTATCCTTCTTGGACTTTTCTAAATATGGTCATGTAGTAGGCCTAATAGGACTTTGAGGAGTCCTTATTCTTGGAAGAAAAAGGTCTTCACTTATTCTCTTGAATTCTTCCTGAGGTGGATTGCATCATTCCCTCATTCTTCAAAAGTATTTGTCCTCATATCTTGTGTTTCTTCTTTTTCTTCCATACTTGCAAAATAGACCAATTATGAGCAAGTTACCCTTCAACCATATCCTATTACCATAAAAACAAAGGGGACCTACAAATTAAGGGAACCTACAAATTATACATACATATATATATATATATATATAGAGAGAGAGAGGACATATAAGGTGATAAAAGAATTTATTATGAGAAAATAATAACAATAGGATTAAATTTAACGATGTTGATTACTTTGTTTATTAAAAGTAATAAATTGTTTAATCTTTATCACTTTTAATAAATAATGCTATCAACATTGTTAAATTTAATCCAATATTATTAAATCTTCTAATTTCTCATAATAAATATATATGCTAAGAACTGGTATTTAGTTTGTTTAGGAAGAAGAATGTCTACGTGATCACAAGGAAGGAAAATTTGTTTAGCATTTCAATCCTTGAGAATGTGGTAGTATGAATGAAGTTTTAGTAATATTTTTTTAACGACATAATTTTAGTAGGCTTGTATATTTGAATTTATTAGGAAAAATGGGTTTACTTATAACATAAAGGGGATGGAATGTAATTTACTTTCATTTAATTTTATCTTAATTATCATTTTGTAGTTATAAGATGAATTAATAACATTAATTATTCTCTTATTAATAATCACACTTTATATGCTTCTTATAAATATATGGACATTTCAGATGGATTTTTCTTTCGGGGGTGTCAAATAAGAATTTGAATCTTATAAAATTTATTATTAGAACTTCATAGTTTACTTTCTTAAGTGTATTTCTCATTTAAAAGAGTCAAATCCATTAGGACAGAGTAATTTGGTACATTAAAATGTTTACCTATGTCATTCTTTACAACTTATGTACTATTATAATTGGTGTACATTTTTATGATCAGCCTACGTGTGTGGAGAGGTTGAAGGACTTATAACTGAGGAACCCTTACACGTCAATCAAATGCAAAAAGGATCTATGAAAATAGATATCAAGTTAGAAAAGCAATTGATTGAAGAAAAACTAAAAGAACTCAAAGCAAATAATTTTAATAAAGAAGCAATCACGTCAATGATGAAAAGTTTTGGACTTATAAGGTAATTTTTTAATCTAAATTGCTCTATGTTTCAAATGAGGATGAAAAGTAACACATAATCATATTATAATTAAACAACTAGGATGTTAGTAAAAGTGTATGTTGACATCATCATTGTGCTATATAATTGATAACCTGTTGACATCATCATACACAAAATATCCCAATATTGACGACTAATGTTTTTTATAAAAGTTTTTTTTTCCAAAATAATATATACATTATGAATGATCTTACCATTAGTAAATTTTGATACATGATTGTTAATGATCAACGCTCTTGGTAAATTGCACGTCTTTACCACACACAAAATGATGTTGAATTACTTAAATTTATTATTAGTAATTTTATCTATATTATATAAGCATAAATAGGTAAGAAGTGAAGATAAACTTAATGTGTTTTTAAATTACTTACATATTTTTTAAGAATATCAAATAGATCATTATTTTCATATCAAATATTGAGTTAATGGACTTTGAATATGAAATTATTTACCAAAAAGGAAGATGTATGTTGTAATTTTTTGCTCTTAATTAATCAATTGCTTTTTAGTCCAAGTTGCAATGATAAATGAGAATGCAATTTGAAGTATTGCAAGTCTAGTATTAATTATGATAAATCACTTTTATCATTTATTGTGTAATAAAATAAATATGACACATTTTTAAAATTGATGTTTAGTATTTAATAATTCATTCAAAAGGCATTTTTCTCAAGACTTGTATTTTTAAATATAATTCCAATGAAATCAAACCTTTGAAAAACAAATGTTCTTGATCTTACTTTATTATGTTTATTTTATAATGGTCTAAATGCTAAATTAATTATAATTAATACTTTACAATGGAAATGTAAAAAAATAAAAAATATTATTCTTAATGACTTATGTCGTATCCGTATGAAGTCTTTATTAATTCTTTTAAAATGTATTGTTCTCTCATGACTTGTATTTTTACATATAATTCTGATGAAATCAAACCTTTTTAAAAACAAATGTTAATCTTGATCTTACTTTTTTGTTATGTCTATTATCTAATGGTCTAAATGGTAAAATTCATTATAATTAATATTTTATAGCAAAAATGTAAAAAAAAAAAACATTATTTTTTAACGAATTGTGTCATATTCCTCATAATGGTACATGTAGTAACATGGACCATGCATAGAATCCTAAATATTTTCATGCAAAGCAAAGAGTACATTCTCTGCCTTACATATTATTGAATTACATGTTTTTTTTTTTTGGTCCACTTCATTTACCTTAGTTTATTGATAATCTAGGGCAAATATACATGGTTGGCCAAATACTTATGTGTTTACCAAAGCAATGGGAGAAATTCTTTTAATGAAAACAAAGGACACTTTACCATTGATCATAATACGCCCTACTATGGTAACCAGCACACACTCTGAACCTTTTCCAGGTTGGATTGAAGGCATAAGGTACCTAGCACATATTTTATTTATAAGAATCAAGAAGACAATCATGAATGTTAAAAAAAAATAGTAAAAATTTTAATTTTATTATTACAGAACTATAGATTTTGTGGTCGTTAATTACGGTAATGGGACACTATCAAACTTTGTTGGGAATCAAGATACAATTTTAGATGTGGTAAGTTTCACATAATTTATTATGAATTTTTAATTTCATTAATTTATCAAATATTTCTCTACACTCACATTTATTTTATTCTTAAAAATTAATTATTTGTAATCATGATGTAGATACCAGTGGATATGGTGGTGAATTTTATGATAGTAGCATCAATGGCTTTATCGAAAGGTCTATCCCAAAAATTGGTGTACCATATTGGATCTTCATTGAGAAATCCTTTCAAATTCATTGATCTTATTAATGTTATGTATTATTACTTCACAAAATATCCGTGTATTAATCAATATGGAAAGCCAATGGTTGTCACTGAGAAACTCAATTTATTCCCCTACTAGAGTGGATGAGCTCAGCCAAAATAAGGTAATACTTATTTCATGAATTCCAAATTATTTAAGGTTAAACGTTGTTTATCATAATCATTCTAATTTAAGAGTTTTTATTAATTGAAAGAATTTTCTTATAAAATAGAAGTAGTAGGGGTACTATAATTAGTTACCAAAATTGAAAATAAGATATGGCATTTGCAATATCAAAGCTATGCTTCATATGTCTAATAATTCCACCTATTTTAAACCTTTCAATACATCACTTTAATTGATTTTATTTTATTTTTTAATTTTGAAAACAGCTTTTAAAAATAGTTTCAAAAACTATTTTGTGGCAAAAAAGAAAAAAAAACTTGTTTCGCAAGTATTATTTAAAAAATGTTTTGGAAATGTAAAAATAAAAAAAATTATTTATATTTACTGAAATTCTATTAATGAAAAAAAAAATACATATTTTCATTGTAAGTTGAGTTTTCAAAACAAAAATAAAAAACTGAAAAATAAAACTACTTATAGTTGTTCTTATTTTTTAATTTTTAAAAACTAAAAAATCACAACTGTTTTCAAAAACTATTTTAAGAAAATAATAACCAAATAATTATTTAGTTTTTAAATATTAAAAATAATTTTATATAAATGTTGTCAAACATACACTATAGCATTTTACATCGTATATGATTAGTAACAATTAGCTACAAACTTCATATGTCATCTCACAATATAAGCAAATGCATCTTTTGATTAAAAAAAAAAAACATTTAACTAACAAGTAGTTTTTGTACTCTCTTTTTTACTAATCCTTTTTTCTTTTGATTAATTTTAACTTAAGGAATCAAAGTTGGTACTGAATATTTCTTCCAAGCTTATGCTCTCTTTAAGGGCATGGAAGTACCATATACCATGTATACTTAATCAATGAAAACACATCTTTACATTATTGTATAATTTTTTTGTGAATTTTCTAATATTTGTTAGAACACTAATATAAAATTCGGAACACACCTTAAACAGCTTTGACATGAAGAATGTAGAAAAGTTAAGAATGGCAACAAAGGAGGTCGCAAATATAGATGACGGATTTGACTTTGATCCGAAGAGTATCAATTGGAATGATTACATGACAAATGTTCATTTTCCTTGTCTAATGAAACACTCTGTCAAAGCATTACGTATTGGAAGTAAGATGTAATATATTATAATAAAAACTATGCCTCGCTAATGAATATTTATAACTTCTTTTTTTTTTTTTAATTTTATCCCAAAGTATAACTGATGGAAAAGGAGGGTTACTCCATAAACATTTCGTATCTACTATGTTTTTATATAATATAATGCGGTATGAAAGTTGAAAATTACACTTATATATAATTCAAATTTCTCTTTTGTTGAATATTAGAATAGTTGACAGTAGGCTCAATATCAAAATGATAGTTCAAATATTTTAGAACACTTTTCTCATGTTGTGTTTACAAATAAAATAACAACATTCAAAAAACTATTTCAAATGTTATCCTTTGTCTTTTTATATTACCAAATATTGTAATTTAACATAAGCATATGAAAGATAACTTAGCGAAAATGTTAACTCAAACATATATCATATAAATAGTTATAGTTACAAACTTTGACGGCCACAAACATGGAAAAGATATATAATATATAAAGATGATTTTATATATTGAGAACTATAATATAACCCTAAACTTGCTCTCTTGCAAGTAGTTCTAAGCTTCTTTTACAAAATATCCACTTGTTAACTTGTAAAAATATTAAACTGAAAGGAATAAGACATAATATCTAAGTGTTCTTATGACTTTGGACTAAGTCTATATTCTCAAGATCTCTTCTTAACTCATACCTTCTTTACTCTTTTGTAATTATTCTCCCTCAAGCCTAATCCTATAACATCATTCTTATGTCCTTTAGAGGAATATTAAACTTTCATCAAACATCTATTATTAACTACCTATTGACTCTACAAACATTAATATCCTAAGACATCTACACACTACCCTTATTCAAGTCCTCTTTTTAAGCCCTCACTTTGGATGATTACATGCATATTCTCTTCTTTAACTGACTTGTCCAACCTAGATTTCTTAGCCTTTCCATGAGACAATGTATATTACACAAATAGCACTTTATATACCTACATCTCCACTAAAAGAAATGGTTGACCTCACTACACTCATCAAGTAGCAAAGCACCATTATATTTATATATTATCATGAAACACACACACGTGGTTTGTTAATATGGTAACAATAAAATCATATATAGAAATAACTATATTAGCAATATAATCTTAACATAAATCTTATGTGTTAATGTTTAACTGTAATGCATGATTAATATTTACATTTATTTCATATTCCGTTCTACAACATTTATTGAGCTCAATATATCGAGAAGTGTGCTTCTCATGTTTAGTGAGAAAAGTGCGCTTAGTGACCTTGCAACTCTGAAAAATTGTGATCTATACGAAATATACATGAACGGGATCATCCATGGTGACCCAAGTAATCACAAGCTCCATAAAGACATCAATGGTGATCCCTAATGTTTTCTAACACTAACCCATAACTTATAACTCCCAATTTCAAGCTAAATAACTTAAAATCATGATCTCTCTTAACCCTATCAATAGTATCAAGAAAATGAAAATAATAGTAATATCAAAGATAAACCTAAAAGAAATACTCAAACGAAAAGTAAGGGGAAACACTCACCACGAGATTCTCGGATTTGAGCTCAGAACCAAAGTCTTGGCCTTTAATATCTTCCTCTTCTCCTCTTCTCTCTAACTTCCCTTTGTTTTTCACTTTCTTTTCCCCTTCTTACTTAAAGTGTATGTGTGTCTGCTTCTTAGTGTACCTCAAACCCTCGCTCCCACTATGGTCATATTAAGTCATTCATGTTACCTCTTAATATAGAATAACTATTATGAATAATATTTAAAAGGTTATACTTTAATGAATATAAAAATCATTTCTTAAAATATAATCTTTATTATTTATTTCTAAGATATAATTTAGGTTGTTACATAAAGTCTTAAAATGAACTACTGTGAAACCCAAAAACAAAGATGAGAACAAAATAAATTAACTGCAATACTTGTTTTCTTTAAATGCGGAAATGAAAAGAGGGGAGAAACCCATATAAAGTTCAATCTCTCCACATTCTAACCGCAATACTTTAGACAATGTTATAGTTATTAGATTATATATATTTCATGTTACTTTATCATCTTTTTTATTTATATCTTAGAACCTTGTACAATATTATATTATATAAATTTAGAGGCTTAGCATGATACATATTTAAGAAAGTGAGAGAATTTTATAGAAAATGCAAAGTGAAAATAGAGGGAGAAAGTTGATAAATTGCAGCATCTCTTTAGACACAAGGTACAAGAAAATATATATTTTACTATGACATTGGTTGTCACTAAAAACATAAAACTCCTCACTAGAGATACTTACTCATGATTTTCTTATTGATCAAAGGTCGTCACAAATATGAGAGTGACTTTTAAATTAATGGCCAAATTTTTAGATATCACAAATAAAAATTTACAATAATGAATATATGTTCATTGTATATAATAGTGACAAAATAAAATTGTCACAAATAAAAAATATTTATTGTGATGAACATATCATAACTAATATTAGTATATAATAATGAAAAAATAACATTAAAATTTGATAATAATAATAATAATAATAATAATATTATTATTATTATTATTATTATTGTTATTATTATTATTATTATTATTATTATTGTCAAATTTCTCACAATTAGTTATTCATTTAACATTTTTCTAATTATTTTTAAATCATAATTATTTTCTAATTACTACTAATTTTTCAAATATCATAATAAGATAATATGTAAATATCATGTTAATACACATAAAATGTACAAAATATTAACATTAAAATATAAATTATCTATTACATGTTTAATGGTAGAAACTAAAACACAATAATATCCAATAATGTCATAAATCTAAAACATATATTATATCCTTATTAATCACTACAATAAATGATTATCATTACACAAAAAGAACTATTATAATATTATAATCTTGAAATTATGCAAACTATTCCAATAGTGATAATATCATTTTCTTCAGCTTCAATCCTACAAATAAGTGCAAAAAGAAAAACAAGTATTTAACAAAAAATAAAGTAATACTATTTTTAAAATATCATATATTTCATGATAAAAATATTGATACAAGAAACTCTCATGACAACATGTTAAACATACTTCATTAATAAGAGGACTTGAGGTACTATGTCAATTCTCTCAATATTTGATCTTTTTGAATTTCTAAAGCCACTATTCATCAATTAGTTCTCTTTGAAATTTTACTTCCAACTCTTGTTTATTTGTAAAATCAGGAAATTTTTCATTTCAACTCTAAATTATTTACTCGATTTTCTGCACTCTCAAGTTGATTTTGCAAAATTTGTTAGTGTAAAAAATTTTTGTAATTGTGGCAGTACCAACACCTAAACAATGCTTTGATAAAATTCTTAGTATGATGGAGAAGTGCTCGACCAAACGGTATAGGAGCATTTGAAATTTATTCTTGATAAGTATCACTGATGCATTCTTGGAGTGCTTGCCCTAGGATTTTACTTCAAGAGGTTCTAATGGTGTAAGAAGGTGTGGATGAATAGGAAGAAGATGAAGATGGAGGAACCACTTTTAGGTAGAGATAAGCCTAGTTTGTAGAAGTTTGCCACAAGGGAAGAAACTCTTGATAAAATCCATAGAAGCACTCTCAAAGTTAGAAAGAAGAAGACACTCTCAAAGAGTCTCACAAAGTCTAATTTGTATAAAATGAACTAAGATCCTTACAAGAGTGAGTGAGGGGGTTATTTATAGGGGGAGGGGTGGTCTTGGACGTTCAAGACAAGGCCAAGACATAAAAAGAGAAAGATCCAAACAAGTCTCTAGAATTTAGAATCTATGTTCCCTTTAGTTTGAATTTGAATTTTGGAGGGAAATGACATGGCACTTCTAAAATTAAAATTCAAATAAGAAGCAACAAGATCAGCCATGTAGGAGAGAGAAGGCACATGTGGAGTGAAACAAGGGAACTAAGGGGCCCCACATGTCTCCTACATGCTTCATGTGTTAGTTAGATGGGTTTTAGAAGCAATTAGGGGTGTGGAAAGGAGAACCACACGTCCAAACTCTTCTAGGCCAAGCCCATCTAATTAAAACACTCCTTTAAAGGGACTAAACACACCTCCTAGAGAAAATAAAACCTATAGGGCAAAATACAAGGCCTAAAATTACAAAATTACATCCACACGTCCCTTGGAAAAGATTTGACCTCAAATCCAGAGGTCCTTCTTCCCTTTCTTCCAATCCTACAAAGAGATAAGCAAGGTTATTAGCAGGTGTAAACCCCAAAGGGTTGGGAGAGTGAGGGGTCTATGAGGTAGCCTCTCAAGGTTAGGGTAGTGGAGGTAGTGTATGGGCCTTCAACCAGAAGCTCCCCAACCTAGGCCCAATGCACTAAGTATAAATCTCATTTGAGTAGAAGTGGATGAGACTATACCAAGTGCATAAAGCACTCATCAAGGAAGGCTAAGTAAGCTTTATCCTTTTGTTCACCCCAAGAAAGCATGATGGGCCTAGGGGTGGACCATTCTTGCATGGTCTCTTTATGTTGAACTTGAGATTGGCTTTGAGTCTCCAATGTCATGGCTCAATCTCATGTTCAACTATAGTGGCCTCATCTTCAAGTAGAGTTTAAGGTTGTGATGCTTTATGCTTAATGGTAATGGGCACAACCTTAACTTCTACTTTCTTATTGGAAGAATCATCTTCAATAAGATCCTCCTTGGTAACCAAGGGGTAATCTTCTTGAAGGTTATCCTTCCCTTCCATGCCTCTCAAATCTTGAACTTGATATGCATGATCAAGCTTAAAGGATGAAGACTTAAGCTCAACACTTAGGAGCGTATGCAATGGTGCCTTCTCAAGTTGAAGGTAGAGAGGTTGTTATATAAGGAGGCTATGTTTTAAGTCCATTTTTGTAGAAAAATGGCTCTCTTTTAGAACAACCTTCTTGGAAGTGGCACTTCCTTCCAACCCATCAACAAGCAATGCTTGCTTATTTTTTCATTTTTATTTTTCTCTTCCTCTTCCCTTTTTCTTTTCATGATAAGTTGGTCCTCCAACACTTGGGCAGGTGTAAGAGAACACAACTTGAACTTTGTGTCTAAGTGGGAGAGGGTAATCTCATTAGAGTGGCCATCATTAAGAGCTTTTCTATCATATTGACATGGTCGTCCTAACAAGATATGAGCTGCTTTCATTGGTACTACATCACAAAGGATGTCATCCTTATAGTTACCAATGGAAAAGGGCACCTCAACTTGTTGATTGGCTTCTACCTCCTTACTTTCATTCAACCATTGAAGTCTGTAAGGCTTAGGGTGAGGAGTGGAAGTCAAGGATAGCTTCTCAACCAACCTTATGCTGCAACAATTACAGCAGGAGTCACTATATATAATGAGAGAACATATTTGATTATAAACTTGACATCTTGTGTGAAAGATGTTCTCTCTTTGAGACGTGTCAGGGTTATAAGGTTAGCTACCTGAAAGCCTCCTTACCATGAACAAGTCTCCCTCACAAGCATGAATGTCCTCGACATGGATGTTACCCCTTTCTTCCTCACTCTCACTAGAAGAGGAAGATGATTCACTCTCAATGTCTTGGCCCCTTATGATCATGGTTTTTTTTTTGGGACATTGGGAAGTAATGTGGCCTCTCCCAAGACACTTGAAGCATTTAATACTACTAGCTCTAGAACTAGTAAGAGGGTCCTCTTTATGCAAATGATGTTTCTTTTTATGCATGCTTATGGGTTGATCATCCTTGGGGTGGCTCCTGGAAGAGCTCCCCACTTGGTTCTATTTGTATAAGAGTGGGAAGAATTATTACAGTAGTCCTTCCTAGAAGAAGACCTTCTCTTCAGTTGGTTCTCCACTTTTATACAAATTTGAACCAAACCATCTAGATCGCTATATGGTAAGAGCTTAACCCTATCTCTTATCTCAAGGCTCAAACCACTAAGGAACCTAGCTTCAGTGAACCTAGGCTCTTCAATGATTCTAGCTCTCATTATGAAAAGCTCCATTTGTTGCCTGTATTCCTCAACACTTATATTGTGTTGCCTTAATCTTTGCAGCTTATCAAGGAGTTCCCTTTCATAATAAGAGGAATATGCCTCCACCTCATGGCCTTCTTAAGCTCATGCCAATGTTCTATAGGAGGATCATGATGGCGGTGCCTGTCATCCTCAAGAGAGGTCCACCAATACATAGCATACCCTTGGAAGCTAAGGGTTGTTAAAGGAACTTTTCTCTCTCATTAATTTTAAAACATTTGAAAAGTTGTTCTACCTTCATCTCGCAATCAAGGTAGGCTTCCACATTGTCTTTTCCAAAGAAAGGTAGGAGATCAATTTTTTGTTCTCTTTGTTCATTATTTTGATTTCTCCTCACTCTAGGTCTAGGTCTCCCATTAATCCATTCCTCTTCACTAGTTGATTCACTCCTAGGGGAGCTAGACCTATTCCCTCTTCTTCTTCTTTCTTCTTCTTTTTCTCTTTTCTCTCTCTCTTTTTCTTCTCTCTTTTCTTCCCTTCTTCTCTCCTCTCTCTCTTCTCTTTCTAATATTTCTCTTTTTTCTCTATCCTATCTTTCTTGTCTTTCTCTTCTTTCTTTTTCTTCCCTTTCAAGTCTTTCTTTTCTTTCCCTCTCATCTCTTTCTTTCTTTTCTTTTTCTTTCTCTTTTCTTCTTCTCTCCTCTCTTTCCTCCCTTTCTTTTCTCCCTCCTCAACTCTCTTTTTCTCTCTTTTTATTTTTCTTCCCTCCTTTTCTCTTCTTTTGCCTTTCTTTCTTTTCTTGCCTCACTCTCTCCCACACGCCACTCTCTAAATTCATGCACAAAATGGTCAAGAGTGTTGGCCTTAGGTGAGCCCCTTGGTTCATACTCTTGTTGCTAGAGTTATGTGATTCTATAATAGTGTGTAGAGTGAAATCAATTATAGGCACTCATCTCCCTTTAATGGTTTTCTTACTAAATAAGACGAGTCTTTAGAACTCTAGCCTCCACACCTGAAAATGAATTGGACAAGCAAAGGAAACTAACCTAAACGAATTCCTAATGGTGTAAGAACCTTTGGAGTTTAAGACACCTCTACACAGTTTTTGAAAAAAATAAAACAAGAATTAAAGTGTAGGGACTAAAATGTGCACCTAAAGGTATGAGAGGTGGTGCACCACTTCCTCGTCCACACCTTAATTTCGAGAAACTGAGACTAAAAAAAAATCAAGATATTACAAGAAAAAGGAGATATACTCCTAATTCAAATGAAGACACACAAATAAAAGCAAGAAAGTAAAATGCTAAATCTTCCTCCTAGCTCCCTAAAGTGTATGCACTATTGTCTTGCTTCCTCCACCTCTTGAGTCCTTCTTGGCTTAAACAACCCTTCCTCAATGTGATACACTTGTGGAAGGCTCCCAAACCAAAGGATATCTCTACAAAAAGTGGCAACAACACCAAGAAATTCCAAGAAAACAAGAATAGAAGCTAAAAGCAAGAAAATGCTAAAATCAAGGAAAGGAACTATCCAATTGGAAAGAGTAAAATCAACAAACTAGAAGGATTAAAATAAATGAAAAAACTAGAATTAAGGCAAAGATAGAAAGCTAGCACAACTAAAGAATTGTCCAATAAAAGCACTAGATTAAGAGTGAAGACTAAAAAGCAAAAAGGCACAAAAAATTTTAAAAAAATTGCACTAGGTGAAATAGCTTTGGCCATGAGCTACTAATGATGATCTCAAGCAATTACAACTAATTTTAGACACTCTTTTGCAATTTTGAAATTGTTTTTAGGTACATCTAATTTGTACTATTTTTTTTGTCTTTCTTTTAGCACTTTTGTTCTTTTCTTTCAATTTTCTTTTTAATTTCTTCTGACTTTGTTTTTTTTATTCTTTTCTTAGATGCACCTAGCTACTTGTTATTTTGCAAATTTTGTGAGCAATTTAGAGGCAATAAACACTTGAGAAGAAGAACAAGCCAAGGCACAAAAATTTTTGAAACAAAGTGCACTCTATAAAAATACAAGTAACTCAAAATGCACCAAAAACTTAGAGTGATATAGGTAATGCACCAAGAGCTATGAATTGTGAGTTAGAGATTATTGTTTTACACAAGTTTTGGCTCACTTAGGTCACAATAATTTGCTCAAACAAAACTCAATGCAATCACTCAAAATTTAGTACAAAAGAGAGCTACTAAATTTGAACAAGACAATGACATAAGAAATTAAACAAGAGGTGATTCCTCTTTGAAGCTTAATTTCAAGAAATTAACCACACTTTTTGAAGCAAAAAATTCAAAACAAAAGAGGTAAAACCTAAGGTAAACAAGACTCTAAATGACAAAAACTTGAGATTATGAAAACTGAAAATAAACCTAACATAGGCAACAGCAAAAAACGCACAAGAATAGCAAAGAAATGCAAAATTGAAGCCAAAACACCTTGCCACAACTTTGTGGTTTTCGCCACAGGGTGTGGTTTTAGTATAAGGTGCTTCTTAGGAACTTCAACATGCACCAAACCACAACAAAACAAAGCCTAATGGAAAACATGAATTCCTAACACACAAAACAGTGGTTCAATGGAGGATATAACAAATTTGAACAGATTAAATGAAAGGAAAAATGCATAGGAAGAAAATGCACCGATTAAATTGAAGAAAATTGGCTTAGAAATGAAAAACAAATCACAATAACACTAGACAAGGAAGAACAATTTGAACAATACGAAATTAATTGAAGAAAAATAGAAGAATAGATGGAGAAGATAATGATAAGAATTCGTAAATTTAAAAAAAGAGTAAGTAAAGGAGAAGAAGCTTTTGATACCACTTGATGCATTCTTGGAATGCTCTCCCTAGGATTTGCTTCAAGAGGTTCCAATGGTTCAAGAAAGTGTGAATGAATAGGAAGAAGATGAAGATGGAGGCACCACTCTTAGGTAGAGATAAGCCTAGTTTGTAGAAGCTTGCCACAAGGGAAGGAACCCTTAATAAAAGCCATAGAAGCACTCTCAAAGTTAGAGAGAAGAAGGCACTCTCAAAGAGTCTCACAAAGTTTAATTTGTATAAAATAAACTAAGATCCTTTCAAGATTAAGTGAGGGGGTTATTTATAGGGGGAGGGGTGGTCTTGGACATTCAAGACAAGGTCAAAACATAAAAAGAGAAAGATCCAAACAAGTCCCTAGAATTTAGGATCTACATTCCCTCTAGTTTGAATTTGAATTTTAGAGGGAAGTGACATGGCACTTATAAAATTCAAATTCAAATAAGAAGCAATAAGATCCGCCATGTAGGAGAGAAGGCACATGTGGAGTGAAACAAGGGAACCAAGGGGCCCCACATGTCTCCTACATGCTTCATGTGTTGGTTAGATGGTTTTAGAAGCAATTAGGGGTGTGGAAAGGAGAACCACACGTCCAAACTCTTCTAGGCCAAACCCATCTAATTAAAACACTACTCTAAAGGGACTAAACACACCTCCTAGAGAAAATAAAACCTATAGGCCAAAATACAAGGCCTAAAATTACGAAATTACACCCACTCAACAAACTACTAAAACTGCACAATTTATTTACATAGTTTTGAGACTATGGCCCTAAAGTCTTCATGAAGATCCTTCCTAGCCATCTACTCTCTCTAATCCTCCTAGCTAAGGTCCCTTGCTAGGGAGGAATGCATCAATCACCCACATTCTTTAAATCCTCTTGTAAAAGTTAAAAAATAATATATTCAAAAAATAAAAAATATAAAGTTTATCAATAACAACACAATAATATCCAATAATATTGTAAATCTAAAACATATATTATATCCTTGATAAATCACTAAAATATATGATTCTTATTACATAAAGAAACTTATATATTATAATCTTGAAATTATGCAAACTATTCCAATAGTGATAATAGCATCTTCTTGAGCTTGAATGTTGCAAATAAGTGCATAAAGCAAAATAAGTGTTTAACAAAATATACGAAGACTTGAGATACTTGATAATCCATTTAATGTGAATTCTCTCGATATGACAACAATATGATATTTTACCTCATATGCACATTTTTTTTCCATTTAATCTTCTGTGTTTCTAAAGCCAATCGTTATGCATTAATTAGTTCTCTTTGAAATTGTACTTCCACTCTTATTTATTTGTAATATCATTTAATTTTTTATTTCAACTATAAATTATTTGCTCTGTTTTTTGCATTCTCAAGTTGATTTTGCACAACTTGTTCGTGTTAAAAACTTTTTGTGATTGTTGCAATACCAACACCTAAACAATGCTTTGATGTTTATTCTTGATAAGTATCACCCACATTCTTTAAATCCTCTTGTAAAAGTTAAAAAATAATATATCTAGAAAATAAAAAATATAAAGTTATCAATAACAAAACAATGATATCCAATAATGCTGTAAATCTAAAACATATTATATTCTTATTAAATCACTAAAATATATGATTCTTATTACATATAAAGAACTACTATAATATTATTATATCTAAATTATCCAAATTATTCCAATAGTAATCATAGCATCTTCTCGAGCTTTAATCCTGCAAATAGGTGCAAAATGGAAAATAAGTGCTTAACAAAATAAAGTAATTATTATTTTTAATATATCATATATGTCATGATAAAAATATTGATACAAGAAATTCTCATGAAAAAAAATTAAACATACTTCATTAATAAGAGGACTTGAGGTACTAGATAATCTATATAATGTCAATTCTCTCGATATATGACATTTTACCTCATCGAAATTGTAGTTCCAAGTGTTGTTGATTTGTCTTATTTGATCTTTTTGAGTTTCTAAAGCCAATCCGAATGCATCAATTAGTTCCCTTCGAAATTGTAGTTCCAAGTGTTGTTGATTTGTAATATTACCCAATTTTTTTGCATTTCAACCCTAGATTATTTGCCTGATTTTGTGCTTTCTCAAGTTGAGTTTGCATAATTTGTTAATGTGAAAAACTTTTTGTGGTTGTTGCAGTACCAACACCTACACAATGCTTTGATATTCTTCTTAGTACTATGGAGAAGTGCTCGACCAACATTATAGGAACATTTAAAATTTATTCTTGATAAGTATCACCTACATTCTTGAAATCCTCTTGTAAAAGTTAAAAATAATATATTAGAAAAAAATATAAAGTTTATTAATAAAAACACAATAATATCCAATAATATTGTAAATCTAGAACATATATTATATCCTTATTAAATCACCACAATATATGATTTTTATTACATAGAAAAAACTACTGTAATACTATAATGTTGAAATTAGGCAAACTATTCCAATAGTGATAATAGTATCTTTTTGAGCTTCAAGGGTGCAAATAAGTGCAAAAAGGAAAATAAGTGCTTAATAAAAAATAAAATAATTATTATTCTTAAAATATCATATATGTCACAGTAATAATATAGATACAAGAAACTCTCATGACAACAAATTAAACATACTTCAATAATAAGAGGACTTGAGGTACTAGATAATGCATATAATGCAATTCCCTCAATATGTGAACAATTTGACATTTTACCTCATATACAACATTTTGTTTCAATTGATCTTTTTGAGTTTCTAAACTCAATTGCTATGCAAAAATTAGTTCTATTTGAAATTTTAGTTCCAACTCTTGTTTATTTGTAATATCAGTCAATTTTGTATTTCAACTCTAAATTATTTGCTCGATTTTGTGCATTCTCAAGTTGACTTTGCACAATTTGTTAGTGTGAAAAACATTTTGTGATTGTTGAAGTACCAAGACCTAAACAATACTTTGATGTTCTTCTTAGTACAAGGTAGAAGGGCTCAAGCAACGGTATAGGAGCATTTGGAATTTATTCTTGATAAGTATGACCCACATTCTTTAAATCCTTGTGTAAAAGTAATTTCCAATAATATTGTAAATCTAAAATATATATTATATCCTTGTTAAATCACTACAATATATGATTCTTATTACATAAAAATACTACTGTAATATTATAATCTTAAAATTATATAAACTATTCTAATAGTGATAGTAGTATCTTCCTGAGTTTCAATCTTGCAAATAAGAGCAAAAAGGAAAAGAAGTGTTTTAAAAAAATAAAGTAATTATTATTTTTAAAATACTTATATGTTATGATAAAAATATTGATATAAAAAACTCTAGTGACAACAAATTACACATACTTCATTAATAAGAGGACTTGAGGTACTAGAAAATCCATATAATGTCAATTCTCTCAATATGTCAATAATATGATATTTTACCTCATATGCAACATTTTCTTCATTTGAACTTTTTGAGTTTCTAAAGCCATTTTTTACACATGAATTAGTTCTCTTTGAAATTGTACTTCCAACTCTTGTTTATTTGTAATATCATTTAATTTTTGTATTTCAAATCTAAATTATTTGCTCTATTCTGTGCATTCTCAAGTTGATTTTGCACAATTTTACTGCAGTACCAACACCTAAACAATGCTTTGATGTACTTCTTCGTACAATGAAGAAATGTTCGAACAATGGTATAGGAGCATTTAAAATTTATTCTTGATAAGTATGACCAACAGTGATAATAGAATCTTCTTGAGCTTCAATCCTGCAAATAAGTACAAAAAGGAAAATAAGTGTTTAACAAAAAATAAAGTAATTATTATTTTTAAAATATCATATGTCATGATAAAAATATTGATACAAGAAACTCTCACGATAACAAATTAAACATAATTAATAAGAGGACTTAAGGTACTAGATAATGCATATAATTTATTTCCCTCAATATGTGATCAATTTGACATTTTACCTCATATGCAACATTTTGTTTCATTTGTTCTTTTTGAGCTTCTACAGTCAATTGCTATGCATCAATTAGTTCTCTTTTAAATTTTAGTTTCAACTCTTGTTCATTTGTAATATCAGTCCATTTTTACATTTCTAGTCTAAATTATTTGTTCGATTTTGTTCATTCTCAAGTTGATTTTGCACAATTTGTTAGTGTGAAAAATTTTTGTGATTGTGGCAGTATCAACACCTAAACAATGCTTTGATGATCTTCTCAATACGATGGAGAAGTGCTTGACCAACGGTATAGGAGTATATGAAATTTATTCTTGGTAAGTATCTCCCACATTGGTTAAATCATCTTGTAAAAGTAAAAAAAAAAAAACTCTTATATTTAGAAAATAAAAAATATAAAGTTATCAATAACAACACAATAATATTATAAATCTAAAACATATATTATATCCTTATTAAATCACCACAATATATGAATATTATTCCATAGAAAAACTACTATAATACTATAATGTTGAAATTAGGCAAACTATTCCAATAGTGATAATAGCATTTTTTTAGCTTCAATGGTGTAAATAAGTGCAAAAAAGGAGAATAAGTCCTTAACAAAAATTAAAGTAATTATTATTTTTAAAATATCATATATGTCACGGTAATAATATTGATACAAGAAACTCTCATGACAACAAATTAAACATACTTCATTAATAAGAGGACTCGAGGTACTAGATAATCCATATAAGATCACCTACATTCTTTAAATCCTCTTGTAGAAGTTAAAAAATAATATATTTGAAAAATAAAAAATATAAAGTTTATCAATAACAACATAATAATATCTAATAATATTGTAAATCTAAAATATATATTAGATCCTTATTAAATCACTATAATATATGATTATTATTACGTAAAAAACTATAATAATATTATTAAATTAAAATTATGCAAACTATTCAAATAGTGATAATAGCATCTTCTTGAATGTCAGACCTACAAATTAGTTCAAAAAGAAAAATAAGTGTTTAACAAAAAATAAAGTAATTATTATTTCTAAAATATCATATATGTCGGGATAAAAATATTTATACAAGAAACTCTCATGACAACAAATTAAACATACTTCATTAATAAGAGAACTTGAGGTACTAGATAATCCATATAATGTCAATTCTCTCAATATGATATTTTATTCATATGCAACATTTTTTTTCATTTGATCTTTTTGAGTTTCTAAAGTCAATTGCTATGCATCCATTAGTTCTCTTTGAAATTTGAATTCCAACTCTTGTTTGTTTGTAATATCAGTCAATTTTGCATTTCAACTCTAAATTATTTGCTTTATTTTTTTTATTCTTAAGTTGATTTTGCACAATTTATTAGTGAGAAAAACTTTTTTGTGATTTTTTTAGTTTCAACACATAAAAAATGATTTGATGTTCTTCTTAGTACCATGCAGAAGTGCTCGACCAACAGTATAGGAACATTTAAAATTTATTCTTGATAAGTATCACCCATATTCTTTAAATCCTGTTGTAAAAGTTAAAAAATAATATATTTAGAAAATAAATAATATAAATTTTATTAATAAAAACAAAATAATATCCAATAATATTGTAAATCTACAACATATATTATATCCTTATGATTCTTATTACATAAAAAAACTACTATAATAATATAATCTTGAAATGATGCAAATTATTCCAATAGTGATAATAGCATCGTCTTGAGCTTCAATGGTGCAAATAAGTGCAAGAAAGAAAATAAGTACCTAAGAAAAAATAAAGTAATTATAATTTTTAAAATATCATATTTGTCATGATAAAAATAGAAACTTTCATAACAACAAATTAAACATACTTCATTAATAAGAGGACTTGAGGTACTAAATAATCCATAGAATGTTAATTCTCTCAATATGTCAACAATATGACATTTTACCTCATATGCAACATTTTGTTTCATTTGATCTTTTTGAGTTTCTAAAGTCAATGGCTACACATCAATTAGTTATCCTTGAAATTGTCGTTCCAACTCTTGTTTATTTGTAATATTAGTCAATTTTTCATTTAAACTCTAAATTATTTGCTCGATTTTATGCATTCTCAAGTTGATTTTGCACAATTTGCTAGTGTAAAAAACGTTTTGTGATTGTAGCAGTACCAATAGCTAAACAATGCTTTTATGTTCTTTTTAGTTAGATGGAGAAGTGCTCGACAAAAGGTATAGGAATATTTGAAATTCATTTTTGATAAGTATCACCCACATTGTTTAAATCCTCTTGTAAAAGTTAAAAAACAATATATTTAGAAAATAAAAAAATATAAATTTTATCAATAAAAACACAACAATATCGAATAATATATTAAATATACAACATATATTAAATCTTTATTAAATAACTCAATATATGATTCTTATTACATAAAAACTATTATAATATTATAATCTTCAAATTATGCAAACTATTCCAATACTGATAATATCATCTTCTCAAGCTTCAATCCTGCAAATAAGTACAAAAAGGAAAAGAAGTGCTTAAAAAAATAAAGTAATTATCATTTCTAAAATACCACATATGTCATGATAAACATACTTCATTAATAATAGGACTTGAGGTACTAGATATTTCATATAATCTGAATTCTCTTAATATGATAACAATATGATATTTTACCTCATAGGCAACAATTTTTTTTCATTTGATCTTTTGAGTTTTTGAAGCCAATAATTATGCATTAATTAGTTCTCTTTGAAATTTTGCTTCCAACTCTTGTTTAGTTGTAATATCATTCAATTTTTCATTTCAACACTAAATTATTTCCTCTATTTTGTGCATTCTCAAGTTAATTTTGCACAATTTGTTGGTGTGAAAAACGTTTTGTGATTGTTTCAATTCCAACACCTGAAAAATCCTTTGATGTTCTACTTAGTATCATGGAAAAGTGCTCAACCAACGGTACAGGAGCATTTCAAATTTATTATTTATAAGAATCACCCACATTCTTTAAATCCTCTTGTAAAAGTTAAAAAATAATATATTTAGAAAATAAAAATATATTTATTAATAAAAACATAATAATATCCAATAATATTGTAAATGTGCAACATATATTCAATTTTGATTAAATGACAACAATATATGATTCTTATTACATAAAAAGTACTATAATATTATAATAATGAAATTATGCAAATTATTCGAATAGTGATAATAGCATCTTCTTGATCTTCAATACCGCAAATAAGTGCAAAAAGGAAAATAAGTGTTTATAAAAAAATAAAGTAATTATTATTTTTAAAATATTATATATGCCATAATAAAAATATTGATAGAAGAAATTCTCATGACAAAAAATTAAACATACTTCATTAATAACAGGACAGGAGGTATTATATAATCCATATAATGGCAATTCTCTCACTATGTCAATAGTATAACATTTCACCTCATATGCAACATTTTGTCTTATTGGATCTTTTTATGTTTCTAAGGCCAATCGTTACGCATCAATTAGTTCTTTTGAAATTGTACTTCCAAATCTTGTTTATTTATAATATTGTTCAATTTTTACATTTCAACTCTAAATTATTTACTCTATTTTCTGCATTCTTAAGTTGATTTTGCACAATTTGTTAGTGTGAAAAACATTTTGTGATTGTTTCAGTTCCAACATCTGAAAAATGCTTTGATGTTCTTCTTAAGACCATGGAAAAGTGTTCGACGAATCCTATAGGAGCATTTTAAATTTATTCTTGATAAGTGTCACCCATATTGTTTAAATCCTATTGTAAAAGTTAAAAAATAATATATTTAGAAAATAAAAAATACAAAGTTTATTAACAAAAACATAATATTATTCAATCATATTGTAAATCTACAACATATATGAATCCTTATTAAATCACTACAATATATGATTCTTATTACATTAAAAAACTACTGTAATACTATAATCTTGAAATTATGCAAACTATTCCAATAGTGATAATAACATCTTCTTGAGCGTTAATCATGCAAATAAGTGCAAGATAGAAAATAAGTGCTTAACAAGAAATAAAGTAATTATTATTTTTAAAATATCATATATGTCATGATAAAAATATTGATACAAGAAACTCTCATGATGAAAAATTAAATTTTGTTTCATTTGAATTTTTTGAGTTTCTACAGCCAATTGTTACGCATTAATTAGTTCTCTTTGAAATTGGACTTACAAATCTTGTTTATTTTTAATATAATTCAATTTTTGCATTTCAAATCCAAATTATTTGATCTATTTTGTGCATTCTCAAGTTGATTTTGATTAATTTGTTAGTGTGAAAAACGTTTTGTGATTGTTTCAGTTCCAACACCTGAAAAATGCTTTGATGTTCTTTTCAGTACCATGGAGAAGTGCTTGACCCACGATATAAGAGTTTAGGGTTTAGGGTTTAGGGTTTAGGACTCTTTATAAGTATCACCCATAATGTTTAAATCCTGTTGTCAAATTTAAAAAACAATATATTTAGAAAATAAAAAATACAAAGTTTATTAATAGAAACAGAATACTATCCAATGATATTGTAAATCTACAACATATAATAAATCCTTATTAAATCACTACATTATATGATTCTTATTACATTAAAAAAGTACTATAATCTTGAAATTATGAAAACTATTCCAATAGTGATAATAGCATTTTCTTGAGCTTCAATCATGCAAATAAGTGCAAGCAGGAAAATAAGTCCTAAAAAAAAAGTAATTATTATTTTTAAAATATTATACATGTAATGATAAAAATAGTGATAGAAGAAACTCTCATGATTAAAAATTAAGCATACTTCATTAATAAGAGTACTTGATGTACAAGATAATCCATATATTGTCATTTCTCTCAATATGACAACAATATGCTATTTTACCTTATAGGCAAGATTTTTTTTATTGCATCTTTTTTCGTTTCTAAAGCCAACTGTTATGTATTAATTTGTTCTCTTTGAAATTGTACTTCCAACTCTTGTTTATTTGTAATATCATTCAATTTTCCAATTCAACTCTAAATTATTTGCTCTATTTTTTGAATTCTCAAGTTGATTTTGCCCAATTTGTTAGTGTGAAAAACTTTTAGTGATTGTTTCAGTTCCAACACCTGAAACATGCTTTAATGTTCTTCTTCGTACCATGGAGAAGTGCTCAACCAAAGATATAGGAGCATTTGAAATTTATTTTTGATAAGGATCACCCATAATGTTTAAATCCTCTTGCCAAAGTTGAAAAATAATATATTTTGAAAATAAAAAATTTAAAGTTTATTAATAAAAATAGAATACTATCCAATGATATTGTAAATCTACAACATATATGACATCCTTATTAAATTACTACAATATATGATTCTTATTACATTAAAAAACTAATTTAATATTGTAATCTTGAAATTATGCAAACTATTCCAATAGTGATAATAGCATCTTCTTGAGCTTCAATCGTCCAAATAAGTGCAAGACGCAAAATAAGTGCTTAACAAAAAATAAAGTAATTATTACTTTTAAAATATCCTATATGTCATGATAAAAATATTGATAGAAGAAACTCCCATGACAACAAATTAAACATACTTCATTAACAAGAGAACTTGAGGTACAGGATCATCCAGATTATGTCAATTCTCTCAATATCACAATAATATGCTATTTTACCTCACTGACAAGTTTTATTTTCTTTGGATCTTTTTCAGTTTCTAAAGCCAATTGTTACACATTAATTAGTTCTATTTGAAATTGTACTTCCAACTGTTGTTTATTTGTAATATCTTTAAATTTTTGCAATTCAACTCTAAATTACTTGCTCTATTTGGTGCATTCTCAAGTTGATTTTGCCCAATTTGTTAGTGTGAAAAAAAGTTTTTGTGATTGTTTTAGTTCCAACACCTGAAAAATGCTTTGATGTTCTTCTTCCTACCATGGAGAAGTGCTTGACCAATGGTGTAGGAGCATTTGAAATTTATTCTTGATAAGGATCACCCATAATGTTTAAATCCTCTTGTCAAACTTAAAAAATACTATATTTAGAAAATAAAAAATGTAAAGATTATTAATAAAAACCGAATACTATCCAATAATATTGTAAATCTACAATATATATGAAATCCTTACAAATAATTACAATATATGATTCTTACTATATTAAAAATTGCCGTATATTTTTGAGTTGCTGATGCCAATTGTTACGCATTAATTACTTCTCTTTTAGATTGTACTTCCAACTCTTGTTTATTTGCAATATCATTCAACTTTTGCATTTCAACTGTATATTTTTGACTCTATTTTGTGCATTCACAGGTTGATTTTGCACAATTTGTTAGTGTACAATTTATTCTTTATAAGTATCACCCACACGGTTTAAATCCTCTTGTAAAAGTTAAAACATAAAATATTTAGAAAATAAAAAATATAAAGTTTATTAATAAATAGCATACTATCCAATAATATTGTAAGTCTACAACAAATATTAAATTATTATTAAATCACTACAATATATGATTCTTATTACATTCAAAAACCACTATAATAGTATAATCTTGAATTTATGGAAACTATTCCATCAGTGATAATAGCATCTTCTTGAGCTTTAACTGTGCAAATAAGTGCAAGAAGGAAAATAAGTTCTTAACAAAAAATAAAGTAATGATTATTTTCAAAATATCATATTTGTCATGATAAAAATATTGATACAAAAAAAAAAAACTCTCATGACAACAAATTAAACATTCTTTATTAATAAAAGGACTTAAGGTATAAGATAATCTCTATAATGTCAATTCTCTCATTATCACACCAACATGATAGTTTACCTCATACGCAACTTTTTTCTCATGCCAATGGTTACACATTAATTAGTTCTCTTATAGATTGTACTTCCAACTCTTATTTTTTTGTACTATTATTCAATTTTTGCATTTCAACTCTAAATTATTTGCTCCATTTTGTGCGTTCTAAAGTTGAGTTTGCACAATTTGTTAGTCTGAAATTTATTCTTGATAAGTATCACCCACACTGTTTAAATCCTCTTGTAAAACTTGAAAAATAATATATTTAGAAAATACATAATATAAAGTTTATTAATAAAAATAGAATACTATCAAATAATACTGTAAATCTACCACAAATATTAAATTCTTATTAAATCACTAAAATATATGATTCTTATTACATTAAAAAGTACTATAATACCATAATCTTCAAATTATGAAAACTATTCAAACAGTTATAATAGCATCTTCATGAGCTTGAACCATGCAAATAAGTCAAAAAGGAAAATAAGTTCTTAACAAAAAATAAAGTAATTATTTTTTTAAAACATCATATATGTAATGATAAAAATATTGTTACAAGAAAGTCTCATGATAACAAATTAACCATACTTCATTAATAAGAGGACTTGAGGTACAAAACAATCCGTATAATGTAAATTTTCTCATTATGACAACAACATGATACTTTACCTCATATGCAAAATTTTTCTCATTTGATATTTTGGAGTTTCTGATGCCAGTTGTTACGCATTAATTAGTTCTCTTTCATATTGTACTTCCAACTCTTGTTTATTTGTGTCATCATTCAACTTTTCCATTTCAACTCTAAATTATTTGCTCCATTTTGTGCGTTCTCAAGTTGAGTTTGCACAACATGTTAGTCTGAAATTTATTCTTGATAAGTATGACCCACACTATTTAAATACTCTTATAAAACTTTAAAAATAATATATTTAGAAAATACATAATATAAAGTTTATTAATAAAAATAGAATACTATCCAATAATATTGTAAATCTATAGCAAATATTAAATTCATATTAAATCACCACAATATATGATTCTTATTACATTAAAAAACTATTAGAATAGTATAATCTTGAAATTATGCAAACTATTCCAATAGTGATAATAGCATCTTGTTGAGCTTCAACCATGCAAATAAGTGCAAAAAGGAATCTAAGTGCTTAACAAAAAATAAAGTAATTATTATTTTTAAAATATGATATATGTCATGAAAAAAATATTGATACATTAAACTCTCATGACAACAAATTAACCATACTTCATTAATAAGAGGACTTGAGGCACAAGATAATGCCTATAATGTCAATTCTCTCATTATGACAACAACATGATAGTTTACGTCATACGTAACTTTTTTCTCATTTGATATTTTTGAGTTTCTGATGCAAATTGTTATGCATTAATTAGTTCTCTTTTAGATTGTAGTTCCAACTCTTGCTTATTTGTACTAATATTGAACTTTTGGATTTCAAATCTAAATTATTTGCTCTATTTTGTGCATTCTCAACTTGATTTTGCAGAATTTGTTAGTGTGAAATTTATTCCTGATAAGTATTACCCACATTGTTTAAATCCTCTTGTAAAAGTTAAAAAATAATATATTTAGAAAATACAAAATATAAAGTTTGTTAATAAAAACGGAATACTATCCAATAATATTGTAAATCTACAACATATATTAAATTCTTGTTAAATTATGACAATATATGATTTTTATTACGTTAAAAACTATTATAATAGTCAAATCTTGAAATTATGCAAACTATTCCAATAATGATAATAGAATCTTCTTGTGCTTGAACCGTGCAAATAAGTGCAAGAAGGAAAAATAAAAGCTTAACAATAAATAAAGTAATTATTATTTTTAAAATATTATATATGTCATGATAAAAATATTGATCCAATTAACTCTGATGACAACAAATTCAATATACTCCATTAATAAGAGGACTTGAGGTAAATGATAATCACAATAATGTCTATTCTCTCATTATAACAACAACATGATATTTAACCTCATACGGAACATTTACTTTTCTATTTGAACTCTAAATTATTTGCTCTATTTTGTGCATTCTCAAGTTGATTTTGCACAATTTGTTAGTGTGAATTTTATTCTTGATAAGTATCACCCGCATTGTTTAAATCCTCTTGTAATAGTTCAAATATAATACATTTAGAAAATACAAAATATATAGTTTGTTCATAAAAACATAATACTATCCAATAATATTGTAAATCTACCACATATATTAAATTCCATTTAAACCATGACAATATATGATTCTAATTACATTAAAAAACTATTACCATAGTAAAATCTTGAAATTATGCAAACTATTCCAATAGTGATAATAACATTGTCTAGAGCTTGAACTGTGCAAATAAGTGCAAGAAGGAAAAATAAATTCTTAAAAAAAATAAAGTAATTATTATTTTTAAAATATTATATATGTCATGATAAAGATATTCATCCAATAAACTCTCATGACAACAAATTAAACATACTTCATTAATAAGCGGACTTGAGGTACATGATAATCCCTATAATTTCAATTCTCTCACTATGAAAACAACATGATATTTAACCTCATATGAAACATTTTTGTCATTTGATATTTTGACTTTCTGATGCCAATTGTTACACCTTAATTAGTTCTCTTTTAGACTATACTACCAAGTCTTTCTTATTTGTACTAATATTACACTTTTTCATTTCAACTCTAAATTATTTTCATTATTTTTTGCATTCTCAAGTTTATTTTGCAGAATTTGTTAGTGTGAAATTTATTCTTGATAAGTATCATCCACATTGTTTAAATCCTCTTGTGAAAGTTTAAAATAATATATGTAGAAAATACAAAATATAAAGTTTGTTAATAAAAACATAATACTATCCAATAATATTGAAAATCTGCAACATATATTAAATTCTTGTTAAATCATGACAATATATGATTCTTATTACATTAAAACACTATTATAATAATATAATCTTAAGATTATGCAAACTATTCCAATAGTGATAATAGCATCTTCTTGAGCTTCAACCATGCAAATAAGTGCAAGAAGGTAAATAAGTGGTGGAAAAAAAATAAAGTAATTATTATCTGCAAAATATTATATATGTCAGGATACAAATATTGATTCAATAAACTCTCATGACAATAAATTAAACATACTTCATTAATAAGAGGACTTGAGGTACAAGATAATTCGTATATTGTCAATTCTCTCATTATGACAACAACATGATATTTTATCTCATTTGCAGCTTTTTTCTCATTTGATATTTTTGACTTTCTGATGCCAATTGTGATGCATTATTAATTAGTTCTGCTTTAGATTGTACTTCCAACTCTTGTTTATTTGTACTAATATTCAATTTTAGCATTTCAACTCTAAATTATTTGCTCTATTTTTTGCATTCTGAAGTTGATTTTTCACAATTTGTTAGTGTGTCGTTTATTCTTGATAAATATCACCCACACTGTTTAAATCCTCTTGTAAAAGTTAAAAAATAATATATTTATAAAATACAAAATACAAATTTATTAATAAAAAAGAATATTATACAATCATGTTATAAACCTACAACAAATATTCAATTCTCGTTAAATAATGACAATATATGATTCTTATTATATTAAAAAACTATTATAATAGTAAAATCTTGAAATAATGTAAACTATTCCAATAGTGATAGTAGCATCTTCTTAAGCTTTAAGCATGCAAATAAGTGGAAGAAGGAAAATAAGTTTTTTTTAAAAAATAAAGTAATTATTATTTTTAAAATATCATATATGTCATGATAAAAATATTGCTACAACAAACTCTCATGACAACCAAAAAAACATACTTCATTAATAAGAGGACTCTCATTATGACAACAACATGATATTTTACCTCATATGAAGTATTTTTCTCATTTGATATTTTTGAGTTTTTTATCCGAATTCTTATGCCTTAATTAGTTCTCTTTTATATTGTACTTCCAACTCTTGTTTATTTGTAATTTCATTCAACTTTTGCATTTCAACTCTAAATTATTTGCACTATTTTGTGCATTCTCAAGTTGATTTTGCACTATTTTTTAGTGTGAAATTTTTTCTTGATAAGTATCACCCACATTGATTAAATCCTCTTGTAAAAGTTAAAAAATTATATATTAAGAAAATACAAAATACAAAGTTTATTAATAAAAATAGAATACTATGCAATAATATTGTAAATCTAGAACATATATTAAATCCTTGTTAAATCACAAAAATATATGATTGTTATTATGTTAAAAAAGTATTATAATAGTAAAATCTTGAAATTATGCAGACTATTCCAATATTGATAATAGCATCTTCTTGAGCTTCAACAGTGCAAATAAGTGCAAGAAGGAAAATAAGTGGTAAACAAAACATAAAGTAATTATTATTTTTAAAATATCATGTATGTCACTATAAAAATATTGTTACAAGAAACTCTCATGACAACAAATTAACCATACTTCATTTATAAGAGGACTTGAGGTACAAGATAACCCACATTATGTCTATTGTCTCATTATGACAACAATATGATATTTGACCTCATATATCACATTTTTCCCATTTTATCTTTTTGAGTTTGTAAAGCCAATTGTTACGCATTAACTAGCTCTTTTTTAGATTGTGCTTTCAGCTCTTGTTTATTTAAGTATCATTCAACTTTTGCAATTCAACTCTAAATTATTTGCTCTATTTGTGCATTCTCGAGTTGATTTTACACAATTTTTTAGTGTGAAATTTATTCTTGATAAATATCACCCACATTGATTAAATCTTCTTGTAAAAGTTAAAAAATAATATATTTACAAAATACAAAGCTTTTTAATGAAAAGAGAATACTATCCAATAATATTGTAAATCTAGAACATATATTAAATTCTTGTTAAATCATGACAATATCTGACTCTTATTACATTAAAAAACTGCTGTAATTATAAAATTTTCGAATTATGCAAACTGTTCCAATAGTGATAATAGCATCTTCTTAAGCTTCAATTGTGCAAATAAGTGGAAGAAGGAAAATAAGTGCTTAACAAAAAATAAAATAATTATTATTTTTAAAATATCATATATGTCATGGTATAAATATTGTTACAAGAAACACTCATGACAAAAAATTAAATATACTTCATTAATAAGAGTGTTTGAGGTACAAAGATAATCCACATAATGTCCATTGTCTCATTATGACAACAATATGATATTTGACCTCATATATCACCTTTTTCCCATTTGAACTTTTTGAGTTTCTCATGCCAATTGTTACACATTAATTAGTTCTCTTTTAGATTGTGCTTCCAACTCTTGTTTATTTGTAGCATCATTCAACTTTTTCATTTCAACTCTAAATTATTTGCTCTATTTTGTGCATTCTCGAGTTGATTTTGCACAATTTCTTAGTGTGAAATTTATTCTTGATAAGTATCACCCACATTGTTTAAATCCTCTAGTAAATGTTAAAAAATAATATATTTACTAAATGCAAAATAAAAAGTTGATTAATTAAAAAAGAATACTATCCAATAATATTGTAAATCTAGAATATATATTAAATTCTTGTTAAATCATGATAATATCTGACTCTTATTACTTTAAAAAAACATTTGAAATAGTAAAATATTGAAATTATGCAGACTATTCCAATAGTGATAATAGTATCTTCTTGAGCTTCAACAGTACAAATAAGTGCAAGAAGGAAAATAAGTGCATAACAAAAAATAAAATAATTATTATTTTTAAAATATCATATATGTCATGATAAAAATATTCTTACAAGAAACTCTCATGACAACAAATTAACGATCTTTTTGAGTTTCTAATGTCAATTGTTACACATTAATTAGTTTTCTTTTAGATTGTACTTCCAACTCTTGTTTATTTGTAGTATCATTCAACTTTTGCATTTCAACTCTAAATTTTTTACTGTATTTTGTGCATTCTCATGTTGAATTTGCATAATTTTTTAGTGTGAAATTTATTCTTGATAAGTATCACTCACATTGATTAAATCATCTTGTAAAACTTTAAAAAATAATATATTTAGAAAATACAAAATACAAAGTTTAAAATAGCATATAGCTCATGATAAAAATATTCTTACAAGAAACTCTCGTGACAACAAATTAACGATACTTCAGTTAAAAGAGGACTTGAAGTACAAGATAATCCACATTATGTCCATTCTCTCATTATGACAACCATATGATATTTGACCTCATATATCACATTTTTCCCATTTGATCCTTTTGAGTATCTAATGCCAATTGTTATGCATTAATTAGTTCTCTTTTAGATTGTGCTTCCAACTCTTGTTTATTTGTAGTATCATTCAACTTTTCCATTTCAACTCTGAATTATTTGCTGTATTTTCTGCATTCTCAAGTTGATTTTGCACAATTATTTATTCTTGGTAAGTATCACCTACATTGTTTAAATCCTCTTGTAAAAGTTAAAAAATAATATATTTAGAAAATACAAAACACAAAGTTTATTAATAAAAATAGACTACTATCCAATAATATTGTAAATCTACAACATATATTAAATTCTTTTTAAATCATGACAATATATGATTCTTATTACTTTAAAAAACAATTGTAATAGTAAAATATTGAAATTATGCAGACTATTCCAAGAGTGATAATAGCATCTTCATGAGCCTTAACCGTGCCAATACGTGGAGAAAGGATAATAAGTGTATAACAAAAAGTAAAGTAATTATTATTTTTAAAATATCATATATGTCATGATAAAAATATTGTTACAAGAAACTATCATGACAACAAATTAATCATACTTCATTTATAAGAGGACTTGTGGTATGAGATAATCCATATTATGTCCATTGTCTTATTATGACAACAATATGATATTTGACATCATATATCACATTTTCCCCATTTTATCTTTTTGAGTTTCTAATGCCAACTGTTACGCATTAATTAGTTCTCTTTTAGATTGTACTTCCAACTCTTGTTTATTTGTAGTATGATTCAACTTTTGCATTTGAACTCTAAATTATTTGCTTTATTTTTTGGATTTTCAAGTTGATTTTGCACAATTCTTTAGTGTGAAATTTATTCTTGATAAGTACCACCCACATTGATTAAATCCTCATGTAAAAGTTTAAAAATAATATATTTAGAAAATACAAAGTACAATGTTTATTAATAAAAACATAATACAATCCAATAATATTGTAAATCTAGAACACATATTAAATCCTTGTTAAATCAGGACAATATATGATTGTTATTACATTAAAAAAGTATTGTAATAATAAAACCTTGAAATTATGTAGACTATTCCAATACTATAATAACATCTTCTTGAGCTGCAACCGTGCAAATAAGTGCAAGAAGAAAAATAAGTGCATTAAAAAAATAAAGTAATTACTATGTTTAAAATATCATATATGTCATGATAAAAATATTGTTCCAGGAAAGTCTCATGACAACAAATTAACGATACTTCATTTATAAGAGGACTTGAGGTAAAAGGTAATCCACATTACGTCAATTCTCTCATTACCACAACAATATAATGTTTGACCTCATATATCATATTTTTCCCCTTTGATATTTTCGAGTTTCTAATGCCAATTGTTACGCATTAATTAGTTCTCTTTTAGATTGTACTTTTCAACTCTTGTTTATTTTTCGTATTATTCAACTTTTGCATATCAACTCTCAATTATTTGCTCTATTTTGTGCATTCTCATGTTGATTTTGCACAATTTGTTAGTGTAAAATTTATTCTTGATAAGTATCACCCACATAGTTTAAATCCTCTTGTAAAAGTTTAAAAATAATATATTTAGAAAATACAAAATATGAATTTATTAATAAAAATACAATAATATCCAATAATATTGTAAACCTACAACATATATTAAATTCTTTTTAAATCATGATAATATATGATTCTTATTACATTAAAAAACTACTATAATATGAAATTTGGAAATCATGAAAACTATTTGAATAGTGATAATGGCATTTTCTTGAGCTTCAACCATAAAAAAAGTGCAAGAAGTAAAATAAGTGCTGAACAAAACATAAGGGAATTATTATTTTTAAAATATCATATATGTCATGATAAAAATATTGTTACAAGAAACTATCATGACAACAAATTAATCATACTTCATTTATAAGAAGACTTGCGGTACGAGATAATCCATATTATGTCCATTGTCTTATTATGACAACAATATGATCTTTGACATCATATATCACATTCTTCCCATTTTAGCTTTTTGAGTTTCTAATGCCAACTGTTACGTATTAATTAGTTCTCTTTTAGATTGTACTTCCAACTCTTATTTATTTGTAGTATGATTCAACTTTTGCATTTGAACTCTAAATTATTTACTTTATTTTGTGGATTCTCAAGTTGATTTTGCACAATTCTTTAGTGTGAAATTTATTCTTGATAAGTACCACCCACATTGATTAAATCCTCATGTAAAAGTTTAAAAATAATATATTTAGAAAATACAAAGTACAATGTTTATTAATAAAAACATAATACAATCCAATAATATTGTAAATCTAGAACATATATTAAATCCTTGTTAAATCAGGACAATATATGATCGTTATTACATTAAAAAAGTATTGTAATAGTAAAACCTTGAAATTATGTAGACTATTCCAATACTGATAATAATATCTTCTTAAGCTGCAACCACGCAAATAAGTGCAAGAAGAAAAATAAGTGCATAACAAAAACCAAAGTAATTATTATTTTTAAAATATCATATATGTCAATGATAAAAATATTGTTACAAGAAAGTCTCATGACAACAAATTAACGATACTTCATTTATAAGAGGACTTGAGGTAAAATATAATCCACATTATGTCAATTCTCTCATTACGAAAACAATATAATGTTTGAGCTAATATATCATATTTTTCCCATTTGATCTTTTTGAGTTTCTAATGCCAATTGTTACGCATTAATTAGTTCTCTTTTAGATTGTACTTTCCAACTCTTGTTTATTTGTCGTATCATTCAACTTTTGCATTTTAACTCTCAATTATTTGCTCTATTTTGTGCATTCTCATGTTGATTTTGCACAATTTGTTAGTGTAAAATTTATTCTTGATAAGTATCACCCACATAGTTTAAATCCATATTATTTTAGTTTAAAAATAATATGTTTAGAAAATACAAAATATGAATTTATTAATAAAAATACAATAATATCGAATAATATTGTAAACCTACAACATATATTAAATTCTTTTTAAATCATGATAATATATGATTCTTATTACATTAAAAAACTACTATAATATGAAATTTGGAAATCATGAAAATTATTTGAATAGTGATAATGGCATTTTCTTGAGCTTCAACCATAAAAAAAGTGCAAGAAGTAAAATAAGTGCTGAACAAAAAATAAGGGAATTATTATTTTTAAAATATCATATATGTCATGATAAAAATATTGTTACAAGAAACTATCATGACAACAAATTAACCATACTTCATTTATAAGAGGACTTGCGGTATGAGATAATCCATATTATGTCCATTGTCTTATTATGACAACAATATGATATTTGACATCATATATCACATTTTCCCCATTTTATCTTTTTGAGTTTCTAATGCCAACTGTTACATATTAATTAGTTCTCTTTTAGATTGTACTTCCAACTCTTGTTTATTTGTAGTATGATTCAACTTTTGCATTTGAACTCTAAATTATTTGCTTTATTTTTTGGATTCTCAAGTTGATTTTGCACAATTCTTTAGTGTGAAATTTATTCTTGATAAGTACCACCCACATTGATTAAATCCTCATGTAAAAGTTTAAAAATAATATATTTAGAAAATACAAAGTACAATGTTTATTAATAAAAACATAATACAATCCAATAATATTGTAAATCTAGAACACATATTAAATCCTTGTTAAATCAGGACAATATATGATTGTTATTACATTAAAAAAGTATTATAATAATAAAACCTTGAAATTATGTAGACTATTCCAATACTATAATAACATCTTCTTGAGCTGCAACCGTGCAAATAAGTGCAAGAAGAAAAATAAGTGCATTAAAAAAATAAAGTAATTACTATGTTTAAAATATCATATATGTCATGATAAAAATATTGTTCCAGGAAAGTCTCATGACAACAAATTAATGATACTTCATTTATAAGAGGACTTGAGGTAAAAGGTAATCCACATTACGTCAATTCTCTCATTACCACAACCATATAATGTTTGACCTCATATATCATATTTTTCCCCTTTGATATTTTCGAGTTTCTAATGCCAATTGTTACGCATTAATTAGTTCTCTTTTAGATTGTACTTTTCAACTCTTGTTTATTTTTCGTATTATTCAACTTTTGCATATCAACTCTCAATTATTTGCTCTATTTTGTGCATTCTCATGTTGATTTTGCACAATTTGTTAGTGTAAAATTTATTCTTGATAAGTATCACCCACATAGTTTAAATCCTCTTGTAAAAGTTTAAAAATAATATATTTAGAAAATACAAAATATGAATTTATTAATAAAAATACAATAATATCCAATAATATTGTAAACCTACAACATATATTAAATTCTTTTTAAATCATGATAATATATGATTCTTATTACATTAAAAAACTACTATAATATGAAATTTGGAAATCATGAAAACTATTTGAATAGTGATAATGGCATTTTCTTGAGCTTCAACCATAAAAAAAGTGCAAGAAGTAAAATAAGTGCTGAACAAAACATAAGGGAATTATTATTTTTAAAATATCATATATGTCATGATAAAAATATTGTTACAAGAAACTATCATGACAACAAATTAATCATACTTCATTTATAAGAAGACTTGCGGTACGAGATAATCCATATTATGTCCATTGTCTTATTATGACAACAATATGATCTTTGACATCATATATCACATTCTCCCCATTTTAGCTTTTTGAGTTTCTAATGCCAACTGTTACGTATTAATTAGTTCTCTTTTAGATTGTACTTCCAACTCTTGTTTATTTGTAGTATGATTCAACTTTTGCATTTGAACTCTAAATTATTTACTTTATTTTGTGGATTCTCAAGTTGATTTTGCACAATTCTTTAGTGTGAAATTTATTCTTGATAAGTACCACCCACATTGATTAAATCCTCATGTAAAAGTTTAAAAATAATATATTTAGAAAATACAAAGTACAATGTTTATTAATAAAAACATAATACAATCCAATAATATTGTAAATCTAGAACATATATTAAATCCTTGTTAAATCAGGACAATATATGATCGTTATTACATTAAAAAAGTATTGTAATAGTAAAACCTTGAAATTATGTAGACTATTCCAATACTGATAATAATATCTTCTTAAGCTGCAACCACGCAAATAAGTGCAAGAAGAAAAATAAGTGCATAACAAAAACCAAAGTAATTATTATTTTTAAAATATCATATATGTCAATGATAAAAATATTGTTACAAGAAAGTCTCATGACAACAAATTAACGATACTTCATTTATAAGAGGACTTGAGGTAAAATATAATCCACATTATGTCAATTCTCTCATTACGAAAACAATATAATGTTTGAGCTAATATATCATATTTTTCCCATTTGATCTTTTTGAGTTTCTAATGCCAATTGTTACGCATTAATTAGTTCTCTTTTAGATTGTACTTTCCAACTCTTGTTTATTTGTCGTATCATTCAACTTTTGCATTTTAACTCTCAATTATTTGCTCTATTTTGTGCATTCTCATGTTGATTTTGCACAATTTGTTAGTGTAAAATTTATTCTTGATAAGTATCACCCACATAGTTTAAATCCATATTATTTTAGTTTAAAAATAATATGTTTAGAAAATACAAAATATGAATTTATTAATAAAAATACAATAATATCGAATAATATTGTAAACCTACAACATATATTAAATTCTTTTTAAATCATGATAATATATGATTCTTATTACATTAAAAAACTACTATAATATGAAATTTGGAAATCATGAAAATTATTTGAATAGTGATAATGGCATTTTCTTGAGCTTCAACCATAAAAAAAGTGCAAGAAGTAAAATAAGTGCTGAACAAAAAATAAGGGAATTATTATTTTTAAAATATCATATATGTCATGATAAAAATATTGTTACAAGAAACTATCATGACAACAAATTAACCATACTTCATTTATAAGAGGACTTGCGGTATGAGATAATCCATATTATGTCCATTGTCTTATTATGACAACAATATGATATTTGACATCATATATCACATTTTCCCCATTTTATCTTTTTGAGTTTCTAATGCCAACTGTTACATATTAATTAGTTCTCTTTTAGATTGTACTTCCAACTCTTGTTTATTTGTAGTATGATTCAACTTTTGCATTTGAACTCTAAATTATTTGCTTTATTTTTTGGATTCTCAAGTTGATTTTGCACAATTCTTTAGTGTGAAATTTATTCTTGATAAGTACCACCCACATTGATTAAATCCTCATGTAAAAGTTTAAAAATAATATATTTAGAAAATACAAAGTACAATGTTTATTAATAAAAACATAATACAATCCAATAATATTGTAAATCTAGAACACATATTAAATCCTTGTTAAATCAGGACAATATATGATTGTTATTACATTAAAAAAGTATTATAATAATAAAACCTTGAAATTATGTAGACTATTCCAATACTATAATAACATCTTCTTGAGCTGCAACCGTGCAAATAAGTGCAAGAAGAAAAATAAGTGCATTAAAAAAATAAAGTAATTACTATGTTTAAAATATCATATATGTCATGATAAAAATATTGTTCCAGGAAAGTCTCATGACAACAAATTAACGATACTTCATTTATAAGAGGACTTGAGGTAAAAGGTAATCCACATTACGTCAATTCTCTCATTACCACAACAATATAATGTTTGACCTCATATATCATATTTTTCCCCTTTGATATTTTCGAGTTTCTAATGCCAATTGTTACGCATTAATTAGTTCTCTTTTAGATTGTACTTTTCAACTCTTGTTTATTTTTCGTATTATTCAACTTTTGCATATCAACTCTCAATTATTTGCTCTATTTTGTGCATTCTCATGTTGATTTTGCACAATTTGTTAGTGTAAAATTTATTCTTGATAAGTATCACCCACATAGTTTAAATCCTCTTGTAAAAGTTTAAAAATAATATATTTAGAAAATACAAAATATGAATTTATTAATAAAAATACAATAATATCCAATAATATTGTAAACCTACAACATATATTAAATTCTTTTTAAATCATGATAATATATGATTCTTATTACATTAAAAAACTACTATAATATGAAATTTGGAAATCATGAAAACTATTTGAATAGTGATAATGGCATTTTCTTGAGCTTCAACCATAAAAAAAGTGCAAGAAGTAAAATAAGTGCTGAACAAAACATAAGGGAATTATTATTTTTAAAATATCATATATGTCATGATAAAAATATTGTTACAAGAAACTATCATGACAACAAATTAATCATACTTCATTTATAAGAAGACTTGCGGTACGAGATAATCCATATTATGTCCATTGTCTTATTATGACAACAATATGATCTTTGACATCATATATCACATTCTCCCCATTTTAGCTTTTTGAGTTTCTAATGCCAACTGTTACGTATTAATTAGTTCTCTTTTAGATTGTACTTCCAACTCTTGTTTATTTGTAGTATGATTCAACTTTTGCATTTGAACTCTAAATTATTTACTTTATTTTGTGGATTCTCAAGTTGATTTTGCACAATTCTTTAGTGTGAAATTTATTCTTGATAAGTACCACCCACATTGATTAAATCCTCATGTAAAAGTTTAAAAATAATATATTTAGAAAATACAAAGTACAATGTTTATTAATAAAAACATAATACAATCCAATAATATTGTAAATCTAGAACATATATTAAATCCTTGTTAAATCAGGACAATATATGATCGTTATTACATTAAAAAAGTATTGTAATAGTAAAACCTTGAAATTATGTAGACTATTCCAATACTGATAATAATATCTTCTTAAGCTGCAACCACGCAAATAAGTGCAAGAAGAAAAATAAGTGCATAACAAAAACCAAAGTAATTATTATTTTTAAAATATCATATATGTCAATGATAAAAATATTGTTACAAGAAAGTCTCATGACAACAAATTAACTATACTTCATTTATAAGAGGACTTGAGGTAAAATATAATCCACATTATGTCAATTCTCTCATTACGAAAACAATATAATGTTTGAGCTAATATATCATATTTTTCCCATTTGATCTTTTTGAGTTTCTAATGCCAATTGTTACGCATTAATTAGTTCTCTTTTAGATTGTACTTTCCAACTCTTGTTTATTTGTCGTATCATTCAACTTTTGCATTTTTACTCTCAATTATTTGCTCTATTTTGTGCATTCTCATGTTGATTTTGCACAATTTGTTAGTGTAAAATTTATTCTTGATAAGTATCACCCACATAGTTTAAATCCATATTATTTTAGTTTAAAAATAATATGTTTAGAAAATACAAAATATGAATTTATTAATAAAAATACAATAATATCGAATAATATTGTAAACCTACAACATATATTAAATTCTTTTTAAATCATGATAATATATGATTCTTATTACATTAAAAAACTACTATAATATGAAATTTGGAAATCATGAAAATTATTTGAATAGTGATAATGGCATTTTCTTGAGCTTCAACCATAAAAAAAGTGCAAGAAGTAAAATAAGTGCTGAACAAAAAATAAGGGAATTATTATTTTTAAAATATCATATATGTCATGATAAAAATATTGTTACAAGAAACTATCATGACAACAAATTAACCATACTTCATTTATAAGAGGACTTGCGGTATGAGATAATCCATATTATGTCCATTGTCTTATTATGACAACAATATGATATTTGACATCATATATCACATTTTCCCCATTTTATCTTTTTGAGTTTCTAATGCCAACTGTTACATATTAATTAGTTCTCTTTTAGATTGTACTTCCAACTCTTGTTTATTTGTAGTATGATTCAACTTTTGCATTTGAACTCTAAATTATTTGCTTTATTTTTTGGATTCTCAAGTTGATTTTGCACAATTCTTTAGTGTGAAATTTATTCTTGATAAGTACCACCCACATTGATTAAATCCTCATGTAAAAGTTTAAAAATAATATATTTAGAAAATACAAAGTACAATGTTTATTAATAAAAACATAATACAATCCAATAATATTGTAAATCTAGAACACATATTAAATCCTTGTTAAATCAGGACAATATATGATTGTTATTACATTAAAAAAGTATTATAATAATAAAACCTTGAAATTATGTAGACTATTCCAATACTATAATAACATCTTCTTGAGCTGCAACCGTGCAAATAAGTGCAAGAAGAAAAATAAGTGCATTAAAAAAATAAAGTAATTACTATGTTTAAAATATCATATATGTCATGATAAAAATATTGTTCCAGGAAAGTCTCATGACAACAAATTAACGATACTTCATTTATAAGAGGACTTGAGGTAAAAGGTAATCCACATTACGTCAATTCTCTCATTACCACAACAATATAATGTTTGACCTCATATATCATATTTTTCCCCTTTGATATTTTCGAGTTTCTAATGCCAATTGTTACGCATTAATTAGTTCTCTTTTAGATTGTACTTTTCAACTCTTGTTTATTTTTCGTATTATTCAACTTTTGCATATCAACTCTCAATTATTTGCTCTATTTTGTGCATTCTCATGTTGATTTTGCACAATTTGTTAGTGTAAAATTTATTCTTGATAAGTATCACCCACATAGTTTAAATCCTCTTGTAAAAGTTTAAAAATAATATATTTAGAAAATACAAAATATGAATTTATTAATAAAAATACAATAATATCCAATAATATTGTAAACCTACAACATATATTAAATTCTTTTTAAATCATGATAATATATGATTCTTATTACATTAAAAAACTACTATAATATGAAATTTGGAAATCATGAAAACTATTTGAATAGTGATAATGGCATTTTCTTGAGCTTCAACCATAAAAAAAGTGCAAGAAGTAAAATAAGTGCTGAACAAAACATAAGGGAATTATTATTTTTAAAATATCATATATGTCATGATAAAAATATTGTTACAAGAAACTATCATGACAACAAATTAATCATACTTCATTTATAAGAAGACTTGCGGTACGAGATAATCCATATTATGTCCATTGTCTTATTATGACAACAATATGATCTTTGACATCATATATCACATTCTCCCCATTTTAGCTTTTTGAGTTTCTAATGCCAACTGTTACGTATTAATTAGTTCTCTTTTAGATTGTACTTCCAACTCTTGTTTATTTGTAGTATGATTCAACTTTTGCATTTGAACTCTAAATTATTTACTTTATTTTGTGGATTCTCAAGTTGATTTTGCACAATTCTTTAGTGTGAAATTTATTCTTGATAAGTACCACCCACATTGATTAAATCCTCATGTAAAAGTTTAAAAATAATATATTTAGAAAATACAAAGTACAATGTTTATTAATAAAAACATAATACAATCCAATAATATTGTAAATCTAGAACATATATTAAATCCTTGTTAAATCAGGACAATATATGATCGTTATTACATTAAAAAAGTATTGTAATAGTAAAACCTTGAAATTATGTAGACTATTCCAATACTGATAATAATATCTTCTTAAGCTGCAACCACGCAAATAAGTGCAAGAAGAAAAATAAGTGCATAACAAAAACCAAAGTAATTATTATTTTTAAAATATCATATATGTCAATGATAAAAATATTGTTACAAGAAAGTCTCATGACAACAAATTAACGATACTTCATTTATAAGAGGACTTGAGGTAAAATATAATCCACATTATGTCAATTCTCTCATTACGAAAACAATATAATGTTTGAGCTAATATATCATATTTTTCCCATTTGATCTTTTTGAGTTTCTAATGCCAATTGTTACGCATTAATTAGTTCTCTTTTAGATTGTACTTTCCAACTCTTGTTTATTTGTCGTATCATTCAACTTTTGCATTTTAACTCTCAATTATTTGCTCTATTTTGTGCATTCTCATGTTGATTTTGCACAATTTGTTAGTGTAAAATTTATTCTTGATAAGTATCACCCACATAGTTTAAATCCATATTATTTTAGTTTAAAAATAATATGTTTAGAAAATACAAAATATGAATTTATTAATAAAAATACAATAATATCGAATAATATTGTAAACCTACAACATATATTAAATTATTTTTAAATCATGATAATATATGATTCTTATTACATTAAAAAACTACTATAATATGAAATTTGGAAATCATGAAAATTATTTGAATAGTGATAATGGCATTTTCTTGAGCTTCAACCATAAAAAAAGTGCAAGAAGTAAAATAAGTGCTGAACAAAAAATAAGGGAATTATTATTTTTAAAATATCATATATGTCATGATAAAAATATTGTTACAAGAAACTATCATGACAACAAATTAACCATACTTCATTTATAAGAGGACTTGCGGTATGAGATAATCCATATTATGTCCATTGTCTTATTATGACAACAATATGATATTTGACATCATATATCACATTTTCCCCATTTTATCTTTTTGAGTTTCTAATGCCAACTGTTACATATTAATTAGTTCTCTTTTAGATTGTACTTCCAACTCTTGTTTATTTGTAGTATGATTCAACTTTTGCATTTGAACTCTAAATTATTTGCTTTATTTTTTGGATTCTCAAGTTGATTTTGCACAATTCTTTAGTGTGAAATTTATTCTTGATAAGTACCACCCACATTGATTAAATCCTCATGTAAAAGTTTAAAAATAATATATTTAGAAAATACAAAGTACAATGTTTATTAATAAAAACATAATACAATCCAATAATATTGTAAATCTAGAACACATATTAAATCCTTGTTAAATCAGGACAATATATGATTGTTATTACATTAAAAAAGTATTATAATAATAAAACCTTGAAATTATGTAGACTATTCCAATACTATAATAACATCTTCTTGAGCTGCAACCGTGCAAATAAGTGCAAGAAGAAAAATAAGTGCATTAAAAAAATAAAGTAATTACTATGTTTAAAATATCATATATGTCATGATAAAAATATTGTTCCAGGAAAGTCTCATGACAACAAATTAACGATACTTCATTTATAAGAGGACTTGAGGTAAAAGGTAATCCACATTACGTCAATTCTCTCATTACCACAACAATATAATGTTTGACCTCATATATCATATTTTTCCCCTTTGATATTTTCGAGTTTCTAATGCCAATTGTTACGCATTAATTAGTTCTCTTTTAGATTGTACTTTTCAACTCTTGTTTATTTTTCGTATTATTCAACTTTTGCATATCAACTCTCAATTATTTGCTCTATTTTGTGCATTCTCATGTTGATTTTGCACAATTTGTTAGTGTAAAATTTATTCTTGATAAGTATCACCCACATAGTTTAAATCCTCTTGTAAAAGTTTAAAAATAATATATTTAGAAAATACAAAATATGAATTTATTAATAAAAATACAATAATATCCAATAATATTGTAAACCTACAACATATATTAAATTCTTTTTAAATCATGATAATATATGATTCTTATTACATTAAAAAACTACTATAATATGAAATTTGGAAATCATGAAAACTATTTGAATAGTGATAATGGCATTTTCTTGAGCTTCAACCATAAAAAAAGTGCAAGAAGTAAAATAAGTGCTGAACAAAACATAAGGGAATTATTATTTTTAAAATATCATATATGTCATGATAAAAATATTGTTACAAGAAACTATCATGACAACAAATTAATCATACTTCATTTATAAGAAGACTTGCGGTACGAGATAATCCATATTATGTCCATTGTCTTATTATGACAACAATATGATCTTTGACATCATATATCACATTCTCCCCATTTTAGCTTTTTGAGTTTCTAATGCCAACTGTTACGTATTAATTAGTTCTCTTTTAGATTGTACTTCCAACTCTTGTTTATTTGTAGTATGATTCAACTTTTGCATTTGAACTCTAAATTATTTACTTTATTTTGTGGATTCTCAAGTTGATTTTGCACAATTCTTTAGTGTGAAATTTATTCTTGATAAGTACCACCCACATTGATTAAATCCTCATGTAAAAGTTTAAAAATAATATATTTAGAAAATACAAAGTACAATGTTTATTAATAAAAACATAATACAATCCAATAATATTGTAAATCTAGAACATATATTAAATCCTTGTTAAATCAGGACAATATATGATCGTTATTACATTAAAAAAGTATTGTAATAGTAAAACCTTGAAATTATGTAGACTATTCCAATACTGATAATAATATCTTCTTAAGCTGCAACCACGCAAATAAGTGCAAGAAGAAAAATAAGTGCATAACAAAAACCAAAGTAATTATTATTTTTAAAATATCATATATGTCAATGATAAAAATATTGTTACAAGAAAGTCTCATGACAACAAATTAACGATACTTCATTTATAAGAGGACTTGAGGTAAAATATAATCCACATTATGTCAATTCTCTCATTACGAAAACAATATAATGTTTGAGCTAATATATCATATTTTTCCCATTTGATCTTTTTGAGTTTCTAATGCCAATTGTTACGCATTAATTAGTTCTCTTTTAGATTGTACTTTCCAACTCTTGTTTATTTGTCGTATCATTCAACTTTTGCATTTTAACTCTCAATTATTTGCTCTATTTTGTGCATTCTCATGTTGATTTTGCACAATTTGTTAGTGTAAAATTTATTCTTGATAAGTATCACCCACATAGTTTAAATCCATATTATTTTAGTTTAAAAATAATATGTTTAGAAAATACAAAATATGAATTTATTAATAAAAATACAATAATATCGAATAATATTGTAAACCTACAACATATATTAAATTATTTTTAAATCATGATAATATATGATTCTTATTACATTAAAAAACTACTATAATATGAAATTTGGAAATCATGAAAATTATTTGAATAGTGATAATGGCATTTTCTTGAGCTTCAACCATAAAAAAAGTGCAAGAAGTAAAATAAGTGCTGAACAAAAAATAAGGGAATTATTATTTTTAAAATATCATATATGTCATGATAAAAATATTGTTACAAGAAACTATCATGACAACAAATTAACCATACTTCATTTATAAGAGGACTTGCGGTATGAGATAATCCATATTATGTCCATTGTCTTATTATGACAACAATATGATATTTGACATCATATATCACATTTTCCCCATTTTATCTTTTTGAGTTTCTAATGCCAACTGTTACATATTAATTAGTTCTCTTTTAGATTGTACTTCCAACTCTTGTTTATTTGTAGTATGATTCAACTTTTGCATTTGAACTCTAAATTATTTGCTTTATTTTTTGGATTCTCAAGTTGATTTTGCACAATTCTTTAGTGTGAAATTTATTCTTGATAAGTACCACCCACATTGATTAAATCCTCATGTAAAAGTTTAAAAATAATATATTTAGAAAATACAAAGTACAATGTTTATTAATAAAAACATAATACAATCCAATAATATTGTAAATCTAGAACACATATTAAATCCTTGTTAAATCAGGACAATATATGATTGTTATTACATTAAAAAAGTATTATAATAATAAAACCTTGAAATTATGTAGACTATTCCAATACTATAATAACATCTTCTTGAGCTGCAACCGTGCAAATAAGTGCAAGAAGAAAAATAAGTGCATTAAAAAAATAAAGTAATTACTATGTTTAAAATATCATATATGTCATGATAAAAATATTGTTCCAGGAAAGTCTCATGACAACAAATTAACGATACTTCATTTATAAGAGGACTTGAGGTAAAAGGTAATCCACATTACGTCAATTCTCTCATTACCACAACAATATAATGTTTGACCTCATATATCATATTTTTCCCCTTTGATATTTTCGAGTTTCTAATGCCAATTGTTACGCATTAATTAGTTCTCTTTTAGATTGTACTTTTCAACTCTTGTTTATTTTTCGTATTATTCAACTTTTGCATATCAACTCTCAATTATTTGCTCTATTTTGTGCATTCTCATGTTGATTTTGCACAATTTGTTAGTGTAAAATTTATTCTTGATAAGTATCACCCACATAGTTTAAATCCTCTTGTAAAAGTTTAAAAATAATATATTTAGAAAATACAAAATATGAATTTATTAATAAAAATACAATAATATCCAATAATATTGTAAACCTACAACATATATTAAATTCTTTTTAAATCATGATAATATATGATTCTTATTACATTAAAAAACTACTATCATATGAAATTTGGAAATCATGAAAACTATTTGAATAGTGATAATGGCATTTTCTTGAGCTTCAACCATAAAAAAAGTGCAAGAAGTATAAGTGCTGAACAAAACATAAGGGAATTATTATTTTTAAAGTATCATATATGTCATGATAAAAATATTGTTACAAGAAACTATCATGACAACAAATTAATCATACTTCATTTATAAGAAGACTTGCGGTACGAGATAATCCATATTATGTCCATTGTCTTATTACGACAACAATATGATCTTTGACATCATATATCACATTCTCCCCATTTTAGCTTTTTGAGTTTCTAATGCCAACTGTTACGTATTAATTAGTTCTCTTTTAGATTGTACTTCCAACTCTTGTTTATTTGTAGTATGATTCAACTTTTGCATTTGAACTCTAAATTATTTACTTTATTTTGTGGATTCTCAAGTTGATTTTGCACAATTCTTTAGTGTGAAATTTATTCTTGATAAGTACCACCCACATTGATTAAATCCTCATGTAAAAGTTTAAAAATAATATATTTAGAAAATACAAAGTACAATGTTTATTAATAAAAACATAATACAATCCAATAATATTGTAAATCTAGAACATATATTAAATCCTTGTTAAATCAGGACAATATATGATCGTTATTACATTAAAAAAGTATTGTAATAGTAAAACCTTGAAATTATGTAGACTATTCCAATACTGATAATAATATCTTCTTAAGCTGCAACCACGCAAATAAGTGCAAGAAGAAAAATAAGTGCATAACAAAAACCAAAGTAATTATTATTTTTAAAATATCATATATGTCAATGATAAAAATATTGTTACAAGAAAGTCTCATGACAACAAATTAACGATACTTCATTTATAAGAGGACTTGAGGTAAAATATAATCTACATTATGTCAATTCTCTCATTACGAAAACAATATAATGTTTGAGCTAATATATCATATTTTTCCCATTTGATCTTTTTGAGTTTCTAATGCCAATTGTTACGCATTAATTAGTTCTCTTTTAGATTGTACTTTCCAACTCTTGTTTATTTGTCGTATCATTCAACTTTTGCATTTTAACTCTCAATTATTTGCTCTATTTTGTGCATTCTCATGTTGATTTTGCACAATTTGTTAGTGTAAAATTTATTCTTGATAAGTATCACCCACATAGTTTAAATCCATATTATTTTAGTTTAAAAATAATATGTTTAGAAAATACAAAATATGAATTTATTAATAAAAATACAATAATATCGAATAATATTGTAAACCTACAACATATATTAAATTCTTTTTAAATCATGATAATATATGATTCTTATTACATTAAAAAACTACTATAATATGAAATTTGGAAATCATGAAAATTATTTGAATAGTGATAATGGCATTTTCTTGAGCTTCAACCATAAAAAAAGTGCAAGAAGTAAAATAAGTGCTGAACAAAAAATAAGGGAATTATTATTTTTAAAATATCATATATGTCATGATAAAAATATTGTTACAAGAAACTATCATGACAACAAATTAACCATACTTCATTTATAAGAGGACTTGCGGTATGAGATAATCCATATTATGTCCATTGTCTTATTATGACAACAATATGATATTTGACATCATATATCACATTTTCCCCATTTTATCTTTTTGAGTTTCTAATGCCAACTGTTACATATTAATTAGTTCTCTTTTAGATTGTACTTCCAACTCTTGTTTATTTGTAGTATGATTCAACTTTTGCATTTGAACTCTAAATTATTTGCTTTATTTTGTGCATTCTCATGTTGATTTTGCACAATTTGTTAGTGTAAAATTTATTCTTGATAAGTATCACCCACATAGTTTAAATCCTCTTGTAAAAGTTTAAAAATAATATATTTAGAAAATACAAAATATGAATTTATTAATAAAAATACAATACTATCCAATAATATTGTAAACCTACAACATATATTAAATTCTTTTTAAATCACGATAATACATGATTCTTATTACATTAAAAAACTACTATAATATGAAATTTGGAAATCATGAAAACTATTTGAATAGTGATAATAGCATTTTCTTGAGCTTCAACCATAAAAAAAGTGCAAGAAGTAAAATAAGTGCTGAACAAAAAATAAGGGAATTATTATTTTTAAAATATCATATATGTCATGATAAAAGTATTTATACAATAAACTCTCATAATAACAAATTAAACATACTTCATTAAGAAGAGGACCGGGGATAGAAGATAATCCCTATAATGTCAATTTCCTCATTATGACAACAACATGATATTTTGCCTTATATGCAACATTTTTCCTATTTGATATTTTTGAGCTTTTTATGCCAATTATTATGCATTAATTAGTTCTGTTTTAGATTGTACTTCCAACTCTTGTTTATTTGTAGTATCATTCAACTTTTGGATTTCAACTTTAAATTATTTTCTCTATTTTGTGCATTCTCAAGCTGATTTTGCACAATTTGTTAGTGTAAAATTTATTGCTGGTAAGTATCACCCACATTGTTTAAATCCTTTTGTAACAGTTAAAAAGTAATATATTTAGAAACTACAAAATATAAAGTTTATTAATACAAACAGAATACTATCCAATAATATTGTACATATAAAACAAATATTAAAATCTTATTAAATCACCATAATATATGATTCTTATTACATTAAAAAACCATTATAATAGTATATCCTTGAAATTATGCAAACTATTACAATACTGATAATAGCATCCTTTTGAGCTTCAACTATGCAAATAAGTGCAAGAAGTAACATAGGTGCCTAACAAAAAATAAAGTAATTATTATTTTTAAATTATTATATATGTCATGATAAAAATATTGATACAATAAACTCTCATGACAACAAATGAAACATACATTATTAATAAGCGGATTTGAGGTACAATATAACCCCTATTTATGACAACAACATGATATTTACCATATATGCAACATTTTTCTCATTTGTTATTTTTAAGTTTCTGATGCCAGTTGTTACACATTAATTATTTTCCCTTTAGATTGTACTTCCAACTCTTGTTTCTTTGTAATATCATTCAACTTTTGCATTTCAACTGTAAATTATTTGCTATATTTTGTGCATTCTCAAGTTGATTTTGCACAATTTGTTAGTGTGAAATTTATTGTGGATAAAAATATCACCCACACTGTTTCAATTCTCTTGTAAAATTTAAAAATAATGTATTAAAAAATACAAAATATAAATTTTTTAATAAAAACAGAATTCTATCCTATAGTATTACAAATCTAACAAAAAATATTAAATTGTTGTTAAATCATCACAATATATGATTCTTATTACGTTAAAAAACTATTATAAGAATATAATCTTGAAATTATGCAAACTATTCCAATAGTTATGATAGCATCTTCTTGAGCTTCAACCGTGAAAATAAGTGTAACAAGGAAAATAAGTGCTTAACAAAAAATAAAGTAATTATTATTTTTAAAATATCATATATGTCATGATAAAAATATTGATACAATAAACTCTCATGACAACAAATTAAACATTCTTCATTAATAAGAGGACTTGAGGTACAAGATGATGCTTATAATGTCAATTCTCTCATTATGACAACAACATGATATTTTACCTCATATGTAGAATTTTTGTCATTGGATATTTTTGAGTTTCTCATGCCAATTGTTACCCATTAATATGTTCTCTTTTAGATTGTACTTCAAACTCTTGTTTATTTGTAGTATCATTCAACTTTTTCATTTCAAGTCTAAATTATTTGCTCTATTTTGTGCATTCTCGAGTTGATTTGGACAATTTGTTTGTGTGAAATTTATTTTGGATAAGTATCACCCACAATGTTTAAATCATCTTGTAAACTTTAAAACATAATATATTTAGAAAATAGAAAATATAAAGTTTATTAATAAAAATAGAATACTATACAACAATATTGTAAATCTACAACATATATTAAATTCTCGTTAAATCATGACAATATATCATTCTTATTACATTAAAAAACTACTATAATACGATAATCTTTAGATTATGAAAACTATTCCAATAGTGATAATAACATCCTCTTGAGCTTCACCTGCACATATAAATGCAAGAAGTAAAATAAGTGCTTAAAATAATAAAGTAATTATTAGTTTTAAAATATCATATATGCATGATAAAAATGTTCATACAATAAATTCTCAAGACAACAAATTAAAGTACTTCGTTAATGAGAGGACTTCAGGTACAAGATAATCCATATAATATAAATTCTCTCATTATGACAACAACATGATATTTTACCTCATGTAAAATTTTTCTCATTTGATATTTTTTCATTTCTGATGCCAATTGTTACGCATTGATTAGCTCTCTTTTAGATTGTATTTTCAACTCTTGTTTATTTCTAATATCATTTAAGTTTTGCATTTCAACTCTAAATTATTTGCTCTATTTTGTACATTTTAAAGTTCATTTTGCAATAATGATAATAGCATCTTCTTGAGCTTCAACTGTGCAAGAAGGAATCTAGGTGCATAACAAAAAATAAAGTAATTATTATTTTAAAAATATCATATATATCATGATAAAAATATTGATACAATAAACTCTCTTGACAACAAATTAAACATACTTCATTAATTAGAGGACCTGAGGTACAAGATAATCCCTATAATGTTAATTCTCTCATCATGACACCAACATGATATTTTGTCTCATATGCAGCATTTTTCTCATTTGATATTTTTGGGTTTCTGATGCAAATTGTTATGCATTAATTACTTTCAACTTAAATTATATTCTCTATTTTATGCATTCTCAAGTTGATTTTCACAATTTATCAGTTTATTAATAAAAACAGAATACTATCCAATAATGTTATAAATCTACAACATATTAAATTCTTGTTAAATCACGACAATATATTATTCTTATTACATTAAAAAACTATTATAATAGTATAATCTTGAAATTATGCAAACTATTCCAATAGTGATAATAGCATCTTCTTCAGCTGCAATCGTGCAAATATGTCCCAAAACAAAAATAAGTGCTTAACAACAAATAAAGTAATTATTATTTTTAAAATATCCTGTACGTCATGATAAAAATAATGATACACTAAATTCTCATGACGAAAAATTAAACACACTTCATTAATAAGAGGACTTGAGGTACAAGATGATCCTTATAATGTAAATTCTCTCATTATGACAACAACATGATATTTTACCACATATGTAAAATTTTTCCCATTGGATACTTTTGAGTTTCTGATTCCAATTTTTACCCATTAATTCGTTCTCTTTCAAATTGTACTTCCAACTCCTGTTTATTTGTATTATCATTCAACATGTGCATTTCCACTCTAAATTATTTGCTCTATTTTGTGCATTCTCGAGTTGATTTTGCACAATTTGTTAGTGTGAAATTTATTCTTGATAAGTGTCACACACACTGTTTAAATTATTTTGTAAAAGTTAAAAAATAATATATTTAAAAATAAAAAATATAAATTTATTAATAAAAACATAATACTATCCAATAATATTATAAATTTACAACACATATTACAAAATACAAATGATTCTTATTACATTCAAAAACTATTATAATAATATAATCCTTAGATTATGAAACTATTCCAATAGTGATAATAGCATTTTCTTGAGCTCGAATCATGCAAATTAGTGCAAGAAGGAAAATAAGTGCTTACAAAAAATAAGGTAATTATTATTTTTAAAATATCGTATATGTCATGATAAAAATAATGATACAACAAATTCTCATGATGATCCCTATAACGTCAATTCTCTCATTATGGCAACAACATGATATTGTAATCCATATGCACTATTTTACTCATTTGATATTTTTGCGTTTCTGATGCCAATTGTTACGCATTAATTAGTTCTCTTTTAGATTGTAGTTCCAACTCTTATTTATTTGTAGTATCATTCAACTGTTGCATTTCAACTCTAAATTATTTGCTCTATTTTCTACATTCTCGAGTTGATTTTCCACAATTTGTTAGTGTGAAATTGATTCTTGATAAGTATCACCCACACTGTTTAAATCCTCTTGTAAAAGTTACAAAATAATATATCTAGAAAATACAAAATATAAAGCATATTAATAAAAACAGAATACTATCCAATAATATTGTAAATCTACAACATATATTAAATTCTTGTTAAATCACGTCAATATATGATTCTTATTACACTGAAAAACTATTATAATACTATAATGTTGAAATTATGTAAACTATTGCAATAGTGATAATAGTATCTTCTTGTACTGCAATCATGCAAATAAGTCCAAAAACAAAAATAAGTGCTTAACAAAAAATAAAGTAGTTACTATTTTTAAAATATCATATATGTCATGATAAAAATAATGATACAATAAACTCTCGTGACAACAAATTAAACATCCTTCATTCACAAGAGGACTTGAGGTACAAGATAATACCTATAACTTCAATTCTCTCATTATGACAACAACATCATATTGTACCTCATATGCAACGTTTTTCTCATTTGATATTTTTGAGTTTCTGATGGCAATTGTTATGCATTAATTAGTTCTCTGTTAGATTGTACCTCCAACTCTTGTTTATTTGTAGTATCATTTAACTTTTCATTTTAACTCTAAATTATTTGCTCTATTTTGTGCATTCTCAAGTTGATTTTGCACAATTTGTTAGTGTGAAATTTATTCTTGATAAGTATCACCCACACTGTTTAAATCCTCTTGTAAAAGTTACAAAATAATATATCTAGAAAATACAAAATATAAAATATATTAATAAAAACAGAATACTATCATTGTAAATCTACAACATATATTAAATTCTTGTTAAATCACGACAATATATGATTCTCATTACATTAAAAAAATATTATAATAGTGAAATATTGACATTATGCAAACTATTCAAATAGTCATAATAGCATCTTCTTGAGTTTCAACCATGCAAAGAAGGGCAAGAAAGAAAATAAGTGCTTAACAAAAATTAAAGTAATTATTATTTTTAAAATATCATATATGTCATGATAAAAATATTGATACAATAAACTCTCACGACAACAAATTAAACATCATTAATAAGAGGACTTGAGCTACAAGATAATTTGTATAATGTCAATTGTCTCATTATGACAAGAACATGATATTTTACCTCATATGAAAAATTTTTCTCATTTGCTATTTTTGAGTTTCTGATTCCAATTGTTACACATTAGTTAGTTCTTTTTTAGATTGTACTTCCAACTCTTGTTTATATGTAGTATCATTCAACTTCTGCATTTCATACGTAAATTATTTGCTCTATTTTCCGCATTCTCAAGTTGATTTTGCACAATTTATTAGTGTGAAATTTATTCTTGATAAGTATCAGCCACACTATTTAAATTCTCTTGTAAAAGTTAAAAAAAACATTTTAAAAATACAAAATATAAAGTTTATTAATAAAAGCAGAACACTATCCAATAATGTTATAAATCTACAACATATATTAAATTCTTGCTAAATCACGTTAATATATGATTCTTATTACATTAAAAAACTATTAAAATACTATAATGTTGAAATTATGCAAACTACTGCAATAGTGATAATAGCATCTTCTTGTACTACAATCGTGCAAATAAGTCCAGAAACAAAAATAAGTGCTTAACAAAAAATAAAGTAATTATTATTTTTAAAATATCGTATATGTCATGATAAAAATAATGATACAATAAACTTTCATGACAACAAATTAAACATACTTCATTAACAAGAGAACTTGAGGTACAAGATAATCCCTATAACTTCAATTCGCTCATTATGACAATAACATCATATTGTATCTCATATGCAAAGTTTTTCTCATTTGATATTTTTGAGTTTCTGATGCCAATTGTTACACAATAATTAGTTCTCTTTTAGATTGTATTTCCCACTCTTGTTTATTTGTAGTATCATTCAACTTTTGCATTTCAACTCTAAATTATTTGCTCTATTTTGTGCATTCTCAAGTTGATTTTACACAATTTCTTAGTGTAAAATTTATTGTTGATAAGTATCACCCACACTGTTTAAATTCTGTTGTAAAAGTTTAAAAATAATATATTTACAAAAATACAAAATATAAATTTATTAGTAAAAACACAATACTATCCAATAATATTATAAATCTACAACAAATATTAAATTCTTGTTAAATCACAACAATATATGATTGTTATTACATTAAAAAACTATCATAAGAATATAATCTTGAAATTTTACAAACTCTTCCAAAAGTGATAATAGGATCTTCTTAAGCTCTAACCATGCAAATAAGTCCAAGAAGAAAAATAAGTGCTGAAGAAAATTAAATAAGTAATTATTATTTTTAAAATATCATATATGTGATGATAAAAATATTGACATAATAAACTTTGATGACAACAAATTAAACATACTTCATTAATAAGAGGACTTAAGGTACAAGATAATCCCTATAGTGTGAATTCTCTCATTATAACAACAACATGATATTTTACCTCATATGCAACAGTTTTCTCATTTGATATTTTTGAGTTTCTGATGTCAATTGTTACACATTAATTAGTTCTCTTTTGGATTGTACTTCCAACTCTTTGTTTATTTGTAATATCATTAAACTTTTGTATTTCAACTCTAAATTATTTACTTTGTTTTGTGCATTCTCAAGTTGATTTTGCACAATTTGCTAATGTGAAATTTATTCTTGATAAGTATCACCCACATTGTTTAAATCCTCTTGTAAAAGTTAAAAAATAATATATTTAGAAAGTACAAAATATAAGGTTTATTAATAAAAACAAAATACTATCCAATAATATTATAAATCTACAACATATATTAAATTCTTTTTAAACCACTACAATATATGATTCTTATTACATAAAAAAACTATTATAATAGTATAATCTTGAAATTATGCAAACTATTCCAATAGTCATAATAGCATCTTCTTGAGCTTGAACTCTGCAAATAAGTGCAAGAAGGAAAATAAGTGCCTATCAAAAAATAAAGTAATTATTATTTTTAAAATATCATATATGTCATGATAAAAATATTGATACAATAAATTCTCATGACAACAAATTAAACATACTTCATTAATAAGAGGACTTGAGGTACAAGATGATCCTTATAATGACAATTCTCCTTATGAAGACAACATGATATTTTACCTCATATGCAAAATTTTTAAAATTTGATATTTTTGAGTTTCTGATGCAAATTGTTATGCATTAATTAGTTCTGTTTTAGAATGTACTTACAACTCTTGTTTATTTGTAATATCATTCAACTTTTGCATTTCAACTCTAAATTGTTTGTTCTATTTTGTGCATTCTCAAGTTGATTTTGCTCAATTTGTTAGTGTGAAATTTATTCTTGATAAGTATCACCCACATTGTTTAAATCCTCTTGTAAAAGTTAAAAAATAATATATTTAGAAAATACAAAATATAAGGTTTATTAATAAAAACAAAATACTATCCAATAATATTATAAATCTACAACATATATTAAATTCTTTTTAAACCACTACAATATATGATTCTTATTACATAAAAAAACTATTATAATAGTATAATCTTGAAATTATGCAAACTATTTCAATAGTGATAATAGTATCTTGTTGAGTTTCATCCATGCAATTAAGTGCAACAAGGAAAATAAGTGCTTAACAAAAAATAAAGTAATTATTAGTTTTAAAATATCATATATGTCATGATAAAAATATTGATACAATAAACTCTCATGACAACAAATTAAACATACTTCATTATGACTACAGAAAAATTCACTTTAGCCCACGCTAGACAAGTCCACGACTATAAAAGTGTTGTCTATACAAGGAAAAGGCAACACTTTCAAAAGTATGGCTTATAATATGCGTTTTATTTACCTGTCTTCACGTATCTTTAAAAAAATATTGCCTATTTATTTAATGCAACCGGTGCTAAAATGTGGCACATATATTCCATGATTATCTAACCCTTAGTAATTTAAACCACACTTTTATTTTGCTGCCTGTAGAAATAAAATTGCAACTATTGCAAAACTTTGGTGGTAAAAGTAAAAATTTTAACTACAAACCTTCAAACCTCAGTGTTCCCACTATTTTATTTTCATCAACGCCAAAACCAAAAGTCGTGAAAATATCAAAGAAAACCCTCAAACCCGAAAACATTAGTACTCCCACTTCTCTGTTTCTAGAAACCAACAACACATTAAACCAAGAGTCAAAAACGAAAACCCTATAACACATTCACTCCATGGTCAAAATGAAAACCCCTTCACAGTTATTCTCCTCACTGCATTCTAAAGAGGCTTTGATTGCACTGTCAAAATACAAAATCCCTAAAACCAAAACATCACACTTTGAACATCCACCACCGTAAGCATTCACTTTTTGCGTTTCGAAGAGGCACTACTTGCACCAATTCTCCCTTTTCCTCATAGGTTGGCCTCTTTTTCTTCTCTAATTTCTATCTTGCACCCTAGTCTCTCTTCTTCCTTTGTTTCTCACATGTTTGTGTTCTCTTGCAGGTTTGTGTTCTCGCGTGTAGCTTCGCATTTTCTATGATTAATTTTAATTCTTTGGTGCGTGTTCTCTCCCTTTATATGTGTTGTCTCTTGATTTGTGTTTTGGGTTTTTGAGTAGGGTTTGATTTTATTGATTTGGATTTTTGAATGGGTTTCTATTTTTGTTTTTTATTTTATTAATTTGCAAAATGTTCCAAAAGATGAACCCTACAGGAAATAACATGGGAGTTTTGTATTGTATCGAACTCCCCCGCATGGTAGCGATCCAAATAAAGATTTTAATTCCAGTGGGGACAACTATGATCATGGTAGCTGCGGTGAAGTAGGCATGAGTATCAACGTCTAAGCCCATAGTAAACATATGACGAGCCCAAACAAGAAATCCAAGAACACCTATCGTGGCATAAACCATGCCTAGATACCCGAAGACTAGTTCCCGAAAAAGATGAAACGATATGACTTATGATACCGAATCCAAGAAGAATGGGAATATACATGAATTCTCTTCAATATCTATATCTCTCACATAATGAAGTTGATGGTAGCATAATAAAACCCTTACAGACTTTTTGAGCCTAAGTTTCAATAAATTGTCTGGCCAGCTTAATGACTACTTACCAAAAACTTGTTCTGCACAAAATGATTTAATGTTGTTCGATCTTATCAATAACCCATTTAGTAATGGGTCACTTCCTGATTTATTTGAATTTTTTAGTAAAATATAGCTTTCAAAGTGGAGGATACAATGATGTAAGTACATATGCACTAATTCACTAAACCACGTATCTACTATTATTAATTCCCCTTACATTTTGCCACTGTCTTTTTGGCTTGTTAGCTTGATGAGGTATACACAAACTTGTTTGTGTTTTAATGGCTGCACGTTTGGAATAAAAGAGTTTTAAATTTAATCCTTGCATATATAATTATAATTTTTATTTTTTTAACCCTCCTGCTCTTCTGTCATGATCTTTCCTAGGCTTATCTATTCTTCATGTCATGATTTTACTTGTAAATTTGTGTGAATAACTTGTATTCCAAATTTTACAGGGATTGATGACGTGAGACTTGGAATTATTGTACATCATCAAAAATTGGGAAGATTTAGCGTTTGGTTTTTTATTTGTTTTCTTATTGCATTTTTTAATTTCATTTGTTATTCAGTGTATTGGCTAAATTACACCTCAGCTTGACAAAATACATCCGTGACCGAAGTAAGTTGCTAATTTTTTCAACTATTCTTTTTATTTCAAAATTGGTTCTACTTTATACATGTTCTTTCCTTTTAAGAGTGCTCATTTTAACCAATTATTTAACAAATAACTATAGCAAGTATTAATTAGTTATATAATATCTGGTTAATTAAAATAAGTTAATAACTTTAATTATTTTGTTAATTTAAAAATAGTTACATTATTTGTTTAAGTTTAACTACATAAAAAGTTTAGATTAGAGGTTATAACTAAATAAAAATAATTTATAACCGGTTATCTCTTTAGTTAAAAAATGTGGTGTTTTCTGTTTTTCTGTAATGTAAATCCTTTTAAATCACAGTTTTGTGTGGTGGTGACTTTTGAGATTTATTGTTGAATCAAGAACAGAGCTTCTTGTGCAATTCATGATAGAAATCATTGTTGCTATAAAGTTTTATAACATAATTAACCTATATTTATAATCATTAAAGATTAAAGATATAAGGCTAGTTTTATAAAATATAATCTTAATAATTTTATGGTTGGAAAATACACTTATTTTACTTAACCCTCGTATAACAAATATGAAATATATATAAAAATATATTGTTGTTATGTTGTTATCAATAATAAATATAAATATATTTAGAATCATGCTATTTTATATATCCCTTAATTATATATCCTTTGGCATAAGTCACTATGCAATTACTCTTTTATATGTTTTTTTTACTATATTTTTCCATTTTTATAGATTTTAAATTATTTGATATTATTTTTTTTTAATTTTATTTATTATTTCCATTTTTAATAACCAACTATTTTAATAAAAAAACAACAATAAGTACTATCCACATTAAATTTATAACCATTTTTCTAAGATAAAAGAATAATTAATTTATAAATTTTATATATATATATAACATAATTAACCTAACTTTATAATGATATGAATCCATATTTATAAATTATAATATTAATAATTTTGTGATTGAAAATCACATTTATTTTACTTAACCCTCGTGTAATAAGTATGAATTAAAAATAAATATATATTGTTATTTGTCGTTGTCTAAATATGAATATGTTTAAGGTTCTATCATACTATTTTACATGTCATGTCAAATTTTGAATGGATAAAAAAAATATTAAGTTATATATAACATCGAATTGATATGAGATGTATCCCTTAATTATATATACTTTGGCACAAGTCACCATGTAATTATTGTTTAATATATTTTATTCAATATGTTTCCTTTCATTTTTATATATTTTAAATTACTTGGTATTAGTATTTTTTTTTAATTATATCTATTATTTCCACTTTTAATAAACAACTATTCTAATAAAAAAACAAAAATAATTACTATGCATATTAAATTTATAACCATTTCTTTAAGATAAAAGAATAGTTAATTTATGAGATATATATATATATATATATATATATATATAACATATTGTAAAATTTCACTATTGTGAAATTTATTTTAATATTGCTTGCTGAAATTTTCTGAAATTTCATTAGTGAAATTATTGATTCTATTGTAACTTCAAAATTAATTATTATATTGTCACTGAAATTTGCTTAGCATGGATTAGTGGTTTCTTATAAGTGATTACTGGGTCATATACTTTTATGGTTTAAATGGGAAATTTATATTGTCATTGAAAAAAATTATTTTTCATTTTTGGGACAAAGTGGAATTTAGTCAAATTGAAGAACTAAAACTTATTTGTCATTATTGAAATTTGAAAGTTTGGTTTGATGTAAGTAGGGTAAGTAATTCCTGTTGATAGATTATTTGCTTTCATGTAAGTTTGCTTTTATGTAAGTTGGGTAAGTAATTCGCATCCTGCTGTTTGAGTTTGGTCATGTAGATTGTGTGATGGATTATGGTTGTGTAGATTGTGTGAATGTGTGATGCATTATGCTTGTGTAGAATCTAAAGGTCTCTGTACCCTTCTCTAGATTGTGGCTTAAATATTTGTACAATTATTCTTATGAAGTCTTCATCCTAAAGCACTTGATTAAATTAACATCTGTTGTCTTGTGTTTTCGCAGGTTGGAGATAAAGATTATGTAGAAGAAGAATAATTGTAATTTTAAATTTAATGAAGAACCGGTTATTGTTGGATGTTTATTTTGATTTTGTAGTTCAAACATAATTACTTAATATTTTGATGCAATAAAATTTTATAAGTTAGAAGACTATTTTGATTATGTAGCTAGGTTGAACATTTAATGTCATTTTATATATTAGAAGTGTTTAATTTGCATCTTAAATTGTTTATTTTATTTTATTTCTATCTAAATTTTTATTTTAGTTAATTAATGGCTTAAAAGAATCTTATTAATATATGTTTCAATTGCTTTAATTATTGAATAAATATGTTTCTTACTAATAAATGATAAATATGGATAAATATAGACAACAATTATACATGTGTTGCCTAAGGTGAATGAAACTATGATATGATAATATAGACAACAGATATACAAACATCGTCTAAATATTCGAGCAACACTTACAATATGTTGCCTAAAATGTATAAGAATAATTTTATAAATGTTGCCTAAAGGCATAAGCAACATTTTAGAAATGTTGCCTAAAAGCATAAACAACATTTTTAGTAACATTGCCTACAAGCATAGGCAATATTTTAAAAATGTTGGCTAAAAGCATAGGAAACACTTTAGAAATTTTGTACAAACTATGTGCAAAAAATCTTTGTCTGAAAGTGTTAAAAATAAGCATTGCCTATTGCTCATTTTAAGGCAACAGTTTTTTAAATTGTGTAGGCTTTGAGAATAGGCCACACCCATCTAGACCACGACTGAAAATTCGTTGCCAAACCGTTGCCTAAAGCTTAGACCACGGTTTTTGGGGTTTACACCATGTTTTTTTCTTGTTGCTTAAGGTCATTTTTGCTGTAGTGTAATAAGAGAACTTGAGGTACAAGATAATCCGTATAATGTCAATTCTCTCATTATCACAACAACCTGATATTTAACCTCCTATGCAGCATTTTTATCATTTGATATTTTTGAGTTTCTAATGCCAATTGTTAGTCATTAATTAGTTCTCTTTCAAATTGTACCTCCAACTCTTGTTTATTTGTAATATCATTCAACTTTTGCATTTCAACTCTAAATTTTTTGCTCTATTTTGTGAATTCTCAAGTTGATTTTGCACAATTTGTTAGTGTGAAATTTATTCTCGATAAGTATCACCCTCACTGTTTAAATCCTCTTGTAAAAGTTAAAAAATAATATATTTAGAAAACAAAAAATATAAAGTTTATTAATAAAAACAGAATACTATCCAATAATATTGTAAATCTACAACAAATATTAAATTCTTATTGAATCACCACAATATATAATTCTTATTACATTAAAAACTATTATAATAGTATAATTTTGAAATTATGCAAACTATTCCAATAGTGATAATAACATCTTGTTGAGCTTGAATTGTGCAAATAAGTGCAATAAGGAAATGAGTGCTTAACACAAAATAAATAGATTATTATTTTTAAAATATCATATATGTCATCATAACAATATTGATACAATAAACTCTCATGACAACAAATGAAAAATACTTGATGAATAAGTGGACTTGAGGTACAAGATAATCCCTTTAATGCCAATTCTCTCATTATGACAACAACATGATATTTTACCTCATATGCAACATTTTTCTTATTTGATATTTTTGAGTTTCTAACGCCAATTGTTACGCATTAATTAGTTCTCTTTTAGATTGTACTTCTAACTCTTGTTTATTTGTAATATCATTCAACTTTTGCATTTCAACTCTAAATTATTTGCTCTATCTTGTGCATTCTCAGGTTGATTTTGCTCAATTTGTTAGTGTGAAATATATTCTACATTAGTTATTGAAAAATGACATTCTTAGATATCTCTTTATTGTATTACAGGAAATACATCATATATGTATATCATTAGAGAGAATATATCTCTGGAAACAATTGATTCACTGTATAATAAATCAACCTATATTTGGTAATTTATTATACAGTGAATCAATTAGAAATCTCTTTGGTAATTTACTATACAGTGAATCAATTAGAAATATCAACATTCCCCCTCAAGTTGGTGCATAAATGTCAGTCAGGCCCAACTTGCTTAGAAATTTGGAGAACACTGGTTTTAGAACTGCTTTAGTGAGAATATCAGCCAATTGATCTTCTGTTCTAATCTTAGGCAACTCTAAGATCTTCTTATCCAACTTTTCCTTGATAAAAAATCTGTCTACTTCAACATGCTTTGTGCGATCATGTTGTACTGGATTATGGGCAATATCCCATGCAACTTTGTTGTCACAATACAGTTGAATTGGTTGCCTAGGAGGGTATCCCAAATCTTCCAACAATAACTTTAACCATAATGCTTCACATAGACCAAGTGTTATACCTCTAAATTCAGCTTCTGCACTTGAGCGGGCCACCACATTTTGTTTTTTGCTCCTCCAAGTTACAAGGTTTCCTCCTACAAAAGTGAAATAACCTAAAGTAAACCTCCTGTCATCTATGGCTCCAGCCCAATCTGCATCTGTATATACATTTATTTCTTGATAATCAGTGTGTTTAGTGAACAAAATACCCCTTCCAGGTGCAGATTTTAAATACCTTAAGATGTGCATGACATCATTCATATGTTTTTCTCCTGGGTTATGCATGTATTGACTAACAACACTTAATGCATAAGTAAGATCTGGCCTGGTACGGGCCAAGTACATTAATCTTCCTACAAGCCTTTGATATCTTCCTTTGTCAACCGGTATTTGATTTGGCTCAAGACACAATTTCAATCCTTCTTCAATAGGAGTAGTAGCAGGACCACACTCTTCCATGCCTGTTTCACTCAAAAGATCTAGGATATATTTTCTTTGGGAGAGAAATAGTCCTGTTTTTTATCTGGAAACTTCTATCCCCAGAAAATATTTCAGAGGACCAAGATCTCTCATTTCAAATTTTCTAAATAAATAGCTTTGTAGAGCTTTCTGTTCTTCAGGGTCATTTCCAGTAACAATCATATCATCTACATATATGATAAGAGCAGTAATCTTACCGTGTTGTTTCTTTAGAAACAAAGTATGATCGAATTGCTCTGATGATAGCCAAAAGCAGTCATTCCCTCTGAAAATCTTCCAAACCATGCCCTTGGAGATTGCTTCAAGCCATACAATGATTTCTTTAATTTACACACCTTTTGACTATGCTTCTTTGGAACCATACATCCTGGTGGCAGTTCCATATAAACTTCTTCAGATAATTCTCCATGGAGGAAGACATTCTTTACGTCAAGTTGTTGTAATGGCCAATCTAAGTTTACTGCTAGAGATAACAACACTTGAACTGTGTTGAGTTTAGCCACAGGAGCAAATGTCTCTGTATAGTCTACCCCATAAGTTTGAGTGTAGCCCTTTGCTACTAACCTTGCTTTTAGCCTTTCAATTGTTCCATATACTTTGTACTTTATAGCATAAATCCATCGACATCCAACTGGTTTTTTTCCTAGTGGACAGTCAACAAGTTCCCATGTTTCATTTTGTTGCAAGGCTTTCATTTCCTCATTCATCGCATTTTTCCATCGTGGATCAGCCAAGGCTTCCTGTACATTGTTAGGAATAGCAACAGTAGATAATTGATTTACAAATGACTTATTTGATTTAGACAAACGGTGGTAGGAAACAAAATTATTCATGGGGTATCTAACCTTACTAGAAAGAGTGGGCTCATAAGTGAGTTTAGGAATACCTCTAGTGTGTTGTTCTGGTAGTTGTTTTTTTGTTGGCACAAGATTAAGAGCATCCATGACAGTAGATGATTGGTTTGGTGTGTCATCAAGAGGATTCATACCAAGTTTTGTCACCACCTCATAATGTGAAGTCCCATTTATTTCATTTTCCATCTCATCCGTACAACTTGATTGTAAGTTATTTGCACAAGAATTATCTTTGCTGCAATTTACCTCTAAATGGTCTTTCTCAAGATATACATATTCTTGGCAATTATAGTCTAGAGTCTGCAGTTCTTTATGGTTTTCCCCCTGAAGTGCAGATTCTGAAGAGAAATACATTATTTGTTCATGAAAAACAACATCCATGCTTATAAACATCCTTTTAGTTGGAGGATGGTAACACTTATACCCTTTTTGGTGTATAGCATATCCAAGAAACACACATCGTAAATCCCGAGGTGCCAATTTGTTTGGGTTCTTTTGAATATGCACGAATGCTACACAACCAAAAACACGAGGGGTCAAATCTGTACTACCAAGGGCAACCACTTTGTTCAGGAGAGTTTGTAGTGGCGTTTGAAACTCATTAGAGCTAGAAGGGATACGATTTATGACATATGTTGCCATTGTAAGAGTCTCTCCCCAATAAGAGAAAGACATATGGGCCTCTAATAATAAAGAATGTACCACCTCTAGTAAGTGTCAATTTTTTCGCTCGGTAACATCGTTTTGTTGCGGTGTATTAGGACACGTAGTTTGATGAATAATTCCATGTACTTCCAAGTACCTCTTGAGGTCTAAGCTTTGGTATTCACCACCATTGTCACTACAAAGAACCTGAACCTTTGCGTTGTATTGGGTTTCAATCATTTTGTGAAACTTTTGAAATATCAAGTTCACTTCTCCTTTGGACTTCATTAACCATAACCAAGTCATTCTAGTGCAGTCATCTATGAAAGTAACAAACCAACGTGATCCTTTTAAAGTAGAAATCTTAGAAGGACCCCAAACATCCGACTGTATAAGCATAAAAGGAACAATACTTTTATTCAAACTGATTGGAAAAGGAACACGATGACTTTTTGCTTGTTCACATAAATCACAACAAAAAACAAAGATGTCAATCTTTGCAAATAATAAAGGAAACAATTTTTTTCAAGTAACTAAATGAAGCATGTCCCAGGCGATGATGCCATAGCCAAATTTCAGTTTCTTCTTTCTGTTTGGTAGAACTCTTCATGGTCAAAGCATTTTCTAACTTCCTAGAATCTTTGACACCAAGTTCAAATAGTATAATCTTCCTTGTTTAACACCATAACCAATCATCTGTCTGGTCTGGATGTCCTTAAACACACAAAAATTAGGCCAAAAAATAACAATACAATTTAGGGATGTAGTAATTTGTGATACAGACAAAAGGTTATATTCTAGAGATGGAACAACTAAAACAGAATCCAAAGTAAAATTATTAGTATGAGTTAAGGATCCTTTTCCAATAACAAAGGTTGTGTCACCATTGGCAGTGGAAATCAATTCTTTTGAGGATGGTTTCATGGATGAAATTTGTCTAGAATCAAAAGTCATATGATCAGTACTACCTGAATCAACTATCCATGTGCTATTAGTAATAGGTACAGAAAACTCACCACCATTACCTCTAATTGCCATCAAAACCGTGGACTCTTTGGAGGCTTTATCTGCGTTTTTTGCCTCAACAGCTGCTGCAACTAGATTCTTTCTTCGTTGATCTCGACTGTGATCCCACCACTCTGGATATCCATTAAGTTCAAAACAACGACTCTTAGTATGGCCCTGCTGATTGCAGTGAGTGCATTTAAACTTAGACTTATCTATATTTGAGTTCGCTTTAGGATGGTTTCCTTTTGTTTGACCCTGCCAGTTTCTGTTTCGACCTATCATGGCTGTGCTGTCAGAACTTTCTGATTCACCTTTCAAAGTCGCTTGACGTATTGCCTCTCGAAGAATCAATGCATAAGAATTCTCCAACTCTGGGACAGGTTCTTTGCGTAAAATCTCTCCACGAATTTGTTCAAACTCACCATCTAATCCCGCAAGGAATATATGCACCCTTAGTCGTCCAATTGATTTCTTGTAAGCTGTGACATCTTCAGGATCTTTAATGACAACCTTATCACGATGATCCAATTCCTGAAAAATTTCCATAAATTCTCCATAATACTCTGAGAGAGGCCTACCATTTTGTTTTGCAGTAAAGGCCTTTTGATTCAAAGTAAATACTTGTAACTCATCACTTCCATCATATAATGCCTTAGATAATGCACTTCAAATTTCATGGGTTGTGGCTAAGCGTAAGTAACGCTTCATAATTTCTGGGCTCATGGACAACAACAACCACCTCTTCACCTTTTGATTTTCTGCATACCATTTTTCATAACCAGAATCTTGCTCTGCAGGTTGTTTCTCCTTGTCACGAATATATGAGAGTTTTTCCCTCTCTGCGATATGCATTTCCATTATCTGTGACCATATGTCATAATTTGTTTCACTCGGAATGATTCCGGCATTGAACGCACTTTCAGATTGAATAATGACAGGAGTCAGTGTAGACCCTGATTTGGGTGCAGAATTTTTATCAGACATCTTATGGGTTCACAAGGTGTTTAAAAAAAAGGTTAAGAAAATGGTGAATCAAGGTTAAGGAACCTAGCTCTGATACCATATTGTAAAATTACATTCTTAGATATCTCTTTATTGTATTACAGGAAATACATGATATATGTAGAGCATTAGAGAGAATATATCTCTAGAAACAATTGATTCACTGTATAATAAATCAACCTATATTTGGTAATTTATTATACAGTGAATCAATTAGAAATCTCTTTGGTAATTTACTATACAGTGAATCAATTAGAAATCTCAACATTAGTATCACCCACACTATTTAAATTGCTTTGTAAAAGTTAAAACTAATATTTTTAAAAAACTATTATAATAATGTAATCTTATTTAGTAATAAAAATTGAATACTATTCAATAATATTATAAATCTACAACAAATACTAAATTCTTATTTAATCACTAAAATATATGATTCTTATTACATTAAAAAACTATTATAATAATGTAATCTCGAAATTATGCAAACTATTCAAATAGTGATAATTGATGGAAATAAAAGGAAACCTTAAATCAATAGATACAAGATTATAGTATGTATAGAGAATTAAATATAAAAAGATAGAGGAAAGAGAATTTGTGTACCTCAAATATATTGAATTGAAGTTCTTGATTTTCAAGAAAAAAAAAACCCTAGGAATGATTATTATAGAGATATGAGTTCAATAAGAACTCTTGAGGATTTTACTACCTACTTTCTAGGGGATTATTTTAGAGAATGTGTATTGTTATTGTAATTTGCTTAATGGAATGACAAATTTATAATCCCCCAGGGTAGGCAGAGACCCCTCAAATGGGCTTTTTATGATTGACTCAACCCATCATAGAGTCAATCTTACTATAATCTCATTCAAATAATCATAAAGATATTATAAGATATGATTATCACCATATCTTAAATTGTCAGATAATGATAAAATATAATTGATTAATACCAATCCACTATTATTTCCAACATTCTCCCACTTGGATGGTATTAATCAATAATACAAAGATAAATCATTAAGCTAGAATGACAATTATAGACAAATCTTATATTAGACAATGAGAAATTTGAGCTAGGAAATAATATCCGATAGGGATATATATCATGCACATTAACAAATATTTCTCATAAAGTATATAGAATAATGTAGTTCAATAAAATGATACTACATGGTCTCAAGCATCCAAAAATGCTAAGAGATATGTTACTAAAATGATATTACTTCACACATATCTTATAACAGAGTTTTAGACTCCCACTGATCTAAGACGTCAAAACTTAACCAAACCGTATGAGTTATAAAACTCCAAAGTTAAGTATTTGATCAGTGAATAAAAAAGTGTTTAATTAATATAATTTTTTTTTTAGTCCAAAAAATTATATAGGTGAGAAAGCATAATTTACATGCATCTAATTATTCATCATAGCCTAATAACATATGTAATTACATATAGGCTACATAAATGCTCTATAATATTTGACATTTAACTAATCCGAGTTTCAAAAATGAGTGACTATGTAAGAATCCAAAGATAAGTAGGAAATCAATAAATTCCCTACTAAAACCTCTTAGACACCTAGTTTATATAAAATGACACTCAGATTATTGTGACCACAAAATGTCAATTGATCAAACACTTAGATAATTGGTCCAAACAAAAAAATTCATAAGTACTTCAATAGTGCAAATTGTACTCAATAGAAGTACTATCATAATAAGCACTTTTTTACAAAGTAGAAAATCATACCCGATAGGAGTATTGCATCTACAATATACTTATAGAATTTTGACCAAACAAAATGAGAAATTTTGGGTAAAGAAATGCACAATACTTAATTACATACCAAAATAATTAATGTGCAATGTCCAACAAAATGCTCTTAACATCCATTAAAGATGTCTATTAAGATACAATGAATTATATGTATTCTCAATTAAAATAGGACAAAAATAAATAGTCAAGTCCTATAAAGTATGTTATATCATAATTAAATGTGCACAAGAATATATGACAATACAGATAGATAAGTCTCGAGACATGATACAAAATTATATACTTATAAAATTTTGATCAATTAAAATATGAAATTTGGGTAAAAGAGATGCACAATGCATAATTGTATGCCAAAAGGATTGATGTGCAGTACCCAACAGAATGACCTTAACATCAGTTAAAGATGTCTACAAAGATACAATGGATTTTATGTATCTCAATAAAAATAGGACAAAAATAAATAGAGAAGTCCTATAGAATATGTCATATCATAATTAAATTTGCACATGATTATATGATAATAAAAAATATATAAGTTTTGAGAGATAATACAAGATTATATATACTCCACTAATCCTTAATATACCAAAAAAATATTAGGATTATCATTAGGGTACACTAGTATTAAAAATTCTAGTGATAGTGGGATGATGACTTTATAAGATAATAATAAAAGTGAATTAAGATTCACTATTATTCTACTTAAGGAATTAGAAAGTAGTAGAATAACAAATTATTAATGAGAGAAGTGGTTAAAATAACAAGAATCTGAAACCTACAAGTTCATCCATAAGAATAAATAATTCTCGCAAATGGTTTCATAATTAACCACATATTAATCAATCTTTACAAAAATATTGACCCCTATGAGGATCTTGAAAAAATAATTACATGAGTGAGAAAATGGATCTCTTGATAATTTTACGTAGAATATAAGATCATAAGCAAGTGCTCAAGTAATCATAAACAAAAATCAAGTGCTACAATAAACAATATTTACACACACTTGAGAATAAAATATCATTACACGCAGCGGAAGAATGGGACCTATTCTTGCATATATTAAGGATATAATAATAAATAGTCTCTAACTCTCATCACAATTTATAATGGACATAGGTTTATTTATATATCCCAAAATAAAGCCTCTAGCTTTTACAAGAATACCATTAACATATTATAAAATATGGTATGGAGAAATTAATCTCTTAAAATTTGGGATTCCTATATTGTCCTTACAAGAATTGCATACTAATATTGCAAATCAATAAAGAGTTTGTTATACAAGAAAATATTTTACAAGAGACCAATATAAAATCCTTAACATAGATCCCAACAATATGATCACAAATAATGTGATAAGAAAAAATAATTTTATCAAGAACATTTGTTTTTGCACATGTATGATTAATTGGACATTTAAGGTAAAAATCTTATATCACGACAATTTATTTTATAAGATATTAATTAAAATTCTAATATACAAAATCCTTCCACTTGATAAAGAAAAAATAAGTTGACATAACAAAAAAATACCCAGAGGGCTAAATAAAATTCAACTATTTCTTTATCAATATATATATATATATAGAAAATTTGCACGACAAAAATGCAACATTTTTTTTTGTTTTGAAGGAAAAATGTCCAATTAAAAGTTATAAGTCATTATGGAACAAAAATAAAATGAGAGTGTAAATTTTGGTTCCATATAAATATAACTAAACATGATCAAATAAGGGAAATAAACTGAACATTACAAAAATAGGAAAACATTATGTAATTCTAAAAGTTCAGTTAAAAGAGAATCCCTAAGGAAATTACAATGCACTATAACTTATGTCAATAAAATCCTAATACCGATAGGATATAAGAAAATCATTAACATAAGCCAACAAAAGTACATTGTATAACACCAAATTACATTAATGACAATATACCGATAGAGTATAGTTATCATCAATGCAATAAAAAAAATAATTATATCACAAAATTCACGTAAATGCATCCAAAATAGTGAAATTATAATTATGTAAATGAAAAAAAAAATAAATTATGCATATTGTCCAGTAAATTTGCATAATATAAAAATTATAATAGTAAAAAAAATTTTAATTTAATCTTGAATTAATCAAATTTTTTTTATACTAAAAAATACCAATAATATAAAAATATTAAATAAATATGGTATTTGTGAAAAAATAAGAATATAAAAAATTAGCAACCACATTCAATGCTTCTGAGAACGAATTTAACACATGAATCATCATACATGATCGTATCAAAACGACAAAGCTCTCCCTTGACCAAATCATAAAAATATGGGTATAAAAATGAGTCCATGCAACCCCATTAACACTTTCCAAAGTAAAGTTAATACAAATATATTATGTTGCCCACACAAATGACTCATATTGGTCAAACATAAAACAAGGAAAACCATTAAGTAATTTTGAAACCAATTTACCCCATAATTATTTAAAAGAAAACTAGGTTTTAAAGGGGTAGCACTTAAAAAGAAGTTTCAATATATAATTTACCCATGTAAGATTAAGGGAATGAAACTTTAACATGTTATTTTAACAATAACAAGTAGCGTAAACCCTCATTTTTTTTTTTGAAAAAGATAATAGTGAACTATATTATAAAATTTCACTAATAACACAAAAAATCTTCAATTCAAATTTAATTTTCTAATAGAAAACAATCATAATTCTCTAATAGAAAACAACCATAATATGTATCTAATTTGGCTCTGATACCAATTGATGGAAATAAAAGGAAACCTTAAATCAATAGATACAAGATTATAGTATGTATAGAGAATTAAATATAAAAAGATAGAGGAAAGAGAATTTTTGTACCTCAAATATATTGAATTGAAGTGCTTGATTTTCAAGAATAAAAAAAACCCTAGGAATGATTATTGTAGAGATATGAGTTCAATAAGAACTCTTGAGGATTTTACTACCTACTTTCTAGGGGATTATTTTAGAGGATGTGTATTGTTGTTGTAATTTACTTAATGGGATGGCAAATTTGTAATCCCCCAGGGTAGGCAGAGACACCTCAAATGGGATTTTTATGACTCAACCCATCACAGAGTCAATCTTAGTATAATCCCATTCAAATAATCATAAAGATATTATAAGATATAATTATCACCATATCTTAAATTGCCAGATAATGATAAAATATAATTGATTAATACCAATCCACTATTATTTCCAACAATAATAGCATCTTTTTGAGTTTCAACCGTGCAAATAATCGCAAGAAGGAATCTAAGTGCTTAACAAAATATAAAGTAATTATTTTTTTAAAATATCATATATGTCATCATAAAGATATTGATACAATAAACTTGCATGACAAAAAATTAAACATACTTCACTAATAAGAGGACTCGAGGTACAAGATAATCCCTATAATGTCAATTCTCTCGTGATGACAACAACATGATATTTTACCTCATATTCAACATTTTTGTCATTTTATATTTTTGAGTTTCTAATGTCAATTGTTACGCATTAATTAATTCTCTTTTAGATTGTACTTCCAACTTTTGTTTATTCGTAATATCATTCAACTTTTGCATTTCAACTCTAAATTATTTGCTTTATTTTGTGCATTCTCAAGTTGATTTTGCACAATTTGTTCATGTGAAATTTATTCTTTATAAGTATCGCCAACATTGTTTAAATCCTCTTTTAAAAGTTAAAAAACTAATATATTTAGAAAATACAAAATATAAAGTTTATTAATAAAAACAGAATACTATCCAATAATATTGTAAATCTATAACATATATTAAATTCTTGTTAAATCCCGAATATATATGATTCTTATTACATTAAAAAATATTATAATAGTAAAATCTTGAAATTATGCAAACTATTCCAATACAGATAATAATATCTTTTTGGGCTTGAACTGTGCAAATAAGTGCAAGAAGGAAAATAGTGCTTAACAAAAAATAAAGTAATTATCACTTTTAAAATATCATATATGTCATGATAAAAATATTGATACATTAAACTCTAATGAAAACAAATTAAACATACTTGCTTAATAAGAGGACTTAAGTTACAAGATAATCCGTGTAATGTCAATTCTCTCATTATGAGAACAACATGATATTTTACCTCATATGCAGCATTTTTCTCATTTGATATTTTTGAGTTTCTTATGTCAATTGTTACGCATTAATTAGTTCTCTTTTAGATTGAACTTCCAACTCTTGTTTATTTGTAATATCATTCAACTTTTGCATTTCAACTCCAAATTATTTGCTATATTTTGTGCATTGTCAAGTTGATTCTGCACAATTTATTAGTGTGAAATTTATTCTTTATAAGTATTACCAACATTGTTTAAATCCTCTTCTAAAAGTTAAAAAACTAATATATTTAGAAAATACAAAATATAAAGTTTATTAATAAAAACATAATACTATTCAATAATATTGTAGATGTACAATATATATTAAATTCTTGTTAAATAACAACAATATATAATTCTTATTACATTAAAAAACTATTATAATAGTAAAATCTTGAAATTATGCAAACTATTCCAATAGTGATAATAGCATATTCTCGAGCTTCCACCGTGCAAATAAGTGCAAGAAGGAAAACAAGTGCTTAACAAAAAATAAAGTAATTATCTCACGACTACAACTTAAACATACTTCATTAATAAGAGAACTTGAGGTACAAGATGATCCTTATAATGTCAATTCTTTCCTTATGACAATAGCATGATATTATAGCTCATATGCAAAATTTTTATCATTTAATATTTTTGAGTTTCTGATGTCAATTGTTACGGATTAATTTGTTCTCTTTTGGATTGTACTTCTAACTCTTGTTTATTTGTAGTATCATTCAACTTTTGCATTTCAACTCTAAATTATTTACTCTATTTTGTGCATTCTCAAGTTGATTTTGCACAATTTGTTAGTGAGAAATTTATTCTTTATAAGTATTACCAACATTGTTTAAATCCTCTTCTAAAAGTTAAAAAACTAATATATTTAGAAAATACAAAATATAAAGTTTATTAATAAAAACAGAATACTATTCAATAATATTGTAAATGTACAACATATATTAAATTCTTATTAAATCACGACAATATATGATTCTTATTACATTAAAAAACTATTATAATAGTAAAATCTTGAAATTATGCAAACTATTCCAATAGTGATAATAGCATCTTCTTTAGCTTCAACCGTGCAAATTAGTGCAAGAAGGAATCTAGGTGCATAACAAAAAATAAAGTAATTATTATTTTTAAAATATCATATATGTCATAATAAAAAGATTCATACAATAAATTCTCATGACAATAAAGTAAACATACTTCATTAATAAGAGCACTTGAGGTACAATATGATCCTTATAATGTCAATTCTGTCATTATGGTAGTAACATGATGTTTTACCTCATAGGCAACATTTTTTGCATTTGATATTTTTGAGTTTCTGTTTTCAATTGTTACGCATTTATTAGTTCTGTTTTATAGTGTACTTCCAACTCTTGTTTATTTGTATTATCATTCAACTTTTGCATTTCAAGTCTTAATTATTTGCTCTATTATGTGCATTCTCAAGTTGATTTTTCATAATTTGTTAGTGTGAAATTTATTCTTGATAAGTATCACCGACACTATTTAAATTCTCTTGTAAAAGTTCAAAAATATTATATTTAGAAAATACAAAATACAAATTTATTAGTAAAAACAGAATACTATCCAATAATATTGTACATCTACAACATATATTAAATTGTTATTAAATCACTACAATCTATGATTCTTATTACATTAAAAAAGTCCATAATACGATAATCTTGAAATTAAGCAAATTATTCCAGTAGTGATAATAACATCTTCTTGAGTTTCCACCGTGCAAATAAGTGCAAGAAGGAAATATGTGCTTAAAAAAATAAAGTAATTATCATTTTTAAAATATCATATATGTCATGATAAAAATATTGATGCATTAAACTCTAATGAACACAAATTAAACATACTTGATTAATAACAGGAGTTGAGGTACAAGATAATCCGTATAATGTCAATTCTCTCATTATGACAACAACATGATATTTTACCTCGTATGAAGCATTTTTCTCAGTTGCTATTTTTGAGTTTTTTATGCCAATTGTTACGCATTAATTAGTTCTCTTTTATATTGAGCTTCCAACTCTTGTGTATTTGTAATATCATTCAACTTTTGCATTTCAACTCCAAATTATTTGCTATATTTTATGCATTCTCAAGTTGATTCTGCACAATTATTAGTGTGAAATTTATTCATGAAAACTATCACCCACATTGTTTCAATCCTCTTGTAAATGTTCAAAAAAATATATTTATGAAATACAAAATATAAATTTATTAATTAAAACAGAATGCTATCCAGTAGTATTCTAAATCTACAACAAATATTAAATTCTTGTTAAATCAGGACAAAATATGATTCTTATTACATTAAAAATATATTATAAGAATATAATCTTGAAATAATGCAAACTATTCCAATAGTGATAATAGCATTTTCTTGAGCTTCAAACGTACAAATAAGTGCAAGAAGGAAAATAAGTGCTTAGCAAAAAATAAAGTAATTATTAGTTTTAAAATATCATATATGTCATGATAAAAATATTGATACAATAAACTCTCATGACAACAAATTAAACATACTTCATTAATAAGAGGACTTGAGGTACAAGATACTCCCTATAGTGTCAATTATCTCATTATGACAACAACAGGATATTTTACCTTGTATGAAACATATTTCCCATTTGATATTTTTGAGTGTCTGATGCTAATTGTTATGCATTAATTAGTTCTCTTTTCAGATGTAGTTACACCTCTTGTTTATTTGTAATATCATTCAACTTTTGTATTTCAACTCTAAATTATTTGCTCTATCATCTCAATTTCATTTTGCACAATTTGTTAGTGTGAAATTTCTTCTTTATAAATATCGCCAACATTGTTTAAACCCTTTTTTAAAAGTTAAAAAACTAATATATCTAGAAAATAGAAAATATAAAGTTTATTAACAAAAACAGAATACTATCCAATAATATTGTAAATCTACAACATATATTAAATTCTTGTTAAATCATGACAATATATGATTTTTATTACATTAGAAAACTATTATAATAGAAAAATCTTGAAATTATACAAACTATTCCAATAGAGATAATAGCATTTTCTTGAGCTTCAACCATTACAAATAAGTGCAAGAAGGAAAATAAGTGCTTAACAAAAAATAAAGTAATTACTATTTTTAAAATATTATATATGTCATAATAAAAATATTGATACAATAAAATCTCATAACAACAAATTAAACATTCTTCATTAATAAGAGGACTTGAGGCACAAGATGATCTTTATAATGTCAATTCTCTCATTATGACAACAACATAATATTTTACCTCATATGCAACATTCTTGTCATTTGATATTTTTTCTTTTCTGATGGCAATTGTTACCCATTAATTAGTTCTGTTTTAGATTGTACTTCCAACTCTTATTTCTTGGTATATCATTGAGGTTTTGCATTTCAACTCTAAATTATTTCCTCTATTTTTTGCATTCTCAAGTTGATTTTGCACAATTTGTTAGTGTGAAATTTATTGTTGATAAGCATCACCCACACTGTTTAAATTCTCTTGTAAAATTTCAAAAACAATATATTTAGAAAATACAAAATATAAATTTATTAATAAAACAGAATACTATCCAATAATATTATAAATCTACAACAAATATTGAATTCTTGTTAAATCACCACAATATATGATTCTTATTACATTAAAAAACTATTATAGGAATATAGTCTTGAAATTATGCAAACTATTCCAACAATGATAATAGCATCTTCTTGAGCTTGAACTGTGCAAATAAGTGCAAGAAGAAAAATAAGTGCTTAAGAAAATAAGTAAAGTAATTATTATTTTTAAAATATCATATATGCCATGATAAAAATATTGAGACAATAAACTCTCGTGTGAACAAATTAAACATACTTCATTAATAAGAAGACTTGAGGTACAAGATAATCCCTATAATGTCAATTCTCTCGTTATAACAACAACATGATATTTTACCTCACATGCAACTGTTTTCTCATTTGATATTTTTGAGTTTCTGATGCCAATTGTTACAGATTAATTAGTTCTCTTGAGTTTCTGATAATTTTAGTGAGAGTAGCTCATCTTCCTCCTCTAGTGAGAGTGAGGAAGAAGGGGGTTATGAGCATTTTGAGCATGACATTGTTAAAAACCCTTGTGATGGAGACCTCTTAATGGTTAGGCGCCTTCTTGGAAGGCAACCCCTTGATAGGAATTAAAATTTAAATTAAAATTTTTTGTTTTGGAATAAGATTTAGACTACTGAAAGAAGAATTAGAGGAAGTGAAACCACAATATCTGGAAGAAAGACAAAAAAAGGAATTTTTTCATTGGTTTAAAAGTCATGCAAGTATAAATTTATATATGTCCATTATTATATTACTTTAGCACATGAAAACTTACAATTTTTTTTTACGATGGAGAAGAAATGAATCATTGTTAATTTAGCTTGAGAACCCGATATACAGGTTTTTCGGTACACAAGTTATCTTATAAATGGTTGGATTTTTAATATAAAAGAATCATGATATGCATTTGAAAACAAAATAGTGGAGTTTTAGTTAGACGAATGAGAATGCAGACAATTTTTCCCCAAGAAATCTTATTGTTAAGAATTTCATTCACAAGTAGTTTGGTTGGAAATAAAAGATTTTGAGTTGATGGAAGCTACAAGATTGATATAGTGGCAAAGTTGACATATGGGGATAAGAGGGATGGAGAAATCATGTGTTTGAATCCCCCACTAATAAAAACTAACACATTATTAACTAACATTTGATTTATAAAAAAAAATATTTAAGGTTGATTGGTTTGATTTTGGTTTTTAGTTTTTAAAAAAGAGTTTTGAAAAATATATAGTTTCTAAGAATTATTTTCTGAAAGAAAAAAAAACTTATTTAATTAGTGTTGCTTTAAATCTGTTTTAGAGATATGAAAATGAAAAAATTTATTCTACACTTACAAAAATATCATCAATGAAAGCAAAAAACAATCTCTTCTTGATGTGTTTTGAGTTTTCAAACCAAAAATACAAAACTTAAAAACTAAAAAATCAAAATTATTTATAAAAATTATGTTTAAAAAACACTAACCTAATAAGTTTTTTGGTTTTTAAATACCGAAATGAGTTATATAAAACTTTATAAAAAAATAAGGTAAAAAGCAAAATGAAAAAAAAAAAAAATATATATATATATATATTAAAATGATAAGAAAAAAAAATACATTGCAAAAATTTTTTACACTACCCATTAACACTAAAATATTAGAAAACAAATTATGTTCTTTAATTTTTTTTAGATGAGTTTCAAAAATGGGGATATATTTTTTTTTAATTACTAAACTTGGTGATAATTATTAACACTAAATATATGATTTTTATTAGTAAAACTAAATAATTAAAAACTTAGTACGTTTTATAACTTTTTCCCGAAAAGAATCTTATTCACAAGAAAGTAATCTAGTTGTATATAGATATTTAAAACGAAAGAAAAAGGTATAGATATAATAAAATGATGAAAAACAGAAACTTATGCTATGAAAATGTAAAAAAAAAAATTTATTATATAGATATTTAATTAAATAATTTATATATGATTAAATTTATTGATTTTATTAATAAATATCTTAAAAGCTATATAGATATTAGATTGTAATTAAATTATAATATAAAACTTTTTTAAAAATAAAAGTGAAAATGTATAAGCATTAAACTATAAGATAATTAAAAACCAAATTATGTTTTTAATTTTAATTTTTAATAAAAATAAAAAGTGCATCTTCAAAACATAATGTTGAAGAGTAGCTTCCTAGAAAGTCTCCCGGAGATAATTGTAAGTAGAAAACAACAATGGAAACATAGCAAGAAATTGTACTTTGTTTATGGCTTTTACTGAATCATGTGCATTCATTTGATACCATAAAGATTAAAGAAGATTAAAATAGTAAAGTAAAGTAACATCCTTTTTGTTTTGTGCTAGACAACTAAATATTCCATTCCCATGGACAAACATAATCCAGCTGTATTGTACTTTGTACCTCTAACAATGCAAGCTCCCATTTGCCTACATTTGTGTCCTTTTTCTCACTCCCAAGTCCCAAGAAGATAAATGGTAAATGAAAAGAAAAAACAAAAAAGAAGATAAATGGTAAATGAAAAGAAAAAACAAAAAAGAAAAAGGAAAACTACAATCACTTAGGCTTGTTTCTCTCAACTTATTCAAAGTTATTAAAAATAATCTTAAAAATAAGATTATAGTTTAAAGAATAAATATAAGTTGTTTTATAAAAATACATTTTTTTGAAAAAATTTAAGTAAAAAAATATCAGGTAAATTTTTTATTTTTTAATAAAAATATATTTATAAAATAAAATTTACATCATAAAATAAATTCTTTAAAAATTTAAATATAAGGTGCCTACTTAAAGGAGTTTATTTTATAATATAAATTTTATTTTATGAATATATTTTTATCAGGAATAAAAAAAATATTTTATTAATGATTTTAAATTAAAAATAATTTTTAACTTAAAATAAATTTTAAGATAAAAATAAATTTTAACAAATAAAATATACTTATTTTTTAAACATTATTTTTAATTTAAAATAAATTTTAAGATAAAAATATGTTTAGCAGAATTTATATATTTCACCCAATTGCCTGATATTGAATCAACCTTTAAAATAGATTTTATTTAGAAGTATTTTTCCTCCAACCTGACCCAATTAGTCCACTTCATTGATTACACAGGAACTTTATATGTTTGTCGTTGATATTTTTAGTAGTGAACATATTTCCAGAAACAAAATTTGTAAAAATATGATTTACGCCTCTTGGTCTAGAGAGTGATTGAGTGAAGTAAACTATTTCAGAAACTTTAATTTAAATAAGAGTAAAATATTTTACGTCTAATTGTTTTTTCGAAATATTAAATATGTTTTAAAAAAATCGTATTTATTTATTTTATCTAATTTAGAATATATTACTTTTGATTTTCTAAATGTTTTAGATAATACTTTATAAAGTGTTTGGATCACAGAAATAATATATTTAAAATATAAATGACCAAAATAATGTAAAATATTTTTTGAAAATGTATTTAAATATTAAGAATTTTTAAAAAACCCAAAACATATTTTACCCTTCAAATAAAGTGAAACGAAATAATTCAAACTGGAAATTATGGAAAGTTCTTGTTTAATAGCATTATAATTTGTTTAAATATATTTCCGGTAGAATATATATAAGCAAATTTTGTATTGGGTTTTTAATAATATTTTGTACTCTCAATAAATTTGTTATTTTATTTTAGGTCTCTAAAGTACTTTAAAATATTAGAATTTAAAGTATTAAAAGAAAAAAGAGTGTATAATATTAGTATAAAAAGTTTTATTAGAGATCTAAAATAAACTTACTATTAGTTCTTGTTTTAATACTAATTGAGTTTTTACTATTAGTACATACTAATTAATCTTAAGTATTAAATTACTTTAAAAAAATTTTGACAGCATTGTAAGAATTCAATGAAACCCAACACAACACAAGCATAGATAACTCAACACGAAATTTGTTAATAATATATAAGATAACTGAAACATATTTATGCTTTATAATTTTTTAACCATTAGGGTCTGCTAAACCCATAGATTAAAGGATGGCTAGCAAACTATATTTTACATGAGGTCAATATTAAAATAGAATTCCTATATCATATGGGTTATGTGATTGACATGCAAGTCTAAACTTATTTCTTCAACTCTAGTAATAGCTGATAATAATGATAGATTAATACTTCATCAACCTTACGGGTTTTTTTTTTTGAAAAAAAAAACTTAAGATATGAGTACTGTGTTAATATATTAATATAATACATAAAAGGTAGATATTTTCCATCCATTAATAGCATTATAATGATCTAACAAATAAGAAAGAAAGAACATTATATTGATTTACAATTCAATTTAAATAATTATATAGAAACGTACAATTCCACCATTATTATTAAATAGAAAAAGAAAAAACAATAATGTAGGAATAGTACGTTTTGGAATGCAATAATTCACAGGGATGTTGAAGGAAATAAAGAACATGTGTGTTTCAAGTTTCAACCGAAAATAGAAAATATTATAGGGAAAACAAAGAAACAGAGCGTGTGTTACAAACAGGCATAACCATAATCGCATTTTCAAATTGAAGCATTTTAATTTTGTCATATTTATCTTGGCACTCGTTATCCATCAATAATAATAATTGAATTAAAAAGTGGGTTCATGATCACATGGAATGTCTCATTTGTGCACTACTACATTTTATATATTTAGTGACATTTTCTTAGTAACATTTGTTAAGAGTATTGCTATAGATAAATTTTATATATTATAGTGACATTTTTTAAAATAAATGTCACCGTAGATAATATTATTATAATATTGTGACATGTTTTAAATAAATGTTACTATAGAAAAAATTAATTCATTTTATAGTATCATTTTTTTTAAAAATGTTACTAAAGATTTTTATTTTTTAAAAAATACATTCTTATTAAAATTTTTCATTAATTATATTATTTTTTTCTTTAAAAGTACTTTTTGTTATTATTTGTTTTATATAAATTTAATTTTAATGTTTTTATTTTTATAATTTTAACTTATTTACATTTTAATAAACAATTAAATTTTTACTATATTTTAAAACTAATAAATTTACTAGTTAAATACTTAAATTAAAACTTGTTGAATAGAAACTAGTGGAAAAATAATTTTATTAAATTTTTTTATTTATTTTTTTATTCACCGTAAAAAAGCTTAGATGTCTCTGAGTTTTGCTTTTTTTTTTTCAAAATTTTATTCTCTGCAATTTGGCTCAAGGTTTGTTCTCCGCAATTTCACTTCTTCGCATTTCGTCCTCTAAGTTTCATTCTCTAAGTTACGTTTTCCTTCTTTCGTTTCTCTACATTTTGTTTTCTGCGATTTCGTTCTGTAAGGTCCATTCTCTGTGATTCGACTTTCCGAGGTTCGTTCTCTGCGATTCGACTCTCCGAGGTTCGTTCTTTGCATTATTAAAACCCTAACCTCAGTCACTCACTCTCACACACCGCTCCATTCTCAACTTCTGCTACTTCCTCCTACTCCAACAAACCCCTCTTTTTCTCCGCAGTCATGGGTATGCAACTAACCACCGTTTTTTTCTTTTCCTCTCCACTCCCTTTCTCCTGATCTAACGTTTTTCTTCCCTCTTTCTTCGTTTTTCTTTTCTTTCCATGGATCAGGCAAGGTCAAGATCGGAATCAACGGTAACTCCTTCGATCTGTCTTCTGTTGCATTAGATCTCCTCTCTTATTTTTCTACTTTCCATTTTCGTTGTTTATTAACTGAAATGTAACAAGATTTGGAAGAATTGGCCGTTTGGTGGCTAGGGTGACTCTTCAGAGAGACGATGTTGAACTCGTTGCCGTTAACGATCCTTTCATCACCACCGATTGCATGGTAATAGTTGTGCCCTTCTTTTACCTTCCGATTCAGATCCTTATGGTTTTTATTTTTTTATTAATTTTAAAATCTCAGATCTGATTGTTTTTCTCTGTTTCGTAGTTACTGTCTTACTGATATTTTTTCTTGTTGCAGGCTCTCTTTGCTAAGAATCCATCAATTACCCAAGCTACAGTTGATAATTGTTTTATCTATTCTTATTTCCCTTTCTAGTTTCTTCTATGAGATGTTTGTCTGTCTTATTATCATTTGTGCTTGATTGATACCTTGTTTGCTTCTGTGCTTGTTGGCATATCTTTGGAGTTGATATTGTGGGTTATGTAATATCAAATTCTTGGTAAGAGATGGTAAATTAGCATTGTAGTTGCTTTAGGCATATGGATTTTATTCCAGGAATTTTGTTTTTTATTTTTTTTATGTTTGTTGTATGTGGACCAGCCAGCTTCATTTTCATTATAGTATTATTTAGTAGCAACTTATCCGTTGGAAGACTTTCATGAGATGTTTTCCACCAAGTTTCTATTATAATCTTTAACTAACTTGGTTAATGAAGGTGAAAAGGATTGTGAATAAAAAATAGTCATCAAGCTTAAATTGGTCGGAAAAATTGAGAGAGGGAAAAGTTCCAAGTAGGGCATGATTCTGTCTCGAGTTGACGATACATTTTTGGTGGGAAGAAGTATAAGGGTTGAAGAGTTATCTATTCATTTACTTTTTTATAAATATAGGAAGAGTAGTCTTCCATTATTTTGTATTTTTTTTCCTTAGCCCGTTGTTTTGTTTTCCGATGGTTTAAAGCAGATAAGGAAACATCTAACCAAAGAAAAAGAATCACCTTATTCTTTCCTCATTTTAAGAAATAGTAGAGTTTAGATATATTGCAATTTTAAACTGGTTTCATTCAGTAATCAGTTCCTTCTTTTTAATATTAATAGTTTCTAAAATCTAAATTAAACAATTAATAATATTGTTAATATCAATATATTTACTAAGTGTATCAATGGGTTTCAATTGGATATAAGTATAATTCAGTTTTTTCTATTTAAAAATACAGTTGCATGTTATTAATAAAAAGTGTCTGTAGTTTTAATTGTATTATTATAATTATTGTTCAGTGTTTTATTCTTTCCTTGTCACTATTGCTTTCTTTTTTATTTTGGGTAACAATTCCTAGTGCAATTTTTTTATTTGGTCTTGAGTGACTCTGGTTGGCTGGCATCTCATTCTCAGTTACTGTTCCAAACTTTTCATTATATTATACATAAAGTATCTTTTTGCTAATTGAGACACTTAATTAACTTATTTGAGCAGTTGTGAATGCTTTTAATATTTATATCCTTTGATCATTCAAAATTATCACTAATTATGAATCTTAAATAGCTAACATGGATAGAGTATCCTTGTTGTGTCACCAACTTTGAGTGGTTTGTTAGTACAAAACTTGATTAAGAAGTAGGATATTTGTACAATTGAAAATGTTAAGTAGTCAAAGTCTTTTATTTGTTAGAAATCACAGACACCACCCCCTTTGGTTGCATGCAAAATGCCTTTAACTTCATTTGGAAAGCTTTATAATATTTTCCTTCTCTTTCTATTTTAATGCTTTCTACTTTTGTTTGCGGATTCTGCCACCTTCAACATAGCCATGTATATAATTCAATAGGTAGTTTTATTTTCTTCTGCCACTGACACGTGTGACACTGCATAACGGTTGCTTGCTTATGGTAATTAGTATGTGTAAATATTGATTACGAAGAATGTACAAGCTGGAGGACTAGGAATAGACCCAATGTTTGTTTTTGGTTGGTTTGTATCAGGTCCAGACCGATCAATTGAAAAAATTGAACCAAACTAATCAAGGAAAGAAATGTAATTTATAGTTAGTTGGAATTGTTATACTTCTGTTGCCTTTTGTACTGATACTTATATTCTTTTTATTAATGCAGTGCAGGGTTGCTAAACTTGCACGTAATGATGTTTACGGGATTGTTAATTTCTAATGTAATGAATTTTGATGTATTGGACATATTGATTACGATGTAATGAATTTTAGACATATTGATTATGATGTAATGAATTTTGATGTGTGCTATAATATTTCAATTACAAGCTTATGCTTTAATTTTCTTGAATCTTTTTTTCATTCTCCATGACTTTTTATTACTAAATTATTTCTTTCAATATTAATTTATGTTATAGTGTAAAAATTTATTTAATATTTATTATGAATTATATTTTATTTTATTTTAAAAATAAACAATTTAATAACATTTGTTAAATACTAAAAAACATTTGCAATAGTAACATTTTTGTAACGTTACTTATCTATTTAAAAAATGTTACTAATTATTTTTAGTGACATTTTTACAATGTTGCCTATATTAAAAAAAATATTACTAAAAATTTTTAGAAATGTTATCTTTTTATTAAAAAAAGTTACTAAATGTTTTTAGTAACATTTTTATAATGTTACTTTTCTATTTAAAAAATCTTACTAAAATGTTTTAGCAACATTTATAAAATGTTACATTTTATTTAAAAAAAATGTTACTAAAAATTTTTAGTAACATTTTTTATAAATGTTACCTTTAATATGCAAAAATGTTACTAAATATCATTAGTAACATAAGGTATACGCAACATTTGATAAAATGTTACTAAATCATATTAGTAACATTTTCTTATGATTTAGCGATATTTTTTTAATGTTACTAAATCACATGTATCTGGTAGTGGTGGGACAAGAATCAATTCAAGTCAAGGCATGATTAGAAAATAGGTAAAATTGTGTAAGGATACAAAAACGTAATTTTTAGACATAAAACGAAACGTAATTTTATGTTATAACTTTTTCTTTATAACGTTATAACATGAAATTTTATGTTAAACATAACAATAGGTGGTTTGGATTCGTTTTAAAGATATATAAAGGCTGGAAGATAAATAAATTAATAAAAAGATAAAAATTGGGTAAGCAAGAAATAGAAAAGACAAAAATGCTTATTTATCATTTATAAATTTAGAAGAACACAACAAGAAATCATCCTTTGATAAGTTGTTAAGAAAAATTCATCTCTCACAAAAAGAAAAAATTCAATTATAATTTCAATAATTTGGATGGTTTCTTTTTGGGTACAATCAGTCCTTATTTATATATCTAGTGGTTTTTAAAATTCATACCTCCTAAAAAAATTAAATACTCTATTATTATAATTGCATGCTACATTAATTTTTAAATTAAAAATATTATAAAAAATAAAAAATTATTGACTTTTGGATTCATATTATATAACACTTTTTATTTATATTTTAGAAAGAGTTATGAGTTTAATTCATAAGATGTAGAATGATAATGCTAAATAATATTTATTGTTCCAGTTTAATAGAAATCTCAAATTTGAGTTTGTATGGAATTCCATTAAATATTCAGAAAAAGAGTTTTTGTCCTAGTTGTATAAGTCTTGAATTGAAGAATTACTTTAATATTAAAATTTTATGGATCCAAGGGTAATAATATAAAAGATCCATTTTAAAACTTAAATATATAAGCTAAAAAATAGTATAATACATTTTATTAATTACATTAGATTAATATTATATTTTTAATGATTTTTTTAAAAAATAGTATCACATTGGACTTTAAAAAATATATATAACATTTTAAATAATATCTTATTGGACAATAAAATTAGTTTAGTAGCCAAAACAAATTATTTTCTCTTAGTCTCATAAGCTAAATTATCTTTTACTGAACAATAAAATAGTAAAGATCTAAGTTTCTATGTTCTTTATATAGAAAATAGTTAAGATCTTTTGATGTATCGGTGAAAATTAAATGTTAAATTTATTAGAAATTTGAAACTAAAAATTAATGTCAGTTAATTAAAGTTAGACGGTGAAAAAAGTTGTTGAACTTTAGAGTTATTAATAGAATATTAACGGTAAAAAGCTTAAGTTAAGGAAAATGGAAATTGGTAATTTTTTTAAACGTCAGAATTGGGTAATTTTTTTAGGCTCAGGGAATTGTCTTCCCATTAAGCTCAATGTCGGAATGGGCATTTCCTCATACCTAATAAAGGGTAGTTTTATTGGCTCATGTTATTTACACAAAGATTAATATCTCTCTTTTATTTTTATGTTAAATACTTTTTAAAATACTATAAAGAAATATCTCTCACGAAATATCCCAGAGTTGTTATTAGTATACTTTTCTTTTCATTTGATACAATCCCACTCAAGGGCTATTTTGAGATATACATGAAGATTTCTAGTTTCTTTCTTATATATATTAGGTTTAGGATTTCATTTATATTTTTGTTGACTTTTTAGTAGTTGACTTTCATTGGTTAGCCTTCTGTTTGACCTTGTATTTTGGTCAACCGTTACTAGCAGGTATTATAGTTATCATGACCTTTGAGTAGGACAAGTGGCCTAATCCCTTGGGTTTCGACATGTGATTACGTCACCCCTAAATCTAAGTGTCACATCTTTTATCACATGCAAAACATAACTAATATTCCTACTTCCTTTTGCTAGTGCACCCCTAGTCACATTTTAAACATGACTAAATGCATCTAACATGATAAGGAAAGTTCATATTCTAACCTCTTACTTCTACCACACTCCCCATTCAAACTTTAGCATGTCTAGATCTATTAAGACTAATTTGTGGGCGGGTGCATAGGTGGGTTAAACAAATCATAGTTAGTTTACCATGGTTAATATATTAACTTGACCTAAGTTATCTTAACCTAGGTTGTAGTTGACCATAATCTAATTAGCCTAACTTAGCCTAGTGTATCCATTAAATAGAACCTCTCAAACCCTCTTGTAACACTTTTGAGCATTAGTATAATTTGAGATTTTTGTGTGAGAATTCTCTTCTTTTGGTCGTGGAGACACTCCCTAGAGAGTAGGGATGAAAAAATAGACCTAGACCTTACAGGTACCCGCAATATACCCTAATGTGAGGCAAGTAACCCGCAAAAATGAGTTTGGTACAAGATGGGTTCAGACCCGAAAAAATATGCGAGTATGGATACTATAGTACCTGCCCTGCCCCACCCCGCTCCTTACATATATATATATATATATATGTAATTTAATATAATTATATTATATAATATTACATAATTATAATTTTGAGTGAAAAATATTGCCAAAAATATTATTTGTGTTGTAATATATGATAAATAATATAATTATAGAATAAAAATAAATATATAATATATTTATGTAAATTTACTAAGATAAACATATAATTTACAAGAAAATTTGAATTATTTATAAAATAAATCTTAATAAACTTACATTATTTAATGTTATAATAAAAAAAAAACATAGGTTTATGGGTAATCATATAAAACTTTAAGGAGTATCATATAATTTGTTTTATGTTTAATGTTATGTTGCTTTGTTTTTTATATTATGTTAATTTATGTATAAAAAATATTGATTTATTGTCTCTCTATATAAGTAAATGGCAGATCATGGGTGTCAGTACGAGTATATAAGTACCCAATAGATATGGGAATCAAGATTAAAATTCCTACCCGCACGAGTATGGGGTAGGGTATTGGTATATTTTTTTAAATGCAGGTATAAGGATAGTATCCTACCCATTGTCGTCCCTACTTGAGGCCATCTTTAAGCTTTCATCAAAAGTCCTTCCTTGTGGAAAGCCACCTTTAGGCTCATCTCACCTTGAGTGGCAACTTGTTTTCACTTTTCTCCTCCATTATCGATCTTCAAATCATACAACATCTCTCATGAAAGAAGATCCTTGAAGTTCATAATCATTTTTTCACACCTTCCTAAACCCTACCACTTACTTCCTTCCAAAATCTCACAATATAACTCCCCTAACTATGTTAAAAATATAAGATTCTACTAATTACTTTTCAAAATGTGCATTTATACTTCGAAAAAATACTTCTCGAAAGAGAAAAACTCTTCTAGAAAATACTTTCAAAAGCTATGTTTGAAAATAAGGTGGTGTTTGGTTTGAGGAAATATTTTTTGTTTTTATTTTCTATTTTCATTTTCTGAAAACTGTTTTCATTTTCAAGTGTTCAACATTTAGAAAATATTTGTTTTTGCTTGATATTTTCTATTTCCAAAAAATAATATTGTTAAATTTAATCAATTTTAGCAAAAATATTATAAATTATTTTTATATATAGTTTAAATACATTTACATATTGTTTTTTATACAATTATAATATTATTGTTAAGTTTTCGCATAGTGTTAACTTTTGAAAACAACTTTTTTATGTTTTCTATTTTCAATTATTTTTTGAAAATTTTTTCTGCGAAAATGTTTTATAAATTATAACCAAACATACTTCCACTATTATTTTCTATTTTCTTTAAAAATAAAAATAAAAACACCCAAAATAAATGTCACCTAAAGGTCTCAAAAAGTCATTTTCAAAAAATACTTTCGAAAACTATTTGAAAATACTTTTACCAAGAGTCTCTTCCAAACAGTATTTTTTAGAGGGTCACTCTTTAGATTTTTTGGGTTAAAATATGGTTAATTGGTTCTTTTAAATATTGATTTCTTGGAATTATGAATCCAAATAATCATACTTTCTAGGAAAGAGATTTCCTAAGAACATTTATATTAGTATTTTTAATTAGAAACTTGATTATTTACCTTATTAAATGATTTAATATGAGATATACAATATTTTTATTGAAATTTAATTATTTATCACTTAAGTGGAAAAATTTACTTAAAACAATCCTAGTGCACCTACTTAAGATTTGAAAAGAAAGGTTTATTTAAGAGAGCATTTGGTAAGAGAGAAGTTTTTTCATTTACGGATCATGATTCCAAAAAATGTATAAAGTACGTTTGATTGTCTTAATATATATGTTTCCTAAAACTTAATGATTCCTATGTTTGAATACATTATAACTTTTCTGAATTTTTACAAATATACTTTCAAGTTAAATTAGCTTTATTAAATATTTTTTACTCTAATTTTATTATAAATATGACATTTGTCTAATTTAATTGCAAGATTTAAATAAATTTACATATAGAAATCAACACCATGTGCATTGCACTAATCTAAAGTAAACGTATTACCGTCTATAATTCATGTGTAACATATAGATGTGAAAAAACTCACAGCGTTGTGTTCTTCGTACTAATCTAAAGCAAACTAGGCTTTACAGGATGCGAGTCAAAGAGATATGGACAAACTCAATAGTGTTGCCATTGGCATGCAAAAAGGAGAAAAACACCATAATTATGTGGATATGTCCATAGGTCATGACAAGTGTTTTCCATCATCAAATCGTCTCATCTTTCAAAATCTGTCAACCTACTGAGCGATGATTTATAATTATATAAGAAGGAAAACATAGCGATTTCACATAATTATAAAAGTTTTCCTTTACTCAGGAATGTTGGTTTCTAGTCGACCCCTCTTTGTAAATGTTTCCATGAGAAACTGGGGTCGTAGTTTTCTGAGAATCTTATATTTTAATTCCATATCCAACATAAGGATCATGATTTATTTATTGACATAGAATTTCTGAAAAATTATAAATTTTCCTTCTAAAAAATGCCCCAAGTGTTATCTTTCTCTGTGCTCCTAAGTACTCATTATATGTTGAATACTTTTTTCCTCATAGGGTGCATATAGAAAACATTTTGATACTCAAAGGGTTCAATGGGCTTAATAAATGATAATCAACTATAGAATATCTCGAGATTCATTCTCCTATATATACATGTCTTATTGGATTTTCTCGGCTTTATCCACTTATCAATTAGGTAACATGTGTAACATCCCAAAAATACTAGCTCTTTCTACGATGTTATTTACAAATAAAATCATATATTTTTACATAATTTATTACTGTAAATACATAAGGGACAATTATGCAGTCAATCATCAACTTAGTACAATTCAAAACTTGACATTTCCAAAACTTTAAACAACTAAATCAAGATATATAATGTCTCAGATCACCAAAGGAAACTTAGCATAGTTCGCCCAGCGACAATCGTCGCCCAACAAGGACCTTGTATCAAACTGTCACAGTAAAAGGACTTCACTCAGTGAGACACGTTGCTGGGTGAAAAACCTTGATCCATTCTAAACAAAGAGTAATTTGCGTTGAGCGAGACCTTCTGTTGTGTGCAAATCCAATAACATTCCAACTGATACAACTTTACACCGGGTGAGACACCTCGTTACGTGTAAACCCGCAAATCAACCTAATAAAGGCTAAATTTCAATGGGCAAGACTTGTTGCCTAGCGAAACCTGCCGCCTAGCGAGACCTGCAGAATGTAGAACCTCAATTGCATAATTTCCACATTTTCCCCAACACTTCAAGTACGCAATGACCTGAACATTCTATCATACATAACTACATTTATTCTAAGCAAACTTAACTAATACTACAAATTCAACCAATGCACCACTTACTTAGTTTCAAAATACATACATTTGTACTCATGCTCAATACCATTTAAGTAATTTACAACTCATACTTAAACACAACTCTATAAATTTACATTACAGGTTCAACACAACTTATGTACATAAACTATACAACACAAAATAAACTCTCTAGTTCCTACTGAGCCATCATCCTTCTCATTCCAAGCTCTACTACTGCTAAGATCCACCATTGCCATATGCTCCTATGCAAAGCAAGATCATTGTAATAAAACAAAAATACACACAAACAAGGGTAAGTTCAAGCAAAATAAGTCAAATTTCATGAAACATATCATAACTATCAATTTAACATGATATAACTCAATCAACAAATATGTCATACACACTTATATTTCCTTGAACATCAGAACACGTCTCAATAAGACCATAAGACTCAACATTTTCTGGAAAACACATGTTGAATTCAAATACTAAGGTGGCCTTTTTAGACTCCCTTTTTCAATTGGTGTCTGATATTTAATTGACCCAATTCTCCACCAGCTAAGCCAATGCAATGCTCATTGATACTTCCGACTAAATTTCAAAATCCATAGGATCCAATGAACAACCAGGCTCTATCCGAGTACATCATTTTGGTGTAAAACACCAGGATCACAACAACCATTTAGATATCCCTAATTCAATGCACATGGCTCAGTTACCACAGGTAACAACCCCACTACAAATCATGGATAATTATACAGATATTCACACAGTCGACATACATGTTATCTCAAATAGCTCCACCATGAAATTAATACACACGTTATCTCAAATAACTAATTTATACAGTCAACATATATGTCATCATACATAGCTCAATAATACAATTAACATGCACGTTATCCCAAATAGATTAACCATAAAATCCACGTATACGCTATCTCAATTAGCTCAATTCACAATCAAAATACACGTTATATTAAGTAGCTTCTTAAAACATAGGGACAAAATACTTCGTAGCTCAAATAGTTCAAATCTCCCAACTACCATATCATTATTCCATTGACTAAAATCAACAAAATAGTTTTCGTTACCTATTTCATCCTAAAAAAGTTGATTTTGAAAATAGAGGAGAATCCACCTGTAGAAATCGCTCAAAACCTGACAAAATCTCAATTCCAAGAAAGAATTTAAGAAGAAATAGGTTTTCAATGAAATCTCCCCTCAATAAGAATGATCGAGCTAGAAATGAACAATAAAAGATCTGAGAAATTAGGATCAAACTTACCTATGAATACCTATATCGAGTATTGTTGGTGCTGAATATTTTAAGAAGTATTTAGCCTTTCACAATGTCGTGTCTTTTATTACCTCTTGGCATGACCCTAATTAAGTTGAATACCTATACTCAAAAAAACCTTCTAAAATGTATGTTATCTTTAAAACTATTCTAGCTTAGATAATCGAACACTGATATTTGAATATATGTCAAGGATATCCTTCAAGGGATTTTGTTGTAGGGGGGTTCCTATAAAAAAAGACTCTGATGATCAAGTTAAAAAGTTTCCAAATTGAATGATGTTATATTTAGCAAGAGATGTTAATGAGATAAGATGATCTGTTTACCTTGGTATCGTGTCCTATTTATAGTGGTTGATAAGGTTTTTACCTGTTTGGAAATTACCTAATGTCTAATTGTTATCTACTAGGTATTATTTTTAAGGATTAAGTAATTATGGTGATGATTTAGTTTTCTTTTAGGTAATTTCTATTTAGCTCTTTAATTAAAGCATAATTTTTCCAATAAAAGCCCCTTTATGCAGGGTGAAGACTAAAATGTTATGTTTCCTTTTGGTAAGGGTATTTCGGCCAAGCCGAGAGCCGAAATATATATTTTGATTGTTACACCTACACTTGTCCCCATGCTTTAGTCTTGTGGTGAAGCACGAGGGTGAAGTCTTAAGAGACAGGGAGGTGAATGGTATAAAGGGTGGCCAAACTGGCATTGTTGCCCATTCTAAAGGGAGTAGCTTCAAACAAATCTGAAGTGTTCCCCCTAACAAATTGTCGGATGCCAGAATTTTTGTTTGTTAAATGTGTGTTCGAATAAGCTGAAGTCCCTACTGTTTTGGTAAGGGTTCTCTTAAAAAGCCTAATAACCCAACTAACCATGCTACCATCCTTCTTACTAATTTGGGCCTTCTCAACACTTTGGAGATTGGACAATCTGTCCGGACTAATATTTGATGGCTTTGAAAATAAGGTCTAAGTCATCTCGACAAATTCACAAGAGCCAATGCTGCCTTTTCTACTAGTTGATACCGAGTTTGACATCTTAAAGCATTTTGCTCATAAAATACACTAGTTGATCCTTCTGAAGTTCTTGTATTATGACGACGTTGATGTCCTTTTCGAACACGGAGAAGTATAAGATAAGGGGCATGCTAGGATCTAGCTTTGTCAAGATGGGGAAAGTCATGATAGACTTCTTTAGTGAGGTGAAAGCCTCTTCACATTCACCTATCCATTCAAAGCTCCTTGTTTTCCGAAGAAGAGCAATTATCGTTTCACTCGTTCGGTTATTCAAGGAAGAAATCTAGCCATGGATGTCAGTCTTCCCATCATCCTTTGAGCTTCTTTTAGGTTGGTGGGACTTTTCATATCTAATACCGTTTGACACTTATCTGAGTTGGCCTCGGTTCCTCGATTCCTGAGCATAAAACTAAGGAACTTGCCTCCTTGAACTCCAAAGACACATTTTTCTGGATTCAGGCGCATGGAGTATGTTCGAATTGTGGAAAAAACTTCCTGAAGGTCCTTTGCATAGTTACAAGGGTCCTCGAATTTTATAACCATGTCGTCCATGTACACTTCCAAGTTTCTGCCTATTTGCTTTCAAAAAATTTGTCCATTAACCTTTGATAAGTGCCCCTTGTGTTTTTCAAACCAAACGACATAACTTTATAGCAATAATTGGTTGATTTTTTTATAAAAGCGATCTTGGTTTCGTCATCTGGATGCATACGAATTTGATTGTAGTCGAAATATGCATCTAGGAAGCTTAGTAGTCTATGTCTCACCACCCCATCAACCAATTTATCAATGTTGGGAAGAGGATAGACATCCTTTGGGCATGCCTTGTTTAGGTTTGTATAGTCTATGCACAACCTCCATTTTCTATTTTGCTTTCAGACTATGACTATATTGGCTAGCTAAATCGTGTACCAAACTTCCCGAATGAACTTATCTTAGGTTAGGTTAGGTACCTCTTCTTGGGCTGCCTTCATAGGTTCAAAACCCATTTTCTTCCTTTTTTGGGCTACTAGTTTAGCTTCCTTGCATACTCCTAGCTTGTGTCATAAGAAATTATGATTGATTCCCAACATATTTGCAGCTCTTCATATGAATAAATTTGCATTATCCAAGACCACGGTGATTATCTCCTTTCTTAGTTCACCTTGGACCGAAGACCCTATGAAGGTTACTTGGTTAGGTTTTCTTCCTAATTGGAATGCTACCACTCTTTCTATTGGTTCTTCCCTTTTTGCTTCCTTGCTTTTGGGGTCCAAGTGTAAATCTGTGTCTCCAGCTAGTGCTAACATGTTGATATTGTTCGCTTCAGTGTGCCTTTCATAGGTCTTGACTTTAGGCTTGCTAAGTAACATTCTCTAGCCGTTCTTTGGTCAACATGAATAATGACCATTTTTCCCTTAGTCGAAGGAAATTTCATGGCTAAATGAGGTGTAAATATGATCGCCCTAAGCTTATTCAAAGAGGGTCGACCGAGAAGAATATTGTAAAAGGTGGTAGCGTGTACTACAATGTATCGTATGTTGATACTGCTGGCTTTTCTACCCCCTTAAAATGTTGTGTATAGATCAATACACCCTTTGGTTGCCACTCTCTCCTGAAAACAAATCAAGGGTTTGTCATACGACATCAGTTGACTCTCAGGCAATCCTAGTTCTCAGAAATTTTTCCAATATAGTACATTGGCCAAACTTTGCTGGTCCATAAGAGTTTTTCGAACAATACAATTGGCCTAGCATGTGGAGTCATTCAGTTAACGCTCCAAACAGTCCTCCAATACTGCTTTCTAGAAGAGGAAGTAGACCTTCCTCATGCAAAACTTCCAACAAAAGTATTGATGACTTTCTTGGGCTTATTGTGGTTTCCTTCCCTCCTGTCATAGGAACTGCTTCTGCTCCTACTTTTATGTTTATTTCCTCTTGGACGTTCATATTCCTTTCACTTCAGACGATTGTTTATATGATAATGCTCTTGTCTTGTTGGTTGATGGTGGTTGTCTGTAGACATAATCTTTTAAGTGCCCTTGTTTGATTAGGTCCTCGATCTTGTCCTTGAGGGCTATGCATTCCTTAGTGGAATGTCCCTTGTTTCTGCAGTACCTGTAGTGTTTGCTAGTGTTAGCACCCAAGGGTGTGTTGGCCTTTTTCGATATAACTATGAGCTCCACTTCCAAGGCTTTTTCTAATACCCTAGTTTGGTTAGTGTTCAAGGGTGTATAATAAGTGTACCTGGTCCTCGAGGGGGGTAATCTGTATAATGCTTCTTCTTTTTGCTGACACCTCTTTTTTCCTTGTCCTTCTAACTGTGGCCAGATGTTTCAACCTGTTCCTTTTTCTAAAAAGTGTTTAGCTCCTCGATCTCTATGAAGGAGTTCGTTCTCCTTTAGAGGTCATCCATGTTGAAATCACCTGGTAGCAAATTCGTCATGAATGTATATAGGGCCACGTCCGACCAAAGATTTTTTATGCTCAAGGATGCTCTGCCACTGAAATGAATTGGTGTGGTCTAGATGTAGCAAATTGGGTTTTGAATCTCACGGCTAGAGTTTGGAAGGTGTCTATTAATTTTGACGACAGTTGAATGAACTAATTCAAAGTTGGTCCTTTAAGGAACATCAAAAAAATCTTACACAGTGTTTGTCTGATCCTTTGTATACATTCCAACTTGTGTCATGAAGGTGACTAGGTGACTATCAAGGTCTGAAGTCCCATCATACTTTTCTAGAACTACGTGCTTCCAGCTTTCTGACAGTGGTATGTCCATGATTTTAGGTGTAAGGAGGTGATGCAACCTTACAACCAATGACCCTACTATGATCCAAGGAGGAGGTGGTGCCACAGTTTGGAAGTAAGGAGGGACCTCCTTAGGATTTCGACTATGAGATGGCGTGATTGCCTGACTGTGGAACGGTTGGCTAAGGGATGGTGTGGATGTTGTAGACTAGTTGGGGGATGGTGTGCCACAGGATAAGGTTGCAAATTCCCCTTTTTGCGAGTCCGCTCCCCACCTTCTGCGACTGAACTCCTCTTCCCGCCAAATCGGTCCCAGAGTTCAACATTCTCACGTCTTAGTTTTGCGATCTCCTCTTTCAACAACATAAGGATTTATGTGAAGCTATTTAAGTCTACGACTTACAGTGACATGGTTTGTGTTCGTGCTCTTCTATCGACGTTTGCTAGATTTTGTGGTGCTCCTCCGTTACTTCTTGCAATTGCCATGATTGCTCAAACTTTCAAGTGACCTGGGTACAAAAATTTTATTTTAGGCTCCATGGTGGACACTAAAATGTTCCTACTTAGATAACCAAACATTGTTCTTCGAATAAGTGGTCGAGATATCCTTCAAGAGATTTTGGTGTAGAGGGGGGATTCCTACAAAAAAAGAAGACCCTGACAATTAACTTAGCAAGTTTCCAAATTGAATGATGTTATATATAGTTAGAGATGTTAACAAGAGAAGATGATCTGATTATCTTGGTATATTATCCTATTTATAGTGGTTAATAAGGTGTTTACCTGTTGAGTATTTTACCTGATCACCAATCATTATATATTAGGTATTATTTCTAAAAATTAAGTAATTATGATGATGATTTAGTTTTCTTTTAAGTAATTTCTTATTAGTTTTTTTATGAAAGTATAATCTTTTCAATAGAAGTTTCTTTCTACAGTTTTCAATCTTTAACCCTGCCGAATACCGAAATGTTATGTATATTTTGATTGTTGCACGTACAAAAACAAATACCAAACACCATAAACTATTTTTCCTAATCTTACGTTCTTAAAAAAAAGTAAAAAAAATAAAAATCATCTCTCGAAAGTCTTAAAATACGGGAATTGGTCACAATATCTCTCGGAGGAGCTAAATCCCAGGCATTCAACAATTCTTGAACGTTTTCAGATTTAAAGAATGTTTGGACGCATTATATTTAACTTCAATATTATTTTCTAAATATTTCTTTTAATCTTCTTATTTACTTGTAAAAAACCTATCACATACTTTTTAAGTTTTCAAAATATTAATATTTTTATTACTTTATCTAATACTGTTTTATTATGAAGATTGTGAAAACCATGTTATCGAGAAAACTATCGATAGTAGTAAATATTCACCGCAGAATATTTAGATTCTGATAATGTGGTCATTCAAAATGCAAAAAGTTAATCTAGAAAAGGAAAAGAATGTGACATACGAGAAATGGTTAGAGATGGTCCACTTGTAATATAAATTTAGATATTACTACATTCTTCTATATAAATTACACACAAATATATTATCGTCGAAAATCAAGAAATGAAAAAAAAATTGGTGTTGATGGACAATAATTAATGGTGTTTGGATATCAGTTAAGTTAAAATGGAGTTAAACGGACGTTTTTCACTGTAGTTCAAACGCACTTCAGTGAATATTTGGTTTCACATAACAAAACTATTCTGAATTCAAAATTAATTTAAAATAAATTTTTATAATTTAATTTTGTATTAAAAAATTAGAATCCATTCTGGTTAAAACAACTCATTGTTATCTTAAATCAATAATTTTATTATTAACTTGGTTTCATGATAAAAAAATTCAAATATAAAATATAAATCTTATAATCAATTTTACCCTATTTCAATTTAATTCAAAGTCAATATTCCTACAACTATTCAAGCACGCACTTATTTATATGCCGGCATTAACATTCTTCCTATGATCAATTAAGTGTTACTTTGATGCAAAAGTTCTTTTCCTTTTTTTTTTTTTAATTTTTTAAAGGTATTTTCCTTAAACCTTAACAAATAGTAGTTCTGAGCAATAAAGTTTACTAAAGCATAAAAAAGGTCCTATAACTAGAAAAGTTGAAAAAGTAAGAGACTAATAGCAGATTTCTTGAAATATGTGAGAGCAATGCTATATGCATGAAATAAATTATACTATTTGCTTTAACCATACTTTACTCAAAACATTGACAATTTTTTTTTGAGCCATCGAGGAGCTAGCTCATCACTAACCTATATGTTTCTTGCATTGAGAAGACAACCACAAAAATTATGAAATGAAGTGAAAGATTAACTTATTCATTAATTAAAGTGGGTATGTGGTACCATGCATAGGATACTTCCCAAATAACGGGTCATCTATGATATTGGTTAGTGCAAAACTATGTCTTTAAGGGGAATCTAATTTTTAACCTTTCTTTGTTTTCCTTTTCTTTTATTCAGTTTATTTTTACCTTTGAGATATATTCTCTCCCCTTTTAATTGTTTTTTTTGTCTTTATGGCTTTAAAAGTTTAACGATGTCGGTATAAAAAAAAAGTTTAATAATGATGTATTTAATGTGAAAAACGGTTTTATATTATCGTTTATTCTCAAAATCATCATAAACTTAGTGCTTGGTTGAATTTTAAAAACTAAGGTCCCACCTCTAAGTTTCTACCTTTGAGTTTCTGGTTTTTAGTTTTGAAATCTATTTTGAAAACAGAAATATGTTCGGCAAAAATGGTTTTGTTTTGGTTTTTTACTTATTTTCGAAATAGTTTTCACTCCATTTCAAAAACAATAAAATTTGGTTTTCAAATTTCTATTTATGTTTTTATCTAAGTTCATTGCGTGACGTCACTTGTCACCTCTGATCGGCGATCACCGACCACCACCTCTAACCAGCAGTCACTGACCACCACCTCTGTTCGATGGTCACCGGCCGCCACTTTCAACCGATGATCACGGACCCCTACCTCCGACTAGTAGTCACCGGTCGTCACCTTCGATCGACAATCACTGGTAGTTACCTCCGATCAGTGGTCACAGGTCACCACCTCCAACCGAGGGTCACCAACCGCCACCTCCAACCGGCGATCACTGGCTACCACCTCTGACCGGCAGTCACCGACTGCCACTTCCAATCGGTGATCATTAGCCGTCACCTCCAACCGGTGGTCACCAACCACCACCTCCGACCGATAATCACCAATCGCCACCTTCGATGGCCGATCATTGGCTACCACCTCCGACTAGCGATCATTGGCTGCCACCTCCAACCAGCAGTCACTGACCGCTACCTTCGATTGGCGATCATTGACCGTTACCTTCGATCACTAGTCATCGACCCCAACCTCCAACTACCAATCACCAACCACCACCTCTAATCGCCGGTCACCGACCAACACCTTCAATGATTGTATCGACTGGTACCTCCAACTAGTATTTTGATTAAAATTTGAAAACTATGTTTTAAATTTGAAAACAAATTTTAGCAAGCTTAATTATTAGTTTTTGAAAACTTAAAACCAAAACTAGTTTTTGTTTTTATGAATTTTAAAACTAGAAACCAAAAACCATATCGAATGGGGCCTAAAAAACTCGTTTGGGTACTATTTTCTTAAAAGAGTTTTTAAAAACAGTTCTGGTTTTTTAGTTTTTAAAAACTAAAAAACAGGAACAGCTGAAAGTAATTTTTCTTTTCAGTTTTTTGTTTTTGTTTTGAAAACTCAATATACAATGAGAATATGTTGTTCTTTGTTTTTCATTAATGAAATTTTAATAAATATAAACAAGTTTTTTCATTTTTACATCTTCAAAACAGTTTTCAAATAACACTTACCAAACAAGTTTTTTTTTTCTTCCCAAAACAGTTTTAGAGACCTATTCTTAAAAACTTTTTTCAAAAACTAAACAACAAAACAAAACTAATAAAGCCCTCAGTTATGATAGTTTATAATTAGATATGCGTGTAAAATTAACAAACTTATTTTACATGGTTAGTAAATCATTATTTTTTTATTGTTTTAATCAAAATAAATTATAATAACACCTAGATTTTTATCACATTACACATATTGCATTTTTCTTTATTTTTTTAGGTTTAAAAATATTAGACTAACCTCCTTTATATATTTGAAGAAGATATTATACTGCCATCTACAACTTTTAAAAATGGATCAATAGTTACTTCACCTCAATCCATTTTATAAATGGCAACTTCTAACCTGATGTACTTCACTCTGACTCCTAATTTAGTTCGACCTAACCCACTACGGATTGGTGATTAAATGGACCTAGGGATGACAACGGAGTGGGGCGGGTGCAAGTTTTATCCTCCCCATCCCTATCCCCGCAAAGTGTGGGGCGACTTTGAGTTTAGGTATACAAAGAGCGGGTATAAAATTTTAATTTCATCCCCGTCCCCGTAGGGTATTTTTGGGTTCGGGTATACCCACAGGCACCCGTCATATTATTTTTTATAATTTAAATTTACTTTTTATTATTAAATAAATTATATATTAAGTTATTAATTATATTTTAATTTAAAAATTATATAAAGAATAATTAATAATAAGAAATTATAAATTAAAGTATAAAAATTAAAATTTTTAATTAAATATATAAATTTAAAATTATTATATAATCATTAAAAATATAACAGGGCAGGTACAAGTTTAGGTACGGGGCAGGTATTCACATACCTGTACCCGTATTCAGTTTAACACATCGGGTAATACCTGTATCCATACCCGGTCAAACCGGGTAAGACCCGTCAAAATTGGAGCGGGTATTCACGGGTATGGGTATCTTTGCCATCCCTAAATGGACCAACCCATTCACCCACAACAAATTTAAAAAAAAAAAACTTTTTTAAAAACTTAACAAAAAGTATTCCTAAGAAAAATAAAATTAACTATTTAGCAAAAAACTTTAAAATTGGAATAATTTATAATAGACTTATTTTAAAATTTCCACGAGTTTAAAATAAAAATATTAGTTAAAAAATATTTTTCACTAAAAATATATATTTATAATTTGTGAAATATTAGTTTAAAAATATTAAATATTAATTAAATGACAAGAATAAGCTAAAAATTATATTGTCATGCAATACAAATAATAAAAAATATAATAATTTAAAATTTAAAACAAATATTTTATATTCATATAATAGTAAAAAATAAATTTAGGTGGATTCTTGTACTAACCCAACCACCATAGTTTCAATCCTAGTAGACTAGATTATAAGTGGACCGACCCATTTTACAATTCAATTAACTCGTTTTATATTTTTTCAATTTGACCTGAGAATCGGACTTACCCACAGTTATTTCTAGCCTGTTTTAACCACTTTACTATGACCCTCAAATTTTATACCAACACCTAATAGAGGAAAAATAATGATTAAAAATGTTAAAAGTATTTGTGTAATTAGACGTATGGTTGAAATTTACACTTTTAATGAAAACTTGGTATAAGGTGGCTACAAAGGCATGGTGATATAGGTTTGGTAAGATGAGATCATATTGTAACTAGCAATGTAAGTTAGCCAAGAAAGAGAGCAAATTGTAACTGCCAATTCTTGATGGGGTACCCAAGAAAGAATAAAGTGGAAGAATTTGAGTAGGGTCCTACACTTTTTGGGCATAACATGTTTTAAGTGAACAAGTCATTCGTCCAACCTGTAAGGATTAAGACTCAAAATTTTCAGCTCAAGGGATATCTTCCATTATTCTCATGAATTGGTAGTTAATATCCTAAGGACCACTCATCATAACATATGCAACTCAGTTTACCTGGAAAGTACATAAATCAGAAGTTATAGACAGAAATATAAGAACAAAAAAATAGAAAAGATCTCAGTTAATGTCATCAAAACCCCACCAAAAGTCTCACATGATCTCCCCCTCTATTATTTTATAAGTTAGAACTTTCAACTTACAACACCGAGGAAACACCTAGTTTCATAGACATATAAGTATATATATTAATATTAATTTAAAAACCCTTATGCTTTAAAACAATTTAAAAATATTATATTATGTTTGGTTGTAAGAAAAGAAAATAAAAAAAAAATAAAAGAATGAAACATGAAATAAAATAAAAATTAAAGTTATTTGGTTGGTAGAAAATTATGTGAAAACGATCCAAGGTTATAAATAAAATTATTTTAATTATAAAATTATCTATTTATTTTTTAATTACTTTTTATAAATATGAATAATTTAAGAATGATAAATTTTCGTTACATATTTCTTATTTTTTATATTTATTTTGAGTAAAGTAAAACACTGAAACTTACTAAATTTACGAAACTTCCATTGCCATTTTTTTTTCTACTTAATTAAAAGAAATTATAATTTTTCTCTTATTTCTTATTTAAGATAAATTTTGGCTATCCACTTCGTCACTTAAAGAACCAATTTTGATGTGACAATCCTTATAGAATATAATTATTAATATCTATAACTTTATGAAAAAAAACAACGTTATTTACTCTTACATCATTCAAACCAACCCGAGAACAAACTTTATGTCTGGTGCAAACTTTGCAATGCATATAAAGTGCCTCGTGTGCTTTTTCTACCCCCAAACCGTTTACTCTATCTAACACACATACAGCTAGAAAGAGAAAGGGATTGAGATTCCATACAGCTAAAAAGACTAGACCAATGATTGGTCCTTTTCTTGCATTTTTACCTTCCTTGTCCATCATCTCCTACCTAAAAAAATCCTTGGGAAGAGAAGCATATTATTACAACAAAGTGGAAATGGGGGAAGTTCCATGTAAGAAAAACATGGTTGAAGATTCCAACAAAACACAAAATAATATCCCACCCAACCAATCCCCTACTAAGCTTCCTTGATTCCCTCCTAAGTTCCTAATTATGTATTTGATTTCCTTGCAAAATTATTTCAGGTCCACAATTGATTTTTGATCATTTTTATATGTGACTTTTATGAAAAAATTAAAATTGATTATTGGTGCAAAATAAATTAAGACTAATTTTTGTGTTGGATAAACTAAATTTTGTACTAATTAACTTATTTTTATATTGCAAACAGTCAAACATAATTATACCATTTCAAAATTAATTTAAGATTCTATTGAAATTCATTTTATCATATAAAGATTCTCAAACATCATTATTCTAATTCCAAAACTTAGCATAGGAATAATAACAATTATTAGCTTTTATGACATTTGTCAAATGGTCAATTTTGAAGTCTATATCATATTCCCCTCTCATGGTTTAGTGTTGCCTAAAGTAATGCCCCTCACAACAGGTTGTATGGCAGATTCCCACCACTCCCATGTTACAACTTCTCCTTTAACTATCCCCCACACCATCCTCTCATTTTATAAAACCCCACACCCCTCTCTTCCCTCTCCTTCAATCCTTCATGACATCCTTCATTTCTTCCACTCTTCCTCTTATCATTGTTCCATCACTTCTCTACTAATCTATTATCTTCTTCCTTGCCAACACTCACCTAACAAAATATATACACATTCCAATCGAAGCACACATAACCAAGCAACAAAATGTGCAGCTCCAAGACCAAAGTCACTGTAGGCATAGAAGCCACAGCCACATATCCTGTGGCCAGAATCAATGGTAGACCTGTCCTTCAACCAACTTGTAATAGAGTTCCTAACCTTGAAAGGAGAAATTCAATCAAGAAAGTGTCACCAAAATCACCATCACCACCACTTTCTCCAAAGTCCAAGTCCCCTAGGCCTCCACCAATAAAGAGAGGAAATGAGAGTAATGCACTGAACTCAAGTTCTGAAAAGGTTGTGACACCAAGAAACACCATAAAAACTACTCCAACTCTAGAGAGTAAAAAGTCTAAGAGTTTTAAGGAAGGGTCCTGTGGTGGAACTCCTTGCCTTTCTTCCTCCATAGAGGCTTCATTGAGTTACTCTTCCACTTTGATCACTGAGTCCCCAGGGAGCATTGCTGCAGTGAGGAGAGAACAGATGGCACTGCAGCATGCACAGAGAAAAATGAAGATTGCACATTATGGAAGATCAAAGTCTGCAAAGTTTGAAAGACTTATTCCTCTTGATCCTTCAATCAATGTTACATCAAAAACAAGTGAGGAGGAGAAGAGATGCAGCTTCATCACAGCCAATTCAGGTAACTGAGTTCAAATTTCAATACAAATTGACTCCACTTTTCATACTTTTTGCAACATGCTAATCCTAATGTTTCTTTTGCTATATAGATCCTATCTATGTTGCTTATCATGATGAAGAATGGGGAGTTGCAGTTCATGATGACAAGTAAGCCTCACTTCACTCTCTCATGGCACACAAACTCAATTACTTAAGAATCTAAATTCTTAATAAATACTTCTAGAAGAACAAAATAAGAGGATAAGTGTATTAAATTTCTATATATTAATATCAATTTATGTATAAGTTAAAATAGACCTTTGAAAAAGTTAAATAAGAATATTTTTATAAATTATTTTATACATAGATTAATTTTAAATTGCACGAACTCGTCTTATGTTTGATCTTATTATACTTAATATACCTCTATTTTTTAACTTTACTAATTCCTCTTAAAAAAATTTACTTTCATTATACTAGTACTTAGATTTTACTTTCATTAAGGCTAAAAGAAATATAAGAAAATAGAAGTCCAAGAGGTGTAATAAAGACAAATATCATGAGGGTTGTATAATTGACTCTAAATTATAGAAGAAACTTAATCATTTTACCATCATATTTTCTTCTCTTATAAAAACTTATTAAGAAAAGACCAAAGAAAAGATATACAGAGACAAATGATGATTAACGAAAACACCACTGTGCATACAGGATGTTGTTTGAACTTCTAGTCTTGAGTGGTGCTCAAGTTGGATCAGATTGGACCTCAATCTTGAAGAAACGCCAGGATTTCAGGTTGGATTCTGCTAAAAGAAACATCTTATTAATGTTTCATTTCATAGCACAGCTACAAGTACTTATTTATTTTATGGAGACCCTAAAATGAGGAAACTAATGAATGTGAAATTATATACAGGACTGCATTTTCAGAATTTGATGCAGCAACTTTGGCCAACTTGACTGATAAGCAAATGGTGTCTATTAGTTTGGAATATGGCATTGATATAAGCAGAGTTCGAGGTGTTGTTGATAATGCTAACAGAATTTTAGAGGTAAAAGCTGCACCCTTTAATTACTTCTCTTTTTTCTAATTGTTCTTTCTTCTTTGCACACATTATGACCCTCCAGAACGCTTGTTTGCTTCAATTAATTGAATATTCTTGACATAAAAAAAAAATAATTAAGGGTATCAATGATGAGAAGTACAATAATGACTTTTTCCTTCAACTATGGCTTTTGCCTTCAACTGTTTTCTGATAATTTCTCTTTAATTCACCCATTGACATTGACATGAAAGTTTTGCATATATACAAGTTCTAATAGGAGATAAATTTTTATGTCTGGCCCCATATGAATTGATTCTTCCCTAAGTTAAATTTTCTAACCTTGTCAACCTTGTGACACCAGACATGGATGATTATTATATGATAACTTTTGTACAATTAATATATTCTTATTAAATTCTATAACGAATGTCTACTGTACCCACAAAAAATTCTTTTTGACGGATTGAAAAGGGCCAAAGGTTGTGTTGGGTTGGGATTGAAATTACGTGTCCCTGTTATTTGTCTCTTTTTCTGGCTAACAGAAAAGAATTTGTAACTACAACTTTCTCTCTCCGTCTTAAATATCAACGTTCTCTCTCTTGGCTTCTAATTTGTTTTGCTTACATGTTGTTTTTTAATTGAGGAGACATGGGAGGAGACAACTAATTTAATTTCATTAGACTAATTGATGTGCAATTTAGGTGATACTAACACATTATGTGGTGAATATAGTACGATATTATAGATTTTTAATACTCTCTTTGTACATTGGGCCATTGCAGATTAACAAGAACTTTGGTTCATTTGACAAATACATTTGGGGTTTTGTGAATCACAAACCCATCTTCACACAATACAAGTTTTGCAACAAGATCCCAGTGAAGACATCAAAATCAGAAAGCATAAGCAAAGACATGATCAGAAGAGGGTTTAGGTTTGTAGGTCCAACAGTGCTTTATTCATTTATGCAAGCAGCAGGACTCACCAATGACCACTTAATCACTTGCCATAGACACTTGCAATGCACCTTATTGGCATCATAGTTCCAATTGAGAAAACAAAAAGAAAAAAGAGATTGACCCTGAAGAGATCAAGATCAGAATCATGTATGTGTGCTAGCTAGCTCAAGAGCATAATATATATGTAATGTGCTAACTATAGTACTTTGTGTATAATATTAGAATAGATTAGGTAGTGGAAGAAAAAGGGTTTTGATTTCTGATTTATAAGATGTGTGAAGTTCAAACTTGGACAATTTAGGTGTGTGGTTAATCATTTCCAATTGATTATTAGAGGGATGAAAAGGGTTTAAAATGGTGTTATTATTAAGTAGTGAAAGGCTTAGGGGACAGTGACCATGTGCATGTGCAATAGTGAGGGCAAGGGCATGTGTGTGGTGTCAGTTTGCTTTTTTGGATTTAGTCCATGTGAGCAAGCAGGCTTTGAATTATTTATTATTACCTTTAACAGCCTGTGAAGGATAATACCACAATTGTAGGGACCACATTCCCCATCTTTATGGGGTTGTTATCTCTCTTGTATTCTCTTAACTTTTTGGCTTTGGTGAATGTTATATATACCACAATGTGGTTTGGAGTTGGCGTGGAAGTGGTTTTCAATGCAATTGTCATGTGCTGCTGTACTATTGATTACTAATGCATACTGTATTTCGAAAAAATGTTAGCAAGGTAAGTATTTTATGTTTCTTCTCCCATGTGACCCACTTAATTTATGAAAGAAACAATCCTTTCGTAGCAGATGAATTTATTTATTAAATATATATTGCTATCCCTAATCATAAATAATGACAAGAGAGTATCAATTATTACATAGTCAAGTCAGAATAATTCTTCTCAATTGATCCAAGTACATTAATACAACCAAATTTGGAATTAGATAACCTATCTCAATTTGTTAAAGCAATAATCAAGTTGGACAGACCATTTATAGAAGGACACTAATGACTTTTTGAAGTACTCTTTTATCCATAACTACAAACTTTGTAAAGAGTCTTGTCAAATCTTTTCCACATAGAATGGTTCCCCTTTGAACACCAAAGAGTTTCTAGCTAGTGATATTCCACAGAATAGACAATCATATTATATTAAGTATGTGTATTATCCTATTACTTCTTTATTTGTGAATTCCAAGCAATTGTCATAGATGTTCCTAGCATTCTGAAGACAGAGCATTTGTGTAACCCAGCCAACGATAATAGCTCATCTATACAAGATACACCGGTTTACAACAGAAGAGCAAATGAGGCATTTATTCCGATTCAGCCTAACATATTAGGCATTCAGAACCATTAGAAAGAGCAATATTCTGTTAAATGAGTTCTACCTTTATAGAAATCCTATTATATGCTACCTTCCAAAAGAAAGCAGAGACCTTGAAGGAAATCTTTGACTTCTAGATTCTCTAAAAAAAATTTAAAAACAAGTTCAAAATCAGCATCCTCCCATGGATTAATCTATACACATCTTTGACAAAGAAAACTAGATTATTTGATAGTGTAGCACCTCAACTTCACCCATCCTTCAAGTCTTGCTTTAGTTGCAACCCCTCAAGAACCCTCACCAACTTCCCTAGCCACCCCTTCTTTCCAACTAAATAATTCTCTTCTACACTCAAATCGTCATTCCCATTTACAATCACATCACCTCCTAACCTTAGAGAACAAAGCATCTTTTTGGGTAAAGAGCGCATAAAGTCTAAGAAATATTGATTTCAACCTTTCAAACTCCCCTAATTCCCCTTCCCAAAATTTGAATAAACAACCATTACCCACCACAGGTTTGATATTTCAAGCAAACTAATCACCCTTTCCCTCTACTAGTGTCACCTTTAAAATGTCATTCCACCATTTAAAGCCTTTTTCCCTTTCGCAAGACTAGGTTGCAACTAATATCTTCCCCATGTCTTGCCTTCAGCATTTTTATCCATAGACCATTTTCTCTTTGAAGAATACTCCATCGCTATTTGCTGAGAAAGGACTTTATCAAAAGACTCAACATCCTTGATTTCCAAGCCACCATATGGTTTTTCTTTTTGCATATTGTCTCCCATTTAATCCATGCCAATTTCTTGCAATCCTCCGCTCCACCCCACAAAAAACGCCTCTGCAAAATTTGAATAGTTTGAACAACCTTCTTCAGAACATTGTAAAAAGAGAGGAATAGATGAAAGGCTAGATTTGATCAAGCAAATTTGTTCTCCCACAAAAAACGCTTCCAAAAAATCGATACTTTTACTCTCATATTTTGAAGTAATAGAATCCACACTCTCTCACTTCTCACATTACCCCATTTGTAATCTCAGGTATGAAAACGAAACTTGCATTATCCCACAGTTAAGAATCCTAGCAAAGGATTGCAAATCTTCATTATTCATCCCTACAACTTCCAGACTGCTTTTGTAAAAATTAATCTTTAAGTCTGAAGCCAACTCATAACATCTTAGAGCATTATTCAAAGTATACACATCTTGAGCTTCCAAAGTCACCATTATTATAGTGCCATCTGTGTACTGCTGTAACATAACCTTCAATTTTTGACTCCTTATTTTAATTCCAAATAACACATTGGAACCCATAGTCCTCTTGACAAGGCCTTCAGCAATACTTAAGAATAAGAATAGAGCCAGAAGGTCCACCTGCCTTAATCCTATTTGCATAAAGAACTTCTGTGTTGCACTCCCATTTACCAACACTGAGATAGACGAGGATTGTAGGCGGCCATGAATCCACTAAACCCATTTATGACCAAACCCAAATCACTTAAGCATATAAAACAAAAATAGACAACTAACTACATCATAAGCCTTCTCAAAATCAACTTTAAACACTAGTAGTGGTTTTTAAAATTTTTTTGCCTCATGGATAGATTCATTCATAATTACAACACTATCCAATAATTGTCGACCTTTAATAAATGCAATTTGTGTCTCTTCAATAGTACTGGGTATCACTTGCAGAATCCTATGAGTTAACACCTTTATAATAATTTTATAGATAACCCCAATAAGAGAGATTGGTCTATAATCTCCAAGACCCCCTGGGACCTACTTTTTTTGGATCAAGGTAAGAAAGGAGAAATTTGAACCCTATGACAATTTCCCATGTTGATGGAACTCTACCATGACTTTCCTTATATCATCTTTTAATATGTCCCAGAAGTGTTTAACAAATTTCATGTTATATCGATATGGCCCTGACACTTTTGAGCTATCACAATCCCACATTGCAAATCGAATCTCCTCATCAGAGAATTGCTTCTCTAAATAATATCTCTGGTCATTAGATAGCATTTAAACTCCACACCATTTAATCACACTCTAGAATGTTCTTGGGCTTGGAATCTTTCTTGAAAGAATTGCTTGACTTTTGGTTTAACTTGTTATGGGTCCTCGTTCCACTCCCTATTAATTTCCAACCCCTTGATGCCATTAGTTTTCCACCTCAAATTAATTGTTGCATGGAAAATTGAGTATTCGAGTCCCCTGCTTATAACCACTTACCTTTGTTCATTGCACCAACATTGATTCTTGATAGTAACTCCATTTTTTCAAGTCGCCAATTACCTCTATCATCTTTCTTATGTCATCTTCTCCTAGATTCCTTTCCGCTAGTTTTGTATCCAAAGTAGCAATGATGTTTTTCAGCCCTAGAATCTTGTGTTCCATCCTACCAACATTCTCTTTACACAATCTCTTTATATTGGGTTTAAGAGCTTTCAATTTTTCTTTTAGAACGTAGGCCCTTCATCCCTCCACTTCTATTTTACTGTAACTTTGCTTCACAAATTCTTTGAATCCAACACACTATGTCTAACCATTGATGAACTTGAATGGTTTCACCCCCCCCTCCAATACGAGTTTGACTGCTTCAGGATTATAGGGGAATGATCTGAATAATCTCAATCAAGATTTAGCTAGAAACTATTAGGGTCAGAATCTAGCCAATTCTGAGAGACTAAAAACCGGTCTAGAACATTACATCCACCACTTTTAGCACTGAACCAAGTATATCGGTGTCCCATGAAAGGGAGTCCCTCTAATTCCATATCAAGGATAAAATCTAAGAATTCCCTTATTCCTAATTGAGACATTCCAGCCTCTCCATTTTCCCCAATTTTTTCATCAAACGATCTAACTAAATTTAAGTCTCTAGCAGCACCCGATTTATAATCATGAAACCACTATCTATATGCCAGTAAAGCATTCCACGATTCCCTTTTTTCCTGGCAAAGGACACGGGGCATACACATTAACAATTATCCTATCACATATCTCAGAGTTGTATCTTCCTTTCACTCAAAAAACCCGACCCTTGAAAAGTTTCACTAACAATAAATTTCTCAGTATTCCAAATACAAAGTAACTCCCAGCCAGATTGGTTGCTGACACCTCTCTCCAATCCATGAATGAGTTTTCCCAAATAACACAACATATACTTCTATCAACCTTCTGGATCTTTGTTTCTGTCATGCAAATGAAATCCACTTCATGTTTTGACACTAGGTTTCTTACAGACCTCCATTCCTCTCTCCCCCTAATGCCCCTAATATTATAAGATAAAATAGTTACATATCAATTAAAGTTCCTATGTCTCGGGCATAACCTGTTTTATGTTTCCCTTCTACTATCCCAAATTTCCATCTCAGTCATCCTTTTAAGTAATTCTTCTTCAGTAACAACACTAGAAGCACCAATTTGCTTACCAAGGACCCATAAATGTCATGCTTCACTTAATATTATGTTTGAGAATCGCAAGCTGGACGAACCAATCTCCCTCAAAGTCATTTATCCTTCTATTGAAATTCTAACATTTGGAATGCCAATTCTACTCTATTCGATGATTAGATCCTCATGTACATCAACACAATTGAGTGAATTAGACATGCTTACATCATAGCCTAGGTTTAAAGTACATACACCATTCCCATTTCTATTCATACTCTTTGAGCTAGATATAATTTCCTAAGAGATTGGAACTAGAAGCAACTCACCCACATAGCATGATTGTATCCTTTCCTTTGCTATCAAGGTTTTCACCAATTATTGAGAAGTGGTCCCAAGAGGATCATAAACTATGCAGTGATTATTTGTGCAGGCTACCCAAATGTCGTGACCCTCCACAACTTCATTAGCATGAGAAAATGGTTCCTTCTGGCATGGATGACTAGTCCTTGGATTGAGAGACACACAATTGGCATGTGAGATAGCTCAAAAAACCATTGAACTGTCACGACCACACAAGATTGCAGCAACGGAGAAGAATGGTTGCATTACATCTTCATCGAGAGTTGGGCACCACGAACCACCATTGACGATTCATCAGTTGGGCAAGATTTCAAAACCATTGGAAAAGAAGACTGAACACTCTACACCTCCCTAGTAATTTATAGTGTCGGTAAAAAATCCCCCCCAATACTACCACGGAGCACTCAATAGGTGAGGAGCTAATGGGTTGAGAAGACAGAGCACGTGACATCTCTTCTACATATTGGACCTTTCCTTCATTGAAGATACGAAGAAGAGCTCAAGGTGGAGAATCAACAGAATTAGGTGTTGCAAGAAATCTTTCAACAAGAGGATCGTAAGTGACCTGAGCAACCTCCTGAACCTCATTCGACGACGAGAGGATCATGAGTGACACCATTCTGTCAGCTACCATAACCGACACCACCGGAGACCCATTCTCTGACTACATGATCAAGGCTTTCGAGGGCTATTAGTTTGAGATCAGCACCTCCTGAGCATTAGGAGAAATGTGAGCACGATCGTCGGTGTTGAAAGTTCAACTAAAGTATAATGATTTTTCATCAAAATATTTTGGGTCAGGCCATGACTTGAAGTAACACTACTCTTTTAAAAGTTTTTTCAAAATTTCCTTTTATCCCTGATTCCCTCTCTCTCCTCTCTCCCTTACATCATTCTCCACCCTCACTCTCTCTCCTCTCTCCTCACCTTAATTTTTGTCGTCCTCTCTCATCACCTCTTGGTTAGTGTATACATCTAGCATAGTTATTTATTTTTTTATTTTTTTAGCATAGTAATTTAATGTCATATTTTTTTAGTATAGTAATTTAATTAATTTTTAGTGTGCCTAATTTATTATTCTTAATATTGTTGTTTAACTTATTATTTTTTCATTATAATAAATATATGTTTATATTAATTTACTTAATTAATTACATGTTTAGTATAGTTGTTTAATTAAATATTTGGTTAGTGTAGTTAATTACATATAGTATAGTTATTTAAAAATTTTAATTTTTTAGAATAGTAATTTAATTATTTTTAGTATATTTAATTTATTATTTTTAATATATTTATTTAATTTATTGTATTTTATTATAATAATTACATGTTTATTATATTAATTTACTTAATGAATTACGTATTTAGTGTAATTATTTAATTAAATATTTAGTTAGTGTAGTGTAGTATAATTATTTAATTTCTTATTTTTTTAGTAGAGTAATTTAATTTCTTATTTTTCTACTATAATTATTTAATTTCTTAATGAATTACCTTTTTAGTATAGTTATTATTTTTTATCTCTCCAGCCACCGTTTGCTGGACAGTAAAAACAATTTGCAAATTTTTTTCTTTACGGCAAACAGTTGCTGGAAAGTAAACAAAAAAAATTGCAAATTTTTTAAATCTCTGGCAAACCATTATCGAAGAATATAAAAAATTGAAAAATTATAAACTAAAACAAATATCAATATGATTATTCATAATTAATTACCTATAATGATATTTAAACTGAAAAATTTTAAACACAGTATTCAAAGACAAAATAAAGTCAATATTAAAGAAAATAAAAATATCATAAATAAATATTTCAAACACGTTTATTTGAATTGAGAAAAGAAAAAACACAAACAAATGACAACTTATTTTTGTACTTCTTTTCCCTTGTTTAGCTGCGATTTCCATTTAAAAAAATGTTAGAACATATCTCAATTTATTTTGCAAATTATAAATTAAAATAATTAAAATTTTAAATAATTTTAACTATAAAATTTTAAAAAATAATTAAAACAATATTTTTTTCAAATTTCAAATATAAAATAATAATTAAAACAATATTTATTTTAAATTTCAAATTTAAAACAATAATTAAAATAATATTATTTCAAATTTTAAAATAAATTTCACACATAAACAAGGAAATATTAAATATACTTATATATTAATTTTTTAAGAAAATATTAAATATATTTATGTATTAATGAATTATAAAGATAAAAATTCATTCACTACTAATTAAGTTTTTATTTAAACTTGTATTTTTAAGGAGTTATAATAGTATTTATGTGAAACAATCATGTATTTAGAACTCAATCTTAAAATTAATAATCAAACTAAGACAATTTCAAACTAACAGACTCACACTAACTTATTTTTGTACTTCTTTTTTCTTTTTTACTTGTGCCTTCCATTTTAAAAAAATAGAACATATCTCAATTTATTTTGCAAATTATAAATTAAAATTTAAATAACTTTGATTATAAAAATTAAAAAATATTTATTTCAATTTTTTTAGTTATTTAAAATAATATTTATTTCAAATTTAAAATAAATTTTATACTTAAATAAGGAAATATTAAATATATTTATATATTAATTTTTTCAAGAAAATATTGAATATATTTAGATATTAATAAATTATAAAGATGAAAAATCTATTAAATATTAATTAAGTTTTTCTTTAAACTTGTATTTTTTTAGGAGTTATAATAGTATTTATTTAAAACAATTGTGTATTTAAAACAATTGTGTATTTAAAACTGAATAATTGTGTATGTAAAACTGAATCTCAAAATTAACAATCATTTGGAGAAAATTCCACGTTAATTGAACAATTTTTAATTTTCCTTTTAAATAAATAATAAAATACATATTCCACTAATTGAGCTTTTTTTTAATTCAGCACTAATTTTTAATTGAGCACTAATTTTCCTTTAAAATCTCATAATTTTTAATTGACTAATTGAGTTTTTTTTTTTACTCCCCGACGATGCATTGCCGGAGAGTAAAACAATTTGTAGATTTTTTTACTTCTTCGGTAGTGCATTTCTGAAGAGTAAAATCATTGAGAGTATATTGGTATTTTACCTACCAGTAGGTGGGAATTAAAAATTTAGTAGGTGCCAATTTAAATTCTCCAAAATTGTAAGCTACACCTCCATAAGTAATTTGACTTTAGGTCGCTGGAAAGACCCAATGTTGTTGCACCTTTAAAAAACCTCCTTCAAGGCTTGGCCAAACAGGCCTGAAACCATTAGTTTATTTTGACCTCTCAGCCTAACTTCTACTAGATGCACCCCTGCTTATTCCCAACATTATCTGTTTCAAAATCTCTAAATTTCACATTTAAAGAGCCCAAATAATTTCCATATTCCTAAGGCATACTCTTATAATCTTTCTCCTAGTTCCCAAGCTACCATCCACACCTACTAAATTTCCTTTATCTTTGCCACCAGTCTTTACAGGAGCACTCACATTAATACTATTTGTTGTAGACTTGTTCTCTACAGACTCTTCACCTTTCATTACATTTGTCTTGTCCCTTTTGTCTTCTAAACCCCCATACTCTTGTTTCCTCTAGTTCACCCTCTAACCAAACATTTAAAGCATCTTCCCATCTGGACATAGTGGAGCTAACATACTCATCTTTCCTATAGTTTGAAACTAAATCATCTCTAATTGGCATGCAGTGTTTACAAATAGCTGAACAAAACATACAGATGTTCTTCATTCACTCATAAAGACACCCACTTTCCATTAATCTTAATTCTATTACGTCAATTAATAGGCTCTATAGTTGGAATTTTAATAAGAATCCTTACGAATTCCAAATTTATCTTAATGAACTCTTTTCATACTACAACCAAAGTTCCCAATTTAATGGCAATTTTTGTAAACCCTTCTAGGTTCCACAAATGCAAAGGTAAACCCTAGCACCTTACCCACACAAGCCGACTATTTGAACAAAAGTCTAGGGTCCAACTTTGGATTGAAATAAACACTTCATTCCACCAAACATCATCTGAATCCCAAATATCTTCGAGGTTGACTTCCTCTAAGCCAAACAAGAGCATCATCTCTCCACCTAAAGGCTTCACTTTAACAGATAGCAAACCTTGCATATAGAAATTGTCTTGCATGCTAGACACTTTTTTTGGATCCCTAAAATAACCAATAGCATAATGAGTCAATCCACATTGGACTCCGCTATGTTCCAAACTAGTGATTCCGACCAGTTATAATCTACTGGTTTACTGTTGTTAGAGGCTAACTACTTAATCATCTTAGTCTACAACACATGTTGATTTGAAGGAACTTCTTTCCATTATTAAGGTCTCTTCGAGTTGGACAGAGACTTATTCATAGGAAACCGTTTTTGAGACAATCCTGGTTGGAATCGAGGTAAGTTAACTTGCAGCTTTAGATTGCCTATGCGTATTTGATCAAGTTCCTGCTCTAGCTGGCGAGGATTCTTCACACCAACAAATCGCACAAAGCCAATCTGAGCCCCATCTTTCCTATGATGCCTTCCAATGAAAACTTCCCCAACCTCTCCCCACCAGCTAAAAATTCTATGTAGAACCTTCTTATCATAAGTCTTAGGAAAATGCAAGAAGAAGAACGAAGTTAAATCCTTTGATGATCCCTTGTGAGGATACATAGTCATACCCCAACCTAATTTCCTCTCCTTATATTATTGCTTTTATGCTAGCATATTTTTTTTATTGAAACTATTAATTTTTAAATTTTACTTATTTAATGATTATTTTCTTAAAATATGTAATTTTCAATAAATTTGTAAGAAAAGTTAAAAACAATTGTCATGTAAAGTTTTGCTAGCATTTCTGTTAACCACATACAAGTGGTGAATCTTGATCAAGAATATTGGGAAAACAAAAAATACTTTAAGAAAATTATAATTTTTTATAAAAATTATATATTTTTTAAAATGGAAGAAAAAGTTTGGGAAGTCAAAAAATAAAATAGATATACTAAAAAAATTATATTTTTTAAAATAAAAATTATATATTACTAAAAGGAGAAAAAAATTAGAAATTGGTTTGATAATAATTAATTCATATTAATATGATGGTTAAAAAAGATATTATTGCTTTCATTATCTTCTACTATTTGTTACTTCAAAAATTGAGGAACACTGTGATATGCAGGGAGACTTGGACTTGAATAAGCTGTTACAGACATAATAACTTACTCTATTACTCAAAATATAGTAGCTTCTAGGCAAGGGTGTTTAAAATAACAAATGCATAATAACTGAAAGGTAGTTGACAGCACCTAAAATTGGTGAAAAATAAAAAAATTGCTAAGGTTTTGAGGAAGTCTGCGTCTGCTGCAAGGTACTATTTTGAGATGCAAGTAAGCCAAAAAGCACCAAAACAATTAATGGTATAGCCAGGACCATTCAAAGATCAGCTTAAAGAAAAAATTGAATCAAACTAAGTTAACTATAAGTTCAGTTGACTGATTGTTATCTATACTATTATATATTTTATATCTTTATATTATTATATAAAAAAATATACTTTTTGGTGACATATTTTTTAGACTATTTTATTCTTGAACTAATTTTTTTCAACTCCTCTAAATAATTTCACAAATTATTAAAATAATTAAAAATAATATTTGACTCTAACAGTTATTTAAAAAAATAAATATCGTTATTACAACCGTAACTCCTTAAATTTTTATTTTTAATTAAAAAATAGAATAAAATGGATTGTTGAGGACTTAGTTCCCGTTTCTTAATTACCAGTAATTTATAAAAAAAATTAAATATTTTTTCAACTGCTTTTAAATAAACAAAAAATGGAATTAGTTCTTTAAAATTCATTAATATGTTCCAAAATATAAAACAATTACAAAATAATGAATCAAGAAATATCATCTTTAGCTTATTAAAAAAAACGGAAATATCATCTTTAATATAAGATTATATGTTACAAACTTTTTTTTTCCTTTTAATTTAAGTAACATGATAAATACATACCAACAGAATAGATACCAAGTGGCTTTCACAATATATGCTAATTGGTTGAAGTTTATCTGCTTCAATATTTTCGGCACTTCTTTGATTTGTTTCGTATTAAATGCGAAAAATAATTGGTAGAAACTCTATTTTAGATAATATTTTGTTTGGATTAATGGAACAACAGAATGGAAATATTGGAATAAAATAAAATGAAATAAATATGAAGAGAATGGATTAAAAATATAATTTTTTTATTTGAGTAACTTATAATAGAATGACACATATATATTTCATTCCATCATTTGAAATAACAAGAAAGTGCAACGTCTTATAATTTTTTTTTTCTAAAAATATCCTTATTTTAAGGTTATAATTTTTTTTTATCACAACTAAACTTAATATTAAAACTAGTTTTTGTTATATTTAGCCACATTTAATTGCAACTATTTAAAAAGACTACTTGTCATATCAATAGCAATTAACCTTAATGGAAAAAAAGTTAAAAATTTATAATTTTCATTTTGCACATGTCTTCTCACAAAGGCGTGGGAGGTATACTGAAAAACAAAGTACATAAAGGATTCAACTACATTATTGTAACACAATACATAGAAGTAAGAGAGACACATTAATGCACTTATTCTTTTAGCACAACACTACACAAATGTGGAAAAACCTTTGTTAGTGAGCCTTCTTTAGAATATGCCTCACCAGTGAGAAAGAGAGTGTTGAAGAGACTACAACAGAAGGAGATTTGTTTATGATAAGAAGGGTGTTGGGTATCCAAGTAGGAGACATGGATAAGAGTCAAAGGGGGGGGGGGAATTTTCATACTAGATGCCTTATCCAAGGATGAGTGTGTTCCTTAATTATTGATGGGGGAAGCTGCACCAATGTTGCAAGTTCTAGGATGGTGTCTAAATTGAGCTTGGAGACTTAACGTCACCCATAACCATACAAGCTTCAATGACTTAATAAGGATGGTGAAGTGATTGTAAGTCAACAAGTGAATGTTGAATTCTCCATAGAGAAGTATGATGATACATTATGTGATTTGGTGCCCATGGAGGCTTGTCATCTACTTTGAGGAGACCTTGGCAATTTGATAGAAAGGTTATGACTACACTAATAAGTTCTCTTTTGTGTATAAAGATTGCAAAACTACTCTTACACCTTTGACTCCAAGAAAAGTTGGTGAGGATTAATTAAAAATGAGAGATAAGAAAAAAAGAATAAAAACAGAAAAGAAAAAGTGAGTGAAGAAAAGAAAGAGAAAAAAAATATCAAATATGTTTATAAAAGAAAAAAAAAAGTGAAAGGCTCTTTAGATGGAAAACATGTTCTTACTTTTTTAGTAAAGAGTTTAATTCAAGGGATTCATATCCTACTAACTCTCTTCCAAATGAAATTTCTTCTTTGTTGCAAGAATTTGAAGATGTATTCCCTAAAAAGTCTCCTCATGGCCTACCTCCTTTAAGAAGCATAGAACATTAAATTGATCTTATTCCAAGAGCTTCATTGCATAATAGATCAACTATAGGAGTATTATCCAAGAGACCAAGGAAATTCAAAGGCAAGTTGAGGAATTGATTCAAAAAGGGTGGACACAAGAAAGCTTGAGTTCATGTGTAGTGTTGTTCATTCTACTGCCTAAGAAAGATGAAACTTGGAGGATGTGCACAGATGTAGAGTCATCGATAACATCACGGTAAAGTATTGATATCCCATTCCTAGGTTGGATGACTTTTTGAATGAATTATATGGTGCTTGTGTGTTCCCTAAAATTGATATGAGAAGTGTATATCACCAAACTAGGATTACAAAAGGGGATAAATGAAAAACAACTTTCAAAACTAAATATGGGTTGTATGAATGGTTGGTTATGCCCTTTGAGTTAACCAATGCTCCTAATACCTTCACGAGATTAATGAATCACGTGCTAAGGGAATTTTTGGGGAAGTTTGTTGTTGTTTATTTTTATGACATTCTAATTTACAACAAATCTTTTGATGATCATGTTGTTCATTTAAGGTATGTTCTAGAATCTCTTAAGCAAGATAAATTGTATGCTAACATAGAGAAATGTGTACTATGTTCAAACCATGTAGTTTTCCTTGGTTTTATTGTTAGCTCACGAGGATTGCATGTTTATCAAGAAAAGGTGAAGGTCATTCAAGAGTGGCCAACCCCAAAACTAGAAGTAAGGTAAGGAGTTTCCATGGCCTAGCAAGTTTCTATAGAAGGTTTTGTTAGATATTTTAGAACCTTAGTTGCAATTCTTAATGAAATTGTCAAGAAGAATGTGAGATTTAAATGGGGGGAAAACCAAGAGGATGCATTCATTGTAATCAAAGAAAAATTAACTCATGCACCCATTCTTGCATTGCTTAATATTTTCAAATCCTTTGAAATTGAATGTGACGCATCCAATGTGGGGATATAAGCTATTTTGATGTGAGATGGGCATCTAATTGCTTACTTTAGTGAGAAACTAGACGGGATGCTCTAAATTATTCCACATATGACAAGGAGTTATATGCATTGGTAAGGGCATTAAAAACATATAGCAACATTACCTTGTGCTCAAAGAATTTATTATTCATAGTGATCATGACTCCTTGAAGCATCTAAAGGGATAAGGCAAAATGAACAAGAGACATGCCAAGTGGGTTAAGTTCCTTAAGCAATTCCCATATGTGATCAAGCATAAGAAAGGTAAGTCCAATGTCATGGCAAATGAACTTTCAAGAAGGTATATTTTGTTATCTACTCTTGAGACTAAATTCATTGGCTTTGAACATGTTAAAGAATTGTATGAGCATGATCCAAAATTATCTTCTAAGTATTCAGTAGTGTGTAAACTGCTCAAAATGGATACTTTTGGCATTAATGACTATTTGTTCAAAGAAAAAAGGTTATGTGTGCCTAAAGGTTCCATTATAGAATTGCTTGTAAAAGAGGCATATGAAGGGGATTAATGGGTCACTTAGGGATACAAAATACATATGACATCTTGCATGAGAACTTTTACTAGCCTCACATGAAGCATAATGTCCATAAGTTTTGTTATAATGTCTTGTTTGTAAGAAGGCCAAATCTAAGGTTATGCTACATGGCTTGTATACTCCATTGCCTGTTCCAAAACATCATTGGGTTAACATTTGTATTGATTTTGTTTTAGGTTTTCCTTAGTCTAGGGGAGGAAAGGATTCAATTTTTGTGGCGGTTGATAGGTTCACTAAGATGGCTCTTTTTATACCCAGCAAGAAAGTAGATAATGCATGTCACATAAGGGACTTGTTCTTCATGGAGGTGGTAAGATTGCATGGGTTGCCTAGGAGTATTGTAAGTGACCAAGATTCCAAATTTCTTAGTCACTTTTGGCGGAGTTGGTAGGGGTAAAATTCGCATTAAATTGTTATTTTCAACTATATGTCATCCCCAAACTGATGGGCAAAGTGGGGTGGTCTATAGAACTTTTTCCATTCTTCTTAGGGTTGTTATTAAGAAAAATCTTAGAAATTGGGAAGAATGTTTGTCATATGTTGAATTTGCTTATAATAAGGTTGTACATAGTACTACGTAGTTGTCACCCTTTGACGCAAAACCATTTTCACTTTCCATAATTGTATCCATCCAAGGTTCCAAGCTCCAAGAATGTTGAAGATGGAAGGCTAAAAGGTGGTGGTGGGACGTCACTTCCTTCAAAGATAAAGAAGATAAGTCTTTACTCTAGATGTTTGCCACAAGGGAGAGAACCTTGATAAAAGCTTAGGAAGAATCTCCTTAAAAGAGAGGAAATTCAAGACACTCTATTAAGATGAAATGTTCTAAACAAGGAGTCTTCTATTCAATTATTTAAGTGTATCAATACATGAGAGTGAGGTAGGTATATATATAGGGGGAGAGGGGAGCTTGGGTGTGATTCCTTAGGCAATGTGGGACTTGACCTAATTAACTTTTAAGGCTAATTAATTAAGTCTTACACTCTCTAATCCTATATGCCTAAGCTAATCCAAGAGGGGGTGCCAAAGCAAACCTAGGGGTGTAGAAAGGTGATGGAAACCAAGTTTGCACTCCCTTGATCTTTCTCCTTGAAGTTCCAAGAACCATGAAATGATGATGGAAGGAAGAAGAAATGGAGAGATATGGTGCCACTCTTGGAAAAGAGATAAGCCAAAAATTATTAGGCTTACCAAAAAGGAAGGAACCTTTGATAAAAGCCAACTAGGAACAAGTTTCTCAATAGAGATGATCCTCAAGATTTTTACTGATGAATGTGCTCAAAGAGAGACAATTTTTCATTCAATTCAAAGGTAAGAAATAGATGAAATGAAGGGACTATTTATAAGGAGTGAAAGGTTAGGATAAGTGGCCTAATCAGGGAGCTCCCAACAAGGTTCAACCCCTAAGTAAAATTAATCTAACTAACTAGGAGACAAGCACCTAAATTCACGCCTAGAATCAAAGGAAGAAGGGAGATCATGTGGGCCCTTTTGTCATGCTTTGTATGAAAATGGGGTGCAAAAATGAGCTAGAAGGTGTGAAAATGACTCACACTCCCAAATAAGGGTTGCACCTCTTTCGACATACACTCCACATAATTTACTTAAGGTACCACATGTTTTTACAAGAGAAATGGCCAAAATTCATGGCCTTAATTCAAGATATCTAATGCCCCTAATTACTAACGTAATTACAAATATTTACAAACTAAATACAATGAAGACAAAGACTTTAATTCTTCAATCAAGCTTTATCCATGTCATGCCTTCCTTGAATACTTCTAGCCATAATGTATGTTATGTGGGATTGCATCAAAAGGAGCCTAACATCCCAACAAGATAAGTTCACCTACTAACATACACCTCATTCTAACTGAAAAGGCGCCATAGAGAGCTAAACTTAGTGAAAATGGCCAAAATACATGGCAACGAAAAAAATACAAGCAAACTAAATTTAAGACTATGGCTAAGGTCTTCAATGAGTTCCATCCTTGCATGTCTTCCTCCATCTCCTAGCTAAGGTCCATGTTAAGCAAGATTGCATCACCTTTGAAATTGTTTATGAGTTTAATGCATTGACTCCTTTTAATTTGTTTCCTTTACCTAACATTTCTCAATTTAAAGATAAGTTTGGGAAGGATAAAGCTAAATATGTCAAGAAGTTGTATGAGAAATTCAAGGTCCAAACTGAGAAGAAAATGAAAGAGTATGCAAAACATGAAAACATAGGAAGAAAAAAGATAACATTTGAACTAGGTTACTAGTTATGGTGCATTTCAGGAAAGAGTGATTCCCTTCACAAAGGAAATCCAAGCTTATGCCAAGAAGAGATGGTCCTTTTCAAGTACTGGCCAAGACCCATGATAATGCCTACAAAATTGATTTGACAGGTGAGTATAGTATAAGTCTTACTTTTAATGTGGTTGATTTATCACCTTTTGATGCAGATGATGATTTATTAGACTTGAAGGCAAGTACTTTTCAAGAAGGAGGGAGTGATGAGAGCATCAAAGACCAAAACCAAGACCAAAATGAAGCCCAATACCTAATACAAGGCATAAAAGGAACCATGACGAAAGCAAAAGCTAAAAAGGCCCAAGAAGCTTTGCAATGTATGATGACTAATCTGAGGGTAGTCCAGTTACATGAAAGATTGCTAATCACGTGCATTGTTTGCTTAGAGTGAGAGCAAAATGCCCAGTTTTATTTTTTTATTTAGTCATTTAATAAAAAAAGTAATAAAAATAAAGTGTGATGTAATCTTGCCTAGCAAGGAATTAAGCTAGGGAGAATAAAGGAGGGACATGGCTTGGATGGAGCTTGAAGAAGCCTATTTCAGGCCATAGTCTATGTTTTGTAAATAATTAGCTTAGGTAGCTTAAAATTGCACAATACGGATTTTCTAAATGAAAAATGGAGAATAAGATGAAGAACAAAATGTGAACAACACAAATTGAGAAAGCTAAGGAAAAAGAAAAAAGAACTTCAAAGGATTAGGCTTTGATACCACCTGATGTAACCTAAAAAATGCTCCAGGCAAACTTGAGATCACTCTCCTTTGATCTTCCTCCAAAGAGGTTCTTGAGATGAATATGAAAGATAAGAGAATGGATATGCTTAAGCGCCACCCATAAAGAGACAAGCCATTGAAGAGGAAGTTTGTCACAAGGAAAGGAACCCTTGATAAAAGCCATAAAAGAACTCTCACATCTAGGGGGGAACATGAACAGTCATAAAAAGAAGCTCTTAATTTAGAGAAGGTAAAATTTATTCATAAAAGTGTTAAAATGATACAAGATTAGGTGTAGCGTATTTATAGAAGCAAATCCTAGGCTTATAGGCTTAATATGTGAATGTCCAACTCATATAGATTAAGGGAAGGATTAGTTGACGTAACTAAATCTTAGTTTGGCTGAGAGCCAATTAACCCTTGGTTAATTTAACTAGATCCAAACAAGGCCCTAATATTTAGGATCTATGTTCCCTCTAGAATTCAAATTTGAATTTGATAGTGCCATGTAGACTCTCTCCAATTCCAATTTGAATTCAAATGTGCCATGGAGGAGTGAGAGTATAAGTTGGTGCCATTCTTAGGGGACAAGGGGGTCCTACTTGTCTCTCATGGTCCATGTGTGCTAGAAGGGTGTGGGAAACTTTCTAGGGGGTGTAGACAACAATAACCACACATCCAAACTCCCCAAAAAGGCCCACTTTCATGCTCACACTCCACATAAAATGCTAGTGACACCTCCTTCTTAAAATAAGGCAAATAGGCCAAAATACAAGGCCTAAAATAAAAATAACTATACCACCAAATTATTTACAATATAAGGGCGCAATTTTAAGCTACCTAAGGTAATTATTTACAAAACAGATTATGGCCTAAAATAGGCTTCTTCAAGATCCATCCAAGTCGTGTCCCTCCTTTATTCTCCCTAGCTTAATCCTTGCTAGGTGGAATTACATCATTGTGCTTGTAGCTAGTTTTGAGCCCTAGACCTGAAGCTTAACTATGCCTCAATTAAATGCTAAGGCATCTTAGTTATGTTTGCAATGTTGAGTTTTTACTTTTATTTTCTTAGCTTGCAAGTGCATGAGAACTAATTTGTATTTAATCATTTGGAAGTGATTGGGAATGGACAGATTGTTGGTTTTACTCAATTTGGCTTCCAAGTGTGAGAATTGTCTTTACTAGGGTTCTTCCTTGAATTATTTGATCTTATCAAGAATTTACTCAATTCTTATGGTGATCCTCTAGGCTTATTAGGCATTATTGTTTGTGGGCATACCCTATTCTCCATTTCCAATTTTGATTAATTTGATTATTTCCGCATTGCCTTTTTCTGTTTGAATTTCTTAGGTTTGTATTCCACATTTTACTTAACATTTTTCAGTGTTTCTTTAGCCTAAATTGCAGTTCAGAACGTCTACTTTTACCTTGTTTTGTAATCGTTCCAATTCAAGTCCTATAGACTGAAATATGTATAAAAATTAAAAAACATGTTTCTAGTTCAATTGGTGTGCAAATTCTAACCTAGAAGGGTCCAAATTGAAACCAACCAAAGGGTTTTATACCAATAAGGAATCAAAAGAAATTAAATGCAAGTATTTGAAGTCATCCTCTTTAAATGTTTCTCTCGTCAAGACTCTTCTCCTGAGGTGAATCCTTCCTTAGGCTTTTAGTCAACCCTCCTTTAAGATGCTACCCTTGTGGAAAGCCAACTTCTCTCCCTACAAGCAAATGGAACTCCAAGGAAGGAGCAAAAGGAGTGCAAAAGCAAGAAGAAAAAGTAAGAAAAGCACAAAGAATAGAGGCAACTATCAAGTGGAGTTAGTAATTTAAGACAAACTCAAAGCATTTAAAAAGAAGACAATCAATAACAAAAACTAGAAAGAAATGGAAGGCACAACAAAATAGAAGGCACCAGGCTATAGTAGACTAAAAACAAGAAAATGACTCAAAACTTCAAGAATTGAAAATTAAACAAGCAAGGTTGTGGCACACTAAGTCAAGTTCAAGAAATTTCAAACACTTTAGGCACTTCTTTTCACAAGTTTTAGGTGCACTAATTTATTTTATTTTATTTTTTGTACTTTTTCTTATTTAAGAACTTTTATCAAATACTTTGTTTTATTTTTCTTTCTTTTTCCTTTTTTTATACAATTTTGTTGCACCTATTTGCTAATTTTGAAATGAAATTTAATGAGGAGTATGAACATGATAATCACTTGACAAACACGACAAGATAAGCCACCAAAATTTTGAGTCAAAATGCAATTCAAGAAGAAAAAGCAACTCAAATTGGACTAGTAATTTAGGTGAACCAAACTAAGGCGCAAAGAGTGTTGGTAAGATGTTATGGATAGCTTGTTTGCACAAGTGTAGATCCAAAGTACACGCCCAAATTCTCTCCTCAAAGCCATGCAACAATCACAAACAAAAATAGCACTAGACTTAAGCTACTTCTAAAATTGAACAAGAAATGGACTAGGAAGAAATTGAGCAATGTTTTTTGAGAAATTTTTTATAGAAACATGTTATGATCTAGAGCATGTGAGACTCAATGGATATGAACTCAACAAAGGATTAATGTCTTTGGATGTTTAATTCCTCAAGAAGGATCAACACACTTTTATGTGAAAATTTAAAAGAAACTAAACAAGGAAATTTTGAGACAAAATAAAAGACTAAACAAGACTATCTAAATGACAAAAATAAGATGAAGAAATTGCAAAATAAATGGAGCAAAAGTAGGCAAAAAAAAAAAACACAAGAACAAGAATACACCAAGTTGTGATTCCAAGGAACCTAAACCACAATTGTGTGGCTTCTTCCTCAAGAGTGTGGCATCATCATCTAAGTCCTTTTAGGAGACCAGAATGGTATAAAGTAAGAAATAAAAGGTGTAAGGCAGAATAGTAATAGAATCCTAAAGCAAAAACAACAATGATTTAAAGAAAGAACAAGAAAATTGAATCAACTAAAATAGAACAAACACATAGAGTACATAGGAATTTAAATGAACTAAAATTGAAAACACAAGACAAACAATTTCAAGACAATAAAGGAAATTAAATGACAATAAGGAAAAGCTGAAAAAATAAAATCAAGAGCACCAAGAGCACAATGAAAAAAACGGAAATTTAAAAGAAGGAAGAAGAACCAGAACCTTTATGGAGTAGGCTTTGATACCACATGATGCAATCCATGTTGCACACTCCCTTTGATCTTCTCCATCCAAGGTTCTTCAACACTTAAAAAAGGGAGTGGAGAGGTAAGGAGGTGGGGGTGGAAACGCCACTCCTTGGTAGGAGATAAAGTCTTTGAACTTAAAAGCTTACCACGAGGGAAAAGATCATCCATAAAAGTACTAAAGAAGAGTTTCCTCAGTGGATGATACTCAAGACACTTTACTAGATTGATTCTCACTAAAAGAATCTTAATTCATCCATTCAAGTGTGAGGAATACAATAAAGAAATGCGAGTATTTAAAGGGAGTGAAGGGAGCCTAGGTGATTTTGATTAAGCAAAACAAGGTTAAAACTTCTCCTAATTATTACCGTCCAACTTAATTAACACAAAATTAACCCAAACCTTCTCCAAATTAGCACCCATAATGGGATGGGAGACACATGGGTCCCCATGTTGATCATGGTTTATGAGTGCAAGGAGGGATGCAGAAACAAGCTAAGGAGTGTGTAAAATACCACACGTCCAAGCCTATCTCAGCCCACGTATTAACACACACTCCACATTCTAACTAGTGACACCTCCATACTCTAATCTAAAGAAAGAAATGGCCATAATAAAATGAAAAATACAATAAAATATACCAAGTTTTTTTCACTTGCCAATGTACAAAAGCTTTATCTTTTGAGATATCAGTACAACGGGATTAAAAGAAAGAAAGGATCAGACAAAATTGAGTGAACAAGATCGTTGCAGATGAAGAAGAAGAAAAAGAAAATGAGCTATACCCTTATACAGTTAAACCATTCTTATCCATCTTATAATTCACAATTCATTTCACGTAACAAAATCGAGACAAAGAAAAAGAACGAAAGTGGTAATAAGCAAGACCGTCATCTTCATTACTTGCCTTTGTCGAGTGGCAGCAATATCTTCCTTCATCTCCATTGAGTCATCCCTTAAAATATTGTCCCGCTATTACAGCGTTGTTGCTGGCATTGTTTTTTAAGCTGAATGAAAATAGACGATTACAGAATAACATGTGCCATAAATTTTATTTTTCTTTCTTTTTTATAGGGATTGAGCTTCTAGTTGCTAATAGACTCAATTTACATTTTTTCCCGCTCTATGCGATGTCATTAGATTGCTAATGCATTTGTTTAATTAATAAGAATTGGATGCCTGGCTTTAATTTTATTTACAAAAAATAAACGCATACTTTGGACTAAATCTAGTTTATTCTTATACTTACTATGAAGGATAAGTAATTTGAGTCGTTGTCATCATTGTCATTATCGTCATTATCATCATCATCGTCATCGTCGTTATCATCATCATCGTTATCGTCATTGTCCTCATCATCTTCGTTGTTGTCGTTGGTATCATTGTTGTCGTCCTGATCATCATCATCGTCATCATTATTGTCGTCCTCATCATCATTTTAAAGTTATTTAATTTTAGACATTTAATTATTAGGTAATCGTCTATATGATGCATGCCACAAGATGCTAATATTTTCCAACACATAAGTAACTCCCAGATTTAAAATTTGGTTTCTTAGATATTTTTTTCTTAAAATTATTTTAAATTTCTTTTTTAATAAACATTATTGGTAACTCTTGAGATTTTAAATTATATTTTCCTGTCTCATGTGTTGACATGTAAAATATAAAAAGAATAAAGAAATATAATAAATAAAAAGTAAAATAACATAAAAGTCATAAAAAGAAAATAAAAGAAATTAGTTTAATCATTCTAATTTAGTGCCTTTTTATGGTCTATCCTATAGCACTTTGGATATCCTGTTTAGAAGTTCATCATTATGTCAAGTATTATTGTCTTTGACCATTTACAAGGTGTCCCTAACCCTTTAGTTAGAGTTTAATCTCGCTCATAGTACATAATTATTGTTGTCCAAAAACATTTTACATAATAGAGAATCATATACGATTTCTCCATTAGTAAAATTTATATGTTTTCTAATTAAAATTTCTTTCTATTTAAAACAATAAAATGATTTTATAGGATTTTAAAGTAAGAATACTATCTTTAAATATTTAAGATTCAATGTATTAAATACTTAGAGAAAAACTTTAATGTTCATTATATCTATAAGGGTGTCAAGTAAAAATTGATTTACGTATATGTATCATACTAATTATAAATTAGTCTATCGAACAAATATATTGTTAAATTAATTTTGATATATGTATTACATATTTATGAAAAAAATAATATTATTATATAAATATTAATAAGTAAAATTTACGTAAAAAGTTATGAAACATAAAATCAATGTATTATTTTATAATAATAAATTAAATATTATTAAATCTTTGATATGATATTCATGCATTATTTCACAAAAAATATAAAACTAATTTAATATTTATGGTTCTCATTTGAATGATAATTTAATTTATCACATATTTAATAATTAAAATTATTTTATAACTTAGTATATCTATTAATACTTATGTAAAATAGATTAACATTATATTATAAATACTAATGTAAAAATATTACATATGAATTTGTTAAATCTAAAGTTAATATATTAGTTTAAGTTAATATATTACATATGGGTTTAATGGTCATACATTATCATTCATTGTAGTCCACAGTTTGAATAATTTTTAAGTCATTTAGCGTAAAAGTTAACAAATTTACAAAAAATATATACAATAATAATTGAAAATATTAAATTAAAATAACAAAAAATAATAATTAAAATTAAAAATAGAAAATATAGAAAATAAAATAATATAAAAAGAGTAAAAGAAATAAGAAATTTAGAAAATGAAAATAAGAATTAACATAAAAGTAAAAATAAGAAACTAAGAAAGAAAAACAAAATTAAAATATATTTAAAAAATAATTTTTAACATATTAAATATATAAATATAAAAATATAAAAGAATAACTGGAAATATAAAAAATAAAATAAATAAAAAGGAAAAAATTGAAAAACAAACATATAGAAAATATAAAGAATAAAAAATAAAAATGAAAATAAAACTAGCATAAAAATAAAAAAGGAAATAAGTTGGATAGACCAAAAAAAAGTAAACGATGGTCACATCCATAAAAGAAAATGACTAAAATTATAATTTTAATAACCTAAAACTTTATATATATATATATATATATATATATATATATATATATTTATATTTATATTATGCATGTGTTTGTGTGGGTGAGTGTGTGTGGATTTAGGTGTAGGTGTGTGTCTGTATGTCTTTGTGTGTACGTGTGTGTGAGAGAGAATAAGTGTAGTAAAAAGTATAAAATTAAATATATAATTCATAGATTTTAATTATTATACATTGTAAATATAAATTCAATTACAACTCTTTATTTATATGACTGTTAAAGTATTAATGAATAAATTCAACAAACTTAAAACTATTTTACACTGGAAATATATACTAATTAAATTCTAATTCATATTATATAATGAAAATAACATAACTCCACCAACTTGTTTGAATCAAGAAAAAATAAGTCTTGGATTCTAGAGAATTCAATTGCTTCGGTTCACTCTCTTCGTTTACACTTTTTTTCCTGATACACTAATTAAATTCCTTTCACTAAAATAAACTAAATTATATACATGACAACTCAAGTGAGAAAAATGTTATACTGAGAAATAAAAAAACATAATAATAACTGCATGATTTCAATAAATGATTAAAATTCATTTGTTAATTAAACAAGTTCACGTGGTTCTCTCAAACAGAAACTTTTTCCACAAAGTTGTTAATTTTAATATTTTGAATTTAACAAATTTTAAAGATAAAAATACATTTCAGACGAGTACACCAAACAATTACTTATTATGTATTGTTATTGAGATATTAAAAAAGTTACCTCTAGTAAATTATTATGACTTATAAAAAAACATAATGCCCAGAATCCTCTGTAAGGTCTCTACCACCACTATTGTCATTAATACCACCATCACCATCACTATCGATCACACAAAAACCTTTTACATAGAGTTGTTAATTTTAAAATTTTGAATTTAAGAAATTTCAAATATAAAAATACATTTTACACGAGTATACCAAAAAATTACTTATTATGTATTGTTATTGTTGTTGAGTTATTAAAAAAGCCACGTCTAGAAAATTATTACGAATTATAAAAACCATAGAATGTGACTCTTTCTTGTCACCCTGTTGAATGCTCTACAAGGTCACCACCACCGTTGCCGATGATAACAACAATCACAGTAGTGGTGGTGGTATCAACGATGATAGCAACGGTTAGAGTGGGACAGTACTGACGATGGTGGCGATGTAATGACGACGTAAGGGTTGCAACAACGGTAATGGTGGTTACAACAACGATGGTGGCAATGGCAGTACCAGCAGTGATGGTAGGGGCGACAACAGTGGTGTTGTCATCCTCTATTGCCGATGTTGCCATAAGTAGTGATGGTGGTGGTACTAATGACAATGGTGGTGATGGAAACCTTTCAAAGGATTCCAAACATTATGTTGCTTTTTTATAAGTTCTAATAATTTACTAGACATAAATTTTTTAATATTTCAATAACAATAAAAATACATAAAAAATAATTATTTAGTGTACTCGTTTAAAATGTATTTTTATCTTTGAAATTTATTAAATTCAAAATATTAAAATTAGCAACTCTTGTGGCAAAGGTTTCTATGTGAAAGAATCACGTTAGCTTGTTTAATTAATAATTGAATCTCAACCATTTATTGAAATTTTGTGGGTTATTATTATATTCTCACCTATAAATAAAAAAATTAAATGCATTAATTATTATTTGATAAAAAATACTTTAAATAATTTTATATTTAATAACTACCAAACACTTATCACAAATCAAACATTTTTTTACGCCCTATAATCAAGCATATTTAAATAAATAATATATAAAATACAGCTAAGATTTATCACTTTTAAATAAAAAGACATATATATAGAAAATAATATTGAATTACTTAACTTATATTCATATGGGTGCATGAAAATGTATCATTATTAGCATGTGACTAATAATATAATGTATCAAATTTATTTAATGAAACATATTTGAGAGATCCCATATAATTAGGGATGGCAACAGGATGGGGTGGTGATGTGTTTGCTCTTCACATCCCCGTCTCCAACAAGTGCGAGTGGGGGCGTGAGCGGGTCTAAAGAAGGCGAGTATGAAATTTTAATCTCCGTTGGGTATTTTCAGGCTCAGGTATCCCCATTATATTATTTTTTATAATTTATATTTAAACTTATTTATAATTAATAAATAAATTATATGTTAATTTATTAATTATTAAATAAATTATATATTAAGTTATTAATTATATTTTAGTTTTAATGATCCACAAGGGAATAAATTTGTACACAGACATGTAAGATTTTATTTAACATATAATTATATGCAAAACATAGAAACGAGACAGGGATAGGGCAGAGACAAGCTCACACCCATCCCCATCCCTGATTATCTTAGGCGGAATGAGAACGGGGATAGGTGGGGATCAATAATGCGAGTTTTTCCCGTCAAAATCTGGTGGGGACAGAGTGATACCTGTGAGAGAGCACATGATTGTTATCTCTATATATAATACTTCCTCTTGACTCATATATAACCAAAAATACATAAATTCACACGTATTAAGAAAATTAGTTATCATCATTTGATTACACTAATATCAAATACAAAATAATGATATTTTTAAAACATCCTGAAACTAGATATTATGAATAAAAAGAATCATAATTGTAATTAAAAGAAGGGTATTTTAGAATTAAATAAAACAAAAGTAGTTGAATTTATTTATATTTGAGTTAAAAATAAAACCCGACTTTTTTTTCCTTATATATGTCCTGAGTGAATAGAATTTTAAGGGCTAGAGAATACAAAAAACAATGAAGAGTTCAATCCATATTTCCTTTATAATTTTGTTTATACTGTCTTTCAATACTTCAATTTTCTGTGATTCTCTTCCACCCATCGTTCAAGACTCAAATTTTCTTGGCAAAATCAACATACTCTTTATTTCCATTATGAATAATTTGCCCCTTAGTGAACCACCAGTATTCTTCTTCTACAACTATGACAAAAAGCGGATCTATTTGAAATCTGGAGAAGTTTTCACTCAAATCACCAATTTTGATCTCAAAGTGATTGTAATGTATTGGGACGTATTTTGTGCCCTTTTCTATGCATATGATCCTAGCAGTGAAGGAGGTCATCAAAAGATCTTTTGGTCAATCCAAGAAGATGGTATTTATCATAGTTGGGATAATCGGTCATGGGTGAAAAAGAAACCTTGGGATTCCCAGGGTTGTAGTTGAATCTTTAACTTTTATCTTCTCCATTACCAATTACCAATAAATAAATAACATCCTACTTTCCTTATTCATTGTTTCTTGTTGTAGGTTTACCAAAAGTTAAATTTATGAATTGTCATTATCACTCTATTGTTTCCTCATCACTCACAAGTCATGCACAACAAAGGAATATATCAATAATAATTTTATATTTTTATAAATCTGGTATTAGACATGGCAACAAGGTTTGGCGGGGACATGTATGACATTTTCATCCCTATTCTGTTTTTGAAACTTATTCTCCATCGCCATCGGGTATTAGGAATATCCGTACTCATCTCATACCCATAAAAAATATAATAATTTTTCAATAAAAAATAAATTGTTTGAATATAATGATATTAATTTCAAAATTATCTAATACGCAAAGTTTCTAATTTGTGAATTAAATGTCAAACTTTTCTTCTTTTTTTTAAGATAAATGTCAAACTCTAAATATCAAACCTTTATTTACATCCCAAAATTGTAATTTGTGAAAAAAAAACAAGAATCTAAGAGATCATTTGGTTTAAAAACTAGGTCTAGTAAACCAAGGGTAAAAGTTTGAGATATTTTAGTCATTAAAATAAGAGTGGAAACACGGGCGAGGATGGGGATATGAGGTGTGTATGTATATCCTTATCCCCGACTTAACAAAGAGAATATTCCCAGTACTCGTGTCCGATCAAATCAGGGATTCTTCATCAATTTCATGGTGGTTCGTGGATTACCCACAGATATGAGTTTATTTGACATCCCTAGATGGTATCTTAAAACTTATATATAAATATGGTTTAATAATACTGTAAAACTATTTTATTCTATTAAATATCAATATATCACTGTGAAATTCATAAAACTTTCATGGTGGGTTAGGGGATTACCCACAAAGTAAATGTAAGATATATACAAAGGCCACATTAAAAATTTCATATTCAACTCCATTTTATAAAAAGGTGAAATACCAAGTGAATTCCTGAAAGATTGATGTGCTGACATTTGAGTCCCTGAAAGAATTTTAGAGGCATCTAGGTTCTTGAATCTTTCTGTAGTTTGCACATTAGTCTCTATGTTACTAACGCCATTTAGTAAATGTTCACGTTGACAAGGTCCCTCTTTCATTTGTGGCATTCCAAGTTATTGTCCACGTCATGTGGATCCAAGTCAAAGTGAAACACTACAAGAAATGGGGTATTTAGTGACTAGAAAATAATGATGAAAATAAATTGTCACTAATAATGTATTATTAGTGAAAAATACATCTAACAAATCTACCACCCTATAGGGTATAAAAACACATAGTAAATACTCAATGCGCATTTATAAAAAAATGCCTTTTAGGGTTCCCATTCTCCGGTCTCAACAAGTAGTAGTTGTGACACCTTTTGACCCCCAAACACTTTATTATTTAGTTTTACAAAATAATATAGAAATTTGTTCATTTAAATACTAGACTTGACACTTGAGTAAATGATTCATATTGTGACACCACAAATTGATTATTACAAAAGAAGTCACGAAAGAGAAAATAATTTATCTCCACGTTAAGTTAAAAACATGGTTGGGGGGATTAAAAATTACTAGTTACATAGATCTATTAAACAGAGTTAACTTACAATTAAAGTTGTAAGCATTATATGAATAGAAAATAAATTGTCAGGATCATATAATACAACACTATGAACCATATGACACTCTTTTATCCCAAATAAATAAACATAACATAATTAAATAAAAGTCCTCTAACGGGGCAAAAAGGTTCACAAAAGTTCTTCCAATAAAACCTCATCTCTGATAAGAATTAAAGTTAACAATTTTATAACAAAAATAATTATGAGTCTTTATAAATAAAAACTTAAAAGAAAGAAAAGAACTTAAGACGTAATTGAAATAAAATTCTAAAACAAGAAAATAATTTGGACATCCTAATATAGTGGCAAAGTCTAGATGCCATATGTACAAGAGTATGGAATCCCACATCAATCTCAAACGTTACTCACCTCTACCACTTCAGCGTCATCCTAACCTATGGGCATTCAATACCAAGCAACACACAGACAAAAAGGGAGTAAGACATTTACCCATACATAATTACGTGGCATAAATAAGAAATATAACCACCACATTATATCACATGAAACCACACAACCACATTAAATTCAAGTCATGCTAACGATGCTCATGCAATGCAACTCATGTTATGTTTTCTCAAGTACACAACCTAAGCAGTCCTTTTTAAGCTAGTACCACGTAGGTATAAACATCTCACCATAGGTCCACCCAAAGTGCATCTTCTTTTACGCTAGTAATAGATAGGTACAACTATGCAATGCAACACAACCTAAGAAAACCTGCTTTGGAGCACCACACAATGGGCAATCCTTACCAGTTTCTTAGAATATCATATTCACGCATCATGTCATGCAACATAATTCCCAATATCAATTATGCCATGACAATCCACCCGCAACTACAACTGGGATGGCTTCTCATCAAACACACCTGACCATCATAATCAACACATCATGCATCCAATTATAATTCACCTCACTTTCATATAGTGGGACAAATCCCAATTCAATAACTTACAAACATCCATTCAATCACCACCAACACAATTTATAAGGTACATAACAATATTTCATACCACAACAATCAAAATCATCACAATTCAAAAACTAGCTATCCTTATCTTACACCTCAACAACTTATAAACATTCATTCATTCACCGCCAACACAATTTACAAGGTACATCACAATATTTCAGACTACAATAATCCAAATAATCACAATTCACAAACTATCTATTTTTATCTTACCATTTTATTACATTGTGTAGTCTACATATAATATCTGTACGGAGGCTTAGAATCCCCCTCCACTACCGTATTTCTTATATATGTCTATGTATAAGCTAATCTAGCTCCTTTTTGCCTTGAATAGATGAAGAACGTAGATTCTTTAAACTCTTTAACAGAGATCGCCTCTCTCTGAGTTCAATCCCCTATGTAGTTGTCTCCTCTATTTTCAAGTTTAGGGTTAAGGTTTGTATACAAAATGAGCAAAATATGTCAATACCCTCTCTTTACTCCTTCTAACCTTTTTAACCAAGTCTTATTATAATGAAATAATTTTTTTATAAGCAAATAATATTATTACCAAATAGGCAAAAAGCACAAGAAGTGCATGCCTAGCAATAATACAAACAATTTTGAAATAAAGAGTTGAAAAAACAAGGAGACCCAACACAATCATGAAATACATAACATAGGATTCATTACCCATTCTGCATAAAAGCAGGATATCAAATTTGTTGCATGACACTATTCTCATGTTGCACTAATAATAAATTATTTGTGACTATATTTTATTTTATCAGTAATATTATTTATAATAGCAATGAAAAAATAAGTATCACTATAATTTTATTAATAGTGACCGAAATATGATTGTCATAAAAAAATTAACACTAATATACATAATTTGTAATATACATAATTTGTGATAAATAAATTTTAAATTTTTATTAATATAAATTTTTTGGAGACATAAAAATTATGTAAAAAGAAATTCTTTACATCACATATATTAAAATTCATGAGTCACTATTATAAAAAATTATCATTTTTCTGTTAAAACTTCATGAGTAATAAAAAAATTGACACTAATATGCATAATTTGTGATAAATAATTTTTAAATTCTCATTAATATAAATTTTCCAGAAACATAAAAATTATGTAACAAGAAATTGTTTGCATCACATATATTAAAATCTAGGAGTCACTAATATAAAAGTTATCATTTTTTGAAATTATTAATAATTTTAAACAATTTTTATAATAATTTATCATAAATATTTAAAATTAATACTAGCATATTTATTAATTATAGTCCAACTATGTTGAATCTATGCACTAAACAAATTATTCGATCCTTAATGTAAAATTGAATTTTTCTTAAAAATTATCCTTAAATTGATTTTATGATATCCATCGTTAAAAGATAGATATTTTATTGATAGATACATTTTTTGTTAATATATACAACTCAATGAAATCATACAAAAAATAAAAAATTTTGTTAAAAATAGTAGTTTCTTTTAATTTAAAATAATTAATTTTTGAAAAGTTTTGAAAATTTGTTATCTCCACCAACACAAAACAAAATGTTGCTGCAACTGAATGTACAACTTAGAAAGTTTAAAATACCATCTAACTTCCTTCAAAATTAAACATGGATTCATTTTTATTTTCTTTTCAACAATAGAAACTTAAATATAAATTTAATATATAAAATACCTATGATGTAACTATTTTAATCGAAATCAAAACCAAGTCATTTTATAATATTATGATTGATTAACACTATAACAATTGTATATACTAATGTCTTGTTGGTTCAAATAAAGAAAGGTGAGGTAAAAGATGTTAATAGGAATATTATTTTGGGTAGTTGTAAATAATGCATATTGATGTAGGTTGTTAATTTAGAGAAAAACACTTAATACTATTAATATAAAAAGTTTTATACTTACATTTAATGCTTTAAAATTATATAGTAATTTATTTTATTTTATCAATTAATACTTTAAAATTTATATAAATAAATTATTGTAATTAAACATAGTAAGACACTTTTACTATGTCAATATATAGTGTTAAACTCGTTAATTTATTCATTTTTTGACATGTGACTTATTTGCACATTATAACTTCAAATTAATGTTATGTTGTCTAATTAGTTTTGAATTAATTAAATTTTAAAATATATATAATCAGTTTTCTATCCACCTAATTCAATTTAATTAGAATATTTTAATTATTTTTTTAAGTAATTTAATAAAAGTTTAATTAGTATGCACTTTCAATGCAAAAAAATTTACACTGACATTCGATCACAATTCTTAATTTATAGTAAATTTGTTGACTTTACTAATTGATATTTTAAAAGTCATATAAATGAAAAGATGTGATGAAAATATTAATGTAACATTCTTGTACACTGTCCGTGCATACTAATTAAACTCATTTAATAATATATTACATGTAAATTATATTTAATGAATAATTAATTACTAGCCTATTTAATAAAATATATATGTTCTAAAATATAATAATTATCTTAAGTAGTGTTTAATTTAAAATTAAAAGTATTATCACTTTACCAACAAAAGTTAATTAGAATAGTAGTTTTACCATTTAAATTTTTAAATATTAAAGGGTTATGTGTTCAAATCCATGAAGCATTTGTGAGAAACTTTTCATTTGAATTTAAAATCAAAGGTGTGTACTTGCAATGATTAAAAAATTAGCCTATAAAAATTAAAATATATAAAATTGGCACATTCATTATTTTAAAAACCATATATTTAATTATATATTTTTTTGTTGATCCTCCTATAAGTGTTCGAGACAGCGTCATGAGACTTACAATAAATCATGCACTTTACTCAACCAACTAAACTAGACCCCCTTGACTATATTTAATTATATAAAATAAATAATAAATAAATAAAATAATTTTAATTAAATTAAAAACTGATATTTTAAATTTAGTTTATTTCCATATATACCAATTTGATTATTGTATTATTCTTTCATCTATTACATAATGCATGAATACTAATTAAATTTTAAAAATTATTTTAATAGATAATTTTAAAATACTATTATATTATTTTTTTAACTAAAAAATTGGAAGATTTTATTTATGTTGATACGAATTATACATATAGGATTAATTTAAACATCTTGTTATTTTTTATATAAAAAATAGCAAACAACTATCATTATTTCAAATTAATTTAATTGAATTTTTTAGAATAGAAAGACAATACTAAATTTTTTTTATAAGCATATAAGATTTTATTAAAATCAGAAATCTTTATAGAAAAAGCACAAGGAGTGCCTCTCAAACAAAGCACCATACAAAATCATAGAAACTTATACACATATAGTTGGTTCATATTCCACTTTGGAAACAAATGCGTTTTCCTACATAACATCATTTTTAAGAGTTCAATTGAGTAGCACAGACTATCCTCAATATGTAATGTGTGTCCTTTGAAAATCTTTGGATCCATTGACGAGACCCAAAATCTAATAAAAAAAAAGCCTAAATCTTTGTATAGAAAAATTGATTTTGTACTATCTACTAAATATTGATTTCGTTATATTAAAAAAAATAGTTATATTCAAAGAAAAGATAATATTAAAAAATTTAAGTTAATACTAAATTGATTTGGTATTATCTACTTAAAATATATTGATTTCGTTATATTCAAACATTTTTTTTATTTTTTTCTTTTTTTATCATACGTAACCCATTTTTTGGTTATATTAAAATATTAATTGATTAAAAATATATATTACCTCACCTTTGCACGAGTAGTTGAAATATTAATTATCACTGAAAGTTAACATATCAAATTTAAATTAAATTTTTTATTTTTTATTATCTATATATCAAATTAAATCTTTCATTGTCTCTAGTAATTAATTGTTATATACACATAGGTTTAAAATATAATTGCATTTGACATCTTTTTTTCATTTGATTAATTCAAAAGATATAAGATGATAGAGTTTTATAAATTAATTTAAATTTTATTATATATTATCTTATTAAAATTAAAGTTCATTATTTGGCAAAGGTAAGGGAATCACATTTCAATAAATGAATAGATGAATTACTAACTGACTACGTAAATCAAAGATATATGAGAAAAAAAACTAACAAGAAAATAGTATTACATTTTCCTTCCCTAAAAAACAACTTACTTTTTTATTTTAATTTAGCTCATCCACACCTATTTTTGGCATGCTACAAGTGTGACACCTTCTTCCTCAAGATATTAATAGTAAGAAAATTAGAGAAAATTAAAATTGAACACGAATAAAAGAGTTCACATAAACACATGTTTCATTTTAATAATTTTCAACAAAATTCAATGTTATAAAATCATAGTTCTCCTACCAAAATAAACAACAATTAAAACTCTTATAGACTGTTATTACCAAAATGATAATTAAATCCTTATAATAAATAGGTTTCATACTAATTAAAATAACTTAATGTCCTAATAACTCATTGCTTTGATTTCACATACGCATAGAGCAACCTACCAACTCAAGTACTTTCCTCAATATCAGCTTCTATCTCTTCTAGTGCCTTTCGACCTATGGGTGTTCAACCCCAAAAGAAAACAAACAACATAACATGTGACATCCCATTTTTTTTAAAATAAAATATTAATAAAAATGTGTAATATATATTAATAGGATGAAATTAATTTAACATTTATGTTTACTAGAATAAATTAATAATTGATTTTATAAAACAAATAAGTAAAATAAATATGGGTGTAAATAGTAAGATAGTCTGAAGTTTAAGTTTGGGAAATCATCTCTCATGTGACATGTGTAGGGAAAAGGGTAATGAAGCAATCTCTAAACTTCAATATGTTTTATGTATGCCATTAAATGATTATGAACACCCACAATGAGTTCTAATAAAATAAACGTGATTGTATGGATATATTATTTTATTTAATTGGAGCTTTGCATTTAAATGATGGATTTACAAACTAGAATCAATGTGTTTGGTGCCCTGAATAGTGAATGAGTGTTTGTATTAATTTATTTTGTTGGATTGTTGATTTTGTTCATATCTTGTTGGTTTGTAAGGGGGAATGAAATTAATTTATACATAAGCATATATAAGAGATAGAGTATTGAAGGTGAACCATAAGTTTTCCTAGGGATTAAAGTCTCATGTGTTATATGCAATTAATTAGTTTGTTTGTTTCTATGAATGCTATTGATTATTAAATGATGAAGAAATTTATTGTATGATCAATTAATGTGATAATTGGGGGACTGCTCTGTTATTTGAAATGTTCTCCATAGGTAAAGGATTAGGTGTTAGGTGTTGGAGATTTTCTTCTGTTGAGGAGATTAATGAAAAAATTAATTATTATACTACAATTTTAGGATGTGATGGTAATAAACAAAGAGGTAGAAAAGTAGAATGTTTGAACATTTGAAGTTAGAATTATATTTTAGGAACCTTATATAAGTTTAATACTTATTATTTGAAAACTTTTGTATAAACGTACCTCATTATTTTTATAATATCTTTCTGTGTGGTTAACCAAATCAAGTTCCTTTTTTTTTTTAGAATGTATTTGGGGCTGCATTTTAGGCTCAATAATAATATAGATATGTTAAGAATCGACCATGTTATGTGAGTTAGAAATTGAGTCTCCAATCTAGCACATAAACATCATTCATGTGTTGTAAGCCCTGCAATGTCAACTAGACAAGCTTATTAGGTTTTGTGTTCTTCATGAATGTTGTAGCCATGGATCTTATATTTCTGATAGAGTTGGAATCACCTAAAAAGGATATCTATAACTCAAGTTATGAAAAACACTAGTGAGTAAGGTCAATCTGTCAAATTTGGATTTAGTGGTTGTGAGTTTGTAATTTAAAAAATAGTAGATGATAAAAAATAGCCCTGAACATCAACATAAAAGTTTTAGGTAATTGTATTATATTTCTAATAAAATTTGTACCACCCTCGTATCATTAATACAACTATAAATATTATATTTAGACTACACGATGCAGTAAAAGAGTAATATAAAAAGGGATAGTGCGAGTTGTGATGGTGTTGATTATTGTGGTGTCAAATAGTCATGTATCTTATAATTATAAGTGTTGTGAAGGATTGAATGTCTGAAAGTTTTTTGGAGAGCATGGATTAGGGATTTTCCCACTGTATGATATTAATGTTGATTACAATTGAGCGTATAATTTGTTGATTATCGATGATAGTGAGGATGTGTTTGACGATGTGTCATCCTAGTTGTGGTTGGGGGTGGATTGTGATGATGTTATTAGATTATTGTGATGTATCTTATAATTGCGAGTGTAATAAATGATTGAATATTTGAAAGTTATTTAATGTGCATTATTATGGATTTGTCTCATTATGTGATGTTAATGTTGATTTCAATTGTATGTATAGTGTGTTGACGATGATGGTTAGGGTGTGTCTAACAAGGTGTCATTCCAGCTGTGGTTAAAGGTGAAGTTTGATGATATGATTAAATATTGATATTTTGATTTATGCTGATGATGATGGTTAGGGGTGCCTAACAAAATGTCATCTCAATTGTAGTTGGGGGTGGAATGTTATAACATTATTAAATGTTGGCATTATGATTTATGTTATGGATGACATGATTGTGACAGTCGAAGAAGTTTTGTATGTGGTGCTCTGGACCATATCTTTTTGGATTATTTTGCATTGCACGATTGTACCTATGTATTATTGTATAGAAGAGGACCACTTCGGCGTGTACCTGAGAGCTTGCATTGCATGACCATCATTACCACAAATGAATTTATCTGTCTGGATATATAATCTCTATCATTGGTGTGAAATGAATTTATATGTTTATTTATTGTACTTTAGTTGACTGCTCATTCTCTTTATATGTGTCTTAACATGCATGAGACATATTCTTACCTCTTTTGTTGCTTGTTGTTATATTTTGTTTGGACTAGATGCCCCTTTCAAGTGAGCAAGATATTGATGATTTCATGGCTAATAAAGGTTCAACTTTTCTTTTCCTCTTTCTGTTGTGCTACTCTGGTTAGGTATTACATGGGGCTACAGAGAATTAGTGATTAGTTTTTCATCATTATACAAATTATTTGAAGTTTCATTATGAGCTTTATTAATTGAGAATCTTATAAAGATACTTTTTCAAGCCTAAACCTATTTACTTATATGTCTACATTTTGACATATCATATTTTTGGAAAATAAATGTATATTGCATGATATGAATCCTTTTACTTAAATGCCAATTCTAGTATTATAAATCTCTATATTATTTTGTAGTTAAAGAATAAAGAGTTTTGTGGTAGAAGGGTGTCACATAACAAACAAAGGGTGGGAACTTGACTCGCATATATTAAGACATGCAAGGAATAACACCACCCCCTACATACTACATATCATATAATTACAACATCATTTACAACTTCCTAATGGCACACAGATTATATAATAGCATATGGGAACATGTTATCAACACTCTCATGCAATTTAACGTTTGTACATCATACATATGCAATTCATCTCATGCAAAATGTTTCACAATGATGCACATGTTGACTCGCACAAGTTCGTCCTAGGCATATGCCTCTTCTACGCCAACCACATGTAGGTTCCAATAAGCATAAGCCTCTTTTACACCAACCATATGCAAGTTCTAATAGGCAAAAGCATTTTCTATGTCATCCATGCATAGCTTCCAATAGGCATAAGCTTCTTTTACACCATCCATGTATGGTTCAACACAACTTAAAAAGAACTAGTTCATAATGTCACACGATAGGCAGACCTTACAGAACTTCTTAATCTGCTACTATGCAATATTCTCATACATGCTCATGTAACCGTCATAACAACAATAGCTCACAATGGTATTAAATTTCATTCCTAACCACACTGGAATGACTCCTTATCAAGCACCCTTGACGTATACCATCAACCATACTATCCTAAATTAGGATCGTGTTCATCAATACATCACACATATTTATACATCATACACATTTATAAATTACACACATCATCTTAGCATCACGTTCACATCCTTAACACATTAAATGTATCTATAAATTAAATAAAACAATTCATCTTATACTCATTCGTATACCATTAACCACACTATCCCAAATCAGGATCATGTTCATCAATACATCACATATATTTATACATCATACACATTTATAAATTACACACATTATCTTAACACCACGTTCACATCTTTAACACATTGCATGTATATATAAATTAAATAAAACACTTCATCTTATACTCATTCGCATAACATAAATTCACTACATTACAAGACACTCTCCATTCATGAAATATTTTTTCACATATATTATGGATAATAACAAAATTTATCATTAATACTCATAGACTAAGTCACTATGGTATTATCCTAGATCAAGTTAACCATACATTTAGAATCCATAAGTAGCATAAGATCCTAAAAAATAGTAAATTACTTTGCATTTTATTATCTCTCACTCCAAACTTTATTTAGACAATCCCACTGTTAAAAATACTGATTAATGTTTTTTGAATCAAATTTCCAAAAATAAACCAAATCCAACAATTAACAACTTCTATAGAGGCTCCCAATGAAGTCTGTTACTTGTGTAAGATCCTAAAAATATAGTTCTTACTCTAACTTTATTATCTCCCACTCCAGATATTATTTAAAGAATCCCACCATCGAGAATAGAGATTAATGTCTTAGCAAACTACTATCCAAAATGAAACTAAATCCAATAGTTAAACAATTATGTAAAGGCTCTAGATAAAGCCTAATGTAATATCATCTAGTTAGACGAAGTTCATTAGACTTAAGACATAAGGCACATGGCATAAGATGAAGTAACATGTGATTTCACAACCAAGATTCTACCTTCCTTTTACATTGATACTGTAGAATTTATTTCACAAACCAAATTTAAGCCATAATATTCTAATAATCATCCAATATTTACACAACAATCTTACTGCATCAAAATACCATTCAACCCACTGAAACATAAGATTAACCATATCATTTACTTATGTAATTTAACACAATTTACATACTAATCAACAAGACCAAGAACATCTAAAAAAACAAAAATACATAGGAACAAATGTAAGTCCAACCATCAAATAACTCTAAAATCATATGAAAATGCACAAAAGATCATCAAGAATAATTATAAACGAAATTGAATGATTACAAAAATGGGACAACAACTACAGGGGAACTTAGAGCTCGCTTCCATTACCCATATCCCTTAACATGAATGTAGAAAGCTAATATACTCCCCCTTACCTTGATGAAGAAACAAAGACGAACGAAGAGTTTTCTTTCCCAATTCGACAAACCCTTTCAAAATAGAGCTTCTTCTACATTGTTATTTTCTCCCAAACCAAACCTCCAAATGCAGATCTGAGTGGTCAGAATGAAGAACCACATGTCTAGAACCTACTTTCTTATTTCTAGTTCGATCTAACAGTTAACAACGATGCAATGGTGAGATTACGAAAACTGCATAGGGGTTATGTGGGAATGACTTTCTTTCTTCTTTTTTCTCTCTATGACTTATCTTTTTCTTTCACCAAACTTCAAGAAACTTTAAGGGGAAAATGAAAAAAGAGTGACCTACCTCTTCCTTCTCTTCTCACATAACAACCCTAATAGGCCTAGCCCATGCAACTTTTTACCTACTCACTTAATTCATTAACTTATAATATACAAATGTCAAACAATATAATTATACCATCTCCTTATTATTATTGTTTTGGAAAACATTTATTTTCTTCTCTTATCTAATAACAATATATATACTTTAGTCTCTTTGAAATAATTAATCATGATAAAATAATAAATATCTATGAACTAATTTAATTAATTTAAAATAAACTAAAATAGCTCATTTATGAAAACTAGACTATTACAACAAGCGAGCTAGTCAAAATGAAATGAATCTAGATTTTGCTTTGTCACCTACACATAAATAGTCTTCTTCTGTGTAGAGGGAAACTTTACTCTTCTAACATCAAGGTTATTAAACCTATACCATACCAGTCAATTCAACCGGTTTAACTAAAAATTTGTTGACATACCTGTGTAGTTACTCTAAATAATAAGAAAGTTTAAGAACTAGTGGAAACTATTTAAGAACTAGTCAAACTAGTCTAACATTAGTCAAAGCAATGGAATTTGGTCAAGAATCTATGGAGCAAACCAATTTTAACCAAAATTTAATGAGGATTGGGACTCATATTAAAAGAGAAACTCATGTTACCTTATATTAAGAGTGAGTCATTCACAGAACGTTCATACTTAGGAGCACGCTTAGATCCTTAATCTTGCCTTAATTTCTTTATTGGCTTTCACGTGTAGGAAATTGCTTAAGTTTCAAAGGCTCAAGTTACTTATAATTGAGAAAAATGCCAAAAAGAGAGGAGTGTTCTTTACTTACTTGCATTTTCAAACTCATCTTAGTTTTTAACCCTTGCACTTCTAAATGGCATCACACACTTCAAGCCATAATTGTTTCAACCAAGAGGTATCACCTAAGGTAGTCACTTTAGATAAATTTGTAAATGAATTTAGAGAGTGTAGAGTTGAAGAGAGTAAAGAGAGAAAAGAGAGAGATGTAAGAGAGGAAAGAAGAAGAGAAGCAAAAGAAAAAGAAATAAAAGAGAGAAAGGAAAGAGAAGAAAGGAGGCGTGAAGATAAGGAGAGATAAATAAGAGAAAGATGTGAGAGAGAACTAAGAGAAAGAAGAGGAAGAGAAGAGAGAGAAAAGAAAAGAAAGAAAGAAAGAGAAAGAGAAGAAAGAAGAGAAAAAGAAGAAAGAGAAAAAGAGAGAAAAGAAAGAAGGAAGAAAAAGAAAAAGAAGGCCATAGGTCTAGCTCTAGTAGTGAAAATGAAAACTTTAAGGGTCATAATACACCTAGAGGGAGGAGACACCAAAACACTAAGTAACAAAAAATATACCTCTCACCCTTCTTAGTGAAAGATGATGTGGAAGCCTACCTTGATTGGAAAATGAAGGTAGATCAACTCTTCACTTGCTTCTAGGTGAGTGAAGATAAAAAAAAAGGGCCTTTAAGGGGGCTATGAGGCGAAGACATGTCCCCTCTTATTATAAAAGGGAACTCCTTGATAAACTTCAAAGACTCAAACAACACAATTTGAGTGTTGAAGATTACTGTCAAACCATAGAACTTTTTATGATGAAGGAGGGAATAAATGAAGAGCATAAATCCACCCTCTCTAGATTCTTAAGTGGCTTGAATTTTGAAATTCATGATAAAGTTTAACTCTTCTTGTTTACAAATCTAGATGACTTAGTCCAAATTTGTATAAAAGTGAAGAAATAATTGAAGAAGAGATTTCTTCCAAGAAGGACTACTCTAATCATTCAACTCACTCTTATTCAAATAGGGACTAATCCAAGGGAGCTTTTACAAGATCCACCCCAAAGAAGAACCCATTATCATACATGATAAGGATAGTCCTTTGCATCTTATAGAGAAAAGCCCCTTACTAGTTCTTCTTTGAAGACTAGTAGCATTAAGTGTTTCGAATGTCTTGGGAGAGGTCACATTTCCTCCGAATGTCCCACCAAGAAAACTATGATTATAAGGGGCCAAGACATTGTAAGTGGGTCTTCCTCTTCTACTGAGAGTGAGGAAGAAGGGGTCCATGAGCATTTTGACATAGAGGCAAGTCCTTGTGATGGTGACTTACTTATGGTAAGAAGGATTCTTAAAAGCGAACCTTGTGATCTAAACCCTACTCAAAGAGAGAACATATTTCATACAAGATGTAAAGTTTTTGACAAAACATGTTCTCTCATTGTAGATAGTGGCTCATGTTGCAATTGTTGTAGCATGAGGTTGGTGGAAAAGTCGTCTTTAACTAGAATTCCTCACCCAAAACCTTACAAACTCCAATGGATCAATGAGAGTAAGGAATTGGTAGTCAACCAACAAGTAAGATTGTCCTTTTTCCATTGGGGATTATAATAATGAAATTCTTTATGACAGTCCCAATGGAAGCAGCACATATCTTGTTGGGGAAACCATGATAATTTGATCGAAAATTTATCCATCATGGTCACTCCAATGAGATTACCCTCGCCCACTAAGAAAAGAAAATCAAGTTGATTCCTTTTTCACCATCTCAAGTGGCGGAGGATCAACGTTTTTTAAAAAAGAAGAGGGATGAGGAAGAGAAAAACAAAAAAAGAAGTGGAAAAATTGAGGTTGTGCCCATATCATTTGAGCACAATGTGCCACAACCTCAAGTTCTACTTCAAGAAGATGACACATTTGAGCATGAGATTGAGCCAAAACCTTTGCAAATTCATAGTCAATCTCAAGATCAAACTCAAGAGACCATGAAAGAATGGTTCACCCCTAGGCTCATCATCCTTTCTTTAGGTGAACAACAACATAAAGCTTACCTATCCTTTTTAGATGAATGCTCCAAAGTAATAAGGATAGTCTCACCACCAATTTCAAACCCCTTGAGACTACTCTTTAGTGCCTTAGGAGTAAGATGAAGAGTTGCTATGAGAAGGCACAATTAAACTGTTTCAAACCTAAGTGTCAACCTCCATTACCCTATTCCTAAGAGGCCTTCTCAAAGACCTCTTACTCCCCTAAAACTAACTTGTCTGCACATACTTACCGTTTTCCTTATTTTCTTGCAGATTTTGAAAATGAGGAAGAAATACCTTAGGATTTGAGGTCAAATCCTCTCCAAGGGGAAGAAGATGATGTAATTCCACCTAGCATGCATCATGGCTAGGAAAGTTAAAGGGAAACTTTGCTTGGATGGGAGGTTATTGAAGACATGAAGTCATAGTCTTAGGGAATTTCACTTGTAAATATTTTACCTTGTCTTAGTTAATTAGGGTCATGAGATTTATTTCCTTGAAGGTCATGTATTTCGGCCACTTTCCTTTAGTTAGATGATTAAGTGCCTTTAGTTAAAATGGAGGAGTATGTTTAGTGAGGCTTACTTAGGCTAGGCATGTTTGGGCTTGTCCATACACCATAGGTGTTGTTATTTACACCTAAAATGGGTTAGTTTAGGCAACTAACATTAAGACCTAAGACTTGGGTTAATTAGTCCTAATCTTAATTAAGTTCAAGTCCCACATTGCTTGGTTTGTGTGTCCAAGCTCTTCCATTGGGCTATTTATACTCTTTTCCCCCTCTTGTATTCCTTACACTTGAATGAATGATAAAGGTCTCCTTTTGAGCCATCATTCTTAGTAAAGTGTCTTGAATTTCCTCTCTTTGAGCGAATTCTTCCTAAAAGCTTTTATCAATGGTCTCTCCCTTGTGGTAAGCATCCAAGTAAATTTTGACTTATCTTCTCCCTAGAGAAGTGGTGTCAAACCCCCTTCATTTCTTACCTTTTCCATCCTCCATCTTCTTAAGGAAGGACCTTTGGTGAAGAAAATCCAAGGGAGTGCACATTAAGCACCTATGGTTAAAACAAAACTAGGATTTTGACTTATCTTTTCAAAGATTAACATGTAAATATAACAATCCAACTATGAAAAGATAAATATAATAAAACATGTAAATAATAAAACTCATATTTCTTATCTTTCTTTTCTCATACTGATAAATTTGTTGAATAAAAATATTCATATTTTGTGCAGTAAAGTACACTTATTCTATGTAGATTATCATTTTAAGCATGAACTAGCCTTTTCTTGAATGAGCCTATTGAAAATTATTTGTTTTGTTTATCCTTTTTATGTATAACAATTATTTGTATACGTTCAAACAAAATAACATTTTATCAGGTGAAGTATAATAAGATCCATTATGTATAGTTTCTTGCTTCATGTGTCATTGGTATAGTTTCACAATTAAACTTGTGTTATCCTCATATGCTCATATGTGCGTCTTTTAGATATACAAACATTTGTTTGTTGAACCAAGTACAAGTAGACTTTAACTTTGTCTGTTTATTTTGAAAAACATAGAATAAGATAAACATTCTTTTAGTTTTCCATGTATTAAATTAAATATATATATTTTCAGGGACCTTTGTCTGTTTAACAAACTAGAAAATTAAATATATATATATATATATATATATATATATATATATATATTTATATTCCAAGTTTGTTAAATGTGTGTGATCCTATAGAGTTTTATAATATATATCATATTATGCGGACAAATTATCTTTAATATCATAAATAGATATTTTCATTTTCCAACACCCCAATAAATGCAAAATAATATATGAAGTTTAGGTAGAAAATGTAAATAAATTCACTTTAAAAAATTATATTTTTATTCATAGAAAAAGAATTTTAATTAACTCAAAGTTAACAAAAAAAATATTCACATAACCTACACTAAAAAGACTTGAAATTTAATTGTTTCTATATAAAAATTAAGTTTATGAATATTTAAAATATTCTAATATAAGCACATATAACACAATTTTTAATGTATATATAGAAATGTCATAATTCAAAAGTGAATATATAAGTACACATCATGCAATTGTACCCAAAAATACGTATACACATGTATGGTTTTCAGCTTAAGCTAACTCACTTGTATTATTATGATAAATTATTTTAATAATAGTGAAGTTAATATATTGGTTATGATAACACTTGAGTCAATGCCAATATATGGAGTGAACAAGGGGAGAGAGAGGCAAAAAAAATACAAGAAAATTAGTTAAATCATTATTCACAAGAGAATTAGACGCATGCCCATTCATCTTCATAGCAATGACCTTTATCTTCCTTTCTTTTCTTCACCATTCTTTCATTTGAAGCATTATATGCTTACAAACACATTGGTTTCATTATATCGTTATGGTTATCTATTTCTATATATAAATATATGTTTTTCCTATTTGTGAATCTATTATTATCTTTTCCCTTTTGTTCCACTAATTCCTCTCAAGAGAACTCCTAGTGTTTATGATGATGGGTGGTAATCTAATCAAGAACTTGCTATTTTCAATATCCATGTTCCATTTCTTGTCTAACTAAAGAACATTTATACATTTATCTCTTTTCTTTTCTTCTCCTCTCCTCTCTTTCTTTCTTTGTTCTTTTATTGTTTTTTATAACATTAAAAAAATTAAAAATGTCTCTTCATTGACATGCATGGAGGAAAACATATAATTGGTTCTCTTTGTCATTCTCGGAGAGCCTATAAACTAATAAGGTGTGATATTTGTTTTACTTTTAATTTTGACTTGCGTTACTTTACATATCTTTTCAAGAGTTCTTTTTCTTTCTTTTCTCATCACGTCAAGCTATAACCTTATACAATTAGAGTTTGTTTACATGTATATGACTTAAAGGCAAAACGATTTGATTTTCAATCCCTTCAAATTTAACTTACGCGTATATATATGACTTAGACCACCTTCATATATTCTACTATGAATTTGAATTGCAATTTCTTCATGAGTTTGATGCATTTATAACTAGATTTCTTGATACGCAATTCATATTATAGGTTTTTGTTTTTGTATTTCGTTTAATTTATTGTGAAAAACTAGTTACTTATCTTTACAATTTTTAATGAACTTTTGTAAAAGAAAAACAAAAAAAACAATTATTCCTTAAAAATAATTTGTCAATAAACATAGGCATTAGTTAAAGAATCTAAACTATATTTAATACAATTCGATATTGAGACATTAATTTGTCTATAAAATATTCTATCATAATTAACTTATATTTTAATATGCTTTTACTATAATTCCTTTTAAAATGTATTTCATTGTTCATTAATGATGTCAAAGTCTTTCAAACCTATTTTACCTAATGCAAAACTTATTTGTTGTTCTATTTTAATAATAATAATAATAATTTCCACCAAAAATTAATGTATTCATTATTTTGTAATTAAGACAAAATTTATGCATCATTTTATAACATGCAAATTATTTATGATATCAATGAAAATTAATCAAATATTTGATTTTATACGCAGATGAATTATAGTCCCAAAGGGGCTTTCAAGATGAGCTGTACTCGTGTCAATTCATCAAATAACATAGAAAATCATGTTGGAAAGGTAAATCAAGATACAAGTGATGCCTCCATAATTGATGACACAACTAGTGGATCAAGACAAGTGCATCAAGTTTCCAAAAATGATGCAAAGGAGACAATACGTAAACAAACATCTAAACCTCATAAATTAGAAAATCCTATTAACACTTCTGATTTTTCCACTTCTCAACACCTAAGTCAAAGTACAAGAATGGATAAAAGTTCTAACCCTTCGGCTACCTCATCAAGAGTAATAGGCCAAGTTTTAAAAAATGATGCAAAGGAGACAAGTAAACAAACATCTACACTTCATAGGTTAGAAAATCCTATTACAAACACTTCTGATTTTTCCACTTCTCAACACCTAAGTCAAAGTACAACAATGGATAAAAGTTCTAATCCTTCAACTACCTCATCAAGAGTAATAGACCAAATTTTCAAAAATGATGCAAAGGAGACAAGTAAACAAACATCTAAACCTTATAAGTTAGAAAATCCTACTACAAACACTTCTGATTTTTCTACTTCTCAACACCCAAGCCAAAGTACAATAATGGATAAAAGTTCTAATCCTTCAACTATCTCATCAAGAGTAATAGACCAAGTTTCTAAAACTTATGGAAAGGAAACAAGTAAACAAATATCTAAACCTTATAGGATAGAAAAATCTATTACAAACACTTCTGATTTTTCCAGTTCTCAACACCTAAGTCAAAGTACAAGAATAGATAAATGTTCTAACCCTTCAACTACTTCATCAAGACTAATAGACCAAGTTTCAAAAAATTATGCAAAGGAGACCAGTAAACAAACATCTAAACCTTATAGGTTAGAAAATCATACTACAAGCACTTCTGATTTTTTCACTTCTCAACACCTAAGTCAAAGTACAAGAATGGATAAAAGTTCTAACCCTTCAACTACCTCATCAAAAGTAATAGACCAAGTTTCCAAAAATGATGCATATGAGACAAGTAAACAAACATTTAAACCTCATAAGTTAGAAAATCCTATTACAAACGCTTTTGATTTTTCCCCTTCTCAACACCTAAGTCAAAGTACAAGAATGGATAACAGATCTAACCCTTCAACTACCTCATCAAGAGTAATAGACCAAGTTTCCAAAAATGATGCAAAGGAGACAAGTAAACAAACATCTAAACCTCATAGGTTAGAAAATCCTGTTACAAACACTTCTGATTTTTCCACTTCTCAACACCTAAGTCAAAGTACAAGAATGGATAAAATTTCTAACACTTCATCTACCTCATCAAGAGTAATAAACCAAGTTTCCAAAAATGATGCAAAGGAGACAACTAAGCAAACATCTAAACCTGGGTTAGAAAATCCTATTACAAACACTTTTGATTTTTCCACTTCTCAACACCTAAGTCAAAATACAAGAATGGATAAAGGTTCTAAGTCTTCAACTACCTCATCAAGAGTAATAGACCAAGTTTTCAAAAATGATGCAAAAGAGACAAACAAACAAATGTCAGAACCTCATAGGTTAGAAAATCCTATTACAAATACTTCAAATTTTTACACTTCTCCACACCCAAATCAAAGTACAAGAATTGATAAAAGTTCTAACCCTTCAACTACCTCATCAGGACTATTAACAAAAAGTACAAGAGAGTTTCGTATACCTACAGAAACCACCCATCAAGGTCAACGAAATAGCTCTAGGTCTCGTAGTAATAGTTTGGAGAGCACTAATTGTACACATATTAAGCCACATACCGGAGGTGATGTGAGGTGGGATGCAATTAACATAGTTTCTAGAGGTAATGGTCTTACGCTTAGTCATTTTAGGCTTCTAAAGCGTGTTGGATATGGAGATATTGGAAGTGTATACCTGGTTGAACTTAAAGGAAGTAAGGCGTTTTTTGCCATGAAGGTAATGGATAAGGCATCACTTGCAAACAGAAACAAGCTTTTGAGAGCACAAACAGAAAGGGAGATTCTTGGACTTCTTGACCACCCATTTTTACCAAATTTATATTCTTATTTTGAGACTGATAAATACTATTGTTTGGTCATGGAGTTTTGTAGCAGTGGTAGTCTACATTCTCTTCGATTAAAGCAACCTGACAAGCATTTCACTGAAGAAGCTACACGGTTAGTCACTTAAGAGTTTATTTCAATTCAATTACTACAACCGGTGACTTTTATTAATATTTTTTGTCAAAAACTCAAAACAATTAGCTAAAATTCTTTGACAACATGTGATAAATGTCATCAAATTATTATAAATAAAAAATGTTACTAACATGTTTTTTTGTAATATTTTATCTTAGAGAAATGCTATCAATACACTTTTTAATATACTTCTTTTAACCCATTCTACACAATTAGTTTAAAATTATCTAAAACAACTCTCACTTGTCATTAACTGGCTCTCTCATCTAATTTGTTAGTTTTTAATAAATTTTAATTAATAATAAAAATGTGTTAAAAGGAGTGTGTTAAAGAGTTTGCTGGTAACACTCCTCTTTATCTTATGTTGTATATAGTTCACGTCGCTAAATATTTTAGGCTTAAACAACCTGGACTATACACAATATCCAATAAAAATATTACAAAATATATTAGTAATATTTCTTTATAATTTAGTGATATTTTTTAAATATTTCCAAATATTTTTAGTAACATTTTCATTAAAAGTGTTAGAAAAAAAAAATATTACTAAAAATTATATATATATATATATATATATATATTATATTATTATAGGGGCAATAACATAATAGTACTTATATATACACATACATTAGTATTCTACTTAAAGTAGTACATCTATGCTACAATAGTTATTAGATATGACTATATTTCATTACGTGAATATAATTCATTAAACATGGTAGTTTTAATATTTCATTAGTGAGTATGTTAAGTGGTTTTAGTGAAATAAGCACTAATTACTTTATTTCTTTCTATGCCTCCACTCTTTTCCATGGAGTCACTAAGACACCAAAATTTAGAGTTGTTATAGTTTCTAACATTTGTCCTCTTTGAGTTAATGATGACAAACTATAACACTAGTTAAAGGCTTTAATAAACCTTTTTGGGTAGAATTTGTTTACTGGATTCATTTATTTTATTTGGTATTCTCCTTAATTACATAGAATAATAATCAAAAATATAATTTGCAAATTATTTTCCTTTTTTGTGCAATTTTTTTCCTTTTACCATTCTATGTTATGAAATTATATCATTATTTTGTCTTGACACTAGACATATAGTTTTCAAAATAATATTGACAAGTAACTTATGCATATACACTTACTAATCCGTCAGAATAATAGTTCACTAGTATTTATATAGAGATTGAAAAATATACAAGTATCATGTATGATTAATGGCAATTATGCTATTTCAAAAGAAGTAAATTCCATAAATTTTCAAATAAGAAAATGAGTGTAGCTTGCATGTTCTATGCATTGCTTCTCTAAGTAATGCAGTTACAACCACATAATTACTTAAGAATGCAACACGATTTTTAAAACAAAAAATTGTTAATTAAATTTGTATAGTTTAAGGAGTTATAAAGTTAGTTCAATGATAAAATACATATGTGAGGAAAAGGGAAAAAAAAAAAGATCGTGTATCAAATTTATCTATTAACAAAGTTAACATACTAACATTTTTTTTATCCTTTTCATTTTCAATAGTGATTAAATTAAAAATATTAATAATCTTTATTTCCAAATATAAGAAAAAAAACATTAAAATCCTCTTACCACCTAAATTGTGTAATAATTATTCATAGAACAATTGTGAAAACTTCCATATTTTAAAAGTCCACCAACTCGTGCACCAATTTTTTTCTCTCCATATTTTCACAATGAAGGTTTAATTTTCATGATTATAACAGAACCTTCAAAAATTCTAAGACATTCCTAGCTACATTTAGGGATGGAGACAGTATCTGATGTAACAATATTGTGATATATAAGTTGTTATAACAAATTTAAGAATTCAATGTCTTAATTAATGATTTCTTGCACAGGTTTTATTGTTCAGAGATTTTGTTAGCTTTGGAATACTTGCACATGTTAGGCATTGTCTACAGAGACTTGAAACCAGAAAATGTTCTAGTTCGAGATGAAGGGCACATAATGTTATCAGATTTTGACCTATCTCTTCGTTGCTCTGTCAACCCTACACTTGTGAAGTCATCATCTGCACATACAAGCAGCAATGGTCCATCTGGGGGACTTTTGGAGGATGAGCCAGTTGAACTAGGTTGCATACAGCCCTCAAGCTTTTTCCCACGGATTTTGCCTTCAAAAAAGAACAATAAGTCAAAGTCAGATTTTGGCCCCATTGTTGGAGGGTGTCTCCCTGAACTAATGGCAGAGCCTACAAATGTGAGGTCAATGTCCTTTGTAGGGACACATGAGTATCTTGCACCAGAGATTGTTCGTGGTGAAGGGCATGGAAGTGCAGTGGATTGGTGGACATTTGGGATCTTCTTGTATGAGCTTTTGCATGGGACAACACCCTTCAAAGGCGCAGGAAACAAAGCCACTCTTTTTAATGTTGTAGGTCAACCTTTAAGGTTCCCAGAAAAACCTCGTGTTAGTAATGTTGCAAGAGACCTTATAAAAGGGTTGTTGGTGAAAGAACCCCAAAAACGATTTGCTTATAAGAGAGGTGCCACAGAAATTAAACAACATCCTTTTTTTACTGGAGTGAATTGGGCTCTAATTAGAAGTACTACACCTCCTGTTATACCAGAACCTTTTGATTTTTCAAAGTATGCTAGTAAAGCAAATGCTCCTCCACCGGACAAGAAGATTGCTGATATTGTTGCAAGTGATAAAAGTAGGTGCATAAAACCTAGTTCTTCTTATGAGAATTTTGAGTATTTTTAGAAGTATATGATGCCTAGGACAAAAATGTACATTATGTCTCAAAAATATTTTTAAAGACATGTACCATAGTCCATAAATAAGTTTTGTATGAAGAAATAAGTAGTTGATCAAAATAATATTGGATTCGATCTCTTTAAACAAGATGTTAAATTCGAGTCTTACATATGAAGAAAATGTAAGAAGAAGAATTTACTTAGAGTTGTCAGCTAGGTTTTGCAACAAGCATTAGCTATTGACAAAATTCAATGGATACTTCATTCTATGCTTATAAAAGAAAAAAAAAAGACATATGTACTATAAATAAGTCTTGTATAGAAAAATAAGTAGTTGGTCCAAGTAGTATTAAATTTGACTTCTTTAAACAAAATATTGAATTCAAGTCTTACACATGAAGAAAATATAAGGAAGAAGAATCGAGTTATCAGTTAGTTTTGCTTTTACAAAAATTAACTATTGACAAAATTTAGTGATACTTCGTGCTATGATTATAAAAAAAACATATACTATAAGTAAACATTAACATGTAAAATTCAATAAGATTTTTTTTCTTTTAAGCTTCGATTATTTACATTCTTCCAATATATTATTTGACAATTACACTAGTATCCCTTTCTTTGTTAATTACAATGTACTTTGAAAGTACATAACGTGTTATAAAAAAAATTGGCTTATAAGAAAATGCCTGTTATAAAGAAATTGACTGATAAATTGATTATTAGATGAAATGCGGTAGCTATATGAAATTTTATATACACACAACTATATGAAGTAATAAGATTCTATTTTTTTTTAGAATTCAATTAGTATATACACTGAAAGTGTATAAAGTGTATAAAGGTTTACATCATCATTAAATCACAATATTGTATTTATAAAAAAATTGTTAATTTTATTAATTAATACTTTAAAAATTATGTAAACGAAGAGGTGTGATTGAATATTAATGTAAAACCCTTTTATATTTTTAGTGCATACTAATTAAGCCCTTTTCTTTATTCATAATTATTAAATTATTTATTATCTTATTTAGCTTTAGTTTTTGTTGTTGTTATTATTGACTGCTAATTTAAATAATTGCATTGTAAATATGTTTGGTTAAGCTAAACAAGCTACAATAATTAGTTTAGAAAAAAATTTATTCATTTAAAGAAAAATAATAATTTGTGTAAATATTAAGGAAAATTAAAAATATTGGTTATTAAAGTACAATTTTGTAAAACAGTTAAGAATTATTGAGTAAAAAAGAATAACTTAAAATTTAAGAAAAGAATAAGTAGATAGATAACTTAATTAGAAGTGCAATAATAAATTAATTAAATAAAACGAGTGTTAGATTTAAGTAATTAAGCAATAGGATTGGTATCAAATTAACTTCTAAGGCTTAAAAAAGAAAAAACAAGCTCGTTTCTATTTGAGTGCACAATCATTTTTGTTTACTTTCTTTTCATCCACTTATAAAAAAAAAGCCAAATAATATTCTTACGTTCCTCTTTTAATAATATATTTTATTTCTAAAAATACCCCTTTCTAATAATAGATCGACCTTGTTTTCTTCCACTAACCTTTCCCATACCATCTATAAGAACTGGCTTGTCAAAATCCACAACTAAAATATTATCCTCACAATAAGAACAAGATATGCCCACGATATGTCCCTATAATTACAAGTCATACCTCATACCTTTGCATGCTAAAAAATCCACCCAGAAAAGACCCTCTTATGTACTGGACAGCCAAGGTAGTGTCTCGGTTTCCTTAAACAAGGTCTTATTCATTCTTATCGAAAAAATATAGTTGGAAAAGAGACCCACTAATTGAGTTGTTCAATCCTCAAATTCCTCCTGGCTTCCTTTTCGATGATGATCGCATCTCGAATCGTATCAATCCGGAGTATGATGCATGGAGGTTCAAGATCAAGTACTCCTTATCTAGCTTCAATCTACCTTGTCCAAGTTTGTCCTCTCTCATGTGTTTGGTGCCAAACATACATTTGTATCAAGTTTGGGATACGGTGCATGAGTACTTTCAACTTTAGATGAAGGTGCATGCTCATCAGCTGTGTACCGATCTTTGATCTGTTCTTCTTGAAGGGAAGACGATGCATGAATACCTCTCTCAGATCAAGACCATTGCTGATGAACTTGCTGGTGTTAGCTATCCCGTCAAACATCAAGACGATGCATGAATACCAAATTTGCCTGAAGTTTCGACACACGGCTAATGTTTGTGACTTTCGGTGTGATGAATCTTACTAGCCATCTGATTCCTTAGTCTTGTATGATCCCACCACACTGCAGCATGTTCAAATACTTGGATTAATCCTAACTTGAAACATGTTGCGCAAACTGATATGTCTCCTAGTACCATGCTCACAAGCACCTTAAGTCAACATCCATTTGTTGAAGCCAATTTCACTTGTATTCTCGACTCAGGAGTTTCACATCATGTCACTGGCTCCTCTCAGAATATTCATCAACTTAGCCATTTTCATGAACTTGACCAAATCTTTATAAGCAATGGCCAAGGTTTGCATGTTTCTGGATCCGGTACCTTATCCTTTCCTTCTCCCTTAAACTCCAAAATTCAACTGTATTTTGAATTTTCTCTAAAACAGCTTAGTCATCTAGATTATTTCCTGGGTTTTGAGGCTAAATACTTGTCGGACAAATCTGTTCTCTTGACTCAAAGTAAGTACATTCGTGATCTCCTTCTTAAAACTAAGATGGCTGAAGCTCATTCCATCTCATCTCTTATGGCTTCTTCCTATAAGTTTTCCAAAATAGGCTTTGATTTGTTTCTCGATCCTCCTTTATATCGTTGGTGATGGCAGTTTTACAGTATGCCACACTCACTAGACCTGAACTCAGCTACTCCGTCTACAAAGTTTTCCAGTTCATGTCTCAACCTTTGGAAACTCATTGGGCTACTGTAAATGCATTCTTCATTACCTCAAAGGAAATGTTTCTCATGGTCTCCATTTCCAGCCCGCGAGCCCCTCTGAACCCACTTTTTTTATTTCTTTTACTGATGCTAATTGGGCGTCTGATATGGATGATCGCAAGTCCACTTTTGATTCAACCATTTATTTTGGTCCTAACCTCGTTTCATGGTGGTCTCGCAAGCAACAAGTGACTTCACGGTCTAGTACAAAAGTTGAATACCGTAGTATTGGTCAAACCACTACTAACTATTTTGGATCCAGACACTTCTAAGGGGACTGCATGTTCCTTTTTCTACCCCTCTTCTTTTCTGTGATAATAAGATGTTGTTGCTATTGCCCATAATCCTATTTTTCAAAGCCACACGAAACATATGGAAATTGATGTGTTTTTTGTGCGCGAACAAGTTCTATCTCGACAGCTCCAAATTGTTCATATTCCTACTCTTGATCGGTGGTTAAATGCCTTCACTAAGCCACTCTCTGCTGCCCAATTTCTCATTCTCAAGTCCAAAATAACAGTGAAAGATTTCTCACCTAGCAAATCTCCATCATGAGTTTGAGAGGGGTATTAGATATAAGGGTCATTTCTATCATAATGTACCTATATATTTTCTAGTCTGTTTGTTTCTTATAACTACATAACAACCTATCTCTCTTTCTTAGTCTGAGCACTCTCCATATATATAGAGAGTCTCCCCTTGTAATCTTTGGGATAATGAAATTCATTCCTCATTCTATTTCATTATCTAAGATTCCTACACACCAAACACAAGCTCCTAATCATTCTGCCAAGTCTTCCTTCTATGTTCCTCTTAATCTCCTTCGTAATGGTCAATCCAAGTTAGTATAGGTGGTATCTGCAAAAACACTCTAAGTTTCTGACGCTGAAGTTAGAGGATAGTTAACTATTTTTTCAAAGTACAAAGTGTTAGTAGGAAAATAATAAAATAATATATAGTCAAATTTGTACTGTTGTTTTCCTTTTATAGTGTTTACCTTTCTTGTCATGTCACCCAAATATTTAGGAAATGAAGGATAGTCCAACCTCAAAGGTAGGCCCGGTCTGATGTTAAGTTGTATCCAAGGGTACCCTCAATATATTACTCATTGACAAGATAAGTGAATATTCCATTAATAACACAGGTACAATTTGAAAAGGGTTTCATTGGAAAACATAATCAAAAAAAGGTTTATATATATTAGGGGGAGTTTGTTTCATGAATTAAAATATCATTTCCGGTAATATAGACATGGGAATATAACATTCACATGTTTGTTAGAAGTTTTGAAGTTTCATTTCTTGGCATCTTTTATTCTTGAAAATATTTTAACTTTCCATTTTTTTACCTTTTATTATCATGGTAAAGGGATGAGAAAGTTATATTATCCTTGGAATTTAAAAACATTTCAAGGAATATAAAAAATATTTTTATGAAAATTTTTTTTTTTATTATTCCTAGAAATGAGATTCTTGAAAATATAATATCATAATTTGAAACAAACGTTCTCTTAAACTTAATTATACCCTTAGTTTTTTTAATTTTAAAAATTTTAATTTAGTTCCTAATTTTTAATTTAAAAAACATTGTAACTCTACATTTTTAAAATTTCTTAATTGTACTCCATAGAATAAAACTTAATTGCAATAGAACACGTAGAATAACGTTAACTTTGAGTTCAAAATAATAAATAAAAGATTATCTTCCACTTATAAGTAAATAATCAATCATCATGTCTTTCTATAAATAATTTATTATTAAATTATTAGGTAAATAATGGATTATGAAGTCAATGTTAATATTAACTCTGCTGCAATTAGTAGTCTTCTATTTAATATAAATATTAAATTCAAAAATTTATGACCAACAATGTCTTAAACTAAACTATGCAGGTTAGAATTCTGGAAATTGCAACGGTTATAATATACAAATTAAGCCTGTATATTATTTAGGAGAGGGGTTTATAATAACAACTAAAAAACACACTAAAAAAAATCCATATGACATGTTGATACACTTGTCCATTTCTTCTTCTCCATGATTAAAACAAAAGATGACTCACATGTTGAAATCTTAATTCTTATTGGACACGTACATAGCCTTCTTTTTGTTATCCAAAGTATTCATCGACTTCATAAAAAAAGGGGGGAAGGGGGCATTACTATTCTCTTTTATGCTTCATCACTTTCACAATGGAAAAATATGGGAACCCTTACCATATCTTCTTTCACACGAGAGTAGTGATGAAAATATACTTTTTAACTTTAACATATTATTGATTAAAATTATTAAAAATCAAAAGAAAAAAATTATATTGAGACATATATAAATTTGTGTTAAAAAGTGTCATAAGTTAGTTCTTATTTAGAAACAGTTTTATAAAAATATTTTTAGTATTTTAGTATTTAAAAACTAAAAAACTTGTTTGGGTAATGTTTTTTAAAAATAATTTTCCAAAACAATTCTGATCTTTTAGTTTTTTAAAAACTAAAAAACAGTAACAGCTAAAAGTAGTTTTGTTTTTCAGTTTTCTATTTTTATTTTGAAAACTCAAAATACACTCAGAATATATTGTTTTTTGCTTTTCATTAATTAAATTTTAATAAACATGAACAAGTTTTTCCATTTTTACATCTTCAAAACAGTTTTCAAATAAGACTTACCATACAAGTTTTTTTTTCCCCCGAAAATAGTTTTTAAAAACTATTCTTAAAAACTCTTTTTAAAAACTAAAAAACAAAATCAACTCCATCACCAATATTTCTTGTTAATATCTAATCCAAACTCATATTAGTACTTAGAGTATGAAATATAAGGAGACACATTTCAACTACAAATGAGAAAGGATATAAAAATTTGGGGATGGAGATAGAAGAAATACACTCCAAATGAACATTCTACTAAAGACGTACTCAAAATTATAACAATGGTGAGATTTTTTATAATTTCGCTTGGTCATAGAGCTCTAGAGACAAAAAAAAAAAAAAAAAGTAAGAAACACTATTGATAGCCTTTAGATAATTTTCATGTGTAGATTCCTCCATATATATTATCATATGCTAAAATGTTATGTGATGTCAAACTAAAGACTCTAAAAGGAGCTTTGCAAATAAAGCGGGGAAAAAACTCTAAAAGGAATTTGATACTCATCAATCTTGAGTCCCTCACCTAAAGTCAATTTATAAAAACCCAAACATTAACAATTCAAATAAAAGAGATAAAATGAATATGTAAGAACATGAGCACGAGTTCTTCCATATTAGATAAAGTGAATTCCGGTTGAGGTTGGACGCCATTTTATGTTTAATATAAAATAATTTGTGTAATTACACAATTTTGTATAATCACCAAGAGGAGCAAGACCTAAAAACCATAAAGGGACTTCGTATTTCGGCATAGTCGAAAATTGAAGTATATAAATCACCATGCTACTAGAACCTTAAATACCATCCTAAAAAGACTTTGGATTTCGGCATGGCCGAAAACCGAAAAGAATATAAATAAAAAGAACAAAAAGGATTGTAGATGAGAATAAAGGCGCCAGATAAGGAGATTTCGGATTTCGGTTATGCCGAGATCCGAAATATAACGTAATCCTAGAGAGAGGAAATAAACTTCAAAGGATTTCAGCCTTGCTAAAATCTGAGCTCTTACAAACAACTAATCAGTTTGCTAAGTTAACCAAAAAGATAAATCAACATATGTTATTCCCAATAAAACAGAGCAGCATCTACAAAGTACCTACTAGTTAAAAGTCAAACACGCTGGATAGAAGGAATCACTGAGTGTCGGAGTCTTCTCTTACAAGTTCTCCCCCTTTTGTCCATTTCAGAAATGCTAGGACCAAGTTTATCAAAGACATTTCAAAAAGTTTATAGCGATTTGTACCCAAGTACTTTTTTATAAGAACAAATTTCATTTAGATTCACAATTTAATTTATGTAATTAAACAATTTCATTTGTACCCTAATATAAACACTAATGTTTTAAAAATCAGATTAAATCGTGTTGGTTTAACTAGAAATTGACCTATTGTCAGGTAAACGTTTTAAAAATCAATCATTCATTCAACTGGTAAAAAATGCTTAAACTAAACAGAGCAAGTTTGACTAATTCACATTTTTTTTTTTTAAAAAAGTTAATTTTTTTTTAACTTTTTAGGATTTTGCTAAATACATCTTGTAAGGCCAATTGTTAGAATTTTTTATTTTGCATGTTTACATTGTTTATTTTTAATTTATTAATTATAATTTTTTTTATTGGTTGTGTAATGACTTGTTAGATTTATGTTCATGACAATTTTTTTTAGAGATTCTATATATTTGTTTACGGGAGATAAGAGTTGAGAGTAGGAATATTAGAAATGGTAACTTTTTCTACAAATACTTAATACAGTTTGTATTTTAGTCGGTGTACATAAAATAAATATATTTATATAATTAAAATTTATCATAAATAAATATTTTGAATACTTTTTATTTTAAATTTATTATTAATAATTTATGTTTTGATCACAAAATTATTGATATTGTAAAGATATTAAAAATTATAGATTGAAAAATATGAAAAATATGAAAAATATGTTATATAATAAAAAAAACTTAACAAATAATAATAAAATCAACAAATTTATCATGAATTATCGCATAAAATGTTGTATATTAACATTGATGGACCCTTTTTATCTACAAATATTTATATATAATAAATTTATTTAAATAAAAACTTATTCTATACAATGTATATATTTTTAGTTTAATAAGTATGACAGTTAATGTAAAAATTTACATTAACATTTAATTATAACTTACCATTTATATAACTTTTAAGTAGAGGTATCAAAACGGATCAGTCTGACCCATATGGATTGTCCCACTAAATGTTGTAGAATAAACGGGTCAAGCTAACTCGACCCACCATAATAAAGATACCTAAATTTTTAGCTCAGCCCAACTTACCATGGGTTAGGTGGGTTGGCCCACCAGACTTGCAAAAAAATTAATTATTAAATTTAATTTCTGATTTTTTTCTTTTTTAAGAGATATTTTTATAAAAAAATATAAATTATAAATAATATTAGAATAATATATATATATATATATATATATACATAATAGATTGATATCATCAATATACAAATTATAAATAATATTAAAACAACATAGATACATAATACCAAAACAACATGTAAATTAGCGATTTCACTTTCAGATTTCAGGAAAAGTTTCATTTTGCCTTTGACATTATTAGAAGTTTCACGTTCAGGGGGAAAACTAAAAAGAAAAATGAAATTAGAAAAAATGTGTATATGTTGATATTAAATAAAGTGAAACAAAAAAACTGAAATTTTTTTTTGTGGGTCAATGGTCAACCTGACCCAATCTAGTCTAAACCCACCAACTCGCGAGTTGGGTGTGTCCGGTTACATGAGTGAAACCGTTTTGTGAAACATAAATTTTTCTAGCCCAGTCCGACCCATTTTGACATTTCTACTTTTAAGACACTAATCAGTAAAGTCAATAAACTTATAAAAAATGTTGTAATTAAATAACTTATAAAATATGTTGGAATTAAATGATTGCATAAATTTTTTTGTAGAATACATAGGATTTTTTGTTGTATTCTTTATAAAAGTACTAGTAATATTATAAGATTAAAAATATTATTATAGATGACAAAAGAAAATACATGGAACATAATGAATGTCCTCTAAGTGCAAACTAATTAAATTCCATTATTTAATAGTAGCACTTAACTCTGCATTTTGACATAATGTGACAGAGGGAAAAAAGCCAAGGTAAAAGAGAGTGAAAAGGGAGAGATTGTGGTTTCAAATCCCTTAATAAAAACTAACACATTAATAACTTACATTTGACCTATAAAAAAATGGTGAAAAGAGATTTTAACAAAAACACACTCTTTTTTACTAAGTGTCAAATTGGGTGATTTTCTACAATTTTAGAAACAAAAAGTTAAAATTATTTCTTTAAAAACTTTTAAAATGGTATAAGATTTTTTAAAACTAGTATTGAAAAAGTTCTACATTTTTCATAAAAAAATATATAATAAAATTTTTATCTCAAATGTTTGAGTCTCCTTTGTTAAAGAAGCATTCCACATGACAACCATTATCAGTTTCATTCTAAATAACCTCAAGCTTATTTATGTTACTTGATAACAATATTGTCATAAACAACTTCCTCCAATAGTAACATAATCCCCAATCTTTTGCTTCCTTTATGGCTTCTATATATTCTTTATCATCCTCAAGAAAACCCTTTACAAAGCTTGCATATTTGATATCTTCATAGCTATATGGTTCTTTAGAGATAGTTAACATCATTCCCAAGTAGAAAAAATCACCAATACTTGGAAGAACCCAAATTAGGCGTCCAATTGTATATGACCCTTGTTTTGTTGTTTTCAATGTTTATGTTTCTTCAAATAGACAAATCTTAACACAAATTGAGCATATGTCAAATTTTTTTGCTTTCGAGTAAATGTTATTTGCAGAAATTCAAGATATAAACATTAATTCATTAACACTTGCTTTTGATAGCACATAATCAATATCTTCATAATCTTTATGATACACAAAATGTTCTTCTGGAAGGTGGAAAACTAATCTTTCAGCCATTGGTTTCCTTTTATGAATTGGAAAGACAAAAATACGCCAACAAGCTTCCCATGGAGAAATGTACATAATGATAAAGAGCAATTTTTTTTATAAATGTTAGTTTCCTGAAGTAGATAGACACTACAAAATTTATTAACAATCTTTAAAATGAGTCACTAAACATCTTGCCATATAGAAAGTATGTGTTTAAAAATTCATATATACCTATAGTCAAGATATATTTTAATCTCATCTACTGCTTGAGTATTATGTACTACCTCTTGCTCATCTAGAACAATGGTAAACTAGAATCCTATCATATCCTTTGTTAATGTACTTGAATAAGTATTTTATAAAAACACTATGGTTACAATATTATTTCATGTTAATGTTTGCTTATACTTCTTCAATAACATTGGATTATATGAGACTACATTGTGATTATCAATAATGATACTATTCTTAACAATTGTATTCACATTGTCTCTTCTCCTATAGACAAGATATCCATTTTGATAAACAACTATACAATTTTGAAATTTCTTAAGACAATACCTAGAACACTTTCCATCTTTCATGCACGGTGACGATGAATTGATTGTACTGTATGGACCATGGATCATGTGAGCCTTTACTAAATTGTGTAATTCACTGTCTTTAATATGATTAGGTATTTCTATTGATATATTATTGTCAATATCATTTGGGGAAGGGTACTTATTTTATGGATGCAAAAAGAGCAATAAGTGTGCATGTGGTACTCCTTATTTTTAAATTCTATAGTGTATATATTTAAAAATAGAAAAAGATATTTCCATTAGCAACTTTTCATGGTATAGAATTTAAATTGTAATGCATGTTAATTACTTTATTCAAAATGAAAAATGACTTACATGCAACAATGTTCCCCAATACAAGTCTCTTTGTCAAATCAAATAAAAATTGCTCAAAATTAATTTTAAAGATCTTCCATACAATATCGGGACGACCAGTAGCTTTCAAATTCATGGGCTTAAGCAATCTTTGAATTTCTAGCCAACATGGATTGCATGTGAATGCCAATAACAAATCTAGAAGTCCAACATTACTATAAATTGTCATTCCATTAATGTACAATTGGTCCATATATCTTCGACTCCCAACAAATATGAATGATAATATCACTTTTTTCCACTGTTTGAACCTTGACTTCGGACATTGTTAGTTGATTAGTGCAAATTATAATATTTGTCAAGTCTTAGCTTGATTGATTATTCCTAATAAAAGACAGTCTTTTAAACTCTTGTATAGTGTAACCATCAACAAATTGTTGCAAAAGTCTTCTTGACCACAATAATATTTGGGCTTCATTTGGTCTTGGCTATAATTTAAAGCAAAAGTCATTATTTGATAGTAAGTCAATCTTGCTTACAATTTTTTGAAGTATGTGTAACTTAATGAAGCACATCATGTCTATAACCATCCTCACCGAATGGAAATAAGAATGGATATTGAAGTCTCAAATAACATGCATGGAACTCATTTATTCTTTGGAGTTGTCCATTTTGTGTCTCAAGAATTATGTCTCTTTTTTATTCCAACACCTCAAGAACATTTTTATGCAGTTTTTTCTTAATTTTTTATCTCTTTCAATCTATCACAAAATTTGGCAGTATGTATACAAATCACATTTTTATCTTGGCATTATATTCCTGAAAAAATATCCTTTTTGAAAAGAAACTATATAAAAAGCACATATCAGATTTACAGTATGTCGCTGTGGTAAATGTTAACTAATATTTGCTATCAAACTAGGTTAATTCATGTTAGTTATGGTTAACATTAGAACCAAATCCAAATGATGGACCCAACCTACAAATGTGAAGGTGCATTCCTCATTGTAAAATCTCATAGCAACCACTTGTTGAGATTGGATAAAGGCAACTCTCAATGACACTTTTTTTATATAGTAGTGCATTTTCAATATCTTTAACCATAATTTGAATTTTTTTATTTTTTAAAAAAATGAATAATTAAAATATAATTTCATTATAATATAAATTATTTATCATAAATCTAAATATATTTAATGCAATCTTCTAAACATTTATTTATTATAAATTTTAACTATAATATAATTTATACACTTAAATATATGAATTTATATTAAAATTTTGATATGCATTATCATTATTAGTTTTACATAAGCACAACTTATTGTTTATATTAAAAACATTTATTAATAAAGTTAACAAATTTATCATACATAAGCTACTGTGTAAAACATTATATTGACCTTGGTTCACCTTCCTTCTTTACAAATATTTACTAATAATAAATTTTATTCATATATAATAAAAACTTATTCTATGTAATGTATATATTTTTAGTTTAATAACTATGATTATTAGTGTAAAAAAAATTTACACTAACATTCAAATATAACTTGTTGTTTATATGACTTTTAAGACATTAATTCATGCCATCCATATTGCACTCCAAAAGATCATTCAAGTGTAAAGAATGCAAGAGAGTGAGGTGAGTAATTATAGGAGATGGGATGAGAATTGAGAGAGGTGGGCCTTAGCTTAAGAGTGTATTTAGTTTGCCATTTGAGTTTTGAAAGCTGAAAAGGTAACTGAAATCGTAGTTGAAATGATTTCAGTTCCGTTTGGATAACAAAATACTAGGAGTTATTTTAGAAGCGGCTAGTTTTTTCAAAAAAGCTAGTCCAAATAGTTTTTACAAAAGATTTCCTATTTTCAGCCACTAACTGATTTTACCTTTACATGTTTATTCTTGCTTAATTAATGTATTGTCTCCCACTAATTTTCAAATCATATTATATAACCCTTTTGTCCTTCATTTCTCTCTCTTTCATTAATATAATTATAGTAATTTATAATATAAATATGTAATTATAGAAAATTATAATTTAAATATATAATTTAAAATTTATATATTTATTATAGACATTATTATTTAAATATTAGTTATAGTAATTTGTTATTTAAATATGTAATTACATAAATTTATAATTTAAATATGTTATTATAGAAATTTATTATTTAAATATATAATTAATTTATATTATTAAAATATGTTATAATTATTTTAATAGTTTAATTAGTATGCACTGACAATATAAAAGTGTGTTCAGTCACAATTCTTTATTTTTTACATTGACAGTGTATACTAATTAAACCTTTATTTTAAATACATCATTATTTATCTAATGACTAATGATGCTCTTATTTGTCATTTTATAACTTTCAGGATCAGTTAGTTTTACAAAAACTTACAACTAACTTTTCAGTTTTCAACTTTCAACTAGCTTTACAGCTAATTTTGTCAAACACACCCTAGCTAAAAAAACAAACTAATCAAAGTTAACTCCTCTTGATCGGCTCCAAGAGAGGGGGAAAGAGGTCTCACATGTTAGTCATGTTTTGTGAGTGCAAGACGGGTGCAAAAGCAAACTAAGGGGTGGAAATGACCACATGTCCAAGAGCTTATAGCCAACCTACTAATACACACTCCATATATTAACTAGTGACACCTCTATACTCTAAACTAATAGAAGAAATTAAATGACTGAAATACATGACTCAAAGGAAATTACAAATATACCTACCTAACTAAGATATGTACAAATAATCCTACTTAAGACTATGACCTAATGTCCTTCACTTCAAGCAGGAGCTAGTATGCTTCATTTAATTATGTCCTCCTTCATCCTCCTGGTTATGATCCTAACTAATAATGGGATCCTAGGCAGGATTGCATCATTAATTGATAAAGTCAATAAACTCATAAAAAAAATGTTGAAATTAAATGATTGCATAAATTTTTTTGTACAACACATGATTTTTTGTTGTATTCTTTATAAAAAAATACTAGTAATTGTTATAAAATATTATTATAGATGAAAAATGAAAATATATAAAACAGTGAATGTCCTCTAAGTACAATCTAATTAAAATCTATTATTTAATAGTAGCACTTAACTACATTTTGATAATAGACAAAAAGCAAAGGTAAAAGAGAATGAAAAGGATTTTTAAAAGAAAACCCACTTTGTTTGACTAAGTGTCAAATTGGATGATTTTCTACATTTATAAAAAAAAGTTAAAATAACTTATTTAAAAATTTTTAAAATGGTATAAGATTTTTCAAAACTAATTTTAAAAAGTTCTGCATTTTTCATAAAAATCATAATAAGAAAAACAAATTTTCTATGAGGACTTCTAAAACTTCTAAAAGAGACCAGATTGTTCTAGCTTAATTTAATTAAAATTATAGGAGTGACAACATTAATTTTATTTTCTTACCAAATCATAAGAATTTTTATTTTATTTTTTAACAAAGTTATTTTTACTAATTCTATTTAACAATTTATTTTATACTTTAATTATTATAATTAATTATATCATCAACATATTTTTATATTAATTATAACATTAGCATATATTCTTGTCTTTGGTCCGCCAAAACGATAGACTAGAGTAAAGAAGCCAAAATGAACTAGCAAACTCATCCTCCACTTATCCTACCAAAATTATGGTTGGCTCTATCTCTAATTAAACAAAAAAACAAAAAATTAGGCAGTTAAAGAGTTTCATATCTTTTAAAAAAATATATATAAAATGTTTTTCATATTAACTTTAAAAAGAAACTGACATTTTTAAAAAAAGGTATATAACAAAAGAAAACCTTTTTTTATTTTTTATATTTTTATATTTTCTCCACTTGAGAATGACTCTGGACAAGCTTACATTAGTTACTCTGCCCTAATGCTAATGCGTTTCTTTCTGCAAAGTGCCATCTCACATTCTCACTCACTTATTCACTCACACTTTCACTGCGCCATTAGAACCAAAAAAACGAAAAAAAAAAACAAAGAAAAGCGAATGGAAATGCAATAATAACGAAGCATTAGCATTATTCTCGTGACTGACAGAGAGTAACATCGTTTTCTCGTTTCTGTTTCCGTTAAAATGGAAAACCACATCTACGCCTCTTCCTACAGCCCTTCCTCCAACTTCCGATTCCGCGACCCCTCCGACACCGCCATGTTCCTCTCCCACCACCACCACCGCGATTCCGCCGCCGCGCTCCGCTTCCCCTCCGCCGCCGTTGTCGACGCCGACATTGCGCCGCCCGGCGTCACCTCCCGCATCGCCTCCTCCGCCGCCGCCGCCAACTTCCTCTCCGCCTGGCCCCCCGCCGCCGCCGCCGCCGACCTCAAACGCTCCTCCGACGGTTGGTTTTTCGCGCTTCTCCCCGCTTTTGTTTACTTTGTTTATTTACCTTTTGGTCCCTCTAGGGTTAAGCTGAAGTGAAGTTAGTTTAGGTCATTTCTTTTTTCTGTTTGCTTGAATTGAAAATGAAGTAAGCGAGATTTTCTTGACCTCCGTTTTTATGTGTGATCAATGAATTGATGTATGAATAAGTAAGTAATAATTGATTTAGGATTTGCCTTTTGGTCCTTCTTTTTTTTGGTTCCTTCTAGGTTTAAGCTGAACTGAACTTAGTTTAGGTCTTTTTTTCTGTTTTCTTGAATTGAAAATGAAGTAACCGAGATTTTCTTGACCTCTGTTTTTATGTGTAGTCGATGAATTTTGGTATGCATGAGTGAGTCATTGATTTAGGATTTACCTTTTGGTCCCTCTTTTTTTTTTTTTTTTTGTTCCTTCTAGGTTTAAGCTGCAATGAATTTAGTTTAGGCCTTCTTTTTTTTTTTTTTTCCTGTTTGCTTGAATTGAAAATGAAGTAACCGAGCTTGACCTCTCTGTTTTTACGTAATCAATGAATTTAGGTATGAATGAGTGAGTGATAATTGATTTGGGATTTACCTTTTGGTCCTTTTTTTTTTGTTCCTTCTAGATTTAAGCTGCACTGAATTTAGTTTAGGTCTTCTTTTCTTTTTCCTGTTTGCTTGAATTGAAAATGAAGTAACCGAGATTTTCTTGACCTCTCTGATTTTATGTGTAATCAATGAAATTAGGTATGAATGAGTGAGTAATAATTGATTTTGGATTTACTTTTTGGTCCCTTTTTTTTTGTTCCTTTTAGGTGGTTTGTTTTTTTAATACGTTGTTCATTTTAGGTTTGAGCTGAACTGAACTTAGTTTAGTTCTTTTTATTTTCTGTTTGCTTGAATTGAAAATGAAGTAACCGAGATTTCCTAGACCCCCCATTTTTACGTGTAATCTATGAATTTAGGTATGAGTGAGTAATAATTGATTTTGGATTTACCTTTTGGTCCCTATTTTTTTTAGTTCCTTCTAGGTTTAAAGCTGAACCGAAGTTAGTTTTGGTCTTTTTTAGGGTTTAGGGTTTGGTCTTATTAATTTCTGTTTGCTTGAATTGAAGTGTAATCTATGAATTTAGGTATGGTGAGTAATAATTGATGTAAGATTTACTTTTTGGTCCCTCTTTTTTATTTTTTTGTTCCTTCTAGGTTTAAGCTGAACTGAACTTAGTTTAGGTCATTTTTGTTTGTTTTCTTGAATTGAAAATGAAGTAACCGAGATTTCCTTCCGTTTTTATTTGTAATCAATGAATTTAGGTATGAATGAGTGAGTAATAATTGATTTAGGATTTACCTTTTGGTCCGTCATTTTTTGTGTTCCTTCTAGGTTTAAGCTGAACTGAAGTTAGTTTAGGTCTTCTTTTTTTTTTTCCTGTTTGCTTGAATTGAAAATTAAGTAACCGAGATTTTCTTGACATCCGTTTTTATGTTTGATCAATGAATTTTGGTTTGAATGAGTGAGTAATAATTGATTTTGGATTTAACTTTTGGTCCTTCTTTTTGTTCCTTTTATGTTTAAGCTGAACTGAAGTTAGTGTAGGTTATTTTTTTTCTGTTTGCTTGAATTGAAAATGAAGTAACCGAGATTTTCTTGACCTCTCTGTTTTTGTGTGTAATAAATGAATTTAGGTATGAATGAGTGAGTGATAATTGATTTGGGATTTACCTTTTGGTCCCTCTTTTTTTTTTGTTCCTTCTAGGTTTAAGCTGCACTGAATTTAGTTTAGGTCTTCTTTTCTTTTTCCTGTTTGCTTGAATTGAAAATGAAGTAATCGAGATTTCCTTGACCTCTGTTTTTATGTGTAATCAATGAATTTAGGTATGAATGAGTGAGTAATAATTGATTTAGGATTTACCTTTTGGTCCTTCTTTTTTTTTTTTTGGTTCCGTCTAGGTTTAAGCTGTACTGAAGTTAATGTAGGTCATTTTTTTTCCTGTTTGCTTGAACTGTAAATGAAGTAACCAAGATTTCCATGACCCTTGTTTTATGTGTAATCTATGAATTTAGGTATGAGTGAGTAATAATTGATTTAGGATTTACCTTTTGGTCCCTCTTTTTTTTTCCCCCTCTAGGTTTAAGCTGAACTGAACTTATTTTAGGTTTTTTTATTTTTGTTTGCTTGTATGGAAAACGAAGTAACGAGATTTCCCTGATACCCGTTATGATGTGTAATCTATGAATTTAGGGGCTAAGTCAGTAATAATTGATTTAGGATTTACCTTTTGGTCCCTCTTTTTCTTTTTTTTTTTTTGCTCCTCTTAGGTTTAAGCTGAACTGAACTTAGTTTAGGTCTTTTTTTTGTTTTTTGCTTGAATTGAAAATGAACTAACCGAGATTTCCCTGATCCCCGTTTTTGTGTAATCAACTTTAGGTATTAGTCAATAATAATTGATTTAGGATTTACCTTTTGGTCCCTTTTTTTTTCCTTCTAGGTTTAAGCTGAAGTTAACTTAGTTTAGGTCATTTTTTTGTTTTCTTGAATTGAAAATGAAGTAACCGATATCTCCTTGATCCCTGTTTTTATGTGTAATCAATGAGTTTGGTGTATAAGTGAGTAATAAATGATTTTGGATTTATCTTTTGGTCCCTCTTTTTTTTTTTTTTTTTCTGCTAGTTCTGTAAGAAATAGTTGATTAACTTTATTCTTGAACCAAGGGTTTCGTCTCTTAGCTGAACTGAACTTAGTTTTGGTCATTTTTTTGTTTGCTTGAATTGAAAATGAAGTAACCGGGATTTCCCTGATCCCCGATATTATTTGAATCTATGAATTTAAGGTATAAGTGCATGTTTGGGTAGATTGGTTTAAGAAATAATTGATTTAGTATTTAGCTTTTGATTCCCATTGTTATATGTAATCTATGATTTTAGGGTATCAGTGCATGTTTGGATGGATTGGTTTAAGAAATAATGGTCTTTGTTTTCACCAAAACAAGGGTTTATTTCTCTAAGTTGAACTAAACAGGGACCAAGGGACTAGGCTATTGAGTTTAGGTTATTTATTTTTGTTTATTTCAATTAACAATGAAATAACTGGGATTTTTGTTTGCTTAAATTAAAAATCAAGTAACATAGATTTCACTCCTTGTGTGTAATTTGTATCCAGTACATAATAGATGGTGGTGTTCAGTTTTCTAATGATTAGCTGAGTAATTGATGTTTATGTTTGAGCGTATGTTGGTAATAATGAGGATTAGGGTGTGATACACATTATAGCATTGTTGTGCCCATGTAGTGTGGATTGGTTATTGTGTTGCTAAATTTTACTCCTTTTAGGTTAGCAATTAATTACCATCTTTTAATTCAGAGTATAACAGTTGCATTTAATTGTCTTCAGAGTATAACAGTTGAATTAATTGTCTATGGTTATGATGACTGACGACTGGCACAAGCTTACTTATGGATTATGTTACGGGGTCATGATTGATAATGCAGAGTAGTGGCTGGTGTAGTGAATGAGTGGAGATATGCACAGGATAGATGATGTGATGATGGAGTGTATGCTACGTGATATGAGTAATATAGATAATAGCATCTAAAGAGAGAAAAAAAATGTGCTAGGGCTGGCTTTTTGTTTGAGAGTGACTTGTTACTTCTTGTCAAGTCGAAGTTTACCCTTTTTGGCTTCAAATGGTGCAAGGTGTTACTACATTACGTATTTTCTGGAATGTCGTGTTCCGTGATTGATATATTTTTACATTATTTTTATAATTTCAATAAATGTATACTTGTAGCTTTTGTATAATCTCAGTGAACCTTAGTCATCACCTTTTTTTATATAAAGTATATTCTTTATATTTACTAATGTATGCTTTTTGTCAAAAATTATTTTCTTAGTCAAACTTATAAAGTAACATTATACATTTGCTTTGGTTTTCTTGTATATACTCGTCTATTACGTATTATAGCTCTGTACCATCCAACCATTTTGGGTACAATTGGGCAAAGCGAAGCTTGGTATTCTACAAACTCACTGGCCAAGCGCCCTAGATATGAAAGTGCTTCCAATATGACTATATATCCGCAGAGGCCAGGAGAGAAGGATTGTGCCCACTATATGCTCACAAGAAGCTGTAAGTTTGGAGATAGCTGCAAGTTTGACCATCCTATTTGGGTTCCTGAGGGGGGAATCCCGGATTGGAAAGAGGTGACAGTTTGCTATTATCACTACTATTTTTTATGCCTATGAAAATAATATCATAATGTATAGTAAATTTACTATTGGTAATTGTAAAGTGACTTGTATTCTTACAATTCTATATTTTATATGAAATTATAGAGCTAAACATATATGAATTTATAATGGTGTACTATATACCAGTTTAAGCAATTCTTTTTTCTTATATTATTTTTCAACGTTTATATTAGTTATATTTGTAGTAATAAAACCCCTCGATTTCTATATATATCAGTGTGCAAAACTGTATAGAAATATTCATTAATTAATTATTATAGTATAATAAAATTATAAATTATAATAGAATAAACTCTAGAACAAGTATGTATGTCTAGTACTATTGTATTACAATATAAAACTAGTAATACTAAAGATTAATGACTAATTGTAATACCTCAACTTTTTGCAACAAGCTGTTGCATGTACATCTTATGCATGGACCTTGTTATAAATTTAACTTGAGGATTGAGATATTCAGTAATGACATGTTTCTTAGTCATTTATAGACTACTCTTGACAGGAGGGAAAAAAGAGATAGGTTGGTTGAGAACATTGTCTCATGACCGCATGGTGGGTGGAAAGGGGGAAGGAGTGGGATATTCTGTTAGCGTATTAGTATAATAGTTTGGAGTGGAGAAGGGAAAGAAGCATGAAGTTGGTTAAGTTTTTGTAAGGGAGGTTACAACCTTCAAATGCTACATTATCTTTCTTCTTTCTACTTACTATATCCTTATTCTGTCACAGAATTTAAGTGTGAAGCTCAAGTGACATGGAAAATCTGTATCTACCTTGATCTGAGCCGATAATCCTGTAATATCAGTAGTGACGAAGACTCTTTTTACTTCTAAATTCAATGAAACATATTCTGATTTCTGAGTATGTATCAATTGATATCTGACTCTGAGCTTCTGATTTGGGAGCTACTGTCATACTATTTCACTTTTTGAAATTTGGCTACTTTATATGCATCCTGTCTATGCATTACTCAATGTATATTAAAATGATATTTTACTTTGCTGTGAATCAATTTTATTCTAGTTTGATGTTTAGGGTAGGTGATTTTGTTTAAAACCTACACAACCTATTTATTTTGTATGCTAAGATAACACTTGTTCCAGTTATTTCTTGTAATGAGCTAAATATGGCATGTGTTTTTTACCATTATTATCTTTTCTATTTTGTCCCTGCTGACAATGGGTTTAATCACAAACAATGAAGAATAATTGTCTAGCAATTTTGCTTCTTATACATAAAACTGGCTTACTAATTTCTTATGACCCACATTGTTTATTCATATATGATTTAGGTTCCAAATATTGTTACAAATGAAACTCCTCCAGAGAGACCTGGGGAACCAGATTGTCCAGTGAGTAGAATTTGCAATTTTTTTCCTCACCTTTTTTTTTCTTCATTTGTATTTGAGCATTTTCTAATTCATTTTTCAATACATTGCAGTACTTTCTGAAAACTCAAAGATGCAAGTTTGGTACAAAGTGCAAATTTAATCATCCCAAGGTTTCCTCTGAAAATGCTGATATTTCATCTGGCTTACCTGAGAGGCCATCAGAGCCCCCTTGCGCGGTTAGTTATTTACATTTTATGTTAACATGCCACTTTATTTTCTATGCCTGACTTTTATGTTTTATATTTATACAGTTCTACTTGAAAACTGGAAAATGTAAATTTGGTGCTGCTTGTAAATTCCATCATCCCAAGGATATCCAGATTCAGTTGTCTGACGATTTGAGCCATACTGTTTCCCAGACGCTAATAAATTCTATGATGGGAGGGGTAACAGTAGATACACAGCCAATTAAATCGGTTATATCTCCATCGTTGCAAAATAGCAAAGGTCTTCCTGTAAGATTGGTATTGATTCTCTACTAAATTCTTTGCTGCACTCTCTGTTAAAGGAAAGACAGACCAATTCATATCATGTTCTTTTGAGTTTTCCTTTTCATTCTATTATCTGCTGGCTGTATGCTGCTTTGAACTGTAGAAACAACCCATGATCCGAATTACTAATTGTAGCAGAAATTATTAATTCAACTTGTTTGAATGGATTGGTTTGTTTGGCTCTGTAGCTCCGTTTTTGCTAGGCTGGAATCAGCATAAATAATTTTTTATTTATTTTTTAATCTTGTGATGTTATATAAAATTATAACTTATTTTAAGATACCCACTTTTAGCTGATGACAGCCTTTTTCTCTCCTAATTATTTCATTCACTTTTTCATTTTAAAAAAGGCCTTTTTTTTACTGTTCTATTCTCTTTTGACAGGGGGAAGTAGATTGTCCGTTCTACATGAAAACTGGGAGGTAAGCATTGATTTATATTCAATTGGTTTCATAATTTGAGAAATAGTAATTTTTTATTTTACAATAGCTCTCTTAAAAAACTTAACAAAACACAATTGATTACATAATCTAAACAACATGTATCCTTTGGATTAAATATCCTTAATTTTTTTCATTCATATGAATCAGTTGCAAGTATGGGAGCTCTTGCCGCTACAATCATCCTGACAGGAATGGTATGTATGTGATATATTGATTGTTCATATATTTTCTTGTTTCCTAAGCAATGATTTCACATGATTGTACTTTAATGTAGCAATTCATCCACCCATTTCTGGATTAGGCCCTTCCATTTTGCCATCCTCAGCTGCGAATCTGAATATTGGACTTCTTAATCCAGCTGTGTCTGTTTATCAGGCTTTTGACCCAAGGCTGTCGAATCCAATGGTAATGTGGAAGTTGCTACTGTACTTATTCTAGTGGAGAATTGACTGATGCAAATTGCAAATAATGTTATCCAACACCTGCTTCTCGTTATTGGTGGGCTAGGGGAGGGTGTTGGGGATCCTTTGGGTTATGTTTTTAGGTGTGTTGTATGTTTCTGGTTATCAATCAAATCAACACAAATAGTGTTAGGCATAAGCATATAATGAATGCATAATTATTGGGTGTATAACTTAGATACATATAGATTTCACAAATGCAATAAAGATGACTTAGACATAGCCTACATATATTTGTATACGGTCAAACCTGGACATGAAGTTGTATGATAGGTTTGAAATTTGAATGGAGAACTGTTGGTTGTTATAAGTTGGAACATTGCAAAAAATAATATGCATACATGGGAATAATATTTGTGCAATGTAGCTGTGCATATCTTTCATTATGAACAAACATTAAGTAGTTAAATGTGGGGTTTTTTGTGTGTACTATCAACTTTTTTTGTTCTCATGGTGTTTCTCTTGGCTAATAATATATCTTGACCCTTGTATATGTTTTGATTTTGTTCTCGTAAGATTTTTGCATACATTCCCCACAGTCTTTCGTTAATTCTTTTTATGGTTTTTGCCTCAAGTCTCAATTTCTCTTTGTGCTTCATTGTTTGTTAAATTGACTTTCTTAGCTTCCTAAAATTCTCATTCCTAGTGTTTTTTCTGATGCTGCTGATCTAGTACATGTTATGCATGATATATGTTTTTACAACGAAAAGTAAATGTTTGGGTCCTTGAGAGGTGATGCCTCTTTGTTGTTTTGCCTCAATAATGTTGGAGAACAAGTTTGAGACTACTCTAAACAACTCATAATATTAACTAAAACTAAAACAATATAATAAAAGGAAGTGTATTATTGGAATAGAAAAGGTATCCATTCTTAAATTAATCCTAACTGCATTTCCATGAGATGTCATATTGATGGATTACTTTAAAGCTAATGCATCTTATGCATGTGACATGTTTTCCAGTCTCAGATGGGAATTGCAGAAGCTATCTATCCTCAGCGACCTGGGCAGATTGAATGTGATGTAAGCAAAAAACTCTTTATCATGTTCCAGTTATATTAGATTTCCTAGCCAATATGTATTTGCAATGGTTTGCATGTCACATTTATTTGTTAGGTCAGTTAGTATTAAATTAAAAAATGTAAGGTGGCTAAGCGTTCGATTGCAGGTCTATCTTCTTCAGTTTTTCATTAAAAAACCAAGGTAGGGTAGCCTTAATAGTAATACCATGAAATAAGTTATATCAAAGAATTATACAAAGTATAATAATATGATTCTTTTAGTTGGAAATAAAATAAGGAAATATCTGTTGAGATGATGTAGGTTTGAATGAGATTAAAGTAATTTAGGGGACTTAATAGAAATCCTTTGCCGGGGCAGTAACAAATTATTGAGAGTTCAAGGAGTGATGAAGTTAATATATCGTTCCTGTCAAATATGCTAATAAGGCATGTGGGGGAAGTGGGTGATGAAACGGGTGAATAGGTTACAAATTGGACATGATTTGACTAGTTGGACTAGATTATCTTTTTGGAGAAATTGAACAAAGCTGCTACAATTCACACCAAACCCCTGCGGCTTCTTAGTAGGCTCGGATTTTGGTTAATAAAAAAAACCCGTTTCTTATTCTTAATCTTAATAAATAAGCTGAAGGCACGATCTCCTCTGCTCTCTTTTATTCTATTTTATTCATGTACTATCCTACCTTCACTGATTTTACCTAACCACTGATTGTAATTAACTGGAGTTATAAGGTTGGACTACTAGCAAAGCCTACATGTGAGGAGAAGGGGAGAGGAAGAAGTCATTAGTTTTACTAATATTTCATTCTTATAAAGAAACATAATTATTAAAACTTAGTGACAACTTTATTTGCTTAGTTTCTTTGTTCTCATTTCTACATAACCTCTGCATAATATATGAAATTACCTTTTACATTTCTATTCAATGGTTTACCGTGTAGTATTATATGAAAACCGGCGAGTGTAAATTTGGGGAAAAATGCAAGTACCATCACCCAATTGACCGCTCAGCGCCATCATTGTCAAAGCAGGGCACTGTTAAACTAACTCCTGCAGGATTACCAAGAAGAGAGGTATGTTAAATCTTTTACACATGCATAGTCCAAATTATTGCTTTATTTACATTTATTTTTCAATAATTAGTTTGTATTTTTAAAAGGTGCTTGATTCGTATGGTTAGTTTGGATGTTGTTTCACTCTATTTGAAGCAACTTGAATTGTTGCACATTGCTTGTGGTTAGAGATTATGGAGTCAATCTCTAGAAGATGCTGATTATTAAATTGCTTGACTGCTCTGATAAACGCTGTGTCGAATCAAATCACCCCTCTGCATTTTGTCCTTTTGGTCATTTTTTTGTTTAACTAAAAGAACATAAATGTTTGTGTGTGTGTGTATATATATATATATATATATATGTATTTCAGTATAGTAATATCCACATCTTAACAGCAAATACCTAAATGCTACTTCATTAGTTCACCAACAGTGTACTCCTACCATGGTTAATATGTATTTATATGGGATTGTTGATGATATAAATGTATTATTATTAACCATTTTACATATATTTTAGTTTTAAGTAGCAGCCTCTTAAATGGTCTAAATTTCTATCAAGCGTTATTGAAATAGCCATATATGACAGGATGCTGTTATCTGTCCATATTATTTGAAAACTGGAACATGCAAGTTTGGTGCAACCTGCAAGTTTGACCACCCACCACCAGGAGAAGTTATGGAAATGGCAAAATCTCAAGGAGCATCTGCCAATGGAGGGGAAGTAGAAGGTGATGAAAACGAGAGTTCTGCTCAGGAATAGCATGGAGATCTTTCATGAAACTTAACTCTGTATTTTTAAAAGTCTTTTTTATTCTGTATTTTGTGTTATGATATGAACAGCTGTGGCTGAAAACCTGCTTTTTTTAACTTGAATGACTAATTTCTGTCTTGACTGTTGAGTGATATTTTTAATGGCTAGTTGACCTTAAAAAATTCTTTTTAAGGAAGCAATGATATCCATTCACAGATTGGTCTATCAAAAAAAAAAAAAATTATCCATTCACAGACTAGAAAACTAAATGAATGCATTAAAATAAATAAATAATCCATCACCATTTTTTGTCTCTTGTTTCTTCTTTCTTTCTTGGAATTCTCATATCTACTGTTGCAAGATACAATGGTTTTGGTTGCACATTGAATTCCCCTTCTAGTGGTTTTTCTACTTCAACCTATGATTCGCAGCGTGAACCAGGACCAATTATTCCTTTATGATGATAGGTTTAACACAATGATATTGGGGCTCTTGACACGGGTGTAGTCCAAATTGCAAAGCTTTTCCACGAAATAAAAGGAAACAAAAAGGTAACGAATCACCTAAGCTGGTTCATATTTATATTCAGCGAAACAATTTTAGGGGAAGGTTGGACTTTATTTAGGATGGTTTTAAGTATCTAATTTTTTGTTTTAAAATGTATTTTTGAAAATAAAAACTTGTACGAGAAAATGAATCTAATTTGGTTTTAATTATTTTTAAAATAATTTTTATCCAATTTTAAAAATAATAAAATTTGGTTGAGATTTTTTGTTTTATTTTTATTTAAACTCATTGTTTGATGTCTCTCGTTATTAAGGATGACAAAACAGGTTAGTCCAGCCTGGCTCACTAAAAATTGGACGAGGCGGGGCGGGTTAGCTCGTCATAATAAAGGTGGACTAAATTGCCTAACATGTCCCGCATGTGGATGAATTAATGTTCTTTCTTACCAGTTTTTCTAAATTCTTCAATTTCAATTTTGTTTTTTTTTTCTAAGTAATTTTTTTGCTCAAATATCAAAATGAAAATATTTTAACCAAACTAGTATAAATGATAAAGTAAAGTAATACTAAAATAAATTTCTAATTTTTATTTTTAATCTAAACTAAATTTTAGTATAATTTGATTAATTTATAAAGTAAAGTAGTAATACTAAAGCTTAATTTTTCAATATATTAATTCTCATACTTTTAATTTTTATTTTTAATTTTAATTTATTAATTATATTTTATAGTTATAATATAATTAATATAAAAATATTATTAATTTAATATATTTAGGGTGACAGGTCGGTGGGCTAGCCTATCCTAACTTTAGCCCAACGAGTTGGTGGGCTATGTGAGACTAGCCAAAACCTCTACCCTGACTGGCCAAAATTGTAGCAGACTAGCAAACTAGCCCATTAGGCCTAGACCATTTTACCATCCCTGCTTGCCATGATCTCTTATCATTAATTATTGATTGTCACATCCAATCATCAATTACTAACTATCATCTTCGATAATTAGTTACCAATATCCACGTTTGATCGTTGGTAATCGACTGTTACCTCTTATTGTCGATTACCAATTATGTCACCAACTATGTCACCTGTAACTTATTTTATTATATTTCTTTCACACCACTTTAGAGTAATAATTTTATATCATGTTGATTGTTAGTATCAAATTATATTGGAATAATAAAAGTTTAAAGGATGAATTATATTGTATTTCAAAAAATTATTAAATCTCATTTTGGAATAAAATTATCTAACAAAATTATTAAATAGTGTTACAATAAATACAATGTATACTAGTATATAAACTTAAACCTCGTGTAGTTTCTTTGTTTTCCTACTTCATGCATTGATATTGAAGAGTCTTTTAACTAAAATTTGTGTACAATAAATGTTAATGGATAAGGAAAATTATTATATACTTACCGGACAGTTTCAATAGTATATATATGCATGAGGTAAGACTATGGATTAAATTACATATACATAATTTCACTTGTTTTATAAATTTTTATATTAATTTCTCTTTAAATTTAAAAGTTTGACACTAGTATCTTTCTAAAATCTTATATTACACCTTTTTGAAATGTGAAAAATAATAGTAACTCTAAAAAACTTTTATATACAAAATTTTAAAAGTATTACTAAAATTTACTTTATATTTTAATAATTTCAATTTGACCATCATAAAAATAAATAAAATGTTGATTCACCTCGTTGATTTGAGTGGAGACTCATTTTTATTGTTGGTTGTATTGGTAACTCCGGTGTAAAGGCATATAAATGATCTTCCTGAGACGTACTGAATACTATCCTAAAAAACTTATCCAAGTAATCTCGTAAGTCTTCCAGGATATACAAGAGGATTAATATAAAAAAGATTAAATATAATTAATTACACCGAAGTTTTATAAATTTAGGGTTTAGGGTTTGCACCTCGTAATGTATAGGGTTTAGGGTTTTAGGATTTATGGTTTAGGGTTTTATGTTTTAGGGTTTAGGTTTTAGGGTTTAGATATTACCTATGCTACAAATCATACACCACCCATAAATAATATGAAATTCATTAAAAACTTTATAAAATGATAAACTTTCTCATAAAGCTTAACTATAAAGTTTAACCTCTCATCAATGCAGCCTCTAGCACTTTCTCACATCATAGGAAGGGACTAAAAGATGAAACTGATAAATATCAATTTTAGTGCTAGCAAAACTGACAAATGACTTGTTCTTACCCATATGAACCTTCTTCATGGGATCTCCAATCACAAAGGTTGAGTTACCATCATTGTTTGTTTTCAAGTTGCTTAAGTTCCATTTCCCTCTATGTTTCTAATATGATTTTTCTTCCTAAGGGTTTCGTGCAAGGATCTACTAAGTTTCCTTTTAAATTCAAAAAGTCTATGGAAATAATTTCATCCTTTAACAATTGTTTTATCTCATTATGTCTCAATTATATGTGTCTATTCTTACCATTGTAATTTTTATTTTTCACTACAGTTATTGTTGATTGCGAATCATAGTACATAGACAATGATGGTGTAGGTTTCATTCCTAAAGGAATGTTAGTCAAGAAGTTTTTCAACCACTCAGTCTCAATGTCAACCATTTCTATAGCAACAAACTCAGATTCCATTGTTGATCTAGCTATAATATTTTGTGTAGTTGATCTCCATGTAATTGCACAACCTCCAAGTGTAAATACATAGTCACTAGTGAATTTTGTCTCATATGAATCAGAGATCCAGTTAGTATAACTGTACCCTTCTAGTACAGAGGAAAATCCACTATATTCAATATCATATTCCATGGTACCTCTTAAATATCTCAAGAGTCTAGCAAGTGTTTATCAATGATCCTTATTAGGATTATGAGGGTATCTACTCAATCTATCTACTGCATATGTATATCCGGTCTTGAGAAATTCATCAAGTGCAGAAAGCTCCCAATAATTTGGGCATATTGAGTTTTAAAAACTAGCTTTCCTCTATTTATAATCATAATAGTCAAACTTCCTAGGAAATTTCTCCACATAATGTTCTTGGGATAGAATTATATTATCTCCCTTCCTTATGACTTTAACTCCTAAAATTACACTTGTCTAACTCATGCCTTTCATATAAAATTTGGATGCTAAAAAACATTTAGTTTTAAAAACTATATAATTGCATGTACCAAAGATTGACATTTCATCCACATACAAACATATAATGATACATTCACCATTCACAAGTTTAGTGTACACACATCTATCAGCATCACTAGAACAAAAGCCATCAACAATTATAGTTTCATTAAACTTTTCATGTCATTGTTTAGGTGTCTGTTTTAAACCATATAGGGATTTGAAGATTTTAGACACTTTGTTTTCTTGACCAGGAATCATGCATCCCTCAGGTTGGGTCATGTAAAAAATATTTTCCTCTAAATTACCATTCAAGAAAGTTGCCTTAGCACCCATCTGATAAATCATCAACTTGTGAATAAATGCTAATGCTGTCAGAACTCTAAGATATTTCACATTTTCTACTTTAATTATCATGTAAGTTGATTAGGCCTAATCGATGTAATTTAATAATATATGAGGAATTAACATATCCTAATTTAGCATGTCACATACCCTACAAATCAATCATATAATCATTATTCTCATTAATCACTTTAGAGATATTAAGAGACCTTGATCACAATAACATCTTTTACCCACAAACACATTGTTTTTTGTCATGACAATCATGTCAGACTCAAAAGTCACTTTTACCCCAACTTTTTCCAAGACTAAGCTTACTCAGATGGTAGGCACATGTAGCACATCACCTAGAGCCAGTTTTTTTTCATATGTGAGTTTTAAAATAACTTTTCCTTTCCTCAAACTAGAATACATCCAAAATCACCAAGGAAAACTTGTTCTTCTCCATCTCGCATAAGAGTGTAGGAGGAAATGCATTTATATTAGCTCATATGTTCCTGATATCCCCAGAGTCTACCACTCATTTACTCATATTGGTCAATATATTTACCAGAGAAATTACTGCAATAAAATTATCATCTCGTTCAGCCAAGTTAACCTTAAGCTTATGAGGATTGTCATTTCTCACAGGTAAGCACTGAGGCATAAAATATTTTGGCTCTTCATAAAAATAATTATTTTTTTATTAAAGGTGGGGTTTAAAGTTATACATGGGGTATGGGAATTATTATTGTGATCAATTTCATAAGCGTATCGTTTTTAACCAATCATAATTTGACCTTGCTCTTGCCAGTGTAAATTTTTTGTAGACGTCCAACAAGGATCTAGTATAGATGTCTTCCTATCAGAGCTAGAAATTGTGTTCAGAATAACCTCAATCTTGGAGACATCCAGCAAAGGTTTGGCAAAGGCATGTTGGACCTCAGGTGCAAGATTGACGATCTCGTGGATAGCAACGAAGTTGAATTGGTTAGTCATAAGTCTTTTAGATTGTTGGTAACTCTGGTGCAAAGGTGTAGAAATTATCTTCCTAAGGCATGTTGGGCACTATCCTAAAAGACTTATCCAGGTAATCTTGCAAGTCTCCCAAGATACAACAGGAACATCTCATGCAAGATGAGAATACAAAACTAGCAAGATAAACTCGATAACCAAAGATAAAGCTAGGGAAAAGTGAAGAGAAAATAGCTCAGATGTGTTTCCAATAGTAAAACCAGAGACCCAATATATAGTGCTCTATGTTTGCACCTCATAATGAATCTAGTCATTACAAATATAAATTATAATAAAAAAATTAAATGTAATTAATTGTGTGATTACAAATTAATTATATTTAATACATAATAAAGACTAAATTTAATATATAATAACTGACCAACAACTATAAACATTTTAATGTGTTTTTAAAATCACACGTTACAAATTAATTTGTCTGTTGTAATACTCAAATTTTCCAATAGGTTCAAGAGAGTTGAAGGTACAAAGAAAAAGAAGAAAAAACTTAATTTTGACACTGTTGGACATGTGGCTTTAGTTTATTTAAGAGGGAGGTGAATTAAGTAGATCAAAAAATTTTAAACTTAGTTTTCTTTCTCTTTGATTTTATATTAGAATATTTAAAAATGAAAGTGAAGTATTTGAAAATGCAAACATAATAAATAGATAGGAGTATAGGGAAGAGAAATATGCAAACTTTTTTTATACTAGTTCGGTCAATCCACTTGCCTACGTCCAGTCCTCAAGTACACTTAAGCTTTTACTAACTTTGTAAATCACTTTACAAATGAACAAATCATCAATCACCTTGGGAGCCCTTTCCCTGTGTTTGAGATTCCTTTTCTCACTTCAAGAACTCTCTTGAATACAATTAGTGAGTAATGAGAAGAAGAAGAATAAGAAACTCTCTTAAAGAGTAAATGATACAATTTGAGGATCTATGAGAACTCTTTTGGAATTTGCAAGTGTTTGGGCAAGAGTTTGTTTTCTGTAAAAGATAGGAAAAATTCGTGTTTTGAAACAAAAGAAAAGTCACTTATTTATAGTGTCAAAACCAAAGGGATGTGTTCTTTCATGAAAGATTGTGACTTTTCAAACTTTTCATAATAGTCAATGGTAATCGATTACACGATTCAAAAATCGTGCCTTTTCACGATCGTGCCTTTTCACGAAAGGATGTGACTTTTCGAAATTTTGTGATAACAACTTTCTGGTAATCGAAAGGATGTGACTTTTCATGATTTAAAAATTGTGCCGTTTTCAATTTTGAATTCAGAATTTGGTAATTGATTACATATATGTAATCGATTACCAGTTCAAAGTTTTGAACTCATCAAAACATATCTTGCCAAACTAAGTTTATGCAAATTCGTAGACATTCTTTTACACAATAAAAGAGTTAATTTATTTTTCTAGCTTAACATTAAACTTGAATCTCTTGAATCTCTGTCAATGTAGTTTTGTTCTTTTTTCTTTCTTGCTTTTGTATCTACCCTCTTTGTCACTTTTGACATCATCAAAATCTGTAACATCTTAGAATTTACTGCTAGCCAAATATCATATAGGTTCTTGTTGCTCCTTAGCATGGCAAGAACAACAAAGAAAAAAAAAAGTTGAATAGAGATATGTTTGGATTAGTTTCTTCATAAGAACTTTTAAGAGAAAAAAAAAAGTTTTTTTATAAGTTAAAATTAGTTCATCCATAAATTACTATGTAGAAGTTCTTTCCTATATTTTTTTCTAAAATATTGGACTTTATACAAATTATTATGCAAACTATCATGTCTATATATATTTTTTTCTATAGACATCTTTAAGAATTTTTTTAACCTCATAAAATAATTGGTGTTGCTCATATCTTTCTGCTTACACTACATCTATGTTTTTTTAAAAAAAAATACTCTTCATTTTAAGATTTTAATGACTTTCTAAATTGAGTAATCTGGATCAACACATTTTTGGGTTACCTAATTTGGATAACCAATATCTTTTTAGATTACTTGATCCAAAAGTTCTTTCAGGAAGGTATATATCATCTAAACTATATAATCTGTATCAACGCATATGCTTTCCAGATTTCATGATCGAAATGATTAATATATGTTTTTCAAGTTATTTAATACAAATGTTCATTTAAGAGCAATCAATGTATCTATTCAAAATAAATCGATAAAGATAATTTAGGTATTTTAATAATTACGAAGAGTGATGAGAAAAGGGATTATATAAAGCACACTCTAAAAAATAAACATCAACATATTGAATAATTAAAAAAATATAAATAAAATAAGAAATAAAAAATTATAACTTTAAGTAGGAAAATACGTAGAAATCATTATAATTTATAAAAATTTAAGTATTTTGAATTTACTTTTTAATGACCCTTGATAAAAGTAGTAGGAAGAGACTCCTTAAAGACAGGATTCTCAAGACACTTTACTAAGAGAAAAATACTCACTAAAGGAGTCTTATATTCAATCATTCAAGTGTGTCAAATACATGGAATGAAAGGGGTATTTATAGGAAGTGAGAAAAGGGTGGACGGTTAGCATTAGGAGAGATAACCATGGTTAACTTCCTCCTAAACATAACCGTCCAAAACAAACTAAGATTAGCCTTTAACCACCTCTAATTAGCACCTCCTAGAGGGGACATATGGGTCCCTATGTTGGTCATGTTTTGTGAGTGCAAAGAGGTTTGCAAAAATAAGCTGAGAGGTGTGGAGAGGAGTCCACATGTCCAAGCTAAAGCTCATCTATTAGAACACACTCCACATACTAACTAAAGGCACCTCCATGTCCTAAGCTACTAAAAGAATGACCGAAATACATGACCCACAAGGAAAATACAAGAATACTCTAATTACTAAAACAATTAGAATATTTGCAAGCAAAATAAAATTATGACTATGGCTTAAGGTCTTCAATGAGCTCTATCATTTCCACGTCCTCCTAGCTATGGTACATGTTAGATTGCATCATTAGCCACTAAATTTGAATCAACTAATAAGTAAGTCTTGACACCACCCTTCAATCAAAACCTTAAGGCATCAAGTCTATGGGCGCTCTCACTTATATAGTGCTCAATTTGTCCATTCCTATCCAATGTGGGACTTTTTATAACTTGAATTGATGCAAACATTTTTGCACTTCCCATTATCATCTTCATCCAAGGGTCTCCACTTCAAGAAGGTGAAATATGGAAGGTAAGAAAATGGGTGATGGTGACACGACTTCTTCTTGGAGAACAATATGAGTCAAAAATTATAGGTCTTGCCACAGGGGAGAAGACCCTTGATAAAATCTACTAGGAAGAGACTCCTCAAGAGAGGTTTCTCAAAGACATCTTACTAGATCAAATGCTCAAAATGAGTCTTAATTCATTCATTCATTCAAGTGTACCAATACAAGAAAGTGAGGTGGGTATATATTAGGGGAAGGGAAAGCTTGGGCTTGTTTCCCTAGGCATATGGGACTTGGCTTAATTAGCTCTTAAGGCTAATTAATCAAGTCTTACATTCTGTAATCCTACACGCCTAAGCTAATCCAAGAGGGGTGCCAAACCAAACTTAGGGGTGTGGAAAAGAGCTCAACATCCCAACTTACTAAATATACACTTGAAACTAACTAAAGGCCCCTCTAGACTAAGGAAACTTGGCCGAAATATAAGCCTAAAATAAAATACAATCCACAAACTATTTACAAGGGAACTAATCAAGGAATATGGCCTATGATATTCACTTCAAGCAAGATTTGAGGTCTAGCAAGCTCCTCCCTAATCATGTCCTCTTCTATCCTCTTAGCCATGGCCCTAGTGATAGAACCCTTGGTAGATAGGATTGCACTATCTCTTCCCCTTTGGGAAGGATTTGACCTCGAATCCAAATTCTCACCCACCTCCTCATCAACACCTACAAAAGGGGTTAAATTACAAACATTAAATGTGGTGTTGACACTATAATCCTCGGTAAGGTATAACCTATATGCATTATTATTCATCCTCTCAAGGACTTGGAAAGGATCATCTCTTCTAGGGCTAAGTTTGGACTTCCTCTTTGAAGGAAAGCAATCCTTTCTTGGTGAAGTAAAGTCCAATCTCCTTCCTCAAAGATTACTTCATTCCTCCCTTTATTGCTAGATGAAGCATACCCCTTAGATTAGTTCTCAATGTTGGATTTTATCCTCTCATGTAGTTTTTTAACAAACTCAGCCCTAGAATCTCCATCTTTATGGAAAGATTGGGAATTAGGGAGAGGTAACAAGTCTAAAGGAGTGAAAGGATTAAATCCATAAACAACCTCAAAAGGAAAGTGTTTGGTGGTCTGATGAACCACCCTATTGTATGTAAATTCAATGTGGGGAAGGTATTCATCCCAATACTTATGGTTGCTTTTAAGATTGCCCTTAACATAGTATATAGAGATCTATTCACCACTTCAATTTCTTATCCATTTAAGGATGACAAGTGGTAGAAAAGAGGAGTTTAGTTCCTAGCCTTGCCTAAAGATTTCTCCAAAAGTGACCAAGGAAGTTAGCATCTCTATCAGACACTATGATTGAGGGCATCCCATGCAAGCACACAACCTCTCTATAGAAAATTCTTGCGATATGGCTCGCATAATCCATTTTATGGTAGGGAATAAAATGGGTTATTTTACTACATTGGTCCATCACCACAAAATGGAGTTTACACCTCGTTGGGTTCTTGAGAGCCCAATGACTAAGTTCATGCTAATGTCTAGCCAAGGTGTAGAAGCAAGTAAAAGTATGTAGAGTCCATAAGGCATCACTCGAGATTTGGCTTGCAAGCAAGCTATGCAACTCAAGCAATGTCTTTGGAGATCCTTTTTCATATAGGGCCCAAAAAAATTTTCTTTCAAAAGCAGCAAAGTTTTATAAGTCCCAAAATGTCCCATGAGCCCACCTTCATGGCTCTCTTTTGTCAACAATTTCCTAATTGATCCTTGGGGTACATAAAGTTTGCCATCTTTGTAAAGATACCCTTCACAAAGGTAATAGCTATCTTTGGCTTTAGAAAAGGAGGTAAATATTTCCAAAATCTTAGTCAGAGGGATACAGTTCCCTAATGTCATCAAATACCAAAATTTGGGCACTAAGAGTGGAAGGAGAAAATGTCTCCTAGACAAAGCACCGACCACCACATTTGTATTTTCCTTTTTGTATTTGATGACATAGGGGGATGTCTCAAGAAATTCAACCCACTTAGCATGTTTATTGTTCAACTTTCCTTGCCCCCTCAAATACTTAAGTGACTCATGGTTACTATGAATGACAAATTCCTTGGAAACAAGATAATGTTCCCAAGTTTGGAGGGCATGACTCGAGGCATAGAACTCTTTGTCATAGGTGGGGTAGCTAAGGTAGGTATCATAAATTTTTTCACTAAAATAGGCAATTGGGTGCTCCTTTGCAACAAAACAGCTTTCACACCTACACCTGATGCATCACATTCTAACTCAAATTTTTTGAGAAGTCCAACAGAGCTAGAACAGGAGCATGGGTGAGTTTATGCTTAAGCAGTTGAAAAGTTTTTTCTTGTTTTTCACCCCAAAGGAAGGGAGCATCCTTCTTCACCAACTCACTGACAGGTGAAGCAAGTGAGGAAAAGTTAGGCATAAAACCTCTATAAAAATCGTGAGACCTGAAAGCTCTTGATATCAATAACACTTGTTGGGGTGGGCCATTCTTGGATGACCTTGATTTTTTTGGGATCCACTTTGACACCTTGAAGTGGAGAGCCTCGAATGGATTTGATCATGGGAAGTGCAAAAAATTTTGCATCATTAACTATGTAATCTTCCCCTCAAGTGTGAATATCCTTCACATGGAAGCCTCCCTGAACTTCCAACAAAAAATGCCACTTGTTGGGTTTCACTCCAAGACAACTCATAAAATCCAAGAAAACATACACCAACATAACAAAAGAGAAAATAAGAGTGAAAATGAGATAGAAAATATCATATTAATATATCAAGAAAGTGTGTTTCAACACTTAGCATATCATCATTGTTATAATCGTTTAACAAAGATATATATAGGCTAAAACCATCCACGTGGCATAACTAAGATATGTGGCCTATACATGAGATATGTGGTATATCTAGAAGCAACTAGAGAAGGACAATTTAGTCTGGTCTCACCAAACACAGATGTAGACACAGACCTTCAGCAGATGTAGACACATGTGCTCTACAAACATACACACAAGTATTATGCACATACGAAGACACACCAACCAGACATGGCCACTAGATGTTCCACACCAGATGCAATCACCACATGTTTTGCTCCAAGCACTCCCATCATATGCTCTTAACTCAATTGCTTCTACCAGATTCATTCACAAACCACCAAATGCACTTTGTTGTCTGAAGATTTTGACTCAATACAAATAGGTGTCTTAGTTGTAACAAGGTAGTGTCCCTCATTGTGACCACGATTTTAGCCAAAAGGATCAAAGGTTATAGAAATACTATGACCATAGAGGAAAATAGATATTTAGTATTGTTTTTTACCTATAATTTTACAAATTGAATTCGTCTCCATTTTTAAGTCAAATTTTATCTTTCATTGGCCAGTTTCTTTCTTAGATTATGTTTTCTTTTCATCTATCTGTATTTTTTATATATCAACTAGACTTGCTAACTAAGGTTTACTCTTGATATATGTAGCACTCTTTTAATTTTTAATCTTACAAAAGCTTTCCTTAATTTTGACTTCATTGCATTGACTCTTCTTTAGGTTTTACTTTCATTACGCTACCTCCCTCTTTGTTCAAAGATAATATTACATCAACCCCTTTATAGGGCTAAAAGTAACATTAAAAAATTAGAGATAGTAATGAAAAAGAAATTCAAATCATACATCTGCTAGAGATAGTACTAAAATTTAATATATAAGTGATGGACAACCCTCATCTCTTGAGTTAGATTTTTAGATTGAGTTAAGTTCAACTTACAATTCCAAGAGGTAGTATGTATAATAAAGGTAAAACTTTGAGAGATTACGTAATTTGCTCGATCTATATTATGTTTATATTATATTTTTTATTTTATTTTATTTGGTGCAAGCGTTGAAGTTGAGGTGTTACAACAAATAGAATGTATCATGTAGCATATATCATGAACACATGTTAATCCCTGTAAGCCACCACTTCCAGCAATAACGTTCCTTAGATTGGAGGTTGACAGATAATCCTTGGAGGTTCATGTGTTTGACCTCATCCCAATGTTTCCCAATCCACCTACGAGAATAAAATTTTAACTTAAAAACTTGGTTTTGTTGAAAAGATAATAGTTGATATATAATTGAAGAAACTTTGTTGGTTTTAATTACCATTTGTGGATTGTTCATACTAATTTATTGAAATTGAACATTCATGTTTTCCAGAAGGTTTAATTTTTTACTATATAATTGATAATCATTTTTTACTATATAATTGAAGAAACTTCAAGATTTTACGTAGGTTTGTTTTAGAGTGAAATTTGTATACTTCTTTGGTTGTTAGGATGAAAACAGAAAAGAATGAAAGAGAGAAACAAGATAGAATATTTAGTTGTTGGGTTTAAGAAAATAGGCGAAAAATAAAGGTGGCATATATAATTGAATGAATAATCATTTATTTTTTACTATATAATGGATTAAATGCTTACATTTAGGAGCTAGTGCAATGTAGGTTTAAAACAATTTTGTATTAGTATATTGTTATTTGAATAACTTTTAAGAAAATCATTATTACCTACCACTTTTAATAATTATTATATAAAAGGAGTACACATCCAACATTTTATTTGAAAGTAATTAAAGAGTCTGATTAATATCTTTTATTAAAAAGTAATAATAATGAGAAGTATAGTAGGAACATTTTAACCCATCGAGAAATATTAACACGTATCTTAATAATTTAATGTGACTACTTAAGAAAATTAAAAGAAGAAAAAGTTTGCTAATGAAATTATTATTAAAAAATACAAAGTAGTAATAAAAAAATAAAGTCTATTTTGATATTTCTTAATTAAAGAAATGCGAGCAAAGCATTCTTTTAAACATAAAAAGTCATTTCCAACTCAGCATCTCTTTTTAAAATTCTTAAATGTGTCCACTTATACACATAATGTACTTTTATTTTATTTTTTTTCAATTTAAGCATGTCATATTCTCTAATCCAACATTCTTACAAAATTTCTTAAATGGGTCTCACAAATAATCTCATTCTATCAATAAAAATGTTATACACGTTTACAAAAATAAAAGTACGGTATAAAAATTTTAATTTCATAATTTTTTAAAAATAAAATCTGACACATGCACTATGCACTGAAAGAGTTTAAGTAACCAGTGTTTGAAGAAACAACAGGTACTTTTTGAGATAATTTTGCAATGGGAGATCTTCTTTAACATGACTGCATATAGAGAAAAAGGAAGTTAAGCATCTCTCATTTTGGATGCCCTTACTATCATTTGAAATTTATTAAAAAAACATAAATTTTGGTGATCTTACATTTTTTTTAATGTTTATTTTCTGATTTTATAATTTTTAGTAAATTTAAAAAATCATAAAATATGTATTAACAAGAATGTATAAGAAGTTTGTTCATAACATTTTTTTTTTCTTAACTAATGTAAGTCTGAACAAACATAAGAGGGATTGAATTGTGTTTTCAAATGTTTTTGCAAGATGTATGTGTTATTAAACCATTTAAAAGGTTTTAATAATAGACAAGCTGCAATTTGATGAAATGTGTTTCACAAAGTATTTTTAAACAAGAATAAACAATTTGACGGAAGATAAGAAAATGAAACCAATATTTTTATATTGGTTGATTAGCAACTTCGAATAAATAATACTAAGTCTAGTTTCTTAGTAATTACTAAGGTTTCAGCAACTTCAACAACAGATTACAAATAGTTTTTCTAAGTCACTTTTAGCTTATCCTCAAGTAATCTTTCACTAGCCTCTTGAAACTAATAACTAAAGTAGTTTTTCACTAGCCTCTTCAAATTAACAACTCAAGTAGTTTTTCATTAACATCTTCAAGCTAACAATCCAAGTAGTCTTTCACTAGCTTTTTCAAGCTAACAATCCAAGTAGTTTTTCACTAGTCTCTTCAGGCTTTTTTCTAAATCAAATGATATAAAGGTTTTATAGAACACAAGATGACTTAGCTAAACAATTATACAATGAATATAATGAAAGTTTTACAAAGAGAAGGAAATATGAAATTTGTGCTTAGAAACAATTCGAATGTGTTCTCTTTCTTTTGAAAGCTTCACAACTCCATATATATATATATATATATATATATATATATATATATATATATATAGTCTTTAGAGAAAGTTAAGCATTGTGACTTGAGAAGGCTAATATTTGCATCTTGCATTATGTCTTGGAGCGTTTTCATCTTATCTATCCATTAATATGATAGAGCACTATTCTTATCTCTTTTTTTACACTAAACTTTTCTCTAACAAATGTGTCAAATTTTCTAATGAGGTAAGAGCTTGACTTTTTAGGTGTTAATCCTATCTTTTCGTACTTTTAAGCTCCTATTTTTCCCTGTTGAAATTTTTCTCAGAGAAGCATAATTATTCCTTCATCTACTAGTGAGTGCATATGATGTAGGTCATTTTGTTCTTTGTAATAAGTGTTTGTTCAACAAACTCTTTTGCATCTTTTCTACTTGTGCATCTGTATTCCTAAAATAAAAACTTTAACACTAACGTAAATTTTATTTTTCAAATATCGAAATTTAAATGTACTGACTTTTATAGTAACTTAACAATTAATATATATTCTTGTGATATTTTAGGAGACTATCATCTCTTAAGAAACCCTTTATCTAATTTTAGTAAACTCATCGTAGATAATCAATGAAATTTGATGAAAAGTGTTCTTACAAACCTCCACTCCAACAATCTCTTTAAGCTGGTAAAAGTGAGTACCTACGAAAGCACTTTAACGCTCAAGTTAGAGGAGAGTTAACTTATGCTCTCAAAAGTATAGTACGTCAGTAGTAAATTAGTAAAATATTCAGCAGTCAAACATGTACTTATGTTTTACTTTTTATAGTGTTTACCTTTTTAGGTTTAGGCTTATGTAGTTAGGGTTTAGGTTTTACCTGAAAAGAGTAGTTTGGAATTTTCACTATAAAAGTAAAGGTCCCACTTGAAACAAAATGTTAGGCTATGCTGAAGGTAGACCCATCGGTGTACACAGATCCGGTTTAGGGGTAGGTCCGGCCTAGCATAAGTCTGGCCCTAGGGGTTCCTTTAGTATACAACCCCACCAGTGTCAAGGAAAGCAACAACGAAGACGTTACTAGTGTTGTGTAGGATTAATCAACTAGGATGAGTGCACTGTATGCCCCGTATAAATGGTCTGACTGTTCTAAGTTTAACAAATTTTCCCGCCTTTTCCTTTATGCGTTGTATATGTCAATATTTTTAGGATTGAAAACTTTTTCTTCGTGTTTCTGAATTTTGGATAAGGTACATCCTTACCCGGGCTTGTTGGCCAAGATCGAAACCTTGCCTTCACGATTTTGATTTTTGGCTAAGGTACCTCCTTACCCAGGTTGGTTGACGAGGAGGGAGACCTTGTCTTTGCGTTTTTTATTTTTGGCTAAGGTACATCCTTGTCCAGGTTGGTTGACCAGGAAGGAAATTGTCTATGTCTTCGTGTTTTTTATTTTTAGCTAAGGTACATCCTGGTCCAGGCAGTTTGGTTGGGAGGGAAACCTTATCTTCGCGTTTCTAATTTTTGGCTTTAGTACCTCCTTACTCGGGCTGGTTGGTAGGTAGGGAAACCTTGTCTTTGCATTTTTTTTATTTTGGCTAAGGTACATCCTTACCAAGGCTGATTGGTTGGGAGGGAAACCTTGTCTTCGCATTTTTCATTTTTAGTTGAGATACATCCTTACCCAAGCTGGTTGGCTGGGAGGGAAGTCTTGTCTTCGTATTTTTTTTTGGGCTAAGGTACATCCTTACCCAAGCTCATTAGCCAGGAAGGAAACATTGTCTTCGCGATTCTGATTTTTGGCTTAGATACATCCTTACCCAAGTTGGTTAGTCAGGAAGGAAACCTGGTCTTCGCGTTTCTGATTTTTGGCTAAGGTACATCCTTACCCAAGTTGGTTGGTTAGGAAGGAAACTTTGTCTTCGTGTTTCTGATTTTTGGCTAAAGTATCACCTTACCCAGACTGGTTGTCCGAGAGCACCTTGTCTTTGCATTTTTTATTTTCGGCTAAGGTATATCCTTACCTAGGTTGTTTGGCGGTGAGAGAAACCCTGTCTTCGCTTTTTTTATTTTTGGATAAGGTACCTCCTTACTCAGGTTAGTTGGCCGAGAGGGAAACCTTGTCTTCGTGTTTCTGACTTTTGGCTAAGGTACATCCTTACCCGGGCTGGTTGACCGGGAAGGAACCCTTGTCTTCACGTTTTTCATTTTTTGACTAAGGTACTTACCGAGGCTAGTTGGCCAGGAGGGAAACCTTATCTTCACGTTTCCAATTTTGGCTAAGGTACCTCCTTACCCGACTGGTTGGCAGGGAGGGAAACCTTGTCTTCGCATTTTTTATTTTAGCTAAGGTTACCAGAGCTGGTTAACAGGGAGGAAAGTATTGTCTTCGTTGTTTTTTTTTTTTTTTTGGCTAAGGTACATCTTTACTCGAGCTCGTTAGCCGGGAAGGAAACTTTGTCTTCGCGTTTCTGATTTTTTGCTAAGGTACATCCTTACCCAAGTTGGTTGGTGAGGAGGGAAACCTTGTCTTCGTGTTTTTTTATTTTTGGCTAAGGTAAATCCTTACCCAGACTTGTTGATGGGGAGGGAAACCTTGTCTTTGCGTTTTTCATTTTTGGTTATGGTACATCTTTATCCGGGATGGTTGGCCAAGAGGGAAACCTTGTCTTCATATTTTTTTATTTTTAGCTAAGGTAAATCCTTACCCGGGATGGTTGGCCGAGAGGGAAACCTTGTCTTTTCGTTTCTGATTTTTGGCTAAGGTACATCCTTACCCAGGCTGGTTAGCTGGGAGGGAAACCTTGTCTTCACATTTCTGAGTTTTGGCTAAGGTACCTCCTTACCCAAGCTGGTTGTCAAGGAGGGAAACCTTGTCTTTGTGTTATCCTTTTGCATCTGTTGGAAGGATGCTAGTAACATGTCATCCCTCCTTGCTCCTGGAGTTGGGTCCTCATGCTGAGGATCACGTGTCTTCCAGTGTTGCTTCTCATCTAAACCATCTTTTGGCTAACTCAATCTTCCCTTCAAGGCCACAAGGTTTACTTACACATTGAACTGTTCCTGCACACATTGAACTGGGCTTCCTGATACCCCAGGTTTCTGTTTAACGTTGTGAACCTTCACTCCAACAGTCTCTCCAAGCCAATACAGGTGGATACCTATGAAAGCACTCTAACGCTCAAGTCAAAGAGGAGTTACTTATACTCCCAAAAGTATAGTATGTCAGCAGGAAAGTAGTAAAATATTCAACAATCAAACTTGTACTTGTGCTTTACTTTTTATATTGTTTACTTTTTTAGGTTTGGGCTTATGTGGTTAGGGTTTAGGTTGTACCTAAAAATGGTAGTTTGGACTTTGCACTGTAGGAATAGGGGTCCCACCTTAAACAAAATGTCGGGTCACGCTGAAGATAGACTCAACCTTGTACATAGATTCAGTTCGGGGATAGTCTAGCCCGAGTTAAGTCCTCCATAGAGGTTCCTCCAATATAAAAAGGATAATTGAAGTTGTTCGATAGTGCTAGAATTTTCATATAAAAGATATGAAATTTGCTTGAGTTTTAGGGATGTTCAGGAATTAGATTTGGAGTAAAATAAAATCACATCCAATCAATTTTAATCAGATTGAATCGAATTGGATTTGTAAAAAAAAAAATTAGCAACTCAATTTGATCCCAATTTGATTAAGAACATATTACATCCATGAATTACAAAAAAAAAATAATCAATTTTATTTTTTATAAAAGATAGCAAATAAAACATTAAACATAAAAGTTTGTAAATAAAAAATTCAACATGATTTTTCAAAATAACATAAAACTACATTAATTAGCTTATAAAAGATAGTAAATCCTAAAAAACTAAAAACATTAAAGATTAAATAGGTCAATTCACAAATTGATGGATGTCCAAGAGTTCAAAACTGTGAACAAATCCAATTAAGATTGGATTTGATTTGATTACTTAAATTATTTTACAAATCTAATTGAATGAGTGTGAACCGTCAAATTAAACACCCATATTGAGTTTCACTTCCTTTTTTTTCATCTTAAAATTTTGGTGAAAGAAAGTTGTGACTTTGTTCATGAATATATTAGTTATATTCAAGAGAAAAAGACTTAAACTTTGTCAGTGTAAAAAGTTTTATACTGATATTAAATCACAATCTTTTATATATGGTAAGTTTGTTGACTTTAGCAATTAATACTTTAAAAATCATATAAATAAAGGGTTTTATAATTAAATATCAATTTAAAACTCTTTTATACTGACAGTGTATAAGTCATAAACTCTATATTTAAATATTAACATGGATGGTTGAGAAATAGAATCGATTATGTGTGAACTAATTTATCATATGTTTTCAAAAATTAAAAATCTATAACATATATAAAGGGAATTTACCTTTTTGGTGTCCACATTTCATTTCTAACTTTACCCTTATTAATTTTTTTCAAAACTATTTATTTGAAATTAAAAAAAACTAACTTTTTTATTATAAGTAAATATTAATTTGTTAGTAGAAGAATTTAAACTCATAACGTCTTCTCTCGATCTCCTCATATGTGAACTTTACTACTAGAACTTTATCTATATTGTTTACAAAAAATTCATTATCTATATCTATATTATTAATAAAGGAAACTATCGATTTTGATGTTCACATTTTGGTATAATTATACCCCTCAATTATAAACGTAACTAGCATACTAATAAACAAGAAATATAATGTAAATGTACACATACTTACAAACTTACTTGAAAACAATCATTTTCTCCAACCAAAATTAATACAATAAATACATATACATTATGCACAACAACATCTATCTTTTTGCTAGTTATTAATAAAAGTAAACTATCCCTTTTTATGTCCATATTTTGATAGATATTTTACCATTTAATTATAACTGTAACTAATATGTTAATAAATTAAAAATATAATATTAATGCACACAATTATGTATTATCTTACTTGAAAACTGTCATTTTTTTCAACAATAAATAATACAATGAAAATGCAAATACACAAACACACTAAATCGGTCATTTTCTCCAAACCATAATTTCTCTAATAAAAACACAAATACACCTTGATAGTAGCCCGTGTTTTCTCTAGTAATAATAAATAATTTAGTTATTTTATAAAAAAACACTTTTATTTTCTTACTACTATCTATCATTCTTTTTTTTCGTTTATTATAATTGTTGTTCTGTAAGAAAATTACGTCAAATCAACATGAATACCACATATGTAGCTTCTAAAATATAAAAACAGACCAAATTGACTGAAAAAAAAAAAAACTTTTACTACACAAATTCTTTCCCCTTAGGAAATCCAATTGGTAGAATGCTCATTCAATAAAGGATCACCCTTTAGATTATCCAAACACTACAGAATAAAACTAGAAAGGAAATAAAGGAAGCTTATGAAAATGAAATAATGGATCACGGGCAACAACCATATTTTGATTCATTGTAAGTATCATCCACAAGCTTGGGCCTATATGGTTGGAAACATAAAAGCTGTTAAGACTCAAAATTTGCTTCATATGCTGGAGAGACAAATCCCCTTATGAACTAAAAGTCCACTAAACTGTACAAGCTAACCGTGGACAAAATTGTCATTGGAGAAAATCAAACCCACATTTGTAAGCAAAAAAAGGAAAATTAAAAAAAAAAAAAACAAAGATGATTAACAGCTTCCATCAACACACACCCCATTGGTAGTTGTACTTGTATATACACCATTTAAGGAACTACTGGTAGATTTGAACCCATTTCCATTATGTGCTTTCAACATAGGTGAGTGTGCATTAATTATCACATTTGCTAACTTCGTGTACCCTTTGCTTGCAGGTACAAGTGTTCTCTCACATGCTGCTGTTATTAACCCTGTCACAAAGAGGCATTCTTTTAGTGTACTGAATGTCTTGCTCTAAAGACAATGCACCATAGATAAACAAAATAATACAAAATGTCAACAAATCAAATGAATTAATTGATTAATTAGAAACAAAGTTACCTATTAAATGGAGCACAAGGTATAGAAAGAATTTAATTCAGTGATTGCTCTCTCAAAGTAGGCAAAATATGCATAGGCATACATGCCTAGAACACAAATAATTAGCATAGTATTATAACAAATTATGGGCCCCACCCCCTTCTGCAGAGCTTACATAGGTATGACCTAGGTATGGGGAAGAGTTATACTCATCAACTGGAAGATTTTGGAAAAAGACCAGAATGGTTTTTTCTCATAACACGTATATAACAAGGTCATTGAAGCAAATTGGTAGATTTCTCCACAAGGTTTGGAAGTTCTAACTACTCTCAAACAAAGTAGATTCACACTTTTAAGCACCCAAGATGAATTTCTTATTATAGTGATGAGTTGGCAACCGTATCAATCAATGAATTCAATTCAGTATATAGTAACAAGAACTTAAGTTCGTCAACTATCACCATAATAAGCTGTGGAAGAAAAATAAGAGGAACCCTTAACAAATTTGGATGTCGAAATTATACTTCTCATTCCCCCATGTGAATAAATAATTTCATCATTGTAACAAAAGCATCTTCAAGTTTAAATGAAAATAGACATGAAGCAACTCTGGAAAAAATACCTAAGAATAATGGAGAAGGTTTCCCTGGTCTTGACTTGAATTCAGGATGAAACTGAGCACCAACGAAGAAAGGGTGACCAGGAAATTCAACTATCTGCATTTGTATAGTTCATACTCACATAATTATAAAGGAAATATATATTCAATAATTTGTGGCAATTTCAGGATCCATGCCACAAGGCACAAGGGTTTCTAGCAAGACAAACCTCCATGCGCTTCCCAGTTTCATCTTTGCCAACAAAAGACAGACCAGCACTCTCAAGTTGTGATATCATATCAGGATTAACCTGTACAGCATGACAATTATTGTTCATGATCAACATTCAATATCACATAAAGAAAGCTTCTGCTTGCAAAATACAATTTACCTCATATCTGTGCCGATGTCGCTCATCAACAAAGCTTGCATTACCATACCTACTCAAAATAATAATATCATATACCTTTGATATCAATTATTGTTGGAGACTAACATGGTACCATTTGAATTAAACTCTTATTATACATAATGAATATTCTTGTTCGAACAAAGATTACCAAACTTTTCACATAAACAACCTTTAAGACTGGAGCACATTAATCAGTGTTATCCCTCAGGAAATCACAGAAAAAGCAATAGTTCTTAATACTTACAACTTAGCCGATTTGCAGTCAGCAACGTGAAAGTAAGTTCTCCTTGAACCAAGACGCATAGTTCCCCCCATATGAGTCTTTGAACCCTATTGATATGGAATACAAAGTTACAAATCATCTTAACTAATTTTTCAAGGAAGAATGTTATCATAATAGGAACAGAGTAAAATGGGTGTATCAGGAAATATACTTCTGGCATAAATATGACACACGGGTTTTTAGTTTTGGGATCAAATTCTGTGCTATTAGCATCATGAAGACCCAGAACAGATCTTGAAAACTCAATAACAGCAATTTGCATCCCCAAGCAAATGCCCAGATATGGAACACTATTTTCTCGAGCATACTTAGCAGCAAGAATTTTTCCCTTTACTCCTCTATCACCGAAGCCTCCTGGAACTAGAATCCCATTAGCACCCTGAAACAGAAATTTATATGCGAACATCTTAGGAAAATCTACATTTATATCTACATTCCAGTACATTTAAAAATTGTTAAACATAATTTGGTATTAGTCGTTAGTTGAGGTGTTGTCTTTTATTTATGGTTGTATGTCAGAGGTTGGTGGTAGTTGTCACTGCTCTGACTATTTCTAGATTGTTGTTCATCTCTATTAATAAGAGGTTTAGGGTTTAGAGTTCATCTCTATTTATCTCAAGCTTTTTCTATACTCAACTTGGTATCTGAGCAGGTTTGACCCTGCTCTTTAAAGTCTAGAGCCACATAGTATACTGTCTACCACTGTCGTCGCCGTCCGCCACCATCTCCGACAAGTATAGATCCAGGTGCACCTCGACGTGCGTGTTCGACTCCTAAAAATCACTACTCCATCACACCACCCCAGTCCCGCCAAATAGCAAGCACGTGAGCTCCACACACCGGCGAAACGGGCTTCATTCACCGTCGTTCCAGTGCCATCTGACTTGCCAAAGTTATCTGGAACCATTGCTGACATGCGTGGTTTAGTTTGAGCAAGATTTAGTGGATTTAAATCAAATCTCTCTCTCTCGGATCTCTAGTTTACTCTTTTTTAGATCTGGAAAAATGTACTCTTCAACCTCAGTCAGCTCTGGTCCTATCCTTCCTATCTCTGGAACTACCATTATCACAACAGAAAAGCTCAATGGTAAAAATTATTTATCTTGAGCAGATTCTCTGGAACTCTGGCTCCTTGGTCAAGGACATTATGAGCATCTAGAAAAGGTAGATATTGAAAGACCAGCTAGAAAGAAAGCTCAATACAAGAAACTTGACTTTCAACTTTGTGCTCTTCTATGGCAGTTGGTGGAACCTAAAATATTGACGAACCTCATAGCATTAAAAACCTGTTATTCGTTTTGGAAGAAAGCCCAAGATATCTACTCTAATGACATCCAACGCTTGTTTGATTGTATTCAAAAGTTAGCCTCTGTAAAACAAAATTATTCAGATATGGTGTCTTATATTTCCGAGACTCAGGCTGCTACAGAAGAGTTGAAGTTTTTCCTAGAAGTTGAGTCTATAAAAGAAATAAGAAAACGGCTTAATAATCTCTACATGGTTATGATTCTTCGTGGTATGAACCGACATTCAATCACATCTGTGATCAAGTTCTGACAGGACAAGATATTCCTTCCATGGAAAGCTTAACTACACATCTCCTCCATGTTCCTACCTTAAGCAATCAGGGTTCTTCTCTTGAAAATAATATGGAATCTTCTGTTATGATATCTTCGAGAGGAAGAGGTGGACGTGGAAATAGAGGACGTGGTAGAAGAGGTAATCGTCCTCAATGCACTCAATGCAAAAGGATGGGTCATACTCATGAAACATGCTACTCTCTGCATGGTTTTCCAGACAAGTCTGCTCATGTGTCAAAGTCTGAGAAACCGGAAGAGAGGAAGCTATCTGAAGAAGAATATCAAGAATACCAAGAGTATTTGAGGATGAAGTATAACAGTCTTGTTGGGCCTTCTTCTGGACCTAATGTCTAAACGGCCTGCATTTCTCAATCTGGGGAAGGGCAAAATCCATGAATTGTTGACTCTGGTGCTTCAGATCATATCTCTAGTAATAACTCCTTGTTTTCATCTTGTCACCTCCCAAATTTCCCCATCTTGTCACATTAGCCAATGGGTAAAAGGTTTCAACTCAAGGAGTGGGTTCAATATTTATTTCTCCCTCCTTAAAATTAACTTCTGTTTTGTACATTCCTTCTTATCCTAATTTACTTTCTTTGAGGCAGCTTGGCGCAGGACATCACAAGGCCTCTATTACCTGGAATCGAGCAATTCAGTGTCTTGTCTTGCCTCCATTTCTCCTAAACTATTGCATGATCGCTTTGGAGACCCTAATCTAGCCAAACTTAAGATAATGGCTCCTAGTATCTAGAGAATCTAAACTTTAGAATGTGAAGTTTGTCAATTAGGCAAACATATTAGGTCTTCCTTTTCGAGTCAAGAAGTAATTCAACCTTCTCTATTGTTCATTCAGATATTTGGGGTCCTAGTCAGATTACTTCTCTTGGATTTAAATATTTGACTGATGAATATTCTCGTTGTACATGGCTGCATTTAATGAAAGAAAGGTTTGAACTTTTGTCACTTTTACTGATGAATATTCAGAAGTGATCATGCAAAAGAATATTTTTCCTCTAAACTCTCTTCGTTTTCGTCCTCTCAAGGCATTCTTCACCAGTCCACTTGTCCCCACACTCCTCAACAAAATGGGATAACAGACAGGAAGAATCGCCACTTTGTTGAAACAGCTCGCTTTTTAATGATTAATGCAAATGTTCCATTACATCATTGGAGAGATGCGATTCTTTCTGTCTGTTATCTTATTAATAAGATGCCCTCTTCCTCTCTTGATAATAAAATTCCTCATACCATACTATTTCCAGCTGAACCTATGTATCATGTATCTCCTCGTGTATTTGATTGTACTTGTTTTGTTCATGATATGTCTCCAGGTCTCGATAAATTGTCAGCAAAATCTATCAAGTGTGTTTTTCTAGCATACTCCCGTCTTCAAAAAGGGTACAAATGTTATTCGCCTAATAACAAAAGGTATTACATATCTGCTAATGTTACCTTCTTTGAAGCTTCTCCTTTTTATTCATCCTCTACACCCAGTTCTATTTCCATACAAGAGGTTTTGCCTTCTTCCACCTCTAGTCTAAAAAGTGTCATCTCTCCATACGTGTCTTCTCAATCTGCCCCTACCAATATTGGTCCAATTCCGAGCTTCACTGCAACTGAACATTCTCCCTCTGTTCCTACTCATGACATGACACCTGAAACTAGCCGCATCGTTCCTAATGACTCTCATGATTCATGTCCCTCTCCATCTGCTTCTTGTACATTGGCTCCTAATTCTCCTTCTGTGGCCGATGACAACTCCTGTTGGCTTGTTACCCTTCGCAAAGGTATACGATCTTCTCAAAACCCTCATCCTATTTACAATTTTTTGAGTTATCATTGTCTGTCTATATCTTATTGTTCCTTTATAAATTCCTTATCATCCATTTCTATTCCCAAAAATGTTTGTGAAGCACTTGATCACCCTAGATGGCGCCAAGTCATGATTGATGAAATGCAAGCCCTTGATCACAATGGTACATGGGAGTTGGTTCAACTTCCTCCTGAGAAGAAAGCTGTTGGTTGTAGATGGATCTATGCTGTTAAAGTTAGTCCAAATGATGAAATTGAACGCCTTAAAACCCGTTTGGTAGCCAAAGGTTACACTCAAATCTATGGACTTGATTATGGCAATACTTTATCCCCATTGGCCAAGATCACTTCGATTCATCTTATTCTTGCCATGGTAGCTATTCGCCATTGGCCCCTATACCAGATGGACGTTAAAAATGCATTCCTTCATGGTGAGTTAGATGAGGAAATTTACATGGAGCAACCTCCTAGTTTTGTTGCTCAGGAGGAGTCTGGTCTTGTGCGTAAACTCCAGCGATCTCTCTATGGTCATAAACAATCGCCAAGAGCTTGGTTTGGAAAATTTAGTAATGTTGTTCAAAGTTTTGGGATGAAAAGGAATAAAGCAAATCACTCTGTCTTCTACTATCATAAATCTGTTGGCAAATGTGTTTATTTAGTTGTTTATGTTGATGACATTGTCATTACAGGGAATGATGAAGTCACAATATCACAACTAAAGCAACACTTATGCAATCACTTTCAAACAAAAGATCTTGGTCATCTGAAATATTTTGTTGGAATAGAAGTAGCTCAATCCAAAGAAGGTATTGTAGTTTCCCAGAGAAAGTATGTCTTGGAACTTCTAGAGGAAACAAAAATGTCTAACTGTAAGCCGATTGGTTAACAATCCTATAGACCCATACAAGAAGTTAGTGGCTGATATGGGGGTCTTATACTCAGATCCAGAAAGGTATAGAAGGCTAGTTGGGAAGCTCATATATCTCACTATTACGAGGCCATATATTTGCTTTGCAGTTGGAGTCATGAGTCAGTTCATGAATTCACCTTGTGTTGAACATTGGGATAGAGTAATGCGTATTCTCAAATACATAAAAAAAGCTTCAGGTCAGGGTCTGTTGTATGAAGATAATGGATATAGCCAAATTGTTGGATACTGTGATGCTGATTGAGCTGAATCCAATACAGATTGACGCTCTACTACTGGTTATTATGTGTATCTTGGGGATAATCTTATTTCATGGAAGAGTAAGAAACAGAAGACTGTTTCTCGATCTAGTGCAGAAGTTGAATATAGATTTATGACCCTTGCTACATGTGAGTTGGTGTGGGTTAAACAACTCATACAAGAATTGAAGTTCTGTGAAATTTCTCCAATGCAACTTTATTGTGATAATCAGATAGCTCTCCACATTGCGCTTCCAATCCGATATTTCATGAAAGGACTAAGCACATTGAAATTGATTGTCACTTTGTAAGAGAAAAGGTGTTGTCCAAAGAAATTAGGACCGAATTTCTTAGTTCAAATGATCAGCTAGTAGATTTGTTAACTAAACCCTTGAAGGGACCTCGGATTGAATACTTGATTTCCAAGCTTGGAACATATGATATATATGCTTCAGCTTGAGGGGGAGTGTTAAATATAATTTGGTGTTAGTTGTTAGTTGAGGTGTTGTCTTTTATTTATGGTTGTATGTCAGAGGTTAGTGGTAGTTGTCACTGCTCTGACTATTTCTAGATTGTTCATCTCTATTAATAAGAGGTTGTATGGGAGTGTTTATCTCAAGCTTTTTCTATACTCAACTAAATAAACAAATGCAGTATTTACTCAGAAAATCAAAGAAATGCATTTCTAAAACAATCCAAATAGTAGGAATAGAAAAAACCTTCAAAAAACCCCAAGCAATTTTATATGCATCAGGATCCTGCAAGAAGTAAATTTATCATCAGAGATTTGGCATAAAGTAAAACAGTTAAATGACATACAGAACAACAAAAAGATCAGTCACCTCTTTAGCGGTATCATCTTCAAGATTTTCAGCAGGAACCCAATCCACAACAAGCTTACGATTGCAAGTAACAGAAGCATGCAAAAGAGCCTGCACAAAAGACAAAGACAGAACATAAGCCTCTACAACATCACAGTTCACACATTCCTGTGTTTGGTCATACGAAAGTCACTTGAATCAAGAAAATAAAATTCGATTCATGCCCAAAACCATCAAAATCAATCATGTGATATATATATATATATATATATATATATATATATATATATGCATGTTAAGCAATAACAACTCATTGCCTTATTCGCACAACAAAAATTACATCTTTTCATATGCAAAGCAGAAGAAAACTTTAAAAAAACCAAATGAGTTCGAGTGCTTGAATTTCCCATTCTGAAGGCACCAATTTGCACATTCCAATGAACAAAATGGAAAAGAAATAACATTACAGAATTGAAAAAAAGATGGGTTTTTTTCAACTAAATTGGAATCCAAACACACCCTTCATCTATAAAACCAAGTCATCAAGAAATACAGCATACTCCATACAGGAAAATACAAATGCAACATGAAAAACTTCATCTATAAACCTAGTCATAAAGAAATATAGCATATTCCATACAGAAATACAAATTCAACATGAATGACTTTGCTTAGTGCTTTTACAGAAGAAAAACAGTAAATATGTTGTGACTCACTAATTGACATCAAGAATGGAATTGAACAAAAAAAGAAACAAAGGGAGATGAAAAGCATTCAATGCCTTTTATGTGTTTGCAATGATGTATAATTAGTCATACGTTACTCCCTAACATATGACTTTGCTTAGTGCTTTTACAGAAGAAAAAAAAGTAAATATGTTGTGACTCAATAATTGACATAAAGAATGGAATAGCACAAAAAAGAAATAAAGGGAGATGAAAAGCATTCAATGTCTTTTATGTGTTTGCAATGATGTATAATTAGTCATATGTTACTCGCTAACAATTCTGATGATTTAATGCTTCCTTGAGGTGCAAGTCATAAATTTTTCCCATCTTTTTCTATTTTTCCTTATTTTCTCATACCAAATTCTTTCCCTAGACTGACAGTAACAGAATTGCAAAAGATCAATTGGAAATTGTGTACCTTCAGTACAGAAAGATATGCATCTGAAAGGTTAGTATATTTTCCCACCATCGCAATTCTAACCTGTGAAGAACAAAATAGTTGTGAGCTCAATACTGGCCCCTATTCAGAGAATTTAATATTGAACCTCAAAGATTGATGGAATATATTAGTTATTTGGAATGATGTTACATCAGGAATAATGAAACTCACTGATTCATGAAATTTGTCATATACTTTTGTTGTTGCAATCCACTCCTTAAAATTAGGCTCCATAGTGACACTGCAAATAATAGGACCATTAAGATTAATGTAATGACAGAATCACTTTAAGTAACTGACATGCCATAACTAACTATTATCTCCCACAACATCACTACATCAGCACAACAGGATGAATATGTACACCCAAACAAGAATGAGTTTGTCAAACAAACCCCCGCAGGTTTAATGTTTTCAGGATTGCATCATGCGCCTTCTGCTCCTATTAGTAAAAGAATTTCAAAAAGGAGAAAATCTGGTTATTATATGAATCGCATCACTAAGTAAAAAATAATGCAATTCTACTGTGAACAAAAATGGATAATAAAAAACACAAGCTAAACAATTTAAAACTTCATAAACAAGGTTCCAGTAATACTTAAAGATAACCACAAAAAGCAGTTTCCTAAAATATCACAGAATTACTTACTCTTAATAGCAAAGGAATGTGCCAAATATTTGGAACATCATAGAGAGTTAGTATGCTTGATGACTGCAGAAACAAAAGTTTGCTTTTACAATATAAGCAAGGTTATCAAGATAAACAAAAAGAAAATTGCCAACATTTATATCATATTACCGGAACATGGCAAAATTGAGAGAGTTTTTCCTTAACGTTGTCATCAAGTTCCTGTGAAAGACAATTAAGTCTTAAATCATTATTATGTGGAATCAATAAGATGAAAAGAAAAAGTCAAAAAGCAGAAGACAGACCTTTGAACTGCGACAAGCAAGAAGATTCGGCGTCAACCCCAACCCTCTAAGCTGGCGGACACTGTGCTGAGTTGGCTTTGTTTTCTGCATGTTAAATCATCCAATAAATAAACGATAATATTAAGTGATTACACCATTTGAAAATATGCAAGAGCAGCCCCAATCTATTTATTAATGATTTAATGATGAAACATATATCTATATCTATATCTAATATCTAATATTTATAAGAAAAAAAAACATTATATTGACCAATAAGTCTAAAAATATTTTTTTATTTCTAATTTATTTCTAGCATATAGTTTGCAGTATACCTGTTCACCAACAACACTGAGAACAGGGACCAGGCTGACATGAACTAAACAGAAGTTGCCAGGGCCTAGAAAAAGAAAACAATAAGAGATAAGGGAGATTGCGTTGCAGTTCCCTACAGAAATTAGTAGATATAATTCAGGAAAATATGAAGTCTCAAGTGCAACAATTATTACCTACACGGTACGAAAACTGGCCAAGTGCTTCAATAAAAGGCATAGACTCAATGTCCCCTACATTAAAAAAAAGTCATTTTAAATTAACAGTGATAAACAGAGGTTGTAGCTTTTTCATGGTACTCCTAAAGCCATATACTCATTGCAGCTATTACTTGAAGTGAGAAATTCTGGTCTGACCCTACCCATTATTTTTAAAATTAAAAAATAGGAAGTGTGAATAACATTATAATAATATTGGAAACTACGTTCTACATTAATAAAAAAAATTATCTAAAAATATTAATTTACCAATAGTTCCACCCAACTCAATGACACAAACATCAGCTGGGCCTTCTTTTCCATCAACTGGTATCTGCGCCACGCGCTCTATCCATTCTTGGATGGCATCAGTAATGTGCGGAACAACCTACCAATACAGCAAAAAGGTAATAACAGAACCAAGATATATTGAACCCATAACATATATATTTGGAGGAAAACCAAGAATGACTAGACATACCTGCACAGTCTTCCCAAGGTAATCCCCTCTTCTCTCCTTTTCAATAACAGACTAAAAAGTATTCAAAAATCAAAACAACTAAGAATTCATACACATCTAGGAAATGAAACAATTAATTAATTAAATAAGACGGTTAAAAAGAAGAGACAGACAGTTTATCCACCTGATAAATTTTTCCAGTAGTGATATTATTGTCACGAGTTAATTTGAGGTCCAAGAACCGTTCATAGTTTCCAAGATCAAGGTCAACCTACAATTAAAATTGAAAATAACACATGAAGAAAAAAGGTAGCCATTTACTATAACCAAAACCAAACAGAAGATTGAATGTTCACATGATAATGGTTGATGCTGTGTAATTCAAAAGTAATCAACACAACTTCAAAGAAACAAGCACTTATCATGGCATAAAAAAAAGGCTAAGAAATCTATTCACCTCGCCGCCATCATCTAAAACAAAGACTTCCCCATGCTCAAAAGGAGACATTGTCCCCGCATCAGTGTTCAGATAGGGATCTGCCAGAGATAAATAAGTTATAACACAAGCAGAATAATTAAAAACAAATATTATCATACATAATAACATCAAAAAAATTAGTTTCACAAAGAAAGACCAGGCTTTTACAACATTTACCAGCTAGTCCTTTCTATTCACAATTTTTTATTAAGATTATGTTCAACTTTTTTTAAATGAACAACCACTTATTTAGTTAGAGCTGTAAAAAATTATTATTTATAAAAAAAAAAGAAAAGAGAAAAAGGCTCATGCACAGGCCGTGTGACAGAATTTTACACTAATATTCAATCACAACTCCCCTTTATGTATATGACTTTTAAAGTATTGATTGATAAAGTCAACAAGCTTTACGATACATGAAGCAATGTGATTAAACGTTAGTGTAAAACTCTTTTACACTTAGAGGGGATGAGTATTAAACTCAAAAAATAATCAATTCCAAAAAATGCAAAATATGGAACAAAGTAAGATGGAAATATGATTCATAACAAAATAGAATCATCACTCCATTGTTAGGATATTTTAAAAAAAATAGAAATAATATATATACTCACACTCACCCCATATCTACAAATTAGGGTATGTTTGGACAGTGATCAATTATGAATACATATAACCAATTATTGTTATAATTCATTATAATTATAATCAATTTTATTTGGGTAAATTTGTTGAAAAGTAGTTTTAAAATAATCAATTTTATTTGAATGAAACAAAAATTCAGCTTTTATATAGCAAAATAGTATGTAAACAACTGGAAATGTCGATAAGCTACAAACTTTCATATTCAAGAAAATAGCTTATTTTTTAGATGAAAGAAAAAACACTCTTTCTAAATTTCAGCTATGTTTTAAAAAATACCAATTATTTTGCAAACAGCAATTTCATGAAAAACAGCAGAAATTTTGGGATTTAATCTATCCCAAGCATGGTCTTAGAGGAGAAAAATAAAGATTCTATAATAGAAAGCATTTTATCCAGCTCCATTCCATTTCCCATGGTTTCAAACAACAAAAGCAACTACAAGAACCATTCACATTCCATTTCTTCTTACATATTCTAAAAAAAGAGTGAGAATTAAATCCAAAAATAGGAAGAACAAGAAACAGTACCAATCTTGATGGAAGTAACTCGAAAGCCACATGCCTTAAGGAGCACCCCAATACTGCTTGCAGTGACTCCTTTCCCAAGTCCACTCACAACACCACCTGTCACCAACACGTACTTCATTCTTCTCTCTCTCAAACCAAAACCCTCTTTTTCCGCTTCTCCTATTCCACATGCAAGCACTCCACATGTCAAAAACAACGTTAGCCACACACAAAAACACTACCAATTAATCAATTAACCATGTCCAAGATCCACCATTTTCCCCCAAAACAACAACAAAAGCATTACACAAAAACGGGAACGAGACGACACAATACAACACAAACACCCCCACACACAGCAGTGACATTGCGAACACATCACACCCACATGCAGAAGCAGACGGAAACGACGACAGATTTTCCAAAAAACGAAACTTTTCACGGAAAGAGGAGATGGGTATGTGAGAAAACCTGGTGGGGCAATGAGAGGGTGCTTATGGAACACGCAAAAAAGGTTGGTTTTTTTGGTGAGGGGAGAGAGAAAAAAAAATGGGGAAATTTTAGAAGGGTGAAATCTGAATCGAGGGAATGGGAATGTGGTGTGAGAGAGAGAAAAAAGAAAGAAGAGTTGAAGAGTGGGTTTGATGCGAAATGCGTATTGGTTGAACCCTTTTTTTCTTTCTTTCTTTCCCTCTCTGCAGGCACTCTTCTCGTTTTTGTTTCAGGCGGCGGGTTAAGAACGAAGAACCTCTCTCCCCCCTTTTTCAACTTATATAGGAAGCTAAGCTAAACCCAAAAGCTAAACTAAATAAAATACAAAATAAATATATAAAATGAGTTTAATAAGCTTTACATAGGGTAAACAATTTTACATACATTCAATCACAATGTTTTATTTAAAGTAAATTTGTTATTGATCTTACCGTTATTATTTTAAAAGTCACATAAATAAAAATTTATCGAACACAACTTATAAAACTCTTTTATATTTTCGGTATATTAACTTAATTCATATAAAAATTATGTCTTATATGTTTTGGGAGAATGTTAATAAGCTTATCAATGGAGCTCTTAACACTATTTCAACCGTTACATGGAAAGATTAGATACGGAGTTATTAATTAAGGGTGTTCATGGATTGGTTTGGTTTTGGGGGAAAAATGAAAACAGAACCAATTAATTTTAATTAGGTTGGTTTGGTTTGATTTTCTAAATTTTTTTCCCTGACCTAAACCAATGGTGATGGGATTAATTCGATTCATTTCATAGAAAATCGATAGAAAAAATTAAAAAATCATTTTTTTCCTTAAATTATAAAAGAAAAATTTATACCTAAAACTAGTTAAATTCATTAATTTATTAAATTCATAATTCTATAACAAAATATCAAGTGTTTCTTAACACTAAATTAATTAAATTAAAATATTAAAATAACACAATACAATACAAACAATAAATTATATAAATTTAAAGTATAGAATAAATTTACTAACTTAAAAATATAAAATAGGGTCAGGATTTTGAAATTTGAAACCCTAAACAAAATAGGTTACTAAATTTACTAACTTAAAAATATAAAATAAATATATATATATATATATTTTTTTTTTGTTAGTTTGGGTTGGGTCAGAATTTTGAAATACAAAAACTGCAAATCAAATATTTTTGGTTTTAGTCGATTTGGGTCAAGTTCATACCCGATCAAGTGAAAAAGCTAATCAAACTAATTGGTTCAGTTCGGTTCACCACGTTCATCGAGTTGATCTGAACCGATAAACACCTCTATTTGATTATTTTAAAAGTGTGAAATTTGATCATCATTCAACAGTTGTAACAATGTTGGAGAGAAATACAAGAAACATCTAAATTCTTAATATTAATAAGTGTACGGTTAAGAATAATTAATTAACAATAAATTTTATAAAAGTTTATATAGTTAAATGTGATATTGAATAAATTTTGAATTTAATAGTTATTAATATATTTTTATTTTGTTTAAAAGGCAATATGCCTCTCAATTTTTTTAATTGATATTTTATTTTATGCTCATAAAAAAAAACTTTAACAATTTTAAATGAAATATTTTAATGTGTTTTACTATTTTTTTATTTTAATGTGCTGAAAATTAAAAAGAAAATATCAATATCTTAAGAATATAAGGTAAAACATAAAAATATTTTTTTTAATTTTTAGCAGCATTAAAATGAAAAACAATAGTAAAACAATATTAAAATTATTTTGTGTTTAATTTTTAAAAAGTTTTTTCTATACATCAAATAAAATATCAGTTAAGACTATAACACTAATGGATATTCTTGTCTTTTAAATAAAGTAAAAATACAATAATTATCAAAATGAAAATTCATTTAATAGTACGAATTATAAGTCAAATGTTATTTAATAGCACAATTAGTTATAATTTTTTTGTAAAATTCAATATTCATTCATTATCTTAAAGGCACCGATTAATTAACAGAACCCTATTTATTTTTATTCACCATTAGTTAAGCTAGAACAATTTGTATAAGTTGATTCACACACTCAATGATAAATATGTCTTAAGTTCCTAAAAAATTTACAATATATCTTAGGTTCTAGAACAATCCATAGTGGCTTCAATTTTTTATAAAGGTAAAATATCTATAAAATTCTCAATTTATTAAATACATCTTTTAGACAATTTTGTATTATTTTGCTGTCTCTATTTTTTAAATATATTTATTTCGATTCTCTTAAGACTAAATTATTTTTTATCTCTCTAAAACTTTTATGTATAACACTTGGAGGAGCAAAAGTAATTTATTTTAAAATTAAATGACCATATAAATATGAATAAATTTTGGAGAATATATTTAATATTTAAAAAATTTTTAAGTCACTTAAAATATATTTTATCCTTTTTAATGGGGGGGGGGGGGGGGGGGGGGGGGGTTGATGTATTTGGAAAAGTGATCTAGATGTTTTATATTTTTTTAATAGGTGAATTAGTTAAAATTTAAGAAAATTAATATTTTAATATTTGTAAAAATTGGCTTTAAATTTAATATTTTGGAGTTTGTTTGAGAAAACATTTAACAAAATATAGGCTAGATTTTTTCTAACTTTAATATGTGGTTTGTTTAAGTTTAAGGAAAATATTATTATGAATATTTGTATAGATTGGCTTTTAACTTTTATAGTTTAGAGTGTGTTTGAGAATATGCTTAATAAAAAGTAATCTAAAGTTTTCCTAATTTTTAATGAGTCAGTTTCTTTCAGCTTTATTCGTACACGGAAAAATTGGTTTTGATTTTCATATTTTACCAGGTGTTTGAGAAATCTTTTAATAAAAATTATCTAAACTTTTCCTAATCTTTTAATGGGTTTTGTTTAAACTTAAAAACTAGTATTCTCAATATTTTTAAAATTTGGCTTTAACTTTTATATTTTAGTGTGTTTAAAAAAATAATTACTTGAAAATGATCTACATTTTTCAAATATTTTAATGGGTTAATTTGTTGAAACTTAAGAAAAATAGTATTCCCAATATTTGAAAAAATTGGTTTTGACTTCCCTATTTTAATGTGTGTTTGAGAAACAAGTTTAATACAAGAGTTTAACATCTATACATTACCAGTATAAAAGAGTTTTACACTGACGGTTAATTACAATCTTTTGTTTACATGACTTTTAAAATATGAATAATTAAAGATAACAAACTTATTATATATAAAGGGTTATGATTAACCGTCAGTGTAAAACATTTTACATTGCTAGTATATAAATGTTTTTCTCTTAATTAATATAAATTAATTTATATTTTTTTAATCTCTTAATGGATCGATTCACAAATGTGTTAAATGGATCTATGCACTTTATATAAGTTAACTTTTAAATGGATCAGGTCAGCTCGTCCCTCCTAATTAAGGATATCTAAAACTTTAACCTGACCGAACTCACCATGGACTAGTGGATTGATCCACTAAAATTTTTAAAAATGAAAAAATTTAAAATTGTATTTTTTCCTTTTTATTAAATGACATTTTTAAATAAAAAATATGAAAACTATTTAAATTAACAATATTAAAGCAACATGCATAATTAAAACATTTAATAATAATATTAAATCTACAAAATAACAAATATTTAAATTATATAATTGTCAAACAAAGTATGTAAATTACATAATTACCAAATTTTAAGTAGAAACTAACAAGTCATTGTCTACAGCAAATATTCATAGTAACTAGCAACATTAACATATATAGTTAAAAGATCCAAATCTAAATAGTAAATACATCTAAATTTCAAAATATAAACATAAAATTCTCATTCTTTAACAATATTGGAGGCATGAATTGTTAAGTCTAAGATAAGATTGTTATTACTAGAAAATGTAAAAATAAAATTCTCATTCGTTAACCATTGTCTTCACCTACAATTACTAGAAAAAAATAATGTCAAGTTTAAGAATTTTATATAAAGTAAAGTAGTAATAAAGTATTAACAAGTAATATATTAATCAATTCTTCATAAATCAAGTAACCAACTTTCAGTTAATATTAGTATTTGAAGGAAGAATGATAATTGATAAGAACACGAGCGCCTACACCAAATGCAGTCTCACGAGTCTCAATCGTTATTGAAATGCTTAATATGTCACATGTCAAGAAACAAAGATTTGGATACTGTTTTTGGTAATTAATTAAAACATCCAACTTTGGAAAAAAAAACCTTCACTCAAGTGGTGTCTTAGCCAAATAAAGATTCAACTCACTCTTGTCATTAACATTGACATGTTCACTCTCATAACTAATATATTTCTATATGATAGTAAAGGAAAAATTAAATAGTCAATAAACACTAACATATTATAATTTTTTAAATTCATAAAACAAACTAACAAATCATGAAATCAATCAACTTACACTAAATGAATATATGTCTTCCAACCTTGTATTTCCTTTGAATTTAGTTTCTTTGTCAACTTATGAAACGAGTTGAAAACTTGATGCACCCAACAAAGATAGCCTTATATTTACACACTCTTCAAAAAGTTGTAAAACTTTCCTTTAAGATAATCATTTTTCTTTACAATTAACAAGAACAAGTTTAGAGTAATAGAGTTTAAGTGCTTGAAGTTTCATTCGCAGGTCAAGAATCATGATAATTAAGATGATAACATTGGAGTCACTCTAATACTTGGAAATTTTTTAGTGTTTCCCACAAAAATCACTTTATTTTTCAAATTTGCATAAAATATTCACCTAAAATTGTATAAGATGTACCTGAAAAATAAATTCTTACAGAATGAGTAAGATTAACAAATATAATGAAAAAATAAAATTAGCATAATTATTTATTAAATGTTCATATAAGATAGACCTAAAATCAAGTTGACCATCCTATAAAATGACCATAGAAACTTATACGTTCTTTCAACCTTTTTCCCCTCATCATTTAGTGGATAACATTTGTAGTTTCTATTATGAAACCTATAAAAAACACGACAATACTTAATTATACTTTCAAGCATGACAAAAGTAAAATTTCATGTAGTAGATACATTCAACTTCAAGTTGATTTTGGTGTCAATCTCACTCACTTGAATAACATTTTTTAAAAGTTAATTTTCTTGCACTCAATGCTTTCATATATTTAATACTTTCTCTAATCTTATGTAAAGTCTCTTCAACTACTTTTAAAGTTTGTTGAACAATCAAATTTAAAATATGGGTGGGAACACATGAAAAACTCATCATTATACAACAAGTCATCTTGAAAACTTAATTGCTTACTTAAAATTTTTGCAATGAGTTATTGATAGATGCATTATCTAAGGTGATGGAAAATATTTTTCTATCAATTTCTTACTTAGGCAAACATTCAAACACTTTATTTTCTATTTCTTGACCTCTGGCGATTCCATTCAACGAAAAGCAAGAATCTTGCTTTGTAATTTTCAATTGTGGTTAACAAAATGTATTGTCAAACAAATGTAACTCTCTTAGGTGCATGTAATCGAGCAATCAACAATCAAACAAATCCAATTTTTTTATAGGCAAATGTTGGTTGTTAGTTTGTTAGTTTTTATTAGTAGAAGAATTTGAACCCACGATCTCTCTTTTCTCCATCTCCACACATATAGACTTTACTATTAGACTAATCTTATAACACTTAAACAAATATAATAATAACTTTTTTTCATGACTTGTTTTAATTTATCATTAAATTCATTGTGATATTTCAACACATAAGACTCAATAATATTTCTAAACATATATTTGACATCTGTATTTAAATATGACAACAATTCCCTAATCCATTTATATTTAATAAACTTAAATGGCAAGTCATATTCAATAATATCCCTTACTATAACTTTTCTACCCTATCAATTATCGTACAACTTACATCTTGAATTTCAGCAAAAACACTACTTTTTTTTTTCAATGATGTATTAGTGGTGAAATACCTATTTTACTACCACTAGTGATATACTATTTTCCACATGCATTGCATGTAGTTGTTTCTTTGTCATCTTTCACACCAATTTGAGTAAAAAAAAACTCCAAAATTAATATATACAAACCCTTGCTTTTTTTTCTCTTTTGGTACAAATTCATTTGTTTTATCCTTAACATTCTATTTTTCTATGGGTTTTTCTTCATTTTCATTCAGTTCATCATTTTCAACATTGATTGCATCGAAACTTCTTTTTCTTTTATGAATAGTTTTTTATGCCATATTTGAAAAAAAAAAACCTAAATTTAGAAAACAACCACTATCAGAAGATACAATCATTTGAAACATTAAAAAAAATTTCCAGTTCACATTTTTTTATGATAATCAATCAAATTGTGAGGCAGCATATAACAACATCAACATATAACTGCATATAGGCAATAGTGCTAGAACAAAGAAAGAGTGAAGATGATGGCATTGCAGTGGAGTGAACATGATAATGCTCACGAGAAATATGAGAATGAATTATGAGATTCACGAAAATAAGAATGACTGAATGAGACTAGGGTAGTGTGTGTGTGTGTGGTTCTATTTCTACAACTGTGTACATATGAGAAAGAAAATGAGTTAAATGCCACGATGGTTAAATTTGGAATTCCCATATCCCAATTTGCCAAATTGCACAAATGAAATGCTTATGCATCTTGAAACACACATCATTAGTTCCGTGGTGGTTATAGGCCAACCCAACTTAAACTCACCCAACTTGCAAATTAGGTCAGTTGGGTTATTGTATCACTTTCATATGGTGAAACTTTTGATTTTTTGGTTTTATCTCGTCTTACTTGAACTTGTGTTCAATTAAGTTAAAAGCTAATGAAAGAATATAAAAAAAAAGTGGGACATACACAAAAAAATTCACCTACAAAAATGAGGTAAAAGTATACAATAAATGTAACAAAATGTTTTTCGAAAATACCATTCTTCTTTCTATCAAACACATAACTCGTAATCGTGAGAAACAAAACCTTGTAAATCTTTTTTTTTTTACTTTTGTCACCATATTTGATTATGGTTTGCTATTCAATTATGATTATTATTTTAAAAATTGACACATGCATTTAATTTATTATTTTTTGTTTAATTACAAGTATCTTCCACCGAAGGCAATTCTGTTCAAGCCTTGAGGACCATTATGGGCGGCAAACTGTCCTCTAAGTATTTAATGCAGTTACATATCCAATACTCAAACTTGAGACTTCTGATTAAGTTGGAACAACATGTATCTATTTATCCACATGTTATGTGGTATATATGACTATTTCTCGACATAATCATATGCATATTATTAAATAAAAATTGATTGTACAGAAAATAATGATAAAGGTAAAAAGAGAAAATATTAATAATTAACTTTTATAATATTCACTTTAATGTATATTTTCATCACGGTCTCATTTCTAGTAAACAACCTCTCTTTTCACTCTCTTTCATGAAAGTCTTATCTCTCTTTGATTCCTTTTTCATTCCTCACATTTTTACCCTATTTCTTTCCTGGCAATCAAACATAATGTAAAGGTCTACGATTAATTCCTACATGTTTCTAATTAATGTTAGACATGAAGATGCACATGAAAACATTAAATATTAATTAATTACATCATTAACTATAAATCCTTAATTTTTAAAAAAACAAAATTAGACAAAACTCAAGAACAACTCAAGCACTAAAACTTCAATTGATATATATAATTGATTCATTTTTATAAATGATAAACAAGACAACAACAAAATTTTATTTCACTAGCTAAGGTTGACTATATGGATTCCAGGATTTATATGAATAAAAAAAATTGATAAAATTAATAGTTTGTAAAAATACCAAATTGATCAATAATTTGAGTCTTTATAAGTGCAATTTAGAGAAAAAATAGTAAAAAAAATTTAAAAATTAAGAAAGAGGTAAATAACCTAACCAATACTAGTAGAAACAATAACAAGAAAATAGGGTAAATGTATATATAGGAGGAATACTAATTATATAATCTAACATTTCTTTAAAATGATAATAAGAAATAAAATTATTATTAATTTGGTATATTTTTTATTTTAAATGACATGCAATATATAGTAATCAAATAGTATTATAAAAATTGTCTAACTGTCATCGTCAAACGTATTCTAAGTACTCTTTTACATGTCAAACTACAATGTGACACAATATCTTTTATCTATTTTGTTTTATCTACATGAGATTACACTTACATCATTGTATTAATTTGTTTAAATATTTTTATTTAAATTTGAAATTTCAATAAATAACTATCTTAATTATTTTTTTTAAATTATTAATTTTATCAACTAACTTTAAGTAATAAAATGTTTAAAAAATCTAAACCCTTTAAGATAGAGGTCATTTAACTAGTTATTTAAAAACGATTATGTTTAAAACAATAATAATTTTTGTCAATTATTAAAAATAATTATTCTTTAAAAATAACAATGAAGTTTGTCAATTAATTCTTTTAACATTAAATAGACCTAATATTAAAATTATTAGAAGAATATGACATGTGGTAATAGAATAATGAGTATGCAAATGAGTATTTATTAATAGCCATGTATTATGATCGTCACACGCGACACACAAATCGGTTTGACATATTTATATATTATTTATCAACAATTACGTCTTATGAATATAAAATAATAATTTTACACTCGTCACAAGTAACAGTTAATACAACGGTTAAGGTAATTATCATAAAATTTAATAATTTATCATGCATGATCATTTGTAATTGGATGATAATGTGTGTTTAATAATTTGTTAAAGGTAAATTACACAAGTATGGGAATTTTTCAAAACATGGAATTACATAAAGAACAATAATCTTCTTAATACAAATTTGAATGAAAATATTCATTACCAAATTTTTGTTCGTACAAAATATTATGATACATCATTACTACTACCCCAAATTAACCTAATTCAAAGCAGTGAACCTTTGATAGAAAAAACTAGATAAACATCAAAGTAATTTAGTACAAAAGATCATTCATAAAAAGACATCAAGCATAAAGAAAACCTTTTGTAACTCCCATCTCAACTGGGTGATCATGCTTCTCTTCTAGTTATATCCCGAATATATATAAAAAAACACATAGAACAAACACACCGATGAATGAGATAATTATAAACCATAAATATTAATGTTAATAAACTAATCAAACAATGGAGAACTAGATTAACCTAGGACTCAGTTTCACATAATTATATAATTCAATCTCACTCATCTCAACTCTAGACTCGACTTCATTTAACTCTAAGTATGGATCCATGACCAATCCAAGATGATTCACCCCAATCATCAAGGACTTCACTTGGGAAGTGATTGGTAGCTGTATATCTTACTTTAACTGGTACAATAATTCTCCCGAGAGATTGGGCTACCTGCCCATCATAATCACATGGATGATTGCCAATTGGGCTACTTGCCCTTCACAAAATATACCCTACCAATTATAAGATGTTGAGCATTGTCGATAGTTCTAAATAAATGAATATTTCATTCCAACATCAACATGGACTCCCGTGAACGTTCACCTACCTGATGAAACATTCTCAGTCCAAATATCAACAATAGTAATTTGAATATTCATTTACTTATAACAATTTAAGGATCTTTAATCCCGTCTTTCATCTCACAGTGTACCAAGTTATGACTTCCTAAACATCGTACCCATACGCCTGCATAGTACTTCTACCAAGGAACCTAGACTTTTACTAAGTTCTCCTCATTCTTTCCTAACACATTTCCAAGGAATACAATTTTAATAATCCCAGATATCATTTATCAATCACAAATCAAATATCACAACATTATTCATAAATAATTTCATAGAATATGTAATAGCAGCTCATAGTAAGTAATCTAACTTCTTCAAAAACTCATTGTTAATTTTCCATAAAAAAGAATAGTACAATATTACTAAAAGACATCATTTCTGATGTAGAAGATCGAATTAGACTACAATCATAGAGCATACTCAGTTTGTCTTTCCTATCAGTTTCCTTTAAATATTCTTTCAAAAATATTCTTTTCCTTTTTTCTCATTTTCCTTTCAAAAACATATAGACAACTTTAAAATAATCCATTTTAAGAGTAGTTCATAAAACTTTCACAAATCATACTTTAATAACTTGATTCATAAAAACCATTATTATGAAAAATAAATTTACCATTATCAAAAGTAATAAACAAGAATAACACATATAAGAATCATAAATAGTACTTGAAAATCATAAACAGAGGACCAGAAATATTATCTAGAGAATAAGAATATTGGACCAAAAATAATATCTAGAGTAAATAAACAAAGGACCAGAAATTCACCTGGAACAGATGATCAAGAGGTTATCTAGAAAGAATAGTTAATGGACCAGAGTAAGTTCTAGAAAGAATATCAAGATACCAGAAGAAACCTAGAGAAAACAACAACCACAACTAGAAGGTTATCTATAATGATTGTCCAAAAAGTTATCTGAAGGGTAATAAAGAAATGACCAGAAGGTTAATTAGACTGATTGACCAAAAGGTTATCTGGAGAGAATAATCAAATTAAGAAAATAACAATCAAAGTAATAAGCATTATAGATTAAGAAAACAACAACTAAATGAAAGCAAATAAACACACATAGTTTATTAAGACTAACACTTCCTGAGGTTTATAATTCTCACTCTCCACTTACTTTGATAAGAGGTTGATCAAGAGTGGTGTAGAACCTTTGAAACCTTAATCTTCTTCTCAAGAACATTCCCTTCCATTCTCTTTCAAAAGGACTTTATTTCTTCTTTCTCTTTCTTCTTTCTCAAGAGCTTCTTCTCTCAAAGGCTCCCTCTCTCCTTTCTCTCTTATTTTCCCCTCCAATTTGTAATATGGTTGCCCTTATTTATAGTAAAAATTTGGGTCTCCTCACTAAATGAATAAAAGATAAATAAATAATATTCGCTTAGCCAAGGATGGTCGTTAAGCGATGCTTTTAGAATTTTGTCTCACATAATTTAGCCACGGGTTTTCGCTTAGCAAGTAACAATTCTTAATATTGAAGAAACTCTCACATCGCTTAGTGATAAAGCTTCACTAAACGAGTGTTGCTGAACGAACATCCTTTGCTTGGTGATAACAATTCGTAATAGTAAAGAAACTCATTTCCCTGAGTGAAATTTATTTTCGTTGTGTAGATTTCTCATAACAAAAGAAGCTTAAAATTTCTAATGGAAATGTTTTATAAACTACTATTAATCTATCTTAACAATTTTTTACATACAAAACCATTTCTAATGCATCATCTACTAACCTGATTATGAATTTAAGGGTGTTACCACTCTCTCCTCCTTTTTGGGAATTTCATCTCTGAAATTCACGAACTTTGGAATAGGTGAGGGTACATTTCTCTCATATTATTCTCTAATTCCCAAGTTGTATCTTCATCTCCACGTTGACTCCATAAATTTTCACTAACTTAATATCATTAATCTTTTATATTAATGAATATCAAGTTACATCTTTTATAAACTATTATTTATCTATCTTAACAATTGTTTACATACAGAACTATTTCTAATACATTCTCTACTAACCTGATTATGAATTTAAGGGTGTTACATTATAAGATCTTGTTTTTTTAATAATGTGTTAAAAGTTTGTTAATTAAATAAAAAGAGAAATAAAATTTAATTTTGACTATGATAAATAAATCAATTAAGGAATGAATTGTGGTATTATTTATATTGATATTGTTTTGGGAAATTAATTGTATTAGAGAATTTTAGTGGTATCAGTTCAGTGTGAGGGGAAATATATATATATATATATATATATATATATATATATATATATTATATACTAGCAAAAACACAGTTGCTGTCGCACCTGTGTATTCGCTTTTCTAGTTATGATCGAAAGTAAATATATATTAATGATGTTTAAAGAAGGTTGATTTGTAGTAAGGAAGAATATGTGAAGATGTGCATTTATTATTATGAGAGAAGTCATAAAATGTTTAGAAGGGTAAAACAGTAAAAAATGTGGACACCAAAATGTCCTATTCTCATTATATATTATAATATAATAATATATCATAATATATATATATATATATATATATATATATTATAGATAATAGGTTATTTATAAGAGAACAATTATGGATGTTGGATATAAAAGTTTAAAAATAATTTTATTATTAATGTTATAAGGTTGGTTTAGTGATAAAACTGATGTTTAGGGAGCCAGAGGTTGTGGGTTCAAATCCTCTCTTTTACAAAGTTGTTTATTTTTTTCATTTTCAAATAGGTAAGGGTAGAATAGGTATTAATAAAAGTGCAAATGAAAAGAGGGGTATTATCTTTATATATAATATAATAATATATTATAATACATATATATATATATTAGATTATTTATAGTAGAACAATTTATCGATGTTGGATATAAAAGTTTTAAAGTAATTTTATTATTAAGGTTATAAGGTTGATCTACCAACAAAGCTGATGTTTAGGGAGCTAAAGGTTGTGGGTTCAAAATCCTCCTTTTTACAAAGTAGCTTATCTTTTTATTTTCAAATAGCTATAATGGTAGAATATGTATTAATAAAAGTGTAAATGAAAATGGGGTATTATTTTATATATAGTATAGATAATATATATATATATATATATATATATATATATATATATATATATTACAGACCATAAATTAATGATAGTAGAACAATTATTGATGTTGGATATAAAGATTTTAAAGTAATTTTATTATTAAGGTTATAAAGATGGTTTAGTGGTAAAGTTGATGTTTAGAGAGTTAGAGGTTGTGGGTTCAAATCTCTCCTTAGTTTATTTTTTCATTTTCAAATAGGTATAAGGGTAGAATAGGTATTAATAACAGTGCAAATGAAAATGGGATATCACCTTTATATATAGTATAGATATAATTATTTTAAATAAAAATATTCGGGAATTAAGTTGTGAGGGGATTTTAGTTAAAAATCATAATAATTAAACATAATTCTGACTCCTTTCCTTTTCTTTTTCCATTTTTTCTCTCTCATGCACTTTCTCCATTTTGTCACATCCCCATTTTCACAACTAGTTTGTTATATATTTAATTACACTTCAATTAAGATATTAGAGTTAAAAACTTAGTGAAAAACTTATTAATTTGCAAAATTCTCTTTTCTGGAATTTGCTAAGCAAAATGGAATTCGCTCCGCAGAATTAGGCCAGTAACATATAGCTTTTTTTGGAAGAAATTCGCTAAGCGAAGAAGCAGTTGCTCAGCAAACCGTAGGTCGCTCAACGAGAGTAAGTATAACTAAAATCTCGCTCAACAAAAACTCTCATGGCTTAGCTATGTGAGACAAAGTTCTTCTATTTTGTACAATATCACTAAGCAAAGCTCCTTCACTTAGTGAAAGTGCACTGAACCCATGTTTGCATAGTGAACAAAAATTGAGATGAGGGAGAGAGGAAGCTCTTAAGAGAGAGAAGTGAAAGAGAGCTCTTAAAAGGAAGGAAGGATAAATCTCTTGAGTTGGGGATTAAAGCTTCAAAGGTTCTTTACCACTTTTCATCAAGATCTTACTAAGGTAGGGAGAGTGAGATCTATAAACCTTTGTGGTGTTAATTATGTTTACTATCTGTGATTACTTTTGGTCTCTTGTTATATGTTTATTTTCTCCATACATTATTTCTGGTTCTTTGTTTATTTTTTATAGATATTATTTATAGTCCTTTGTTTATTTTCTCTAGATATTATTTCTGCTCCTTTATTTATTATTCCATATATTACCTTTGCTACTTTGCTTGTTATTTCTAGATATTACTTATGATCCTTTATTTATTATTTCATATATTACTTTTGGTTCGTTATTTATTATTTTCAAATATTATTGTTTGTTTCTTGCTAGTATTATTCTCCAAGTATTAGAATGTGGTTCTCTAAAATTATTTATCAATTGTTCTATCATTCAATTTACTTTTTTAGAATTTATATTTTGATCCTTTTATATAAAGTTATTTCATCGCATTATTTTCATATAATACATTTTGGTATGTTGATATTATTTCAAGTTTTGTTTTGAATATTATTTTACCACTTTCTATTACAAAGTAAATTATGATAAATTTTGGTTTCCGCAACTCTGATTTATAAAAATCAATACTCTTGGAATCATTAATGATTATCTTATGATTTTATATGTATAATATATTCAAGAGATTATTCATGGTAAAATACTTTTATATGTTGAATATTCATGGTAAAATATTTCTTATAAAATATTCAAAGGATTTGGTCAAAGGTTAGTTAAGAAAATTTCACTATAAATATATTATTCTTAAAGTCATAAAGGCAATCTTAGTATGCTCCTTGGTTGCAGTTTAACCTGACCTTCCACGTAAGAAAGATGTGTGGGTATTAAAAATGTATTATGTTATGATTGTGGTTATTACTAATTATTATCCATGAAATAGAAGTTGGAGATAATAAATTAATTTACATATCGATTGTGACCTTCCAGTTCTTTGAGAACAATTCACAAATGATTATGTGAATGATGATTGAGATATAAGTACTATGTGAGTTGTGATTGCCTGTTGAACTAAAAAATTATCCGTCAATTTGATGTTTTGGACTAAAAGATTGTCCATGGATTTCATGTTTTGGATTGAAAGATTGTCCATGTATTTGAATGTTTTGGACTCAAAGATTGTCCGTGGATTTGATGTTTTGGACTGAAAGATCATTTGTGGATTTGATGTTTTGGACTAAAAGATTGTCCATGGATTTGATGTTTTGGACTGAAAGATTATCCGTGAATTTGATGTTTTGGATTGAAAGATTGTCTGTTGATTTGATGATTTTGGACTAAAAGAATGTCTGTTAATTTGATGTGTTAGGCTAAAAGATTGTTTGATTTTTAGAAAGGGAGTTGTACTATAGAAACACATGATACTACTAGTCATTTTCCAAATAAACCCTTGATGATTAGGGTGAATCATTATGAATTGATTATGAATCCATACATAGGGTCTAGTGAGATTGAGTTCAGTTATTAAAATAAGTATGATGGAGTTTATATATTGAGTCATGTGAGGTTGAGTCATAGGTCAAACCTTAGAGCCCCATTGTTTGTTAAGTTTATTAAGATTAATTTTGATGGTTTATAAAAATCTCACTCATTTTGTGTGTTTTCTTTCATGTGTTCTTTTCATATATGTTTGGGATACGAATAGAAGATGAACTTGATCAGTAGGATACACGACAGAATTCAGAGCATTCACTCTGAATATGTGCATTTAGAAACAAACTACTCCTTAATGTTTGAGTAATGTTGGATTCGTAAGAAGTTCACTGATTTGACTTAGGACCGTATAAGGAAGGTAGTGGTAATAGACAATGTATTTTATATTTCAAGTATTTTATACCAAGGTTTTACGATAACTACTTTTGGCTCGCAATGTTTATAAGAAGATTATGGTTCTTTATGTAAAAACAAATTTTGAAGATCTCTCACATTTCTACAAATACTTTTAGTTAGGGTAAAAGAATTAGAGGTGTTATATTCTCTCTCTCGTCTCTCTTCTTCACTAAATTCTTCTCTCCTTTGCATATGGCCTTTCGAAGTGGTGAAATCTGACGAAACCTCTTCCATCGTTCCCGATTTTGAGTGTTCGTCATTATAGGTAAGTTTGATTTTAATTTCTCGGGTCTTTTTTTGTTCTTTTCCAGTTTAATCGTTCCCATTAAAGGGAGATCCTCTTTAAAATCTCATTTCTTCTTAGATTCCTTCTTGGTTTGGGATTTTGTTAGGTTGAGTGATTTTTATAGGTAGATTCTTCTCTATCGAATTTAGCTCTTACAAGGGAGACATATGTAAGGGAGACTTTAACTTCAAACTTTAACTTATGAAAACTTGTTTTGGTTATTGTGAAGTAAATTGATTTTGAAAGAATGAATTGTTGATGATGATTTGAATAATATGTAAAACTGGTTATGTTAGTAAAGTCGATTATTAGAGTGTTGCTGTTATAAATGAGAAGAAATTGTTGTTATGTTGTTGGTTTTTGTGATATCTATAATTGTACTGTCATGTATGTGGTTGTGATGCACAATGATGAGATGTTGTATTGGAATTTATGAATGTGGATGATTATAGGAGGTAACTTAGCCTTTAATGATGTAAATATATTTATATATATGTGAGGTGTATTGAGTTAAGGATATAAATTAAGGTCAATATAATACTAGTACTAGATATTCAAGTAGGGGTACATAGGCAATTTACAAGTTGATCCTAGTACTAGATATGCAAGTGACAATAATTTATGGTTTTACATTGTGTTCCCTATACCAGATATGTAAATGGGAGTGCCCTTGGAATGTACTTGGACAACACTTTCTTTGTCATAAAGGCCAGGTAGACTCTAGACAACAATTGTTAAATGAATATGTTAAGACTTCAGTTGGTTGTTAGATGAGTCAAATGGACACCAGACACCAATTAAAGGAAGTCTTTGACTGCCTTGATGTTCAAACTTAATAAGTATTTAGGACACGTCATGTCATGTCAGTACATGATGTTGAATGCTTATGTTTAGGAGGAGCATAACTGTGATTGATTAGTTGTTATATTCACTGAATGAATAATTATAATAGAATGATTGAATTTCTTTTACCCTATGCTTACCCTTGCACTGTCTCATTGTTTTGTATGACTATTATGATCGTGTTTTGCATAGGAGCATATGGTAGTGGTGGTACTAAGAGGTAGGAAGATCAGATTTGATAGTGTTTAGGATTTAAACTATGTTTTGATTGGATGTTGTAATCTTTTGAAATTTATGTATTTAGATAGTAAGAAATAGTATAGATTTGGAAGCTATGTTATGTAATGTATTGTAATGAAACTATAATGTATTGAAGTATGGAGGGTATGATGTAAATGTTTAAGCTGAGTTTGAAGATTTGATGTTATGAAATCCTATTTAAGTTGAGTGAATGGTTAGAGAGATTGCAACATAGGTTCTGCAATTCTCAAGCTTTTGGTGGACGACAAGTCTCTCCCAACGAAAAATTGTCTCTATTGGGAGGTTTTATTAGTTTTGCGCCCAACGAGGAGTCTCACTCAACGCAAAACTTTCCTTGTTAAAAATTTTTAAGTTGGGTTTTTGCCCAGCGATGCATCTCGCTAAGCGAAGTTCTTTCACTGGAACATTTTAATTCAGGTATCTTGCTAGGGATCACTATCGTTGAGTGAGGTACTTTGATTTTCTACTGAGTGGTCGTACTCGCCTAGCTAGAGTATTCAATGCATGTATTGTGATTAGTTGTTCAATACTAATATTTTGAGTTTTAAATTATATGAGAAATAAATTTTATTTAAGAGTAATATTATAGATTGTATTAGTATATTTGGGATGTTACAACACTTGTTTGTGAATTACTCGGAAGCTTCTCAAGTTTGGGTTTGATTATGTGATTGGTGGGGGATGATTGTGGCATTACAAAATGACTGGTGTAGTCTTTTTTTTTTTTTTTCAGTAGCTGAGGTTGGTTAGTGGATCCAAAGTGTTACAGAGAGTCTGATCTTTTGTGTGCTTTGCAGATTTATGACACATTTGGAAGGCTAAAACACATCAATTTTAAAAAAAAAACCTAGAGGCTGACGAAATCATCCAGGTACTAAGTTTTTGGGAGTGGTGTTATGCAACAAAAATAACTTTATATTCTTTTGTTGAATGGGTCGTGAACCCAATTTGTTGTGCTTAGACATTCCTGATTGTTATTCTGTAAGCATTTCAAATGTACTTATGTGTTATCAGGCATGCAGACACGCCTTTTGATCTCACTACCTTTCTTTATCTTAAATTTTTGACTTACAAAAAAAATACTATTTTACACATGCTCATCACCTTAAATGCTTACAAAGTTTAATTAAATATTAAAAAATAAATTTATAATATATAATAATTTACTATTAGATAATAATATAAATAAATTTGCTAACTTACACAAACTTATTTTTTTAGACACTTTAGGTACATGTATTTAAATAAATTTATAATTATAAATTGCTAACTACATACTTTTTCTATAATATTAAATGATATAAGTTATTAAATCTGATAAACATTTACTAACTTACCTCCACTTATCATCTAAAAGGAGTAAATTAACAAGTTAGGTATTCTATTAAGTTATATTATAATTTATTAATTTATTCCTTTTAAAAAAATCAAGTTAACAAACTCCTAATATGACTATATATTTTATATATACTATAATACAAAGTTTATTTTCTCTAAAGAAACTTAGAAATGTTTCAAAAGACTACAATTTCCTAATGTATTAATTAATCAATTACTATTATTTACATCATCATTCTTCCTCCCAATGCATGTAGTGTTGAGTTGCCATCACAACAACATGACACATTATTGATCCACCACATAGTGTGGAATTTGCATGCATTGGCATGTGACTTGCAAGCTCAAACATGGGTCATTGTGAGGTGGACCAGCTCAAAGTTCTAAAACTATGGACACTTTCTTTGGTTACCTTAGGAAAAATTCCAATTTCCAAGCCTCTTTACTAACCTCCACTGCCATTTTTCCATGTTTGTCCAGTTACACTTACAAGAGTGGTAACTATCTTTGGCCCAGGAATGGCCATAAATCACAAAAGAAGATTTCAAATTAAAAAGAAAATTAGCTAATTTGTTTTCAAATTAACAAAAAAAAATATTAGTTAATTTATAATTACTTTTAGTTAACTTGTAATTCACTTTTTAAAATTATAATTATTTTCTAATTAATTTATAGTAATACTGAATTTTAACAAGAAAAAAATGATATCCTTTAAAATAACTACTAAAATTTTTGTAGTTAACATTTGTAGCTAATCTTAATTTTTTTAGCAGTAACTTTCCAACTTTATTGAGTTTTATTTTTTTTAATTTATATGATATTTAAATTTAATTATTTTCATTTGTGAACAATGTTGTTTTTTGCTATTAAAATGAGAAAAAATAATCACTACATTTTTTTAATTAATCACAAAAAATTAGTAGCTTATTTGTAGTTAGTCTCTAGTAAAAAATTAATTACAATTTAGCTATAAAAATACTACAATATTGATAGTAGTATGAAATGAGTAGCCAATTAATTAAGAAAAATAATCCTACATAGTTCATAGCTAGTTTTAAAAAAATTATAGTTATTCTCTAGTTATTTTATAATAATATTAAATTTTAACTAGGAAACCAAGTAACTAATACATATCTAGCTTTAAAATAACTATTAACAAATCTTAAAAATTCTTGTAATGAACCATTCTTTTAAAAATATAATAATTATTCTATTAATATATGATAGTTATATTTTTTCTCAAAATATATTATTTTTAATGATGTTTTTCTATTTTTATAATAGTTTTATTTTTATTAATTATTCTATTTTTATAATTATCTTATTATTTTATATATATTTTTGGTCAGAAATAAATCCATGGTCATATATTTTTATTTTAGTATTTTTTTTCTTTTATAATTCATTGTTACTGTTTTCCAAGGTCATAAATAATTGTATAATTATCAAAACATATTATTAGTGTGTGTTTAATTGGAAAAAAGCTGAAAAATAGATTATTTTAATAGTAATAATTGATTATTTTATAAATGATTATAATTAGAATAAACTTTTGTTTGTAAGATTTCTGAAAAGTTATTTGAAAATAATTATTGAAAGTTAATCATCAGCTACAAATTTTTAATTTTTTGACAATAACTTAGAGTGTGTTTAGGAAATATGATCTATTTTATAGATTATACATTATTTTTAAAAAATAAGTTGAATGTTTGGAATTTAATTAATTTTAGAAAAAGCTATTCTTTAAAAAAATAATTTATTTTTAAGAAGTTGAAAATTTATAAATTATGATAATTCTCAATGTTTATTTTTGTTTTAATTATTTTTACATTCTTTTACTTTATAAAAGATGTTCTTTTGTTGAGTTCAAACAAGATTAAGAGCAGTTTGTTTTAAGATTATTTCTTGAAAAATTCACTTTTTTTTTAAAAAAAAAAATTACACATAAAATTTTTTAAAATATTTGCATAATAAGTTTTTTGTTTTTTTTAAAGAAATAACTAGAAGTTAGTTTAGCTCGCGGATTGGTCTTCATGGCGCACCATCCGGCTGGTAAGAAGTTGAGATTGTTCCGTTTCTAAAAAAAAGTAGTTGAAGAGAGAGAAAATTTTTAAAAAAGTAGAGCCTTTATATTTTTTTTGACACATCAAAGTTGAAGTTAAAAAATTTACTTCTAATTATAAAAAATCTTTAAAATAAAATCAATTTTTTAAACAATCATTTTTTTAGCGCAAAGAAGAAAACTAGCCCTAATTATTTTCATATAACTTTTTTACAAACTTACCCAAATAAAAATTGATAATAACTATAATCGATTATAAAATAATATAATTTTTTCAAACACACTCTCACTTTTTCAAAAGAAAAGCTTTTTTAAATTTAAACTTATTTCCTAACATCCAACTTAAAAAGCATTATTATAATCTTGATTCTCAAATATACTCTTATAATGTGTTAGAGAAATATTAAAATCTAGATTATAATACGATTTTTTAGATTATACGGATGTTTAGGAGCCCAACTTAAACTTGTAAAAAGATTTTCTTTGAAAGAATAGCTTTTGAGAAGCTAGAAATTTATAGCTTATATATGATTATTTTTCGGCAACTTTTTTTTTCCAGTTATTTTCACACTTTTTTGCACTACTAAAGCTATTTTTTCAACAAATTTATCTAAATAAAAATTTATTTTTATTATAATCGATTATAAAATAATTAATTATATATATAATTGATTATACATATAATTGATTATTAAAATAATATAATTTTTTTAGTTACCTCAAACACACTCTATAAGTTGTTTTGAGAAATAAGCCGTATGTTTGGGAACACAAATTAAATTTAAAAATACTTTCTTTCTTAAAAAATTATTTTTAAAAAGTTAAAAATTTGTAACTTGTGATTGTTTATTTTTTTGTTTCAGTTGTTTTTACACTTTTTTAGATTGAGTTTGAAAAGACTAAAAATAGATTATTTAATAATTGATTATATGCATAATTGATTGTTTTATCATAGATTATAATCATAATTTGGGTAAAATTAATAAAAAATGATTTAAAAATAATTAATTTTGTTTAAATGCAAAAAAATAAAATAAATAAGTGTAAAACCAGTTAAAAGAAAAAAATAAGTTGAACTACAAATTTTCAACTTTTTATAAACAACTTTTTTTTTCAAATAGAAACAAAATTCTCAAACAACATTTTTTTTTCTAAAAATAACTGAAATTATTTGGAACAGAAGCAATTGTTGTTCCTAAGCATGTTCTTACATGCAAAAAAAAAAAAGTTAAAGTTAATTTTTTGTTGATACAATAAGATTAATTATTTTTAAATTATTCTTCGGTAAATTTATCTAACAAAATTTAATTCAGATTATAATTCATCATAAAAAATGGAGTATACATGTAATCGATTATTAAAAGAATATAACTTTTCAGCTTTTCTAGTGTTTCCTTCATATTAATTTTATTATAATTGATCATTGATAATTAAAAGTTATTTATTAAATTTATCTGTTATTGATTACGAGACGCCAACATAATTGAGTGCCAGATTTAAAAAGATATTTTATAAATCTTGAAAAAATAGATATTCACAAACAAACTTTTGAGAACATATTAAGATGTATTACAATATCTTGTTTTAAAAATAATTTAATTTTCTTATATAATTCATTTTTGTTATCTGGCTTCTGAATTTTTTTCACAAAATTTTATAAAAAAAGGTACCCTGAAATTTAACTCTGCTTCTGACCCTCCTTTGGTCAGTGTTCCTGGCAATGCAAACAGAGTAGCAGATTTGTTAAGGGTGCCAAAGGTCCAGCTTCTGCATATCAGTGACTGTCTTAACTACATGCTGTTCTTGCAGAGTTGAGACGTGATTGTTTTGGGGTCTATTTAGTTTTAAGTTTTAATGAAGGGGCACATATTTTTATGTAACTTTGGTAAAAATAAAAATTGATAATTTTTATGAGTTTAATTAATATCTACAGTTAGTGTAACAAATTATATAAATGAACAGTTATGATTTTAAAACTTTTTTACATGAATATTAATATGAGATTTTACCAGGAGAACCCCTTATTAAGAAAGTAACATATCAAGTGAAGAGGTAACTCCATATCTAACTAAGTCCCTTACTAGTAATTAATCTTACCGGAAAGTTTTATTTTTGTTTTTTCATGTTTTTAAAAAATTCATTTTAGTCCTTTATACAAAGATGAATGCACCATTGCCTCTCTCTATGCAAGATCTATCTAAGAGTTTACCTTTGTCCACATTTTGTATCATTGAGAAAATTATTTATGCAACTATTGTGGTTGTTATATTGAAAACAAATTGTGTTACAAGAAATAGTGATAATTATGGTTGACGTACGGTCAAAGAATTGACAAAAATGAAATTTTCATAAACATAAAATACCATAAAGAAAAATTTAAAACTTAATATACTAAAACATAATGAACCAAAATTATCATTTAACCTTTTTAATTTAATGGTTTTTTGAGATGTCTAAAGGTTAAACAAAAAATACATGTAGTTTTTATTGACAAATTTGTTACCTTTAGCAATAAATATCTTTAAGAGTGTCATATAAATAATATGTAATGCATGTGAGGGTTGTAATCTATTTCTTTAACTTACAGGTTACTAGCAACAATAAATGATCAACATAAAGATGATTTTCCAAAGTTTAGTTATTTACATGAAGGTTGTATGTAGACAAGCTAGCTACAAGAGACCATTTGGTGCGTCAAGGGATCTTACAAACCAATAAGACTAAGTGTGGTCTGTGTAGTACGGATATGGAATTTGGAGAGACTCTCTAATGTGTATTGTGAGGTGGTTACTAAGATATGGACACAACCATGTTCCTGGTTGGACTACATACATTAGTGCAATTAAGAGTCTCTGTTGTCAATTTATGAGTTTGGTTAGTGTTGTAGAGAGAATCAAAGAACATGGTCCTTCGTTTGGTTTGGTAGACTTTAGCAAATTTGAAAAGATAGAAACACATTAGTATTTAAGTAGCAAGTATATGATGTTCCAAACATTCAACCTACACAACTAACCTCCTGAGAATGTATGACTTCCAAATTAACGACACATTCTTTTATAAAATACATGATTAATCTTTTCTATTGTATTAAGGAGCATGAACTTATTATGATGCATGTATTATGGAGAAGACATTCTTGAACTTTCTATTTTTATTAATATATTTTTTCACTTAATGACAATTTTTTTAATTTTTAATTTTGCATGAGTCAAATTTAATTGATAAATTTTATCATTAAAACATTAAATATATTTAAATATAATAGTGTTAATATTAAGAGCAGTAAAGAGATGGGATAGGTACAATTAACTCGCCCAGTTGGATATTATTTTTCATACTTAGATATATATGAATATTATTTAATTGGGAAATCATGAAGTTTTATAAACAATTCCAAGTATTCATATACACCCGTAGATATTTTGTTCAAATTTTAAATTTAAATAAATTAAAATTAAATAATTTTAATATATATAATTTACTGTAAATTTAACTATAGTATAATTATAAATTAAAAAATATTTATTATAATTTTAATTGAAGATCAAATTATTTTAATAATAACTCTTTTTCACTATCACAATTCATTCTTTTGAAATTTAATTATTTAATGTTCATCATCAATTTGTTTTTTGTTTCACACAAGTTAGAAGATACTAGAAACATTTGTTTGAAAAAATTAAATGAAAAATTAGTTAAAAGATAAAAAGTTAACTGAAAAGGAGAAAAGAGAGTTGTAATTACCTAGTAAAACTGGTTGATGAATCAGCTAAAACTTGTAAAATAAAAAATAAAAACATAATTAGTTATTAAATTATTAATGAATATTTAAAATAATTGTAACATATTTTAATAATATAAAATTTCATAAAATAAATTCATTACATATTTAAATCATAAATTACTATAATTGTGTATTTAAATTATAAATTTCTATAATTATATATTTAAAATATAAATTACTATAATTGTGTACTTAAATTATAAATTTTTATAATTATATATTTAAATTATAAATTACTATTTATATAATTTTTATAATTAAATGTTTGAATTTAAATGACTATAATTGCATATTTAAATTATAATTTTCTATAATTAAATATTTAAATATTAAATTACTATAATTACATATTTAAATTATAAATTTATATAATTACATATTTTAATAATATTATTATTAGATATTAAATATTTAAATTATAAAAATTATATTATAAAGTTGTGAAGTGTGAGGAGAGAGAAACAGTGAGAGATAATTTATTTATGAAGGGTAAAGTTGTAAAGAAAAATTAATTGATAGTTGAAAATAGCATTTTTTTTAAAGATAAATGGAATAACTTTTTAGTAAAAGTTAGTGACTACCTAAAAAAGTTACTAGCTTTATGCTTATCAACTTGAGTTAACCATTTTAGCTAGTTTTTCATCTTTTAGCTGACTGAAATGATAAGTTGAATACATTCTGAAAATAGCATATTATTAGTTTTTTTGTTATAAAATGTATTTTGAAAATAAAGATGTGTTTGACTAAAATAGTTGTTAATTGAGTTTTTAGTTATTTTTAAAATAATTTCTACCTCATTTGAAAAATGAGAAAAATTAGCTAAAAGGTCCTTTTAGTACAAAAAGATTGACAAATTTTGTTTTTAGTAAAATAAGAAATATTTTACCGACTTTAGTATACTGTTAGTTTATGTGGGTAAATGTTGACCACCAAATTTGTAAAAAAAATTTGAACGATAATTTATTTGATTTTTTTTTAAATTGATTGTGTAATATTTAATCAGAGATTCCTTAATGTCCTCATTTAACAAGGGAGGAGAATCAACAATGTTTAAAAGAGAAGCTTGAGCGCAATGATGGTTACTTGAAATTGATGATGACAAATCCTAAAGGAGAATTTCAATTAACACCTACTATAATTTGAATTTACACTTACTTTTATAACTTTTTTCCAAATTCCTATTTTATCCCTCTTAATTCCCTAAAATTTTTTATTCCAGCAATCTCTTACCAGAGATCATGTTGTGGCTCAGCGGGGTGTTCAGTGCCTTTACTTATCTTTGAATCATTCAGTGAATGTTCCTTCTGCCCTACTTCGCTGCAAAACTCTTGTCATTCTCAAGTTACACCTCATTGAAGTTGAAACTTTTCCTCTGTTGATTTTCCGTCACTTAAAATCATGATTTTGAATTGGGTTCATTTCTTAAAATGTAAACATCTCAATGGGTTCCTTTTTGGGAGTCCAAATCTTGAGTATTTCAAAGCCAGAATACCCTCCAATATTGCATGTTTTTGTAGCTTGGAGATTGAAGGAAAGTTAAAAACATTGTCCAAATTAGTTAGAGTTATGTGTACATTTAATGTTCCGTTGGAACTTTTTAGTAATGTTAAGTTCAACTCATACAATGGGTATTGAATGCGTGATTTACTTGCCATTCGTTCTTATATTCAAGAAAATGTTACAATTTATAATGTTTTGTTGCTGCGATATTGTAACTTTTTGGCAGTTAGATGAAGAATTTTTAGGCATTAGAAACAAGATTCTTCACGTTTGTAATTTAACCCACCTTGAATTAGGCACTTTAGAATATGATTATCGTTACTGGCTCCAAGTGTTAAAACTCCAAGTGTCAAAGTTTTTGGGGAGTAGAAGCAAGAAGAAAAGCGAAAGTAGTAATGATCATGATCTCTGTCAAGACTTTGCTGGAGAGTTAAAATTTTTTTAGAGGAATTGAGTTTAAGGTTAAAATGAGAAGGAACAAGTTTTAAAAGAATGTATGAATTCAAATTATAGTAGATGTTAATTGAAACTCTTATCCTAGAGTGATATGGTATAAGACAATTGGGCCTGATGGATTTTTACCAGAAAAAGAAAGAGATTTTTTTCAAAAAACACCTATCTTTTTAAAAAAGATTCATTATTTTCATTGTACCCCTAGGTTTAATTCTCTTTCTTTAAAAACCCTCTCACCTACCTTTCTCTCCTTGGGCCTCCACTCTACTGTCCTTTTTTCTCTAATTTTTTTTTTTTAATTTTCTGTAAAGGTCTCTCTGAAAAAGCTTCTATAGAGAGTAAATGAATAATTAATGTTTAATACGTAACTTAATATGTTATGACCTATGATAAGTCAAAATAAATTTAACAACAGAGATCCAAACATTATTGATTAATATAAAATCAAGAATTAAATTTAAAAAGTTGATTAATTATTCAAGAACAAAAAATATATAATCTAAATTTTATCCAAAATGGTTGTTGTGTCACATGGCTTTCTTAAGACACGCAGTAAGGCATATGGGTGTAAAACAAAGCCAAACAAGAAATGTACGGTGCAAATAATCTAGAAATAGTTACATAACTCTCTGGAGAGAATTTTTTGGAGAGAAAAAACATTTACATTTCTCTGAAGAGTCGTTTCTCTCTAAAAGAGCTAAAAAAAATTTATGTATATTTAAAAACAGTTTTATAAAATTATTTTTAGTATTTTAGTTTTTAAAAATTATAAAAACTCGTTTGGGTAGTGTTTTTTTAAAACAATTTTTTAAAATAGTTTTGATTTTTTAGTTTTTAAAAATTAAAAAACAGGAACAACGGAAAGTAGTTTTGTTTTTCAATTTTCTGTTTTTATTTTGAAAACTTAAAATATTATCATAATATGTTATTTTTTTCCTTTTTATTAATGAAATTCTAATAAATATGAACAAGTTTTTCTATTTTTATATCTTCAAAACAGTTTTTAAATAAAATTTGCTTAAAAATTATTTTTGAAAACTCTTTTTAAAAACTAATAAACAAAATTAAATCAATCAAGCCCTATATCTCTTCGAAAAAAGTTTTAAGGAGTTCTACAAATTTTTTTGTCTCTTCTCCAGAAAACAAATGCAATTAGAAATATATGTATTTTTTTATTTTAAATAGGTGTAATTTCAAATTTAATAAGTATTATTTAAAATTCCGAAATGATTCTCATCTATAAATTTCCACTCATTATCGACCGTTGTTGAGTGGAGACCGTCGTGGAAATAAAGAGGTTCACGTTTTGTTTTGGATGTCCAAATTGGACGGTAAAGATTAGGACTTTGTTTGAGATTTTGTCATATTTTCCTTTGTCATCTTCATTATCTGATCCCTACCTGATCTTCTTTGTTCTACCTTGTCAAAGGGCTATTCATTGTTCTTATTTTTGTTGAGTTGATTTCAACGATGGTGATATTAATGATATGAACCAATTGGTAGCTCAAGTTGTTAAATAGTACACAAAAAGATATAAAAACTATTGAAGAAGATTAATGCTGAGAGAAGAAAAAAGAAGTGTTTGATAGCTAAGTTTCTCCATGTTTCTTTTGATGTCGACCTTTGTTGTAGTTTTGGTCTTTGTGGGTAAAGTAGTAGTAATTGATCACGATTTGAGTCGTATAGGAAGTTATGTAGAAAAGTTAACCAATCTCTGTTAGAGTTGGTGCTATGAATTTTGTTTCTATTTTCTTTGGGGAATAGGTTTGTACATGTAAGTGTTTAAAAGTAATTATTTATAATCGCTTGTAATTTGTCAATGAAAGTGGAAGAGCTTTTGTTAAAATATGACTCTCTTATATCAACGTCCTTTTCCTTATTCATTAGGAGATATTCCAAATTATTTGGAGTTTAATTTATTATTACTTTGTGAGTTTTTTGTTGTATATATATATATATATATTATAGTTTGTTGTTTGAGATGTAATCAGGATGGTTAAATTATTATCAATTTTTCTCATTTCTTATAATAAACTTTTTTTTTACTTAATATATATATATATATATATATATATATATATATATATATATATATATATATATATTATAGATATCTTTACTAGAGACTAGTGTTGTGAAAACTAACTCGTTCACTAATCAGGTCAAGACAATGGGTCAATAGGTTAGTGGTCAAACCAATTAGGTCAGTTAAACTCTGTCTATATATAAAAAAAATTAAAAAATATATATAAAAATGTGATATCACAATTCTTACTTCCTACATTCGCAAATTGCATAAAAAATAAAAGGAAAATAAAAAAAGAAATTATGTCATTTCAATTTTTTAAAAAAAAAAAAGTCCAAGCTCAACTTGACCCAGGTCAACCTGGTCAGTCACTAGTTTTTACTTGAACGATCAATTCTAACCGTTCAAAATGGACCAACTACATATCCGATTTATTGGTTAGTTATGTAACTGAGTCCCGATCTAATCGGTTCGACCAATCAATCCAAACTGATTTTCATAATTATACTAAACACAATTTTATTCTAACTTTATAGGATTATTATAAATGATAAACTTTTCTTTCAAATATCTAATAATACGGGTAAATACTCCGGGTTTAACCAAAGCAATCCAATTGGTTTATCCACACGTTCAATGATAACATATATTTTTATCTCCTTGTGTTACTTTATTCTTAAATTTGAAGTTTTTGCAAAAGAATATTGCATTAAAAAACAACAAAAGAAATATTGTTAAGTACTTTCTGCATCCCTGGCGAATTAGCTACTTTAGTAAGTGATTTCAAATGATTAAAATTGTTGACAGTTGAAAGGCACTAGCAACAATAATTATGCTTAAATGCTGAAAAAAAAAATGAAAGGATTTAGTCAATGAAGGATATGAGCATAAGAAAAAACAAAGATATCTTCCAAAAAATGCAAACTTTATTCTCATTAACATGACTTGTATATGTTCCATACTTTTCCTCACATCTTTTACAATAATTTAGAATTTTAGAGAGAAAAAATTACACCATATTCAAGAATATTTTTATAGTAATTAACATCAGCTGGGGCAGAGTCATTGGAATCAATAAACCACTTCTATTCACTTTGATGTCCAAGTGAAAAAGTAATCAGATGAGTCCAGTAAAGCCCAAACTAGAAGCCCAGTAGCCCAAACACTTAACCCAAAGAATTTCTTCTCTTTGCAGAATGCATCATTCTTCTGTAGGGTAGTGGTTGTTTGGTTGCTGGAAGGACTTGCTCCAACTGCAGCTACAAAATAATGACACTTGCATGATTATTTTTTTTCTTATTCACAGAGGGCATGTTTGGATAATTTTTTAAAAAAATATTTATAGAAAATAGAAATATAAAGAAAAAATTCAAAAAACTTGTTTATAAGTTTTTTTTAAAAGATGTAAGACATTTTAAGTTAATTTTAATTAATATATAAAAGTTTTCTGGTATATTTTTTTAAAAAAATGTGAAGTTTTTTAAAAATTGGCTTGTAAAAAGTGTCTATCACTTAAAAGAAATTATGAAAAAACTGTTTTAACATTTTTTTCTTTGTATTTTTTCTGGAAAAAATTGAACAAACATGGCCTAAGTTAATTTTGTACCAAACAAAGTTTAATGCCAATTTCATTACCAGAAGGACTTGGTGCAGCACCTGTGCCATTTTTGTTGGAGCCTTTCTGCAATTGATAAAAGACTTGAGCATCTGGTGATTTGGGATCCATGTGCAGCAGCTCTGGTTCCATAATAAATTGACAACAAAATCAAAGGTTTCATTTCATATCATTGTCCCAAATCACTTAGAATTTGCTATGGAACTGTGAAACTAATAACTAACCCACTTTATTCTATAATTGCTTCTTTATTAAAAGGTGGCAAAAAGAAATTATTATTAAAAGTAACATAATAATTTAACTTGTTTGGGTTGTCAATCTAATTTCTTTATCTATCCCCACATAATACACTTAGGAGGGACAATTTAAGTGTGGCTAAGCATCAAACTAACTGAAAAATTACAAAATTGTTAATAACAAAATCTAATTTCATTTATCTTATCACTCAACAAAAATTATCGTTAAAATATTATTAATAAAATCTAATAAACTAATTGTACATGAAAGTTAAGGAGTAAGTAGAAATACAGATTAAATTTCTTTTCCATTATCATTGCATACTAAACACATTCTAAGTTAAATCATAAGGAAGAATCTATTGTCATTTTTTTCCTGTTTTTACTTTGTAATTACAAAAATCTCACCTTATTTTTAATCTATTCTTGTTTTCAAAGAAGAAACAAAGAGAACAAAAAATATTTTTTATATTTCTTATACAAGTATTTGAAAATAGAAATCATGTTAAAAATAATTTATAATAAAAAATAAAAATACAAGCAAAGACCCTTTAAAATTAAACACAATACAGTTTCATTTAGAGACCAGATGTTAATATTAATAGTAATGTTAATTTTTGTTAATGATAAAAATCGAATTCACAACGTTTTTCATCTTATCTTTCTTAATCTTCGGAGACACTTTATATCTCAAAAAATTACTCAGTTAAGTAAAACGAAAATATTACTTACCAGGACACTTAGACACATTGAGAGGGTCATTGCAAGCTGTTGGCAGGTTCAAAGCTAAAGTAACATTAATCTGCAAACCACCCAGGTCAGGATCATTGCGATCTTTGATAATAAGACACAAACACTTTTTGTTGTTCTTGAGCACTTGCTTGAGACCACTACAACAATCTGGAGTTGGAGCTTCTGCTTGGCCCCCAACATAGGGCAAACATGTTGTTAGCCTTACCAATTGCTGAGTGCATTCCTCTTTTTCCTTGGATGAATCTTCCATTGCAATGTCAACTACCATTGTTGTTAGCATCATAAAGAGTAGTGTTTGAGCTTTTGTGATGTGGAAACACATTGTGTGCGGTGTTGTTGGGAGAATGGTGAGAGAGATGGAAAGTGGTTGAAGTGAATGTGAGTTTGGGATTTGGGACAACTTAAATATTGAAAGAGTAATATGTTGTCGGTGAAGAATGGCATATATAGCATCAGATGTAGTCACAAAGTAAAACGATTTTTATGTATTATTTAATCACATTATAAATTATTATTTGTATGATTTTTAAGAAAAATTATTATAAAAGTCAATAACTTATCATTCATATAGAAAGTTAGCAGTTTTTTTCACGGATATAGAAAGTAAGCAGCTTTTTACAACGGATTTTTATATATTAATGATATTAATGATTTTAAAAAAGATTAATAAAACACTGAGTATTGAATTGATGTTTGTTTAATTTTTTTTAGTGAAAGATGCTATCTATAGTTTTACACATGTAAATATTTTTATATTTATTTATATGATAATTTGTTTGTTAAAAATTAAATATTTAAATAGTTATCTATATTTATTTTGGTTCCCTTCCATATATTTCTTGATCTATTTTTGTATCTGTTGATTTAGGATTAAATGTTAGTATAAAATCTTTTGCACATATAATTTTCTCATAAAATATATTATTTTAAAATTTTTGTGTTGTTGAAACTATCATTAGTTATAAATATTTCTATTGATGAGTTATTAGCATTAACCTGATACTTGTAAAATTTAATAAATTAGCATATATAAACATAAGTATAATTAAAAAATAAAAATGTAATTTAAAATTTTAAAACTAAATATAATTTTAAAATAAAACTAAATTGTTGAAATAATTATAGTTTTGGAAAGGGAGATGATATGATGTGAAGTGGTAGTTGAGAATGATTTTGAAGTGGGGTTTTGAATTTTTATATTGAATCAACCTGAACACTTTGTTTTAAGATAACACTGTGGTTATGATTGTAATTGGAACAAGCAACGGAAGATACCATTAATCTACTTCTAAATTAGTGTACCTTTTGGTGTGTGAAAGCAACAAAACAAGGTGTGGACAAAAGTGCAAAAGTGTGTTCACTTAGTGCGTCACTTCACCAACCCACTATGGCAATTGGCAAATGATGCATAGAGTGGCTTTGAGTGGCATGTGTGGATGACAAGTGGCAAAGAAAACACAATGATATCATGTATGTAACTTTGATGACTTCATTATTAGAATGCTTCATTGTTTTTACTTATAAGTTTGATCTTGGTGGTAAAATAAAAAAATAAAAGAAGAAAAAAATGCATGTTTAAATCTTTTACTAATAAAAATTAATATAATAATAACTAATATTTAATATATAAAAAAATATTTCATTGTTTTTAGTTTTAAGAGAAAATGTTTGGCGTCATTCAAAATAAAAAATGAAAGCTACTTTTATGATAGGAATACTTAATAGGAAGTTTGAGCGTTTGGATTGTTTTACTTACAGGAAGAAGTGTTCTTTTTGGACAAAATTATTTTGAATATTTAACATAACTGTGTATTTAAGATTTAAATTTGAGATTTTTTATTAAGTTGATTTTTTTTATCAGTTAATCTGCGTACTCAATAGTAAAAAAAATTATAATTAACATATGAGAACATAGTTAAAAATTGAAAATACTTTTTATAATAAATAATTTCTTTTACAATATTTTTTTATATGATTTTTTTTCAATATTTTCATTTTCTTTTCATATAATTAACAATTTATTCTTTTACAATATTTTTATATTTTTTCATATAATAAATAATTAACATATGATTTTTTTTCATATTTATTTATTTATTGTTATATTCTTTTACTATACAAAAACTAATTTTACCATCAAGTATCAACTAATACATAGTTATCTTTTACTTATATTTTAATTTTGATCTAAAACCCAGCTTGATTTTAGAAGCCACACCTTGTGGAATCCACAACAACGCTTTGGAAACCACCACAAATTTGTGGACTGAGTTTTTGGAAAAAAAAATAAATCAGAATTTAAGTGACATTTGGTTTAATAAAATGTTTTATATTTTCATTTTATATTTTTATTTTCTAAAAACTGTTTTCATTTTTAAATTTTCAATATTCAGAAAATATATTTATTTTCACTTGATATTTCCATTTTCAAAAAAATAATATTGTTAAATTTAATTAATTTTAGGAAAAATATTACAAATTATTTATATATAGTTAAAATATATTTATATATTATATTTTTATATAATTACAAAGTTGTTATTAAGTTTTTATATATTGTTAACTTTTAAAGACATTGAAAACAATTTTTTTCTGTTTTCAGTTGTTTTCTTGAAAATGTTTTCAATGAAAATGTTTTCTAAATTGTAACTAAACATATTTTCACTATTATTTTCTATTTTCTTTGAAAATCAAAATAGAAAATAAGCCTAACAAACACCACCTTATCTTCTCTATCTAAGTATATTTGCATAATTTTTAGTTTATAATTTAATTTTTTTCTAGAGTCATGTTTCTTGTTATGTTTATCGTTTTCTAATTTGATGTTTTTGTTTTGATTCCATGTTTAGTGAAAATGTGGTACGGTGCTAATTTTATACATTTAGTTAAAGATAATCATCGGTGACGAATGTCGTAAAATGTTAATACTTTTCTTATACGTAATTGACTTATGAATTCAAATTTTTGTTTTGTTAACCACTTTCTTTATTTTTTTTTAGATGAAAATTTTTCTAAATTTTAACATATTTTTGGCTGTGTCATCAAGACTAACGTGTTAACAATATAATCTATTTTTACTCTTATGAACAACCAAGGGATATACTTGAAATTCTAATTTACTCGGATTGTATTTAATTTGTTACATTATTAAATTATTAGGTTAGTTGACATCCATCTAGGACGTAAACGTGACCTAGCCAAAAATGATGTAATGGATATTACTAAATTTTGTAATGGATATATATTTGTTTGCCAATTAAAAAAAATTGTTCAATTGTACCTTGAACAGTCAAAATAGAAAGCTTGTTCCGGCACCTTGGGCTATTACAAATTTTATAAGACTATATTACTAAAATGTATATAAATATTATATTATAATTTTCCTATATATAGTATAAATATTTTACTTTTCCAATTTATAAATGAATATTATAACGCTATTGACGAATATAAAAATTATAAAATTATGTATTTTATTTTAATATTATAATATTTATGTGGAATACAAATTTATAACTACGAAAGGGGATTTAATTTTTTTAAAAAACTTTTCACAAATTTTCTAAAAACCACTTAGAGCGTGTTTAGAGATATTGTGGATTGTCCGAGACATGCTTTTAAATCACTAAGAGACTGGGATGATGTTTGGAAATTGACAAAGAGCAAATAATTGATTAGTTTGTTTTTGTTTTTTAATTTTATAAAAGAGATTTTAAGAATAGTTTTCAAAAACTGTTTTTAGAAAGAAAAAAAAAACTTATTTGGTATGTGTCATTTAAAAAATATTTTGAAGAAATAAAAATAGAAAAATTTGTTTATATTTATTAAAATTTTATTAATAAAAAGCAAAAAACAACATATTCTGATTGTATTTTAAGTTTTTAAAACAAAAATAGAAAACTGAAAAGTAAAACTACTTTCAGTTGTTTCTGTTTTTTAGTTTTTAAAAACTAAAAAATCAGAACTGGTTTCAAAAGCTGTTTTTTGAAAATACTACCAAAACGAGTTTTTTAGTTTTTAAATACCTAGGACTTGATTGGTTTGATTTTGTTTTTTAGTTTTTGAAAAATATTTTCAAGAATAGTTTTCAAAAACCGTTTTCGGAAAGAAAAAAAAACTTGTTTGGCAAGTATTATTTGAAAATTGTTTTGAAGATGTAAAAATGGAAGAACTTGTTCATATTTATTAAAATTTCATTAATGAAAAGCAAAAAACAACATATTCTAATTGTTTTTTATGAAAAGATGATCAAGGTTTAGGGTTTTCAAAACAAAAATAGAAAACTAAAAAACAAAACTACTTTCAGCTGTTGTTATTTTTTAGTTTTTAAACACTAAAAAACTAGAAATGTTTTCGAAAACTGTTTTAAGAAAACACTACTCAAATGAGTTTTTTTAAATACTAAAATACTGAAAACAATTTTATAAAATTATTGTCAAACAAACACTAAAAATACTAAAAACAGTTTTATAAAACTGTTGCCAAACAAGCACTAAAAGCTTGATTGGTTTGGTTTTCTTTTTTAGTTTTTGAAAAGAGTTTTCAAGAATAGTTTTCAAAAACTATTTTCAGGAAAAAAAGAAAAAAAAACTTGTTTAAGAAGTGTTATTTGAAATCTGTTTTAAAGATGTAAAAAAGAAAAAAACTTGTTTATATTTATTAGAATTTTATTAATGAAAAGAAAAAAACAACATATTCTTATTGTATTTTGAGTTTTAGAAACAAAAATAGAAAACTAAAAAGCAAAACTACTTTTAGCTTTTTAAAACTAAAAAACCAGAACTATTTTTTAAAACTGTTTTCAGAAAACACTACCCAAACAGGTTTTTTAGGTTTTAAATACTAAAATACAAACAGTTTTATAAAATGGTTGTCAAACAAACACTAATTCTTTCATTTAGTTTGGCTTAAACGTGAGTTTGCGTCATAAGTAGAAGTGTCAAAACAGATCAGCCCACCACGAGTTATAAAATAAGTGGGTAGGGTCAGTCCAACCTACCAAAATAAAGATACCAGAATTTCCAGTCTAGCCCAACCCACCATGGGCTAGTGGGTTAGGTGGGCTAGCCACCAGACTTGAAAAAAATTAATTATTAAATTTAATTTCAATTTTTTTAAGCTATAAAAAAATATAAATTATAAATAATATTAAAACAACACACATACATAATGAATTTATGATATCAACATGCAACTTATAAATAATATTAAAACAACATATATACATAATATAAAACAACATGCAAATTAGGGGTTCACTTTCAGATTTCAGTGAAAATTTGACTTTAACTTTGGTAATATTAGGAGTTTCACATTTTGGAGGAAAACTGAAAAGGAAAAACGAAATTAGAAAAAATGTATACATGCTAACAATGATACAAGAGAAACAAAAAATAAATTGATTTTTTTTTTGTGGGTTAGCCTGACCCTGCCCGATCTCAACCCACCAAACTCCTGGATTGGGTGGGCTGGGTTACATAAGTGAAATCGTTTTGTGAAACATAATTTATTTTGGCCCAGCCTAACCCGAACATGTGGTGGGTCGGACTGGACCACCGGGTTGAACCCATTTTGACACTTCTATTCACAAGCAAGGAAGTGCATACTTTTTACTTTTCATTTATGGTTTGAAAATGAATCAGATTGGGCTTTAAAAAAAGAAACTCAAACAAACTTTTTTAACGGGACTCATTTGGTAAGATCATGTAAATGAAATTTGAAATAAATAATAGATAGATGACAATGTTTTTGTTAAAACCTTTTATGACAATCCATACAAAAATAAGAACACTACTCAAGGTTATAACAAAGCCAAATAAAAAATTAAACACCAGATGTTTATACAAATTCATCTCTATAACAAATTAGTAATAAGTCTTCACAGTACGTATTTATTATAATACAAACATATCCCTAATCCTATAATATTTCTTTTTTATGGCATATAAAAAAGAAAACTAAGAGTAATCTTAAAAACTACCGACTTTATTTTAAAAAATTAAGCACTCCATAATCTCAATAGATAATAATTTTTCCTTTATAATTTAATCTTTAGATTAATTTATACTGCAATATTGATTGTTTTTAAAATTTGATTACGTTGATTAATCAATTATATATCAATAATTATTGGTTAGAAACTAGGATTATGAATCTATATTATTAATAAAGGGAATACTCCTTTTAACGTTCACTTTTCAAAATATTTATTCTACCTTTACATTTATTTTAAAATTAAAAAAAAATTATTTTGTCATAAAAGAGACTTGAACCTACAACGTCTCATTCTTCAAATGTAAATTTTACCATTAAACAAACCTTATAACTTTAAGTTAAATATTACTTTAAACTATTGATATTCAACATACATAATTTATAATCTATGATATTATATTATATATAATATTTATACTATTAATAAAGGGAATACCCCTTTTAACGTCCACTTTTCAAAATACAATATTATATATTACTTTCTCATAGAAGGGACTTAAACCCATAACCTCTCACTCCCCCAAACATAAACTTTATTACTAAACAAACCTTAAATCTTTAAGCAAGAAATCATTTTAAAATATTGATATCCAACATATATAATTGTCACAACCTCTTACTTTGCAAATATTAACTTTATCACTAGACTAACCTTATAACTTTAAGCAAAAAATTACTTTAAAATATTGATATCCAAGATATATAATTGTCCAATTATATGTATAATTTATAATATATAATATTATATATATATATATTATAATGAGAATATGACCTTTTGGTGTCCATATTTTATACCTATTTTACCTTCTAAATGTTTTATAATTGTTCTTACTTTCACAAATATAACTTCTCCTTATTAATATATACATATTTTCACAATTTCTACCTTATCACAAATAAATTTTCCTTAAACATGATTCATATATGTATACATTTATGATAAATATTCTTAATCAATATGCTAATACACACAATATTTTGAGTCTATTCAAACTTTTTTATTTTTTTATATTCATTGCATATTTGACATAATCATTGATAATTTGACATATTTTTATGATATTATCATAAAAAATATAAAATTAACAAAATATATTTCGAAACATGTCACATAATAATTTATATTTTAAAATATAAAAAAATTACAAAAAATGTTATATTAAAACTAAAATTATTATAATATATTAAAATAAAAATATGAATATACAGATATAACAATGTCTGTATTTTCCTTGGTGATATAGAAATTTAAAAACATTTGGATTCTCTCCGGCAGTCGTGTCTACACTAAGATTTTGCAACAGCTCAATGTGTTTTGCATGTAGTAACAAATATAATATATTATTATATTTAATTATTATATTTAAAAAAGATAGTTGTTTTTCTTATATAATTTTAACTATAATATTTATAACTGTAAAAAAATCATAGAATTTATATAGGTTTAATTTTAATATATATATATATATATGTTAAATATATAATTATAAAATTAATTTAAATTTAACATATATTAAGGTAATGACCCAACTTATTTTTGAATTAAAAGTTATTTTTAATGAGAAATTACGTCATATAGTATATATATATATATAAATTTTCAATTAAGGAGCTTATTTTATAATGTAAGTTTATGTTTTATAAATATATTTAACCAATAAAAAATCATAATTTATTAATAAATTTTAACTTAAAAAGGAGTTTTTAATCTAAAAAAGAAATCTAAAAATAATTTAGACTTATTTTTTAAGCTCTAATTTTGTTTTAACATAAAAGTAATTTTTAAGTAAAAAATAATTTGAATTGAAGGTACCTCATACTAAGCTTAAATTTGTAAGTTGGGTTCTTCTCCATATAAATATTTACCCTTCCAACTATTTTAAAAATATTTTGGTTCTTTAATTTTATAAAAATTTGTAACTTAGATTCTTCCGTCAAACTAAACTGATTATTATCAAATTAGCATTTATTATGATGTGTATTAGTCAAATAATAACATATAACTTTACTAATTTTGGGTCAAAATATATTTTTAAAAAAAAAAAAGGATAATATCAAATAAATATATTAATACTATAATTTTAAAATAGGATAATATCAAATAAATTTTTTCCAAAAGATGAATATTATACTATAATTTTTTTACAGCTATAATTACTATAGTTTAAATTATATAAGAAAAATTTCATACTTTCTTATAAAATATTATATCTAATAATATATTATATTTTTTATTATCTGTGAATGTAACATACCAAAATTTAATAATTCATGTAATTATTCAATTAAGAGAAGATTTAGTTGTTAAAAAAAATATGCTAAGAATGTTTAAGATAATATTATTTTTAAAATAAAAGATAAGATAAAAGAATATTTGATTTTATTTTTAATTTGAGCCATAAACTAATTTTTTATAAAAAAAGAAATGATAGAAAGATGGATATCAATTTTAAGTTATTATATAGGCTAAATACTTCACTTTAAAGAATTATAGATAAATTAACCATTATTTCAAGATTTAAGAAAGAGGAGAGAATAATAAATCAAAGTTGTGAAATTTTACTTCAAAAGCGAGAAAAATAATTTTTTAAACCTCCATGATATATTTCTTAAATGATATAATTTTTAAATTTAGTAAGAAAATTTGGAATCAATTTTTTATTATTGGACAATATTGTATACATTACAAACTATGATAATGCATTTATTATTGATTTTCGGTGCAACGATAAAATACTTATGAGTGCAGCCCAAAAACAAAAATGAAATTACGTATGAATTAATAATAATTCAAAGAAAATTCGCGACATGAAATGAATTAATTTACAATCAGGACAAATAGCGTGCCAGTGATTACAACTAATTGTAGGGATTCAAATTAAATTACCTGTCGGGGAGTGAATTCTGTCGGGGCAACCAAAAACTCAATAATAAAGGTCAGGAATCCTCTAGCTTGTCATTATACCTTATTTTGAAGGTCTTATTATCAAAGTCAGGGTCGGAGTGGGTATAAATCAAGGTTTGTAAACAGATGGACAAGATGAGGTTCATAAGGTACGGAGGGCCATGAAACACATGGGAGTATGTGGAAGTCAATCTGAATTAGTTTATCTAGAAGAACTCAAGCAGTTGGATGAAAGGGATAGAGCTGAGAAGGGTTTAGGGTTTAGGGTTTTCTGAGAATGTTTGAACGAAGATATTTTCATTGAATGTGAGGAGATTTCAGGATAGAGGCAAACGGCGTAGAATTTGGAGGACCATGGTGTCACATAAAATTGATATTTGTTTATTGCAAGAAACAAAATGCAATAAAATTGATGAATGAGAGGTAAAGGAGGTGTGGGGGCTACATGAGTGTGAATGGAGTTTCAACCGTCGGATGGTCTTAGTGGAGGTTTGTTAATTATTTGGAAAAAAGGCTTGATGAAAAACCTTTGGCAGATCCAAGGCCAAGGTTTTCTAGGGTTGGGTTTCAAAGAAGTGGATTCAGACGTACAAGTTTGTTTGGTAAATGTTTATGCACCATGTTCTCAAGCGGGTAAGAGGAAGTTGTGGGCTGATTTTAATGCGATAGTAGATAGAAGGGAAGTGAAGGGAATATCAAACTATCATTCTAGAGCAGAGATGGTTGAATTCACCGATTTTATTAGTCAGATGGGGGTGGTGGATCTTCTAGCTTATGGAAAGCAAGTTACATGGATTTCGTCCGATGGAAAAGCGTCTAGCAGGTTAGATAGATTTCTGCTATCACAAAACCTCATTAATAAGTGGAGTATTACCTCTCAATGGGTGGGGTCTAGGGAGTATTTGAACCATTGCTGGATTATTACTAAAGATGCTCAATTAAATTAGGGTGCTAAACCTTTTAAGTTATTTGACCATTGGTTACAATCGCCGTCTTTCTATGAGGTGGTTAAAACCTTTTGGAGTTCTTTTAGGGGAACGGGGTGGCAAGGTTATCAATTTGTGAATAAGTTGAAGGGTTAAAGGCGGTTATCAAAAAATAGAATGAAGAAACATGTAGAAAATATGAGATTTTTTTGGAAGAAAAGATAAAGGAATTGGATGACACAGACTAGAATTTGGTGACAGGGGTTCAATCTTTAATTCCCTCTAGAAGTGCTATCCTAACTAATTTTGGGGAAGAGCTAGAATCACTGAAAATGTTATTCTTCAGAAATCTAGAGTGAGATGGGCTATTCAAGGTGATAATAATACAAAGTACTTTCATAACTACTTTAAGATGAGATGTTCAATGAACTCTATTTTGGCGGTGGAGGCAGAGAACGGATGGGTGGAAAGTGTCCACGAAGTCAAATCAAAGGTGCTACAACACTTTGATGAATTTTTTTAGGAAAAATGTAGGGACAAACCTAATTTGGATGGTGTTCAGTTCAGTCAACTGTCGAAAGAAGATAGATTATCTTTAGAGGAACCTTTCTCTCCAACAAAAATTAAGGAGGCGGTTTGGGCTTTAAAGGGAAGGAAAAGTCTGGGCCCAGATGGATTTGGGATGAATTTCTACAAATTTTGTTAGGATGTAATAGGGGATGATGTTGTGAGAGTGGTTCAAGATTTTCAAGGGCCAGGAAGGCTTCCAAAAGGAGTAACTGCCTCCTTCCTTCCATTAATCCCGAAGGTGGCTCGCCCTTTAAACCTATCCCATTATCGTCTGATCTCTTTAATTTCGAGCATTCAAAAAATTATCTCCAAAATGTTGTCTGTCAGACTGAAGAAAGTATTCGGGAAAACTATTTCAATGTGCCAAACAATGTTTCTTCTAAGTAGATCGATTCTAGACGGGGTTCTAGTAGCTAATGAATTGATTGATTGGGCACATAGGTTCAAAAAGTCATGCTTTTTGTTTAAAGTGGATTTTGAAAAGACCTATGATTCGGTCAACTGGAACTTGTTGGACTATGTGATGGGCAGGTTGGTCTTTGGGGACAGATGGAGGATGTGGATCTCTAATATTATTAGAACTAGCCATGTATCTATATTGGTAAATGCAGCCCAACATCGGAATTCCAACCAGGAAAGGGTATTAAGCAAGGAAACCCGTTATCTCCTTTCTTGTTTTTGGTGGTCGTAGAAGCTCTTTCGGGATTGTATAGATCAGCTATCCAATTAGAAGGTTATCATGAGATCAAGGTAGGAGAAGAAGCAAAATTCTCTTTGCTCCAATACGCCGATGATGCCATTATGATGGGGGAAGCAAATTTTCAAACTGTATGGCAGCTAAAAGTAATCCTCAAAAGCTTTGAGATGACTTCAGGCTTGAAGGTCAATTTTTGTAAAAGTCCTTTTTATGGATTAAATGTAGATCCGTTATTTGCTCATGCAGTGGGGTGCCTACTGAATTGGTCCGTTAGCTCACCGCCTTTCAAATTTCTGGGTGTTCCGGTGGGTGTTAATCCTAGGGTCGAAGAAGTATGGAGACCAGTGGTTGAGCAATTTCAAAGAAGACTAGGCGGGTGGAACGTGAAGAACATGTCTTTTACTGGGAGATTGGTAATGTTAAACTCAGTATTATCAAGTCTTTCAATGTATTTTTTCTCATTCTATAAAGCTCCAAAGAAGGTTCTGAAGACTTTACAAAGGTTGCAACGAACATTTTTGTGGGGGGGAAATGTTCAAAATTCCAAAATTGTATGGGTGAGTTGGGACAGGGTATGCTTACCAAAGGCGGAATAGGGTTTGGGTGTTAAGTCTCTGATGAAGTTTTATCTGAGTTTGCTAGCAAAATGGCGGTAGAGATTTTTAACAGATAGAAATGTTATTTGGGGGCTATTGCTTCGTATTAGATATGGAGATTTTCAACACCTATCATACCAACCTACAAGAAGGTCAAAATGTTCTATATGGTGGAAGGATATTTGGTCAATAGATGGATCACAGGTGGGTTGCCCAGGCTGATTTAATAACAATATCAAGAGGAGTTTAGGGAATATAATTGAGGTTCTGTTCTGGAAACATAATTGGCTAGGAGGCGGTTCTCAGAGACTGTTTGGGTTAGCTATGGACAAAGATGTAACAGTTAGACAAAAAGGGGCTCTGGGGGTGGAGGTGGTTTTGGCGGAGGGTTCTTTTCGTATGGGAAGAAGAGGCATTAAAGCTACTGGAAGGTTTGTTGTAGGGAGTGGTGCTAGATGGCCAAAATATGGATTCATGGGTATGGAAGTCTAATGCAAGTGGTATTTTTAATGTTGCCGATGCATACAGAATTCTGTGTAGGGGTTTGACCATAGAAAGGGAGGTAGAAGTGAACACTCAGCTGTTTAAGCGATTATGAAACGATAAATTGCCATAAAAAGTGGTAGCCTTTTCTTGGAGACTCCTAATAAATAGGTTGCCAACGGTCGATAATCTCTTGACAAGAGGAGTGAATATTCATTTACAAGGATTATTCTGCGTCCTATGCAACAGCCACGTAGAAGATTGTAAGCATTTATTCTTAAGTTGTCCTTTCGCTCAACTCTTATGGTATAAGGTTCTGAATTGGATTGGAATTGAAATGTCAATCCCTGATGATTTACCCCAATTGTTACTTGTGGTTAGTAATTGGGTAGTGGGTAAACATAAGTGTAAGTGTAGATTTTTGTTTCCACATGCAATTTGTTGAACTATCTGGATATCCAGAAACTCCATTATTTTTAATGGATCATCACTGGAGGCTTTGGATATAATGTCGTCTATCAAAGCTATGTCATGGAAATGGCTTTGGTATTCTTTTGGTTTTAGCAGGGGTTGTGGGTGTTTTGATTGGTGTAACAACCCATTGTTGTGTATGCAAAATATGAAGTAGGAGTGGTGACATGTTTTGTGGTGGTTACGAGTAGGTGTCATAAAGTATAGTAAAATAGGATACTTCATATTTATGTATCCCTTTAGTTTTTTCTGGAAGATGTATAGCAAGTTGAAACATTCTGTTTTACTTCTATTATATAATACATATTACACTTTGCCTTTCAAAAATAAAATTAAATTACCTAAATTGAATTCAATTCTTAAGTCATGTTTTAGGTTATATATTTCACTCCCTGAATATTGACTCTGTGGCCACAAGTTTTAATTTATCATGCTTTGAGTTTATAAATTTATTTTATTTATGTTGTTGCAATTAATTGAGATGAAATTTGAGATGCATTCATATGAGATGAATTAAATATGAGATATTTCCATTTAACATAGAAAAGAAGTTTTAGATATCTCCCATGATGATATCAAATACGAGAGATTTTAATTTAATATAGGAAATAGATTTTAGATACCTTTACATGGATGAGAAAAAGACTCAAAGTACTCCCATAAAAGCACGTGGAAGAAAATAAAACATTATGAAATATGAATAGACCTTTCACAAATATATGAAACCTGAGAATCGAACAGTGAGAGTGACTAATCATAAGTATCATTATATTTTTGTATGTGGATTGTGTGTATGGATAAGGGTGTTAATTGAAAATTATTTTATTATCATGTAAATTATTGTTATTAGAGAATAATTGCATTAAATTATATTTTATGTATATAAATATTTTTTTATTACAGTACCATGGTTGGATTTGTTTAGATTCTGTACAGAAAACAACATTATTTATTAATCTTTTTAAAATTTGTTTATTAACTGAAATTTTCATCTCATTAAGATTGTTGATTTCAGAGTTTAAGACTAATGAGACGTCAAGAGTTAGTTAATTGTTTAAGTCTTTTTTTTTCTTTTATTTAATAGTTATTTAAGATGAACGTTGATAAAGTTATTTCAATTATCCATTCTATTCTTGAGATATACTCACATTTAAGAATTATATTTTTTAAGAATTCAAATATTTATTAAGTATTGGATGTGATCAACTCAGTATTTAACTAATGGCATGCAGATTTATGGTGACAGATATGATGCACCTGCATCGCCTTTGGATTGAACGAACACAATTATACAAACATAAAGAAAATCATCACGGAGCTATAACACCTCAAAATACCCAATACTCAATCCAAATTTCGTGATCTCTAAATTACTTGTTAAATTAATTTTAAATATTATCTAAAAATGTTATATATATATATATATATATATTTATTTTTTTTAAAACCAAACATAACCAAATTTATTAGAACACGTTATAAATCTATCTAATATAACAACTTCGAACATATTTAAATCAAGAATAATTAATAAAATTCAACGAACAACACGTAAAACATTATACAATATTATAGCTTTTTTCTTTTTCTTTTTACCATAACTGGTTTGAGTCTTCATTCCAAACTTTACATAGCCGATTACGCATATATCAAAAACACAACCTCAGTTTCCAAACTTCGAGTCACTGGTAACTAGAACTATGCATAACATAAACCCGTTCTTGTAAAAAAAAAAAAAAAAACACGCATGAAAGTACAGTTACCAAACCAAAATGCTTCAGTTCTTGGATCTATTGGGAGCATCTAATTTCTTTTTAGTTTATGACACAACGTAACTGTAACTTTTTAGTTTTTGTAACTTTTTTTTTTTCTCTTTTCTTACAATAACAGGTATGAGTATATTTATTTTGAAAACTAGCAAGATATTTATGCAGAATTCAGTTATTTTAGCATGCTTTATAAACAAATAAATAAATATTTACTTTATTAAATTTATTACGGATAAATATAATTTTTTACGTGATGAGTATATTTTTTATAAAAATTATGATAAAAAAATTGAATAAATAAAATAAAATGTAAATTTGTATATTAAAAATTTGATATTATATAATAAGAATAGTTATCAAAGAAATTCAGATATAATATATTATACAAATTCCTGAAATCTTTCTTTCAAATATTTTTATTTTTTACATTTTCTTAACCCTTCAGACGTTAGGATAGTATTGTTTTTTGTTTAAAGCTCCATCGGGTTGAATAGAAAGAAAGTGTGACAAAAAAAGTGAAGAAAGTAATGTGAAAAAAGAAAAATTATAAATTAAAATAATTATAATTACAAAATCATCAAAGTATTTATTAATTGGGAGACATCTTTTATGCGGGCAAATGACAATGTTGAAAAGACTAATTTCTTTTAATTCCTGTTAGCATGCTTTATAATTGTTATTTTCTATCCTATCGAACTAAAAATAAATTTTCTTTTTTCTTTTTATCTCTTCTCACAAATAACTTTTTACTCTCCCTTGATTCTCATTCTGCAACCAAAACAAAGAGAGATTGGTATAATAAGAATAAAAGACTAGTAGAAAAACTCTCTCCCTGTTACTAAACTCACAAAAATTAGTAACTCTAACTAATAACATGAGATAGTTATTGAAAGAAAGTTTCTGATAAAATTTCATTAACTCTCTTCTCAAAGTAAAACTTTGAAAAAAATTTCTTAGCAAAAGTAAAACCTTAGAAAATATCAATGTTATTAAAGTAAAAAAAAAATGAAGAAAAATTTAGTATTAAAAAAATGCAGTGCAAAACTGTACGTAATTGACTCTATAATTTATAATAGAACTATAATTTTTTTTTATTGTTTGTACAATAACCGGTTTGAGTCTTTATTTTGAAAATTACATAACCGATTAACCGGGTCTCCACTTCCAGTCATAATACGCAAAACAAAACCTCATTTGTCAAAGTGTCACTGTATGACATAAACTAAAAGTCTAAAACCCATTTTAGAGTCCTACTAGCAACATATTAATTCTTAAAATTTAATTAAATTCCAGTTTTGATTATTAAAAATAATTTTTTCCTTAATTTACTTAAATTTAGTCTTGAAGTATTTTCAAGTTTTAGACATCAAACCTAAAATTTAGTGAAATACGCTAAAAACTTAATTAAATTTAAGGATATTGTACTATTCTAACGTAAATCCTATACTAGGATTCCAACATTAAACACTCTATAATGGTAAAATTCATATTAAAATAATACTTCTAACATTATAAAATTTATATTAAAATAATTCTTACAAACTCATTTAAAATCTTAAAGAAATGTTTTAACATACTTTTTTTTATGAATATTTTATCTTATGTGTGTTACATTTTTTAGAAGTTTTTACAAGTTAAGTTGGGTTTCCCAACTCAATCACAAATAATTGAAGTTAAATTGAACTGAATTTTTCATTTTTTCTTATTAATCCTAATTCAACCTAATACAACCCGTTATTGACTGGGTTAAGTAAGATTACTTAAGTTATTATTTTTTAAAAAAAATTAAAGAATAAATTAAATATTTACAACCTTTTCTTAGGATAAAGTAAAAATAAACAATAAACTATTTGTTTTGACAGTGGAAAGAACCAATTCTTAAAGAGTTTAAAATATTCGCTAAAAGCTAATTAATCATTATTAATTTTTTATTTACCAGTAAATATTAGCTAATTAGAATGATGTTGTGTCTTGTACTATAGAGTGTTTATCTTAACCATTTCGGCTCAAGAGTTTATAATTAAACAATTAAAGACATTTTTTTAATTTAAAATAATAATAATATTGAATTGAGTTCTAGGTTTAACCCATTAAAATGATCATGCAACTGGTAGGAGATTGAATTTCATCAGATTGAGTTAAAAAATACCCAATTCAATTACTTTAAGTTGGAGTAAATCAGAATCATCCAATCATGCAATCCAATAAACATCCTTAATATTCTTTGTCTTTACCAATAAAAATAATAATATCATTTAATAAATTATATAAAAAAATATAAAAAATTCATTAAATAATTAATAAGTGTTTTTTTATTAATGAAGATAGGAAATGAAGACAAAGAGATTTGCATCTCGGAGATTTGCATCCCTTCCTAATATGCAATATATCATTAGTAGAAATTTATCTAAAATTACAAAATTTAAAAAAATGACAAGCGGATAAATTTTTTACCATGTTAGTAGCATTTCTCCACCTTTCTTCCTTGTCACCGTTCATGTTGATTCAATTTTATGAAAAAAAAAAAACCTTTTAATTGGTTTGAATTACACCAATGATAATTGAAACTGGTTTGATACGAATTAGAGAAAAGCAATAAAAAAATTAATTTTTTCATTAAATTATAAAAAATAATTTTATACTTCAAATTCAAATTTATTAATACCTATATTCATAATTTTTATAATAAAATATTAAGTGATATATATATATATATATATATCAAATTAATCTAATAAAAATAACTCAATACAAGTAACAAATTATATATGCTTAAAGGAACTCAACCCGAAAATTAATACAAACAAAATATAAAATAATATATATAGTTTTGTTGGATTGTTGGGAAGTGTTAAAACAGCCAATAACTTAATACATTCTCCTACTGTTGAGTTCGGATTCCTGATTTGCGGTATTACCAGAAATACTAAAGGATGAACACCACTATTTATTTATTATTATTATTATTATTATATTAAAGGAAAGGAAAAATAGTTAACAGACCCGAAACGACGGCGTTTGGATAGAATCAATTGATCTTGGAAGCTTCTCGATCCGCGGCCTTCTGGAGCAAGCTAGTGGGGTCATCTTCGAGAACCATGCGGATGGGGAACTCGCCGAGGCCGTCGGCGATGGCTAACATGATGGTTTTCATCTCTTGGAGGAACTCGCCGCGGTCGACGGCGCCGCTGTGGTCGCCGTCGAACTTATCGAAGATGGAGTCGTAGAGGAGCGTGAGCTGCTCCGGCGGCGTGGCGACGTCGATGCCGAAGTGCGCCTCGATGAGGCGCATGGACTCGAAGGCCGTGCGCAGCTCCGCGCGCGACAGGACGCCGTCGTTGTTGACGTCCAGCGACTGGAACTGCTCGTCGACGCTTTTCGTGAAGGCGGATTCGTCGTTCACGAAGTCGCGCACGGTGCTGCCGTCGATTACCACCACTCCCATTGTTCTCTCACGCTGCTTTGTCTCTCTGTGAAGGTGATGATGATGAACGGTTTCCAAACTGTTTTCTCTTTCTCTCTCTGCAATGGAAAGTCCTCTTTCTATGTCTAAATATAGCAAATTCAAATATAATTGATAGACTTGTGCACACTTAAACAGTTTTGCTATCACATTTAAATTTAATCCAATATTGTCTCCTGTTTATGGATCTGAATTAATATTTGAACACTAGAAATGTTGAGTGATTAAATATTATTGTCTTTTAAGATTTTAGGATTTCTATTTTATTATTTATAGAAATTTTAGGTTAATTTGAAGAAATCAAGTTTGTTTTAATATTTTGTTTATAAATTTTTATAGTTTTATTTTCTATGTTTTATAAAATATAAAATATTTTTAGAAAATTTTCTTTATAATTCATGGATTCAATCAGATTTAATTTGTTTTTAGTTAGAATGGATTTGATCGAATTGCTATTTTTTTTTTTATAAATTTAATTTAATCAATTTGGTCGAATTAAATTTCATTTTACTTTAAATTTGATCTAATATGATTCATAAGTATTTCTACATATTTGCTTCGGTCTCTATCTCAATTAGATTAGGAGTCATGGGGTTAGAGGTCAACTGAGAGAGTTAATAATTATAACATATATAATTTTGTAATATAAAAAGTCATAAAAATTAAATTATATAAAAAATCAAGAACACAAATTAAAGAAGATAATGCCAATACCATATTTACGGCTTATTTTATATTAATTTTCAGTGCAAGTCATAATCACAAAAGGGTAAAGTCGCAGATATTAGAGCAAAACACAAACACATTGGGCTACAGAAAGTAAATACCAAACATAGAGAAGGTTATTAGGATTGTTTCCCCATTCAAAACTTCAAGCAAACTGGTTATGTCATGAAGATGCACTCAAATGGTGCTCTTAGTTACCCTAAGATGCAATTTTTTTTTTCTGGAGCATCTTATAGAGCCATAATATCTTTTAATCAGTTTAGAGTATGAATGACAAAAATACTCATACTTGTGGGTACTGCTGCGAACCTGTCCTGATTTTGATTGGTATTACCTGCTTTGATCATGATATGGTCTTGTCAAGGTCCAATTATTTTAAATATCTTTTACAATAGACGAATGACTCAATAATTAAAGCAAAACTTGAGAGAATTATTAAAACTTTTCAAAACATATTATGGAGTTATCCAAACTAAGAGTTGATTCATATCTATATTGTGAAGTAAAATTCAACAAACTTAGAGATAATGATTTGGAGAACAAAATAAACCTAATTCTTTATAATCAAGTTGCATCTGTCGCTGGAATTTATTTGCTTGGATTACATATGGGCTAAAGAATCAATTAAGGTTAGTTTTCTAATTATTATGTAATTTTTTATTTTTTATGGGTAGTATTTTATATGATTTTTCATGTTTTTCTAGAGTGTTGTTGAGTTTTTAAAATTCCTAAGTCATTAGGTATATAAGTGAAAAATAAATCTTGAGTGAAAAATAATGGGATAGTGGGAAACCAATGCTAGTAGGAAATTAATATCTTAATGGAGTTTTAATGTTTTTGTTCTCAAGGTTTCCTATCTTTACCCATAAATAGGAGTCTCTAAGCCTTTCACACAACAATAGAATTCAGAATATTAACCTAGAGGATTTTCTCTTGTGCGAAACTTTGTCTTTGTTCTTAGAAAAGAACTTATAGTGTTGATTCTATCCGTAAGTCACAGTTAAGGTTGAGTTTCTCTTTTTCTTACTTAACCTGTTTTTAAGACGATCTGCATAATAAATTCATATAAAATTGAGTATGGATACAAGTACGAATATTACCCGATGTGATGAATTAGGTATGTGTATGAATATGGCTATATAACTACATGCCCTGTACCAGAACTCATACATGCTAATTATAATCTTAATAATTATATAATAAGTTTAAAGTTATATATTTAATTAAAAATTATAATTCTTAAACTTTAATTTATAATTTTTTATTATTAATTATTTTTTATATACTTTTTAAATTAAAATATAATTAATAACTTAATATATAATTTATTTAATAATAAATAAATAAATTTAAATCATAAAAAAATATAATATATACTCACACTAAATACCCAAACCCAAAAAACCTAATGAAAAAATCGATTAGAATAGAAATTAAAATTTTATATTTATTTTTTTTATACTCAAACTCAAATCCATCTTTCACTTTTAAGACACATAAATAAAAAGAATCAAATTCACTCTTACCCCATTCCCATCCCATCATACCTAATACTTTAGAGTAGGTAAATAGAAATAATAGAAATAACTAACGGTCTCTCTCAATCAGTTCAGAGATTATAAATTCACCGCCCCCTAGAAATGTTTGAGTACGTGAACAATATGATTCTTCCCACTTGAATTATGTATATATAAAAAACGGGATTATTAAAAAAAAAAAATCAAGTAAAATATGTCGGTTAGATATTAACAGTCAATATCAGAAGCTGATGGAAACTTAAGTTAAAATATAATTTTAACAAAGTTATTAGGATGTTAGCAACATTGGAAACACTCCACCTAAACAAATTCAATAAAAAATAAGATTATTTAAAATATCTTACATTAAAATTTTATATATTAAATATGAAATTAATAAATAAAACTTAACTAATTAAATAATATTTTAAAAAAGGTAAAATTACGAGGATTGCTAGTAACATAATCCACCTAACACTAATTCAAATTTATTAAAATGTATAAAATCAAACAAAATTATTTAATAATAAGTGAGGCGTATATTATTTGTATTCTGTAATAATTTTTAAAAGAGTGTATTGTAACATTTTTGTAAAATTATTTTAAAAAGTCTCGTATATAGTAAAACTTAATTTCACGAATAAAAAGGAATTATTAAAATAATGTGGTTGGTTGCTCCCACTTATTTTTGAAAAGAATAAGTTAATAAGTTATAATTATAAATCTCTTAAAATATACATAAGGAACAACTTTTTAGAGGAGTATTATGAAAATTTCAGTATTTTTCTTTTGAAACTCTCCCTAAATTAGTAAGTTATAATTATAATTTTTTTAAAATACATCAATGGTATAGGTTGCTCATTCTAAAAATCAAATGGATATAAGTTTATCAATCTCTAAAACAAAATCTGAACTAAAACAATATTTTAATTAATTAAAAAGTATTTTAACAATAAACTTATTAAATAGAAAGATAATTAAGAGTTTTAAAATTAATTTAATGACAAAGTTTACAAGAACGAAAAAATAAAAAAGAGAAATCATGAATTCGAATTTCTCTACTACTAAAACTAACACAATAATAATTATTTAATTGTATAAAAATAAAAAATAATTATTTATAGTTATATAAAATTTACTTATATTTAAAGTGTTTTTATTATAGTCCCAAACTATTATTAAAGTCTGAAATATTATTTGTTTTGCAACTTATTTTTTCTTTATGTTTTGTCTTAAAAAAAAATTTCAATAAATTAAGAAAGAATATGTTAATGTTCTTATAGTTAGTTCGAGATATCATTATAATTACCATATTCGTAGTATTGTTTACTTTAAATTTCATCACTCTTTTACAATTTTATTTTAAAAAAACGTCTCATAAAATTTTAAAAAAAATATTTATAAACAACCTAACATGTTAAATAATGCAAGACTTCCCGTGTATAAAAAAATAAGAGAAGATGGAATAAGTACATAAGATTAGAGTGTGGCAAATGGACAATTTGGCGAGTGGAGTTAACAAGTTGGGGAAGGGTGGCCTTTAGATTGTGTGTCGTCAGCGCGTGATTTTTTTCACCAATCTGTGGATTGCATAAGTTTCGGTTTGGGACTTTGTGCATAGATATTTATCAATAGTCTCAATTCCAAAACTGGTTTATTTAATTCGAACCACTGGTTTAATAACTTGTGGGAGTGGCTGGGTTTAGGGTGATCTTTATCCCAAGAATTTATTTATTTTTTTAGATTTTTAAATGGATTTTATTACCAGAATAAGATATGTTTTGGGTTTATCTACTTTCAGTTAGAGTTAATGGATATAACTCAATTTATTGGGTAAAATATCTGAGTTATTAATTTTTTAATATCATTTTATAAAAAAGACAAATTTTTATTTATATAATTTTTAAATTATTAATTGATAAAATTAATAATTTATTATATAAAAAATTGTAATTTAATATTAATACAAAATTTTTTTACACTATAATATACTGATTAACCTTTTTAAGTTTATGCATTTTTCTATTGATTGTTTTGATATTTTTTTTTTAGTAATTGATTGTTTTGAGACTTAAACATTGAAAAACATGCAAGTTTAATTCATTACCTTTAACAATATTGGTCATGTTAACGAAGTTTTATTACTATTTGAAAATATATAGTGTTGTTTGACAATAATTTTATAAAAATATTTTTAGTATTTTAGTATTTAAAAATTAAAAAATTTATTTGGGTAGTATTTTTAAAACAGTTCTAATTTTTTAGTTTTTAAAAACTAAAAAATAGGAACAACTGAAAGTAGGTTTTTTTTTTTTATTTTCTATTTTTGTTTTGAAAACTCAAAATATAATTAAAGTATATTGTTTTTTATTTTTTTTAATGAAATTTTAATAAATATAAACAAGTTCTTCCATTTAAACAAGTTTTTTTTTCTTCTCAAAAACAATAATTATTCTTAAAAACTCTATTTAAAAATTAAAATATAAAATCAAACCAATCATATCAATAATTTCTGTGTTATGATCATTATAAATCTAGACAAAACATACACAAGTTATGTATTTGAATTTAAAATTTAAGGACGGGTTTCAAATGTAATATACAGTTTCTGCAAACCAACACGTACAAAACATGCGCAATACTTTTGGATAAACAATTTTAGCGGTTTTAAATTTTTAGAAAACCTATATTTTTTGCAGCAATTATACCGAATTTTTAAACTTTATAAAGTGAATTTCATTAACTGCACTCACATTGTTGTTATCAGAGAGAATTATATTCACATGCTTTTTAAGGTTTGAATAGCAAAATCATCAATGTAAAAATAAAGGAACTAAAATAAAAATTGAATGAAATATGGTTGTTACCAAAACATATTTTACGCTTTATTATATACTAATACTAGGATAATCATGTCTCTCTAAATATTTTAAATAAAAAAACGAGAGAAAAGATTTTAAATTTATTTAATATAATATTATAATTGAGGTCACACATCCAAACAAATGAATATGCATGCAAATTGAATCCTATAAGAGCTTAAACCATGAAGAACTTTCACCTCATCACAACCTTCTTAATAAGGATGAGAAAAATCATTGTATTTGTGAATACTGCCTGAACTCTATATGATCTTGACGGATATTACCCGATGTAATGATCGGGTACAGTTATAGGTATGGGTATACCTACCCCCCGTTATAAATTTAATAATTATATAATAAGGTTAAAATTATATATTTAATTAAAAATTTTAATTCTTAAACTTTAATTTATAATTTATTGTTATTTATTATTCTTTATATACTTTTTTAGTTAAAATATAATCAATAACTTAATATATATGATTTATTTAATAATAAATAAGTAAATTTAAATGGTAAAAAATAATATAACAAGTATTCACATGTATATCTGAACCCGAAAATACTCGATGGGAATGAGGACGTGTCACATCCTATTTTCATAACCAAGTTATTATATAATTTATTCATATTTCAATTTAGATATTAGCGTTAGAAACTTAGTTATGCATGTGTAAACCTTGTTAATTATGTCATATAAAGTATGTTGTACTAAAAATTTGTAAAGTTCTCTTTTGGGAAATTTGCTCAGCGAAATAGATCCGCTCAATGGATTTAGGGTAGTGAGATATGGTTATATTTTTAGAGGAAATTTGCTAAGCGAAGAAACCATCCCTCAACAAAGTGTAGTCACTCAACAAGACTAGTTAGAACCAGGATCTCATTCAGAAAAAGTTTTCATGGCTTAGCTATGTGAAATAAAGAACCTGGATTTCACAGACCACCACTAAGCGAAACTCACTTTGCTCAGGAAAAATGCGTGAAACCCATGTAACAAGCTTGACTCATATGACATATATGCTCCAACTTGAGGGGGAGTATTACAGATATTGTTTGATTATATTATAGATATGATTTGATTACATTAAGTAGTATATCATCTTTAGGGATTTAGTCACTAATTACATTTATTTTGTTTCCCCTTTATTGTACATATCACTCATTATAAATAAGAAATCCATGTGTGCTCCACATACACAATTACAGTCATAAACTTTTACATGTTGTATCATCCTGGGAAAGCTAATGTAGTAGCTTATGCATTAAGTAGAAAAATTATTCGTGTTTTAGTTATGATGGTGAAAGAAATGGAACAATTTAGAGATTTAAATTTATATACTATTAGGAAGAAAAATATATTAGAGTTAGGGATGATTACTATAGATAATGAGTTTTTGAATGAGATTAGGAATAAACAAGAAAGAGATGAATTTATACAAGAAAGAAAGGATTATAGGAACAAATAAGGCTAAGGATTTTAACTTTGGTAATGACAATATAATAAGATTTAAGAATAGAATTTGTGTGCCAAATGATAAGGAAATAAAGTGATTTAATTTTAGCGGAAGGAAATAAGAGAAAATTAAGTATTGATCAAGGTGTTATTAAGATGTATAAAAATTTGAAAGAAATATTTTGGTGGCCTAGAATGAAACGAGATGTAGTAGAATATGTGGCATGTTACTTAACATGTCAAAAAGCTAAATTGAACATAAAAAACCATCTGACATGTTGCAACATTTGGAGATTCTAGTTTGAAAATGGGATAGTGTATCTATGGATTTTATAGTGGGACTACCTAGGATTTCTAAGACTTGTGATTCTATTTAACTAACAATGGATAAATGAACTAATACTGCACATTTTATTCCAATAAATATTAGGTATTCCTTAGAAAAGTTAGCACCAATATACATAAAAGAGATTGTTAGACTACATGGTGTGCCTACTAGAATAATATCATATAGAGATCCTAGGTTTGTATCTAAAATTTGGACAAAATTTTAGAAAGCCCTAGAACGTAAACTACACCTTAGTTCAACCTATCATCCTGAAACCGATGACCAAATTGAAAAAAAATACAATTATTAGAGAATATGTTAAGAGCTTGTATATTAGAAGAAAAATATAATTGGGAAGAAATGTTTCCATTAGTAGAATTTAGTATAATAATAGCTATAATTCTAATATAGTAATAACTGCCTAAATTACTTATTTTCACATAGGTAAAATAGAACATTTATCTTAATTCTTTCTCATTTAAAGGCTTGTTTCCCTCATTTTTCTCTTAAAATTAGAATTCATTAGGGATTTAGTTTTAGGTTTAGATTTATGCATATTTTATGTTTATTTTCCTATTATAGTTGTTCTGAGATAGTTTGTGAGAAGGATCGAAGAAATGACTAAAAATTTGAGCTAATTGGTGTTGTGATAGCATGTGGGCGCTCAACGCTCACTTTTTAGGCACCAAGCGCTCGAGTCAGCTTTTGCGAAAATGTGACATTTGCTGCCCAGCACCTACTCTGTAGATTGGAAGCTATAAAAAGGGCATTTTTGTTTTGGAAAAGGTGTTACACACCTTGACCCTTTTTTGTCCATTGTCACACTCATCAATCCTGATGGTTAGCTAGGTTTTCTTATTTAGATGAGATTTGAAGTAGCTTTACCTGAACTCATTGTATTTTTGAGCTTTTAATTTAAGTCTATTATCCAATGTTAGTGCTCTTCTTTACCTTGCTCTTTATTGTCTTTATATTTCATGGGCTTTACTTGTTGAATGAGCTTGAGAAAAGATTTTGACTTGTAAAATGAGAAGAGCCTCCAATGGATTTTATTGCTCGAGAGAGAGTAAAATCCATGGGCATCTTAAGCTTCTTTACTTAATGCGAGTTGTTTGACTTTAGATTATACGAGAGATCGATAGTCTAATACTCAAATAGTTTAGTTCCTTGCTTGTGAAAGATCCAAGTTAAGGATATTTGTATGGATGATGGAAACATAGGTAGTGAACGGGGCTTTTGAGTTCATTTATGCAATTGAGGGATGATTTAGTAAAATCAAATTCAACTGAATCTCATACATGTAACCACCGCTTTTTATTTATTTTCGCTTTATTTACTTTATGTTTAGTATTTTTAGTTAAATTTACATCTTTCGTTAGTACTAATAGAAAGTTTTGACATTTCTGAGCTATCATCCAACTCCCTATGGGATCGACTCAATATTTATTAGTTATTATATACGGCCGGTGCACTTGCCGGTAGCAATGTAGAAAACTTTGCACTCATCATACATGTATGACTCCTTATGAAGCATTATATGAATGTAAATATAGGACACCATTAGTATGGTACTAGAATGGAGAAAATTTAATAATAGGGCCATACATTATTCAACAAAACACAAAGAAGGTGAAATTAATTAAGGAGAAAATGAGAATTGCACAAAGTTGACAAAAAGTTATTCTGATCAAAGAAGAAAACCATTGAAATTTAAAGAAAGAGATCATGTACTTTTGAAAGTCACACCTATTATTGGTTATGGGAGAGCTATAAAATCTAAGAAACTCCTAAATTTATTAGTCCTTATCAAATTTTGTATCGTGTTGGAAATGTTGCTTACCAAATAGCCTTACCATCTGTCCTATCTAACCTTCATAATGTGTTTCATGTGTCACAATTAAGACAATATATTTCAGATCCTACATTCATTGGAACTTGATCAAGTACGGGTAAAGAAAAACTTGACATTTGACCCGAATCCTGTTAAGATTGAAGACAAGAAGGTGAAACATCTAAGAGGTGAAAATATCTCATTGATCAAAGTTATCTGGGATGACAATAGAGGTGACGCCACATGGGAGTTAGAGGAGAAAATGAGAAAAGAATATCACTTTCTATTTATTATAGTTTGTATTAGAAATTTTGAGGACACAATTTATTTAGTGGGGAAGAATTGTAACACCCTATTTTTTTTATAAAATATTGTCTATGTATTTTTGAAATTAAACATATATTTAATATATATTAAATATTTTGTAAGCTTATTACTAATAAGACTTAGATGAAAATTTATATAAATAAAATAAAATAATGACATTAATAATGTGTAAATTGGAAAAAAATCTAGTTGTATATTTAATCTTTTATACATTCAAATGTTAGTAATTTTTAGCATAAGGGTTAGTGGTAAAAAGTCTTGTTGAAAGTAAAATTAGAGGCTAAAACAGTGTTTAAAAAAAGAAAATAATAAAAAGAACAAGATTACACAGAAGAGTAGTCTATAACATTCCACACATTTCTATATATGGATACTTATTTAATCACATGAATACAATTAGATATTGTATATAAAAAAAAATGTAATGTTTACACTTCACACAAATAAAAGAACAGAATTAAGCTTCATAAGAAGAGAAAAGCCGAATTGCAATTTTTTTGGACAATAAAATATCTAAGTCGGTGGTCCTATGTCAAGATCACAAGCGGCAATAAAAGAATAGAAAAAAGAAAATTGACTAACATAACTCTACATGATTGTAGAATTCACGTAACATTCACATAAGTAACATAAGATGTAACTGTAGAAAAGTAAGAAATCTACAAATTTCTACAAAATGTTATATTATACTAAGACACGTAACACTCACGTGATTAAATTTGCCATATGTTGATATTTCGAAAATAACCAAAATGTAGAAAGCTGGTGTCATGTGTAACATAAAGAGAAAGAAAATGCGTCCTATGTTGTATTATCAAAACTTTGTTTTTTTTTTTATATAGAAAAATTTGTTTTATTTTAGATATAAAAAATCTAAACATATTACTGTCTTATACCTTGTTGTAAAAACTAGTCCGTGTAAGGTAGGGTTAATAAGTTAATGATAAGATTGATTAGCTTAATTTAACCTCTATATATATATATAAATAAATAAATATAACATTACAATTTTCATTTTTTATATTTTGTAAGTTGTATAAAAAAAATTATATTATTTTTTTTTAAAAAATAGTCCATTCAACTTGTTTCGAGTCAACCCGATTCAGATCATCAATATTTATTTGAACTGATCGATTCAAAACAAATCATCTATATGCTTAGTCTATTGAAAAACTGACCCAGTTATATAACTAGGTCTCGGTCCAATCAATTTGACCGGCTGGTCTAAACCATTTTTCACAACTATGGTCTTATATTATTTATGAAAATTGTTTTCATAAAATTAAATTCATGAGACAATTTTCAATTAAATAACTCCTAATCACAATCTGACAACAAACAAAAACTCTTTTTACCTAGAAAACCTGAACGATTTCTGTTAGACTATATGGTTATTAATTAATAATGTTTAATTTATATACACAAACACATGCTTAAGAATTATTAGAGGAGGTAAATTGAATTATTGGATAAACTCATAAGATCTATGGTGCATTAAGACAGAACGAATTTTCAGGTATATTTTCTGTTTATTATTATTTAATATGCTCATTATAGCTCCAGTCCTCTTGAGATTATTTGAACAACGTGGAGAAAAGTATTTTCAAACTGAGATTATGGGTAACACATGAAGAAAAAATACTGGAGTATATATCCTTTTAGACAATTACACATTATTTTTACAATTATGCATATATAAACTAAATTCTAAACTTTATTCTTAAATTCTTTATATTACAATGATAGATTGTGTAATAAAAAACCTTCTTTTGAGTAGTCTCCTTATTCAATTGACTCTAATTAAAATTACTCCTTAAATATATACCTAGCTCGTGTAATATGTTTATGTCACGTAATAAGAATTCATAAAATAAAACCTTTTAAACTTTAGATTGTAATTGACTAACTATGAACTCACAACATAGTAATTTGACATTCAATTTCACTCTCGTAGAAGACATCTAATAAGAGAGTGAAAACACAAAGTTCTTGTGGGATACACTTGCACAAGTGGCTCACAAGCTTTGTATTTTTCAATTTTCAATTAAATCTCGCTTTATTACTAGAGTTTTTCCCCCCAATAATTTGAAATTACAACTACTACTCCATTAGTACATTAAAAATAAGTAATGGACAGAATGTGATACTATATGTTTGAACAAGTTTTCTAAAAGCATTTCTAGAGGAAAAAAACATAAAAAAAAAGTCAAAAACTTTTTTTATAAAAAATGTGTGATTTTTATCAAACGAATTTTAACTAATATGTAAAAATTATGACATAATTTTCTTTCTAAAAAAATGTGAGACATTTTAAAAATTGGTTTGTAACACCTCTCATATAATTTAAATACTTAAAGAAAACTATCTTAACACTTTCTTTATATTTTCATTGATAGAAGTATTTTTAGAAAAAAATTACCCACACATAATAATTATTGTCATTATTTGTTATTACGGATGGAAATATAAAAACACTATACAATTAAAGAATATTTTTGAAATATTAACATTAAATATTTGGGTAAAATATGTTTAAAGTTTTGAAAACTTCTCAATATATAAAATACATTCCAAAAAAGTTATATGATTTTGACCACTCTCATTTTCAAATATACCACTTTTGGTCTTTAAAATACTATCTAATTCATTTTTTTTTATTTTTATAAAAAATATTATCTATAAAAGATTACGTAATTCAAAATTAGATGACTAAAATTATACAAATAATTTATGGGACATATTTAATATTTTAAAAAAATTCAGGAAGTTAAAACATATTTTATCATAAATATTTTTACGACTTAATTTGTGTATATTTTTATCCTTAATTTTTTATATTTTAAAAAATAGGAAATATAATTAACTTTAATTTTTGAAATAAATATAAACATACCATGAATGAAAATCATTAAAATCTTTTAAATATTTATCCAAAATATTAAAAAAATTATATTTTATCTGGGAGGTAGTAAAGAGAAAAATTATACAAAATGTATATCTTTTATGACTTTTAAGTAGTATCTACATTTATAAAACATGTCTCAAATAGAAAAGTTGAAACTTTCTGTCTTAACATTATTTCACTTACTAAAATCCGCATTTAATTTTAAATAAACTTTAACTTACAAGTCAAATTAATTTTGCACTTAATTTAAAAAAAATATAATTAATTAAATTATCTTTAAATCATAAAATTAAATTTTCTATATTATCATATTACCGTAATCCATCAATTATTGATGTGATGTCATACATCAATTGATGTCTGACTCTTGAAAATTAATATTAATTAAAATTAAAAGAAATTAAATAATTTTAAAATTGGAAAAGTACAATTTATAATTTAAAATAAAAAAACAGAATATAAAAAATAAAAGTCACGAGTATAATATTATTTTTTTAAATGGTGTTAAGAAATTCTATTGCAGCTACGTGGTTTATAACTTTATGGAGTATAACAGTGACACTCAACAAGATTAACAAAAACAGTTTAAGCAATAACCTTTTCAGCTAACGAACGTGTGAACTTTACGATCCAATCATTTTAAACTTTCAACATTTACGATTACGTGTCGATATTCTATTGGTCGTTTACTTATAAAACGGTGCACTCTAGAACATGGTAACGCAACCTTGTCTCACGAGAAGTAAGCAGTGTGAGACAGGGGTATCTCGGTAATTTCATCGTTTATGAGAGAGAATCGTAATCATCACACTTCATTGCATCGAATGAAAAAGCTTCTTCACTGTGTAATCCGTTCGCACGCATAACAGATTTTCGCTCCACAAATTTTCTCGCAATTTTGATTTTCTCGGAAAGTAAACGCAGCGAAGAAAATGTTCTATAAATGTTCGTTCGGAGAGAAAATCCAAAAGCGCTCAGAAGAACGCTGATGCTCCAACTCTCACCGATCGTTCTTCGCGTTCGTTAATTTTTTATTTTATTTTTTTACTTTTTCATCGATTCTTCGATCGTCTTCACCGATTGCTCCGAGCAAAAGTTTCGCATTGTTGTTTTCTTCACTGAAGAAGCAGAGAATGATGACGATCGAACGAGTGAGTCGATTCAGTTCAGTGAAAAAAAAAATGCTGAAACACTGTTCAAGTGATGAATGTTGAATGTTGGACACTTATTATTGATCGATCGCCGATTATTTCAATTTCGCGAGAAAAACAACGGTCATCGAGTTTTTAGCTAGTTCATTTTCAAATGGTGAAAAAATGTAAGCGATGATGAATCGTGAATGTTGATCATCAATTCATCGTCATCAGCATTCATGAATTGATCGCCGAAGGTTTTGATTTCGCGAGAAAATTAAACGACGGTGACAATCGTGCTTTTAATTGGTTCGTTTTCAAATCGGAACGCGAAAATCGGATTTACTTTTCCGACACATTCAATGCGTTCCCGATAATTAATGAACTGTTTTTCATTCGTTTTGCTGCTGCTTCAGAAAAATCATAGTACAAACTCTGTGAATTGACTTGAATTGAATGTTTTTACTTTTGCATATTAATTGAATTGAATGTTGCTCAGTGAAACCACAAATTCGCTGTTCAGACACTGAGAAACCCTCAGCATTGCATTAATTTCATTTCATGATTTGTCTCTGTCTCTTATTTAATTCATAACTATATTAAGAACTTATATTGATTGATAGTTTCACATCCATCGTATATTCACTTAGCATAAATGGTATATATACTTCTGATTAATTAACTTCTTATTAATCTTAATTTTTTATGTTAGCGTGATTTTTTACACTTTGTTTTATTTTTTGAAGTGAAATTAATGGTTAATTGATGTTGTTGCTGTGCACTGTGCAGATTGAGGAGCAAAGTTCATGTGGTTTCGTTGCTGCTGCTACTGCTGAAGATATGGTCTCTTTCTTTCTTACACGGTCAATGCAAAAATTAACACACGCACGCGCGCATTTTTTTTATTTTATATATATATATATATATATATATTAATATATGGGTCTCTTTTCACGCGCTGCGATCCTTTTGGGATCTTGTGAGCTTAACGAGCAATATGCTAGCTGCATGCACGCACACAAAACAGCGTCACTTGGTTGTTGTTGAAGATAAAATGATTGTATTTGCTTTTTTGCACGCACATACATTCTCTCTCTCATGCAAATATTTACGATAATTATGATAAAGTTGATAATATTATTTTCTAACATAATATATGGTGAAGGGCATTGTTGAAATTAATGTTGTCGTTATGCTGGTATGATTCTAATGGATTTTAGAGATTATATAGTTGATTTTGATTTGTATGGTTTTATAGGAGAGTTCGTACTTAAAGGGGCAGGAAAAGATGGATGTCCACGTCGACGAGGGCAGAAGCAAAAAAAGCCCATGTTTGGACAAACATGTTCTGTTGTTCCCACCTGCATCTGAATCAATTCGTGCCATAGGTAACGTCCCTTTGCTTGGCTATATTTATAAACCTTTTGGTCACTATTAAAACGGTTTTCTTTTCTAATAACAGCCTTCAATTTATTATAAAATATAAAATTAAATAACCTAATTACCCCGTTCTTTTTGCTTTGTATTGTTGCATAGCTATTGTTATATTCAAATATCAAATGTAAAATATATTGTATAGTGTAAACCCATTTGGTCTTTTCATCTCTATAATATCTTTTCCAATGGCACTATGGTAAAAATAGTTGGTAAATATCGTAGGGGATTCTGAGCACTTCAAAGTGGGTCGATTTCATGAGGTTGATCACTCCAGGCTCTCACCCATTTCCCCGGTGCAACTAAAATCTGTTCGCATTGTGATGGTATGTTACTATTACTATATATATATATATATATTTAATAGAGAGCCCTTTTAAATTGAATAAGATATTTTAAAAACATTCTGTTTGCTTACATATATATATATATATATATTAAAAACATTCTCTTTGCTAATTTTCTTTCCTGGATGATGCGTGGATTCATTAGGTCAGTGAAATAGGGGAGCACCTGGTGTCGCTAAGATACCCAAGCCTCCAATCACTTCGCATGCACTTCAGCGACCAAAACTTTGGGAAACCAGACGGGAAGAAGATTCCTGCACTCGACGAGAAGCACGTGATGGGGTTGGACTTCGCCACCAAAGCGCTTATTAGGAGCATTCCTACTGAGGAATTTGCAGAAAGAAGAAACTCTTGGAGCTTCTGGATCTCTCCTTCTAAAGAAAACGCTCAAGACTATGACAATCCAGCTCTTATTGATGCCGCAAGGAGCCTCATTTCCAAGCAGGGTTCTTGCTGGTCTCAGCTCAAGTTCACAGGGATGATGCAGTGGGGCAAACGCCGCCAAGTTCGGTTCTTGGGCCGTCATGAGGAGCAAAAGGTTGAATCTTTACCGGAACTGTGTAAGGGAAAAAGGGCCGGTGTTGACCTTAGAGAAGAGACTATTGAGAAGAAGAGGAGGAAAGATGAAGAAGAAATGGAGGGTACGACAGAAGGGTTTTCGGGGGTTATGAGAATGACTCGTCAATATAAGAAAAATCATCAAAATGTGAGTAGTAGTACTGGAGTTGAAAAACATAAGAAAGAGAAGAACGACCCCAAGAACCAGCAACTCGTGGTTTACAATGGAAACAAGCCAAAAATTTCAATTAACAGATGGTCTGCTGAGAGGTATATAATTATTTGAAATGTATCCATCATGATGATAAATACTATAAGCTTAAAGCTAGCCTAGTATACAGTAACGTTTTTGCTTGCGTGGTTTAATAACATAATTGATTTTAATTGTTACCTGGCACATTTGAAGGTATACGTTGGCAGAGAAAAACATGCTGAAGGTTATGAAAGAAAAAGGAGCTGTGTATGGGAACCCAATACTGAGGCCACACTTGAGATCAGAAGCACGAAAGTATATTGGCGATACAGGTCTTCTAGATCATTTGCTGAAGCACATGGCTGGAAAAGTGGCACCCGGAGGTGCTGAGAGATTCCGACGGAGACACAATACTGAGGGTGCAATGGAATACTGGTTAGAGAGTGCTGATCTTGTTGATATTAGAAGGGAAGCAGGGGTACAAGACCCTTATTGGACTCCACCCCCAGGATGGAAGCTTGGGGACAGCATTTCACAAGACTACGTTACTGGTAGAGAACTCAGAGAGATCAAAGAAGAAATCCTCAAGTTGAAACAGTAAAGCCAGTTTCTTTATGCTTTTCTATTAACGACTTTGTTGGTTATTCTGCTAAATCTGAGTATTTGTTGTTTGTTGCTCTTGTTGGTGTACAGAGAGATGCGGGAGCTTTCATCAAAGAAGGGAGAGGAGGCATTGGCCATTGTGACTACTCCTAGTTCCTGTTTGTCTAGTTTGAATTCGGAAGACTGTGGTTCCTTTGCTCCAAAGCAGGTGAAGCGTAGAAGTAGGTTAACTAATTCTAATGTGAATAGATTTAGGCCTAGTTCCAAGTTTTAACTACTTCTAACGTTGCATTGCAGGAGATTTATGTGGATTTGGTAAGTAAGAAGGCTAAAATAGAGGAACAATTGAAGGAAATTTCCCTGACCTTGAGCGGCATGGAGGTAACAATAATATAACCATTACTGTTTTGTATCTTATTCATAGTTCATGGTCTCATGATTTTCATTGCAAGGAGTGTTGCTAATGATTGGATTCTTGTCCTCAAAATATATTGGTCCTGAATGCCATAGACAGCCAACAAAAATCTAAAAAATCATACTTGTTAATTTGTTATCATTACTTTTTTCATTTTCATTTGGAATAAATATTGAGAACTAATGAGTAATGAATCCCTTGATACTTGAAATGGGAATTTGCTTGCTACTAATGGAGAAGGCTCTTGATGCAGGAGCAACTGAAAATTCTGAAACCAACTGTAGTAGAAGAACAAATAATCTCAGAATCGGAAACTGCACCTGCATTTTTGCCTGGTCCAACGTCAGTGGCAGAAAACAATGGAGGAGAGATAAGGAAGGAAAAGAAAAGCAACAAGAACAAAGCAACAAAATCAGCAGATGCACAAGTCCAAGGAAACAATACAGCAGAGGACAAGGCGACAAAGATAGAAAGGCTGAAAAGTGGTTTCCAAATTTGCAAGCCACAGGGGACCTTTGTGTGGCCAAATATAGGTCTGTTTCCTCAAGTTGTGGCAAACCATGATGACCACACTGTGGTCCCAACCCCACCATCAGCTTCCTCTTCTACCACTTCAGGTCCAAAGCTCATAATCACCAAACCCCAGACTCAGCACCTGCCACTACAAATCCTAACCCATCCCTCTTCCCCTGTAAAGCCACTAGCAGAGAAACGCCCTGTGAGCACAGCCACTTTGACTCATGTTACTGGGTCATTTTCCCCTACTCTTTCTCATCCATCAGTAACCCCAAGATCCAAAATCGCTACCACCATCACTATTAACCTCAATGAGACCCCTCTCACCCTAGAGTAGTGCTGGCTACATACGATATATATATTTTTTAAAGAAACCACACCATTTTGAGTGTGGAGTTGGTAAAAGAAGACTCAGCCAAAGATTAAGCCAACTTCTCAATATTGACACTAAATTGGAAATAGAAACTTTTGCTAGGTTGATACTACATATAATTGAAGTTAGATATTGCTAATATGTGCTCTGGAAATGGCTAGTCACACATTAAAATTACACGAGTCAAATGCTATCATGCTGTTGATTTCTGCATTTTTTCTCAAGTTCTATACCACTGCATGTGTCAATTATTTCTTCATTTAAATTTTTTCTCTCACTTTTCTTAATGACTTAAATAGCCCTGTGACTTTTCCGTGCTTAAACTTTACCACCACTAAATGAGAGGCTGAAATGTTTTGGACTTGTACATGATTTCATTTCAACCACTCATTCTTTATTTATGATGTTTCTGTTCCCTTAGGATTTGTACTTTGCAAAAATATTTAACAACAAAAATGGTTGACAATTCACCAAGCCAATTCACCCACTCCTTATTGAAAATTTCAATTCCTGCGTCATGCTTTGCCTACACCAGGAAACAAGGCAACGTCCAACATGGGCCTATAACAAACTTGACTAGCTACAATGGATTATTGGATTAGCTTTTAGACAACCAGCAAGAGCAGCTCACTGTAATTTTAACATTTTTGTAGTTTAGTGCTTGTACTTATTACAATTGTAGAGACTGTTTACACAAGAAATTACGACCTCCGTTCAATTATAAAAAAATGTTAAAATTTGTTTATTCGTTTGAATAAAAAAATATTTTGCGTTAACTTTTTTTACTAAATATTCTTATTTTTTTATAAAGAGTATTTTGTTTTTAATCAATATTGCTAGGGTAAATTTAGAAAAATATCACAAATTTAATATTAATATCTAAAATTATTATTTTTTAAGATAAATTTGTTAGAAATGTTAGATTTTTATTAACAGCTTAAAAAAAAAAACAGAAAAAAGTGTTCAGCTAATGATCTTCAACCATTTTTGTTTTTATTTTTATTCACCATTCAACTCAATTTACAACTCTTAATGCGTTTTTGGATAAATATTGACGATTAATTTTTATCATAATTAAAATTAAGATTAATTTTGAGATAATGTGATTTATGTTTCAATGATTTTTAATGTTTTTATTATAAAAACAAATCCAGAGTCAGATTTAGTGTAAAATTATTATTTAACACAAAAGTTACTCTAAATTACTTTAATAAAAATCAATTATGAATCAAGAATTAATTCTGAATTACTCTCCAATCAGAAACTAAATATGTTAAAATTTATTTGAAATTAATCAATTAATTGATTCCAATATCAACATTTGAAGGTGAAACTACTCTTTTATGTGTAATTTCCTCAACCTTTTAATAACATAGAGACACTACTCTTTTATGTTTTCGTTCTCAACATAAGACTTTGAGATCTATAAAGTGAATTTGTTATTACAATGATCAATTGTTTGATTTAATTTTCACCTTATTAGTGGAGGATCTTTTTAAGAGTTGGGGAATCATGACCCCTTCTAAACTTTTTTCTTCTCTTTTAGTAAATATTTATTTTTTATAAAAGAATTGTAATTGTATTTGTAATGTATTTATTTTATTGTTTTTGACTCCCCAAAACTTTTTCTTTCCATTTAAGAAATCCAACCTTTTTATTTTTTTGTAAGTTTTTTATTTAAGAAATCCAACATTTTTTATATAATTAGTTATAATTTTCTTAAAGTATATCTATTTTATTTTTTTGATGCTCTAACGTTTTGACTAAGATCTACGAGTGAACCTTATCATATTTATTCGAAAGAACTTGCGATGACAAAATTTCAACATAATAGTCAAATAATAAGAGAATAATAAATTAATAATACTTTTTTATTTTTTAAATAACAAGAATATTTTTTTTATTGATATACCTTTTGGATATAATTTAGAATCCTCTTGCCATCACCCACATCCTAGAACCTTTTCAAGCTCAGCCTAAAACCAACCTCTAGATCTTAGCGTAGAACCATCTTGACCACGACTTAGAATCCTCTTGACCTCGACCCTAGAGCCCAAATACTTCGGCTTAATGAAGTTGATTTGAGAAGAGAAGTGATTAAGATGATTAACAAACATAAAACACCCAATAAACAACATTAAGGCATCTATAACTATTGATAATAAAGTAAAAAAAAATCCATAATTCTAAAGTCTATTATGACAAGTATAAATATACATAATTATGATTATGATAAGTTTTGTTGAATTTATCGATAAATATTTTAAAATTTATATACATGACAAGTTATAATTAAATGTTAGTGTAATTTTTTTTTTATATTGACAGTACTTGAACCTTTTTCTCTTGTAATATTTATAACATAAAGAACCTTTATCTGTGTTCTAGAGTGTATTTTTAGTTAGAATTAGAATATCTATCTTAGACGGCCAGTCAAAAGTTGTCCCCTATAGGGTTTCATAGTCTTCTCTCTTATATTGATTGCAGGTGATTGTGTTTAATGCTAATCTTGTGTTTAATAGAAAATTATCATTAAATGACCGGATATCATAGACGAATATTGTGGGATCGCGCGGGTCAGTCATCATGGTCTACCTTCGATCTACACAAATTCTTCAACTTCAAAGTCCTATGAAAGTAAAGAGACTTCTGTTTGTTGGAATCGTACTGATTAGGTCTTCAAGATCCACCTCTAGGTCCGAATCTTATTCAATAAGTGGGTTCTGCTCCTTCCTAGTATTACATAGGCTTAGACTACTTCTTATGTCGGAGCAGAATTGGGGCTTTTGTCTTCGCATTTTCTTGTCCAATTTGTATAAAATTCATGTAAATAATCTTGTAAAGACAATATGTACGACTTTGGGGAAACACAATTTGCATCCTTTTTAATTTCAATATTTTGCTTTTGACAAAATAAAAAAAAAATCAATTATGGGAGGGAGGGCGAGTCCTTGGTCTGGCATAATCCGAGTGAAATCCAGGATTTTGGTCCAGTTTACTATGAGGTACACGCCAAGAACCTAAAACAACTGATTTGGCTGGAACAAAACCTAAACCCTTATTGGTCTGAAACCTTCTCATGTGCTTAGAAGTTTCTTCTCTTTCAGCTCCAATGTTGTTTGTCATTCCATTTAATTCCAACGTTTGTCTCTTGGCATTCTCTGACACCTATTTGCACAAAAATCATTGAAAAAACAAATTAGTACCATGTTTTAGCATTACCACTATGTTTGACTTCTATTAGAAGCATAAAAAAAAACTCAAAGTTGTAGATAATAGTTTATATGACTTATTTTTTTCAAAAAAATCTGTTTATTTTAAATTCTCAAAATTAATATGTTTGTAATCTAGATAGAAGTGGATAAATGAACCGTTGTCATCCATTTAAACCCTATGTGAAATTCATACATTTTAAATGAGTTGGATAAATCTTATCTATTGAAATAAGTAGACTTTTTTTAAGAGTTCATATCTGGTCTACGAATTTATGAATTTAACTAAACTATACTATTTTTTAAATTAACTAAACTATAATATATCATACTAAAAATGATATTATTATTCATATTAATCTAAAATACTAAATATTTTCAATACTAAAAGTCTAAAATATCACAATTTACAAAAAAAAAGTCATAATATTAATACAAATTAATAGTTAAAATAACAAATTTGTCCCTTTAAATAGCTCTGAACAAGCCCGCAAAGTTCATGGGTTTTGCAAATTGGCTAAAATTTTTCCTACATTCTAATTTAAAAAAAAAGGGTCTAATACCTACATGGTTTTGGAAGGTTCGCGGATATTCACCCTTACACATAGAGGGAGTGAGTATAAATAGATTATTTTTGTTAAATTTAGAGACTAACAATACGTACGTAAAATTTAAATAGAAAGTTAAATTAAAAAAAAAGCACATATATTTTGAGGCTAGTAATTAATATATTTATGCTAAAACATATGTGATTACGATATGTGAAGCATGTTCAAAACCATAATCTTTAGAACTTTTTTCTTTTTGTTGTGTGTTTTTCAATCCTTTCACAGATTTTTTGACATGGGAAATTACCAAAATTATGTCACCTAAGATGTGTAGTTATTATAGTAGTGGTTCATAGGTTTGACGTAATTAATTACTTTTGACCATTCCATTTTCATATTCTTCTCGGATCATTTTCTTCTCTTTGAGCTTTATCATGCATGTTTTCTAACATGGTATATATCCGCCATGAAAGATCACTTATGCTTTCACGACTGGTTTAATGGTAAAGCTATTAAAGGAAGAAGGAAAAAAGAAGAGGTTATGGTTCAAGTTTTTCTTATACACAAAACTAATAACTAATTACTAACATTTGTTAATAATAATAATAAAAAAACGAAATCTGCTCACAAGGTACATAAAGAAGAAAATGATCTGTGAGTAATATGAAATTATATTTTTTTCTTTGGTAAATATGAAATTATATTAATTTGAATATGTGAGAAAAACTATATATAGATCATTACACGGAGCGCTACATCAACTTATTTACAGGTATTAAACTAATACTAATCAAGTAGTAACTAATTAATTAAACCAAATGATAACTATCAACCTCTAATAACTAATTAATACTATCTTTAACTAATTAACTATATCTTTAATAATCCCGCTACTGCATGTGTAAAAGGAGTTAGGAAAGAAAAAAAAAAACAAACAAGATTATAAGAGTTGGATTGACTTGTTTTTAAATTTGCTTTTTAAATTTTGAAAATAGTTTCTAAAAATTGTTTTTTAGGAGAAGAGAAAAAAAAGTTGTTTGATAAGTGGTTTTTGAAAATTGTTTGAGATATAAAAATGAAAAAAATTATTTATATTTACAGAAACAAAAAAAATAAAAACATCCTCCTTATATTTTGAGTTTGCAATATAGAAATACAAAATTTTAAAAAAAAATTACTTTCAACATTTTTTATTTTTCAATCTTTAAAAACTAAAAAATTAGAAATTTTAAAAACTACTTTAAAAAACACTAAGCAAACAAACTTTTTAGTTTTTAAATAATAAAAATCTAAAAATACTATGAATTAACCAGTGTTAGTGTTGTTCTTCTAAGATTAAGTTTACTTTGATAATAATTCCTTTATTTTGCATTACATAATCCTCTAAATTTGATTCAAACATAATTATAATACAGATGATACTGTATCTAAGTTTTGATTCAAACATAATTATAATACAGATGATACTGTATCTAAGTTTTGTACAGATGAAAAGGAAAATGGAGATAAGAAGTATGGGTAACGGAATAAAACAGATGGAGTTTTTCTTTGATATATCTCAAAAGTGGAGATGAAAATTTGAGATAAGCAAGTTTTCAAATACAACTTTCCATACAAATTGCTTTCTAGAATCTTTCAGAAAATAGTTTATCTACAACATATTGAACTAATTATTGATGACAAGTAAATTTAAACTATGTGAATATATATAAAATCAATCTTTAATGGATGAGATGATGAAAACTGACCTTTCTAGAAATGATGTGAGTGTTTGATGCCTCTTCTACAGCTTCAAGAGGGCGAGCAATGCATACATTCAAGGAAAGGAACATCATAAAAAGGGAGAATGGTAGATACATTTAATTTCTCATAAAGGGACTCCTTCAAGTTTGTATGCAAATGCAGATTTAGTATACTAGAATTAGACCTTGATAGAAGTAAAATGAAATGATATATAGAAGAACTATGTGCCATAGCCAGCTTTCAATATATACTATATAATATATATTATTTCTTTTATTCAGGAGGTTTTGTTTGCTTATTACTTATCTTTGTTGAAAAATCTGATTGACTACTGGTCAAACAATTTGGTTTATCACTTTTAGGGAATTTTTTCGTCCACTTGAATGTGAAACATTTATTAAGAGATTGAATCCAGAACTAGTAATTATAATAACTTGTTAGTACTATATAATATTCCATTTGAACTCATGCATAACAAAAAATATTTAAATTTATATGTATTAAGAAAATTAGTTATTATAATTTAATTTAACTCATTTTAAATATAAAATAAAAATATTTCTAAAACATACTTCGTTAGAATCTGATATTATGAATAAAAACGAACTATGATTATAATTAAATTAAGAATATTTAAAAAATAATACCATTAAATAAAATACAAAAATAATAAGATTTGAGAAATTAATGCTTATACATGGCCAAGGAAAGGATTAATCATTCAAATTAATAATTTTATCATTTATATATATATATATATAAGATTGTGATTAATGGTTATTTCTTACAAGATTTGCTTATATTTAAACAAACCCTAATTCTTTTATATATATGGATATAATTACTTGTTCGGAACTGGGAAGCTAAATTTGGGTCCATAAATATAATAATATAAGAATAATGAAAACAAGAGAAAGTGTGAGGATGGAAGCAATTTGGAGTTTCGAGATATTTAATTAAGAGTGACTAAACATATGGTCTATGGATATATAGAATGAGATATTGAAATTGAAGGATAACATTAATTCGTTGTCTGCTATATATGACACTCACTTCTCAACTTGGGATAAGTGTAGGACCCTTAAATTAATATAAAGGAAAATGTTGTGTTCCTCCAGTGTGCTAATAGAAAAAAAGTAGAAAGAGATCATAAGAAGTAGGTTTCAACATGCTTTTATTTTTGAAAAAAAATTATTCTTAAGTCTATTTAGAAAACTCTTTAAAAAACAATTTAAATAGAATTTTAGAAAAAATAAAATAAATAATTCCTTATAAATCAAAAAGAAATTATTAGAAATAAAAACAAAATTCACTAATTAATAAAAAAATATCTAAAACTTTGTAGTTTCTAAATATAAATGCTCTAACTATAATCAATGGCTTAGGAATGGAGACAAAATTAATAAACAATAGGGACAAAATTAATAAATAATGGGGACAAAGAAGAAGCATGCTTCCGTTCCTTGCGGAGGTTAAGTTCATGAACCACACCTTTTTGTGGGGATTTGACAATGTCTGCAGACAACTTCACTGAGGTTGGTGTAAACTGTAAACTTGTCAAAGTAATACTTTCTATGTTTAGGTCTAATCCAGTCCTAGGAATATATATAGTGTGTGTGCATGTTTTGATAAACTAAATGGTTCATGGAAGTTGTGAAAGAATTGAAAAATTGAAAATCTTTCAAAAGAACTAGAGGGTTTAATGTTTGGATAAAATATGTTTTGGGTTTTTAAAAATTTTCAAAATGTTAAATATACTATTAAATTTTTATATTTTTGTCTCTTTAATTTTAAAACCTGTCATTTTTAGTTCTCTAAGTAATTTAGATAAAACCTTTTAGATAGATTAAAAGTGATTTATATAGGATTTACATGATAAAAAAGTTATGTATTTTAAAATTAGAGGACAAAACTGTATACAAAATGGTGAAAAATATATTTAATATTTTGAGATCTTTCAAGAACCTAAAATGTATTTTTCAACATTTTATATCAATTGAATTATTTATAACTTTTTCACATTAAGCTCAGATTCTTTATATAAAGTTCAAGTTGAATGAAAAAATATGGTTAAAAAATATTTTTATTAAAAATGATTAATTAGTTTCTAATAAAATTAGTAAAAAAATTAATAAATATTTATACCAATAACATGATGATATTTAATTATACTTTTGGTCCTTCTATTTTGTTAAATTGTTAAATTTGGTCCCATGTTTTTCCCAAAAATTTAATTAAGTCACTTTTTTAAAAAAGTGCATCAATTATGTTATTGCTGTAAGTTTTGTTAATTGCCTTGACGGACTTATCCTATGTGTCACTTATTTATAATTTTTGAAAAAAATTAATTATGTGATAAATAGAAATAGGGGATTTTTTTTTAATTGGTTCAAACGTGTTATTTTGTGTTCTGTTAGTTTTAATAAACCAATTAGGGGAAAACGAAGTCATATTAGGTGAAGGGAGAGAGATGAAGTGCGATTAGGGTTCATGATTTTCTAAGAAGGCATAATTTGGGTTGTTTTGGTCACTGTGCATCAATAGAAGGGAGTGTGATTAGGGTTGTAAACGATTAATGTCATCTTCCTTTTCTACGATAAGAGTTACTATATTTGTGTAATGTGTCTTTGTTTTGTGCTCTTGCTTTAACTACATTGTCAAATCAGATTCAAGAACGAATACATAGAATGAAAATATTGATTCTAGATTCCTAGTAATGCAGTGATTAATTATAATTCTAAAATTATGCAAAATTACATTAATATCAAAAGTAATTCAATCGAATTGGATCACAATCGCAACTTATAATTCTCATGAATTTTTAGAAATTTAATCGGTAGAAATAGGTTTTCAATCAATTACCTAGTTTTGTGTGATTTAGATTAATTGATATGAGTGGATCTTAAACAAATTCATACCAAAACTTAATAAGAATTTTGGCACAAATTAAAGAGAAAAAGAGAAGCACAAAATTGCAATTTCACATGCAAAAAAACACAAAAACAAAATCGGAATTCATACTTTATTGCATGATTGTATCAAAGATCTCAAATCTATTCAAAGTTTAGTCTTTTATGGAGATCTCCATGAAAGCTTGTAGAGGAAGGAAGAAGAAGAAGAATAAGAAGCAATAAAACAAAAATGCAAAGAGAAAGAGGGAGAGAGTTCTGAATCTGAAAACTAAAACAATGAATTATGAGAGAAAAAGTTGTTACAGTTAGTTATTAGTGACTATTTATATTTACTCTCTAAATTAGACTTAAAATTAATCACTAAATATGTATTTAAATTGGGCTTTGGCCAAAATGACATTGCCTAAATAAACTCAACAAAGACTATTGGAAAATAAAGTTAAAAATTACAATTAAAGAAAAAAAAATACAAAATATGAACATAAAATTAAAATATGAAAATACAATAGTAAAAATAATTAGCTCAATCCAAGAAAGTTCACTAACTTGAAAAATAAAAGAAATTACATGAGAAAGACCCAAATATGAAAATGAACTAAATTAGAAAATTAAGAAACAATTACAAAGTTAGAATGATTAAAAATGATATAAAGTATGCATAATAAAATGCTATATCAAACCTCAAATAAGTCAAACCCTAGTCTACAAATCTGAGTCCAATTATGTCTCTCAATGCGCTTTTCATGCTAGATTGTGTGTGGTAGTGACACCACTTCAACAACCCTACTAACCATGGAAGGCTAACAACCAATAGAAGTAAGAAAGAGAAGAGAAGAAAGAAAAATAAATAAGGAAAAACAAAGAGTGTCACTGTTGTAAGGACCTATTTTTATTAGGATTTTATAAGTGTGAAATAATTAAAAACGAAATTAAATTTAATTTCATTATAATTAATTAATTACAAAATAATTAATATTGATATTTATGTTATTATTTATGTGTTATTCTAATGAGTAAGATTGAATTTAAGTGATTGAATAGGAGATAGTTACATTTAGTAAGGTGAGAAGTGAGTATAGTTAATATTCATTTGGATTGAGGTAGTGGGGATGGTTTTAAGGGATTTATTCAGAAATTCTATTTGGAAAATAGGGGGTTACATTTAGCAAAGGAAAATTATTAAATACACCCCAACACTATATAAATTTCTTCTTCTTCTCTTTTACCTTTCTTCTTCTTTTCTTCTCCTAACCTCTTCATTCTTTCAAACTCTCTTTCACCACAACCTTCTTATCCATGCATGCCTCTCCATTTGTTAGCAAAATTCAACAAAATCTCCTCCATTTCTCCAGACTACGATTGTTGATCGTATTTTTGAGTAAGTTTGATTCTGTTTCTTTGGGTCTTTTTCTTTCTTTTTTCGGTTCAATTGTCCTCATTGAAGGGAAATCCTTCTTAAAATCCCAATTTCTTTTGTTCCTTTTGGTTTTTGAGATTTTGCTAGATTTTGAGTGATTTCTATGACTAGATTCTCTTCTTTCTTCCAAATTCAGCTTTAAAATGGAGAAATAGGTAAGAGAAGCGCGCTATGGTTTAATTTAGGAATTTATGATTGAATATTCCTTTAAGGAAATTGATTGTGAATGATTTCTGTTTGGATCTTGAACTGGGTTGTTATTCTTTGTATTTGAGTGTAGTAAATGATGTTTTGATTGGATTCAGTTGTTAAATGAGTTATCTTTTCTTTGAAATTGATTTTATGATAAATTGGGTTGCTTATTATGAGCTGTTACGAGGAGGTAACTTTGCTCGGGCTAAGGTATATTGAATTAGGGATACATATAAGATCTTTGTGAGCCTAATACTAAGTTTCATGAGGAGGAGATAATACCCTTGGGATATACATATATAACAACTGGGTGTTAGAATTGGGTCAGGTTGACGCCAGACAACAATTGGGTATTAGATGAGTATGCCTAGACTTCAATTGGTTGTTAGAATTGGATCAGGTAGATGTCAGACTCCAATTGGAAAAAAGCCTTAGGTCACCTAGTATCTAAATTCAATAGATCTTTCCTGAAAGTGTCTTGTTATGTGATTATTTGATTGGTGAGATTATGAATGAATAGTTATGTTTATTTGATTGGTTTCTCATATTGAAAGTGATTTATGTTATTATAAGCTTAGCCTTGCTTGTATTTGTTTTCTATATGATTGTGATGATCGTGTTTTGCACATGAGAAATTATTAGTGGTGAGGGTGCAGGGGAGGGCCAATAGGACTAAAGAAGTTAGAGTTTCTTCATAGAAAGAATAACTTTTATTTTGTATAGAATATGTGAACTTTAGATGAATATTAAAATTTGGAATGACTTGTAATACTTGAGGTTGTAAGTATGTATGAACATATGTATATAATGGTAGAATTATACTGTACTTAAAAATGTAAGATATGATGTAAATGTGTATGATAGGACTATGATTATAATTGTAGTTCAACCTTGTTTTGATCTGGTTAGGAATGGTAAAGGAGATTATGCAGCAAATGTTCTGTCTATTTGTATAACCTCGTTGGGCAACAGATCTCACCCTGCGCCATTTTACTTATATCAAGAAATTTTATAGTTTTGTGCCTAGTGACATGTCTCACTCAGTGTAAAGGACTCTCTACTAAATTTTTGTGGACCTCTCACTGAGCGAAATCCATTCTCTAGAAATATGGTAACTCAGAACCCTTACTGGTGACGCTTGTAGCTAGGCGAGGTGTCCTAGTTCTTGGTTAGGCGACATAGCTAGCTGAACGAGTTATTCAATATGTATTTTTTCTTATTATTTAAGAATTTAAGTATTTTGAATGTAATTTATATTGGAAATGGTTTTAAAGATGATAAGTAATATTATTTGTATTAGAATATCTTGAGATGTTACAACTATCAATAATTACCTCTTGTAGTGGTTGGTGATGGATCTCATGATGGCCAATGGAGGAAGATATTTTACTTTCTTTTTATATTCTTTTTGTCTATTTATCCCCCTTTTTTTATAATTATTTTCTCTATTTTAAAAAGTTTTTTAGCTTTGAACTAATTTGAAAATTGATGCGTTATTGCATTTTCTTTGAATCTGGTGTCTTGTTTGTAGATTTCATGGTTGGGGATGGAAATTTCATGCATTTAAGTGTTAGAGGATGAGTGGGCTCAATGCCGTCCAATGGAACTGTACAATGAGACTTAGCAAATGGCCATGGTGGACAAACATCAAACTTGACAACATTGTTTAAATGATGGCATGGCAACATTAGCCACATTTTGAAGGATTTTTCGGTATAATGTCATTGAATAAAGTGAAAGTAGTTAAAATTTTCTTATATTTAAGAAACTTTTGTTGTTGCTTATAATTAAGTTTGAACATATATTAAACATTATACTATGCTTTGAATAGCTAACTTACTCAAAATCCTCCACCCATATAAACAAGAACTATCACCAAATTAACTTAAACACATAGAACTCACAAACTCCATTCTTTAATTCTCTTTTAAGTGCCTTAATTCACCATCTCCCACAAAACAAGTTTTAAGTTATTGAATTCCTTCATCACATATGTCACTCATGGTCCCAACACTTCAACGAAATCTCAATTCTTTTATTTCAAAGCCTCTCATTTTCATTTTACTCACTCTCCTCAACCCTCACCCATATCCAAACCAACCACCTTATCATTTTCCTTATTTTATCTAAAACTCTTTGGCCCTACCTGATGAAGATTCATCTTGCTCCCTAGATCTTACTTCCATGAAGAGGCTAGATTAAGGTGAAATAGAGGATGGAAAAGGAAGGAATGGGGTTGTCACACCACTCTCAAGGATGAGATAAAAGTGAATAATGCTTGCCAAAATGAGGGATCCTTTATAAAAGCTTGAAGGTACTTTTTCCCAAGGGAGAGAAGCTCACGACCAAATGAGAGTCTTTCTCTCATTCAAGGCTCAAAATCAAGCACAAAGCTCAATTCTATTCAAATGATAAAAAATCAACGGTTCCTTACTAGTAGGTGATGGTTCCCATATATAGGCTAGAGAGAGGTGGGTTAGACTAACTAGACCATGGGTTAATCTAACTAAGATTAGGCTAACTCTAGTTGAATCAAATCTAAACATGGCATGCTAACTATAGTCATGTATAAACAATTAAGAACAAACCCCTAATCTAGTCTAGATACATTTTTGTGTAAATAGTAGAAAAGGGATGACAAAGAGTAGTCATGCTTAAAGCATCACTGGCACATAGCAAGGAAAGGTGTATGAATAGTAGTCATGCTTTGTGCATACTTAGAGGATGCCCTCTTAAAAAGAAGGGTGAGCATATCACATGCTCATCTTCTCTAAAAACTAGCCTTATCTAGCATAATGACTATAGTATCCTAGAAAAATACGGGGTGACCTAAATACAATGATCAAATAGGAAGGTTGACTTTAGGAGTCAACCTACTAAAAACTCAAAGTCAACAAAAATATAAAGAAAATCCTAATTCTAATTTATACAATAAAATAAGTTAAGATCTTCATGTATCCTTCTAAGGGTCCTTAAGCCCACTTTCATCATCTCCTCTCCTTTAAAAGGATTTGTCGTTAGATCTTGAGCTTTTCTTCCTTTTGTTTTATACTTGCAAGAAGATAGACAAAATAATAAGCATACATTTCTTTTAAATATGGTATAGAGTAAGAACAATGGATTCCCTTTGTGGGTTGGCGTATTAAAGGGTGGCACCATGAAATGTTTCAAGATGAAGATCATCTTGGTGCTCTTCTAGCCACTGAGTAGATCCCCACTCCACTATTAATGTGCCAAGCCTTGGTGCACTAGAGCACTTTTCCCTAAAGTTACGCTCAAGTTGGACTTAAGGTTGTGGGTCAATGTGCTCAAAAGGTTTAAGCATAACCTCAAATTCAACTTGTTAATTTTCTAAGGGTTGGTGGGAAAATTTCTCTATGTAAAGAATCTTCTTTGAAGTCAAAGGTGGATCTTCCTTAGGTTTCGTCTTCCTACCAGCAACCTTATCTTCAGCTGTATCCCTTTTTCTCTTAAGCTTCATTTTCCTTTTATGCTCAAAAACCTAAATAGGAGTAAGAGGATATAAGGTAAACATTTTACCCTTATGAGAGAGTGATGCAACCTCCATTGGTGATCATCCAAGGATCCTCTTCTAAGTGCTTCAAGAAGTGTGAAATGGCAGTGAGAAGGAAGAAGATGTAGGTGAGTGGCACCACTACAAGAGATAAGCTATGCTTGAGGATGCTTGCCATAAAGGAAGGACATTTGATAGAAGCTACAAATAATTCTATGGGAGAATAATTTGGACACTCACAAGAGAAGAGAAATCTCACAAAAGGAAATTGTATTCAAAATGAATGTTAAAGAGGTACAAATGGTAGAGGTACTAATTTATAGAGCTAGGAGTGGAGGAGGAGAAGTTGGATGTCCAACCTCCTAATCTAGGGCCCAAAGCTATTAAACATGTGTTAATTAGATTAATCATGATAAACACATGTTTAAAGATGTAGAAGATCTAAACAAGGTCTAAGAAGGTGGATCTATGTCCCCTTAATTTGAATTTGAATTTTGGAGGGAATCCATATGGCACTCCAAAATTCAAATTCAAATTTGGTTGGCTCTTATTCAGCCAACTAGGCGCTTAGTTGGAGGAGAGAGGCAAATGGTGCCCAAAGGAGGGAACAAGGGGTCCCACTTGTCGCCTAGTTGGTTAGATGGGTGTTAAGATGAATCTGAGTGTGATTTTTAACAAAATTCACATGTCCAAATCCTCCTTAAGGCCCAAATAATCAAGACACTCCTAAAAAATACTAATTTAACCTCCATTACAATTTAGAAGGAATAAAAGGCCAAAATACACGACCAACAAGACAATAGACCTAAACTAGAAGATTATGCCTTAAACAAGTAGGCTTATCCTAAAACTAGCTACCTAGGAGGACTATGATCAATCTTCGCTTCAAAAAGGAGATGAGGTCTTCCTTCCTCTTTCCTAGCTAAGTCTTCCTCTATCCTTCTAGCCATGACCCTTGTGATAGGACCCTTACTAGGGAGGATTGCAACAGAGAGAATGATTTTATTGGTGAGGCCATTTTGCAAAGTTTTCCTATCATGTTGTCATGGCCTCAACAACAACATGTGACTAGCTTCATAGGTACTACATCGCATAAAAATTTATTCTTATAGTTCCCTATAGAAAAGGTAATCTACACTTGCTCTCTTACTATTACACCCTTTTCATCATTGAGCTTATGTGAAAAGTAAGGTGAAGGGTGAGGAGTAGTAGTGAGAGCTAACTTTTCTACTATTTTCGTGCTACAAAAATTGCAACATGACCTACCATCCATAATGAGAGAACAAGTTTTTCCCAATACTTTACATCTTGTTTCAAAAACATTCTCTCTTTGTGTGTGGTTGTCTTTACAAGGATAACTTCCAAGAAGCTTTTTAACCTTCAAGAGGTCATCACCATAAGAATAAGTACCATTTTCATTTGATTTTACCCCTGATGTCTTTTTTCTTTTAGGGTCAACACAAACAATATCTCCCTTATCTAAACACTTAAAACACTTAAGGCTCCTAGAACAATTGCTCGAACTAGTATAAGGGGTGTCACTCTTGCTCAAAGGTTTTCTCTCTAGATGCTTTCTTTTGGATGACTATTTTGGGGTGATTTTTAGGAGGATTTTTCTTTTTCCTAGGATGTCTCTTAGGTTTGTCCTTTTCACTAGAAGAGACATAAGGTTCGTGGGCTTTATTGGGCTTTTCTAGGTCCCTATAAAGTTATAATGTGACTATAGGAACTCTTATAGGCATCTCTCTTTTCTTTTTCTCTATTCTCTTCTTCCTTTTTCTCTTTTTTCTTTCTAGCTCTCTTTTCTCTTTATTTGTCATGCTCCTCTCTCTCTCTTTTTCTCTTTTCTCTTTTCTTTTTTTCTCTTCTCACTTCCTTCTCTTTTTCCCTTTCAACTTTTTCTCTTTTCTCTTGTCTCTTCCCCCCCCCTTTTTTTTTCTTTCTCTTTTCTCCTTTTCTCTTCTTTCTTCCCTCTCTTTTTCCCTTTCTTCTCTTTATCTTTTCTCTTTTCCTTTCCTTTTCTTCTCATTCTTTCTTATATTCTTATTTCTCTTTCTATTTTCTCCTCATACTTTTTTTCTCTCTTTTTCATACTCTTCTCTTTGTTTTTTATCCTTTTGTCATATTCATCTCTTTCTTTTTCCTTACTTTTATATATTAACACTCCTAACAATCGTAGATGTGTGTGAAGACATTATGAAGAGTAAGGTTAGGGAACCTAAAAAGGTTCTCACTCTCTCACCTTTTTTGGTTTTCTTAACTAACGTGTTATGAGCCTTTAAAACTCAAAACACTTTGTCTAAAAAATGTCCAAAGGAAAGCAAGAAAGCTAAACTAAGGCCATGCTCCTAGATGTGAATGTTGGGGTACCTTTCCCTCCTTTCACACTAAAACGCAACTACTAAAATTATTACACACGAAAGATGTGACCCTTATGACATCCAACACCAGTAATAAAAGACCATGAATACAAGGAATTAAACAAGAAAATAAAGCAATTTGAAGTTCCTTTTCCTCCCAAGTTGATGTGATCCTCCCTAGCAAGGGACCTATCACTAGGGCCATGGCTAGGAGGATGTAGGAGGACATGGCTAGATTGGATGGAGTATACCTCACCTCCTCATACAGATAGAAGTTTTACCTTAGTCCTCTTGTTTTCGTGAACTTGTATTTAGCTTTATTCTTTTCCTAAGTGGGGTAGGCTATCCTTTCTCTTTTAGCCTTGTATTTGGCATGTTGTTTTCGTAGGATTATAGGATAGGAGGTGTGCTTAGTCATTATGTGGAGTGTATTAGCTAATTGGGCTATTTAGGGGTGTTGGTGAGTTGTTTTATTAACCACACATCTCTTTTCTAATTAAACCCCAATTTGTTAGCACATGAAACATGGAGGAGACAAGGTGGGACCCTTGTTCCCCCTAGTAAGCGCCGTTTTCTCTTAATTGCCACATCGCATCCTACATGACACTTAGTTAGATCTAAGATCCATGATTTTAGGAGCATGTGCTAATTATTTGAATTTTGGGTCCTTTTGAATCTCCCTCCATTTTACACGGGCAAGACACTCCCCCTCCCTATAAATAGACCTCTCCACTCCATTGTATTGTTTACACTTGAATTTGAATGTTAAGTTGAGAGTTTACTTCTTCTTTGAGTGTCCTTTCTTCTCTTAAATTTGAGAGAGTTCCTTAGCTTTTATCAAGGGTTCCTTCCCTTGTGGCAAACAACCTCCCTTGAGGCTTATCTCCCTTAAAGTGGCACCTCCCATCACCACTTCCTTTCCTCTTCACTAAAGCCATTTCTCACCTCAACCTCTTGAAGTTGATCCTTGGAGAAGCATCCAAAAGAGGGTCTCATCACAAGTGTTTGACACTTCAAGTGTTTTCTTCTCCCTTATCCTTTTGGGTAAGTTCCTCCTCCAAAAGTAGGTCCTTAAAGCCTTTGATCAACACCCTAAAGCACTACCTAGTGACAAGATCTCCAAACTTGATCCCTACACACAAGAAGTGCCGCAAGCAAGGACAAAGAGTACAAGAATACACTTAAGCAAACAAGACACAAATGAAGCAAAGCTAAATTTCCAAAAAGAATTATTATGAAAAGACTCAAAGAATAAGAAATGAAACAAGCTATAAAATAAGCTTAGAAGAAAGGTGACATACAAAAGATATCCTAGAAAGGCACTAGAATGGAAGGACTAAAATGCAAGAAAAAGGCTCAAAAAGTTCAATAAATTGCAATCTAAAAATTATATTAATTAGGTGTGGCTTCTAAACAATGCAAAAGTCAATTTACTTCAAATTTAAGATCTCCTCTGAAAATACTTTAGGTGAAATTTTTTTAAACTTTTTTTTTTGGGACTTTTATAAAAAACTTTTGTATTTATCTTTTTAGCTCCTTTTTTTATACTTTTTTAATTATTTTTGATGCAACTATTACTTCGTTTGATTTAATTTTCTTTTGCTATGAGAATGATAGTAATAAATGCTTGAAGCAATTAAATAGATCTCTATCCACAATGTCTAGGGAAATCTTGAATGACAACCATAAGTCTTGGGATGAGTACCTTCCCAGTATTGAGTTTGCATATAATAGTGTGATTCATAAGACCACCAAACATTCCTATTTTTAGGTTGTTTATGGGTTTAATCCTCCTACTCGTTTGAACCTATTGGCTTTCTCTACTTCCCATTTCTTTCATAAAGATGGGGAATCAAGGGTTGGGTTTGTGAATAGGTTGCATTAGAGGGTTAAATCTAACATAGAGAACCAATCAAAAGGATATGCATCTTCCTTTAATAGGGGGAAAGAAGTAATCTTCAATGAAAGAGATTGAGTTTGACTTCATCTTAGGAAGAATCGCTTTTCTTCTATGATAAAGTCGAAGCTTAGCCCTAGAAAAGATGGCCTCTTCCAAGTCCTAGAGAGGGTGAACAACAATTCATATAAGTTAGACCCCCCAAAAGGCTATGGAATCAGCACCACATTTAATGTTTGTTATATGTCTCCTTTTGCAAGTGTTGACAATGAAGAGGACATTCCAAATTTGAGGTCAAATCTTTCCAAGGGGGAGAAGATGATGTAATCCTCACTACTAAGGTCCTATCAAAATGATCATGGATAGAAGGATAGAAGAAGACATGACTAGGAAGAAGTATGTATTTTCATATATGTATTTGATTTCTTGTATATGTATTTTTATACTTTGTTTAGTAGTTAGCTGGGTGCATTTATCCTCCTTTGGGCCATGTATTTTCGACCATATTTTCTTTTATTCAAGCATAGGATGCCACTAGTTATTATGTGGAGTGTGTGAAAGAAGGTAAGCCTTTTAAGCAAGTGGACATGTGGTTACTATCACACCCCCTTGTTTGAGTTCTAAACCTCTCTAGCACTCACAAAAGCATGAGCAACATGTAGGGCCCCCTTGTCCCCTTCCTTAGGTTCCAATTTTGAATTTGAGTGAGCAAGATTCGTGATTAGTAGGGTGGTTGGGGATTAGGTAAGGTTAACCTTGTTTTAGTTATCTTTAAGCTAATTAAGCTTGGCTTACCTCTCCTAATTCACACACCCATGCTCCTATAAATTGCACTTACCACCCATTGTTCTTCTCACACTTGAATGAATAATATTAGACCCCTTTTTGAAGAGTATTTGTTCTAACTAGAGTGTCTTAAATCTTCTTTCTAGAGAGGATTCCTCCTAGTTATCTTTTATCAAGGGTTTATTCTCTTGTGGCAAGCTTCAAAGAATTTTTGGCTTATCTCTCTAAGAGTGGCACCATCCATCCCTATTCTTCTTCCTTCCACCTTTATCTTCTTAAGGAGTGGAACTTCAATGGAGGAAGATCATGGGAGAGTAATCAATTCTTGCATCATTTATGAAGGTAAATTACATAAGGTAATCTTTGTCCTCTTTCAAAGTATGAAAGTGTATCTAATTGAATAACTCTTACTTTTATGATAGTTATGTTTATTAAGTTCCTTGTTAATATTGAGTCCTTGAAGGCTAGGGTTAAAGCCACATTCATGATTTAATTCATAAGTTCCTTTTCTAGGGTTCAAACAATTAAGTTCACCTTTTGATTCTTTCCTAGTTATCTATGACTACAAAAATGGTAATCAAGTGTATTGTAAGGTTCCAACAATTAATGCCTACAAAAATGGTAATCAAGTGTATTGTAATAGTAAAAGCAATAGAGAATAAATCATAAGAAAAACAATAAGAATATAAAGTACTTTAATTTATAATAAAAAGAGTCAAGGGATAAACCTTAATCCTAGAATAAAAAATTCTACTCACACATAGTCATTAGCATAAAAACAGGAAGTAAAAAATATGAAACCCGAAACAAAGAGTTAAAGGAGGAGCGTCAAGGGGGTCTAACTTAGTTGGTTGATTAAGGTGCATGTATTGTTATAAACCCCCTACATTACTTAGATTAGCTACTTAAGAAAGGTTTATATAGAAACAAGTGAACAAGGCTGGGAAAAGAGGCTTACAAGACAAGGAAGTCTTGCGTGCATCAGCTTGGGCCTCATGGGCCAGTTGCAGTGCAAATTCGTCCATTTGCCCCCCTGCACATGCAATTAAACGTGCCTTGTGAACCTTTTGCGAAAATTAATATTAAATTGATTTAAAAATTAATTCTCAGTATCCTGTATGTAATTTTGGATTTCATTAAATACAATTAAAATGAACCTGTCATATTTATTACAACTGTTGTATTAATTGAGTTTAATGCAACCACAATATTTACTTTTTCTAACTTGCAATTTATTCTCCAACAACTATTTTGAGCCTTGACGTGCAACTTGAGTACTATAAATAGTGTAGTATCTCAGGTTTGGACTTTCAGATACACGTCCTCACTCGCTCTCTTCTCTCTATTTTTGTGCTTTCGGGTTCTCTTTCTTCTTTGCTAGTTCTGTTGCCTCATAAAACTTGGAGAGGTTCCTATTTATCCTAGGAGACTTGTGGGGATAACTCAGGTAAGTCTTTAAGGATAGTGCCAAGCACGCCTCAGGAAGTTGATTTTGCACCGGAAGGAATAACAATCTTAAAGACTTATGGTTAACCAAAACAGCTCTGTTGCCGCACCTGAGGTACAAGATAATTTCTCCAAACCACTATCGGACGCCTCCAAAATTGAAGTCTTTACTAGACAAAATTTCCGTCACTAGCAGGAGCATGTCCACACTATGCTAGACATGCATTTTGTTGTGTATGCACTTACTACTCGAGATCGGTTGAACCTGCGTCCCAGAAGGATATTGAAGATTTGACCTATGCTAATAAGGTATGTCATCACACCCTGTTTAGTGCATTGTCTAACGACTTATTCGATGTCTATTGCTTCTACAAGGAATCAAAGGACATTTGTGACTCCTTCATTTTGAAATACACTGTTGAAGATATGGTTAGACAAAGGTTCATAATAGGGAACTTCTACCGTTGGACCATGAACAAAGAAAATGACATCTAGGTACAAATTAATGAAGCAAACAATTTTTCAAAACCTAAAGGCATTAGGATTTATAAGTCTTTTTCACTTATATAGTACTTACATGTGAACTCCAACTATCTCCCCCTCTAGTGTGAGTCCTTTCCACATTGTAAACTCTCCCTCGAGCAGAAGCACCCAAATGATGACTCCTTATGCACATCGCCCTTAAACATAAGGGAACATGCCACCTAAACCCTCAGGAAGACTTTTGTTAGGTAAAATCGAGGGGTTAAAAATGGGGAGATGTATAACCATGGAATACGAGCCCATATATAAGAGAACATGAGACCATCTTCAACCAAAAACCTGATGAGTTCGTGTCTACACAAATGAATGAATATCACAAACTGCTTGAAGACCTTAAGACAGAAAACTTGTCTCTCCTTGATGAGTTCATGTCTAAGTTGCTAATTGAAAAACTCCTGGAGTCTTGACCAATTGCAAACAACAATTGAAACATAGGCAAAAGCAAATGTCCCTTTCTAACCTCATCACTCACATCATAATTGAAGATACAAATAGGAAGAAAACCAATGCTGTCAAAGCCAAAGCTTTATCTGCCAAAACCAATGTTGTACAAGAGAAACTTGCTAAAAAAAGGTAAGCAAAACCTGATCACAAAAACAAAAATAACAAGAATAAAAACAATTACGTCCCTCACAATAATAATTCAAACACATCCTTTAAGAAAAAAAAGGCAACTGCTTTGTTTGTGGAAAGCCAGGTCATTTTGCATCACAATACAAATACCGAGTTATGAGAAATGATAATCCTCCTAAGGCTAACCTGGTTGAAGGAGATGATATAGTTGTTGTAATTATTTCTCAAGTAAATGTTGTGACCAATGTGAGCAAATGAGTGGTAAACTTTAGGGCTACCAGGCACATATGTGCTGACATAAATGCCTTTACCTCCTTTACTACTCTAGTACTAGAAAAAGGAAAAGTTCTTTTAAAGCTCACATATGGAAAAACACTGACTTTACGTGATGTGTTGCATGTGCCAAAAATCAGAGTAAACTTGGTCTCTATAACACTATTGGGAAAGGTTGAGGTAAAAGTGGCTTTGGAGTCTGACAAGATTGTCATGAACAAAAGCAATTTATTTATAGGAAAGGGTATTGTGACCAAGGTCTCTTTGTACTCAATATCTCTAAAGTTATTAATGAGAATCAGGCATTTACTTCTCTTGCTTATATGATTGATGACATGCTAGAATAGTACATGTAAATTCTTCATATGTTACTAATTTACAATGGCTAGGCATAATCAACATGCATGATAAACAAGTTAAGAAATGTGAGGTATGTGTAGAATATAAGTTAACTAAAACCTCGTGCTTGTCTATACAACGTGAAATTGAACCTCTTAGTGTTATTCATTCTGATCTTGTTGATTTGAAACAATGTATGTCTAGGGGAGGTAAAAGTTATTTTGTAACCTTTTGTTGCTGATTTCTCTAGATATACAAAAGTTTATCTGATTAAACATAAAGATGAAACATTTAAAATATTTTTATCCTATAAAGTTGAAGTTGAAAACCAATTAAGTAGAAAGAAAAAAATGATAAGATTAGATAAGGGTGGTGAATACACTTTGTTTAATGAATTTTGTGAGATAGAAGGTATTATACATGAGGTAACTCCACTATATTCCCTTGAGTTTAATGGAGTAGTTAAGAGGAAAAATAGAACCCTTAAGAAAATGATGAATGCTTTATTGGTTAGGTCATCTGCACTTGACAACCTTTGGGGAGAAGCCCTTCTAACTGCTTATTTCTTATAGAATAAGATTCCTCATAAGAAAACAAAGCAAACACCATATAACTTATGGAAAGGATATACACTTAACCTGAAATACCTTAGAGTGTCGGGGTGCCTAACTAAAGTTATGATACCTGATCCTAAGAGAAAGAAAATAGGACCTAAGACCTTCAATTGCATGTTTATTGGTTATGCTGAACATAGTGTAGCCTATAGGTTTCTTGTTATTAAGAGTAGTGTACTTGATTGCAATATCATCATAGAGACAAAGAATATTGAATTCTTTAAGGACATTTTCCTTTTGAAATCTAGTATATTTACTACCTCTAGTGATAGTACTATAGTTAAGCAATGAATTGAAACCTATATTGAATCTATGCTTGAGGACTTAAGGTGTAGTAAGAGACAAAGGATAGAAAAATATTTTGGTGATGATTTTTACACATATCTAGTTAAGGATGATCTTTTGAGTTTTTCTGAAGCTATTAGTTCATAAGATGCAAACCTTTAGGAAAAAGTAATTAAGATTGAGATTGATTCTATAAATAAGAATAATATTTGGAGCTTAGTAGACTTGCCTAAGGGTGTAAAACAATTGTTGTAAGTGACTCTTTAAGAGAAAGTATAATCCTGATGGATCTATAGATAAACATAAAGCTAGATTAGTAGCTAAAGGGTTTGCTCAAAAGGAGAACATAGATTATTTTGATACTTTTGCGTCTGTCACCAGGATTTCCTTTATTAGAATTATGATAGTATTAACATCTATTCACAAATTAGTGATTCATCAAATGGATGTTAAAAAACCTTTCTTAAATGGTGATTTAGAGGAAGAGATTTATATGACCTAACCTGAAGGATGTGTGATTCCTGGTCAAGAGAACAAAGTATGTAAACTCTTAAAATCCTTATATGGTTTAAAATAGGCACCTAAACAATGGCATGAAAAAGTTTAATGAGACTATAATTGCTAATGACTTTTGTTCTAGTGATACTGATAGATGCGTGTATACTAAACTTGTGAATGATGAATGTGTCATTATATGTTTGTATATGGACAACATGTTGATTTTTGGTACATGCAATGATATAGTTTTTAAAACTAAGTCCTTTTTAACATCCAAATTTGATATGAAAGACATGGGTGAAGCAAGTGTAATTCTAGTAGTTAAAGTCATAAGGAAGGGAGATAGTATAATTCTATCCCAAGAACATTATATGGAGAAACTTCTTAAGAAGTTTGATTATTGTGATTATAAACCTGTGAGTACCCCTTATGACGCTAACTCTCAACTAATGAAAAATAGAGGAGAACCAGTTCCTCAAACTCAATATGCCCAAATTATTGGGAATTTACCTCACTTGATAAATTTCTCAAGGCTGGATATAGCCTATGCATTAGGTAGGTTAAGTAGATATACTCATAATCCTAATAATGATCATTGGGAAACACTTGCTAAACTTATGAGGTATTTGAAAGGTACCATAAACTATGGTATTGAATAAATTGGATTTCCTTTTGTACTAGAAGGGTACAATGATGTTAACTGGATCTCTGATTCATATGAGACAAAATCCACTAGTGGCTATGTATTTACACTTGGTGGTGGTGCAATTACATGAACATCAGCTAGACAAACTATTATACAATGAGACTGAGTGGTTGATAAACTTCTTAGCTAACATTCTTTTAGGAATGAAACCAACACCATCAGTATCTATACACTGTGATTTGCAATCAGCAATAGTTGTAGCGAAAAATAAAACTTACAATGGTAAGAATAGACATATACAATTGAAACACAATGTTGTAAAGCATAGCTACACTAGGTCCGATGCAGTATATCTCATTTGAGAACCTAGCTAGACAATTCTTGTTTTAAAAGGTTATTTTGACTTTGTAATATGTCGGGGATTGTTGTAAAATAATGCATATATTACAAAAGTCAAAGTCCCACATTGCTTGGATTAGCTACTTGAGAAAGGTTTATATAGAAACAAGTGAACAAGGCTTGGTAAAGAGGCTTGCAAGAGGGGGAAGTATCGCACACATGAGCTTGGGTCTTATGGGCCAGTTGCAGTGCTAATTTTTTGATTTGAGAATTTCTCCCCGCATTTCAATAAGTTCTCCCTACACCTCCATAATTTCTCAAAATGGCAAAAAAACCCTTAATGAAAACAGTAAAAATTTAATTACCACGCACCTCTTTCTTTTCTCTTTCATCTGCACCTCTTTTTTGTTTCACACGTCTCTCGTTTTGAGAGACGTGTACCACATCTTTTAAAGAGCACCCTCACTCTTTTCACACATGCATGACAAAGGAAGTTCCTAAAAATATAGGTGAATATATACATATATATATATATATATATATATATATATATATATATATATATATATATATATGTATATGTTTGAAGATGGTGAGGATGCTAAATGAAGAAGCTAATATAATTTTGTAAAAAAGTGGGTAAAGGTGCGCAGCCGTGAAACTGTGTGATACTCTATAAAAAAATTTAGGGTAAAAAAGAGCGCAAGTGGTTTGAGATTTTGCAAAAAATTGTAAACATTAAAAGAGTGTGAATAGAAAATGAAGAGAAACTAAAAGAAAATGGCTAATTATTAGTGATTAATGAAAATATCTGAGAGTCTGATAATAAATCATATGTTATATATTATTATCTATAAATATTACATATTACATTTTTATTTATTAAGCGGCTAGTATATTCATTAATCCCTATAACAGTTTTCAAGATTTTAGTTACAGAAAACTTAATAATCATTTTAAAGCTATTTAACTATATATTAACTTATCAATATAATTTTTTCTAGTGAAAATTAATATTATTACAAATTAATCAGAGAATATCTATAATTTTTTAAATTAACTATACAAATTAATTAGTATTATTTTTCCTAGTTAATTAGCTACTCATCTCATACTACCATCAATTAATGTTATAGTATTTTTATAGCAAAATTGTAGTTAATTCTTCTTACTATAAAATAATTACTTATTTTGTATGATTAATTTAAAAATTCTTCTAGTAAATCTAAGATTTAATTGAAACCCATCAAATGAAAATTCAATACTTAAAGGGAAAATGTGTTGAAAGGACCACAGTAGTAGTACTATGAACTTTCCATGAGGATTGAGGAAGAATTAATACTTAACTTTTTTTCCTTATTATTCGCCCAAAGAGATTGGATAATAATGTTTAGAATTTTATTCTTTTGTAGTTTCTCAGCATTCTAATTCTCTTTCAAAGTAATGATTGTCAATTACAGAACGTGATGGATGAAGTCAATAAAAGTGGTTTGAGGATTCTTCCTTTTATGTTAGGTTTTTCAACAGTACGACCAACAATACTTGTATATATTTGAATCTTTATCATTAAATGTAATTTTTCCAAAAAATTATATTCTACTAACAACTTTACATATAGCCATGTATCTTTTCTATTTTAAATAATATATTAAATTAATTTTTCTGATGTTATTTAATGGAAAGAAACTTTTATATGAAGTTAAACATCATACACAGTCAATGAAAAACAGATTTAAATTGCGATTCAATTATAATCATAATTTATATTACTTTTAGGACATTTATTGATAAACATAAAAGACTACTGTAATTGATTGAATGACTGTAAAAAAATTTATATGCTCATGCATGCTACTTTTTTTTTTCTTTCTTATATTATTTTAACTTGTTTAATCACTATTTATACTTTCAAGCTTGTAAAAAAAAAACTTATATGTGGCAGATATTAAATGTATCTTCTACCAACTAAATCAATTTTAAAGATTTTATAAAAAGAAAATTATTTTCATGTATTTTAAAATCTATTTTATTTTTATTATAGAAGTAATTTTATAAGGTTAAACAATAATTCTCTTATAAAATATTTTTTTTTCATCATATTTAATTCTAGGGAGATGGAGAAAAGGAAAATGTTATTACAAAAATATTGTCCGATTTAACTAAGAAAGAGGAGAGGAGCAAAATTTTTCCTCACCCAATTTAACATTCTCTGTTGTTAGGGAAATTAGAGGTGAGAAAAGTCAATTAATAAAGACTTAACTAGAGTAGTTTAGATGCATGACTAATCTCTTTGCTACCCCTTTTACTAGATCACACCAAATGTAACTAGACTAGATTAGGGACATGCTTTTGGTTGGTTATACATGACCATTATTAGCTACCATGGTTAGTGTTGACTTAACTAGAGTTAGCCTAATCTTGCTTAGATTAACCTATGGTCTAGTTAGTCTAACCCACTTCCTCTAGCCTATATATAAGACCCTTCACCTACATGTATACATCTTTGGATCATTTTGAATAGAATTAAGCTTTTGGTGTGAGAGTGAGTCTCTTAACCGTGAGTGTCTCTTATGAGAGAGAACTCTTTCTAGCTTTCATCAAGGATTCCACTTAGTGCAAACATCATCTTCACTTATCTCTTAGCTTAAGTGTGACGTGTTCACCCTCCATCCCTTTCCTTTCCATCCTCCATTTCACCTCCTTAAACCTTTGCATGGAAGTAAAGATTAAAAGAGTAATTGAAATTGCATTAGAAATTCTTGTGGTTTTTGCCTAGCGAGACATGCCTCGCTGGCGAAATGTCTTTCCTAGAAGTTTTAACCTTGAACCCTCATTAGGTGGCACTTGTTGCTGGGCGATCTTTTTATGTTCCTCATTGGGTAACGGAGCCCGCTAAGCGAGATATTCAGAATATAATTTTCTTAAATTAGTTAAAGCTTTAATATTTCAACAATATTTTATAGGAAAAAAAAGAAAAAATAGACTAATTCGTTTATGAAATAATTTTAATTACTATAAATTTTAGGATGTTACATTTATCACAAAAAAATGTTTTTTACTTCAAAATGTACATATGCATTTGCTTATTCAAATTGTGTAGAGTAGCCTTAAACATTCCTAAGACACCTTTTTAAATATTCTTAAATAAATCAATAAATATTATTGAAATATTCTTGTGTATTTAAATTAGTTTTAATATAAAGAATTTTATTATTCATCATCATTTTGAGTAAGATCATCTCCCATAAATCATGTGTATTCAAATTTAAATAATTTATTTTAAATAAATTTATTTTATACTTAAATGGTTTTAAGGAAGATTATTTCTCATAAATCATATATATTTGAATTTAAAAATATTCATAAATAATAATTTATAGTTTTAAAGAAAAATATTATAGGAAAAATAAAAGTTAAAATAATAAGAAAAAAACAAAACCCTAGTAATTTATAATTTTTTTAAAAAATTATAGAAATAAATAAATAAATAATAAAACCAACAAAACATTACAATAAGAAACAGAAAAAGAAAATAATCGGGAAAAACAAAACTTCTAAAAGACTAATATAATGACACCCAATAATAAAAAAAAAAATAAAAAAAAAAAATAATTAAATTATAAAACTAATATATTTTAAATAAATCCTAAAAGCTAATATAATGACACCTAATAAAAATAAATAAATAATACAGTAAGACCTAAAATCTAATATATTTTAAATAAATCCTAATATATTATTTAAATATATGACATAAAAACTAATACAGTAAGCCTTAATAATTTTAAATAAAAATAAAAATTATAAAAGACATAAAATAAAATAATAAAAAATCCTAAAAACTACTATATTGACAACAAATAAAAATAAATAAATAATAAAAAATAAAAGATTAAAATAAAAAAATAATATAAAAATTATAAAATAACACTAATTCAAAGGAAATAAAAACCTAAAAAAATTAATACAGTAACACATAATCAAACTAAACTTTCTTTAATTAATACAGTGAATCAAACTATAAACCTTCTTTGATTAATATACTGTTTTAATATAGATGATAGGGTTCTCTAACAGGAGCAACTTGTATGAATTACTTATTACATTAAAAGAAGTAATTGGTGGTTCCTACAATGTCACATAATTGCTAAGCAATTTATATTCAATTTTAGTCTAATGGAAGAAATTATAAGCAACTCTAAGAAAATCACAATTTATAATTATTTTTTTTCAATTGCATATTGTTATTAATTTGAATGAATTTGGTGAAAAATTACTTTTTTTAATCATAAACAACAGTCATCTGATAAAACAAATTGTCTACTTTTTAAGTAACTTGAATTACTATGTAAAATTGCTCCAATAAAAGAGTTGTTTCAAGCAACTCATTAACTTTTTTAAACAACTTTACAAACATGTAATATTGCTCCAATAGGAGAATTGCTGTTAAAAAAAACTTTTACGCTGAAGTTATACTTTTTATAATAACGGTTGTACTTTTATTATAATATCTGTTGTGATATTTTTTTTTATTAATAGAGATAATATAAAAAATATATGTTTTGTTTAAAAATATTCTATAGCCTTCTAAATATTATTTTTACAATAGTGTTAAACTAAATGAAATAAATAATATAATTTTAAAATCAAACGAGAGGATAATAATACAATCACATATCTTATCTTATGGAATAAATGTGTAATTCATTTTACATTTATTCATCTATTTTAAAAAAACTACAATTTTAATCCATCTTCAATTGGTTTGATTTATTTTTTTATTCTTACATTTTAATTAATTAAGCTATTTCTTGATGTTATCTTAAATAAATATGTTAGGTTTAATGTTTAATTGAATCAAAATAAAATAAACAAAATGTAAGAAAAACTGAAGAAATCAAAATTGCGTAGTTTCTAAAGTAGGAGGAGCGAATGCCTCTATTAAAAAATGGTTAGACAAAAAATGCAACTAACAAACCCAAAATTAAGAAAACAATGAAAATAAAATTATTACATGAAAAGTTATATCTTTGTCCAATTTCATGCAAAAAGAATTTTATCATGATAGGACATTTCCATCGTCATTTATAACAAGAAATCATCGTTTATATAGTATAATATTTTTCTCTTCAAAATATAGCAAAGAAATGTTGATGTTGTGTAATTGCTTCATATATAATTTTTGGGATGTCAAATATATTCTATACTAAATTAGCACAAAAAGATGTTGGTGAAAATAGGATAAGTTCTTAAGCAACTCCAAACCACTAACAAAACGTGGACCAAGAATTAAAGCTAAGTGCTTCCACCAACCACATAAGATGACTTAGAAAGATGGGCCACATGACCCACGATTAATGCATAGCTTGTTCTAGCCGATCCTTTTTCTTTCACAAAGAATAACTACACCTTGTGGTTATGTACTTGTGTCTTCCAATTTTGAGAACCTCATAACCCTTTTGACCACTTTTATGTGAGCATTAGTATTAAATTTCATTCTTTGTTATAATAAAAAATAAGTAACTGATTTTATTTTTTTTTACATATAAAGTTAGTTGTTTATATGTTAACCTGTTACTCGAGGATTTGAATTTAGAAAATTTTCTCTTCTTTTTCTTTGCATATGTCACGACCAATCTTATAATTTCAAAAAATATGTTTTGGATTTGAATTTATTAAAAAAAATTGTTTTCTATTAAGTTTATTGTGTTTTAAATCTTTAAAACAACTCTTTAAATTATTTTAAAAATGCTTTAAACAATTATATGAATAACACTTTAGAGGCTTAAAATAAAATAAATAATTTATTCAGAAGTAATATGAAGAAAAAAAAATAGTCACTCGGTCAAATTTATTAAAATATTAGAAATTTGAAATATATTTAAACCTAGAATACCAAGATTCATGTTTAGCAAAAGGGATAATAATAATGATACTACAAAAGGCAAGTGGAGAAAGGGAACCTTTCTTTAGTTGCAAACAGTTGAAAAGTTCACTTTATTTGGCATATAAATATAATTATATTGAGTGGTAGTGGATAATTGAGCATTTGATTGATGAAGTAAATTGATTTTTGTATGTTACTTTGAATTAAGAAATTAAATTACTACTTTTTTTTTATTACTGAAAGAATAGATTGATGTAGATTTTTTTTTTGTTTAGAAAGTTGAAATAAACCTTGTGTAACAAAAAATTGGTCATGTCAATTTTCTTTTAAGAAATTAAACTATTATCACCTTTTAGATGCCAAATAATTATCCCTTCTTTTATCATCAAGGGACTAAATTATCATGGACTTTTTTTTTCTTCTTCTAATAGTTAAAATAATGTTATTTATATCTTTAAATTAATATTAAAATAAGTTTTTGCTCTAATTGTTTTTACCTATACAAATAACGATTTAAAAATAGGAAAAAAAAAGTTAAAAGTCATATGTTAATATCAATAATAAGATGCCGTTTTTTTTTACTTAAAAAATTCTTTTAAGTTGAAGTAAAAAAAGGTAGAGTTTTAAAAAATAAATATAAGTTATTTTTCAAAATATTTTATTTTTTAGCTTAAGAGCTGTTTTTAAATTAACAATTGTTTGATAAATTTTCATAGTAGATTGTTTAATGAAAATATATATTTATAAAATAGAAATTTTCCTGCAAAATTTACTTATGTAACACTTATATTGCAAGTTGAATAATCCGCTTAATTAAAAAATTTAAATACTTTAACCAAATTTTTTCTTTGACGTAAAAAAGTTCAAAATGAGTTGTGTAAAAGGACACCTAATAATAAAACAGATAACCTCATTTTTTTTCTACATTTTTTTATTCCAATAACTATACATCACTCAACTATAATGTGTACGTTTAGACGAGTGATGTTTACAGTAAAAAAAGAAAAGAAAAAACAAGGAGTATTGACAAAATTAATTTAAGAATAAAATTTTATAGAAAATTTTAGACGGGAACTTATTCTAGATTATGAAATAAAATATATAAAAATTTATAAAAAATAAATTGAGTCATAACCAACTTTAAAACATGAAAATAAGTACTTATTTATTCTAATTATGATATAAAAAATCAACCATGAGAATCATTTACGATTCTTAACCATCTATATATAATTTTTAATTAAAAAACACAACTACATACATGTGTCATTTAAATTACAAGTAACTGTTTGAATAATTATAAGTAAACATTTGAATAAAAACACAACTATGGTTTAAAGATCATACATGTATCATTTAAATTACGAGTAACCGTTAAATAATTTATTTTAAGTCATTTATTATTTATTATAAAAATCATCAAACTTACTCAGAATGATAGGTTAAAATTTAACTATACCATAAATTGCTCTATATTAGTCGTAGGATCCATCTGTAAGTTTGAAAAAACACAAGAAGAGAGTTGAATTGTATTTTAAAAACATTTGCAAACTATTTCGTACGACTTTTGCGTGTGTAGAGATATTAAAAAGGTTTTGTAAAAAGATAAGATGTAGTTTGATTAAAAGTATTTCACACATTTTTTAAAAATAATATCACAATTCAAGGTTAGATAAAAATAACAAAAATAATATTTTATATTAATTTGTCTCAACTCCAAGATCATGTCTAATTTCTTAGCGACCAGTAAGGTTTCATTAACATCATAATTTTGGTAAGACATAGAAAAGGAGAAAATTATATATGAATTCATGTTGCTAAGTAGTGGAAATAAGGCAAGTTCTTTCCATATGATTATCATTTAGGGCTTCAAGTAATAGGAAAGACTATACTAGCTCGTCGCAGACATGGCTTGTCGATTTTGGTAATTGATACCAACTACAACCCCTTTGATGCAAACTCCATTGCCAAATAGATAATTGCTGTATTAAAGAGGTGAAATTAGAGACCAAATTGTGGGACAAGTGATTTTCATGCTTGCATTTTAAACAACATTTTTACCCTGAGTGCATTCTTCTTGCTTTGTTTTATTAAGTTTTAGATTAATTATTGATTGTTTTTATGTAATAAATACGATCGTGTATAATTAGCTTTACCCAAAGCCAATAATTAGAAACCTAAGTTTAAAGGGATTTTTTTTCCCGGTTTACTCTTGCTTTTACACTTTTTAGAGGTTTGTGAGTCACTCATCATTATGTATTTCATATTAGTTTTTTTTTTGGATATTTTAGAAAGAGTTTTATGTCTTTTATTATGTTTTAATATTAGAATTATCTTATTTTATACTTTATTATAAGTTAAGGTATTTATATTTAAATAATGTGAAAACGAGCAAAAAGAGTAAAGTTTTGTGCTTCTGGAAAATGAACATGAACATCTTATTTTAGCATGACCATGCTTATCCCACTTTGAATGGCTGATAGATATGAAAAGCAACAAAATCACTCTGGAATTATGCAGGGTCGTGTTTGGATAAACATTAGATTATATAAAACAAAATTTAGGTCTTTTAGGAGGAACTCTTCTTTTTTTGGGATTTCTTTCTTTTTGTTTTAGGTTTTATTTCTATGTTAGGCTTAAAGATGAATCCCTAAACTTAGAAGTCAACCTAAAGGATTAGGAGTAAGATTGGGTAAATGTTAGTCATATGGAATATTGCCTATGAGACCAATTTGTTGTTCTTCATTTTTTTCTTTCATTTTTTTTTGGATTATGATGTACCAATGTACCCATCTATTTGATTTTTAATTAATTGTCAATTTTCTTCCTTTTAAGATTATATTGTTTTAACAGTGCATTAAATGTATGATCAAACGTATGATGTGTGAGTTAGCGTGTATCGATTGGGGTGTAAAGGTTTAAGCTTAAGATTCGTTGTGTGACAAGACTCTCAACCACCTTGTTCTTAACCCTTAGAGTTTTACATGACCAAATAGAATTTTCCATTAGGAAGGTTTACTAGTCTTTATTGACCATGGGGACATGTTAGTTTAGAGGAAAGGGTTGGTACTATGGTAATTAATTAGAATTAAACAATAGGGTAGTAATTATGTAGGAAAACATGACCCTAACCTTCCAAATTCAAGACCTCGTTATAACAAACTATTTTCTTGTGTTTATTATAATTTCTTTTTATATCATTCAAACATTATCTGGCTTACTCTCTACAAAAACATGAGAACATTAAATTACTGGTATGTTATATCTTAGTGCCTCAGATTTAAGGTCCATTGTTATTACTGTAAGATTCTGTTTTTAATAATATGATATAAGTATGTGAAATAAATAATAGAGAGAACTAAATGTAATTTAAGCATAATTAATAAATTAATTATAAAATATTTGATTGAATTATTTATATATATACATATGTTTTATCTTTCATGAAATATGGTTATTTAATTATAAATATATTTGATTTCAGTGAATTAAATAATGTTACATAAGTGACTGAGATTAATTAAGTGAGAGGGCAGAAGTTTATATATATATATATATAGTCTTTTGAGTTGAGGTTAATGGACTAGTTTTATGAGAGATTTTATTTGGAAAATCTAATTGTGAAGGAGTTATAGTTAGCAAATCAGAATTACTAAACATAATCCCAATTGTTTTTCTTTTCTTCTTATTTTTTGTTCTTTTCTATTCTTCTTCATGAAACTCCTTCTTTTCTTATCTTCTTGGTGTCGTTCTCCCTCTTTCCTTTGCATGGTGGTCAGTGGGACCTTGGTTTCCAGAGAAATTCCTATCATTCATCCTGATTTTGAGTGTTGATCATTATAGCTATGTCTGATCCTAATTCTTTGGAATTTTTTCATTCGTTTTCAATCTGATTGTTCTATTTAAAAAGGAATTATTTTAAAATATCAATTTATTAGGTTTTTTTTTTGTTTTAGGATTTTTGGTAGTTTTTGAGTGATTGCTATGGTTGATTTTCCCAAGTTTGGAAAATTCAACTTTTTAAGAGAGAAATAAGTAAGCAAAGTTTGATATTTAGTTTAATTTAGAAGAAATTTAATTTAGTGGTATAAATGTATTTGTATGTGTATGATTGAGATTTTGATAAGTGTTTTGGCTTGAGCATGTTGTGTGAATTTGTGAATGATTTGTCGTATTATGATTGTGAAGAAATTGTGGTTGAATTGTGATTTAGGTACTTTGAAATATAAATGATATGTTGGAATTATGAATGTTATGAGATTTATAATTGATTGAAATAATGATTGATAGGATGTGTTATGGACTGTTACGGATAATTAACAAAGTATTGATTGTGGTACATTGAATTAGGGATAAATAGTGTCCATAGTGATTCTGGTATTAAGGTTGTGTCAGGGCAAGTGAATACCGATACCAACACCGAGTCAAGGCGAGCGTGTACCTAAGAGATGTACTCAGATAGCAACTAGTTGTCAAATTAGGTCAAAGAGCCAGACAACAATTGTGTATTAGAGAGTATGCATAGACTTCAACTGATTATCATAATGGGTCAGGTAGATGCCATATATCTATGTGGGGGAAGTCAGATAGGCCACCGAGTATCCGAATTCAATGATTTTTCCTGAAAGCAACATATTATATTGTTAAATGCTCATGTTCAGGGGGAACAGAAGTGTGATTGTGTAATTGTTGACATTATGATAAGTGACTGTAAATGTTAAATGTGTTGTTTTCATACTTATGTATATGATTTCAATTTTATGAGCTTACCCTTGCATGTATGTACTTTTGGTATGAGTGTGATGATTGTGCTTTACAGAGAGAAAATATGAGTGGTGAAGCCGAGGAACAGAATCAACAAGATTGAAGAAGTTAGAGTTTGGAAATGGAGAGAATAATTTTGTTTTTTGTATATAAGATGTAGATTTTGGAATGTTTATGTGATTGTGGTTGCAATAGAATGAAGTGTTCTAAAGATATATGTTCATATAATCATATGAGACTCGATAGTGTAAGTTGGAACTAGTATCATTATAATAGTTTTGGTGAATGCATATATAGGAAAACAATGTCATAGAATTTACTCTTTAATTATGTAGATGCATGATGAAAATGTGACTATATAGTATAGTTGGATCATGTGAATTATGATTGTAGTATCTAGGTATGCAAATTGAAAACTAGTGCATTATGTGTGACTATGATTTATGCAATAAAGGTTTTACAATTCTGTAGAGTGTTGTTAGGCGACAAGTCTCGCCCAACGAGTGTATCATCCCTATTTTTAATAACTAAGTTATTACATAAATTGTTAGAAATTCAACTTAGAAATTTGAAATAAGTATTAGGAAGTTCTATTCATCTTAAAATTATAGTATTAAATTACAAAATAGAAATTATAAAACTTATTATTGCAATTTTAAGAAATTTTCTAAAACAGATGCTTTGTTGATTATTAAGTAATATCTAACTATTCTAACTTTTATTTCTCCTAATATTACTTATGATCCTTTGCTAATATTTTTCAGATATTACTTCTGGTCCTTTATTAATATTCTCCAGATATTACTTCTGGTCCTTTATTAATATTTTCTAGATATTACTTTTTGTCCTTTATTAATATTCTTGAGATATTACTTCTCGAGATATTCTACATACATAACTTCTGATCCTTTATTAAGATTTTCTAGATATTACTTTTGGATCTTTATTAATATTCTCTAGATTTTACTTCTGGTCCTTTATTAATATTCTCTAGATATTACTTCTGACCCTTTATTAATATTCCCCAGATATTACTTCTTGTTCTTTATTAATATTCTCTAGATATTACTTCTTGTCCTTTAATAATATTCTCCAAATATTACTTTTGACCCTTTATTAATATTTTTCATATATTACTTCTAGTCCTTTATTTACTATTTTTTTAAATAATTCGCTCATCAACCATACTTTCGCTTAGTGATGAAGTTTAGATTTTGGTTATAATAGGGGGGCTATTTGCGAAATAAGAGGAAGAAATAAGGTTCTTAAGCATTGATATTAAGATTCAAAGGTTATTCAACACTCTTGATCAATCTCTTACTAAGATAAGAGGAAGTGAGACTCATAAATCTTTGTGAAGTTAATCTTAATAGACTTATATTCTTTTACTATTCTTATGATTATTATTATTACTCTAAAACTAAGTTTTAGTTGTCCATCAATATACTAATTATTCTGACCTTGATTTTCAGATGCTTTGTTGATTGCTCAAACTTTTATTTCTCCAGAGATATTACTTCTGATCTTTTATTTATTATCTCCAAATATTATTTCTAATCCTTCATTTATTATTTCCAAATATTACTTCTGGTCCTTTATTATCTTTAGATATTACTTCTTGTCCTTTATTTATTATTTCTAGATTCTACTTCGGGTCCTTTATTTATCATTTCCATTTATTTCTTCTGGTCCTTTATTTATTATTTCTAGTATTACTTCTAGTCTTTTGTTTATTATTTTCAGATATTACAGTTTGATTCTTGCTATTATTATTTAAGTTATTCTCTAGATATTATAGTATGTTCTCATATATTATTTATCAATTGTTCTATCATTTAACTTATTTTTACAAGTTATACTTTGATCATTTTCTATAAATTTATTTCATCGTATTATTTTCATATAATACATTCATTCCAGTTCATGGATATTATTTATTTGAAGTTTTGCTTCAAATCTTATTTTTATCACTCTCCATCACAAATTAAATTATGATAAAATTTTATTTCTGCAATTTTGATTTATAAAAATTATTACTCTTGGAATTATTTATAACTAGGCTTAAGTAAGTTTTTTGTCCCTAAGGTTTCACCAAAAAACACTTTTGATCCTTAAAATTCAAAAATGTTTTTTTAGTCCTTGAAATTAATTTGTGTTTTTTTATTAATGTTGTCCGTTTATAAGCTTTGGTGTATTTGGTGTTGTCGGATGTGAAATTGAAGATTGATGAGATTAGGATTGAGTAGAGTGATTCACAAGTACAAAAACGTACTCCTTGTAAATAATTTTTTTACGGCATTAACTGCAGAAGAAGGACTAAAAGTGAATCAAGGGCTAAAAAAAATATTTTTGAATTTTATAGACTAAAAATAATTTTTGGTGAAACGTTAGGGACAAAAAACTTATGTAAGCCTAATAACTATCTTATAATTTTATATGTGATATTATATTTTATTCAAAAATATTATTAGTTATATTTTGAATATTCATGGTAAAATATATTTATATCTTACAAAATATTTAAATGATTGGGTGAAAAGTTTAGTTATGAAAATATCATAATAAATATGATATTCCTCAAAATCATATTTGTAAAAGATAATCTGAGTATGTTTTATAGTTGCAATCTAACCTAATCTTCCACATTAGAAAATATATCTTTTAGTATTAAAAATGGATCTTTTATACCTATATTACTATTATTATCATTATTGATTATTATCCATGAAATAGAAATTTTGAGATGAGAAATTAATTTGTATATCTATTATGACCTTCTAATTCTTTGAGGTTGATTCATAAATAATTCTATGAATGATGATTGATATATGAAATACTATGTGCCTTAGACATTGTCGAGTCTAGTGATTTTTGGGGACTGTGTTGAGATGTAAGATGAACTTAGTAAAGTCCTAGGTTTCATTGTAAAGGTACCATACAGGTGCATGAATGCCCGTGTTTTGGAAAGTCACAGCTTGGTACACTGCGAGGTGAAAGGCAAAAATTGCGTGTGTCCTAAGATGGTTTTAAGCCAGCTAGGTGAATATTCTCGGCTGACCATGTTGACACTTGGGGTAGGACAATCATCAGGGAGATAAAATGTTAAGAGTTAACCATGTTGTCACTTGGGCTAGGACATTCATCAGCCTAAAACCTTCCATAATGGCTTAGCATCCTCAAGATTGGTAATGTATATCCTTCTTAGGCTGAAAAAGTGTCCGTTGATATTTTGGGCTGAAAGAGTGTTTGTTGATGTTTTAGGCTGAAAGAGTGTCGTTTATATTTTATTATGGGTTGAAAGATTGCTCAATTTTTCGAGAAAGTCATTGTACCAAATTAAACAAAAATATTTTACTACCAATCACTTCCCAAATATATCCTTGATGATTATGGTGAATCATCACAAATTGGTTACAGATCCATACACAGAGTCAAGCGGGATTGAATTCAATCATTAAGATGAGTAAGGTTGAGACCATATATTGAGTCAAGAGAGATTGAACCATAGGTCAAACCTTAGGTCCCCATTGTTTGTTAAGTTTATTAATATTAACATTGATGGTTTATAAAAACCTCACTCCTCTCATGTGTTTCTTTTCATGTGCTTCTTTTCATATCTATTTGTGGTACACGATAAACTTAATCAACAGACTATGATGAAGGATTCAGAGGATTCCCTCTAAACATATTGATTTCATAAACTATTTACTATTAATGTTTAAGTAATTTTAGGTTCGTAAGGAGTCCATGACGTTGAATTAGGATCGTTTAAGAAAGATGGTTCGAACAATTAATGTAATTTATATTTTAAGTGTTTTATACAATGAGATTTTATAATAACTACATTTGTTCAGAATGTTTATAAGAAGATTATGGTTATTTATGTAAAATCAAATTTTGAAGTCTCTCACATTTTATAAATACTTTTGGTTAAGAATTAGAGGCATTACAACATGTGTTAGCCTTTGCCAAGCAATTTTATAGCTTTTTGTTTAGTGACATATCTCATTCAACGTAAAGTACTATCTGTCAGGTTTCCACTGAGGCTTTTTGCCTAATGATACCTGTTGTTGATCGAAATCCTTTCTCTAGAAAACCATAGCTCATTCTTTTCACTGATGACGCTTGTCATTGGGCTAGGTGTCCTAGTCCTAGCTGGGTGGCTTGTCTCATTAGGCGAGTTGTCCATTATGTGATTTGTTTAGTTATTTGTAAGTTTTAAAATTTTTACTCAAAAAATTATATTGAATATAAGTATAGAAATTAATGTGTAATATCATTTGTATTAGTTATTATAAGGGATCTTACAATTACTATGTATGGTACACACTTCCTATAGGCGTATTTTGTATGCATCAAGCTTTTGATGTTTTTGTTAGGAACTAGGAACAATATTGATGATTTGAGGTTCTAGTTGGCTTAGGATTTTTTTTTATTTCCATGAATAATTTTACTTTTATTTTTTTTGTCTCCCTGGATAATAAATATAAAAAATATATATTGGATAATTATCAATGTGTCTAATGGCATTTCTTTGCTTGTAGTAGTTGGTGCTTAACTTTTTTTTAAGGATTATCACAAGTGGAAGTGTTTGATATGGCTTGATCATCTGAGTGCCTTAGTTTTGCTTTGTTTTATTGATTTTTAGAGTAATTACTATTTGTTTTTATGTAGGAAGCCTTTGAAAACAGAAAATGTTGAAAATAGTGAAAAATAGACAATTTTGCCTCAGTTTTAAAGAAGCAGATCGTGCATAATAGCTTTGGCTTAAATTCTATAAATACTAATCTAATTCCTTTCTAAAAGAGACTTTTTATCATTTTTCTCTTATGTTTACACTTAAGAGGAATGTGAGTCATTGAAAGCTCTAAGTCTTAGGAAAAGATAACAACGATCTAAAAGGTGGATTTCTTTAAGGGTTTCTACTCTCTAATAATGTCTTTAATACACCTTTTTATGTTTGAATTCCCAAATATCATGAGTGATAATTTTCTTAGAGTTTGATTTATAATGTAGTAGACTTTATGAATCCTGATTCTGATTTTAATTGAATTCCTATTTCTTTCATGATTGAATTGTTACTTATTAATTATTAGAACTTATCAATCTAAATTTAGTTGATTGAATTATTACGACCAATCACTTTCTCTTAGCGGAACTTGTTAATAATTGATTTTTATACAAATTTCATAATCAAACTGTTTATGAAAACCTCCAACTTGTCTTTATGATCTTAAATCTCTTTTAACTCTAATCTTTGAGCATAAATCTAGGGTTAGTTGAATTAAGAGGTACTAATTGTTGACGATAAATTACACTTAGTAATTTATAAGAGAATTATTAATCATCATAATAGGTTTTAATTGGAATTGAAATTGGGAAAAACATTAAGAGTTTTGGAAGTTGCAACCTTAGATCTTCTTAGTACATCCGCTTTTGAAAGAAATCACAACCCCAACTTTTATTTTCATTGTTTTGCTTTATCACAAGATCATGGTAGAATCCATTTAATAGGGAATCACAATAAATTCTTTAAGTTTGATATTTGTATTTTAGTCCATTGTTATGACTTCATAAGGTATGCTAGTTGTTAAGCATATTCCAAACACTTGAACAAGTCAAAGGACACTCATCTATGTGTTACAAGGTCTAAACGACTAGATGATCGTACCCTAATAAGGTTTTAGTGATAACAAATAAGATTAAGATTGATATTTTAACATTTATATTGAAAGATATATAGAAATACGAGAACGATATTATAATAAGCATAATAGGATAAATTCATCCATATAAAGCTCATACAATTCATCAAGACGCATATGATATAAGATAAGAAGGTTCATATAAAAAACTTCTATCCATATAAAGCACTAAAGACATTAGAAAGTGAAGTTGCTCATAAGACAATCTCAATATATGAAAAGAAATAAAAGATTGAAAAATGGTGATAGTATCAATAGTATAAAACCTTTTGTCTAAACTTATAAACCATCTATTGGGACATCACAAGCTTTCAAGCATAATAGACCATCTAAATATAAATGTTAAAGAGTGTCTACCAACATAGAGTTAAAAAACATCTTATGTTAGACAAGATAGTCTCATGTACTAGTCAAAAGTTTTGTTATGTTTACAACATAAGCATTCTTTGCATAGTATTTTGATGATTGATCATATAATCTTATGAACCAAATACAATCCATCTAGCAATACAATGGCATTGCAAAATCAATATTCATATTCTTCATCAAAGAACTTATTGTCAGTGTATATGATGAAATAAGTCAGAATCAAAAGAAAGTCAATAGAAAACAAAGTCGTTTGTACAGTGTCTTGGTTTGAGCACACATCGAATTTCACAAAAAAAACTTCCAGAAGAAAATGATATCATGTAGACTTCATTTTAGCAACTATCTACATCAACGCCTATATAAATATGTCTCGTGCATGAAGATTGGTTGACAACAAAAAGACGACAAAAATGTACACATAAAACTACTTTGTATATAACATTCAAAGTGTAAAAAGCCTTATTTCTTGAATTTGACCTAGTCTCATACACTCAACTTGAGTGATATGAAGCTTTCATAGCCAACCTTCTAGTGAGCGTTAATTGGAAGCTTTTCACTCAGTGAAGTTATTTATTCTAAGCAAATTGTATATATTCTCAACCTTGTACTAAACACATACTTTCAATTAGTTTCTAAACCAAAGTAGGTTATTGTTCAAAGAATACTTGGTGATAGCTAACATTAGGTTTTGTGTACTCGTTCTTAAACTCAAGGAGAGATTAAGAGCAAAACTAGGAGTGATTAATGTATTTATTGTTAGCCAAAAGTGGTAGCGATAATATTCGTTTGTATTTTCAGTTTGAAATAGCAGAACCTTGCAAGAGGTTCTTGGAAGAGAACTAGATGCAATTCAATTTGAGTGAACCAATATAGAAATACTCATGTGTACCTTCTATAACAACATTTATATTTAACATTTGGTTTTACTTCAAAACTTTTTATAAAAGAGAATTTTTAAAGTATATTTAAAATAGTAAATAGTCTGATAAACCATCCATTCTCTTAAAAACTTCATAAAGCTTCTTAAGAAAGTTTTTTCAAAAGGATTGTGAAAAACTTTCTTCTCACTCTATTCAACTCCTTTCTGGGGCTAACATTCAAAGGGAATAACAAATAAATGGTGATAGAATAGTTACAAGGAATGACATGGGAAAGCTTTGATTTTGTGATGGAAAGTTGATAGATTTGCGAAGGTAGTATTGTAACAAAATGACACATAATTATATTAAAATAATCATTTCAAGTTAGTGGAGAATAGCAAGGGTCAATTCTTATATTAGCTAGGAAATTACGGCCAACATATTCCCTTGCTAATTAGTAGCATAAATTATGCGTGTTTCCCTCACCAAGTCCTCGTTAATCCATCACAATGTGCTTATGTATATAGAGAAGATGGAGATGGATACCAAACCTTCCAAGTATACTTGGAAAAACTATTTTTGATGTGACCATACCTAGCCAAGGAACTATCACTAGGGCCATGGCTAGAAGGATTGAAGAAGACCTAGCCCTTACAGACAAAGGAAGACTTCACCTCCTATGGAGAGTGAAGATATTAGGCTAGGGACTTTAGTTAATAAAATATAATTTTCTTTTATTTTAATTTTGAGGAGCATTAGTAATTTAATTTGGGACATGTATTTAGTCCATTTTTTATTTTAGGAGGTGTCTTAGGAATTTAGAGGGTGAATTTAGCTTTTTGGGTCTTTATGAAGGAAATAAGGGGTATCCTTGATATCTACACCCCTCTTTTCCTACATAAACCCCCTAAGCTAATAAGAAGGAATCTGGACCCTTGGTTTGAGAAACTTGGGCACCAAGTTTGATGATCTAAGGAGGGAATTGTTTCTCAATCCTCCTCCCTTAGATCTCTCATTTTAATCCTAGCCCTTCTTTTTTAGGTTATCTTGTTCAAGAGGTTAGCTACCTCTATAAATAGGAGCTCTTCCCCTCACTTGTATTTTTTACACTTGAATTTAATCCTAGACACCATATTGGTTGTGAGGTTCTTACCTTTGAGTGTCCCTTCTTCTCCTTTGTGAGAGCTTCTAAGAGTTATCAAGGGACCCCTCCTTTGTAGCCTCTCCCCTTTGGCTTATCAAACCTAGTATTTGTGGCGCCTCACCCCATTCCTTTCCTCTCCATAAATCCATTTCCCTTCCAAGTGACCTTAGAAAGGATCCTTTGGGCACGTGATCATCAAAGATCACATCAAGTGGTATCTAGAGCCATTTTCTGAAGGTCACGTTGTTTCTCAATTTTTTTTTGCTTTGTTGTTTATCTCTTTGATCTCTTTATTTTAAATTCCTTTATTTTTTGTCATCTTTATTTCCTTTATTGTCTAGTAGGATAAATTTTTATTCTTGCTATTATATGCACTTTTGTTTCCTATCTATGCGCATATGTTCCATTTAATTTGATGCAATTTTATTTGTCCCTTTCTTTGCATCTTATTTCTGTGTTCAAATTGCTTAGTTTCCCCTTGGTTTTTATGTTAAAGTGTGCCCAATAAGTTGTGACCATTAAACCCACATGGTTGAGGATTTTTCCACACCATTGTGGTGATCAACTTTGGCCACTTTGTTGCGCCTTTTGTTTTGAGTCTCTTGCTGAAATTTTTGCTCTATTTTAGGTGTGTTATTTTTTTCTTAATATTGTGTTTTGTCAAATACTAGTCATGTTAGTTTCCTATTTTGTATCATTTAAATTCCTTAGGTTTTAGACTCTTAAAATTTTTACAAAAAGCTTTCAAAAACATTTTGAATTAAGCTCCTAAGAGGTGAACCTCTTGTTGAGTCTCTTAAGTCTTTTGTGCTTTTAGTTCAAGCATAGTAATATCTTGGTTGTTCTTAAATATTTGCTCAATTCAATCTTTAGATGCTTCTTTTTTTATGTTGAATTATTCGTAGTTTTCCACTTGGTTTACCTTCACTATTGGTGCCTCTTTATGGAATTTTAGCTTGGGTGAATTGTGTTAGTAATTTGAGCAATCAATTTACTTCAAAATCAACCCTAAATTATTCCTTAAGCACCATTAGTTCAGTGGTATTTGGAACTACTAAGTTGTTTTGTCTTTAGTTGCATGCATTGCTTGAAAATTGTGTGACCTTACTTTGTGCTTATTCACTCAAGCATTATTATTTCAAGCATCCTCATTAAAATTTCAACTAAACAAGCTATTAGGTGCAACAAAAATGATTAGAAAAAGTAAAAAAAAAATATATATTAGAAAAAAGTTCAAGTTAAAAAAAAAGAAGATAAAGAACTTAAAAGAAAGACAATTTTGAAGTTGTGTACCTAATAGTAGAAACATTTGATATGAGGAACCATTTGTAATTAAAAAAAAATTACTTGAGTAAGCTTTTTAGCTTTTGGTCACTTAAATTTTGTTAAGTGTGCAACTATTGGTTTCATTTTTTTTGTTTGAGTCTTTTTTCATCTCTACTCTTAGAGCTAATTTAGGAAAGTTATTTGTGTGCTACCTTCCTTTGTGGGCCTTATGTTTTCTTGCTTGTCTTATTTACTTCTTTGAGTTTGTCATTGTTTAATTTATCCACTTGGATTTGTGAACCTTGTTTTGTTATTCACCTTTATTTTTTGTCTTGTGTTGTATTTGGCCTTGGTAAGTAAAACTTGGGAAAGGTTCCATACATAAGATTTTGGCAAGTCCAAACAAGAGGAAACAAGGTTAGCATTCTTGGGGTGGGTTGATGCAACTCAAAGGGGCTTGATCAAAAGGAGCCAAACACCAACAAGCTTGGAGTGAAGACTTTGTTTTTTTTTTTTTATTCTTTGTATTGTGTAAACTTAATCTTAGATTGGGAGTTTGAGTGCCCTTAAGGCACTCCCTTGGTTTCTAATAATTTTGGTTAATTTTAGCGTAGTTCCTCGTTAATTATGTGAAGAAGGGAGAGGTGGTACACTTCCTTCAACACCTTAGGAGCACGATTAGAGCCCTTTCTCTTTTACATTATTGCACTTTTATTTTATTTTATGTTATTTTGAAAAAAATGTGTAGAGGCTAAGAGTTTCAAAGACTCATCAAGCCACCTTAGGTGAGAAAAAAAAAGAAGAGAGGAGTGTTGCTTGAAAAAAAGAGTTTTTGGCCTACCCTTTAGTTTTTATTATCCAAGCACTATGACTTCCTACACACATTCTAATGCACATAGTTGTTCATCAAGTAAGAGTGTCAACCAAAGAAAACCTTCTAAGGGAGACACTCTTGAAATACTTAACTTAGAATTTAGGGAATGGATGACTAAAGAACAAGAAATGAGAGAAGAAAAGGAGAGAAAAAAAGAAATAAAAGAAAAGGAAAAACAAAAAGAGAAGGAAGAGTTAAAAAAAGAGATGTTGGAAATGAGAAAAGAAAAAAAAGAGCGAGAAGAGAGAAGGAAAAGAGAGAGAAGAGAGGATGAAGAAAGGAGAAGAAGGAAACAACTAGAAAGAAAAAGAGAAAAAGAGGAAGAAGAGAGAAGGAGAGGAGAAGAGAGTAAGAGGAGAGATGGGAGGGAAAGTGATAGAAAAAAGAAAGGAATTCTCATAAGATCCCCATCTAGGCATTTTAGCTCTAGCGAAGAAGAATACTATAGAAATCAACATAAGCATCACTCCCATTCATCATACAATTATAATTCTCCTCATGAGAACACAAATCATGCTAGGGAGCCAAAGGTAGACCTACCCCATTTTCATGGTAGGGAAGATATTGAGACTTACCTAGATTGGGAAGTCAAAATGGAACAACTCTTCTGATGGTGTAAAATAAGGGAAGAAAGGAAAGTACCTTTGGCCTCCCTTAGTTTTTAAGGTTCTGCTTTGCATTGGTGGGATGGGTTAGTCAAGGATAGAGCCCGTAAACAAATGCCTGACATTCGCTACTGGAATGATTTAAAAACTTGTTTGCAAAGAAAGCACATCCCTTCATATTATGAGAGAGATCTTTTGGATAGGCTCCAAAGACTTAGGCAACATAACCTAAGTATTGAGGAGTATAGACAAAAGATGGAGCTTCTCATACTAAGGGCCAATATCATTGAGGAACCCAATGCCACCCTTGCTAGGTTTTTGTATGGATTAAGCTCTGACATTAGAGATAAGGTAGAGATTCTTCCATACTCAAAGCTTAATGAGTTGGTAGAACTTTGTGTAAGAGCTAAGAATCAACTAAAGAGAAAAAGCTTTGAAAAAGATTCTCCCTCTTACTCAAAGAGAGACCAACTTAAGGGAAACTCTTTTAAGGGTTTTCCCAAAGAGAAACCCAAACATTTTCAAGATACAAAAGCACCTCATGTAGAGAGAAAACCCCCTACTACTAAGCCTACTGAGAGGCAAAGTAGTATCAAATGCTTCAAATGTCTTGGGAGAGGCCACATTGCCTCTCAGTGCCTCAACAAGAAAATCATGATCATGAGGGGACAAGACATTTGTAGTAAGAATAGATCATCTTCCTCCTCTAGTGAGAGTGAGGAATAAGGGGGACATACTTTTAAACAAGAGTGTGAGGAAGCTTTTCCTTATGAGGCGGACCTCCTTATGGTTCAAAGGCTTTTTGGAAGCCGACCTCTAGAGCTTGGCCAGTCACAAAGAGAGAACATCTTCTATACAAGATGTAAAGTAAATGACAAACTATGTTCTCTCCTTGTTGATAGTGGTTCCTGTTGTATCTCTAGGTTGGTTGAAAAGCTAGCCTTGACTACCATGCCCCATCCCAAACCTTACAAATTGCAATGGCTCAATGAGCAAGGGGAGATGGTAGTCAATGAACAAGTTATGGTTCCAATTTCCATAGGATCTTATAATGATGATATTCTTTGTGACATAGTTCCTATGGAGGCTGGTCATATCCTGTTGGGGAGACCATGGCAATTTGACAAGAAAGCTATTCACCATGGTCACTCTAACCAAATAATTTTCACCCATAATGAAAAGCGCTTGAAATTTTATCGTTTGTCACCTTTTCAAGTGGCTGAGAATCAATTTGCGATGAAAAAGAAAAGAGTTGAGGAAAAAAAAACACAACAAGTTTCACCCTTAAAGCTTGAAAAGGTTAAAGAGAAAGAGGCAGAAGGTGATGCCCCTTCGAAAGGGAATATTAGTAAAAGGAGCCTATTTGCTACTAAATGTGATTTAAAAGAAGCTCCTTTAACTAACAAGCCCTTTTATCTCCTTTTTTGCAAAGAGGCATCAAATCCTTTTCCCATTTTGCATTCTTCTACTGAGATCACTGCCACAACCCATGCACATGAGCACCTTCCTTAAGGGGTCCAAGATATTTTAAAAGAATTTGATGATATATTCCCTAATGAGGTTCTGAAAGGACTTCCTCCCATTAAGGGTATAGAACATCAAATTGATTTGGTGTCTGGCGCAAGTCTACCTAATAGACCTGCTTATAGGATCAACCCTATGGAGACCAAGAGACTGAGTCTCAAGTGAATGAGCTGTTGGAGAAGGGTTGGGTTCAAAAGAGCCTAAGCCCTTGTGTTGTGCCAATCTTGTCGGTGCCCAAGAAGAATGGCCAATGGAGGATGTGTGTTGATTGTCGTGCAATCAACAACATCACCATCAAATATAGACACCCAATCCCCCGTCTTGTTGACATGTTGGATGAATTGCATGGGGCAAAAATATTTTCAAAAATAGATCTTAGAAGTGGTTACCACCAAATAAGTATCAAAGAGGGTGATGAGTGGAAAACTGCTTTTAAGACTAAATTTGGTCTTTATGAGTGGTTGGTTATGCCCTTTGGGCTAACCAATGCCCCAAGCACATTCATGCGCTTAATGAATCATGTACTAAGGGATTGCCTTGGTAAATTTTGTGTAGTTTATTTTGATGACATTTTAGTTTACTCTAGGAACCTAGATGATCATTTAGGACATCTAAGGCATGTTTTTTCTCTTCTAGGAGTAATCATCTTTTTGGTAACTTAGAAAAATGCATCTTTTGTGTAGATAGTGTAGTTTTCCTGGGTTTTGTAGTTAGCACAAAAGGGGTCCATGTTGACCCCGAAAAGATAAAAGTTATTCAAGAATGGCCCACCCCAAAGAGTGTGACAGAGATCAAAAGCTTTCATGGTCTCGCTAGATTTTATAGGCGCTTTGTGCCTAATTTCTCCATGCTCTTCGCACCAATAAATGATTTGGTGAAAAAGGAAGTTCCTTTCCTTTAGGGTGAGAAACAAGAGAAAGTCTTCCAGCTAATTAAGCATAAACTGACCTATGCACCAGTCTTGACATTACCTGACTTTTCTAAAACATTTGAACTTGAATGTGATGCCTCTGGTGTAGGTGTGGGAGCTGTCTTGTTGCAAGGAGGGCACCCCATTGCGTATTTCAGTGAAAAACTCAATGGTTCCCCCCTCAACTACCCCACCTATGATAAGGAGTTTTATGATCTAATTAGGGCCCTTCAAACTTGGGAGCATTACCTTGCTCCCAAGGAGTTTGTCATTCATAGTGACCATGAGTCATTAAAATATTTGAGGGGTCAAGGTAAATTGAACAAAAGACATGCAACGTGGGTGAAATATCTTGAATCCTTCCCTTATGTCATCAAGTACAAGAAAGGAAAACAAAATGTGGTGGTTGATGCTCTTTCTAGGCGTCATGCCCTTTATTCATCCTTGAGTGCAAAAATCTTAGGATTTGATGACATTCGGGCTAGGTATCCTTCTGACAAGGATTTCGGCCCCATCTTTGCTGCCTCTGCATCTGCATTCACATTAAAGGCCCATGATGGGTACTTCATTAGTGAGGGGTATCTCTACAAAGGGAGTAAACTTTGTATACCCCAAGGATCAATTAAGAACTTACTCACAAAAGAGAGCCATGAAGGTGGGCTCATGGGGCATTTTGGGATTTCAAAAACCCTTATGCTTTTACAAGAGAAATTCTTTTGGCCCCATATGCGTAGAGATGTCCATAGACATTGCTCTAGATGTATAGCTTGCTTGGAAGCAAAGTATAAAGCAATGCCTCATAGACTATACACACCTTTACCTGCTCCTTCTGCACCTTGGGAGGATATTAGCATGGATTTCATCCTTGGGCTCCTAAGAACCCAACGAGGTGCAGACTCCATTTTTGTGGTGGTGGACCGATTTTCAAAAATGACCCATTTTATTTCCTGCCACAAAGTGGATGATGCGAGCAACATCTCAAGACTTTTCTTTAAAAAGGTTGTCCGATTGCATGACATACCCTATTCAATAGTGTCAGATAGGGATGTGGAGTTCCTTAGCCATTTTTGGAAAACTCTTTGGGCTAAGCTGGGAACTAAACTTCTTTTTCCACTACTTGTCACCCTCAAACTGATGGGCAAACATAAGTGGTGAATAGATCTTTATCCACTATGCTGAGGGCTCTCCTTTAAGACAACCATAAGTCTTGGGATGAGTAGCTTCCCCACATTGAATTTGCTTATAACCGGGTGGTTCATAGAACCACCAAACATTCTCCATTTGAGGTGGTCTATGGCTTTAATCCTCGTGCTCCTCTAGATCTTTTACCTCTTCCTCTTTCTATTGTTGTGCATAAAGAAGGAGAGGCAAAATCCATTTTTGTAAAACAATTACATGAGAGGGTTAAAGCTAACATAGAGCGCCAATCCTTGAGAGATACTATTTTTGCCAATAAGGGAAGGAAAGAGGTCATCTTTGAAAAGGGCAACTGGGTATGACTTCACTTAAGAAAGGATAGATTTCCTTCTCAAAGGAAGTCCAAACTTAGCTCTAGAGGAGATGGACCTTTCCAAATCCTTGAGCGGATCGGTAATAATGCCTATATTTTAGATCTGCCTGAGGATTATGTGGTAAGCACCAGTTTTAATGTTTCTGATTTGTCTCCATTTGTAGGTGCTGAAAATGATGAAGACCCCATGGATTTGAGGTCAAATCCTCTCCAAGGGGGAGGAGATGATGTGAACCATGCATAGCCAATGACCTATCACTAGGGCCATGACTAGAAGGATTGAAGAAGACCTAATCCTTGCAGACAAAGAAAGACTTCACCTCCTATGGAGAGTGAAGATATTAGGCTAGGGACTTTAGTTAATAAAATGTAATTTTCTTTTATTTTAATTTTAAGGAGCATTAGGAATTTAATTTGGGACATGTATTTAGTCCATTTTTTATTTTAGGATGTGTCTTAGGAATTTAGAGGGTGAATTTAGCTTTTTGGGTCTTTATGAAGGAAATAAGGGGTAGCCTTGATATCTACACCCCTCTTTTCCTACATAAACCCCCTGAGCTAATAAGAAGGAATCTTGACCCTTGGTTTGAGAAACTTGGGCACCAAGTTTGATGATCTAAGGAGGGAATTGTTTCTCAATCATCTTCCCTTATATCTTTCCTTTTAATCCTAGCCCTTCTTTTTTAGGTTATCTTGTTCAAGAGGTTAGCTACCTCTATAAATAAGAGCTCCTCCCCTCACTTGTATTTTTACACTTGAATTTAATCCTAGAGACCATATTAGTTGTGAGATTCTTACCTTTGAGTGTCCCCCCTTCTCCGTTGTGAGAGCTTCTAAGAGTTATCAAGGGACCCCTCCCTTGTGGCCTCTCCCCTTTGGCTTATCAAACCTAGTATTTGTGGTGCCTCACCTCATTCCTTTCCTCTCCATAAATCTATTTCCATTCCAAGTGACCTTAGAAAGGATCCTTTGGGCACGTGATCATCAAAGATCACATCAATTTTTGCATAGTTGTGAAGGGTTATTCTTGTAATTATTACCTCAACATTGCTCTAAAATGCTTTGTGTAGGACTTGAATGCATTGCATTGATGATAGAAAATTTTGAAGGTTTAAGTGTTTTCCTAAAGGGATGGCCATGGTAATTATAAATCATCTCATGTTGCTGTAGGAGCAGAAATAAGGGCATTTGTGTTCCTACGATTTCAATTACAGAGCTTCAAGGAATAGGAAAGACTCTATTTTTTCTCCATGGTTGCAAGGATGAGAAACTTAAAACGTATTTTGGCTTGCCAGTTTGGGTCATTGTTACTAACTAGAACACTTTTGACACACTCCATTACTAAGCAATCATTACTACACCATCTCCTAACACTCACTGAATTGTAAGTGTGCATTATTGGAAAATTGAGATGGGAGAGGAAAATATAAAGAGTTTTTGGATAAGTTATAAGGCATTGGTCTCTGTGTTATATACTCCAACAAGGCAATAACTAAATTTTCATACTCGACTCTCCTACATTTCAATCTTGGATTATCAAGACAACTACTCGTCGCCTCACCAAAATATATCATTTTAAAAAACCTCATTGAGATAGAAACAAAGTTCAAATAGCTATTCAAAGCTAAAAGTGAATTAATTGCCATGTTAAAATGTTGAAATGCGATATCAATGCAAGTGATAGGAAAACCCTAGTTAGTTTGAGGAAACTGCTTGGCAATTTGTTTGTGTATGGGAAGGTAGAGATGAACATCGGAACTTCTAAGTATATACCTAAAAATTCATGATAAAAAAATTTGAAAAACTAATTGTGTAAAGTGTCTGGACGCCCTTTAGATGTAAAATCATATGAAAGATCAATAATTGAATTGTTTATATATATAGAGAGAGAAAATAGTTTTTTTGCTTATAGTGAAAATGATAAATTACATCATTATATTATTTACGTTAAAATTAACATGTGAAGTCTTTAGTGCTATACTGTCCTATATAGGTATTGCACCCCAAAATTTAATTTTTTTGGATCCATCACTGCTAGCAAGGACTAATTCCTTTAAATCCATTGATTCGAGTTTTGGAAGGTTGATAAGTAAATATTATTGTTTTCTAGATTAATTCTTAACTTAGATGGAGATTCACATTGGACCAACATAAGACCACCTTCATGTGCCTTTTTAGTACCTTTGCTTGCACCAGATGTAATTTGGCCTATGTAATGCTCTAAATATCTCTCTTAGTAATATAAGTATTTTTTTAATATCTATTAGCGCTTCATGAAAATTTTTATGACTGATGTAATGTATATATGGTTTCTCATTGGATACTATCTAGAGAGTTTGTTTAGAGTTTTGCATTTGTGTATATTAAGCTTGACATATGCTAAATATTTAGAAATGTCATTTTATGGTAATAAAGGGTATAGTATTGGATCACCTAGTATTAGTAAAGGTATAAATTGATAAGGTCAAGAGCGGTGTTATTTCTTCTCTCTCTTAAGCACATTTAAAATGAATTTATTTTAAATACCAACGAAAAAATTCTTTAAAAAGTAAGAATAAGTTTATTGGATTTTAAAAATAAAATTGTGTTAAAAATTCTTGAAATAAATTTTGACGCCGATAAGGGTTTTACGTACCTACAATAATATCAAATAATAATATTGTCTCTAATAAATAATATTTAGTAATTAAATAAATTTAAAAAAATTATGATATCATTTAGTAATTAATTACATATGTTTTGTCATATATATATATATATAATATTTTTGTCTTTCATATATATATATATATATATAATTTTTTATTTTTTATAAGGATGGATGTACCATATTATTATATAAATATTTATAAATAAAATTATATTTTATTTTTTAATGATAATTTATATATTATTGAGTCTTTGAAATTTATCTATTAAAAATTAAAAAAAATTATCTTTCATAATGATATCGAGTAAGATATGGTCTTCTTTTGATGATAATTGAGTTTTCTTTCATTAAAAAATTAAAAAAATTTATCTAATTATAATTGAAGGACAGTGGATAAATGTTTTTTTCATATTTTATACCTATATTGATGTATTTGAATTTAAGAAAAAAAGAAAAACTAAAAATTAAAATAATAAAGAGAAAAAAAACTATAGTATTAAAAACAATATCATCTATATTAATTATTAAATAATAATTTATGATATAAAATAGAAAATAAAAAATAAAAAAATAAAACAAATTAATTTATAATATTAAAGAAAACTATATATTATCTATATTAGGGTTATTAGGTTAGTATAATAGCAAACTCTACATGTAAGGAGGAAGAGATGACAAATTCCAATTCCTCCACAAACAAAACTAATACATTAACAATTAATTTTTAACTAAAAAAAACTATTATCTATATTAATAGTATCATTATATTGTGCATCACATATGAGTTTTTTTTTTAAAAAAATAAAACAGAAAACCGTGTGTTGAAACATAATATAGCAAAATCTTCTTTTAATATTAATATTATAATTTAAAATTATAAAAATAAATAAAAAATTTTAACTCGAGAGCTAATAAAATTCAATCCATTAATTATTGATTTATCTAGATAATGGATTAATTGCATTAAGTTGAGTCATATTACTCAATCAAATCCATTCAAATGTGATAATATTTCTGATAAAGCTACACACATACGTACATTTAATATTTCTCTATTTTTTAATTGTACCTAAACCTTTTTAGTTTTTTAACTTACATTCACTTAATTTTTTTATATTTTGCGTTTATTACATCAATTCCTTATAAAAAAAATAGGAGAACACTAAATTTTCTTATGATGTTAAAAAAATATAAAATAAAATTACAATAATAAATATAATAAAAACAAACCTCAGAAGAATCATGTAGTTTTTTAAATTTTGTTATAATAAGATATATACTTGCTATGAAGATACTCTTGTCTACTTAACTTATATATTCTTTAATACATCCTTTAAAAAGTCTACTTTAAAGTCATTTTCTCGCCATACAAGTTATTAGATAAGTGATTATGTTTGCCCATTCTAGGATCTTTTAAATTAGATAAGTCTACCTAGAAGTTTTTCTTCACACCACACAAGTTATTAGTTGCATCGATAAGTGATCATGTTGGCCCATTCTACAATGTTTTTTTTTTTTAAAATTTATTTAGAGTTTATTAATTTATACCTAAAGTTAGCAAAATATAACTAAAAAATGTTCGAAATAATTGTGAATTGATATTAATAAATTATCTTTTATCATTATATGACCATTTAAGATATGATGATAATCATATCTTTGAATGAGATTATAGTAAAATTAACTTTGTGATAGATTGAGTCAATCATAAAAAACCCATTTGAGGGGTCCCTGCTTACTTACCCTAAGAGATTATAAATTTGTCATTCCATTAAGCAAATTAATATACACATTTTCTAAAATAGTTCCTAGAAAGTAGGTAGTAAAACTCTTAAGAGTTTTTATTGAACTTATATCTCTACAATAATAATCATATAGAGAGTTATAAGAAACTCTAATTCAATATATATAAGGTATACAAATTCTGTTTCCTTTATTTTTTATATTTATTCTCTATACATATTATAATCTTGTATCTATTGACTTTAGGGTTTTTTTATTTCCATCGAGAAATTCTTAAACCACACCTAAGGTATAAGTCGTTAATTTACTCTACGCCCATTTAATTTTTAGAAGAAATAAAATTAAAGTTAGCATCCACTACATGTTTCTTTAAATTAATACATGTATGGTGTATGTTGGTAACTTATTCTTCTAAAAAAAACAAGTGAGTATAATTAAGTTAACAAATCATTAATTTATGTCTTAAAATAATTATTTTTATAATATTTATTGTCATTATCTGTAAGGAAATCCACTAGGATTGATTTAGAATAACATCAACACTTGAAGTATTAATTGATATAGACATGTTAGATTTTGAACCAATGATTTTTTGGGGCGTTGCTATCACAGAATTGTGGGAGCATTTCTTTTTTGGGTTGTGTGAACAAGCGTGCTTGCATGTTGCTTTTCCGTGGTCTCATGAGAATCTCTAATGAAAATTACAGGGTACCTCTAGCATTTGCATTCTATGTGTTTGTTAACTTTTTTGCTAACGGAAAATGGACTAATCAATCTTTTGATGTTAAATATTCACTTCGAAAAGTGTAGTTTTTTAAGCTGAAAAAGCTTATCTGAATGCTTGTTGAAAGGTTAGTTGTAAAACTATTAAATAAGATGAACAAATTATTAAATAAGATGAAAAATAGGAAAAGTGTAGATTTTTAAGCTGAAAAAATTGCGATTAGCATAAGAATGTATTCATTCAAATGCATTCTCTCTCTCTTAAATTATGCAAGTCATACATAAATTATTTTATGCTTTATTTTTAGATATATTTTTCAAATACTTTATAAACTTAGAATTTATATAATCAATGTAAAAACATTTTACACTATCATTTAATCACTACTCATCATCTATATAATTTTTAAAACATTAATTAATGCAATAAATAGATTTATGATAAATAAAAGTTATAATTAAATAATTGTGTAAACATTTTTGTTCTTTTTAGAAAAGGTAATAGAAATTAAATCCTATATTTTATGAAACGAGCATAACCACATATAAAGAATGGTAAGACACTTTTCGAGTGTCTAAGAAAAGAAATCGTATAAAGAGACAATTGGTGGAATCATTAACAAATAACAATCAAGAATTTCACTTGAAAAATCTATGCACGTAATTTGTAAATCGATTATGCTTTATGCCACAAATCGCTTTCATATATTTACGCAATGGATGACATGAATTTTGCTATATTTGTTGGGAGAACCATGCTAGTATAAATTCAATATAATTTGTTAGTAATGTAAATTTAACTGGATGAAAGATTTTTGCATCACCTATCTCCACACTTATATAGAGAAATAACAAAGTACGTATTAAATCTTCTTTCATTATGCATATTATATTATTATATTATTATATTATGATGTATCAAATATTATAACATAAGCATCTTAGGTGTCTCATGTTATATAACAGGAACACTTTAGGTACCTCATGTTATAATGATGATTTTGATAATCGGATCGCATTAGTCGGTTGAATTGGGAACTGGCTAGTGGTCCAATCAAATCTTTTCAAAAATCAAATAGATTATAAAGGTAGGATAGAACCAGTTGAACCAACTAAAATCAAGAAAAAATTGGCTCGTTAAATGCGTTTCACGTTTTTTTAACTCATTTTTACACATCTAATGAAAAGAAAAAGCAACAAAACAGAGATTAACCCATAAGATTGTGTGACAAAAGGAAAATGAATAAATGGGAAGAATTTAGAGAATAATAAACATAAAGTATAATATAATAGTTTATATCGATAAAATATAAAAAAAAAATTATATTTTTTTAACATATCTAAGAGTATTATTAGTATAACTAAAAAGAACTTATAATAATTAAGTCTAATATGTTGGATTATATTTGTATGCTCATAAAGTAAGTCTAAAAGCATTTATAAGTTTAATATGATGGATTATATTTGGGTGTTATCATATTAACTTTTTTTAATATATTACTATATTAATGAAAAGGTAAAAATAAAAAAAGTATTTTATTTAATTAGGTTTAATCCCATTAAACTTTTAAATTCTAAATTCATACCTTCATGTGTTTAGTAACTAGTGGTACGATTTTAAATACCTTGATTATAACACATACATACATATATCAAGTGAATGAATAAAGACAAAACACCATTTTACAACTCAACTCTATGTCTCTCTATCCCACACTTTGATTCTCTCTCTGTGGAACTCTTATTCATACTTCTCATGCAAAACCATAACAAGGTGGGAATCCACTTTGATTCTTGCTAGAAAAAAACAAAGTTTGGAGATCTCTTCTCTCTCAAGTTATGGTGCGTACGAGAAATCAACAAAGAGCTACAATCATTGCCTCGTTTCTGGAAATGGAAACATCGACTACTCCAACGAGGAGTCCCTTCAGAACCTATCAAGTGAAAACAACAAAGGTGGTGTTAGTAAGAATCATCTAACAATAAAAAGGAAATGTTGGAAAAACAAGGAAAAATCACATAATAAATGTTTGTAATTAGTATTTTTGATTAGTAGAACCTTTAATAAGTGTAAAGGAGAATTAGATATCGGTCTCGTGGAAAATTTAGAAGAAGGTTAAATAGATTTCTTTTAAAAAATCTTACCCAATTCACAATTTAATTTTAATTAAAAAAAACGGTTTTGATGGATTGAGATTATTTCAATTAGATTGAAGATTATTTCAATTAGATTATAAAGTATAAATGCATTAATAAAGCAATTGAAAGAACTTACTAAAATTCATATAGCAACACAATAATATATTGGATTTAACAACTCAATTGAATAAAGAATAATCAACTTATAAAATTTTAGATTTTGTTTATCAGACAAATGTTAGTTGTTAGTGTATTAATGGAGGAATTTGAATTCACGACTTCTATTTCTTCCATCTCACCAACTTACCATCAAACCAATCGTATAACTCTTGAAAGATTTAGGGTTTAGGGTTTAATAATTTAACACGAGATAACAAGGGAGGAATGAACACCAAGATTTATACTAGATTAGTCATTCTCATTGCCTACATCTAGCGTTATTCGGACAACCTTAGTCAAAATCTTCTTCACTATAGAAATGAAGTACAAATACTATACACACACAAACTTATAGAATAAACAATCACTTGAACCCTAAAAAATATAACTCAACCCTAAAAAAACATTATCAAACTCAAATTAATATTTAAACAATCTAAAAAGTCTAAAGAATTAAAATGAATATACCTTGATTTGCAAATATGAAAATGAGTAGAACAATAAACAAGTTTCAAGCAATGATTCAATCAAAGAGGTCTAAGGAATTTCAAAGATCAAGTGTGTGGAGCAATATTCATGTTAAAGACCCAAAAACTATCTCTTCTTGAAGAAAAAAATTTAAAAGTAATTTCAAATTTGTTGTATTTGAGAGTGAAGTAAAATGCTTTTTAAATAGAAAACATTTTTTAATTGATGCAATCGTTTACACATAGGTGTAACTAATTATATGAGAAAAATTTGAGTGGGTAAGGACAAATGTGATTTATTATCCTTTATGTAGTCGATTAACGTAAGTTCACATGTATCAAAACTCAAATTCCAAGTTGGTATAATCGGTTACACAGAGATTTAATAAATTAAACCAAAGAGAAATTTGAAATTTAGTTAACTCTTACTTGATAATAGAATTTATCGATTACCTAAAAGTGTAATCAATTACTCTTAGTCAAAATCAAGATTTCTTAATCATGGTTGTATTTGATTAGTTTTTCAAAATATTACACTTGTTCAAAAACAAATATTATAAAAGATTGAAACATGATTATCATGAACTGAGATTAAGAGAATATAAAATATCATGCAATACTAAGTTCTAATATAACCAATACAATGCCACAATATTTATTCATGTTTGGTATATTTAAAATATGACCAAAACAATATATAAAACAATTTTAATCCGATCGTTTTCATTAAGACACAAAAAAAAAAAACATCAATATTACATAATTGGTGATCCAAGAAAAGGAAACTCGCTTTGCCTCAGAAAAGAAGATAACTTTGTAACCTAAGAGGCGAAGAATGGTGAGGAAGCTTTGGGCTCGAGGCAATTTAGAATGCTCCATATAGTAGTTATTTATTTATTTGATGTACTCTGCTATTAAAATTATGTTTGATTGTGCATTACTCATGTTTGGCAAAGCCTATTTTTCTAGGATTGTGATGTAGCTATTTGTAATTCCCTCTTGCACTTTGTATGATTATTTGATGTTGTTTAATGATTACTTTACTTATCCATTTTATCAGTTATATTTTAGTTGTTTAAATAGTCATGACCATTGATATTTGAACAATTGATCTGGGAAGTAAATAAGTTGTTGTCTCGGTGAATGGACCTAATTCATCTAGGCAACCTTCGATTGGATAAAAAGAAACCAGTCTTAATTTAAAATTTTATATGATCAAACTAGATGACACATTAGGATTATTGTGTAGTATGCATAATCAAACTTACTACAACAAATATGGTAATTTACGGTAATCATTGAATTATAAAGAATAACACTACAAGAAAATTAGCTATTGTAATGGGCCAGAAGCCCACTATAATACAGTGACTTATTTATAGTGACCACTATGCCCACTATAATACTGTGGTTTATAGTGGGTATAACCCATTGTAATACAATCGCGCATGATTTTTTAATATAGTAGGTTTTTAGTGGGCTTAGCCGACTATAAAATAATTTAGCCCATTGTAATGAGATTAAACATAATTTTTTAAATAGATTTAGAATTAAGGGAGGTTATAGTGGCTACCTTACAGTGGGTTTTGCCCACTAAAAGCAAAAAATAAATTACAGTGAGCTTATAGTGGGTTAATGCCAATGTAAATTAATAGTTACTTATAGTGGGCTAACCCACTATAAATTAAACGCAATTACAGTGGGTTTACAATGGGTATAGCCCACTATAATATAGTCATGCCTTTACCATGGGCTTAACCCACTGTAAAATAGTTGATCCCACTATAATAAAAGTAAACATAATTTTTTAATTAAGAGAAGTTACAGTGAACTACCTTATAGTGGGTTTTTTCCACTAAAAATATAAAAATAAATTATAGTGGGCTTACAGTGGGTTAACGCCACTGAAAATTAACAATTACTTATAGTGAGTTTTATAGTAAGCTAATCTGCTATAAATTAAACTCAATTACAGAGGGTATAGCCTACTATAATATAGTCACGTCTTTACTGTGGGCTTAACCCATTATGAAATAGTTAATCCCACTATAAAAAAATCAAACATAATTTTTTAAATATATTTCAAATTTAGAGAAGTTAGAGTGGGCTATATTACAATTGGTTTTGCCTACTAAAAAAAAAAGTTAAACGCAATTATAGTGGGTTAAACCCATTATAATTACCAAAATATAAACTCACAACAATATTACAGTGGGCATTTATAGTGGGTTAAGCCCACTATAATTGCATTTTTCTTTTAAAAATACATCTTCAAGCTAAACCCTAACATCATTTAAATGTCGCAAGTGGTCCTTAAAGCTTTGGGAGAAGAGGACTTGTGGCTAAGATGAGTTTTTGAGAAGGAGGATGGCACTCCGGTGAAAAAGATACTCCGACAAGGTAGATGCTCGAACGAGGAAGACGCTCCGGTGAAGAAGACACTCTGGCAATGTCACAATGGTTTCTCCCTTCTAGTTTTGTTCTCTTGCACTCCACAAGGTTCCTATCCTTATTTTGTTTTTTAATGGTATATTTTTATTCTATTAAGATATATTGTTTGTTAGATTAAGCAGAGCTCATTAGGGTGTGATCCTATGGTGCCCATAGGATGCTAGTTGTGTGTTGGATATTGAAATGTATGTGTTTATTATTAAACTCATTAGATTGTTTTTTGTTAAATTGAGTTTGATTCATGGATAATTTAGGTGCTGCATAAGCCATGATTTTTTCCCCATTTTGATAAGATGAGAATAATGTAATTGTACCTTTTTTATTTTGCATCTCTTAGTAGAAGCAGTGTGGTTGTGTTTGTGTTTATCTCTCTTTGTGATGGATTCTTGAAAACACAAACCGCTTCGGTTTATTTGCGCATTATGCGCTTCGGTCTCTGTTTCTGAAAATTGAAAAAAATGTCCATGTGTTTTTGATAAAGGTATAACTTGAGTCAAGAAACTTGACAAAAAAACTTAAAGAAAGAAAACTAGTTTTGGAATGAAGATGGGCTTCCAATGCTCTGTAACAATGTTTGACATTTTCTGCAATAGACAAGGCTAGACCTATTTCCTCACTAACAAGGTAGTTTGGGTCAAAACTAAGCGTGAGATAGATTAGGATTTTTATCTTTCTTTAGTTAGCCAAGCCTGAATCATTCTTCTAAATTCCAAAGTCTTCACAGTATAATGAATAATTCATGTTTATTCAATTATGTCTACAAACTACGTTTTTAAACACTCCCTAGTTTTCCAAACACCCCTAAACTATGTGCTAAAAAAACTCTTATTTAATTTAATGCTCTATGTTTCTCAAGTAAGAATTCAATTTAAGTGTATCTGCTTTGTTGTTTTGCTTAGATGACTAGTTAAAATTACTTACATTTGCTCAAATCCAAAATATAACAACTAAGTTATCAAGGTATTTAATACAAAAGGAAAATCATTACTAATTTCTCCAAGGTCTTCTTGTCATCCAATGCCTCTTGGTCATTCTCAACCAAGTCATGAATAGCACCTTCTGTGTAGGAGTCATAAACCTATTTAGTTAGGATTACTTTCTGTTCATTTCTGCCTCAAACTCTACACTTTTTCTGCATGAAGTTATCTCAAGTAGCAGCTCCATAACTATAGACATCCACTTTAACTGTGATTTTTCCCCCATTTTGATAAGACGAGAATAATGTAATTTTACCTTTTCATTTTGCACCTCTTTGTAGAAGCAATGTGCTTGTGTTTGTGTTTCTCTCTCTTTGTGATGGATTCTTGAAAACGCAAATTGTTTCAATTTATTTGTGCATTGTGCGCTTAGGTCTCTATTTCTGAAAACTGAAAAGAGTGTCCATGTGTTTCTGATAAAGGCATAACTTGAGTTAAGAAACCTGCCAAAAAAAAAAAAAACTAAAGAAAGAAAACTAGTTCTGGAGTGAAGATGGGCATCTAATGCTCTGTAACAAGATTTGGCATTTTCTGCAATAGGTTAGACCTATCTCCTTACTAACAAGGGAGTTCGGGTAAAATCTAAGCGTGAAAAGTAATAGGTTAGGCTTTTTATCTTTCTTTTTAGTTAGCCAAGCCCAAATTATTTTTCTAAATTCCGAAGTCTTAATAGTATAATGAATGAATTCATGTTTATTCAATTATCTCTACAAACTACATTTTTAAACACTCCCTAGTTTTCCAAACACCCCTAAACTATGTACTAAAAAAACTCTTATTTAATTTAATGCTCTATGTTTCTCAAGGAAGAATTCAATTTAAGTGTATCTGCTTTATTGTTTTGCTTAGATGACTAATTAAAATTACTTACATTTGCTCAAATCCAAAATATAACAACTGAGTTATCAAGGTAGTTAATACAAAAGAGAAATCATTACTAATTTCTCCAAGGTCTTCTTGTCATCCAATGTCTCTTGGTCATTCTCAACCAAGTCATGAATAACACCTTCTATGTAGTAGTCCTAAGCTCATTCAGTTAGGATTTCTTTCTATCCATCTTCTGCCTCAAACTCTACTCTTTTTCTGCATGAAGTTATCTTAAGTAGCAACACTCCATCACTATAGATATCCATTTTAGCCGTGATTTGCATGTTACATGAATTAGGTTCTTCATTAACTTTTGAAAAAAAACTTGATTCAAATGGTTTTTGTATGTGTTTGTTATTCAACTTATTGGCATGTGATTCTATAAAACATGGTTTCATATGTTTTATAGGGGTTTAATATATATATATATATATATATATATTTGCATTTTATTAATGTTTTATATCAATAATTTGCAGAAAATGAATAATTATACTTCAAACCGTAGTTGGATGTATGATAGACTTTATTCTAAGAGAGGGGGTTAAAACCACACTTCATCAATGAAGTTAATGAAATTATAAACATAGTTGAGCAACAACCAAATTTTGTTAGTGAAGGAGGAATTCGTTGTTCCTGTGTGAAATGTAGATGCACGAAAATATTGTCTTCTATTGATGTGAAGCTTCACTTGTACAAATATGGATTCCAACCTCGGTATTGCTATTGGAATGAACATGGTGAGGTTGTGCCACATCTTGATGTTGTTGGGGGACCGAGACCTCCTAATGCTTCAGAAAGTATCAACATGGTCGAAATATTGGGATAATGCTTATTATCAAAATATTTCCATCCGAGCAAAAAAGAAAAAAATAGATCTACAGAACGGGGTGGAGTTGTACACACAAGAGGATCCATCTCTACATATGAGATAGTCATGCGGATGGTACGTTTTATGTTCATTCTTAATAATATTTTTACTACTTAAGCATTATTTATTTGTATATAATACATTTATTTTTATTTTAAAGTCAAATAAGATAGGTAAAGCTCCTGACTTGGAGGAGGTGTTAAAAAAAAAAAAACACATACAAAGAAGGATAACTATTGGGTGGACAAAGGATCAGAGGAAATTTATGTAAGTTAATATAGTATATAATTTTTTCAAATGTTTGAATAAGTAATTGCTTCTTAGGTTGATTATCGTGTTTTATTCTTTTATGTAATTAAGGAAGTTTTATGGAAAAGCTAAACATGCAACTCTTTCACAGCGGAACCCAAGACATTAACTCCACCTCAAAGGTGAAATTATGGAGTGATATAGTTGGGGGCAAATCTCGGGGACGCCTTTATGGGTTTGGAGATATTTCCTCCTGCTATAGGCCCAATGTGGAATCACTAATCAATGAGCGTGCACCACGTTAAACTATACATTCTGAAACTGCAAATACTCCAGAGTTGCTTCAAGAGATAAATATTTTGAAGGAGCAACGTGAAGAAGATAGGAAGACACCAGAGGAAATGAGTAATTCCATTAAACAGCTTACATCAAGCATGCAAATCCATACCAAGCAGTATCATGGATATAATAGTCGCCATCTAGACTATGATGATGATGATTTCTCTCACAACGATGATCAATACACACGAGTGAAGACTTTGTTATGTATAGAAACTTTGAAATTTTGATAAGTGTTATGTAATACTTTTAGGAAATTTTATTATGGAACTCTATAAATTTGTATTTGGATAATTATGTTCTTTTCTTAAATTATTTTATGAAATGTTAAATTGATGTTCATTTTCATTTTATTGTTTTATTAGAAATTGAGTATTATATCCAGGTTTTGTTTAATTCTTATAAATTAGAAATTAAAATAATAATATAAAAAAGGGTTTTGTTATAGTGGGCTTAGCACACAGTAATGTGGTGGATTTGTTATAGTGGGCTAAATTCACTATGTTATAGTGAGTTTGTTATAATGGGTTATGTCCACTATATTACAGTGGACTAAACCCATTGTAATACAATGACTTTTTTTATAATGGGTTATGCCCACTATATTATAGTGACCTTGTTATAGTGGGTTAAATGCTCACTGTATTATAGTGGGCTAATAATACACTGGACATTTAATTATTCTTTTACTTATAAATTGAATTAGTTGAGAACAAAATATGATCTTTTGGGTACGAAACCCAAACTTAAGTCTACTATTACTAATGTGTAAGATACGCTTATTTTTAAGCAGTGATATTTTACGCATAATGCTTCAAAAATTCGTAAAAATCTAAAAAATACTTTCTTTAAAAAATATTAAGACACTAAAGAAGAGTGAAAGAAGAGGGGCAACCATTTTTTGTGAACGTACTGGGCATGTGATAGTATCAAATTAATTTCTACTTTTTCTACTTTTTCTAATTTCTTTCTATGGCTATAAACATCTATTAAAAATAATTAATCTCTTCTTTATTTCTTTTTGTTGTCTCACTGCTGCAATTACTATCACATTTAAATAAAGGACTTGATTAAGTTTTCATGCAATAAATGCTTTACGTACACATTATTTTTTGCCATAAATTTTGACTGTAAAATAAGTTGGAAAAATTGTGAAAAAATATTAACATAAAATAAAAACCATAAAATTCAAAAATTATTTTTATAAATATAAAATAAATTATTTATGAAAAGTATACCTAAAGGGATCTAACTTAATTGATAATTAGGATATATGAATTATTATAAACATATTAACACAAGTTCCAATATCTAGAACATATATAGTGGTAGTTGTGTTTTAATCATAAACCATTACACCATCTCCTATGGAAGTAACCTATTTGAAATTTATCTTGAAAATTGTATTAGGTGGTCTTTATAATGTCGCGTCTATATTAAATAACTCAAATACAAATTCACTCAAATAGTAAGAAACTTCAATAAATTCATCATTTATATTTTTTTATTTTCATTTATCAATTGTGTTAGGTAATTCCCATTTTAATATAATGCAACAATTATTCATTAAACAATTCAACCCCAATTTCAAGCAACGGATTATATCACATAAATGGACTCCTATAATAAGCCACCAATGCTTGGTTGAAGAGTGAGTGGAAAAACTCTAACTAGAAATACTCTAAGAAGACATTCTTAAAAAAAAAAAAAAACTCATTCTCTTTTTTAAATGTGGACCTCAAGTGACATCCACTATTATAATATTAAAATATAAGAATTATTCATTTCTACGTGACACTCGGGAAGATGCTAAAAAAATCCAGAGTTTGCTATTGATAAAAAAAAAAAAAACAAAACCACCCCATATATCTTGGAGTAATTTTTTCTCAAACCCTCCATTATTCATGTAAAGTATTGAAACCACACTTTACTTCAGCACCACGTAACAAATTAACCCAACAACCGGAAATTTTGCATAGCATGGTGCATCATTTTTTCTCTTTTCACAAAACTCATGCCCCCAACAACTTCACTTTTTTCTTTAGTGGAACTGCACATGTAAGAGTGAAAACCACAACTTTAGACCAAGAAGCATGCTCATGATTTGAAGAGATACATATATTTCTGTTCACAACCCTAATCCTTGGTCATATGCATGCATTGCAACATTTGTCAACGTTTAGGCTATTTTCACGAGCACCTTGAGGCTGCCACCAAACTAGCTAGAAATATACTCGAGTTAATTCCACACCACAATTTGTAGCCACTAAATTGGGAAGACAAACAACAACCTTGAAAACTACTCAATTACATGTGAATTGACAGAGTTATTACTATTTTTCAGATGAAAATCTTCTGTTTAAAATTTGCCTCATTTTCTGTTTCAATAAATCAATATCATGTCAGAATTTATTATTTATTAATTGGTTGGGACAAATAATAAGATACACGAATTTGGGAATGAGAATTGTTATATCATGCATGCATGCCTTCCACTAACATCCTTTAATTTTGCTATCTCTCAATCTATGGTTTGTGTACCTTTCTTTCCATGAATTGTGGGACTATGCATGTTTCAGGATCCAGGAGCCATCACAAGAAACAAAATTGCTTAATTTGAGCCAAAGTTTCGTTTTTTAATCAATTACACTAAAAGCAGCCTTAAGTACTATTAAATATTAAATTCTAAAATAAGAGACACCTCGTGCATGGTACAACTATAATGAGTTTAGAAGTGGTAGACTAAGCCAATAGCCATGTTTATGGATATGGCTAACAAGTTATGGAATTAAGACTTATGAATGATCCAATTTAATTGATATGAATTTATTATAATAATAATAAATAAATAAATAATATATACAGATAAACAAATAGAAACTAATAACAATACTCTATTACTTGCAATGTTTAATAACTATCAGTGAAACTTAGTGTTTATTTATCTTGTGTTGACATTCAATTATTTTTTAGAAATGCTTAACTTATCCTATTAAGTTTATATTAATGTTTGGTTATTTGCAATATGATTTATTTTAAACTTTAAAAAACAATTTTTAATATTATGACCTAATGACCTAACAAGTTTATGATTGGGTTGAGTTTAGAATTATTTTTTTACTTGATTAGACTGACTCAAGCCGGTCATTTTTTAATTCAATTAGGTAATAGATTTTACCAAACCAAACAATAACCACGGTTATTGTCATCCAATCATAAGTTAGCATTTTAATATTTTAAAATAATTATAATCAAATTAATAAATTTATCATATATAATGATTTGTGATAAAAGTTACATCTAATATGAGGTTATATTTTAACAAAATTCTTTAATTTATTTATTTTATTTAGTAAGCTGTATTTTAAGTTATCTAATCAAGTGAGTCGGTTAGGTTATCGAAGATGTGTGCTTAACGAGTGGATACCATTATTCACTATCTTTGACATATAATAGAAATCTTAAATGGAATCAATATATATACGCGGGTCCCTAAATTTGGTCCCTAATATACCATGAAAAATGCCACACGATTGCAAAAGAAGCTTTTATCGAAAATTTTTATTGCTAAAAGTTTTCCACATAACCAAAGTATTAAGTTATAGATAAATTATTTATTTCAATCCTTGATACATGGGACGACATTTATTAAATAGTCTTGTATATATTGTTTTAGCATACCTACGAAGCTTTAGCTTCCACAAATAATTTCAAATAATGATTAAATCCGGTCATCATATAAAATCAAGTTCCTTGATACATGGTTTTGGATAATGTATTTTAAAAGAATTTGAAATTTTAATAATTTTTAAATTATTTTGATTAGTTAAAATTGTAAAATTTCAAATTCTTTTAAATAAAACTAAGAATTTGAATTTTTTCAAATTTATTTTTCTATGACCGAAATCAGTCTGTGTTATTTTTTCCTCGACACCAATTAAATTATTTTCAGTTGATATTGACCGGAATTGTTAACGTCAACTAGGATTATTTATCAAATTTTTTTGAGATTTGTCGTTCAAATTTTTTGTTAACATTAATTGAAGTTATTTCTTAATATGCATGCATAGTTTTATAGCATCAACTACAACACGTTGTTTTACTTAGCGATATTATGTGAGGTGTGTTGATGATTAAATTTAGATTCACACTCCTATGGTCAGTCCATAATGTTGTGATAGTATGACATACAAAGCTCCAAGACTTCAAACATAAAATTGTACCACATTTAGGTCCACACTTTTGTGGCTAATTCCATCTTGTTGTTGGAGTTGTGTGTGAGATGATGAGTCATCCATAAAACTGTAGAATATTTCATAATACTATGATAGATGCATTGAAGCTTGAAACTCATCAATGTGACATGCAGAGCTCTACAGTGTTAGATATAAGGTTGTGACGTATTCCACAATTGTGGGAGGTACACTAATGACCCGATTTGGGTCTATAATAGTATGGATGATCCCACTTTAAAATACTCTACCGAATAAGAAATTAAAATTCAATAAATTTGAATTACCTTATTCAAACAAAATATTTAAAAAATAAATAATCTAAATATAAATTATTTCAAATTTTTTGCATCTATAAAATTCTTCAAATGTAAGACTAGTAGAAGATTCTTCAAATGTAAGACTAGTAGAAGATTTTATAATATATAGATAGATAGATATGTTCGGTACAGTTATAACTAATATGAGTGATACTTAAATATTTGTGCTTTCTTAACTAAATAACAATCATCAATTGTATTCATTCTTATGTTGATTCGAAGCCAAGCTTTTCATAATGTTTCTTTTTTATTTATTTGCTCCATAGCATCGAACCTTCATTTGTAGTTTGTGTATTTGATTTCATCTATGGGACACGGAGAGTGCTAATAATGAAAGCAAAACTGAGACTATATTTAGGCCGTGCAGCTCTATTTTTCGGGTATTTTATTGCCAAAATTGAGTTAGGGAAACTTTGCATTATAAACAAAGACAAAATCAGTGTTTGATATTCTAGTTTTTTATTTAAATTTAGTTTGCTGGTTTTATATTTTAATCCATAGTTTTTCATTTCAATTTAGCTATTTTTTTCAGTTATGTATTTTTTTATTGGCTTAAATACAATTGATACCCCCAACTTTTTTTTAATTTTAGACATTGTGTCTCCATATTTAAAATCATGACATTGTCTCCCTAAATTTTAAAAATGTGTAAATTGATATATCTTTCATTAATTGTTGACAGTGACAATTACTTGTAAGTGTGTTGACCATCATGTATAAGAAATTAGGTGACATAGCACACAATTATGACTTAGTAAAAAGGTTAATTTAATATTTTAGAATTTATGTGTGAGTGTTATATGCCACATTCTTTATCCACTAATACTCATGTAAACCCTAAAATGTTAAATTAACTCTTTTATTAAGCTATAATTATATATCACATCACCTAATTTATTACATGTGGTGGTCAACGCATTTCCAAGTAACAATCAATGTCAACAATTTGCAGAATAGATACCAATTTGCACATTTTTTAAAATTTGAGGATATAATGTCACAATTTTAAAATACCACGGCATAATGTCTAAAATTAAAAAAAAATTTGAGAGTATCAATTGTATTTAAGCCTTTTTTATTACATATCATTGTTTAAAATTGTGTTGATTTTGTTGGGTAAAGACACACAATGATGAATGTTGGAGATTTTACATCGATTAGTAATATAGCCAAACAATAATATATTAAGATGCAAATTTCATCTCACAAACCAATTTTGTAAAGTTAAATTAGACTTAATTTCACAATTTCTAATATGTGACTTTTATTAAAACTTTTTTAAAAAATCATTTTTTATCAACACATTTTTATAATATGATAAAAGTATGTATTTTCTCATGTATTATGTTGATTTTGTTGGGTAAAGACAATTATTTTTTCATTATTGTGTGTCTTTACCCATTTTGTGTCTTCTTTCAGATATGTGTCTGCTCAAAGCAAAGTCCCTTACCAAATTGTCATTGTTATAAAAAAATTACTAATGTTGAGTTCAAATGTGAGGTTAAAGTCCTACTTTATGAATGGACAACTTAAGTAATATATAATTATGTGAGCAAATTTACAAACCTATTTTTTCAAAATTTTAGATCGAAAATAGTGTGCTGAAGTCGATAGTTTAAATATTTTTTCATTTGTTAACTCTCATATACCCAACCACTAACACAAACCAATATCATGCTTATAAAAAAAAAAAGTACCAATATCATAGTTAAAAAAAATAAACCAGAAGAAATTAAAGAATACTTCAAGATATAAATAAAGATCTTAGGAGATCAAATATTAATATCACAAGAAAAAAGAAAAAAAAAATGAAAGACAACTCTATGCAAACTCCAAGAGCAAAAGTCATGTATTGCTAGCTAGAAAATTTTCTGCTTTTAAACGAATTTTCCTTTGGCTCAAAGATCGATTGGGAAGGATGATTGCAACACACTCATATATGGGACCAGTACTCTGATTGAGACCATCTTGCAACATACTTAACAAATTAAAAAGACCTTTCAAGAAAGTTCAACCTTTGTATTTTATGCCACCTTTTTTTTTTTCTACATGGAATTTCTATTCTTTATCGTAAAAAAGCTTTTCCATAATTATTCCATTTTCGTAACTTGTTTGAAACTTCACGTCAGAACCATTACTTCGTTTTATGTTGTACCACACTTTATTTGTACATTCGCACGGATACGGACATGGTATCGATACATGAAATGGATATGGCATAAGATGCCACGTTGACAAAAAAAAATATATATATAAAAGTAGGTGTATATATATAATTAAAATTTTTATTTGATGAATGATAAAATTATACAAAAATATATCCTATGGAATTAAAGGAACAAGATAAGTATAAAGGTGATTAGTATAACCACTATGCACATGCAACTGTATGTTGATGGGTTGATAGGTGAGTCAATTATAAAAATGATATGGACTTTGAAGGTTATATATGCTTTGCGGACATGAACATGTGATATAGGTTAAAGTCATATATCTACTCAAAATATTTAATTTTAAAAAAAAATAACCATAACTAATATATAAAAATCAATTATTTTAATAAAATTATAAAATTATAACCTGTTTTATAGATATAGTTAATGTAATTAACTTAATTTTATTAGAGAAATGGTTATGGTTAAATTTGATTTTATAACCAGTTACTTTTAGTTATTGTCAAATTCTTTTAGTTTTAGTTTTTGTATTCAATGAAAAGTATTGGTTAAATTTGGTTTCATAGCCATTTATTTATAGTTATGAAACGGTCTACACCTCTATTTCAATGCCCACATGATCTCTATGGAAAAAGGTGCTAAAAAGGAAAAATTTTCGTGACATCACCCACACATCTATGACTTAGTTTACATCCTTGTAAATAATGCATTGAGTAGAAAAATCCTCTTTAACACCGCTCGCACCTCTATGACAATAGTCACATTTATGTGGAAAAAAACATTAAGAAGTAAAAAAAATTGTTACATCTCTCACACCTTTGTGAAGGTGTTCACAATCTTGTGAAAAATTCACTAAGAAAAAAAATTTACTTGTGAACCTCTAATATCTTTGTAACAAAGGTCACAATATTGTGGATAATTTGTAGAGTAGAAAAAACTTCCTTAATGTATCTCATACCTCTGTGTTATTGGCCAAATCCATGTGCGAAACATATTAAGTAGAAAAATAAATTTTAAAAATTATTTTATTTTTTAAAATTAATTATTTAATTAGTTGTGGACAAATAACTAGTTAAATAACTAATTATTTATATATTTGATTATGTAACTAGTTATAAATAATAACTGATTATATAACCGGTTATTTATAATAATATCAAGTTATAATAAATGATAATTGATTATGAGAGAATGGTTATAGTTATAGTTATTATAACTACATACATATATGGTTTTTTATTGGTTATGGTTAGGTTATTGAAATAATCTAACCACTAACAGCCCTAGACTTAAAGATTAACTTTGGCAAAAGCACTTTATTTGGTGTTTGGACAGTTTGATAAGGGATAACAATTAGGGGTTACTTCCACACAAACTTTATTTTAAAATATAATTATTATGGATTAACAAAGTAAGATTTTTTTATTATATGAACAAACTTCATTCATGCACTGTCAATGTAAAAGAGTTTTACGCTGGTATTCAATTACAACCCTTCATGTATATGGCTTTTAATGTATTGACTAATTAAGTCAACAAACTTACCATACATGAAGAGTTGTGATTAAATGTCGGTGTAAAACTCTTTTACATTGTTATTGCATAAGTATTAAACTCTTTTGTTAATGAGAAAAATTTGAATATCTTTCTCTCGCCCTTCATGTAAGATTTGTCACTAAATCAATAATATTATATCTACCATACAACTAGCTAGCTAGAATAGGGTTCATAAGGTTGACTTCCATATAGGACTACAAGAACACATGTTTTAGAAGCTCGTGTTTGGAGGGTTGTGGAGCATACCACTATTATAGTAATAACAAAGTTTATTTCACTATAGTATATATGACTTTTAGTAACATTTTTTGCCTAACAATATTTTAATAAAAATGTTACTAAAAGCCTTTGGTAACATTCGAAAAGTGTCCTTACTAATATGTTTTCACAACATTTTTATCAAATGTTGTGTATAGTCCATGTCGCTAAAGCCTGTTAGTAACATTTTAGGCTTTAACGACATGAATTACATAGAACATTTTATAAAATATTAAAAAAGCATATTAGTAACATTTATCTATAATTTGGTGACATTTTTTAAATGTTACCATATTTTTTAAAAAAATTATTGAGTATAAAGTAAAGAAAATGTTATTAATTAAAAGTCATATATGTTTTAATATTTTCCGGTAAGACTTCAAACACTTATACATAATAAACTTAATGCTTAGAGAGTTATGAACTTTCCAATCAAGATAGTAGTCATAAGGTCAACTATCATTTCTAACATCTAATGCCAAGGTTATCCCCATTAATAATTCTCAAAACCAACATTGTACCATCAAATGACATGATCGTTAAATGATCAATTAAGACATGGAGACCTGTCACACAACATAACACATTTTCAACATGTAATAGAGGAAAATGATGTCTTCTTATTCCACTTCCCTAAGTACAATGCTAATAATATTAGACATACGACCACACAGTTCCAAGAGGCCAATCAACAAGAAACATATAGATAATCTTCTCAAATGACATCAAATATAAAAGAAGGATGCAAACCCCATCTTATGTTCATGGTTAAGCATATAAAAATGGTGAATAAGTCTATTTTTAGATTGAAAATGATAATCTCTTAAAAATAAGGATATATCTATTACTAAAATGGGTGAATGGAATGATAGGGAATAAGGGATATTAGTAGATCTAGTAAATATCTTAAGCATGATTTGTTTGTGTAAAGGTTTCTCAAATGAATGGGTTTGGAATAAGAATTTATCTAAGATCTTTGTAAATAAGTCAACTTATTATTTTCTACAATCTCATTTTCTATCAAGGAACTATCGATCTAAGTGTTTTTTTATTGTTCTCAAAGTCCATTTCTTATCTTGGCAAGTGATTATATGTTTTCAACTAGAGTTAACTTGTATAAAAGATAAATATTATCTCGAGTGAGAAGGTATATCTTGTGGATTTTCTTTCTTCTTAGTAGTATAGTTGGTTAAGAGATCAAAGGAAAAAGGGCAAAGGAATAAGAAAGTGGAAAAAGGAAAAGGGAAAGAAAGAAAAGCAGCAAAATGTGAGATGATTTGTTAGGTTGTTTGGTAAATGACAAATTGGAAAGTAAGATAAATATTTTATTTTATCTTATTTAGTAGTGTTGAATGTAGACCCCAAGTGGTTTTAATTATGATCATCTCTTTAGTAAAACAAAGTATAAGGATGATGGAGAAAATTATTTAAGTTAAAAATTAGGCTAAAGTGTTTCTTAGAATACAAGTTGTAGCATATTAGAACACTAGTTTAGAAAGGGTGTTTCAGCGTTACTTTGATAATAGAAATCTCAAAATGATAAATGAAGATCATTCTTCTTCTTAAGATTTCAACATTAGCAAAGTTGCAAAGGATACATAGAATACGTCCTTAAAAGTATGTCTGAGGTTAAGATCAAGAACACTGCTTTAGAAAGAATTGAAAATAAAGTATACTTTAGAATGATTTACTCAATCAACTTATCATAAAAATGGTGATATTTGATGTAGCAAATTCTATAATGATAGTTTAGAATGGTGTATGATGATTGTTCAATATTTGTGTATTAATATGAAATTACCTCTTATTTTCTTTGAATTCCATCTTAGTATGATTTAGGTGGAATTTTATTTTATTGCAAAATAATATGCTTGTTTGGAGAAATTCTCATATAGGAACATGTTGGATAATGAAAAAAGTAATGAGGAGTGTAAAGGATGCAAATAAATTGGACATTGACACTTAAGAAAGGATATAAAAAAATAAGACTTTCATAGACTTCGCTCAAGCAATCATCAGTCTTGCTTGAGCGAGCCCTACACTTAGAAGGACTCTAGAGCCATTATGCTCACTTAAGTAATTTGTCAAATTGCTTGAGCGAATATTCTTGAAGTGCTTGAGCAAATAGACTTGGAATTTGAACGAACCCCCGAACTCTGACACATTATCCATTGTATAAATAAGATTTTTTTAGGAAGTAGAGCATCTCACATTTGGTGTTGCACTATAGCATTTTGAGCTATTGAGAGAGGATGTTAGGTTAGATTATCTGCTACAACTGTTTCAAAGTTTTTAAGAAATGTTCTCAACAAAACTACGTTTTGTAGAAAGTATATAAAATCTCATATTCAACTCTAAATAAATAATCATTCTAAACACTTGTATACTAAACTAACTTCAAAACACTAAAATTTTTAAAGGGGCATAAGTTTTTTTTTTTTCCTTAACAGAAAGATGTTAAGTTTTAGAAAACATAATTCAACTCCTCATTTGATGTTATTTTATTAACTTCAAGCAGTAAAAATGAAAAAAAAACAAAACATTATGATCAATTAGCATAGAGTTCCTCTCATTTAACTATTATTAATTCAAATCTTAAATACCCATATACATTAATATTTAGAAAAATATTTTTCTTACCTAACTAAAATAAAATTGCGTATCTTACACATACATACACACGTCCTTATATAGGTTCTTAAATGATTATTTTAGTCCTGTAATATATTTATCCTTCGTTTTTATCTTTATAATATGTAAATAATTTACTTTTAGTCTATCAAATATTTTCAAACAAACCAATTTAAAATAAATAAAAGACTTAAAAGTCATTTCCGTACAAAAACTTAAAAGTAATATTTTTTGGTAATTCAAAACTGTCAATATTTACTTTGAGAATGTGATATGAACAACTTTTTAAAGCTAAAAACTACCATAAATATTTTAAGGAAAATACCACTTTTTAAAAAATTAACCTTTTTTGTGAAAAAGTTTTGGTGCCTTAAAACATCCACAAAAATATTTTTTCATTTAATTATTCATTTAAAATAATTATATATACATTAAATAATTTATATATTTCTATTTATCTTCATAATTTTCAGATTATTTAATTAAATTCTATTATTATTTTAACATTTTATGTTATGAATAATTATATTCAATTTAGGAATAAAATATAATCTTTAAAATTTCTTATCATACTAAAAACAAAAATAATCAAACTTTTATATAAAAATGGCCTTTAACCCTAAATAAAATATTATGGTAACTAAACAAATAAGCACATTGCAAAAACTAGAATAAAACTACAAAGATTATTTTTAAAAACATAATTTTATAAGAAACAAAACAGCATATTAAAAGGAAAAAATAGTCAAAAGAAGAAACTATAATAATTAATAATTCCATGAGCAATAGAGAGTTAGGATGAACTAATGATATCAGTGGGCCATAAGGAATTAAAGGTCGGTAGGAATCCGCAGGATTCGCATGCTGCCAATTCTAATCGGATCCGCAACTATTAAGGGAAAGAGTTTGCACAAGTGTAACAATTTGTGTTGATCCATGTGGCTACCATTCAAGAACTCGTATCTATTTTCCAACTTTTTCCTCTACCCGTGAATTACTACTTACTCCTTTTTCTTTTCAATTTGGGTTCAATTAGGTGTTTCCTTTTTTTATTTATACTTTTTTATGTTTTATCTTCTTTTTTTTTTAAATAATGACATTGTGGGTCTAGGTTTAAAATTATTAAACTTTTTGTTAAACTATTAGTAGAGTTATATTGAAGGTTAAATGACAAATGTTTATCGAGTAATTTGATAGTAATTTAATAATATGGTAGACTATAATTATGTGATTTATGTGATTTAAAAGTATTTGAATCATTTTTAGATCACATAATTGAAACCTGACATGTTATTATTTCAGGTTATGAAAATCGGATTGGACCGGCTGATTTAACCGGTTGAACTGAAAACCGGACCAGTGTTTGGTCCATTGTTTTAAAAAAATTGAAACCGGTCAAAAACTAGGTGAACCGGTCAAAACCAACCAGTTTAAGGGTAAGCTTGTTTTATTTTTTAAAAAAAATGAAAAATATATAAAAATTCATAAAAGTTGAAAATTTGTGATTTTTAAAATTTTAAGTATACAAATGGGAGATATTCTGATAAGTATTATGAAATAAAAAATATATAAAAGGATTCTTTGCAAATTATGAAATGTTGATTACAATTTAGAATATAAATATTTCTCAAAAAGTCATATTAAGCAACGTGTAACTTTGTCTCTTTTTAATATTATAAGAACAACAATACTTTAACTTAAAAAATATATTATATTTGTGTATTATAAATCATATATACCTTATTTTCTTGCTTAGTATATTACTATATTATTAAAATAAATATAAAAATAATATTTTATTTAATCTGATTCAACTCCTATCATATGTCAGTATTTGTAACTTTCAATGTCAATTTATTAATAGCTAAAGTGTAATTAAGCCTTTGGATTTTTTTAGGGTTAACTATTTATTTAGTTTAATTACATTTTATGCTTCTCTATTTTACTAATTTTTGACATTTTTATTCTCTTATTTTAAATCTTGACTTTATATCTCCTATTGATAAAATGGTTGAATTTGTGTCCAAATGACGTTTATTGTCAAGTAACAAGTGTTGACTAACATGTGTGGTAATAATTTAACAATGTACCACACTCCAATTCTATGATTTAAAAGTGATTAATTAAACATAATTATTTATTCTTTATCCAAATAATCTTTAAATCACATAGGTTGGATTTTTAATATTATTAAATAACTATCATGTTTCAGTTAATATTTTTCGGTTAACGATCAACACTAATCACTCAAAATGAATTCAACAATGTTAAAAATTAAACCTCAATTCAATTCATGATTTAAAAATAGCAGCAACAATGTCATAAATTGTTAAAATAGATAGCTAATAATGTAATTAAGTCTGCTTCTTTTAATTATATATTTGCACTTGAACTTTTTAAAGAAAAAATTTTATTTCTAAAATTGTGCAAAATTTACCTTTTCCTTTCTATATTTAAAAATTATCGATTTTAGTCCTTATACAAACATTTTTACATCGATTTTCGTCCTCATACAAACATTTCCATATCTCTTTTAATCTGTTAAACTTCTGTAAGGGCAAGAGATTAAAAGAGATTCAAAACAGTGTGTATGGAAAGTAAAAGGGATGATTTTCAACTATAGGAGAAATGTAAAATTTGCACAATATATAAACCAAATGGGTAATTTTTCTTTCTTTTTAAATATTGGATCATTTTGTTTAATTTTCATTATAAACGAGAATTAATCACAAAAAACTAATTAGAATAGAAACATATAAATTTAATAATTATAAATAAAATAATTATATACTATTATTTTGCCGTAAGTTACAATTAATATCACATTTAAGATAATTAATTATATATAAGAATAAACAAAATTTTTATATATAACAATTTGTAATTAAATAATACTGTAAATTTAGTTTATAATATCCGTGCATGACCTTTTTCTCAAAATTTATATCCATGTATTTAGTATTATACTTCAATAACATATTTAAGTAACTCTACATGGTGAAATGATAATAAAATCACATAAATTAGCTAATGTTAATTATATTTAAATATCTATTTCAAGTAATATTGGACTAAGTTTCTTTAAGTAAGGTTTCATATTTGAGTATAGAGAAAACATAATCAGATGAAAAAATCAAGTAAATAGTCAACCAAATTTCTCGATAGAGATTAATCATCCACAAAGTCAGTAAATACTTCATACCAATAACATGGTTAATAAAAATTATATTATTCTAGTTTTTTTCTTAAAAATTATTATTCCACTCTAACTTCTTGGTCCCATGTTGGATTTCAAATGGTAACCATCACAGATTTCATTTTAGAATCTATGCTTCCAAAAGAGGCAGTGTTTGTCAAGCAAGCTAAGGCATCAAGAGCTTGATCTCATTTGGAATTGAACTAGCTTGCAAAATTGTGATGGCTCCTATTATTGGCTAAAGACCAATTCAAGTAAACTACTTAAAGCAAAACGTGTTTCTATTCCTGTCTATAAAAACATTGCATGCTTAATTTGAACTAAAATGAATCATCCTTCTTGTTTCTAACAGCTAGCAGAGATTTTTCTTCAAAAGGGAAATTGATATAGCACAAGTCAAAGACAAAATTTGGCATACCATGTTGTTGTTTGTACTAGTTGTGAATCAAATTGGTATAGGAATATGCAATATTTATTAAAAAAAAAGAAGTTATTGAGTGTGTTTGGTGAGCTTTCTAGCATAACAGAACACAAAAAAAAGTGAAAATAAATTATATTTTTTAAAATATGTGGGACTTCTCCTAGGTTAAGTTGTAAAAAGTCTCAATTCTTTTAAAAGAGATATATATGAAAGAATTTTTATGTATTATCTTATAATAAACTAATTTTAACTTAGGTAAAAAGTTATTTTTATTATTTTTTTTATATATTTTCTCTTAAAAGTGTTTCTAGAGAAATTAATCCAAACTATTTTTAGGTAAGTTTCTCCGTAAACTCTTTTAGCAAAAAATATATATAAAGAATATTGAAATAATTTTTTTCATAAGTTAAAATTAGCTTATTTAAACAAGTTCATATGTTACAGTTTCTTCAACTATTGAGTATAGTGAATTAACTGGTATATGATATTTTATCTTAACCAGTCGTCTTGAGAGTTCAAGTTTTGTATATTTTTTTTTTTTGGAAGGCAAAATATATATTTCTAAAAATGGGCGAAACAAAAAATTTCTAACATCCTACTCATCCAACAAAAGGAAAGAGCATAGAGGCACCTCCAGAAAACAAAACATCAACTAAACCTCCTAAACTATTTACAGATACAACAGACATAAACGAGGGTTACTACATCAATCAGAGAAAACACGTTCCCTCATCGAAGAAAACCTATAAAACAGTCATTTTCAGGAGATGAGTTGAATAAAGCCAAAGATATCCAAAGATTTCATTGTCCTAAAGATCCAGATGCTCCAACAGACTGCACACCCAAATAAAAATCTACACTTTCTTTTACAAATACCAATCACCCAAGAACTCGCAACTTGAAATAAGAGGGTGAGATCATCAGGTAACAAGGAATCAATACCAATCCACCTCATGACTTTTGACCACACCATTTGAGCCACTAGACAGGTCAGAAAAATATGTTTACTGTCTTCTACCAAATACTCCTTGCACAATGGACAACACTGCAAATGCGGAGGGATAATAACTGTACGCAACAATAAATTATCAATAGTCGGCAATCTATTCAAGAGAAGCTTTCAAGAGAGAGCCAGAACTTTCGAAGGAAGTTTGTCCTTCCAAAGTCTCTTAAACAGAGGCATTTCAGAGTGTGGCATGGAATCACCGGACAACCCTTCTTGAAGAAACCTGTACGTCCCTGCTACTGAGAAGGCCCCTGCACTGTCCGGTTGCCAATACCACCTATCTTGAAGACTGGATCAATGACTACATTCTGCAAGGAATCTTCCAATGACGACACCAACTCCTCCTCCCATAGAAAAAGTCTCCTCCTCCACTCCCAATTCCACCGCTGAGGCCGTGGGCCAGACTTGAACATATCTTTGACAAAAAAATTTTTATTGATAGCCAGGTCAAACAATCTAGTGGAAAGCACTTTTAGAATCCCTCCCCAATTATGTAACCAAAACAATGACTCGCTTCCATCCCCTATCAACCCGTAGTATTTAAAGAGAACCAACCTGGACTATGAGCTGATGGACCATCTATAGCCCAAATATCCCTCCACCAAATAAAGCATTTTGACCACGACGAAACCTCGTAAGGAAGGTTCTGGTAATCTCCATATTTACTCCGAATAAAGGGAGCTCACAAGAAGTTCTTATCCAAAAGGAATCTCTATCTCCATTTTGCAAGCAAACTCAGATTGAAAGTTTTCAAACATTTAACTCCAAGCCCTCCATCCTTCTTGGGAAGACACATCTAGTCCTAACTAACCCAAGAGATTTTACAATCCTCGACATTCTCACTCCATAAAAATCTGTGCTGCAAAGTCTTAAGAGATATGTAATTACATACTCAGAAGAATTATTTAATGTTTAAACAGAATCATGTGGAGATGATATCTATATAATTAAACAAGAAGAAAATATAAAACTTCTTAATAAAATTAACTTGTAAAATTTTTCACATTATTTTTTTATTGATTTTGTTTTTACTCCTCCAAAAAAAGATTATCTAAGTTCACCTTAAATAGGCCCCTCCAAAGATTCTCTCTCATGTTGAACATACTGAACTTTTTATTTTTCTTTTATAATTATAGGGTTTAACTTTAATTACACTTTCGGCTTGTCTAGTATTTTATTTTAATTTTTTGGTCCATCGGCTTGTCTAGTTTTAACTTACTGTATCTGATTTTGATCCCTAATTTTTTTAGCCAACTACATTTTTTATTAATAAATTAATCAAATCTGATATCTCATCGATCAATTTGCTTTAACTTACAACCCTCAAATTTCCACTTTATATTACTTCTAAACTTTTAAAATTTCATATATATTTGTTTCGTGTACAATAAACGATCATGTCCCAATGCATATATTCCAACCTCACCAATTAATCAACTCTAATAGGTTACCTTCAAATATGTTGACTAGAAAATAATAATGAGCCTTTTAAAATAGAGAAAATCCAAATAATTTTACCATTACACTTACACCCCCCGATTTGAGGGGATATCACGGCAATGTTTTTAAACACAACGAAATAATAATACAATATTTAAATTTAAAGGGAATTAGAGTAAAAAAATAAATAAATAACTAAATATAATTATATGTAATTTGATAAAAGTGTTGTAATTTTGTTAATAAAGTATTGAATTCGAATCTTTTAGAGATAGTTACACACAGCATTTGGTTTGAAAAAAGGAAAACAAAATCTCTTCTCACTGAATTTTAGTTTTCTTCTAATATTGAAAGAATTTGCAGCAAAAAGAAAATCAATTAATAAATATTATATGATTTTAATAATTTGTGCTCAATATTTTTATAATTAAATTTCTGTTTAATATTTGCATTTCTAATTTTTCGTAAGATATATTAAATAACCCATTTAACTGTCATGGATCAAACTTAATTAAAAATAAAGTTAAAAATTTGTAATTGTCATTCTTACGTTAATCATAATAGTATAGTTATTCTTACACATGTGTTTTTCCACATATTTTTGAAACATCCTATAAAGATGTGAGGGAAGAGAACATGTATTAGAAATTCTTCCATAACAATGTGACATATCCCACCTATGTGTGAGTGATAGGGAAAAGCATAAGACATTAGCTCCTATGGATGTGGGAGAGATATTGTAAGTTGCATATAAATAATTAATTTAAGTAGACTTTTAAAATGTAATAAGAATTCAAAAGTAATTAATTTTCAAATTTTCCCCTCCTAAACTAGATATAAATAGAATTATTTTTTCTCTTCTGTCTTCCATTAAACCAAACATAATATATAATTAAAATCTTTTCTCTTTCCTCCATTCCATTAAAATTCCTACCCTCCATAACATATCTTAAACTTTTCGATAAAGATTAAGAGTTTAATTAGTATATACAGATAATGTAAAAGAGTTTTAGACTGATGTTCAATTACACATCTTCGTTTATATGACTTCTAAAGTATTAATTGATAAAGTCAACAAACTCACAATAAAGGAAAGATTGTGATTGAATATCAGTGCATACTAATTAAACTCAAAGATTAATTATCATAAATAAATTTTCACTAATATAATAAAAAAAAGCTAAATATGTGTTTATACTTATTATGACTATATATGTTTGATTGATCTAATTGGGTTATTTATGTTGATTGAACTTCAACCTTTTTAACATGGATTGAATATTTTAAGATGAAGATTTTATTTTCTATACAAGAAAGTGTAACAATTTTTAAATGTTAAAACTTACCGTTCAAAATAAGTAGCGCAAAAACAAAATAAAAATTTTATTTAGGAGTTAAAAAAAATATTGAGCATTAACCAAAAACAAAATTTGGTAATATTTTAAAAATGAAAAACGTATTTAAGCTAAAAAAACATTATTTTTGAAAGCAAAAGAACATAGAGCTTAATTGGTTTGGTTTTGTTTTTTAGTTTTTGAAAATAGTTTTTAAAAACTGTTTTCGGAAATAAAAAACTTGTTTGATTAGTGTTATTTAAAAACTGTTTTGAATATGTAAAAATAAAAAAACTTTTTTATATTTATTAAAATTTCATTAATAAAAAGCAAAAAATAATATATTATGTATTTTGGTTAAGTTGTTCCTGTTTTTTAGTCTTTAAAAACTAAAAAATTAAAACAATTTTTTAAAACTGTTTTTAGCCAATATTATTCAAAAGAGTTTTTTAGTTTTTAATTTATAAAACTGTTATCAAACAAACCATTAATTAGCTTAAAATAACCAATTGGTAGACTATCATATCATCAATTTCTATCCCCGTGAAGTGACTTGGTAAATATGTAGCGAATTGTTAAATGGTCCAAACATGACTTGTGGGGACTCGACCCTGCTGATTTCTTCATCCCCGAATAAAATGAGAATAAACTTCTTTGCATTGTGTCCTTTCATGAGGATTCAACGCAAGATAAACTTCAGCTTGATTGTCACACAAAAGCCAATTCAAAATAAAAATTTAGCCTCATTGTCACGCAAGAGGTTCAAAGATGGAGGACCATTGAAACTTTAACCAAATGTTGATCCCTCATGTACAAGAATAAAGGCCTTCCTTTCTACCATGCTTGTAGAGAGAAGTTGATGATTTAACATAATAAACAAATATATTTCAAATATAAAAACAAATTCTTTGTACAAAGTAGGGCCAGAAAAATAACACTAATTAACATAGATGTATCTCTTAACTAAGTTCAGGTTTGAATCTGGTTATATTACTTTGTGTATAGAGAAAATTATTACATTTTTTTAGTTTTCTTTTTGCATGAAGACAGACTCAGATATCCATTTTTCAGATTATAATTACAGATTTGTTCATTGTTGGATCGAAGTTATTTTTAGAATGTTGAGTTGAAGAAAATTTAATGGGTTAAAATTTGGCCATTCATTTTATGGGAGAGTTAGCCAAGTGTCACTAAATCAAATAAAGTTTTACTACTTCACATGGTTTTTAAAATAGAATCTTGATTTATACCAATTTTACTATGGCTGCTTGGTTTATCTTTGAATTGGAAATGCCTAAATGGAATCACCATATTGTTTCAGTCAAAGGAAACTAACTTGATTTCTGCATAATAATACCTTTACCAATTTTATCGAAGGAAAATATCTTGGATTTTACAGAATCATAGAATCTTTATTTATTTTACTATTTATGAAACTTGGATGTGTTTTCATAAGTGTTTCTGATATTATACTTCAATCAGAACTGGAGTATCACCTGCATAATCTGCATAATAAAATTTTCATTAAAGATCAAGGTATGACACTAATTAAATCATATGAATTGGAAAACAATACTAAAAACACTGAAGAAACTTTTTGCTATTGCTATCTGATTTATCTTTCAACTGGAAAAGGAAAGACCACAATGGTTAAGTCAAATGAAAATATCTTGGTTCTTACATAATCACACCTAACTGTGCCTGCCCCTTACATGCACTACTTCACTAGTAAATAGTAATTATTAGGTGGATAAATATCTGATCTTTGATTAGTAAGAAGTTTCGAGTAAACACAATTTACACACGGAATTATCTGCATCATTTCAGAAAGATCTTTTTTGGCCATACTATAGTCATAACTTCATTTGTCCATAGAAAATGGAACATTTTACCCCCCCGCCCCCCCCAGTTTAATCACATCTTTTTTCTTTCTTTTCCTCCAAACAAGGCCCATAAACTTTCTCACTTATTCCTTTAACATGTCACAAGCATCACAACAAAAAGGTAGGGGAAAAGGGGTCTAAAATCTAAATTCCAAAACCAACGCATGAGTCAAAGCAGAGCCACACTATAAATATAGCCACATATAAGGGCCATTCAATTCAACTACACAAGAGCTCACAACTACTACTTCTGCTTAAGCCTTAGGATTCAAACTCACCATGCCATTTCCTCATAACCAAAAATTTTTCAAGAGGTTCTGTGTGGATGAACTCCACATGGCAGGTCTTCCATATAGCAGCTTTTTGTCCAATGATCTCTTGCCATCCCTTGGAGCCAGAATCAACCAAGAAACAAGACTTAGAAGATACATAATTTCCCCTTTCAATTCCCGTTATAGGTGATGCATGATGTGATCCTTCAATTTCTCCATCACAATAACAAATAGACATACTCAATGATATTGTGGTTGTTATTTTTTTAATTCGCAAATGTTAGTGGTTAGTAGTTAGTTTTATCCGTGGAAAAAAACTCGAACCTACAACTTCTTCCTCTTGGTCTCTCTTCATCCTAGCTTTTATCACTAAACCACTTTATAACCCCTGATATTGTGGTTGTTTGTTTCTTCTCATGTGCTATAATATTGCAGGTCATGGGAGATGCTACTAATTGTCCTAGTTGTTTACTATGCATGGATTTGCCCCTTTGAGTTTGCCTTTCTGACTTACAAGCAAGACACACTATTCATCATAGACAACATTGTCAATACCTTCTTTGCCATAGACATCATTCTCACATTCTTTGTTGCATATCTTGATAACCATTCCTACCTCCTTGTTGATGATCCCAAGAAAATTGCAATAAGGTACACTTACCAGCACTTCTATTCAAATAACTTAAATTTTACATTCCCTTCTTCCTTGTTAACCAAAACTATAATTTACAAGAAATTTATGAGTATCAATTGACATTTTCTTCAAATTATAAGGCATTTGAAGTGAGAAGAAAGAAGGGAAAGGTCGTGGATTTAAATAGCTTTTATTAACAAACTAAAAACTAACATTGCAGATAAAAAACAAATAAAACTCTTGACATTTTCTTCCTTTTAGACTATAATGAAACTCAAAAACTTTGCTTAGATCATATAATTCTACCAAACTTACAGGTACATATCTACCTGGTTTATCTTTGATGTCTGCTCAACTGCACCATTTCAATCCTTCACCCTTCTCTTCACTAATCACAGCAGTGAGATAGGGTTCAAAGTTCTCAACATGCTCAGGTTGTGGCGCCTGAGACGTGTCAGTTCTCTGTTTGCAAGGTCCAACATTATACT